>OZ007584.1:11532914-13012116 GCA_963931925.1 Onchidella celtica | reverse complement strand
AGAGAGAGAGAAACAAAGAGAGAGAGAGAGAAACGATGAGAAAGAGAGACAAAGAGAGAGAGAGACAAAGAGAGAGACAGAGAAAGAGAGAGATAGACGAGAGAGAGAAAGAGAGCGAGAGAGAAAGAGAGAATTGAGGGTTTTTTAGCCGGAGATAATGATGGGGGCTTGATATAATTATTATCTCTGAAAGGATTTGCCATACAAAAATACTTAAGCCCGCTGACCTAGAGGTTGTCATTAGTTAAGTGAGTAGCCGCCGCCATCATGATTTAGGCCCATGCCAGACTAATGGGCATGTTTGGTGTGGGTAACGTAATTAGTGGGACTGGGGTGTAGCCTGCCAGAATCTACAGGTCGTTTTGTGGGTGTCCAATCATGTTGAGCTGTGCAGAATTTGGCGTCCTGGTGGGAGATTGTGGTGTAGTGGAGTTTGGGCGGGTCGGCGGATACATAGGCGGGCGGGTATAAGGACTTGTGAAAGTAGCTTCTAGAAAGGCTAATGGGTGAGTAGATGGATGGATGGGTGGTTAGAGGGTGTACCAATAGACTGGTAGACTGACTGATAGAAGGATACACACACACACCGAGAGAAAAGGAGTAAAGCAAACAGGCAGATGTGTGCATGGATGGACGAATAGATAGATAGATAGATAGATAGACAGACAGACAGACAGACAGACAGACAGACAGACAGACAGACAGACAGACAGATAGATAGATAGATAGATAGATAGATAGATAGATAGATAGATAGATAGATAGATAGATAGATAGATAGATAGATAGATCAGCACTACCACTCTATAAGAAGAAGATTATTATAATTATTTCACCACAATACCCCACTCACAACGAACCAGATCCAGGAATACACAGGAAGAGAGGAAAGAACCAGCAGATGTCATCAGTCACGCCAAGATTTGTGTAAACATTTACATGGTGAGTTGGAAACGCCACACACACAACACTGCTGGGGTAGGAGAGAAACGGAATGAAGAGGCTGCAGCGTGACATTACGTGACCTTAGCTCTTGTTTATTCCAACTCCACTCTTTGCACAACTGATTAAGAAATCCAACATTAAACGTTTGTGGTTTTAGTATTATAATAAGGAGTTAGAATAAATCGGAACTGTGAAACAGCTTGATTAGTGCCATAAAGCATTTTTTTTAATCCTTTGATTGCCAATGATGTAAAGCTGATTTTTGATAGTTTTAATAATGCGTACATCGTATCTTCTCATGCTGAAGATACGATTTGAAAGCGTAACATCTGTCTGTAATGTAAAAATGGGCTGCAGAAAAACGCTATTTATTGTCACCTAAACACGACGTTATTCACATTTTACTGAGCCGGCACTGAAAGGGTTAAACAGATCATCCGATTCCCTTAAAATTAAGGTTTTATCTCCACTTTTTTGGCTGAACCGAGTTACACACTACACACTACCCCCAAAGGCCTTCTGAGCCTCCATTGTGTGTCAAAGTATCAAGCGGATTCGGTGTGTAAGTTGTAAGTGTCACTAAAAAGTAAAAGTCGCATCATCAAAAAGTATCAGCACATGAAACTTCAATCATCAATTTCTCTAAAGTTGATGGGAGGGACTTAGAACCTTGTCACCTTGTCATTCCAGAGCAGGGGTCACCAAACTACAGCTCGCCCGCGACGTCAGTTCATCCGGCCCGCCGTGGTACTTGATTTTGTTTGATAAAACCCGGGATACCTAGAGCTACGGGATGGACAGATTGCTTATGCGGCCCGCGCTTGTAAGTCTGTCAGTTCTCCGGCCCTCTATGAAAAAAGTTTGGTGACCCCTGCTCTAGAGGGACGAAGTGTCAAAGTGTACATTTGTTATATTCTTCTACATACTAAACGATCGCCAGTTTTTCAGAAAATGGAGACGGGCCAAACAAAAACTAAGGTCGTGTCTATATGCAATTGCGAGTGTTTATTGGTGTCAACGAAACAAAACATAAACATAGGCAAAAGGTTGGTTGTAAAAAAAAAAACGAGTGGGCTGTCCCAAAATAATGAACGCAGTTTTGAGAAGCTTAAGATATCTGGCCTACATCTACTCTCGTTTACTTCCTGGTGGAAAAACCCATGTTTGTAACAACTAGGGATTGGAAACGAAACTTCTCGCCAGGTTAGGACACAGTTTGGAGTTTGAGTATGGACAAAGCACGTCGATACGATATCACTTATATTATTATCGTGCTAAGAAAAAAAGCAGGACGTTAGGCAGAATATAACAGAATGATAGGACAGAAGGAGACCCTATCAGTATCAGAAGCGTCAATCAACCACGCGAGATGAAATCAGAAGTTTTGGGTTTGGAGAAAGCACGACCACACGAACAGCCACATTGTGCTAGGAAAAAGCAAGACGATCAACAGAATTCAGCAGAACGATAGGACAGAAGGAGATCCTACCAGAAGTTTCCACCAACAAGCTACAGTCCACTTTTGATGCATACATGTACTCCGAAATTTCAAGGCGGAACAGCCCACTTTTCTAAAAAAAAAAAACCCGGCCAATTCGCAATGCAAGCGGAAAGATTATGAATGAAAAAATGGAGATGTATTAGGAAAGACGGACATAAGGAGATAGAGAAATAAAGAGAAAGAGACGCCAGGAACTAGCAAAACGACGCGAAAACTAACTGGAGGAAAAGGACGCTGAGTGGAATGAAAGAAAATAATATAACGAATAGACTGCGCAGATCATGAGTAAAAACGGGGATTCAATGCGGGCACAGAGAGAGGCGGACGTCAAACTTCTGTGTCAAATTTCAAAATAAGAGTTTTTTTTTTTTTTTAAGGGGGGGGGAGAGAGAGAGAGAGAGAGAGAGAGAGAGAGAGAGCTGCGGGATCTCTTATCTTTATCCACAAACTTTCCTATTGCGTCCTTCCCTCCTTCCCATTTCTACCGCTTGCTGTCCCCTCCCTCCCAACACACATACCAGTGACAAAAACACGCGTGGCCTACCAGCTGCAGCAAGTTCATTCCATGCCTCCATGCCCTACCTTGCCAGATATTTAGGATTAAGACATCGGCGGCACGTGTCAGATCAACAAGTGTGTGTTAACTGTGATATCTGACGGTCAGGAGTGGCTCTCCATGAATAATGCATTGCACTGTTATGACTGTGTCTGCAAAGCTGTCATTGCGTGAGAACAGCATTTAACCCTTTGACTACTGACATGGAAAACTAGGTTTTAACGAATCCACTTTGTATTGAGATCCACTTATTTCAGTATATTTGAATGGCAAACATGAATCTGAATCACTCTACTGATCTGTATTTAAAAGCTAGTAATGGAGAACCAAGGCCTGTACCTGATGGAGCCATAAAGACTTAACAGCAATACTGTTTCTGTACTGATAGGGTTAAACACGGTGGCTAATTGCTTCCACTTTACCACAATGCACTTACGTAGCTGACCTTAACATGCCCGAACAACAACAAACACACACACAAAACGGAGATCACACTAATTATAATTTTATAATCATTTATTTAAACTTCGTAATTGATTTTAAACCTTTTCATTCGTGTACATGTATCTATTTACCTATTTGTTTATTTGTTCGGCTTTTAATACATTTATTCAGTCACTATTAATGAAAAGAAATTTAATATGCAGAAACTCCACTAAAATAACCAGGCCTGAATAAGTATGAAAACAGCGTATAATTCTGCTTGCTCATGCAGCACAAAGAAAATCACAGGTGCTAACACAGCCAAGCGTGAAGATCCCTCAAAAACCTCCTCAACTTCGATCGGACTAGGCGAGTAATAAACCTTGGCGCACATATGCAACGACGCCGTGTTGCTGATCCGTCGCATTGTTTGAAATCTAGACAAATCGCGACCGTAGCTCTTGTTTGTTCCAACTCCACTTTCTGCAGAACTGAGAAATTTCACGTTAAACGTTTTTTTTTTTTGCGGCTTTTGTATTATAATTAGGAGTTAGAATAAATCGTGGACTGTGAAACAGCTTGATAAGTGCCACAACGCATTTAAAAAGAAGTGTCAAAGTGTGCATTTGTTATACCTCTTCTACATACTAAAAGATCTCCAGTTTTTTTCAGAAATGGACATAGAACAAACAAAAACTAAGGTCCCGAGATGTCTGATTTGAGTTTAGAGAAAGCACGGTCCACACGATAACAGTCACATTGAGTTAAGAAAATGCAAGATGACAGACAGAATATGACAGAAGGACAGGACAAAAAGGGGACCAGCAGGACCGACAAACCATCCGCAAATCAAGGCCGATGAATGTAACAAAGCGCACACACCAAGGCTCAATACGGAGTCACAGTTGTACATGAAACTAACACATGACAGCAAGACGCGGGAGTGCGTCAATACAGGGTTCATACAAAGTCTTGAAAACTAATTTTAAGGACTTTTTTAAGGATATCCTAAGGACTCACAGTAAACAAATTAAGGACCTGTGTGCCTGTGACCAAGAAATATTACAACTATACAAGAGTTGTGCAGCACTCATCGAAACGGAATGTTTCTGTATCCGGAGTTCAAACATGGTAAATTCAATCTGAAAAGTTCAGTTATTTCAAAGTACCAATTATTCAGTGTACAATTGGAAGATTTGAATCTCGAATGTTTCAACTGAAACACAAATTTTAAGGACTTTTTATGGACTTTGGCATCAGTTTCAAAATTTAAGGACTTTTTATTTTTCTTTTAATGAAAATTAAGGACTTTTAAGGACCTGTGTGAACCCTGGTCAAGCCTTAGGGTCGATCACAGGCAACAGAAACAGAGCCACTACAGAAGAGATTTGCTGCATTCTTCGAACTCTATGCCAATGAATGTAACAAGACGCACGCACACCCGGGTTCACTACAGACTCGATAGGAACTTGAAACTAACGCACGACAGCAAGGTGCATAGGTGCGTCAAAGCCTTAAGGGTCGATCACAGGCAACAGAAACAGAGCCCCGAAAGGTCTGAGAACCTCTCAAGCAATAAAGGGCCCATCGGTGGTTGTGTGAGTGCTAAATTTCAAAGGGTCTGAAAATCTCTCCAGCCTTAAGCTTATTCAAGCATGGCAAGGGCCATCAAAGACAGGAACCACACCATGCTTGAAGGAGTTTGAAGACCTCTTTAAACCTTTTGCTGCCAAGCCCGAACGCCCTTCCTTCCTTTATACCACCAGAATAATGGATTACCAGGTAGAAAGACAGAAGGAAATAGTAAAATTAGGAGTACAAAACATGCCGGGAAAATGTCGGCCAATATATCGGTCTCGCGGTAGTTTTAGCAATAGCATTAATCGGGAGGGGCGATATGTGGGTGGATCTAACAAATTCGGGCTTAAGGTGAAACTTTTATACCTCTTAAAAAACTCAAAATAAAACATTTGTAAGACAATTTCAAGCAAAAATATTTTAAGTGAATGCGGAAAAACGGCCAATCTTTCATATTATAAGTGATCTTTATTTCCATAGAATATTTTCCCCATTTTGAAGGGGTTTTCTCAGGAATTTAGTCTTTCACAGTAAGCCTGATTTCGTCAGACCCACTCACATCAGCCGTGCGGCAGTCTTCTGCATTATACGATGTCCCTGTGGCAGCAACAGGGTTAAATCGAATCACAGGCAAGAGTCAAGTGAACACACAATGCAGTATACAGGACACTGCGCGAATGAGTGGGTGGAAAGTGTCAAAGAGGGCCATGCCGACTCTTGCCAACACCTGCCCAGCTGTCACTGTAAACCAGATATTGCATCACCTTCACGAAAAGCTGTTTCCATTTCTCTTAAGATGATGAAAATTGCAACATGTGATCTAGGGAGAAAATGTGATGACTTGTGTTTATCCCGAAGCCGTTGCTTAAATACAAATCTTGTTGCGATTGAGTGCCATTTTGAATGTCAATGAAAGACATTATCTGAATACAAACAAACAAACAAACAAAAATCCCCATGCCGTCACTGCTCTACGATAATGGCGTATGTCAGACTCACCCCAAAAGGCAGCTGAAGGGTCATTGCATTCCTGAGCACGAGGGCTATCAGATAATTATTACAGACAAAGAAATGCGCCAGTAGGAAAATATAATAATCCACTAGAATCATAATCTCATTACCAGAATACAAAAAAAAGCAGGCATGGCTACTGTAAATTACTTCATTCATGTCATAAATTTTATTACTGCTTCGCATTTCCGAACACTACAAACGCATGGTGATCTCAGCGGAAATAATTAACATTCGGCCAGGTGAGGAACTAAATTCTTACTTGCGCTGAAATCCTCTAGTATAATGTTCCTGCACGAATTCTTTGCTATGCTAGTTTCTATTGCTGTATGTCTAGGTGCACTTGGGCTTGATATAAAAATTAATCTTTTCAACGGTGGGCTGCAAACGACAGATTTCACGCAGGCTTTTCGTATGCTTAGCTTCACCTCTCCCTCCCTCCCTCGACCTAGCGTACGGCTCGTTACAGGGAGGGGGAAATGGAAATGAATGTCCTTGACAAAGCTTTGGTGCTCTATATTATTCTATATCCATGTATAATATGACTACAACACTGCATGACATGATGCCGTTTTACAAGCACTGTTTGATTGTTTCCGTAGAAATATTTGTATATATAACAACTTTCTTTGTTGGAAATCAACTAAATAACACCAAACTTTCTTAATATTTACATCCCCCACCTTAAGCAAAGGTCACTCCCCCTCCCAACCTATCGATGGCTGCATGGTAGTCTATATCTATCTACGAAACGCGACTGTTTCAACAAATCAACAAACAAAATGGAGATACTTGACATGTACGCAGGCCTTAACAGCCCACAGTATGTGCTATAAGGTGGGGCATAAATTGTGAAAAAATAATTACTCTTCTTTTTTTCAAACATCGTAACTATAAGTCTGAGAAAGAAAGTGGTTAATTTTTTATTTGTCTTTTTTTTTGTGCTCCTGTGGGAAAAAAAACAAACACCTGTAAAAGCCGAGTTACGACAGTCTATCGCGCAGCCCTCGATATAATGTACTTAAGGGACGGCCCCTCGGGAAAACACAGACGATCAATATAAGACTACGCTGGTGGTACTAAAAGGTGTCCGCGTTTATCAATGACTAATCAACTGGGTATAGCCATCCAGGGTTAATCATAAAAAGTGCGTAATCTGCTCACCATACAACACAAAGTTCTGTAGCTGCACGGTGTTATATTAGTAATAGTATGGAACAACATTTTCCCATCTATCCGACGCAAAATTACACAGGCTGAATTGAGAACTAAAAGGTGAAGACAGAGGGAGAAAGAAAGACAGAAACAGGGCGATTTGGTGTGGGTGGATGGGGAAGAGGACACAGACAGAAATTGAGAGGGGTAGAGAGAGAGAGACCGACCGACAGAGAAACAGAGAGTGAGGGGACATGCAGATAGAAACAGAGAGAGAGAGAAAGAGAGTGAGACAAAGAGAGAGGGAGAGAGACAGGGACAGAAAAAAGAGAGAGGAGGAGAGAGAGGAAATTGGAGACAGAGGGAGAGAGAGGGGGGGGGGGAGAAGGAGAGAGAGACAGAAGCGAAATCAGGTTTATCACGAGTAAGGCCCAGTATTTATCCAGGTAAATGTTATTTTTGTACCTCCCCCCCCCCCCTCCCCCTTGTTGATAAAATGGGCTATTTGCTTGTATGTATAGAACGACAACACATACACAGCACACACAGCTTAAACTGCAAACCAATCCCTTACACAAAACATAAACTATGACCGATGCCCTACAGAAACATGAACAACAGTGAGTCATGCCTTAGACAGAATGAAAACCACAAGTAAGAAGTAAAATGAAGTCAAGGCAACCCAACTTTGAATCCGAAAGTAGACTTCAGACTAGAATAAGAATCGTCACAAATGCACAATTTAAAAAATGTAATAAATATTAAATCAAATACGATCACTTAACTGCGAGCCTTGACTTGGATATTTGGCGTCTATTTTATTGGTTCAATTTCCAACCTTATAATTATAATTTTTTTTTTCCTGATGAAAGATTAGGCCTAAACACCGAAAGCTTGACGTCTTCCCTTTTCCTTTGTGTTTTATACTTTATAGTATCGTTTCGGTACTATTTCTTTGGCGAGGCTTTGCTACCTACAACTTTTTCTTTTTGCCATATTTTGACAATGTCTCTCATCGTGTCCAAGTGAAACTCTATGGCAAGCACCCCATGGATATAACGTTTATTTTAAACTCTACCAGCTTTCATCTGTACATGGGAGAAATTGTTCAGAAAAAAAGTGCACGTACATACTATAAGCTTACAATTCAAGTCGCTTTGTACGTGGAAAACAGTAGGTGTCTGAATCAATGACTTATCCAATGCCACTAGAGTGGGCCTGGCCTATACTAAACCATACCAGTTCTGTGTACAAGGGAGATGCTGTGTGGAAAAAAAAACAAAACAAGTGCACTTTCAACCCAAGTCGCTTTGTACGTGGAAAACAGTGGGGGTCTGAATCAATGACTTATAATGATCCAATGCCAACAGAGCGGCCTATACGAAACCGTACCAGTTCTCTGTACAAGGGAGATGCTGTGTAGGAAAAAAAAAGTGCACTTTCAAGTCGCTTTATACGTGGAAAACGGTAGGTGTCTGAATCAATGACTTATCCAATGCCAACAGAGCGACCTATACGAAACCGTACCACTTCTCTGTACAAGGGAGACGCTGTGTAGAAAAAAAAAAGTGCACTTTCAATCCAAGTCGCTTTTTGTACGTGGAAAACTGGGTGTCTGAATCAATGACTTATCCAATGCCAATAGAGTAAGCCTATAGATAGTAACTAAACCATACCAGTTCTCTGTACAAGGGAGATGCTATGTAGTAAAAGAAGCGCGCAATGTCTACGATACAATTCAAGTAGCTTTACGTAGAAAACAGTAGGCATGTGAATTAATGACTAATCGGATGCTAATCGAGTATATAACAGAATATACTAAATCTTACGAGCCCTCTGACCATTTGAGATACCAGATTCTATATGTAGAAAAAAGTACACAATGTATAGGCCTACACGTACATAGATCTATTATTCTATACAATTCAAGTCGCTTTGGACA
Organism: Onchidella celtica; assembly: GCA_963931925.1. Classification (NCBI taxonomy): domain Eukaryota; kingdom Metazoa; phylum Mollusca; class Gastropoda; order Systellommatophora; family Onchidiidae; genus Onchidella; species Onchidella celtica. The sequence continues at coordinate 13,003,005 of OZ007584.1, read as the reverse complement.
TGGAACACAGTAGATGTGTAATTCAATGACTTACTCACTCTCACACAATCCTGTAGGAAAAACAAACAACCCACGTCCTCTGCAATACAAAAACACAGCACACACAATGCTCTCTGTACATCCAAGCCAATCCTTTACGCCTGTGCAGCTAGGGAGCAACACAGGGAGTGGAGGTACAATACGACCCGTGGAATCTCGCACGCGCGTACAGAGACGCCTGTGTGCTCACTCAACTCGTGTGTGTACGGGTGTCCTTACGCGCGTGGGCTGGCATCGGTGAAAGGTCGGGCGACTTGAGCGATTCGTCGACACAGGAAACATCGATTTCTGGCCCGGCGATTATAACAGCTGCTTGTGAAGTGATAGTGGACGAGATCGACTGCTACAACTGTGTCACTCTACGTGGGCAAAAAGGTTATGGCGACACACGTAAAATGGGCAGCCTGCGTGACAGATGACATACCCGACTCCATGCGTATTTCTGTTAGTCTTAAGGCTGTGTATCCTGTAGCAATCGAGAAGGGGTAATATCACCGAAGAAAACATTCTACGATACTGGACACAAGTGGAGTTAACAATACGGTCCGTTCCTGCTGAAATTCCCATAGCGTCCTTGATGGAAAGCACACGATACCGGAACTAAATTGCCCGACAAGTCGTGGAGTACTCCGATCTGGATCGCGGCATGCAATGTTGCGCACATCCAGTGTTTTGGCACGTGGCTGACGGGGTATGGGGGGTAGGGATGGGGGTCGCTACAGAGTGGGGACCGGAAGAAGGAGAGGGGTGGGTGCGGATTAGAGATATTCCTGGAAAATAATGCCAACTTGATGGTTTATGCTATTTTTGATATTTCCTGCAGTATCATCCACTTGGAGGAAGATAAAAAAAAAAAAAAAAGACCAAGGGAAATGAAGGAAAAAGAACGATCAGGTGAGAACAGGGGCGTCGTGACTGTGACATCAGGGGCGTTGCCGAATTACTTTATAATCCCCAAATCCACAGATGCATAAAATGCCCCGGCAACTCAGTTTGGAAAAGGCATGACGCCACAATTACGGTCAAATTGTGCAAGGAAGAAGCAAAATGATAGATAGAAATTAGCAGAACGATATGACAGAAGGAGACGATATCAGAAGCGCGCACCAACCACCCTCATGGGGATAGGAATGGAGAGAAAGAAGGGGGAACTGGGGGAAGACGGAGGGCGACAGACGGGAGAGAAAGAAAATAGCACAAAGCAACAATACCAAAGGCAGAACGAAAACAAGAACAGTACAGCAACACCAGTAGCTCTGTGTGTGTGTGTGTGGGTGAGGGGGTGGTGACCGTGAGAGACAGAATACAGATAGACAGAGACAGAAAACAAAGACAAGGAAATTGACAGAGAGGAGAGAGAGAGAGAGAGAGAGAGAAAGAGAAAGTGAGTGAGAAGAAGAGAAAGAGAGAGAGAGAGAGAAAAAAAGAAAGAGAGAGAGAGAGAGGAAGGGGGAACTGAGAAAGAAAAAGAGAGCGACAGACAGACAGAGATGGGGTTGGAGTGAGGGTAGGAGGGGGAGAGACAGAGAGGGACTGCGAGAGAGAATAACAGGAACAACAAACGAAATCGATACCGGTATGGAGCGATTTCAAAAATTCATTGACAAGTTTCAAATTCTGTTGCCCAACACATGTCTCAAGAAAAAATCCGGATTGGATCACTACAGCGGACCCCGATTCCGCTAACGTAAAAATCTACGAAGTTCCCTGGCTGGTAATCTAGGGGAGTTGGCACTACAGGCCTGTCAATGTAACACGTCCATCACTCGACGCTACGTAGTTGCTGCCAATTTGCTTCCGTCTCCTTTACTGTACAACACACCAAGCGTGTGCGATGTCCAAGGGCGGCAATTCTATGATTATTTCTCATATAGATTTATCCACATGCGTTATCGCCCCTGAACATGGGGCCGTTCATGGGGTTACCCATAAAGTGCGTGAGGTCGATTTTGCCGATTTTTAACCCACCCAACCCCCTTCCCATTTATATACCTAAGCTTTCTATACTTTAAGCGTCAACATCCCGCACCCCTCTTGTAAAAGCGTATTGCCATTAGACAGTCGATTGCTCATACTAAGGCCTTGATGTAGCAAAAGCTTTAATTGACATTGTACATGAACTCTATTTGACTCTTTCATGAGAAATATGATATCTAAACAATCCAACAAATTAACCTGGAGAAATAGTAATTACAGAAATGGAACGAAACATTTAAATCCATTACCATAGTTGAAAAGTACATATCGCGACCTTAGCTCTTGTTTGTTCCAATTCCACTTTTTGTACAACTGAGAAATTTAATGTTAAACATTTCCAGCTTTACAGCTATGATATTGATAAGGAGCTAGAATAAATTGGAACTGTGAAAAGCTTGATAAGTGCCATGATGCATTTTAAACACGTGTCAAAGTGTGCATTTGTTATACCTCTTCTATACACTATTTAGTATTAAACTAAAAGTTATTCAGTTTTTCTGCAAATGGTGATAGAACAAACAAGAAGGTCATAATATTGAGGGGTGCCTGCACAAACACCATAACTTGAAAATTCTCCATTTTTATTCTTCTGCATATTCTGCTTCACCTTGGCAAGTACTACATTTTGACATGATGCAAATTCCATTATCGAATTAATTGACCAATTTATTGATGAGGCTAAAGGTCATAACAGACATCTGATACTTCATATCAAACTTTCAAATCACTCTCCTGTTAAATTTACAAAACTGGCGATACCGTCTTCGCCCTTGGTATGCTCATTTGAAACCGATAAGTAAATGAAGTTAAGCAGAAACTTAGTGGCAGACAGAACATAAAAGAAAATAATTCAGAGAAAACATGAGGCAGCTAGAGGTGTATATGCCTGGTTAGCGGTAAGAAACTCCTCAGGTGGAGCGAGGCAGATGGCAATTGTCACGACCTGACTTTGTCTTAGAAATGCCGTGCTAGGTCACGACTTCAGTGAGTTAATTTTTACGATCTTGTTGATTATAACCAGCGTATTTTGTCCTTGAACTGTTATCGTGAACAGTTTGTTTTGAAACACTCTTTTCTTATAGGATGGAGAGAAGGTGGGGCGAGACAGACTAAATGTATAACTAGGAATGACAGAGCAGTTCTCGACCCCGTGATTTTGATTAACACAGAGAAGGGCCGAGAAAGGATAGTTTCATTGAGACGCTTAGTTGGCGTTCAGAAATTCATGCATAAGAGTAGAAAACACGGGATTTAAAGATTTTAGTAGTTATTTTTGGGCATTTTAAATTTTATTGTCCAGGTAAAATTGACCTTGATTTTGGCGCAAGGCCGTGACGAAAATAAATTAATACTGCAGGCTGAGCCCACGTGGCTGCACCAATCGGGTGTATGAATCTGGACGGAAGGTTGCAGAATGCAGATGTGACTTTAGTATTTAAACACGTACAGAACTTAGATAGTTGCCACATGCAGACATTTCCATCTGCGAAGTGGACGGCAAGCTCTCAGCCAGATGAGAAGACAGAGACGCAGTTCAGCAGTCCATGTTATGAGGAGCGTTGCTAGATTGAAGCTCCAGAGCCTAAGCATACTTGATTTGGCATATGAACCCACAGCGATTATATCCAGCGCTCTCACTCTCAGTGAGGGCCGCATGGTGAGAGTCAATTACTAATTTGTCATAATGCAATTGAAACGTTCCAGCTACTTTTGAAGACTGTTGAAGAGCTACCGCCAGACAACGCACTATAGTACAAGCACGTGTGATTGGGATTCTCCATGGCGTGTACTGAGGAACTATAATATTATAACATGTCTCATTGGAAATAAGAAATAATAGAACTTAAATTGTATTATCTGCTCCAATTGTTCATGCCTTGATGTGGAGGAGTGGCTTGCGTGTCCCAGTGATCCCAGGAGCTAAGCCAGCGGAGGCCTCGTGCCCCTGATAGCTTTAAGCAAGCTGGACAGGTCATGGGGGAAGGACCAGACAAGATTGAACAGACCGGCCCTCCAGGTTCGGGGGTTGGGCGTAGGGCTAACAACCCTACCCTGAAATCCTTGTTGGGGTGACCTTACTTGGAGAAACAAAATCGTTACGGAAACAGCAACATGGAAAAACCAACGTTCTGGATGTGATGGACCTTCTGAGTACCTCGCGACTCGTATGAATGCAAGTAGTGAAAGCCAAAAGGAAACTGCTAGCAGGATGAAGGAGGAACTGAACACCGCCAAAACCAAGACCAGGATTGGATACTGGAATGTTAGAACAATGTATGAATCGGGTAAGTTAGCACAAGTAACATCAGAGATGAGGCGCTACAACCTACACATCCTGGGTGTAAGTGAGAGCAGATGGACTGGATCTGGAAGGATCAAAACATCCACTGGAGAAACCGTTCTCTACTCTGGAAGAGAGGATGACCAACATCATGAAGGAGTAGCCATCATCCTAAAGAAAGGACTGGACAAATGCTTGTTGGAGTGGAAACCAGTCAATAGCAGACTGATGAGGATGAGGATGAAAGGACGACACACAAACATCACTGTCATCCAATGTTATGCACCAACCAACGAAAACGACAACACAGACAAAGACGACTTTAATGAACAACTCCAGGGGGAAATGGACATGACGCCACGGCATGATCTCATCATTGTCATGGGAGACCTCAATGCTAAGGTAGGTAAAGATGATATAAATTATGAAAGAGTAATGGGAAAACATGGAACTGGAACAAGGAATGACAATGGAGAAAGGCTTGTGGATTTTTGTGCCTTGAACAACTTAGTCATCGGAGGGACCCTTTTCACACACAGAGAAATTCACAAACTCACATGGAATTCTCCAAATGGAAGAGACAAGAACCAAATAGACCATATGATGATCAACGGTATGTGGAGACGATCCCTTCTAGATGTGAAAGTGAAAAGAGGAGCTGACGTAGCCAGCGACCACCATCTAGTGGCAGCACTTATCAAAATTAAACTGAACAAGACCGGAATCAAGACATCAAAGCAAAGACACCTTAATATTCAGAAATTGAGAGATGCAAGTGTTAGAAATGCCTTCAACATACAAGTCAAGAACCGATTCCAGGCTCTACGAGAGTCTGATAAGAACAACCCTAATGAAAGAGGAATCGATTCAGAGTGGAAAAGAGTAACTACAGTGTACACAGAGAGCAGTGTAGCCTGCCTTGGATTTAATGAGAAAGGGAAAAGCAAGGAGTGGATCCAACAAAGAACATGGGATGTGATCGAGGAGAGGAAAGTCATGAAAAAGAAACTCCTACAAGTGAAATCGGAAAGGCTGAAAGAGAGGTACCAACATAGCTACACAGAGTTAAATAAGAAAGTGAAGAGACTAGTAAAGAAAGATAAACGAGAAGCCATGGAACAGCTAGCGGCAGATGCGGAGGAGGCAGCAGCAAGAGGAGAACAGGGTAAGCTCCACAAGATCACTAAGCGCATTTGTGGCAAGTACGGTGGAAGACCAAGTGTTCCAATCAAAGACAAGAATGGGAAACTACTGACTACAGAACGAGAACAGGATACACGCTGGACAGAGCACTTTCAGGAATTACTAAACCGGCCACCACCTGAAGATAGAATAATAATACAAGATGCTGCTGAAGACCTTGACATCAACATAGATCCACCAAAGAAAGAAGAGATAGTGGCAGCAATAAAGAGCCTAAAAAACAGCAAAGCCCCAGGAAAAGACAACTTGACTGCAGAACTGTTCAAAGCAGATCCGGATCAGTCAGCCACCATCCTTCAGCCACTGTTCACAGCTATCTGGGAAGCAGAAGCAGTACCAAAGAGCTGGAATGAAGGCAGAATAGTGAAAATACCCAAGAAAGGAGCACTCAGCGATTGCAACAACTGGCGTGGTATCACTCTCCTTTCTATACCCAGCAAAATCCTTGCCAAGATCATTGTGCAACGTATGTCAGATGCTGTGGACAAGACACTGAGAAAGGAACAGGCCGGATTCCGAAAGGGGAAAGGATGCATTGACCAGATCTTCACACTCCGAAACATCATAGAACAGTGTTCAGAATGGCAAAGGCAGCTCTATGTGAACTTCGTTGACTTCGAAAAGGCCTTCGACAGCACCCACAGAGAGAGTATATGGCGCATTCTTCTGCACTATGGGATTCCCAGCAAGCTTGTTGAACTCATCAAAAGCTTTTACAAGAACTTCAGTTGCAGTGTCGGAAACAGTGATGCATCCTTTGAAGTGAAAACTGGTGTACGGCAAGGATGTGTGATGTCAACAATTTTGTTTAACCTCGTAATCGACTGGATTATGCGGAAAACTACAGAGGATGCACCAAGAGGCATCAGATGGACACTCTTCGACAACCTAGAGGATTTGGACTTTGCGGATGACCTTGCGCTATTGTCACATAGTCACCAACACATGCAAGATAAGACGCAGAGACTACATAATTTTGGATGCAAAGTAGGCCTTCGGATTAGCCAGAAGAAGACAGAGATTATGACCCTAAATGTAGACACTCCAGCACCAGTGCAAGTAGATGACAAGAACCTCACCACGACGGACAAATTTAAATACCTTGGTAGCATTATCAGACCAGAGGGTGGCACAAAGGAGGACATCCAAAGTAGGCTGGGAAATGCAAGGGCTGTCTTTCAAAGTATGAGCAACATCTGGAAATCGACACAATACGGCATCAACACCAAGATCAGACTGTACCAAAGCTGTGTCCTATCCACACTCCTGTATGGATCAGAGTGTTGGCGAATGACAGAAGGTGACCTCGCCAAGTTGTCTTCCTTCCACACCACATGTCTTCGTAGGATTCTCCGCATCTTTTGGCCAAACAAGATTTCTAATCAGGAACTACTAAGGCGATGCAAGCAAGAAGAAATAGCCAACATCATCACGAAGAGACGATGGAGATGGCTTGGACACGTGCTGCGAAAGGAAGGAAATTCTATAACCAAAACAGCACTTCAGTGGACACCGGAGGGACGGCGCAAGCGAGGCAGACCCAAGGCAACCTGGCGGAGAACAATCGAGGCAGAGATGAAATCCTTCAATCACTCATGGGGAACTCTCGCAAAGATGGCCCAGGACAGACAGGGCTGGAGATCCTTTGTTGCTGCCCTAAGCACCAGTGGGTGCAACAGGAAATAGTAGTAGTAGTAAATTGTATTATCCGTCGCCACGTGCACGGATTCCATTTAAGCATTTAAACTTCAAATGAGCTGCAAATAGTTAGATTGAATAAGTTACCAGTTTTTATAGAAAGCTTTAGTTCCACAGCTTAGTTAAGATTTCAGTTGCCTTTGAATTGATATTTATATTTATATCCATCATTGTTACATACTGTAATTAAACTTCCCTACAGTTCTGCCGAAATTCAAATCAATTGATTTATTTAGTTCTTAGAATGAAAGTATTTTTTTTTTTGTGTGTTCGTCAATTGTGGGAGTGGACCTCGTAAAAGTGTAAGTCGGATTTTCCCCTAAACCCACATCGCGACAACAATCTTCGGAGAAAGAGTGGATTCTTTCATTAGATATCACGGCATTTCACTTCTGACATCTTCTAGAACACCGGCCACACTGAGGTCATGACGCTGGGTGTTTGTCGCCCACCTTTTTGTTTTTTTCCGCCACCAAGGACTGGGTTTGAACCGGTACCATTTTTTTTTTTGGTGCATTCTGCAAATACTGCCACTGGTTATGTGGTATAATTTTAGGCTATATGAATTGAGTGTTCATTTCCTTTACACCAAATCCAACAGGAAGAATTTGCCGCTGCTGTTAACCTTAATGGGTTAAAAAAAAAAATAAATAGCAATACCAGCTTTGGTGTAACACTAAATATGTTAAGAAAAACAGGGAGCGTAACAAAGAAGGAAAATAAGAGACCACGGTTACGATCGAACCAGCGACCTTCTCGGACCTCCACTGAAAGCCCTGTCACGAGTGGAGTGAGTGCAATTAAGGGGATTGCTACAGAGCGGGTGTAGAGTAAGAAGGGCTCACAGTAGACAGCAAGTTAAGCGTGCTGTTGTGAGTAGTGGGGGGGTCTGAAGGAGGCGAAAGCGCTGTATAACTATCACTGCAAGTTAGAAGGTCCTACGGAGCGGACCTGTGAATAAGAGCCCATCGGGCGGACATAAAGGGAGCAGTCGAGAAGACTAGTAAGGGAGTCTTTCCAGTAATGACTGGTATGTAGAACGTTGATTGATTATTATGATTGATGTATTATATTATATTCGTCTATTACCATGATGTGAATAAGTATATGTGAGGAATGTGGAAGTCCTTGATATTGGATATAGCAATGTGCGCCATGAGCGATAGATGAAAGTGAGTTCATGGAATTGTAGCGCGAGTGAGTAGTGTGTACTCCGATGGAGGTGTGTTACCGTAGTATGTGTGGTGAGTGAAAGGTGAACTAGTGTGTGTACGCTTCATGGATTGTAAGGAGAGGTGGAGTGAATAGAAATGGTAGGGTATTATACCAATGTAATGTTATTCTTGTAGGTGTCGGGGACGGGCCGAAGAGCCACCTCGATGAGCACAGGGGATAGGCCAGCATAGGGCCGGAGGCCACACATAGGCCAGAAGTGAGGCTGTCAGTGCAGGACAGTAGAAGCACATAAAGTCGTGGCAGTCAGGCCACGGACAGGGACGTAGATATGAGAGTGAATGAGATACTATATTATTGCCATGATGATGGGCAAGTGAACTGATAAGTTGTATGACAATAGGAAGGTGATATTGAGAGACTGCGGTGCCAGTAAATTATTAATGTGCTATTAAGACCCTGAGGGGAGAGGCTGAGGCCGAAGTGCCTTTAGGAGTAACTACCGGGTTGTGGATCCGAGGGAGAGTGTGTGTGAGAATAAGGCCGTTGTACGGCAGTTCATTTCAATAATATAATGTATGTAATTGCGCTATTATCTGTATAATTATGTTTAATAAATGTGTGAGTCTGATGGATTGTTCTGTTAAGTGTTAACTTGTTTGTTCGTGATTGTTGTCCTGTCATAACTTATTACATCTCCCAGTCTGGGATTTGTGACAAGCCCCTCGCCCCCAATCTCAGCTTTTCCCACTAAGGGCATCTGCAGCACCCCCCTCCAAGCCAGCCTACGTACATACTTCATGGATGGTCCCCAATCTACTGTTAGGCTTTCCAGATTTTTTCAGTGTCAACCCCTTAACGGAAATCTCAACTCCAAAGCAGATAAAGAAAACACAAAGCTGAATCATTAAATTTGACACAGGTTCTTTTCTCTGAAGATCTGCAGTCACACTAACCTTTGACTTTCAATTTCAAAAAAAATTTGTTTTTAGCCTTTTAAAAAAAAATTAAATAGGGTCCATTTTGTGGCAGCCTGTTAAATGTGTGTATTACTAGAACATTAATTTCACAAAAGCATATAAAAAAAAGAAAAGGGCTCAGTTATAATGTTTTCTTTGTTTGATAAGTTTCAGTTTCATTTTGTACACATTTTATAAAATGCAAAAAACAAGATATTGACTTCTGGGGTCTCCATCAAACACTCAAATTCATTCATACAAAATAATATCTAATTCCCACTTATCAGCCACATGTTAATCATATTTACATAACCATCATCTGTGACAATTTTTTAACACAATACAACTTAATCATACATGATAAAGGTGAGACATTTTTGAAATATCGATGGTGAAACTGGCAAACCATGTAAGTCCAAATTCCATTGTTTTGAGAAAATCGCAAAAAAACTACTTTGCTGAGTTTGCTGTTCAAATACAATGTGAGAACCATTCAAATTATTAAACGGTTTGCACACAAGGGTTTATTGGTATTTTATTATAAAATATTGATGTAGATGGTGTACAAAAATAATGTGGTTCATTTAGCGAAAAATCAGAGTTGACCTGCTTTTGGACTTGCACAGTTCCCGAGTTTCACTGTCGATATATGCCTAGACAGTGTTCAGAAAGGTCGTTGTTAGAGGGAGCGTAGTCTAATTACAAAGCTGAACAGAGGAAATACTGGGCAGTTTTCACTGGTCAGCTACCTTGTGTGTAAAATATTACTGTCCCCTAATAATAGATGCTCAGAAAAAGCGAGAGTGCAAGAAAGGGGAAAAGCAAGTGATCCAGGCTGGGCCTGAATCCGCAACCTCTGTCCACCAATCACCTTGCCAGGAAGAAAAAAACCCAACTCACGCAATAAAACCATTCAGCCACTTGGCTCTCCAAAAAAAGAGGTGATTTCAGCTCACCTACTGAGCTTACCAAGTAAAAGTAATTATTGAAATCGTCATCTGCTAACCTACTAGTGCATCAATGATTTTGGTGGTATGAATCACAGTATCCTATCATTTTGCTCATGGTGAGATCTACACTCGAGCCAAAAAGTTAAGCAACCCTGGGTTATGCTCAGAACTGACAACTTTATTTTTCAATTAATTCAAACACGTTCATTGGAATCAATTTATTGTTATGTAAGTCTGAAATCACATTCAATTTCATTTTACCCACCCCAAAAATGGGGCTTAATGACTTAAACAAAATTTTCTTTTATACAAAAACAAAAAAGTCAATAATTGAATGGCAAGAGTTCACAAAATAAAGTTAGTGAAGGTTGCTTAACTTTTTGGCTCGAGTGTATATTCTCACAATTCAGTACAGCCGCTTTTCTGCGTTCAATTTGAAAATGAATTAAATGGGGGATCGGGCAGACAGAAAAAGAGAGATTAGGGTGAGAGAAGAGAAAAGAAAGAGGAAGAGGAAGAAAACAACACTGATCAAAACAAAACTAAGAGATTGAAGGTGAGCAGAAATCCATTTTTTTTTGCCCATAGCCGGTGAAATCGCAGGTTCTCTACCACTTAGATTAGAAGAAAAAAAATGAGAAAGAGAGATAGAGAGGAAAGAGAAAATTAATAATAAGCAGTGTTCACACTGATGTAGGTCCAAAGATCCACCTCAAGGGAAAAAAATATTTTAAAAATCCAACAATCAGGAAATTTCTGGAGGATTCCCATCCAAGTAGGACAAGATGAGAAATATCAAGTGAGACAATATTAAGAAAATGGAGTACTCACCATTGAGGTTCTCTGCTCCTGTCTCCTGTCCGCAATCCCCTTGTCCTTCGCGATCATCGTGACCCTGTTCACCAAATGTCACCTTCAGTGAAACAAACAAAACAAGCTCATGATCCATTGGTAAACAATTTAAGGAAAAGAAGAAATGAATAATAAATATAACAGAGTTGATTATAATAGGATCTGTCTCCATAAAGTGGACTGCTTTACCATGAATGGCAACAACTCTTTCTCTCTCTCATGTACTTAAAAATTGTCGGTTGGCTGCTGGAACCTCATTAAAACTAGCCCCGGAGACTGTTATTACAGGAATGTAGACTAATTGCAATGCCAAACAGAGAAAATACTCAGTTGTGCTCACTGCTGAGCTGCAGCTTTCTGTGTAAAATACTGCGGTCCTCAAACAAAAGTCTTGGGGGTTAGTTTTAACCAGGTTCCAACAGCCCACTGTCAAAATGTACTTCCATGCTGTACAAAACATACAAAATTTACAATATACCACGGTGCTATGATAGAAATGATGAGAATCTCGCTTACATCATTTGCTACGGTAAGCCAAGTATTCGGTTCGTGGATTTTCACTTTGCTATGGAAAGCTGAATTTTCGGCTTGATTGAACACCGATTTTCCAACACTAATATCTCAGCCAACTTCTTGAATTACTGAATTCCATCCTGGTTCATTGATTTTCCTTTACTTTAATGTCTAATGTATTAATCATTAGATATTGTGTTTATACTGAGTGAAAGTCAAAACATCTTTGAACAACGCCTAAATTTCAAACTGGATATGTTAAGTGTTCCCATCCACGCCCGCAAAAGTTAGCATAGGGAATGAGTTAAGTTAGCCAGGCAGATAATTATGATAATGTGCACATTTATGGAGCGTGTTTTTTACACTGAGCGGATTCAGAATTGATTTTCAAATTTTGCACAGACTCGTGTTTCACATCAAGCCTGGTGGAACTTGTTTTTAATTTATTAATGTTAGACTGTATCCTGATTTTGTGTTTGTTTCTCTGCCCTTTGTAAAATATAATGATTTGACTGAATTGTTATGAAAACATTTCTGCAGTACCAAACTGAACAAAACAACTGATCTTGACTCTCTTCATGGTAAAAGAGATGCACTACAGTAATTTTTCTTATCCTCTACATTAATATATATTGCTGGTGTAATTCTCTAACCACCTAGGTGCTTTTTACAAAATTTTACGTTACAGGAGAGCAAAAAAAAATATATTTATTTCCTTTACAGGACTGAATGGGATCATGGGTATTCACTTACAGAAATGTTAATTTAGAGTAAATCAGAGTGCTTTCCCTCAGCAACAGTGGTCCAATTCTCTGTCAGGACATGTAATACATGCTGTAGATTCATTTTGGAACAAAAATGATTGGTCCACAAAAGTTGAAGCTAGATGGTTAGAGGATTACACTGTCGATGTAGAATAAGTTATCCCACATAATAAAGTATCATCTTTAAATTCATCTTAATTACAAACTTAAGTTTTAATCCTATTCCCAAACTTCCACAGCAATCATGCATCACAGGCAAGTAAAGAAAGAATGGTATTATAGTGTCTCAAGACCAATTAACCTAAAACCTCCACAATTTAACTCCAAGCACCATGACAAAATTCAGTACACATACATGACATACTCCTACACAAGGAAAATTAGATGATGTCACAAATCCCAGACTGGGAGATGTAATAAGTATGACAGGACAACAATCACGAACAACAAGTTTAACACTTAACAGAACAACCCATCAGACTCACACATTTATTAAACATAATTATACATATAATAGCGCAATTACATACATTATATTATTGAAATGCACTGCCGTACAACGGTCTTATTCTCACACACACGCTCCCTCGGATCCACAATCCGGTAGTTACTCCTAAAGGCACTTCGGCCTCAGCCTCTCCCCTCAGGGTCTTAATAGCCCATTAATAAGTTACTGGCACCGCAGTCTCTCAATATCGCCTTCCTATTGTCATACACCTTAGCATTCCCCTCGCACCTCAGCAGGGCAATAACACATTGTTATTTCCATAGCCATCAACATGGCAACAACATAATATCAGTTCACTAGCCTATCAACATGGCAACAATATAGTATCTCATTCACTCTCATATCTACGTCCCTGTCCGTGGCCTGACTGCCACGACTTTCTGTGCCTCTACTGTCCTGCACTGACAGCCTCGCTTCTGGCCTATGTGTGGCCTCCGGCCCTATGCTGGCCTATCTCCTGTGCTCATCGAGGTGGCTCTGCGGCCCGTCCCCGACACCTACAAGAATAACATTACATTGGTATAATACCCTACCATTTCTATTCACTCCACCTCTCCTTACAACCCATGAAACGTACACACACTAGTTCACCTTTCACTCACCACACATCTTACGGTAACACACCTCCATCGGAGTACACACTACTCACTCGCGCTACAAATCCATGAACTCACTTTCATCTATCGCTCATGGCGCACATTGCTATATCCAATATCAAGGACTTCCACATTCCTCACATATACTTATTCACATCATGGTAATAGACGAATATAATATAATACATCAATCATAATAATCAATCAACATTCTACATACCAGTCATAACTGGAAAGACTCTCACTAGTCTTCTCGACTGCTTCCTTTTATCTCTGCCCGATGGGCTATTATTCATAGATCCGCTCCCTAGGACCTTCTAACTTGCAGTGATAGTTATACAGCGCTTTCGCCTCCTTCAGACCCCCCACTCATGACATGCACGACTTTTCTTCCCTGTCTCCGTGCGTTAATTTTACTCTCCTCCTTTCCCCCCGTAATTATTAACTATCGCTCACTCCACTCGTGACATCATCCCCCACCCCAAAAAAATTAATGCAATTAATTTCAAATCGCATCAAGATGACTGTCAACGAGTGAGCCTGAGCAATACCTACATTAAAAAAAACTGACCTAGCAGTTCCCCTAGTATATAAAATACCGAAATCAGGGGAAAATATGGGGATCAATATGGCCTGAAATATGCATATATGTGTCACCTCATGAATAGCTAACTAAACCCAATATCTAATACAGAATCAAAAACCATTCAACCTATCAACCATTCTTCATATCATATATTTTATAATGTCAATATTTTAAAGTCGACTTATTCACACAGATCCTGTCAATGTTCCTGTCCTCCGATGTATAAGCTCCTGAAATCTTCCCCTAGGCTCGACTAAGGTAGTCGGCGATATGATTGCTGGTTCCTGGAATTGGTTGAATAACGAAGGTGTACGGCTGTAAAGCCAATGCCCATCTAGACAAGCGTGGGCTGGACGAACGATTCTTCGACAAAAATGTCAGTGGCTTGTGGTCCGTCTGGATACAAAATTCTCGTCCCATGAGATAACGTCCTAGTTTCTGGACGGACCAGACAATGGCAAGACACTCACGCTCTATCACAGAATACTTTCTTTCTCTCTGCAATAACTTCCTACTGACATAACATACAGGATGGAGACATTCGTTCTTCTCCTGTAGAAGACAAGCGCCGACACCAGAGTCCGACGCATCCGTTCTGAGGATAAAATTAGATCGAAAATCGGGTAATATCAGAATGGGTGACGATGATAATGCTGTCACCAAATTATCAAATGCTGTCTGACATTCAGACGTCCACTGGACCTTATCGGGTTGTCCCTTCTTAGTAAGGTCAGTAAGAGAAGATGACAAGGAGGAAAAATTTGGAATGAACTTTCTGTAATAATTTAAAATTCCCACTAAGCTTCTGACTTGTTTCTTTGTTTTAGGGATTTGCAACCCTACCAACTTGTCAATTTTTGTTTCTTCAGGTCTCTGAACACCTCTACCCACAATATGTCCTAAGAATATTATCTCTGGACATGCCAAATCCATCTTTGCGGGTTTAGCAGTTAACCCAAAATGACGTAATCGTTGAAAAATTACTGTTAGTGTCTGAATATGATCAGACCATGTCGACGTATGGCATGCTATATCGTCAAAGAATGACACGACATTAGGTATGTCCTTCAACACTAATCTCATTAATCGTGCAAACGTCGCTGGCGCGTTTACCAACCCAAATGGCATGACCTTAAATTGGAATAATCCAATGGGCGTTTGGAACGCCGTGTATTGTTTAGACTCCTCAGTTAGCGGGATTTCCCAATACCCTTTCGTCAAATCTATCTTGGAAAACCACGTGGACCCGGCCAATGAAGCTATTAATTCCTCCTGAAACGGAATAGGCTCCCTATCGCCTACCGTAATAGTGTTCAATCTTCGAAAATCAATACAGAACCGCACCGATCCATCAAGTTTTTTCACGAGGACGATGGGTGATGAATACGGCGATGTTGATGGTTCTATCACATCTAGCTTCAACATTGACTCAACTTCCTTTATGACTCTATCTCTCGAAGAAAAAGGCAACGGATACGGTCTAAGAAATACTGGCTTATCCGAAGTCAACTTTATTTGGTGCTGGATCACCGTAGTGCGACCGGGCAAATCCGTAACAACGTCCGGGAATGACGCTAACAGGGTCTCAAGTTCCCTACTCCTTGAACTCGTAAGGTCAGGGTTAATTTTAACGTCCCTGTAACCTTGTGTCGGAGTTAACTCCGGCAATTGAATTTGTAACTCCTCCTGCGCCTCGGTGTCGCTTACGTCACAGTCCAACTGGTCTACGACCCCCGTACAAGCAGTAGAGAAGACAGTCTCCTCTGGTCTTGTCTGTGCACACAGATACTGTGGTCTCTCATAAAATCTCTGTATCATATTAACATGGAAAACCTTACTCGCTCCATCAATGTGGATAGCGTAATCTACCTTTGAAACAACTCGCTCAATAACATAAGGGCCTTTCCATGTCATCAATAACTTATTATGGTCCGTAGGTAACAACAACAGAACCTTGTCTCCTGGCTTAAAAATTCTCAGTTTGGACCCTCTATCTTTATAGTCTTTTGCTCTTTTCGAAGCGATACTAGACGCTTCTTCTGCTATAGTGCGCGCTGCAGATAGTCTTTCTCTTAAATCAACAAGGTACTGAAACACCGAAATCTGCTCATCGTCTCCCGATGATGGCGACGTCATCATGTCCCGAAGAACATCAGTTGGGCCCCTAGGGCTACGACCGTACATCATTTCGAACGGCGAGAATCCCGTTGACTCCTGCCGTACCTCTCTGTACGCGAATAACACTGCAGGGATATATCTATCCCAATCTTTAGGGCGATCAGCAGCTACCTTACGCAGCATCGACTTTAACGTCGAGTTCAATCTCTCGCACATGCCATTAGCCTGCGGATGATAAGGGGTGGTAGTGATGGGTTGTATACTGAATAAGCGGAACAATTCCTTCATCATCTGCGACGTAAATTGCGCGCCCCTATCAGACAGAATTTGCTCTGGTATTCCTACCCTAGCGAAAATTGCAAACAACGCTTCCGCGACTGCCTCAGACGTTATGGTCCGCAGAGGAACCGCCTCTGGCCATCTCGTAGCATTACATATGACCGTTAAGAAGAATCGATTCCCCCTATCGGTCGCTGGGTGAATGGGGCCAACAAGGTCTATCGAGACCTTTTTAAACGGTTCCGAGACCGTGGGGATCTTCTGAAGAGGAGCCTGGGGTGTACGACCCTTATGCGTCGTCTTTTGGCACGCACTGCACGTCTTACAATAGACCTGCACATCTCTGTGGATCGATGGCCAGTAAAAATTTTTAAGAACCCTTTCTTTGGTTCTAGCTATCCCCATATGACCCGCTAATGGGACATCATGTGCCAAATGCAATACTGTTGCGATCAGCAACGCTGGCACAACGACCTGCTTTAAAATGGAGGACACCGTTACATACTTACGGAACAGAATGCCCGCCTGAACAAAAAAAGAAGATGACCCGTTCTTATATCTCCTCGTTTTCTCGGTTCGCGCTTCCCCAAAACATGGGTTTAATGATGGGTCCTCCCTTTGTAATCTCGCCAAGCGCTCTGGCGTGATATCTAGGTTGACCGCTGGCGTAGCCAAAGGTCTAATCTTATCTTTATCGGCTACCCGTCGGCGTGTTTCGACCGCGGCGCAAAAGTCAATACCTTTTGATTGCGACCATGCTTGCACGTTCTCATCGGAAGGGGAAACTACCCGTGATACATTCCCAATGATGAGCTGGGCGCCTGGAAAACAACCAACGACTGCTTCGACTTCCCCGCTAAGGAAAGGTGTATCTATCATTATTTTTGCCATGGGTAATTTCTCAATGGCCCCCGAAAATTGGATGCACGGGACAGTCTCACCTGTAAGCTGTGAATCCCGAATGCAGTCCCTATGCACTCCCACAACGGTAGATCCTGTATCTCGTAAAACCGAGACCGGTTCGTCCCCAACAAACCCCGGATAAACCCTAAGACCACCTCCTGTATGACATGAATTTATGACGGGGATCTTTCTCCCACAAGGTAAAACACCGGAAGATAATAACTTCTCACAACTGGGACACTTAGAATACTGTCCGCCTCCGTTGTCCGATGTAACACACGCAGCCGCATGATGAAATTTATTTGGGGAACATGGACTGGAGCTACTGTCCACGTTCGCGGCTATCCTACCTGCAGGGCAGTTCACGCTGATGTGATCTGCTCTTCCGCAGTTCCAACACTTCGCGGCCCTACACTCGCGCGAAAAGTGACCCACGCGTCCGCAAGTCCAACACTCCGCTCCCTGTGCTGCTCTAGGCCTGGGTCCCCGTGACCCCTCGCGACCGGAACTAGAGTCCCTATGCCGTCGGTCATCGGCAAAGGTCACAATTCGCCCCCGGCCATTACCGCGACCTAGCCCTCCTGCTCGGTCAAACTTACCGGATCCATACGCCGGTGATTGGTGATAGCCCCTACGCTGCCCCTGGGCTTGCCCGCTATAGGCACCACGCTGACGCGACCTGTCCCTAAGTCCTGCCGGCGACCCCTCGACAACGGCGACGTACCCCGCATCTTGGACGTACGCCCTGGCGACTGGTTTGGACGGATGCGCCGTACGGTATGCCTCCGCCAACTTAGACGCCTCCTGCACCGTCGCGGGTTCGTTCTCTTTCAGGAAAGCCACCAGATCTTTGTGGCACGACGCGTACAGCTGGTCACGGATCATTAAGTCTTTCAGTTTAGCGAAATCCGCGCCCACATGCGCCAAGTCTACCCAGTTCGCGAAATACTCCGTTAGTCTCGCGACGAAGGCAGCAAAGTCCTCCCTGGTGTCTGCACGTGCTCGCCTAAACTGCTCCCGGAAATATTCCTCGGTACGCGCAAATCGGCGAAGCAGCAAAGCCTTCAGCTTATCGTAATCTTGCACGTCTTCGCGCTGTAGCTCTTTAAAGTATGTTAACGCTCGCCCCT
Organism: Onchidella celtica; assembly: GCA_963931925.1. Classification (NCBI taxonomy): domain Eukaryota; kingdom Metazoa; phylum Mollusca; class Gastropoda; order Systellommatophora; family Onchidiidae; genus Onchidella; species Onchidella celtica. Next base: position 12,984,476 of record OZ007584.1, on the reverse strand, counting down.
GCAATAGCGACGCCAGGTACGTGGCCCATAATTCCTTATTTTCCCCCCATTGCAATTGTGCGTTCAGCTCGAACCTGTAAAGGAAGGCGTCTATGTCGTCCTTCCGGTCGTCGAACGTAGGGAGCTTAATCCTAACGCCACCTTTATTGTGTACCTGCCGCTCAACTGTTTCTGTTGGCGCATTCTTTTTGATTTCCAACTCCGCTATTCTTACTCGCGCGTCTGTCTCCCGCTCTTGAGCTTCTATCTCCTTTAACCTTATCTCCTGCTCCCGTTCTTGAGCTTCTATCTCCTTCAACTTAAACTCTCTTTCCTGTTCCTGGGTCTTAGCCTCTCTTTCCTGTTGCTTAAACTCCCTTTCCTCTTCTCTCTGTCGCTCTTGAGCCTCTTTTTCTTGTTGACGCTCTCTATCCTTAGCACGCTCATCGCGCAAATCCGCCTGCTGTTCTTTAATCCAGCCGCGTAGCTCTTCTCCCTCCAGGCCAAGTTCCTTACCCAACTTCATTAGTTGTTGGAGTTCCGCCATTTCACCGATTTATGGTTATGGTATCTATTATAAGACGACCAACCTGTCGGTATGATCACTAGCGATACGACCAGAGACCTGAGATCACACCAGATATAACAAAACCCAAATACAATTCAGAAACACCCCTAACTAAACATTCTACAGCCTACTCTCTCTAACTAATTGTATGTTTATAAAGTGTCTAGCACTATTAAATAACAAAACGAAAGGAAAAGATAAGAATGAGAAAATTCAGTAGAAGGACCACAAGTACATCAAGGACAACGAACCAGACTAAGACAAAGGCCTAAAAAAGAAAATATAATGGAAAAAAAAATTGCAACCTAAATACGCCGATTACACTACAAGGTACGAACAAGAACAGAGTCTGAAAAAAAAGAACGTATTTACAGACAGGTAAGAGAGGGACAAGAGAAACGTCTTCCTAAAACAACGAGGAAGATATCGACGCTACAACTAAACAATATCACAGGTCCCTACAGAACTGGTCACTGTGATGAACGAAGTTCCAACGTTTACCACACCTTTTTAAAAGGATAAACTAAGTTCAACACAGCAAACCCGCGCCACCGCCCGTATAATCAATTACAACGAAAACAGCAAAAACCGGGAAACAGACAGATGAAGAGACAGCCCTTAATCCAGGGTACAAAATTTTAGACTTTTACTTAACTTTCAGCCTTATGAGTTTAAGTCCTCGACCTAATCGGAGCTCTGGCTGCTTGTCTCCTCAGGCTGCACGCACACACACTGTCTCTCTGAAATTTAAGTACACATTAATACATATTCATCAAAATACATGCATCAATACCTATTATTATTATACATAAATCATATCATGAAATGTCCATTCATCCAACGAACAAGACAGCACAATTACCTACTAACTAACTACAACTAAATATTACGAAAATGGACGAGTCACAATGGACGAGCCCCCAATGTCACAAATCCCAGACTGGGAGATGTAATAAGTATGACAGGACAACAATCACGAACAACAAGTTTAACACTTAACAGAACAACCCATCAGACTCACACATTTATTAAACATAATTATACATATAATAGCGCAATTACATACATTATATTATTGAAATGCACTGCCGTACAACGGTCTTATTCTCACACACACGCTCCCTCGGATCCACAATCCGGTAGTTACTCCTAAAGGCACTTCGGCCTCAGCCTCTCCCCTCAGGGTCTTAATAGCCCATTAATAAGTTACTGGCACCGCAGTCTCTCAATATCGCCTTCCTATTGTCATACACCTTAGCATTCCCCTCGCACCTCAGCAGGGCAATAACACATTGTTATTTCCATAGCCATCAACATGGCAACAACATAATATCAGTTCACTAGCCTATCAACATGGCAACAATATAGTATCTCATTCACTCTCATATCTACGTCCCTGTCCGTGGCCTGACTGCCACGACTTTCTGTGCCTCTACTGTCCTGCACTGACAGCCTCGCTTCTGGCCTATGTGTGGCCTCCGGCCCTATGCTGGCCTATCTCCTGTGCTCATCGAGGTGGCTCTGCGGCCCGTCCCCGACACCTACAAGAATAACATTACATTGGTATAATACCCTACCATTTCTATTCACTCCACCTCTCCTTACAACCCATGAAACGTACACACACTAGTTCACCTTTCACTCACCACACATCTTACGGTAACACACCTCCATCGGAGTACACACTACTCACTCGCGCTACAAATCCATGAACTCACTTTCATCTATCGCTCATGGCGCACATTGCTATATCCAATATCAAGGACTTCCACATTCCTCACATATACTTATTCACATCATGGTAATAGACGAATATAATATAATACATCAATCATAATAATCAATCAACATTCTACATACCAGTCATAACTGGAAAGACTCTCACTAGTCTTCTCGACTGCTTCCTTTTATCTCTGCCCGATGGGCTATTATTCATAGATCCGCTCCCTAGGACCTTCTAACTTGCAGTGATAGTTATACAGCGCTTTCGCCTCCTTCAGACCCCCCACTCATGACATGCACGACTTTTCTTCCCTGTCTCCGTGCGTTAATTTTACTCTCCTCCTTTCCCCCCGTAATTATTAACTATCGCTCACTCCACTCGTGACAGATGACATGAGGAAGTGCCATGGGTGAAAACAATCAGGGTCGGGGTAGTATTGTCTGGCTTGATGCCCAACAAAACATGATGAGCAGTTTGGCTCTTTCCAGGTATCAGCGGTCAGAACTAGCCTAACCCTAATTTCAACCCTAACTCATTCATATAACTGAATCTATCGAAACCCTTCCATCTGGAACATTTATTTGTCGAAGGCAAAAGCAGTTGGTTGCAGGGCTTATTCTAAGTCGAGTGACGTTATGTCGGATTTATAAATTTGTTTCCCATACTAATGACACTAAATGACACTATTTGTGCCCACTCACCTGTATGTGTGATAGTACATCTTTCATGTTTGATGCATCATTTTCCAACTTGGTCAAGTGGCTGGAGTTGTCTTTTAGTTCCTTTCGCAAATGGCAATTTTCTGACTTCAGTGACGCCACCTGTTTCATTTCATAAATGACAAGTGTTGAGATGTAGGTCATGCCCGAAAAGTAATGTACATATACAGATATTCTGATAACTCTAACAATGAGCTCTACTTTGAAAATTGTCCTTATTTTTGTCGAGTAATCCAAACATTATATACCCACAATTTCATCCATCTGTCTCAAATTAATTTTAAGGGTCTTAAATGAAAACGACATGTTTCTAGGTTTTGTGTTCAATTCGCAGTTCTCAGTATAAGATATCTGTAAGTTTTCTCTTATTCTTAATGATCCTTCGGATAATGTCCAGAGTGGTTGCATGTTGTGTGACTAATAGTAATACTTCCCAGAAATGATGACGCAAATATTTAAATGTACTAAGGGTCATTGTGACCATATTTAGTGACTTCTAGCCCTTCAGACAGTTAGTTACGATATTAGATTTTGGTTCAAAATGTTAAAAATTTAAGGTTCCTAAGTGTTAAAAAAATAAAAAAGATAAAGTACACCGCAAAACATGATACTTAATGATTTTTTTGCACAAGGTATGAACTTTGCACTCTCTATGTTTTGATCTCAAAGACTCTTCAGAGAATGGGACTGACCTGCTTCAAAAGTTGGTCATAAGAAGAAAGAGCCATTGCTTGAAAACAAATGCCGTGTTGTCCAACTCCAGGAGCCAGGCTTTATCACAGCATAATCCACAGAACAAGCTGGATAACTCTCTTTTTCTACATCTGCGCTGGCTCTAGGTTCTTTATACTCCAACACACATTTTCAGCACATCTTGAAAACAGAGAATCACGATGCAAATTTACAATTTTACATAGCATGTCAAAAATAAATACGCAGTATAATATTGTCTTGCTTTACTAATATTAAATTTAAAGTCAAAATATGGAAAAAGACAGGTGTATGTTGCAAAGCCTCGCGAAAGAAATAATTCAGAAACGCTACATTTTATTTTTTAGTTTCCTTTCATTCTATCTTGATGAAACCACTAACAAATATAACACTGTTACAAAACATAAAAGTTACTATTTCCAGTTTAATGCTTTTAAAATTAATGTAAAAGTTTTCAGATCTTCACAAAAATTTTAATTTACAAACACTGCATGATGTCAAACAGACACAAATAGTTCATTCACTCATACTGACATCAGAAATTCATGGTTATCCGTGCAGTTCTGTTTTCGCAATTACTGAAGTACAGCATCCAAAAAGTTAAAGTGAAACTGAAAGTGTTATCTAACAGTAACACTGAAACTGAAAAGGTTATCTTCCATAAAAATTATATAATAATAGTTTCAGACTCAAAGAATGATTGAATCATCTTTCCTAACAAAGCACAACATGAATAGAGACAGGTCGATCTCGATAAAAAATTTTATGATAAGCCACAATTAAAATGTAAGGCTTCTGTTCAACACGGACACTAACAGAACTCTTTTTTACAGACTAGCTCTAGCTCAATAGAATATAACTTAAAACGGTAACATGCCTCTTGGGCCCCACAGAGAGCAGAGAAAACGGCAAGGAATATACTATCTTTTTAGGTGCTAAGCACGATCATTAGATGAAGGTTTTTGAAATTGTTGGTTTATCAAATCCGTAAAATGTGTCTGACCAAATTAAATCACATGATGATCATTTTACTAATCTAGAGGAAGACGTAGCCTAGGCTCTTTGAATCTCTGTTCCATCAGTCTGGGTCCAAATTGAATATAATATCGTCCACGGCACCTAGAGCAATAGTAAATCTAGATCTATCTACCTTCCGTGCCGTTTTCTTTGCTCTTCATAGGGTCTATTAGAAGCATCATAGATGATAGAGTTTTTAAAACTTCAGTGCATTTAAATTCGGAGCTTCTAGCCAATAATCAAACGCACAGGTCCAGGGACTAGATATCTAATGCTAGCTAAACTGATATCTCCCACCAAATTCGTAAATACATTCTAAACTCCAGCTCCAACTTCATTTTGTCATTATCCTTGACCCACGGATATACATAAAGGGGACCTCCTCCAATATCCATTTGGAATGAAACGATTCAAAAAAACTTTATCGATAACTGGTCATTGCGCCCCGAACAAGAGCAAAGCAGCAGATTTTTGGATGAACGACGGGTAATAAGCCACATCATTCCCATCTATGGCTCTGAAAAATCAACAGCACTGACAGTTTGGTACATTTTACACCTTTTCAAACAAAGAAAACAAAAGAATAGAACTCATCTACTATGGCACACTAACACAATCGAAGGTTACCATTGTTTGTCTTCTGTGTGTTGTGTTATCCCCCATTACTTGTGTACTAATGACGTCACAGCATCTCTATCAGCCATTGGTTCACTGAACTTCAAAGCACCTGCCGCCGAAACCTGCAGGACATACCGTAACACACTTCAATAAACAGGCCCTTGGTCATTGTCGAAGTGCGGGGGAGAAAAGGACAGAATGGGTTGTAACCTACGATTAGATGCGGCAAGTGGATTACTGTAAATCACTGATGTCTTTCATGTCTCTTGCCGGCTACTTCTGAAGAGCAAAACGAACTCTGGTCGTAAGAGTTTTCCTCAGGCCAACAAACATTTCTCTTTTTTTTTTATCATTCTCGTACTAAATAAAAACGAGAAAAGAGCTCAACATTATGTTTGAACGTTCTTCTGCCAGTTTTAAAATCAAATACAATTCCATCTGCTTTGTCATACTTGTCATTTATGTGCTCGGTAATTTGTGTCAGGTCAGAAACATCTGCTACTGGTAACATGTAATCCAGTACAACCTGTTCCATGAACTGGTACGCTAGCATGGTATCAGTGGGCGTGCACCTGTCGGTGCAAACGGCCAGGGCGGAGGAGGTTTCATCTAACCCAACGGCCACATGCTAGGGCACAATGTGACCCTCAGTATTTGAGTCCTTCATATTGGCCCCCGGTAGCGGTGTGGTCATAGGCCTGTTTGCCTAAATCACAGACGAAGAATTGAGCAAACTTCCCGGACGCAGCTTCGAAGCTGGCGGCAGCAGGCCAGTGGTTGATTGATAGGGCAGATGGCAATATACCGTCACTCTGGCCTGGATATCGTGACACAGAGCATCCACCAGTATTGGTGTTCTTTGGTTTGGGTCTTTCACCCTAGTCAGTTGGGACTGCGAGGCTGTGGAGTAGCCTACAGGCAGCCGGTCAGGCAATATGACTGTCCCCCTGGCATCCTCCTGCACCTGGATACATTTCCAGTCGTCTTGACCCTGTCTTGCCACTTGGATAAGTTGTGTCCAGGCGAGAGAGTGAGTCTGATGTTTGCGCAGCTCTTTTTCACTAAAAACAAACTCTTTGCGCCAGTCTTAACACTCACCTCGTCTTCTTTCATCTTTGCGCCAGTCTTAACACTCACCTCGTCTTCTTTCCTCTCAAAATTCCAACGGCGATGGGCGAGTGCGGTGGCAGCAGGTTTGGATAGACTGGAAGCTGTTAGCACAGACCTACACGTTGGTGGCTGTGGGCTATGGTCGCTTCATCGTCGATTGAAGTGGAGGCGTGGGGAGGCAGCACCCACAGTAGCTGAGCAGCCTTATTTAAGGATAGCACTGCTCACCTCAACTGAGGAAGGGGCTAGAAAAGGTGCCCTAAAGAAAGCCCACTTCACATCACCCTGACTGGTATACCGCGACCAGTGGGGATCCCTTTTTGCGGTCGAAACAAAAAGAAATTCAGCTTACTCAGGCTAGGAGCCTGGAATATACGTACACTACAGGACAACTCAAACAACCCGGAAAGACGCACTGCACTTATTGCCATTGAGCTCAGCAGGTACAACCTGGACATAGTGGCACTCAGTGAGACCAGACTCCCTGATAGTGGCCAACTCAAAGAGCTCAGTGGTGGATACACCTTCTTCTGGAAAGGCAAGGGTGCAGTCGAACCGAGACAGCATGGTGTTGGGTTTGCAATTAAAAATGACCTTGTCAGAAACTTGCAGTCCATGCCAATTGAAATAAATGACAGGCTAATGACACTCAGGATCCCAGTTGGGAAAAGCCAGTCAGCCACCCTCATTAGCGCATATGCGCCCACCATGACAAACCCAGATGAAGCCAAAGACAAGTTCTATTCTGATCTAGAATCTGTCATATGCTCTGTCCAGGCAGCTGATAAGCTGATTCTCTTGGGGGACTTCAATGCTAGGGTTGGCTCAGAAATCTCAGCGTGGCCAAATATTTTGGGCCCTCATGGAGTTGGTTCATGCAATAACAATGGGTTGCGCTTACTTACTTTGTGCGCAGAATTTGGCCTGTTCATTACCGATGTCACGAGTGGAGTGAGCGATAGTTAATAATTACGGGGGGAAAGGAGGAGAGTAAAATTAACGCACGGAGACAGGGAAGAAAAGTCGTGCATGTCATGAGTGGGGGGTCTGAAGGAGGCGGAAGCGCTGTATAACTATCACTGCAAGTTAGAAGGTCCTAGGGAGCGGATCTGTGAATAATAGCCCATCGGGCAGAGATAAAAGGAAGCAGTCGAGAAGACTAGGAGAAAGTCTTTCCAGTTATGACTGGTATGTAGAATGTTGATTGATTATTATGATTGATGTATTATATTATATTCGTCTATTACCATGATGTGAATAAGTATATGTGAGGAATGTGGAAGTCCTTGATATTGGATATAGCAATGTGCGCCATGAGCGATAGATGAAAGTGAGTTCATGGATTTGTAGCGCGAGTGAGTAGTGTGTACTCCGATGGAGGTGTGTTACCGTAAGATGTGTGGTGAGTGAAAGGTGAACTAGTGTGTGTACGCTTCATGGATTGTAAGGAGAGGTGGAGTGAATAGAAATGGTAGGGTATTATACCAATGTAATGTTATTCTTGTAGGTGTCGGGGACGGGCCGCAGAGCCACCTCGATGAGCACAGGGGATAGGCCAGCATAGGGCCGGAGGCCACACATAGGCCAGAAGTGAGGCTGTCAGTGCAGGACAGTAGGGGCACATAAAGTCGTGGCAGTCAGGCCACGGACAGGGACGTAGATATGAGAGTGAATGAGAGACTATATTGTTGCCATGTTGATAGGCTAGTGAACTGATACTATGTTGTTGCCATGTTGATGGCTATGGAAATAATAATGTGTTATTGCCCTGCTGAGGTGCTAGGGGAGTGCTAAGGTGTATGACAATAGGAAGGGGATATTGAGAGACTGCGGTGCCAGTAAATTATTAATGTACTATTAAGACCCTGAGGGGAGAGGCTGAGGCCGAAGTGCCTTTAGGAGTAACTACCGGATTGTGGATCCAAGGGAGAGTGTGTGTGAGAATAAGGCCGTTGTACGGCAGTCATTTCAATAATATAATGTATGTAATTGCGCTATTATATGTATAATTATGTTTAATAAATGTGTGAGTCTGATGGATTGTTTCGTTAAGTGTTAAACTTGTTTGTTCGTGATTGTCGTCCTGTCATAAACTATTACATCTCCCAGTCTGGGATTTGTGACATTGGGGGCTCGTCCATTGTGACTCGTCCATTTTCGTAATATTTAGTTGTAGTTAGTTAGTAGGTAATTGTGCTGTCTTGTTCGTTGGATGAATGGACATTTCATGATAGGATTTATGTATAATAATGAATGTATATTGATGCATGTATTGCTATGAATAGGTATTAATGTGTATTTAAACTTTCCAGAGTGTGTGCGTGCAGCCTGAGGAGACAAGCGGCCAGAGCTCCGATTAAGGGGAGGAGTTAAACTCAAAATTCGAAGTTAAGTGAAACTGAAATTTTGTGCCCTGGATCGGGGGCTGTTCCTTTAATCTGTCTTTTTCTCTGTTTTTGCTGTTTTCGTTTGCTGTGTTGAACCTAGTTTATCCTTTAAAAAAAAGGTGTGATAAACTTGGAACTTCGTTCATCACGGTGAACATTCTGTAGGGCTTTGTTAGTGTTTAGTTGTAGCGTCGATATCTTCTCTGTTCCGCAGGAAGACGTATTCTCTTGTCCCTCTTTCTACCTATCTATAGATACGTTCTTTTTTTTTTCAGACTCTGTTCTTGTTCGTACCGTGTAGTGTAATCGGCGTAGTTAGGTTGCATTCTTTTTTCCATTATATTTTCTTTTTTAGGTCTTTGTCCTAGTCTGGTTCGTTGTCCTTGACGTACTTGTGGTCCTTCTACTGTATTTCTTCATTCTTGTCGTTTCTATTTTCTTTTATAATTAATAGTGCATACATTTTATAGATATAGAATTAGTTTTGCTGTAAAGGTAAATTTCTGAATTGTATTCTGAATTGGGTATTGTTATATCTGGTGTGATCTCAGGTCTCTGGTCGTGTTGCTAGTGATCATACCGACAGGGTAGCCGTTTTCATAGTATACATACCATAACCATAAATCTGTGAAATGGCGGAACTCCAACAACTAATGAAGTTGGGTAAGGAACTTGGCCTGGAGGGAGAGGAGTTACGCGGCTGGATTAAAGAACAGCAGGCGGATTTGCGCGATGAGCGTGCTAAGGATAGAGAGCGAGAAAAAGAGGCTAAGGCTCAGGAGCAGGAGAGAGAGGCTAAGGATAAGGAAGAGGAAAGAGAGTTTAAGTTGAAGGAGTTAGAGGCTCAGCAACAGGAAAGGGAGTTTAAGTTAAAGGAGTTGCATCAGCAACAGGAGAAACAGGCTCAGGAGAGGGAGTTAAAGTTAAAGGAGATAGAAGCTCAAGAGCGGGAGACAGACGCGCGAGTAAGAATCGCGGAGTTGGAAATCAAAAAGAGTGCGCCAACAGAAACAGTTGAGCGGCAGGTACACAATAAAGGTGGCATTAGGATTAAGCTCCCTACGTTCGACGACCGGAAGGACGACATAGACGCCTTCCTTTACAGGTTCGAACTGAACGCACAATTGCAATGGGGGGAAAATAAGGAATTATGGGCCACGTACCTGGCATCGCTATTGCAGGGGCGAGCGTTAACCTACTTTAAAGAGCTACAGCGCGAAGACGTGCAAGACTACGATAAGCTGAAGGCTTTGCTGCTTCGCCGATTTGCGCGTACCGAGGAATATTTCCGGGAGCAGTTTAGGCGAGCACGTGCAGATACCAGGGAGGACTTTGCTGCCTTCGTCGCGAGACTAACGGAGTATTTCGCGAACTGGGTAGACTTGGCGCATGTGGGCACGGATTTTGCTAAATTGAAAGACCTAATGATCCGTGACCAGCTGTACGCGTCGTGCCACAAAGATCTGGTGGCTTTCCTGAAAGAGAACGAACCCGCGACGGTGCAGGAGGCGTCTAAGTTGGCGGAAGCATACCGTACGGCACATCCGTCCAAACCAGTCGCCAGGGCGTACGTCCAAGATGCTGGATACGTCGCCGTTGTCGAGGGGTCGCCGGCAGGACTTAGGGACAGGTCGCGTCAGCGTGGTGCCTATAGCGGGCAAGCCCAGGGGCAGCATAGGGGCTATCACCAATCACCGGCATATGGATCCGGTAAGTTTGACCGAGCAGGAGGGCTAGGTCGCGGTAATGGCCGGGGGCGAGTTGTGACCTTTGCCGATGACCGACGGCATAGGGACTCTAGTTCCGGTCGCGAGGGGTCACGGGGACCCAGGCCTAGGGCAGCACAGGGAGCGGAGTGTTGGACTTGCGGACGCGTGGGTCACTTTTCGCGCGAGTGTAGGGCCGCGAAGTGTTGGAACTGCGGAAGAGCAGATCACATCAGCGTGAACTGCCCTGCAGGTAGGATAGCGGCGAACGTGGACAGTAGCTCCAGTCCATGTTCCCCAAATAAATTTCATCATGCGGCTGCGTGTGTTACATCGGACAACGGAGGCGGACAGTATTCTAAGTGTCCCAGTTGTGAGAAGTTATTATCTTCCGGTATTTTACCTTGTGGGAGAAAGATCCCCGTTATAAATTCATGTCATACAGGAGGTGGTCTTAGGGTTTATCCGGGGTTTGTTGGGGACGAACCGGTCTCGGTTTTACGAGATACGGGATCTACCGTTGTGGGAGTGCATAGAGACTGCATTCGGGATTCACAGCTTACAGGTGAGACTGTCCCGTGCATCCAATTTTCGGGGGCCATTGAGAAATTACCCATGGCAAGAATAATGATAGATACACCTTTCCTTAACGGGGAAGTCGAAGCGGTCGTTGGTTGTTTTCCAGGCGCCCAGCTCATCATTGGGAATGTATCACGGGTAGTTTCCCCGTCCGATGAGAACGTGCAAGCATGGTCGCAATCAAAGGGTATTGACTTTTGCGCCGCGGTCGAAACACGTCGACGGGTAGCGGATAAAGATAAGATTAGACCTTTGGCGACGCCAGCGGTCAACCTAGATATCACGCCAGAGCGCTTGGCGAGATTACAAAGGGAGGACCCATCATTAAACCCATGTTTTGGGGAAGCGCGAACCGAGAAAACGAGGAGATATAAGAACGGGTCGTCCTCCTTTATTGTTCAGGCGGGCATTCTGTTCCGTAAGTATGTAACGGTGTCCTCCATTTTAAAGCAGGTCGTTGTGCCAGCGTTGCTGATCGCAACAGTATTGCATTTGGCACATGATGTCCCATTAGCGGGTCATATGGGGATAGCTAGAACCAAAGAAAGGGTTCTTAAAATTTTTTACTGGCCATCGATCCACAGAGATGTACAGGTCTATTGTAAGACGTGCAGTGCGTGCCAAAAGACGACGCATAAGGGTCGTACACCCCAGGCTCCTCTTCAGAAGATCCCCACGGTCTCGGAACCGTTTAAAAAGGTCTCGATAGACCTTGTTGGCCCCATTCACCCAGCGACCGATAGGGGGAATCGATTTTTCTTAACGGTCATATGTAATGCTACGAGATGGCCAGAGGCGGTTCCTCTGCGGACCATAACGTCTGAGGCAGTCGCGGAAGCGTTGTTTGCAATTTTCGCTAGGGTAGGAATACCAGAGCAAATTCTGTCTGATAGGGGCGCGCAATTTACGTCGCAGATGATGAAGGAATTGTTCCGCTTATTCAGTATACAACCCATCACTACCACCCCTTATCATCCGCAGGCTAATGGCATGTGCGAGAGATTGAACTCGACGTTGAAGTCGATGCTGCGTAAGGTAGCTGCTGATCGCCCTAAAGATTGGGATAGATATATCCCTGCAGTGTTATTCGCGTACAGAGAGGTACGGCAGGAGTCAACGGGATTCTCGCCGTTCGAAATGATGTACGGTCGTAGTCCTAGGGGCCCGACTGATGTTCTTCGGGACATGATGACGTCGCCATCATCGGGAGACGATGAGCAGATTTCGGTGTTTCAGTACCTTGTTGATTTAAGAGAAAGACTATCTTCAGCGCGCACTATAGCACAAGAAGCCTCTGGTATCGCTTCGAAAAGAGCAAAAGACTATAAAGATAGAGGGTCCAAACTGAGAATTTTTAAGCCAGGAGACAAGGTTCTGTTGTTGTTACCTACGGACCATAATAAGTTATTGATGACATGGAAAGGCCCTTATGTTATTGAGCGAGTTGTTTCAAAGGTAGATTACGCTATCCACATTGATGGAGCGAGTAAGGTTTTCCATGTTAATATGCTACAGAGATTTTATGAGAGACCACAGTATCTGTGTGCACAGACAGAGGAGACTGTCTTCTCTACTGCTTGTACGGGGGTCGTAGACCAGTTGGACTGTGACGTAAGCGACACCGAGGCGCAGGAGGAGTTACAAATTCAATTGCCGGAGTTAACTCCGACACAAGGTTACAGGGACGTAAAAATTAACCCTGACCTTACAAGTTCAAGGAGTAGGGAACTTGAGACCCTGTTAGCGTCATTTCCGGATGTTGTTACGGATTTGCCGGGTCGCACTACGGTGATCCAGCACCAAATAAAGTTGACTTCGGATAAGCCAGTATTTCTTAGACCGTATCCGCTGCCTTTTTCTTCGAGAGATAGAGTCATAAAGGAAGTTGAGTCAATGTTGAAGTTAGATGTGATAGAACCATCAACATCGCCGTATTCATCACCCATCGTCCTCGTGAAAAAACTTGATGGATCGGTGCGGTTCTGTATTGATTTTCGAAGATTGAACAATATTACGGTAGGCGATAGGGAGCCTATTCCGTTTCAGGAGGAACTAATAGCTTCATTGGCCGGGTCCACGTGGTTTTCCAAGATAGATTTAACGAAAGGTTATTGGGAAATCCCGCTCACTGAGGAGTCTAAACAATACACGGCGTTCCAAACGCCCATTGGATTATTCCAATTTAAGGTCATGCCATTTGGGTTGGTAAACGCGCCAGCGACGTTTGCACGATTAATGAGATTAGTGTTGAAGGACATACCTAATGTCGTGTCATTCTTTGACGATATAGCATGTCATACGTCGACATGGTCTGATCATATTCAGACACTAACAGTAATTTTTCAACGATTACGTCATTTTGGGTTAACTGCTAAACCCGCAAAGATGGATTTGGCATGTCCAGAGATAGTATTCTTAGGACATATCGTGGGTAGAGGTGTTCAGAGGCCTGAAGGAACAAAAATTGACAAGTTAGTAGGGTTGCAAATCCCTAAAACAAAGAAACAAGTCAGAAGCTTAGTCGGAATTTTAAATTATTACAGAAAGTTCATTCCAAATTTTTCCTCCTTGTCATCTTCTCTTACTGACCTTACTAAGAAGGGACAACCCGATAAGGTCCAGTGGACGTCTGAATGTCAGACATCATTTGATAATTTGGTGACAGCATTATCATCGTCACCCATTCTGATATTACCCGATTTTCGATCTAATTTTATCCTCAGAACGGATGCGTCGGACTCTGGTGTCGGCGCTTGTCTTCTACAGGAGAAGAACGAATGTCTCCATCCTGTATGTTATGTCAGTAGGAAGTTATTGCAGAGAGAAAGAAAGTATTCTGTGATAGAGCGTGAGTGTCTTGCCATTGTCTGGTCCGTCCAGAAATTAGGACGTTATCTCATGGGACGAGAATTTTGTATCCAGACAGACCACAAGCCACTGACATTTTTGTCGAAGAATCGTTCGTCCAGCCCACGCTTGTCTAGATGGGCATTGGCTTTACAGCCGGACACCTTCGTTATTCAACCAATTCCAGGAACCAGCAATCATATCGCCGACTACCTTAGTCGAGCCTAGGGGAAGATTTCAGGAGCTTATACATCAGAGGACAGGAACATTGACGGGATCTGTGTGAATGAGTCGACTTTAAAATATTGACATTTATAAATATGATATGAAGGATGGTTGATAGGTTGATTGGGTTTTGATTCTGTATTAGATATTGTGTTTAGTTAGCTATTCATGATGTGAGACATATATGCATATTGCAGGCCATATTGATCCCCATATTTTCCCCTGATTTCGGTATTCTATATACTAGGGGAACTGCTAGGTCATTTTTCTAGTGTAGGTATTGCTCACGCTCACTCGTTGACAGTCATCTTGATGCGATTTGAAATTAATTGCATTAATTTTTTTGGGGTGGGGGATGATGTCACGAGTGGAGTGAGCGATAGTTAATAATTACGGGGGGAAAGGAGGAGAGTAAAATTAACGCACGGAGACAGGGAAGAAAAGTCGTGCATGTCATGAGTGGGGGGTCTGAAGGAGGCGGAAGCGCTGTATAACTATCACTGCAAGTTAGAAGGTCCTAGGGAGCGGATCTGTGAATAATAGCCCATCGGGCAGAGATAAAAGGAAGCAGTCGAGAAGACTAGGAGAAAGTCTTTCCAGTTATGACTGGTATGTAGAATGTTGATTGATTATTATGATTGATGTATTATATTATATTCGTCTATTACCATGATGTGAATAAGTATATGTGAGGAATGTGGAAGTCCTTGATATTGGATATAGCAATGTGCGCCATGAGCGATAGATGAAAGTGAGTTCATGGATTTGTAGCGCGAGTGAGTAGTGTGTACTCCGATGGAGGTGTGTTACCGTAAGATGTGTGGTGAGTGAAAGGTGAACTAGTGTGTGTACGCTTCATGGATTGTAAGGAGAGGTGGAGTGAATAGAAATGGTAGGGTATTATACCAATGTAATGTTATTCTTGTAGGTGTCGGGGACGGGCCGCAGAGCCACCTCGATGAGCACAGGGGATAGGCCAGCATAGGGCCGGAGGCCACACATAGGCCAGAAGTGAGGCTGTCAGTGCAGGACAGTAGGGGCACATAAAGTCGTGGCAGTCAGGCCACGGACAGGGACGTAGATATGAGAGTGAATGAGAGACTATATTGTTGCCATGTTGATAGGCTAGTGAACTGATACTATGTTGTTGCCATGTTGATGGCTATGGAAATAATAATGTGTTATTGCCCTGCTGAGGTGCTAGGGGAGTGCTAAGGTGTATGACAATAGGAAGGGGATATTGAGAGACTGCGGTGCCAGTAAATTATTAATGTACTATTAAGACCCTGAGGGGAGAGGCTGAGGCCGAAGTGCCTTTAGGAGTAACTACCGGATTGTGGATCCAAGGGAGAGTGTGTGTGAGAATAAGGCCGTTGTACGGCAGTCATTTCAATAATATAATGTATGTAATTGCGCTATTATATGTATAATTATGTTTAATAAATGTGTGAGTCTGATGGATTGTTTTGTTAAGTGTTAAACTTGTTTGTTCGTGATTGTCGTCCTGTCATAAACTATTACATCTCCCAGTCTGGGATTTGTGACAACCAACACAAATTTTAGTCTCCCCGTGAGAAACAGAACGTCATGGATGCATCCCCGCTCAAAGCATTGGCATCTCATAGACTATGTCATTGTGAGGAAGACTGACAGAAAGGATGTCCTTGTAACAAAGGCGATGTGTGGTGCCGAGTGTGGAACTGACCACAGACTCATTGTTTGCAAGCTCAGACTAACATTGAGGCGCAATAGACGCCCTCAAGGGAAAGCGCCACCTAAACGCCTAAATGTTTCAAAACTCTGCTCAGCTGAGAAACAGAGCGAGCTCTCCTCAGAACTCTCCTCAAAATTGGATTGCGTGACTTTTGACCCTGAGAACATTGAACAGAGCTGGACTGACCTAAATACGACTGTACACTCTTGCGCCAGCAGCACAGTTGGTTTTCCTGTCCGCAAGCACCAGGACTGGTTCAATGATAATGATAATGAAATCAAAGTGCTCATCAAAGAAAAAAATAGTCTCATCCAAGCTCACTGCAGTGACCCCTCTTCCACAGCAAAAGCTGATGCACCGCGTGCATGTAAGGGTGTACTCCAGAAGAAGCTGAGGAAAATGAAAAATGACTGGCTTGAAGAGCGAGTAAGAGAAACTCAGAAATATGCCGACACAAACAACACTAGAAAGTTCTTTGAGAGCCTCCGAGCTGTGTTTGGACCATCCCGCTCTGGCACTACGCCACTTCTTGCGTCAGATGGTTCAACACGCATTGTTGAATTGAATGCCATAATTCAGCGTTGGGCAGAACATTTCGGAGGTGTGCTAAATCGGCCATCAAATATAAATACTGAGTCCACTGACCGCCTCCCTCAGACTCCTATTAATGCAGCTCTTGCCAAGCCATTCACAGCAAATGAGACCCGAACTGCCACAAATCAGATGTCCTTTAACAAATCACCAGGCGTGGATTCAATTCCTGCTGAGGTGTATGCCTTCGGTGGAGAAAAGCTTATTGAAAGGCTGACCGAGTTGTTCAATCATATGTTGAAAGCAGGGAAGCTGCCACAGGACTTCAAAGATGCTTCAATCATCCATCTGTACAAAAACAAAGGGGACAGCCAAGTCTGTGACAACCATCGGGGAATCTCTCTACTTTCAATTGCTGGCAAAATATTGGCAAGAATGCTTCTGAATCGCCTTCTTGATCACCTCTCGTCAAATGACTTGCTTCCCGAGAGCCAATGTGGCTTTCGTAAAGAGAGGGGAACGGCGGATATGATATTTGCTGCCAGACAGAGTCAGGAAAAATGCATGGAACAAAATAAAGCGCTGTACATCACATTTGTTGACCTCACAAAGGCATTTGACACAGTGTGTCGTGAAGGCCTCTGGAAAATCTTGGTGAAGTTTGGGTGTCCACCCGAATTCATCACAATAGTGCGCCAGTTTCATGATGGCATGCAAGCTGCAGTCAAAAGTAACGGCAGTGTTTCAGAGCCCTTTGCTGTCACAAATGGGGTAAAACAGGGTTGTGTCTTAGCGCCAACTCTATTCAGCATCATGTTCTCTGCAATGCTACAAGAAGCCTTTAGCTCTCCTCCTCAAGGGGTAAGCATCAAGTACCGAACTGATGGCAGTCTATTCAACCTCAGGAGACTTCAGGCAAAAACCAAAACCAAAAGTACTCAAGTCTGTGACCTACTATTTGCTGATGATTGTGCACTTGTGGCACACGATGAGGATAGCATGCAAAACTGTGTTGATAAGTTCTCTAGTGCCTGTGACAACTTTGGCCTCACAATAAGCACAAGGAAGACGGAAGTGCTCCATCAGCCTTCTCCAGACGACAAGTATCCTGTGACCCCAAATATCAAAGTCCATGATAGTCCTCTGAAGGTGTCGGAGAACTTCACCTATCTTGGCAGTACACTGTCTTCCACGGCTCGTGATGATACTGAAATTCCCTCAAGAATAAGCAAAGCCAGCTCTGCATTTGGCAGGCTTCGAAAGAGAGTGTGGGATGTTGCCGGCATTCGCACAGACACTAAGCTGAAAGTGTACAATGCTGTGGTCCTTCCCACCCTACTCTATGGGGCTGAAACCTGGACAGTGTACCAATCGCATGCCAGAAAACTAAATCACTTTCATCTGGCCTGCCTTAGAAAGATCCTAAGGATCAAATGGCAGGATAAAATTCCAGACACGGAGGTCCTCAATCGTGCCAAGGAATTGAGCATCTTCTGCCACCTGAAAAAAATTCAGCTACGTTGGGCAGGACATGTTGTCAGAATGCCCGACTCCAGACTCCCTAAGCAAATCTTCTTCTCTGAGCTCTCCAATGGAACGAGGAATGTTGGGGCCCCAAAGAGACGTTACAAAGACACTCTCAAGCAATCACTGAAGGCCTTTGCCATTGATGTGAGTGAGTGGGAAGGGCTCTCGCTTGATCGTGTAAATCTGAGGGCGGCCCTTACCAGAGGCAGCAAAGCATGGGAAGCTGACAGAGTCCAGCAGGCTATCAAGAAAAGAGAACGGCGCAAGAAAAGGCCCAGTGGTACTGAACCAACGGAGCACTCTTGTCATTTATGCGGAAGGGTCTGCATTGCAAAAATAGGACTTATCAGTCACATGAGGAGCCATAAGTCATGAAAGAACAGTCTTTCCACTCTGTCCTCTGTGTCCTTTACTTCTCTTTATTGTCCTTGTGTTGAAAATTCTCAACAATTTTCTGTTCTTTATTCCTCTGGTGTTGTTAAGGTCATCATCATACCTGGTGGACGAACTATTATTATAATTTGTGGACCCAATTTATCCTCCCCCCCCCCCCCAAAAAAAACAACGAGGGGGGGGGGGGCGGGCTTGGAGCAAAGGTTGATCTTGTTGATCATTCCTAACATGAGATTATGTGAAAGACATCTTTTTCTCTTTCCGCCACATGTAAATTATAATAGAAGCAATTACGTCTCATTTGCAGGGCCCTATTCTATAGTTCCTGCTTCGGTTACCCCCCCCCCCCGCGGCCTTCCTTTTTTATTATTGCAAACACAGTTCCAGAGGTTACGTGTGTTCTCTTGTCTGCGTCATTGCTCATCAAGGAAGAGTAAAATGAAAGCAATGAGCAAGACGGTCTTGGGCGTGTCCTTTGAGTGTTGTGAAGTTTGCTGTCTGGGTGACGTGATATGGAGTTGAAAGAAGGATGCACGAACGGGAGGAGAGACGGATGGATGGATGGATCGATGGATGATTATAAGAATGAATGGATGGGAGGTGGGTGGATGGATGGATGGATGGATGGGTGGGTGGATGGATGGATGAATAAATGGATGGATGGGTGGATGAATGGATGGATGGGAGGATGGTTGGATGGATGGGTAGATGGACCGATGGATGAATATAAGAATGGATCGATGGATGGATGGGTGGATGGTTGGGTGGGTGGTGACATGATATGGAGTGGAAAGAAGGATGCACGAACGGGTGGAGAGACGGATGGATGGATGGATCGATGGATGATTATAAGAATGAATGGGTGGATGGGTAGGTGGGTGGATGGATGGATGAATAGATGGATGGATGGGTGGATG
Source organism: Onchidella celtica (assembly GCA_963931925.1). Lineage (NCBI taxonomy): Eukaryota > Metazoa > Mollusca > Gastropoda > Systellommatophora > Onchidiidae > Onchidella > Onchidella celtica. Next base: position 12,965,205 of record OZ007584.1, on the reverse strand, counting down.
AATGGATGGATGGGAGGATGGTTGGATGGATGGATGGGTGGATGGATGGATGGATGGATCGATGGGTAGATGGACCGATGGATGAATATAAGAATGGATCGATGGATGGATGGGTGGATGGTTGGGTGGGTGGTGACATGATATGGAGTGGAAAGAAGGATGCACGAACGGGAGGAGAGACGGGTGGATGGATGGATGGATCGATGGATGATTATAAGAATGAACGGATGGATGGGTGGGTGGGTTAGTGGATGGATGGATGGGTGGATGAAAGGATGGATGGGAGGATGGTTGGATGGATGGATGAATGGATAGAGGGGTGGATGGATGGATGAGTAAACATACTTAACATAGACAATATTAAGACACAGCAGACTGCTTTTAATAACTAAATGTTTATTTCTTTGTTAAAACAATTCTACATTATTCTTTGAAATCTAGTATCAAGTAGGAATTGATTACAGCAATAAAATGATGAGCAATAACAAAATGCGTAAGTTATCAAACTAAGATAATCATGGCACTAGCAACTCCATAGCAACAGAAATATAAACAACAAAAAAAAAAAATATAGAATGCTACAGTAAACACTACTTCCTCTCTCTCTCCCTCTCTCGCACTCTTCCTTTCCATTTCTCTCTCCTTCTTTTCCCCTCTTTCTCCCTGTCGCGTGTCTCTTTCTAGAATTATATATCCTCTCACAACCTCTCCCCCCTCCCCCTTTCTTGCCATATCTGTTACAAGTGTAATGCACTCACTCACTCACAAGTTCCCTCGCTCACTCATTCACTCAGTTGCTCACTCATTCACACAAACACGCATTCACTCAGACACCCACGCATTCAATCATACCACTCTCTAATTCACTCACTCACTCGTTCAATAACCAGATTGCATAAACTCAATGTCCGTTTGTGTGCTGGTGTCTATCCATGGACTGTTAGTCTGTCTGTCTCTCACTCCCCTTTCTACATCTCTCCCCTTCCCACCCGTCTCTCTCTCTTTCTCTACCCCCACAAATTCGCAACCCTCCGTCTCAAACTCTCTCCTCCCAGTGGATAATATAATTTAATAATTATTTGTTCTCGTTATTACACTCTTCAGAAACAAATTCACACCAAATATGCTGTTTTTCATCTTCCATCTCTCCATCCTCCTTTCACCCTCCTTCTCTATCCCTCCTTTCCCTCATGCCTATTTCGTAGCCTCCTTTGTCCCTCCGTTCGTGTTACACTCATCCCAGTCCGGCCAGAATCGATCTTTCATCCTTTCACAGTACAATACCAAGTTCGGGAATTTATCTGTAGAAATACATGTATAATAGGGAGAACTTGTATTCAACAAAATCAATAAAATCGTAGTCCAGTTGTCTATATATCTGCACTATCAAGTACATCACATATGATTGCATTGCTATTCCTCGTCTTGATCAAAAAGTTTAAAAAGAAAGTGCTACTTATATGTTTTGGAAATTACAGAAAACTAAATTGACATCTGTAGATAGTTTGTGAAATTGCTGTGATGATGATGATGATGATGATGATGATGATGATGATGAGGGCGATGATGATGACAACAAGGATGATGACGTTGGTGATGATGATAATGACGATGATGATAAAAAGGATAGTGACATTGATGGCAATGACGATAATTGATGATGATGTCGACGGCGGTGACGACCTGATGATGATGATGTTGATAATGAAGATGGTGACGATGTTGGCAATTGCGATGATGATGTTGATTGTGAAGGTTAAAGGGAAATAACTTAATCAATACGACCTAGAGGTGAATATGTATAACATGTGAAGTACGTCATTGTAGATAAGGTCAAGGACGCAAACGACCGTGAGTTTTGATGACGTCATTTTATTATTTTAAGTTGAACAACAGGAAGGGGAGATAAACAGTAGTATGCTAATAAATTATAATACAGGAAGTTTGCACCCATGAACAGAAATCTTTGTATATTGATAATCGTAAGAAAAGTAAAAGTAGACATGTATATGGGTAACTAGTAAATAGTTAAATAAAGCCGTCAAGGTTCCAGGGAAGATTAGCACCCCAGTTGTAATTTGTAGAGGGAAGTATGTTTTGCTTACGTCATTCAGGGTAACAGGGCTAACCAATGAGGGCTAGCGGAGCGATCGCGATGCAGCGCAAACCGTGCGGGCAGTACTTCTTATTTTCACTCCGTACAGATTGCTTCATCTGTGAAGGTGTCAGCGTGATCGTGCTTGAACAGACCCACGTATACAAATAGTATGGCTAGATGAAGATCTCGTCATCAGTCCATGGCTCACTTGAATATAAACCACGCTATTGTCCATTGTTTCTGGCCTTAGCGCCAGAACAATCGTAAGTAAGATGTGACCGAAGCTCGTGTTGATTGACAGTGAATAGGAAGGCGAAAAGCATGACTTTTCTCCGTGGGAGAATCCCGTGATTCCACCAGGAGTGATTGCCAGTGAATGCAGGATGAAAAGTTAAACTCATCTAGAGCTGCAAATAGTATTATTGTGTGAAATACATAACTGTGAATTGTGATTGAATTGTCTGGGTGAGGCTGGGAGATACCAGCCCATCCTAGAGTTAGATCTCTGTGCTTAACTGGGCCGACGTCACTTTGTCGTTGAGGGGCTCGACCTATTATAAGTTTAGGCAGAAATATCGGATAGGACATTATGTATCCAGAGACTGTAATTGCCATCCAATAAGCAGTCTAGAGATTAGATATACATAGAGATAGTTTAATTGGATAATTAGCGAGCACAGAAGTTAAATGATGTTATAGGAAATCTAGAGCTAGATTTAGAATGAAGTACTATTGATTATGGATTTGATGTTGCCGATGCTTATCCTCACTACATAAATAAATGTAATCGAAATTGTTAGTGTTCTTAATGTAATAAACTGTGACCCTGCAGGTCTGATTAATTGAGAACTACTCAAGTTGTTCTTTAGTATTTGGCATGGTTTGAAAGAAGATTTTAGATTGAGTGGATAATAACTCATAGAACTCTCGATTATAAAAATGCAGTCGAACTAACACCTAGGATACCATCTATAAGCTTAGGATGGGATTCTAACATCAGGGGGAGGGAACTTTTACAATATCCCCAATATACCCAAACCCTGACATTGATGATGATGATGATGACAATAATTATGACATGAAGATTATGATAATGATGCCTTTGATGACATAGTTGACGATGATGGTGATGAAGATGTTGATAATGTTTGCAGCTTTGATGATGATGATAACAATAATTATGACAGCAATAATAATGACGAAGCCGTTATTGATGATGATGATGATGATGATGATGGTGATAATAATACTCACCTTTTACCACGTTATCAGACACTCCATCCCTACTCTGCCACACAAACTGTGCCAGGACACCAAAGACTGCAGCATCTACTTCAGTAGGGGTCTGTCCCATCATGAAGGGTTTGTCACCTGTGAAGAACCAGATACAGTAGATTCAGTCTAAAGTGTACTCGCTTAAGCTGAAAACTTTGTTTAAACCGGTGGTTCTCAGCCTTTTTCAGACGATCTCCCCCTTATGCTCCATATTTTCTGTCATCGTCCGTTTATTTTTCTTGTTGTGTTAAGGATTAGTTTTTTTTGTTTTTTTTTTAAAATTTTGCCCAGGCAGCGGCCTGTTCGGCCTGCTCTTTTCGATTTCCAACTGCCAAGGTATATTTAACGTGCGCAACATGCACATGGGCCCTCCGAATTTTCATTCTTATCCGAGAAGACTAGGTGCTCAATCCTACCTATCATAGGACCATGGACAAGAAAATATGAGAAAAATCCCAAATTCCAACCTGCAGGCACCGACCGGGATGCGAAACCAATATCTTCGACATGAGAGGCGAGCACCTCGCCTCTAGGCCACTGTGACCCAAGTAGGCTGCACAAGTTCTCAGAGCCAGTTTTCTGTAAACTTAATGGAAATAAACACACAAAAACATGCACACCAAATTGAACTTTATAAACATACACAAATACACACACGCGTGCGCGCACACACACACATACACACAGACACGAATATTATACACATGTATACATAATGCACACGTAACTCAGGTGATCATAAGAGCCAGTGGATGGAAGAATTCTACTCATGATATGCCAGGAAGTTAATACCGGAGCTAAATCAGTGGTCTTTTATGGAAGCGCATATGGACAGTGCATATATCCGCACAACGCACACAATTCGATGACGTAGAACACACACCGGAATACTCGCAGTCAGCACCAATGACCTATATTACTGACCTTGTTAATTTGCATGGTTCCTAAAAATATGAATCGGTTTAGTAGCAAAACAATCCGACTTCTGCTCGGAGATTGCGTGATCTGCGCTAATAATACTTCAGTGTACGTCGATTGTCATGATTCAGATGTTATTAAAACTCACGCAGAGAGTGAGTTGTTTTTTTACCAGGGCCATGAGAAATTGGCTGGTGGCCTTGAACGGTCCTCGCGAATTATAGTTGGTGAGTAAATAAATGTAAAGTTAAATTGCTAGAGTCACGCTTGTCGGCTTTAATGTTCGTGATTAATAAGTAATGGAGTAGGGGTGAAACAAGGTGGGGACAGTTGACATTGTTAAGTATGACTAGACAAGTTTTTGCACGTTAACTGGCTGGTAGAATAGTGCAGACGTATTACTACAATTAAAATGGTGGGAGATTTCGACCTATGAGATAGCTGAACTAATTGGGCCAGCGGACTAGCACGCTGGGTAGTTAGATAGTATAAAACATCGTGTAACGTTCAGATTTAGTGAATACAGACGAGCAGAAGCATCGTGTCGTGAAGTATCTCCGGTTGACCAGTACCTGAACTGTGTGCTTTGAAGACAAGAAGTCCTTGCTAACGGACTGACTGAGCTCTAGAAAGAAAGGTCTGAGTGGGCTGACCTTTGAAAGCCCACGCTGCGCTATACTGATGTTCACGCCTACCAGTAGGCGTGCCAATGGTAATATATCTTATTTATCCCAAGCATAATAGAGATCGGAGATAGAGAGAGAACTACAGCCTCATAGGAAGACTAAGGAAACCCCAGCCGGCACTCGACCACGAGTGTCCTGTATCATAGATCTATTGCCCTAGTATGATTGGAATAATATAGCACATTGTTGATGAATTGAATAGTGATTGTGCATAAAATATAGTCTTTTGGCAACTGCTTAAATTACCTACAAGCCGAAGAGTGCTTCTGTAGGCTTTGAACGTACTGGGCTCTCCTAATATTCAAGCCCATATGATTTATGGAGAGTTTGCCTGGCGACTGGCCAGTGGCGACTCAACTGTCACTTTAAATTGATATCTAGTTTCGTATAATATACCTATTTGCTATTGATTGCAGTACCTCCATAGTTACATGAATATCATTGGTTAAGTTATTAATTAGTGTCTTTTTTGGTTTGAATATATACCCCTATTGTCTTTTGTTTTGTTATTAATATTTATGTAAACTATGGCCTGACCGGCCTGACATATATACGCTCTAGTTATTTAGTACTTTTCTTGTGTGGTTGTGTCCGAGTGTGAGTTAGCTGCCTCTCGTGCAGTCGTAACATCCCCAAGACCCTAACTCTGCTCGTGACATCGATAACCAATGGCTACCCCAGCCCCTTTTCGCCCATTGATACAAACTGACTAGACCCTCACGCCCCCAGGTCCATCTGACTATTCCATGTGTTGTCACTTTAAATTCGTGAACACCATACCAAATTTTGTTTCGGCAAATCTTCACCAATCGCGCTTGTGGTAAACATTATTGTACGGATGTGCACTGTCCATATCCATACAACGTGTTGTGCGGATATGCACCTCCTTTATATATTATTATCTCCATTCATGACAAGTAATTTATCCGGTCGGTGCAGGCGTGTTGGAATTTGGCATTTTTCTCACGTGGCGCACATGAATTCTGAAGACAGACTGTAAGTTATGAGTAAGAGAGAGAGAGAGAGAGAGAGAGAAGAGAGAGAGAGAGAGAGAGAGAGAGAGAGAGGGGTACAATATCTTATTAAAAAAACAAAAATAGTTTCGGGAATATTTCAGTATAGTGCAATGTGGCCCCTTTTTTCTGTTTTTTTGTTTTTCTTGCCCAGCACTCCAGTTTGAATGAGGCGGTTATTGTGGAAGTCACAGAGGATACATCAGGACAACAATGTGAACACTCCCTAAATACAAAAGTATTCTCCTTACCCAGGTAGTCGGACAGACTCTGCAGATCGGCCAACGTAATCTGTTTGACCTCGTCAGCACTGTGTCTGCCCATACCCTGGCCATGTAACATCCGATGTACGGACTTCGTCCACAAAAATCGAATGACCCAGAATCGACTACCGAGGCCCAGCCTCAAAATAGTCATGTTCTTGTCGACTACCCAGCGATAGTACATCACAACCCTGGTGTAGAGGAAAAGAATGGAAGATGAAGATTAAGGAATACGAGTCTGCCCATATCTCTTTCTGTCTCCCATTCTCTCAATCCTTCTTCCCCTCTGGATCTCTCTCTCTCTCTATCTCCCTCTCTCTCCCTCTGGATCTATCTCTCTCTCCCTCTCTCCCGCTATCTCTGCCCCTCTCTCTGACTTTTCTCTCTGTCCTCTTCTCTCCTTCTCTCTCTCCCTTTCTTCTTTCTCTGTCCTTTCTATCTCTCATTCACTCTTCCCCCCCCCTACCCCCCTCCCTCTTGCCACATTTTACCATTTCTAACCAACAGATTGAGAGCTCAATCCTATTAAAATGCCCAAAATCACATATTAGAGACGGCAAAGTCGCCTTTGTGACCAGTCCTACAAAAATTGTAACCCACTCACAAAGCCAGAACATATTTCATTTTATAAAATGGAACAGTAGATTGGGCTGGACACGTGGGAAGGATGAATGACAACAGAGTGGACAAAAAGCTGAACTGAATGGCAACCAAGGACAGGAAGTAGAACATGATATGAGGACGACCAGGAAGAAGATGGCAGGATGATATTAAAAAGAGGGGGGGGGGAACAACCTGGATGAGGAAAACATCAGACAGAACAGAATGGGAGTCACTGTGGGAGGGCTACATCCTGCAGTGGATGGACAATGCCAAGCTGAAAGATGCTTCCATGCTTTTGGCGGACGGACGTGCTTTGGTGCTGCTAATGAAGCAAGAACTCGCAGCTAAGTAAACTGTTTCACTTCGTTCCTGTTGAAGTCTTTTATTGTTCGTTTTTTTTTCACTTGACAAAGGCCAAAGCCGAAAATTTGTGTATTTTCTGTCTTCTCTTTAGTTTGCTTTAATATTGTTTGGGTTTTATTTCTCACGCGGGGCTTTGCAACATACAACCTTTTCTTTTTGCCCAATATTGACTTTGCTTATAGCCCTGCTGCGACCCCACAGTTTTTCTGTGGTTTTTATGATATTTCAAGCTGAAAGATGAAAGGTGAATTTGACCTAGATTAGCTCATACGATGTTTTTCCATAGCACACCAGGGTACTCACCAATACAAGTGTTCATCCACTAAAACACGTATCGCATGGGCTACTGCTCTGTCCTCTTTACTCAAACCTGGGGACAGAAATAAAGGCGACTTTACACGGTACGACGTTCTAGCGTACGGCATTCAAGCGCACAGCATTATGACGTGCGTCGTTTCAAAGATTTGCGTTTATATGATGTACGTTTCGTGAACAACGCACTTGCAGTAAATACCTGGTGTGTAGTGTGTTCAGTGCATCAGCAACAATGGCAAGCACAGATTCACTTCGCTTTCTGATAGATGTGTTGAACTATCATGATTATTTACTAGTGTCCGTGTTAAAGATTTAAAAAAAAAAAAAAACAGCAAAGAAAAAGAAGACGCCGATACTGGGTGCATCCAATTTTGAGGGAAAGAAAAAGATACGGTGCATATTACCATTTAGTGCGTGATCTTAAATTAGAGAAAGTGATTCAGTGATTACTTTAGAATGTCTGCTGCTCAGATGGAATCATTGTTACATTTTGTTGGGCCTGCAATCGAGAAGCAACCAGCAGTGCGAGAAGTGTTCGAGGCAAAACAGAAACTTGCAATTTGCAAAACGTTCGTGCGTTTAAAAAAAAAACAAACAAATCCAGAGATGATTAATTTGAGCATGGAATTTAGGGCGCTGATTTCAAATATGCTATAAAAAATTAGATTTTTGAGAAAAAAAGTACTTTCAAAGGTTGTCATAACGACATAAGAGCTCCTGACGCATGCAGCAAACAAATTTTCATTAATCCTCGATGCGTACTTTTCCACGCGTCAAAACAACGGAAGGGTGCTGCACAGCATTACAGATGCTCATGTAACCGTAAGCATGCAGAACAGAGACACTTGTTAATTGTAAACGACGTGCGCCTAAACGACATGCTGCATGTTCGTCAGAACCACAGACTATTATTTATCTATGGTCAGAACGTCGTATCATGTATTTGTATTTGTATTTGTATTTGTATAACTCTTTAATCCCATTTGGGAAATTTTGCCTTTGTGCCATTGCAGCCCAGTTATAACTGGAGCAGGCACGTCGTCGCCACAGTGCAGCGCCGGTCGGCGTTTTTTTTTTTTTTTGGGGGGGGGGGAGATGAGGGGGGACGGGGAGGGACTGGTAGAGATGAATTTAATTTAATTTTGCCCGGGCAGCGGCCTGTTCGGCCTGCTCTTTACGATTTTCAACTGCCAAGGTATCTTTAACGTGCGCAACGTGCACACGGGCCCTCCGAATTTTTTCGTCCTTATCCGAGAAGACTAGGTACTCGATCCTACCCCTCAATAGAATCAGGGACACGAAAATATGAGAAAAATCCCAAACTTCCAACATGCCTGCACGGCCCGGGTTTCGAACCCGGGACCCTTGGCACGAGAGGCGAGCACCTTGCCTCTAGACCACCTTGTCCCCTGTAAAGCCGGCTTAAGGAAAGAACACACTTCAAGATTTTAAGCTTTATTTTTAAAATGTTTGAAGGGGCTAGATCCAGAATATCTTTTAGAGCAAGTGGAATCATACCAGCCATCATGAACTTTAAGAGCAGTAGACGCCAAATTTCTTGAGACACTCACAGTCAGATTGTCGCTTAGTCAAAAGGCTTTTTCTATTGGTGGGTTTAAATTGTGGAACAACATCAGCGTTGACACTAGGAAAAGTGAAAACATCGTCACATTTAAAAATGGGCTCAAGACTGAATTGTTGAGGACTGTTTTTCTTGAAACTGAATGATGTCCCTTTTCGGTCTCTGAGCTTTCACGATGAGAGTAGGTCAAGTCAAGTGTTTGTTAATGTGTGTGAGTGGGAACATGATGATCGTAGGTTAATCCTGTTTCTAATTTCAGTTAAAGGGCTTAGAGCACATCGTTAATTGTGTGTGTGTGTGTGTGTGGTGGGTGCGTGTGTGCGTGTGTGTGTGTGGGTGTGTGCATGTGTGCGTGTGTGTGTGTGTGGGTGCGTGCGCGTGTGTGTGTGTGTGTGTGTGTATGTGTGAGCTATATAACTTAATTATTACATTGCCTGTACAAACCTTTGTTCAGATCGATATTCAACTTCTTGTTCAGGTATTCGATGCAGAACTGGGAATCGACAACGTCCACACCATTGTAGCTAATCCAAGGTGTTTTATGTTTTGATGACAGTTTGCTTGTATGGTCATTCTGGGCAGAAAACATGGACAAAATAGGGAAAGAATTGAATGAATAAATGTGACACGATTTTCCAAACTGGTGATTAAGTCGCAAGGACCACGCGGATAAAACGGCCCTTTTAGAGAAATGAGAATGACTTCATTCGAATCTGAGCTTCTGCTTGATTACGATTCCTCATGATCTCCCCCACGCGCGTGAAGTATGTTTTTCCTAACTAGTATGTGAGTGGATCTGTATCACAGACTAATAAACTAACCAGACTGGAAACACGAGCTTCGAGTTGTGTCGTTTTTTACGGAATTTCCCGAGCGGCGACCTTATAACCAACATGGCCGCCGCTTGGGAAATTCCGATTCTAGTTCTATCTGCAGTAGAAATTTCTTTTTATTTGTCAAGATTGGTTGTACATGTATTAATTTCTTGGTGCGGAACTAAACTCCCGCGTTCAGTAGGCGCGTCAAAATGGTATCATTCAAAATTGTAACAATGCTGAAGCGTCGGTCGCTACCATAAACCTAAACGGTTCATGACCTTTCGCTGTTTTGTGACGTCACACATTGGGATCATCCAGTCTGGGTATTTTATTAGTCTGTGATCTGATTCAATCTGGCTTAAGGTGAAATTTTTATACCTTTTTACAAAATCAAAATAAAAATATTTCTAAGACGTTTTCAAGTAAAATATTTTATCTCAATGCAGAAAAATTTCCAGTCTTTCATTTTATAAGCAAATCTTAATTTCCATGAAAAACGTTCCCCCTTTGGAAGGATTTTCTTGGGAATTTGGTTTTTCACAATACGCCCGATTTCTTCTGTTCCAGTCACATGTTATAGATAATAATAATAAAGTTCATTTATATAGCGCATATCCAGAGATGCTCTATGCGCTTTACAATACATGCAGAAACAACAAATCTCATTCCTAACAACTGACCACACACACACAGGCACACACACACACACAAACTGTCAGAAGTAACACGGTCAAAGGGGAACTAACCTAATTAATACAACCTAGAGTGGGATATCAAGATTAAATATGTTAGCCTAACCGCATATCAAGATTAAATTGGCCTAAGAGTGAATGCCACCGCATATCAAGATTAAATACGTTGGCCTCAGAGTGAAAACCACTTTTACTGAAAAACCAAAAATATCTATTAGAGTGGCCTTAAAGAATTGTCGTCTGCTATATCAATTTTTAACTTTTATCAAATTAGCATATAGGAAGTTAACAACCAAGTACAGAAATCTACATATATTGATAATAATAAGAAAAGTAAAAGTAAACATGTATAGTATGTCTCCAGAGATTGTACTAGTATATTGATTGCCATACAATAAGCAGACCAGATTTTAGAGATATATAATTAGTATTTAGATAAGTAGCGGGAACAGAAGTTAGATCTAATTGATTTTATAGGAAACCTAGAGCTAGACTTGTAATGACGTATTTTTTTTATTATGAAATTGATGCTGCTGATATTTATCATTACTACATATTATATCTCTAGTCGAAATTGTTAGTGAACTTAACGTAAATAAAATGTGGCCCTGCAGGCCCTATTGTTGAATTTAATCCATTTTGTTTCTTAGTAATTGGCATGATATGGAAGTTAGGGTTAAACTTAATACCTCTCAATTAGAAATATGCAGTCGAACAAACACATACACAACATTATAACACCATCAATGATAACAAGTAAATCCCATTCGTAACACAAACACTATCTCTCCCTCTCTCCTTCTCTCTCCCTCTCTCCTTCTCTCTCCCTTCTCTCTCTCTCTCTCTCTCCTTCACACACACACAAACACACACACAAACACCAATAGGCCTACATATGAGACTATACATCAAAGTGTTTTCTGAAGAGATAGGTCTTCATTGCATACGCCAAGGGCAGTTTTTAATAACAAGTGGGCCATTCTGCGTATTCTGAAATTTCGGATTTCACCGTTTATGTCCAGTGGCCGATCTACTACGAAATTAATGAAGCTTATTAAGCTTCTACTAATTGGCCCAGTGGTCAGCTGGTTCCACCATTGTTGAGTTCGTCCGGCCTTGTAGCACATTCTTCCCTCACCCCGTTCAATCATTCTGGTTAAATGGGGAGGGGGTGGGGGCGGGGCATCTTAATGTCTTTATCCGCTCGCAATCTGCATGAGCTCATTCCTGTCATGTTGCAGGTCTCTAGAGACAGTAGCGTTGCCGGCAAGTAGATCGGCTATCTTATTGTCTCCAGCGCCAGTGAACAAAGAACCGAACATAAAATGGCAAACGGGAGTAAGAGAAGAAAACAAAAACTTACAAAAATAAGAAATCTTTGCCATTCTCAGATACAGTTCCAATTTTCTATACCGGCACTTTTTTTTTTTTTTTGCATACCATATATTATTATCGGCAGGGAACAGTTACATTGAACATGACTTTTAGTGACAAACTCGAGTAAGAGAAGAAATCTAAATTAAGATAAGGTGTGATAAGGTAAAATAAGAATCACGTTATTATCCCATAATGGAAATTCTTTTTCACAGCGAGTTTCACAGCACACACGTGGTACATTCTCCGTGGTGAAAAGCGCGGGTGCCCGTAAGATGAACATCATACATCTTGTCTCGCACGCTATTCATTCTCTATGATCAAGTGGAAAGCGCGAATGCCCGTGCGCTGAACGCCGTGCATCGTTAGATGCGCCATGTTCATCCTCAAAATATGATATGGGCGATAAGTATCGATATCTCCACCATTTATCAATATACAGTAATGAGACCGGTATCAAACTGTAGATTGTTCTTTGCTGGTTTAAAAAACAACAACAACAACAAAAAAACAACAAATCGAAAATTTTGGACATATACGGTTTTCATTCTCTGCATGCGACATATCTTACATATCATTATATAACTATTAACTTACAGTCTAAGAAATCTTTGCTGTTCTCAGATACAGTCCCAATTTTCTATACCGGCACTCTTTTTTCGAATACTGTATATCGTCAGAGAACAGATGCATTGAACATGGCAAACGGGAGTAAGACGAGGAATAAATAAAAATTAACTTACAATCTAAGAAATTTAGCAACTCCCCAATTTAAGTTGAATATCTTTCAACTCTCAAAACATTATACCGCGTCTGCAATATCGTGAAATAACAATCTTACAGCACTCCCAATCTCACAAAGGTAGTTGCTAATTCTATTACAATTAATAACAATTTCAGTGCCTTCCCGAATGTCTTCACAAATACAATACAATGCAGTGTCCTTTGCATTACTAATACAATGACTAATACAATACCATCATTGTGACAAACCAATAGTTAACAGTAGGCCTACTAGTCAAAATAACACAACGCCACCACTGTGGTGAAACAATGGTCAATGATATTATTACAAATCATATATGGTGAAACGATGGCCCATCGTTTACATAACGCTTCGTGCACAAGTCATAGCATATAACCTGTTGTACATAACATGGCTATCTCCAAAATGTATAACTCATACGTACAATGGCAAAATACCAATACATATCGACCACTGATCAGGGTCTATCTTCATCATATTAGGTCAAAACAAGTTACAACAATGCAATATAACACAAACACTGCTTGCTCGCAGTCCCCATTTGGGTTACATTTTCCAAAAATTACACCAAGTTCCATTGGTAACAAATATGACATAGCATAAAATCAAAATGTGACTAACACATCTTGACTCTATAGTCGTTGACACCGACAACTGAGACTACCTTATATGGTCCCTTCCATTGGACTAGGAGCTTGTTAGTGTTCGTCGGCAGTAGCACCAACACTTCATCTCCGGGGCGGAACTTCCTCTCTCGCGCCTTCCGGTCGTAGTAGGTCTTCTGTCTACCTTGAGCCTTGGACATTTCTTCCGTCGCTAGCTTCCATGTGTCCTCCAACCTCTCACGTAGTTCCATGACGTACTGATAACTGGTCTTCGTCTCCGGCTTCTCTACGTCCTCAAAATGAACAGACTTATTGCCTCTGTTAGTTGGGATCTTCTTCTGCTCTAACTTCTTAAAGACTTCGTCTTCTTCCTGGAGTCGGATAAGTTCCTCTCTATCCACTCCCGCGTGCCGTTCTGCCCTCGGCACCTTCAGCGTCGTAGACTGGTCCTTCCTCTTCTCCTGGGCCCTCGTGGTCACCGCTCCTACCATCACCTCAGTATCAGGGTCGGACGGATTCTTCGCTCCGTCCACGTTCCCGACTACTAGGTCGCAGATGGTCTCCGGGAGACACAGCGCCGTCACTTTGCCCATCAGGTAAGGCGTCTTCACGTCGATAACGGCTTCCTCCGCCGCTAGCAAGGAGTTATCGATCCTCGCGATAAGTTTCTTCCCACCGGTGAGCTGTCCGTCGTCCACCAGTGATCGCCGCACCACTACACCTTCACAGCCGGTATCTCTTAGGACATCTACTGCTCGATTTCCAATCAAGCCCTTCATCACTGGTAACTTCAGTTTCTCCACGGTCCTTCCGTCACTGCATCCTCCGCACGTAACAGGCACCGCTAACTGTAGCTTCCCGTCCTTCATTACCGCTTGAACGTCGATGCTGGTGTCAGCCGTCGTCACATCTTGTCTTGACGACTCGTCCGCCGCTATAACTACGGCCGCCGCCGCCTTGTTCGGCTTGCCTCGTCCCATTTCCTTCTGGGCTGGACACATCCTCCGAATGTGGCCTGGCTTTCCACAAAGGTAACATTTCAACTGACCTTTGTCGTTTAACTTGGTACGACACTCCGTCGCCTTGTGTCCCGGCCTCTGGCACCTATGGCAGACCTGTGGGCTTCTGTCTCCGTTGGGCCTCTGTCGCACTGGCCGGCTTTGCAGTCTGGCGCTCCCGCTGAGCGTCCGATTCCTCGCTACCAGGTACGCCTCCGCTGAATCTGCGATGTCCTGTAGCGTCTTTGGTTTCCCCTCCCTCACATGGGTTGCAAGGTCTGGTGGGCAGGCATCCATGAATTGCTCTCTGACGAACAGATCTCTCACTCCTTCGTAGGTCTCCTCCGTCCGACAGCTTTATCCACCTCTCTAAATAGGTCTTGATCCTGGTCAAAAACATTCCAACATCTTCTCCATCTTCAGGCTTACCTTGTCTGAACATGAGTCTGTATCCGTCCTCTGACAGGTTGTACCTCTTCTGCAAAGCTTCCTTGACCTTGTCGTAGTCCTTGGCTTCGTCGATCGGTAGTCTGCAGAAACACTCCAAAGCTCTCCCGGTCAGCAGGGCAGACAGTGATGTCGTCCAGGTGGATCTGGGCCATTCAGCTGTCTCGGCAAACCTCTCAAACCGCAGCAACCAGCTATCCAGATCGTCCTTCTTGTCCTGAAATGCAGGTAGCTTGGGTCTCTTGGAACTGGCGTGGTCGTCGGTCCTCTGCGCTGAGTCGTTGCCTCCACGTTGCTGGCGGATCTTCTCCATCTCCAACTCGTGGTTCCTCCTTTCCCTTTCCAACTGAGCCTGTCGTTCAGCCTCCTTCTCCCGAGCCTGTCGTTCAGCCTCCTTCTCCTGTCGTTCAGCCTCCTTCTCCCGAGCCTGTCGTTCAGCCTCCTTCTCCTGTCGTTGAGCCTTCTGCTGTCTTTCTCTTTCCAGGCCTTCACGGATGTAGTCCCGTCTCTCCTGCCCAGTGAGCTCCATGGCGTCCGCTTCCTGGCTAAGCCTTCCAATAACCTCCGACATGTTGTAGATAGCTTGTCGATGATATTCCAACGGTAAACTATGTAAATAAATCTAATAATTTTGATCTGGTCCGTTCGAATATGGTAGGATCCCGGACGAGCCCCCAATATGTAACAGCTGATGTTGTTCTAGCACGTTATAGTAGGGGGGAGTTAGTTGATCTAACTACAACCCTTTAGAAAACGAAACTATTACAGCTGTAGAATAAATAAACACGAGATCCGACGATCGATTAAATAATACTAAAGTTTAATAACTGTATAGTGAACAATAAAATACTAGGAAGGTACCAACGAACAAGTAAATATCCTACGCCACAGAGAGGAAAAACTAACTTACTCACCGACCAACCACTCACACAGGTCCCTATATATAAACATTTCTATAGAAAGTTCCCGAAATAAACGTTACCTTTGCCCTCGCACAAACTAACCAATCACGTATCAATACGTCATCAGGTTACATCACCCAAGGCCAAATCTGGCGTAAACAGCCTTATCCACAATGTTATCGAATATTCAGGAACATACTAATATTTACTGAACGAGTCAAAACACCTGACAACAAGCGACCGAGGAAAAAACAACTCACTAGGAAAAGAAGGTCAGGTCACGGAGTACAGTACACTCTGGCGGTTGTCAACAATAAAATGGAAAAAAAGACGTGAACACACGCTGAGTCTCCAGCATAACAAGAAAAACGGGGGAGGGCAAATGGGTAGCCTACAGATGCTACACTCATATACAATTCCAATTTTGGACACCGACACTCTTTCATGCATATCGTCAGATGACAGTGGTAATGTATAGTAGAAATAAAAGGACAATAAGTAATTGCAGTGAAGCGGGGGTTTGGTGTGTACAGAAACGGCAATAGGAACGTCAAAAACGTTTCAAGTAGTGAAACAGAAAGAACGTTTTAATGTGTACGCGAACGCCCTTTCCGGACACATGGAAACACACTTTGTTTTTACTACTTGACGGCTTTTTGCCGTTTCTGTTGTCGTTTCCGCTCCCATGAAAACACGGCTTAAGATGAGAAATGAATAACTTACAATGTAAGGAATTTTTGTCATTCTCAGGTAGGATTCCAACTTGAGCTGAAAGGGTGACAAAGACGGAGCGAAGGGCCCTCGTGGGAACTGGTACAGTAACACCGTGTCTGGCGGGCAGTATGGACGTGATGGTCTCCTGGATATGGAATGTTTGTGGTAAGTTCTATATGAAATGTTATGTGGTTGACAGGTACATAGACTGACAGATTGACAGACAGACATACAGACAGACTGACAGATAGATACATAGATAGATAGATAAATAGATAGATAGACAGACAGACAGACAGACAAACAGACAGACAGACAGACAGATAGGTAGGTAGGTAGGTAGGTAGGTAGGTAGGTAGGTAGGTGGGTAGGTAAGATAGATAGATAGATAGATAGATAGATAGATAGATAGATAGATAGATAGATAGATAGATAGATAGATAGATAGATAAATAGATAGATAGATAGATAGATAGATAGATAGATAGATAGATAGATAGATAGATCAGATAGATAGACAGATAAATAGATAGATAGATAGATAGATAGATAGATAGATAGATAGATAAATAGATAAATAGATAGATAGATAGATAGATAGATAGATAGATAGACAGACAAATAGGTAGATAGATAGATAGATAGATAGATAGATAGAGAGATGGCTGAATGGATGGATTAAGGATAGATGTATGGATGCATGGATGGATAGATAGATGGACAAAATGGATGGAAGGACGGATGGATAGATGGAGAAAAGATTGGACAAATGGATGCACGGACAGATGGATGTCTGGATTTATGGATGGATGGGATACATGCTTTGAAAAATAGATAGTTGGATGAGTATACCATACAAAGAAAGAAAGTATTGAAACATCAGACTTAGAGCTAACTGTAGTATTTATTTCTTTGCTAAAACAATTCTGCATGATAATTCTTTGAAATCTAGTCAAGAAGGAATTTATTACTGCAACAAAATAATGAATAAATAAAGAAATGCACTATGATATTCCTGACACTGGCAACGACAGCAACAAATTAATATAAAAACAACAGAGCTGGGAATAGAGGCTTGATCCAGACCAGTGTATATCTGTTCGCAAAATTAAAGTCTCTCTCTTTCTCTCTCCCTCTCTGTCTATCTATCTCCCATCTCTCTATCTTCTCCTTTCCACCTCTGTCTCCCCTCTGTCTCCCGTCTCCCTCCTCTCTCTCCCCTCTGTCTCCCTCCTCTCTCTCCCCTCTGTCTCCCTCCTCTCTCTCCCGTTTCTCTCCCCTGTCTCCTGTCTCCCTCCTCTCTCTCCCCTGTCTCTTTCCTCTCTCTCTCGTCTCTCTCCTCTGTCTCCTGTCTCCCTCCTCTCTCTCGCCTCTCTCCTCTGTCTCCTGTCTCCCTCCTCTCTCTCCCGTCTCCCTCCTCTCTCCTCTGTCTCCCTCCTCTCTCTCCCGTCTCTCTCCTCTGTCTCCCTCCTCTCTCTCCCGTCTCTCTCCTCTGTCTCCCTCCTCTCTCTCCCGTCTCTCTCCTCTGTCTCCTGTCTCTCTCCCGTCTCTCTCCTCTGTCTGTCTCCCTCTCCTCTCTCTCCACCCTCTCCTCACTTATTGGATATATAATAACCAAACATTTATACCATAGATAGTCATAAATGCCACCACTGAGATAACACTGCAGCATCAGTATTTATATAAACATCGAACTCTACAATCTACTACTACATATGTACATGTACTACACCTATCACCATCACCACACTGACAATTCCATTATATTATGTAATAGACTAAATCTATATCAATTCAGTATTCTCACAAAAGTTTTCGTCATGATGTCACTTACTCGCTCACTCTCTCTCACTCATTCATTCACTCCCTCATGCAGTATTTTAGAATGAAATCGTCATCTGTTTATGAGTCTGTTCCCTCTCAATTTCTCCATCTCTCTCTTTCTCTCTCTATCTCTCTTACCATTTCTCAATTTTTTCTCTCTCTCTTTCACCTTCTCTCTCTCCCATTTCTTTCTGTCACCTTCTTCTTGTCTACCACTTTATTGCTCCCCGCTCCCTCTCTACTTCTCTACTATTCTCTCTTTCTCTCTCTCTCTCTCACCTACTCTCTCTCTTTCTCTCCCCTATATGTCTCTCTTTCTACCTCTGCATTGTTCACTCTTTCTCTCTCTCACCTTCTCTCTTTCTCCTTCCCCTTCTCTCTCTCTGGCATTCCTCTCTCACCTTCTCCCCGCCCCCTCCCCTCTTTCCCCCTCCCCCCTCTCTGGCTATTAAAATGATTAATCATCCGTTCTCATTATCTTCCTCCGATCTGACACAAACTCACAGCAAATTTATTATTGTTCATCCCCCATCTCTCCATCCTCCTTTCCCCCTCCTCTCTTCCTCCCTCTCCCTCCCTTACGCCTATTTCGTTGCCTTTCTTAATCCCAGTCCGGCCAGAATCGATCCCTCATTCTCTCACAGTACGATAGCAAGTTCGGGAATTTCTCTGTCGAAAGACAAATTTTGTATTCAATAAACTTACTAAAATTATGCATAGTCAAGCTGTCCAACTACATACTCATTTCAGTCATATTTTACAATGCATTACACAGTTCTGCATTTTCCCATCTTGGCAGTGTTTCATAAATATCTGGTTTCGATATATTCAAAACGAAAATGCTACTTCTGTTGACAAAGTCAAAATTGGGCAAAAAGAAAAGGTTGTATGTTGCGAAGCCCTGCTTGAGAAATAAAACCCAAACGATACAAAGCAAACTAAAGAGAAGGTATTTTCATATTCTCCCAAAATAACCAACCCACGACCAACAGAAAAAAGAGCTCACGCGGCTCGTGACACTTGCCCTATACAAGATGGCGACTATCTCCAACTCGTGGTTCCTCCTTTCCCTTTCCAACTGAGCCTGTCGTTCAGCCTCCTTCTCCATTCTCAGCTGCTCCATTTTAAGCTTCTCCATTCGCTCTTGAGCTTCCAGCTGTCGTTCTTTTTCCAGTCGTTGAGCCTCTTTCTCTTGTCGTTGAGCCTCCATCTGTCGTTCTCTTTCCAGGCCTTCACGGATGTACTCCCGTCTCTCCTGCCCAGTGAGCTCCATGGCGTCCGCTTCCTGGCTAAGCCTTCCAATAACCTCCGACATGTTGTAGATAGCTTGTCGATGATATTCCTACAATAAACTTTGTAAATAAATCTAATAATTTTGATCTGCTCTGTTCGAATATGGTCGGATCCCGGACGAGCCCCCAATATGTAACAGCTGATGTTGTTCTAGTACGTTATAGTAGGGGGGGAGTTAGTTGTTCTAACTACGACCCTTTAGAAAACGAAACTATTACAGCTATAAAAAATAAACACGAGATCCGACGAACGATAAATATTACTAAAGTTTAATAACTGAATACTGAACAATAAAATACTAGGAAAGTACCAACGAACAAGTAAATATCCTACGCCACGGAGAAGAAAAACTCACTTACTCACCGACCAACCACTCACATAGGTCCATATATATAGACATTTCTACAGAAAGTTCCCGAAATAAACGTTACCTCTGCCCTCGCACAAACTAACCAATAACGTATCAATACGTCATCAGGTTACATCACTCAAGGCCAAATCTGGCGTAAACCTTCATATCCACAACGTTATCGAATGTTCGGGAACATACTAATATTTACTGAACGAGTCAAAACACCTGACAACAAGCGAGCGAGGAAAAAAACTACTCACTAGGAAAAGAAGGTCAGGTCACGGAGTACAGTACTGTACACTCTGGCGGTTGTCAACAATAAAATGGCAAAAGAAGTGAACACATGTTCAGTCACCAGTATAACAAGAGAAACGGGGGAGGGCAAGGGTTAGCTTGCAGATGCTACAGTCAGCTAGTAATTGATGATGATTATTTTGTAACGAAGTGGTGTCCAGATGACGACAGTTCCGCAGGGCAAAGGCAGAGTGACGTATCTGCTCATTTCATAGTTTTGAGAAAAACACAAAAAAATAACGCGTCATGGATGTTTTTATTTTTATTTATGATTTCGCCACGCTAGAAATTGTTATTTCGGAAAGCAGATACGTCTATATCGTTTTGACATAACAGAATTATATTTTGAGACAGGTCCATAGAGTCAATAGAGCCTTGCTGTCAGTTACGACGCTCTGCCTTTGCACGGCAGTATAGACGGACAAACTCGGTGTACTGATTGGAAACTTTCTTCTTCTTCTTCTGCGCTCTTCATGTCAGACTGTTTATATCAGGAGACCGGTAGCCTTTATGAATGACGCTGTTCTCCTGAGTTCCCTCTGCGTAGTGCCGCACATCGGGGCCAGCTGTCTTCCCTCTGTTGTCTGTATAGGGGGCACTGTTGCATTCTCTGTGGAATTTCCACATGGGCATGTCTCAGTTTCTCCAACCCTGATTTTTTTGTAAAGATGCTGCCGGAGTCTGTTATGTCCAGTTCTTAGACTAAAGATGACAGTTTGCGCCTTTCTGCTGAGCAAGTGCATCGCATCATCTGTGGCTGGGTGATTTTGTTTCCACTTGGATTTCAAGGTTGCCTTGATGTGACTTTTGGCTTCTGAGAATGTTATGTTTTCTCTGACTTGAGGGAGGTTTGCGTCATTTTTTGTCAGAGTGTCTGCCTTATCGTTTCCGATGATGTTACAGTGGCCAGGGATCCATTGGAGAACCACGTTGCTTGCTGTGTGACACCACTGCACTAAGGCAGAGGTGACTTTGTTTTGATGATAATCATGAGAACTTTGAAGGGCCTGCAGTGTCAAGATTCGAGGTGAGTATTATAAGGTCTTGGGATACTAGCGCATTCGACTAATCGAAAGGCCACTCACACTCGTCCAGGCACAACCAGAATAAGCAATAACAAACTTGTTATTTATATATATATCAGGCCTGAAGGGCCATACTAATTTATTACTACAGATACAATAAATATGATTACATCAAATAGTGGCTACACCAAAATTCCATTGTGGGAACTCAAGCTTGTCGCTGAAACTTATTAACTGTAGTTCAAGAATTCCAGTATCACATGAGATACAAACTATTCCATTCAATATCACATGAGACACAATCTATGGCATTCAATATCACATGAGATACAATCTCCAGATACTACTTCTACAAATGATTAGTTCTATGAATGACTTCAGTACTTCTTTCTTTCCATACACACTATCATTCTACACTGCATTAATCACTGTCTCTCGTGTGAGGATTGCCAGGTGGCTTTCCTACTACTCAGTTTCCCGTCACTGGGCTGATCTAGTAATTCCTGTCTCGTTATTGTGGACTTATGGACTGCCTACCATTATACGCCCGTAGCCAATGTACGAGCGTAGATCCAAAGGACACGGTTCACACTTTTGGCCTAGTGCGACGAGGCGTGTATATCAACTCTCTGGATGATGACACAGTCACTCCACTTCTACTTCAGTCGTATTATGTTCTGTCTATGCTCGACTCCTACTGTCAGGCCCTGGAGCTCGAGCCGAGAGAACCCTCACTGGAGCGAATGATTTCCACAGCCGTTCTCTGGTTAAACAATGGCGACTTAAGCTTATATACCTCCAGCCAAACCCCGTGAAAGTTTCTTGTCTCACCTTCCGAAACTCATGCCGGGTTCACGTGCCCCGTGCACTGCTTGCACAACTCACCGCCTTAGGGCGTGAGTCCACTAACCTATAAAATCCCACCTTTTACTCTAAGGGTCTGATCACATTAACACTACTCACTGGATCCCTAAAATCAGATCATGACATGCAGGACAGACCTAGCATCTGTGAGAATAACAATTTTTTTGTTGTTGTAGAAGATTGGAAACCAAGAACTGGGAAGAGATTCAGAAGAACACTAGCAAGAAGATGGCAGGATGACGTCACAAAGCATGAGGGATACAGCATGACAGAGACAGGCAGAGGCACAGACTAATAAATAAACAGACTGGAAACACGAGCTTCGGGCTGTGTCGTTTTTTACGGAATTTCGCGAGCGGCCACCGTATAGCCAACATGGCCGCTGCTCGGGAAATCCCGATTCTAGTTCTATCTGCAGTGGAAATTTCTTTTTATTTGTCAAGATTGGTGGTACATGTATTAATTTCTTGGTGCGGAAACAAACTTCCACGTTCAGTAGGTGCGTCAAAATGGTATCATTCAAAATTGCAGCTATGTTGAAGCGTCGGTCGCCATCGTAAACCTACAATGGCGGATGGTTCATGACCTTTAGCTGTTTTGTGACGTCACACAATGGGCTCATCCAGTCTGGGTATTTTATTAGTCTGTGGGCAGAGGATAGAACCAGATGGAAGAAGTCTGCAGTGGATGAACAACGTCTAGAATTTGAATTTGAGTTTGAGTTTGGATTTGGGTTTTACGGCGCATCAGCACGACAACGGCCACTTTGCGCCTATCAGGGTCTGCCTGCATCCTCTGTTACCTGTCACGTATTCAGACCTTCATGAGTTCAAATTTTGCCAGTGAAAATATATAGTTTCGTTTAAATTTACGACGTGCTTATCCGCCGATAATTGGATTAATGATGTTTATTTTGGAAACATTCCTTCACAGTTATACAGGGTCCATGACAGCGTAGTGATTAGCATCTTCGTCTGTCAGACGGGTGATCGTGGTTCAATTCTCAGCTGGGTATTGTTTTTTGTGTTTTTTTTTCTGAGAGTCTTTTTTTTCTACTAGGAATCAATTTGTTTAATTTTTAAAAAATATCCAACAACAGTAACAGGGAGTAAATCCAGTTTTGTTGTTGTTGTTGTTGTTGTTGTTGTCTTTAGTCAACACCTATACTGACGGATAAACCAGAGCTGATACTGTTGGTGGATAATGGCAGCCTTAAGTTCACAAAAATCTCAAAAGTCATTTTGTATAGATTTAAAAAGGGTCAAAGCTGCAGCCTATAGAATGAATACGTGTATTTGCAACATAAATAACATGTATTTGGCACATTACTTTGACTACAACTGCCGAGCAAAACCCAGCTGTAAGCATTAAGGAAGAAGACCTTATACTTACCCAAGTAATCGGACAATGTCTGTAGATCAGTCAAGAAAATGTGTTTGATCTCTTCAGGGCTTTGCCTGCCAAGACCCTGGCCATGCAGCTGCCGCAGTACCGTGCCTTTGAAGAGTAATCGAACCATCCAGAACCGACGACCAATACTGAGCCTCACCATGGTCATGTTTTTGTCGTAGACCCAGCGATAGTACACCAGAGTCCTAGTGGGCAGGGAAAATAGTGGGCATAAAGAGGAATGAACAGCACGATTATTTCCTTTCTTTTTTTTCTTTTCATCATTCGATAACCTTTCAACTTTTAAGATAAGCTACTACTAGTACTATTTCCTATGGCACCCACTGGTGCTTAAGGCAGCAACAAAGGATCTCCAGCCCTTTTTGTCCTGGGCCATCTTTGCGAGAGGTCCCCAAGAGTGATTGAAGGATTTCATCTCTGCCTCGATCGTTCTTCGCCAGGTTGCCTTGGGTCTGCCTCGCTTGCGCCGTCCATCCGGTGTCCACTGAAGTGCCGTTTTGAAGATAAGCTAAGAATCACTTTATTATTACTTGAGGCAAAATACCTTTGAATATGGTAAAATACCAATTTATTGGTAATCAGACAGAATATTTCTCAGAGTAATTTTCGCATACAACCTGAAGTATGTGTTTTTCGGATGGACCTCTCAAAGCGGCTTGCGGTAGTGAGTCAGTTTCCAACAATAAATAGATTCGCTAACAAGCCCGTAGAAGCTCTGTTCTTTTCTGCTGTTGTATGGCAAAAAAAACAAACAACAACAACAACAAACAAACAAACAAACAAACAAAAACACAACATATTCAGAAAACAAAAATTTTACAGGAAACGGAAAGAAAAAAATTCAATAATAATTTTTATAATGTGAAGAACAAAATAAACGATCAGTCGTACATTAGTACAACCCAGACAGAAAGACAAAGCACATTTCATTCCATTAAACGATGTTAAAGAATGAGTCTGACGCAAATTGGCTAATACAGTCTTTTGCCATTGCACAGCAGAGTAGGCCTACTCACCAATACAAATGTTCATCCACTAAAACACGTATCGCATGTGCCACGGCTTTGTCTTCTTTACTCAAACCTTTGTTTAGATCGACATTCAACTTCTTTTTCAGATACTCGATACATAACTGGGAATCGGCAACGTCTACTCCGTTGTAACTCATCCAGGGGGTTTTGTGTTTCGATGACATCTTGCCAGTATGGTCATTCTGGGAAAGGAAAAATATGACAAATTAAGCAAATAATCTAATGAATAAAGTAATCATTTGACACGATGCCCCAAATACTGAAATAGCTTCGTCCTAAAAATTTTATGTAACATCTAAGGGAGGCATCATTACAGAGCCCGGTCAGACACAGTCGTTGTTTTGCACTTTGTGCACTTCAGGCGTCGCGAACCAATCGGCGGCGAGCTAGGAAAAAAGTTCCCTACAGTAAACAATGACACGTGTGTATACGCACATGGGAGACGTTCGGTCAATTCTTTCACTTCCACTCCCTTGTTTACACAGATGGTAGGGAATCTGACCAGCTTGGATCCATCCTTTCCACCCCTGTCATAACAGCCAACTGCAATGCAACCAGCAGGCATTTTAACGGTTTGAACATTATCTCTAAGTTACACTCATCAGCTGATCCACCCGCCATTTTAGGTGTCGGAAGTACAAAACGGGCCTATATACGATGTAATGTCAGAGGTTAGCGGCAGCGGACAGACAGTGGCTTACCTATCTTGACTGTTCTCAGCTACAATTCCAATTTACTTTTAACACCTTATGTACCTTCAAGAGCACTCAGATCATCGAGTTATATAACCATCCTTCTTAAACCTAAAGTAAATTATAAGGCGAACGGCCAGCGCTCTTTCTCCTATTTTGCCCCACTCATGTGGAATAAGCATCCGAAATCCACTAGAAGAGCCGAGAATTTGGAAATATTCAAGAAACAACTCAAAACAATTTTATTTTCATCATACTTTGAGCAGTGAGTAAAATGTACATCAATCCAAGCTTGGCATCTGTGTGTGTGCGCGCGCATGTGGCTGTGTGGGCGTTGTATGTGTGTATTAATTGTGGTTGTGTGTGTGATCTTTTATAAGGGTGTTTCTGTTATGCACCTTCTATTTTAATTAAGGGTACCATGTTTGATTTTTTGTGCTTGTTTTACCCATGTATTTAGACATGTTGCTTCTGTAAAGCGCATACAGCATTTTTAATGGACATGCGTTTATAAATGTCATCCATTATTATGATGGCCCTCTTTCAGACGTATGCGTTGTATCGCCGGAGGACAGTGATAATGATGAATGATAACATGACAAACGGCAGTAGGAGGGAAAAAATGAAAAACTTACAATGTAAGGAATCTTTGCCATTCTCAGATAAGATTCCAACTTGATCGGAAACGGTGACAAAGATGGGGCGTACGGTCCTCGTGGAAACTGGTACAATAGAACCGTGTCCCTTGGGCAGGGCGGACGGGATGGTTTCCTGCAGAAAGAATGTTCTCGTCTAAGTTCAATAGCTTGTGAACATGTCATTGTTTGTCGGCATGATAATGGTCACATTGAACCTTTTGCATTTTTAAATTTTAAATTAAAAAAAAAAAAAATTATCATACTTTGGGCTTGTGTTCAGCCCTCTGATTCTCACAAATAAGATTAAATGACAGTGGAATTAAAAATCTAATGGGAAAAGGTCCGAACTGCAAAGCATGTCTGTAAAAGTGACAGAAATCTGTTAAATCAAATTGTAGAGTTAGGCCTCATTCGAAAACAAAAAAAAAAGACACTCTGTGGGTCCAGGTTAGAAAATCATTCTTTCATAGAATGATCAGCAGGTACAATGCCTTCTTCGGATTCTCCCGGAGCAAAAATCTATGAGTGAGGTAGGTGACTTCCGGTAACGGCTTTGAGGTCAAAGCCGGCTTTCAGCGGGCTCCATATTCTTATGGTGTTTCTGAGGTTTATGGGGATTTACTAAGGTTTATTTGGGTGAGGATTCATGTAAGTTGGTTGTTGTTTGCTTTCTATACACTTTTCGAGCTCTGTACAGCTGTCATTTTGTATTAGTTGTCTGCATTGATACTGCGCTAGTAGTATTTACATTACAAGCTGGACAAGATGGCGGCTTCCAGCACGGAGAGGCCACCAAGTGCAGTTACTGATCGGGGCGTATGCTTTGTATTGCATTCGACAATTGCCCCTCCTGATGGTAGCTTCATCAAGGGTCTAGATTTATGTAGAGCCTGTGAAGCTACCACTGGACCTTTAGGAGTGGAGGGCGCTCAAAAAATTGGGGGCCTGTGGAGGATATATGTTAAAGGGACTAGTGCCAGGGAAAAGCTGCTAACACAGGGGATTATATTTAACGGTCAGTCTGTCTCGTTGCTAGCGAGAAACCCTTTCTCTGTCACTGGTGCAACGACAAGCACAACTAAAATTATAATTGGGGGCATCCCATTATCGGTGAGTAATGAGGAAATAGAGAAGGCCCTGACTAATAAAGGTGTGGTGTTGCGCTCATATATACGAGAAGAGCATTACAGGGACGAAAAAGGGGGATGGACAGGCTTTAAAACGGGAAGACGTTTTGTTTATGCTGATATCCCTTTAATAAATATTGAGGTATCCATTCCCATAGGCCTGTGGAAGGGTACTATTTACTATAGAGAACAGGTCAGACCAGGACGACACACCAACAATAGTGACACTACATCGACACGTCCTGTAGACAGCAGTAAGGACACAGAGGAAAGTGTATCAGTAACACACACAGCCAATATTCCAAACACAGAACAATTAGACCAACACACAACAAACTAACACGGTAAGTACTTGCTCATCTAAAGCTAATTATGCAGGTGTGACCAGTCAGGGGGCACACGTAAGTCGCCCCAAAACACGAATAGGTGAGCGAGGTGCTACAAGTAAACAAACAGACATAAAACAAATACTTCTAAACAGATCTCGGAGTTTGTCTTCCCGAGGACTACGTGAGTCCGCACTCGGCCAACAAAACAAAAGAGCCGGAGAAACGATTGAACCACCCAGTGAGAAAGTAAGGCGACAGGAGGAGGAGGAAGGCGGTTGGGAGCACAACCAAAAGAGAAACGAAACTTAAGTTCTCCTCATTCACGTGTGCTTAGCAGGCAACGACCAGGACCGAATAAGGACTACACTTTTAGAAAACTCCTATGTTTGTTCTGTCTCTGAATTGCAGAGGCCTAAATAAAAAAAGTAAACGTTCCAATATTTTTAAAAAATGCAAAAAATATGATATCTCATGTTTACAGGAAACTCATGTCACAAGTGAACAGGGGGAGGAGTGGAAGAAGGAGTGGGGGGGAGAGATGTTTTATTCTGTGGGTACAAATAGAAGTAAAGGTCAAATTATTCTCATCAATAGAAACCTACGTTATGAGGGAATTAGATTGTTGTACTCATCAGATCGGGTGTTAGGCATTTATATTAAAATACGGGATTCAGAATTTTGCATTTTCAACATATATGGTCCAATAATTAGAGCAGAAAAAATACCTTTTTTAAACCAGTTGACCCAAATAATCGCGACTTATGACAATAATATAGTATGTGGGGACTTTAATGTCGTCCTTGATAATGACCTCGATATAGTAGCAGGAGAGCCGCATGATGTAAGGGAAACCAGCGAGCTGCAAAAAATGTTGGACAGGTTGGACTTAATTGACGCGTGGCGTTTGTTTCACCGGACCGAGAAAGGCTACACTTGGGCTAGAAGCACACCGTTTATAGCCAGAAGGCTGGATTACATTTTCTGTGATAATAATCTACTGGCCAATATTGAAAATGCATACCATGAAATTGTGATCTTCAGCGACCACAAAGGGGTAGTAGTCAAAATATGTGATAATACATTTAAAACAGGACCGTCGATCTGGAAACTTAATAACTCCTTATTGAAAGATGACAATTTCGTCCTAGAAATGAATGCATTCATAGATGATTTTACAAGGGACAACTCAGAGCTTGAACCGACTGTTAAATGGGAACTTCTTAAGGTTGAAATAAAATCTTTCTGTGTACAGTATTCAAACACAAAGAACCAGCTCAGGAAAAATAAAGAACGGGAATTAGAACTGGAGATTGAAAGGACAAATAAGCAGTTACTGGCGGAACCTAACAATCAAAACTTACAAAAACAAATGGCAATCCTTAAACAGACTTTAGAAATATTTCTGCTACATAAAGCAAGAGGGGCCCAGATAAGGTCGAGAGTTAAGTGGATAGAGCAGGGTGAAAAAAACACAAAATACTTTTTATCACTAGAAAAGAGGAACGGAATTGTAAACACAATATATGAATTAAGGGTAAAGGATAACGTCTTTAAAAAACCGTTAGACATATTGGATCAGATCCGACAGTTTTTTGAGGGTCTGTATAGGAAAGATAGTATAGAAATGGAAGGAAAGACATTATTGAATGGCTATCTGGAAAACACTGAATATCCAATACTAGACGAAGGCGAAAAAGAACTAATGGAAAAAGATATTACAGTAGAAGATATGGGAAACGCATTATCTAAACTTAACAATGAGTCAGCACCTGGGAGTGATGGACTTACGACTCCCTTCTATAAATGTTTTTGGTCTCGACTTAAAACATTGCTATGGGAAAGCCTATCATATTCAGTTAGAAAGGGAGAACTTACAGCCACTCAAAAAAGGGGAGTAATCACATTAATACATAAGGGAAACAATCTAGAGAGGAATAACATAAACAACTGGAGACCAGTGAGTCTTACCAACACAGATTATAAAATCTTTTCTAAATGTCTAGCCTTAAAACTCCAGAGGGTCATGGATAAACTCATACATAGCAATCAGGTAGGTTTTATTAAAGGCAGATCTATTACGAATTTGATTCGTACTATAGATGACTGTTTGACTTTAGCAAGGGAGGGAGAGGGTGGGGCAGGCATTTTGGTCTCACTGGATTTCCAAAAGGCCTTCGATAGTATTGAAAAAAAAGCAATTATATATGCACTTGAAACCTTCAACTTTGGTAATAACTTTATTCAATATGTCAAAACATTGATACGGAGTACAGAGAGCTGTGTAAAAAATGGGGGCTGGGTCTCCAAATGGTTCAATACAGAACGTGGAGTGAGGCAAGGCTGCTGTGTCAGTCCTCTACTGTTTATTTTGGTGGCAGAAATTATGGCCATCAAGATAAGACATAATCCAGATATCAAGTGTATACAAATGGAAAATACTCTGAATCATAAACTGCTCCAGTACGCAGATGACGTAACATTGATGTTAAACCATACTGATGACCTCAAAGAAGCTCTCAGAGACATCGAAACATTTGGAGAATTTTCAGGGTTGAAATTAAATAAGAACAAGTGTAAAGGGATGGAAATAGGAGACGGGAATATGAGAACTTGTGATATGGGAATTTCGTGGCTCAACTAGGGAGATAACATGAAAATACTGGGCATTTACTTCAATGCTGATAAAGAAATATCCTGTGTGGAAGAGAATTGGAAAGAAAGGGTAAGGAAACTTGAAGAAATCATCCAAAGATGGAAAAGACGCAATTTATCATGTTATGGTAAAGTAACTGTGGTAAAGAGCCTACTACTATCACAATTGAGCTATATAGTACAATCAGTAAGTCTGCCACAAAACATACTACAAGAAATAGACTCTAAGATATTTAAATTCATCTGGCAGAAAAAATATTCAAATAAGAAAGCATTTGAGAAGGTAAAAAGAACTGTAATTTGCAAAGAATTGTCTGAAGGAGGATTGGGTATGATTAGTATAAAGGACCAACAGAAAATATTCCTAATGAAGTGGATGAAATGGCTGACATCGAAAGGCAATAGGACGAATGAAAGCCACATAAACACCTCTGAACATTTCTTCTCACAGTTTGGGGGTAGCAAATACTTTGTAGAAAGTAATTTCAGCCTTAAACATAAGGCAAAAATAAACACTATCACATCTTTGTTCTGGCGAACTGTAGCCAGTGCCTGGATAGAAGCAAAGGACACAAAAGTAATTGTTAGTGACACGGACAACATGTCACTACAGGAATTGTTAAATCAACCCTTGTTTAATAATAAGTTGTTCCAATATAAAAGAAACCTCCTTTTCTTCCCGAAATGGATCAAGGCAAATATAAGATATATACATGACGTGTGGAGCGAGAGAGGAATAATCGGAAGAGAGACCATAGAGGAAAAAACAGGAAATTACCCAAGCCTAATGTTTGAATATAACGCAATGATAAATGCGTTCACAGAAAACCAGAGAACGCTTTTAGGCAGTGTTACAAGGAACATGATTAGGGAAGCAAAAGAGACAGCTTGTAAGCTTCCTGAATATATTGAATGTTTCTTTGCCAAAACTAATAAACAAATAAGAAATAGATTTCTAAACAGTAGAGAAGGCACTAGTTGTGGAGTTGGCTTCTGGAAAAGAAAGCTTGATATCGATGTCACAAAATATTTTATGGTAGCAAAAAATTCATCTAGGGAAAGTAGACTTAGGCTTCTTCACTTTAAATTAATCCATAATATCTACCCTACCAATATTTTACTTACAAGAATAGGAATAAAATCATCAGAAAATTGTGCTTATTGTAATGAAAGAGACTACATAGAGCATTTCTTCTTTTACTGTAAGAAAATCAGGGGATTTTGGAATCATATAGCCAATGTCATTCTTATGAAAACGGGCCATAAATTAATCATGAACGAGGTGACAGCACTCTTTGGAATAGTGAAAAAAGATTGTAACGAATGTACAAGTAAGAAAATAAATACTATAAATCATATTATATTAGTGGCCAAGCTATGTATAAGTAAGCTGAAATATGGAACCATGAATAATATTTTCCATATCTTTGAAATAGAATGGAAGCATAGAGAACATCTCATCGAATAGTTATTATTTGTACGCCACGAGATGTCTCAGTATCCTTAACTCATCTCAGGCTCCATTAACGTTAAATATGAATGGAAATTTTATTGTATGAGCGAGTGAAATAGAGATAAAGAAAAAAAAAAAAAAAAAGGGCAATGACGAAAAAATGAAAAATGCAACAAATTTTGGTATTCCAATGTGCATGAAAGTAAAGTTATTCCACGGTCACTTTTTATTTTTTATATTCTGGTACTGATAATATTATATTATTATTATTTGGTTAGAAAATTGGCAGACTTTTTTTTTTTTTTTTTTGCTGTTTTGTTTTCCTTGTCTCGATTGACTCTATTATGCATCATATTTGAATTAATTATTTTATAGATGACTCATCCTCTTAGTATTTAAAACCATTGGGAACACACGTAGCACATGGAAGACAGATTTATTTTATTTTATATTTTTTCTGAAATGTCTGTCTGTTCTTTTAATCTGTATTTTTAAAACTTCTGCTCAGGTTTATTATATATATTTACTGATTATTATTATGATTGGCTTGTGTTTGTATTGCTACAGTACCAGCTGTTTAAAACTGAACTCTAAAACTGATCAGCTGATAATGTTAAAGACCTAGAGGGTTCGAGAAGGCCGACAACACAGAATTCAGTAGTTAACAATTCTGGGATATAAAAGACTCAAGTTGGGTCCGATCCCCAGGATAGTCCCCATAGACAGCTGTGTATTCATTTACTTGGTTATATTATTATGTTCTCTCTTACTCATCTATTTATTTATTCATCTATTTATTTATTCATCTATTTATTGACCTTAGTCTTCACTCTTAATTCCACCGAGTATCTACATATATGTTCAAACACACCTATATGGGCATCTATATATATTTTTAAAAAAATTAAAAAAAAAAATTTGAAGTTGTTCATGTCTGTTGGCTTAATTAGGTACCCTATTATTTCTTTATTTAGTGATCACTGAGTCATGCACTGAATGAATACATTCAAAATCGCATTTCAATCTGAGCTCTTAAAAAGAAAAAAAAAGAGAGAAGAAGAGAAAAAAAATAAAAAATGAGTGAGGTAGGTACCCTCACAGTCCACTAAGGACAATTTCCGTTTTGCAGGAGTCCAATCTCCATCGTTGTTTTGTGACTCGGCTTCTAAAACTGATATTTATTTCACTCGCAGCGGCTGAGCAATGAAAACAGCACTGGTTATTTTCATTGGATAAAGGTGATTTCTGTCCAACTGAATATTGGTTGATTATGATTCCCCAGTATCTCTTTTACGTGTGTAGAAACTTATTTTCATGAATGAGATATCGAAATAGGTCCAATGTGACTCCATTTGAATAAATCCCATTTAACTGTTGTTTCAATCATTTGTCACGTTAATTTATCTCTGGCTCTATCACAAACACAGTGAAGTCCACTTAAATTGAACTTCAAGGGACCAGGGAAATCTGTTCGCTTTAACCATTTTCATGGGAAGCATAATATTAGTCATCATAATAGAGATGTTTGAAACATGACATTGTATATCACGGATTTATCTCTCTAATTTACATTTTGGCATATGAAAATAGAATTGTTCAGTCCATTGGCGTTTAATTGGGAGTATCTTGGACAGTGCATGTGTGTATGTTTTAAGAAAGTTGTTACCAGTACGTACGCCCCCCCCCCCTCAAGTTTTTTATTGCGCGAGGGATACGTATTTTAAAGCTTTTTGTCACACCAGAGCGAGAGAGTTGTGAGTGTGCATGAGAAAATCCACAATAAGTCGACAGAGCTGATTTTGAGAAAAACGGTTTTGAAGTGAAAATATGGGTCCGACACAAACTTCAAACTTGACTAGGGGACCGTGGCACATGTTACAGGATAAACTGTAGATGAGCAGTGAACACTACTCACTATGATCTCTATAACTGCTTTGTAATTAGACTACGGTCTCCTAACAAGATCCAAAAACTTCACGGCTTAGCTGTTTCTAGGGGACCGTGGCATGTTACAGGGTAAACTGTAGATGAGCAGTGAACACTACTCACTATGACCTCTTTAACAGCTTAGTTATTAGACTACGGTCTCCTAACAACAATCACTCCAATATAACTTGGTCAATCAGCTTTTGCCACTTATAGGATTAAATGCCGTTTTCTCAAAATCTTGTTTGGGGGGGGGGGGGGGGGGTCACTGACTTCAATTTATCAGAAATGTCTTTTATTATATGTACAGAACTCAGAATGTCATGTTGCCGACTTATTGTGGGTTTTCTCATGCTCACTCACAGTTCCTCACGAAATGCTCCTTACAGCAACCTTAATTCATTATAATTATTCTTTCAGATTTGCTTTTTGTTTTCCCCCTGTGTTTTGGTTGAAATGGTAAGGGGGGGGGGGGGGCACGACTAATAAATTAAACAGACTGGATGATCCCATTGTGTGACGTCACAAAACAGCGAAAGGTCATGAACCATCCGCCACATTAGATTTACGGTTGCGACCGACGCTTCAACTTAGCTACAATGCAGCGGTCGCTAAAAGTCCGTGCGGTCATAATTTATAACAGTAAAAAAAAAGGCAGCTGTAGACAATAAAATGAAAGGATAGGCAAGTTAATGCATTATTAATACATGTACAACCAATCTTGACAAATAAAAAGAAATTTCTACTGCAGATAGAACTAGAATCGGAATTTCCCGAGCGGCGCCCACGTTGGTTATACGGATGCATCTCATTAACTTCCGTAAAAAACGACACAGCCCGAAGTTTGTGTTTCCAGTCTGGTTGATTTATTAGTCTGTGGGGGGGGGGGGGCGGAGTTAAGGCTTCGATTAAAGTTTAGGGCTGGGGATAAGGACAGGCTCAGGGATAGTACTTATACGTATGCGCCGAGGCGAGCATATGAACGCCTCGGTACGCGCCCATAGCACAAAAACTTTTAGGGTGCATACGTACTTATAACCACAGCCGCGTTTTCATTTGATGTGCTTGTTTTTGTATCAATTTTAAAAGTAAAAAAAAAATATTGACGGCGATTCTAATAATGGCATGGGATCATTTGAAAAATGCAAACAAAGAAACAAACAACAACAAAAACAAAAAAGAAAATAAAAAAAATAACAGTGCTATGAACACCGATCACTACGACGACGACGACGACAACAACAACAACAACAACAACTACACAAACAATTATTATAACAATAGTAGCGACAACCCCAGTAGCAGCAATAACAACAGCCACAACGGGAAGGATTACTTACCCACCATTCAGCTTTCTATGCAACACATAACAGACAAGTGGTGCAGCCAAAGCTCCGCCCACAATATACGGGTGCTCCTCCCACAGAGTCTTTAATTGGTCCATTCTGTGGCAAGGGCGGGCTCTGTATGTGCTGCAATAGAAGAGACAATTTTCAACAGACAGATACAGACAGACAGACAGGCGGGCGGACGAACCGACAGACAGGTAGGCAGGCAGGCCGGCAGACAGACAGATTTATAGACGACCAGACAGACAGATACAGAGTTAGAAGACAGAAGGACGGACAGACGGACAAACAGACCAACAGATAGATAGATACCAAGATAGATAGACATACACAGACAGATTGATAGGCCGATAGATAAACAGATAGATAGATAGATAGATAGATAGATAGATGCCATTCCATGGTAACGGTATGTAGACAGACAGACAGATAACATGAATGGATGGATAGACAGACAGACAGACAGACAGACAGATAACATGAATGGATGGATAGATAGACAGCCAGCGAGACGGGTGGGCAGACAAATAGACAGACAAATAATGAGACAGATTGATAGATAGATAGATAGATAGATAGATAGATAGATAGATAGATAGATAGATAGATAGATAGATAGATAGATAGATAGACAAAGACCGAGCTCAAAGTAAAACACAGTGACAATATGCTCGCTGCTCCATGGCCCACCCCGAGCAGGGAAGGTCAAGACGGAAGCCGACCTCGTGGTGCAGCAGCATGGACTATAATAGGACAACTATGCGCTTACTGAACTTGGGGGTGGGGGATCAATTGATTTTATTCACCAAAATTGAAAAACAAACAACAACAACAAAAAATCTGCGTGGACAATACTGCACTGGCAAGAAGAAATAGCTTGAAATAGTTTCAAAATTTTTGTTTCTCCTCTCCTGTGTAATTTGTGGAGAATGAAGTGAAATGTGAAGGGTTCGATCGTCAACTACTGCGTAGTCGAAGTTTCATCTCTGCAGCCAGCAACCCTAAGGTAATCCTCTGTATAGGATGTTTGCACAAAGCAATGGCATCGTTCCCTCGTAGATCCGCAGTTTATAGCTTTGGCCGACGTCTATTTGATGTAGGGAACCCACCCCTACTCTGCGGGGATATCTCACACAAATCAATGTCGAATTGACGTAGGGGTGCTGGCTGGGTAATTCCCTGGAATGGTAGACCTATAAGTGCCTCAACAAATTAAATGCCGATGTATTCTTCGTG
Organism: Onchidella celtica; assembly: GCA_963931925.1. Taxonomy (NCBI): domain Eukaryota; kingdom Metazoa; phylum Mollusca; class Gastropoda; order Systellommatophora; family Onchidiidae; genus Onchidella; species Onchidella celtica. Next base: position 12,929,278 of record OZ007584.1, on the reverse strand, counting down.
TATGTATGCTTCACTGTATGTTTTCCTAAGTAGGCAGGAAACAGCTAGTTTCCCTTGCTCCTCTTCCAATATATCCACTCTGGACTTTTCATAGGTGCCATGCTCATTTACAATAATGCATGTAATTACATTCTGGTTCCATGGGCTTAAAATCAGAGCCTATCAAATTCATTGTCCCTTCCTTTTTTTTTTTTTCTTTTTTTGTCCCTTCCTACATGAACGTAAATTGAAGAAGCATAAGAACAACAGAAAATCTATGGGGTCGCCTTTCTCCTTACAGCTTTTTCTTTTTGCCGTATTTTGACAGAGGTAGGTTAAAATTAGGTTTGCTGTCACCAGTCGGTGGTAACGGGGATAAGCGCTGCTTTGGCTTCTTACCGAGGGTGGTGAGTCCGATACATGATCATTACCTAATGTTTCATGGCTACCTGAAATAGAGTAGGCAAAGCACAAAAAGAAAGGAATATCTTCCCTGCCTAAGCAAAGTGTTACGCAAGAAATATCTTCCCGACCCAAAAAACATGCAGAGACGAAAATATTTTCCCTGCCTAAGCTAAGCGAATAGTCAAGAAATGTCTTCTCTGCTTAATACACTTTGCACATAGGATTGCATAGGAAGGGGATATATATCTTCCTTACCTATGCAAAGTGAATAGGTAGGGGATATCTTCCCTACCTATGCATAGTGCATAGGTGGGGATATCTTCCCTACCTATGCACTTCCTAATGCAAATCTTGCCAACTGCCTGCGCCTTCGCGCGGGGAATTTCACACCTCGGCGCGCGTAGTGTATCGCATCGTGACCTATATTATACAACGTTACTGTTCTCGACCTTAAACTTTGACCCCCTCCACGCGAGCTGGGATCCAGAGGTCAACAGCCCGGTAGTAACGAGTTATAAACGAGTGGCCTCTTCTGCTGACATTGTAAAAACTGTTTGGATAGTTGTTGAAATACCATTTGGCCTTATGTAACTTCCAAATAATAAACCTGGCAGATTTTGGGTGCTGTCTGAATCAATATGGCTGTTCACCTTTTGTTTGTCAAGCCCACGTAATTTAATGTCACATAAACAGGCATTAAACATGGTGTCAGAGTATTGTACCCAAATAAGCAAGCAAGTATAACAAAGATCTAACCGGAGAAGAGTCATTTCTTTGTGTATACGCGGCATCGAAGGCGAGAGAGACTAATTTGAGGGCGTCTGCTAGCACGTGGAATCGACGGATTTTTCCGGGTACCTGCGGATATTTTTCGTGAATTAAGGCTCGCTTCGACAAGCAAGCTTTACCGAAAGAACAAAGGGACATAACAAATAAATACTGACAAGAACAGTAAATTTAGAGGTTGCATTCCTTGAAAAACCAAAATGTCTTTGAAGTCGAATCCCCCATCTTCCATGATTTTCAAGACTGAAGGAGGACAGTTGGCAGAAAGGTGGAAGACTTGGAAAGAAACAATGTGCCTATACTTGAGCTTGGCAGTGAAAGAAAAGAGTGAAAGAGAAAAATGTCAAGCTGTACTGTACATAATAGGAGAAGAGGGCAGAAAGATTCACAGAACTTGGACCTTCACTCAAGAAGAAGAGAACAAAGTTGAACCATTTCTTAAAAAGTTTGAAGACTACTGTACTCCAAGGACAAATGTAACACTAGAGAGGTACAAATTCAATTCAAGATATCAAAAGGAGGATGAGTCAATAGATGAATATTTGACAGAATTGAGGAAAATCAGCCAAAATTGCAAATTCGGAGAACTTGAAGATGACTTGTTGAAAGACCGGATTGTTGTAGGCATTACCTCAAGTTCTGTGAAAGAAAGACTATTAAGGATCTCTGACCTAACACTTGAAAAAACTCTAGATATCTGTAGAGCCAAAGAACAATCAAAGTCAGGTTTACAGATAATGGACCAAAAACAAGATGCAAGTTCAGTTGATGCAAGCAGAAAGACAAGTAACTACAATACGAGGGAACAGAATACAGCCACAAACTCAGCAAGAAGAATGCCTGGAAAGAAAGCACACTTCAACCAATCTAAACAATGCACAAAATGTGGAAAACAGCATGCACCAAGAAACTGTCCAGCATATGGGAAAACATGTGGAAAGTGCGGAAAAATGAACCATTTCAAGGCTGTGTGTCGCAGTAAACCGAAGAGTGTGCATGATATTGGTGCGGATGAAAATGAAATAGACATCGAAACTCTTATGATCAACTCAATCATTGATGATAGAGCAGAAACAGGATGGATGGTCAGCTTGAAAATCGACAAAACAATGATCAAGTTCAAGATTGATACAGGGGCTGACGCGACAGTCATGTCTAAAGCAGCTTATGACAGGATTCAAAATCCACCACATCTTGAGAAATGCAAGATAAATCTGTCTTCATCAGGAGGCAAGATGAAAGTTCTAGGACACTTTGTAGCCAAAACACAGTTCAAAAATCAACAGTACGCTTTCAAGGTTATCATTGTTGAGCACAACTTGAGAAACAACCTATTGAGCAGAGCTGTGGCAGCAAAGTTAGGCCTGGTACAAAGAGTCAACAACATAGAACTCAATGAAAAAGCTTTTGGAGCCACTGGGAGAGTCAAGACAGCCCCTGTGCAGATCAAGTTGAAAGAGACCGCAGAACCGTACAACGTTGTTACACCAAGACGAATTGCCTTTCCATTACAAGAAAAGGTGAAACAAGAATTGGACAAAATGGAAAAACATGGCATTATAGAGTAAACAACAGATCCAACTGACTGGTGCGCACCTATGGTGCCTGTTCCCAAAAAGAATGGACAAGCCAGAATTTGTGTGGACTTTAAGAAACTGAACCAGAACATCAAGAGACCAAATCACATGATTCCTAACCTGGAAGATATTACACCTAAGATGTCTGGAGCAAAATACTTCAGCACACTGGATGCACCAGGAGGCTTCTACCAAATTCCATTGGAAGAAAGCAGTTCTTATCTGACCACTTTCATAACACCATATGGAAGGTACAGATTCAAAAGATTGCCCATGGGAATTTCTCTAGGACCTGAAGCATTTCAGACAAAGATGGAGGAGATTCTAGGTGACTTGGAAGGGTGTGAGCCCTTAAGTGATGACACTATTGTTCATGGCCGAAGTGAGCAAGAGCATGATGCAAGACTGAAAGCTGCAATGGGAAGAATTGAGAAATCAGGATTAAAACTCAATAAAGAAAAATGTTCACTGAAGAAAAGAGAAGTGAAATATTTTGGACATATCATTAGTGAAGAAGGCATTAGACCAGATGATGATAGAGTTGAAGCAATCCTCAAAATGGAAGAGCCCAAGAATGTGACAGAGCTGAAAACAGTTCTAGGAATGTTGAACTATCTTTCAAAGTTTGTGTCTCACATGTCCACCATCCTGCAGCCAATGTCAGCTCTACTGAAGAAGGATAGAAGCTACTTCTGGGGCCCAGAACAACAAAATGCTTTTGACACTGTCAAACAGAGAATAGCCAGTGCCACATCCCTCGCATTTTATGATGTGAACCGACCAACAGTAGTGAGTGCCGATGCTAGCGGTTATGGCCTCGGAGCAACATTGCTACAGCATGACGGTGAGAAACTTGTGCCGATCGCTTTCGCATCACGAGCACTGACTGAGGCGGAAATCAAGTATGCTCAGATAGAGAAAGAGTGTCTTGCGGCGGTCTGGCATGTGAAAAGTTCACAAAGTATCTTGTGGGACTACCATCGTTCCAGCTGGAAATGGACCACAAACCTTTGGTTCCCATAATGATGGCCAAAGACCTGGACAGAACACCACTGAGATGTCAAAGATTGCTAATGCGCATGATGCAGTTCAACGCAGCAGTAGTCCATAAGCCAGGCAAGGAACTGATCATCGCTGACACATTATCAAGATTTCCTCTGAAATCAATGTGTGAAGTGTGGGGTAATGCGAAACATAAACACTACGGAGTACGATCGCATTGACCTCACAAGGGAAACCACTCTCGATGGAGAGGGACAGGAAGTGACGATATAACGGTAGCGAGGGGCGATGTGTTGATAGACTACAAGGTCAACTCAAGAGACAGGTAGGCTGTCTTAGCTTTATCTAAGTCCTACGCCTACATTGGTGACCCCGAACTTGGAACGAAATTCCAAGAGTTTCCACCATGGAAGAACACAAAGCAGTGTTGGCTGTTTCTCTGAAACTGCCAACATTTTGGACCACCAACCCAGAAGCGTGGTTCGCTCAAGCGGAGGCGCAGTTTGCCATCCGTAACGTCACCGTGGATGACACAAAGTATTACCACGTGGTGGCCAGTCTCGACAGTCAAACAGCAACACGGGCTCTATCTGTACTCGTTTCCCCACCGCAGGAACGCAAGTATGAGGCTATTAAGGCTTTCCTTTTATCTGCTTTTGGCAAATCTGAGTCAGAAAGAGCCCACCTCCTTCTTAACATTCAGGGACTTGGTGACCGCAAACCATCGGAACTAATGGACTCTATGCTGGCTCTTCTTGGGCCCCATAGCCCATGTTTCCTATTCAAACACCTGTTCTTACAACAACTGCCTGAACATGTGAGAACACCCCTGGCAGCGTCACACACTGCTGACTACAGGCTACTGGCACAGGAAGCGGACCGACTGTACCTGTCCGTCATTCCAAACTCCAACGCAGTGCTAGAGGTAAACATCGCTGCAACACAGCCATCACCCTCTGCACCTAGACTTAGATCTAGCGGTGGTCAAAGCTCGTCAGTGTGCTGGTACCACAATCGTTTTGGAGTACAGGCACGCAAGTGCATCCAACCGTGCACACATCCTGCCCCCAAACCTCGTTCCTCTTCAACTTCCAACAGGAACCAGGGAAACGCCAGGCAGGGTCAGCAGTAGTGACACCCGTCTCTCAAACTTCTGCTGGCCCGGGCTCTCCACAACTGGTTATAGTCGACAACATCACAGGACGTCGCTTCTTGGTTGACACGGGTGCACAGGTATCGGTCATTCCTGCAACACTGTTGGACAAACGCACCGGTACCTGCGGACCTCCACTCCTCGCTGCTAATGGCTCTAACATTGCAACCTATGGTACGCGTATCATACCAATTAGGACCAGGGATAGAGTCTTCACGGCAAGATTCGTGGTAGCGGATGTGAAACGGCCATTACTCGGCGCAGACTTCCTTCGCCGACACAACATACTTGTTGATATACGTGGCCAGCAGCTCATCAAGGCTGACTCGTTGGCCATCTACCCTTGCAGCATCCATCAAGTTGCGTATGCATCGATACAAGAGCTCGCTCCTATTGCTCCGCAGAGCAACAGGTTCAGGAAAGTACTTTCTGAGTTTCCACAAATCCTCCAACCCACCTTTTCATCTTCAGAGGTGAAGCATGGCGTCCATCATCATGTGCCTACTACTGGCCCCCCTATCCATGCTAAGGCACGTCGTCTGGCACCCGACAAGCTAGCCACGGCGAAAGAAGAATTCAAGAAAATGGAGGACATGGGAGTGATTCGACGATCTAGCAGCCCGTGGGCATCACCTTTGCACATGGTTCCTAAAGCTAGTGGAGAGTGGAGACCATGCGGGGATTTTCGTCGCCTCAACGACAGGACGATAGCAGACCGGTACCCCGTTCCTCACATCCAGGATTTCTCATCCGGGCTGAAAGGGAAAACTATCTTTTCCAAGATCGACCTCATTCGTGGATACCATCAGATACCCATGGCCCCAGAGGACATCGAAAAGACGGCAATCATCACTCCATTCGGCCTGTATGAATTTCTGCGCATGCCGTTTGGTCTCAAGAATGCTGCACAAGCATTTCAGCGCTTGATGGACTCTCTGCTCCAAGACCTCAAATGTGCTTTCAACTACATAGACGACATCCTGGTCGCTAGCGATTCGGAGGCCCAACATTTGGAAGATCTTCACGCTGTTTGTGGAAGATTGTGTGACGCTGGTCTGGTGGTAAGACTGGAGAAATGTGTTTTTGGAGTCTCGGAGATTGACTTCTTAGGTCACCACATCACTCCATTAGGGTCTACGCCTCTTCCTTCCAAGGTCAAAGCAATTGAGGATTTTCCCCCACCTCAAACGGCGAAAGGGTTACAAGAGTACTTGGGGATGATAAACTTCTATCATCGGTTCATTCCCCGTGCAGCAGAGATTCAACGGCCCCTGTATGATGCTTTAAAGAACTCCTCAAAGTCCACTCACATACAGTGGACGGAAGAAATGAGCACTGCCTTCCAGACTAGCAAATCAGCACTGGTAGAGGCAGCCATGCTTGCCCATCCAAACACTGATGTACCCATCGCACTCACATGTGATGCATCGGAACAAGCGGTCGGTGCGGTTTTCGAACAATTTGTGGATGGGTCGTGGCAACCCTTAGCTTTTTTCAGTAGGCGCTTACGTCCCGCTGAGAGGAAGTACAGCGCTTTTGACAGAGAACTGCTCGGCATCTATCTCTCCATTCGTCATTTCCGGTTCCTGCTTGAGGGTCGATCATTCTGCGTTTTCACTGACCACAAACCCCTGACTTTCTCGATGTCAAAAGTCACAGAACCCTGGTCTGGTCGCCAACAAAGACAACTGGCCTTCATCTCTCAGTTCACAACAGACATCAGGCATATTTCAGGTAGAGACAATGTCGCCGCTGACTGCCTTTCACGCTCTATCTCCAATGTGTCGGTAGGCGTGGACTACTCAGCAATGGCTACTTCTCAGGCTGCAAGTGAGGAAATTCAGGCCCATTGCACAGCCATCACAAATCTCAGTTTGGTTCATACAGCTGTGGAACCAACAGGCCCTCAACTGCTGTGTGACATCTCCACAGGAAAACCACGGCCAGTGGTGCCGCCAGATTTCCGACGTCAAGTGTTTGACACCATACACAACCTTTCACATTCTGGGGCAAGAGCTACAGCACGACTTGTGTCTCAGAAGTTCGTGTGGCGTGGTTTGAAGAAACAAGTTAGACAATGGGTAAGAGAGTGTTTGGATTGCCAACGATCCAAAGTACACACACACGTCCACGCCCCACTTGAGCAGATCCCAACACCAAAGAAAAGGTTCAGTCACATACACGTGGACATTGTCGGACCTCTCCCTTCTTCCCAGGGATACACCCATCTGTTTACCATCATCGACTGCAGCACACGCTGGCCAGAAGTGATACCACTTCACAACACGTCTACTGTCACTTGTGCCCATGCGCTCATCAGTGTATGGATAGCTCGTTTTGGCATCCCAACAGACATTACTTCTGACAGGGGTTCTCAGTTCACTTCTGCCCTCTGGACGGAAATCATGGAAAGACTCGGGACTAGGATCCATCGCACGACTTCCTATCACCCACAATCAAACGGAATCGTCGAACGATTTCATAGGACTCTCAAATCCTCACTCATGGCTCGACTGCATGGTCCCAACTGGATGGAGGAACTACCATGGGTCATGTTGGGCCTAAGAACTATTCCAAAGGAGGACATTGGAGCTTCAGTGGCTGAGTTAGTCTACGGAGAGCCTCTCACAATTCCAGGAGAACTGATTGCTGCCACTGCCACTCCTTTCTGTGCCACTGAACAGTTGAATGACTTTCGCGGCCAGGCCCAATCATTCCTACCCACTCCCACTTCACGACACTGCCGGCCTCCAAACAATGTGCCAAGCACTTTGGCAACAGCAAAGTATGTCTTTGTTAGAAGCGACGCCTCTCACCGTCCTTTACAACGCCCATACACCGGACCATACGTCGTCGCCGCTCGGGACGACAAGACTTTCCAAATACTTATGGGAAATCGGACAGAAACAATTTCGATTGATCGCCTGAAACCAGCCCACATAGAAACGTCACAACCAGTCCCTATCGCCCACCCACCGAAACGTGGACGGCCCAGAACTGTCCCAACAAACAATCCTCCTGCTCCTCCACCTCCACCTCCACCTTCCTCACCTCAGCGGCCTCATCTTACGGGTTCCAAGAGCTCCAGGTCTGGACGTCAACTTCGTCCACCTAGGAGGTTTATGTGAGGACAATACTGGTGGGGGGTTGTGTGGGGTAATGCGAAACATAAACACTACGGAGTACGATCGCATTGACCTCACAAGGGAAACCACTCTCGATGGAGAGGGACAGGAAGTGACGATATAACGGTAGCGAGGGGCGATGTGTTGATAGACTACAAGGTCAACTCAAGAGACAGGTAGGCTGTCTTAGCTTTATCTAAGTCCTACGCCTACAGAAGAAACAAAAGTCGAAGCCATTGACAGTTACATTGAGTCATTTGAGGAGAACATTGCAATAACACCGGAAAGACTGCAGAAAATCAAATGTGCAACTGTGCATGATTCTACTCTACAGCAGGTCATCTCCTACACACTCAATGGATGGCCAGAGAAAACACCAGGGAACCTTTGCAAGTACAAACAAGTTTCTGGAAACCTCTCCGTGAGAGATGGACTGTTAATAATGGATCAACGGATTGTTATCCCAGAAACTGAAAGAGAAGTGATTCTGGGCAAACTGCATAAAAGCCACTAGGGTATCAACAAATGCAGAAAGCTAGGCCAGGACTAAGCACTAAACTGAAAACACTCATCAGTAACTGCAAAACATGCAAAGAGTCCAGACCTGAACAAAGAAAAGAACCACTCAAACCAAGTGAACTGCCGAGCCGACCATGGAAGAAATTAGGAATGGACCTACTGGAGTTCAGGAAAAAGTCCTACATAGTCGTTATGGACTATTACTCCAGATGGTTGGAAGTGATATTTCCAGCCAACACAACCGCAAACACGGTGATCAATAAACTGAAGATCCTGTTTTCCACCCATGGATTGCCAGATGAAGTGAGAAGTGACAATGGACCACAATTCACAAGCAAGGCGTTCAAAAACTTTGTCAGAGAAATGGACATCACACACGTCACAAGCAGTCCCAATTTCCCTCAGTCGAATGGATTGGCTGAAAGTGGAGTAAAAATCGCCAAACAGATTTTGCAACAGAGTGAATGGACATCAGCGCTCATGACCTACAGAGCTACTCCACACAGTTCCACCAACGTCAGTCCAGCCGAAGCTCTGATGAATAGAAAAATCAGGACTCAGGTTCCCATTTTGGAGTCACAACTAGGAACAAATAGAAATCTGCACAAGAAAATTCTTTTCGCAGACAGACACTCCAAAGTCACAGCGAAACAACAGTTCGACAAACATCATGGAGCAAAGATTACTCTACCAGCACTGTCTCCCGGTAACCAAGTGTTACTCAAAGATGACAAGACAGACAAGTGGACAACACAAGGAACAGTTGTCGGCGCAGACACTCCGAACAGAACCTACCTCATCAACACCCCATCAGGCGTCAAACGTCGAAACAGACAACATCTTCAGCAAATCAAAGAACCTGATCAACAGACTCCAACTCCAAGTTCGCCAGAAGAGATGTCGAACAATCCAAATCAAGTGGAAACACAAAAGAACTCTGTTGCGCCACCTATAAATTCTGAAAACATCGTTTTCCCTCCGCAGTCGCCTGTTATTACACGCACACGACCAAATACCAGATCAAGCAGTGGATATGTTGCCAACAAACCCGCCCGTTTTAAGGAGGAAGAGTAGTAGCGAGAATCAGTCTCCTATTGCTTTAAACGTGCAACATTTTAGTAGGAAGTGTAGCATGCAACGTACACAAACACGGAGGATACGCAAGCATACACTTGGCGCACATTCATCTAAACATTAGGATAGAATAAGGACCAAAAGGTTTGGAAGGGTCACAATAATACCCGCCCTTTTGGAACAAAGTCTTTGCGACTTTAGTTAGGTTTTATTTCAAATTCAAGTGTCAAGACCAAGACCTTGAGCAAGAACCTTGAAAAACATAAAAGACTTTTAGTTCTTTTAATCCTTTTACAAGAAGAAGAGTGAATGTGTTTATTTTAAAACTAAAAGAGTATAAGTGTGTATGTGTAAGTCTTATTGATAAAATCACTGAGGATATTTAAGGGATTTTAAAAGCTTTAAAGTTTAATGTGAGAGAAGTTCCTTTACTTTAAAAGAAGGGAGATGTTTGGATAGTTGTTGAAATACCATTTGGCCTTATGTAACTTCCAAATAATAAACCTGGCAGATTTTGGGTGCTGTCTGAATCAACGTGGCTGTTCACCTTTTGTTTGTCAAGCCCACGTAATTTAATGTCACATAAACAGGCATTAAACAAAAACTGTAGGCTACGATTGAGGTCTAAATATTTTAAGTGTTTCTTTGTCTCTTGGAGAAAATCTAATGTTCTAGAGAGATTGTAAAACGTTTAGAATACAGGAGTAAGGATGATCTAGACAGATGGACGGACATATAGATAGACAGATCTGATAGACAGACGGTAAAATGAATGGATGGATAGACAGACAGGTAGCCAGCAAGAAGGACTGACTGATACAGATAGATAGACAGATAGATAGATAGATAGATAGATAGACATACAGATAGATAGATAGATAGATAGACATACAGATAGATAGATAGATAGATAGATAGACAGATATACAGATAGATAGATAGATAGATAGATAGATAGTAGATAGATAGATAGATAGATAGATAGATAGACAGACAGACAGACAGACCGATAGATAGATAGACAGACAGACAAACAGATAGATAGATAGATCTAAGATTCTATATCGTCAAAGACCGATGACTATGGATGCTGCCGAAGCAAGAATAAGCAGCAAAGACGAAATAAGTGACAATAGTATTTCATTTGTCAAAAAAAAAAACAACAACAACACCTTTTCACTTCAATACACTTATACTGACAAACTAATGTACAAACCTACCTAGTCTCTCAGTGAAGCTGTAAAGGTACACTAAGTCTTGTCCCACGTAGGCCTGTGTGTTTTGGACAGTCACTTTTGACTGTCCCCTTCTGTTATCAGTAAAAAAAAAAAAAGACCCGTTCCCCTCGGTAGTGATACCAGAGACCTTGCAACAGCATAAGCTTGGTCTCTGGTGATACCCTTGGTTATGCACACACTAAAAATTCAAAGTTTTTGTTGTCACCCACGCCTGGCGCACGCTGTTTAGGTGCTGGGGGTGTAACATTTGACTACAAGCTACACAGTCAGAGGCGGAGTTTGTTATAATGTAAGGGGGGGGGACCCATGGGGGGGGGGGGGATGTGCATACTTGGAGAGCAGTTTGCTGTGTGAATTCTGAGTTAAGAGTTTGAGTTTAGAGAATGTAAGTCAGTAAGATAACGGTCACATTGTGCAAGGAAAAGCAAAGCGACAGACAGAATGTAGCAGAGTGATAGAACAGAAGGAGATCCTACCAGAAGCGCCAAAAATCCGCTCGAAGAAGAGAGAGAGAGAGAGAGAAGGGGAGAGAGAGAGAGAGAGAGAGAGGAATAGAGAGAGAAAGAGAGAGAGAGAAAGAAAGAGAGAGAGAAAGAGAGAGAGATAGAAAGAAAGAGAGAGAGAAAGAATGAGAGAGAGACAGAAAGAAAGAGAGAGAGAGAAATAAAGAGGGAGAAAGAAAGAAAGAGAGAGAAAGAAAGTGTAGCATCTGCAAGCTACCCCTTGCCCTCCCCCCGTTTTCTTGTTACACTGGTGACTGAACATGTGTTCACTACTTTTCATTTTATTGTTGACAACCGCCAGAGTGTACTGTACTCCGTGACCTGACCTTCTTTTCCTGGTGAGTAAGTGAGTTTTCCTTTTTGTGTGGCATAGGATAATTATTTAGTTGTTCGCTGGTGCCTTCGTGGTACTTTATTGTTAAGTTATAGTTATTAAACTTTAGTATTATTTAATCTATCGTCGGATCTCGTGTTTATTTATTCTACAGCTGTAATAGTTTCGTTTTCTAAAGGGTTGTAGTTAGATCAACTAACTCCCCCCTACTATAACGTGCTAGAACAACCTCAGCTGTTACATATTGGGGGCTCGTCCGGGATCCGATCATATTCGAACGGACCAGATTAAAAATTATTAGATTTGTTTACATAGTTTATTGTAGGAATATCATCGACAAGCTATCTACAACATGTCGGAGGTTATTGGAAGGCTCAGCCAGGAAGCGGACGCCATGGAGCTCACTGGGCAGGAGAGACGGGAGTACATCCGTGAAGGCCTGGAAAGAGAAAGACAGCTGGAGGCTCAACGACAGGAGAAGGAGGCTGAACGACAGGCTCGGGAGAAGGAGGCTGAACGACAGGCTCAGTTGGAAAGGGAAAGGAGGAACCACGAGTTGGAGATGGAGAAGATCCGCCAGCAACGTGGAGGCAACGTCTCAGCGCAGAAGACCGACGACCACGCCAGTTCCAAGAGACCCAAGCTACCTGCATTTCAGGACAAGGACGATCTGGATAGCTGGTTGCTGCGATTTGAGAGGTTCGCCGAGACAGCTGAATGGCCCAGATCCACCTGGACGACATCACTGTCTGCCCTGCTACCTGGGAGAGCGTTGGAGTGCTTCTGCAGACTGCCGATCGACGAAGCCAAGGACTACGACAAGGTCAAGGAAGCTTTGCAGAAGAGGTACAACCTGTCAGAGGACCGATACAGACTCATGTTCAGACAAGGTAAGCCTGAAGAGGGAGAAGATGTTGGAATGTTTTTGACCAGGATCAAGACTTATCTAAAGAGGTGGATAAAGCTGCCGAAGACGGAGGAGACCTACGAAGGAGTGAGAGACCTGTTCGTCAGAGAGCAATTCATGGATGCTTGCCCACCAGACCTTGCCACCCATGTGAGGGAGAGGAAACCGAAGACGCTACAGGACATCGCAGATTCAGCGGAGGCGTACCTGGTATACGGTAGCGAGGAACCGGACACTCAGCGGGAGCGCCAGACTGCAGAGCCGGCCAGTGCGACAGAGGCCCAACAGAGACAGAAGCCCACAGGTCTGCCATAGGTGCCAGAGGCCGGGACACAAGGCGACAGAGTGTCGTACCAAGATAAACGACAAAGGTGAGTTGAAATGTTACCTTTGTGGAAAGCCAGGCCACGTTCGGAAGATGTGTCCAGCCCAGAAGGAAATGGGACGAGGCAAGCCGAACAAGGCGGCGGCGGCCGTAGTTATAGCGGCGGACGAGCCGTCAAGACAAGATGCGACGACGGCTGACGCCAGCATCAACGTTCAAGCGGTAATGAAGGACGGGAAGCTCCAGTTAGCGGTGCCTGTTACGTGCGGAGGATGCAGTGACGGAAGGACCGTGGAGAAACTGAAGTTACCAGTGATGAAGGGCTTGATTGGAGATCGAGCGGTAGACGTCCTAAGAGATACCGGCTGTGAAGGTGTAGTGGTGCGGCGATCAATGGTGGACGACGGACAGCTCACTGGTGGGAAGAAACTCATCTCGAGGATCGACAACTCCTTGCTAGCGGCGGAGGAAGCCATTATCGACGTGAAGACGCCTTACCTGACGGGTAGAGTGACGGTGCTGTGTCTCCCGGAGACCATCTGCGACCTAGTAGTCGGGAACGAGAACGGAGCGAAGGACCCGTACGACCCTGATACTGAGGTGATGGTAGGAGCGGTGACCACGAGGGCCCAGGAGAAGAGGAAGGACCAGTCTACGACGTTGAAGGTGCCGAGGGCAGAACGGCACGCGGGAGTGGATAGAGAAGAACTTATCCGACTCCAGGAAGAAGACGAAGTCATTAAGAAGTTAGAGCAGAAGAAGATCCCAACTAACAGAGGCAATGAGTCTGTTCATTTTGAGAAACATGGAGGAGTATTGTACCGGAACTACAAGGACCTGAGACAGGCGACGGTGATAAGGCAAGTGGTACTACCCAAGAAACTGAGAGAGTATGTACTGAGTGTTGCCCACGACTCGATCGTCGGAGGACACCTCGGCGTGAAGAAAACCAAAGACAGAGTTATGAGCAATTTTTATTGGCCTGGAATTGAAGGTGACGTCGCGAGATACTGCCGCTCATGCGACGTATGCCAGAGGACGGTGAACAAAGGAGCGACCCCAAAGATGCACCTGCAGAGTATGCCAATAGTGGACATACCGTTTAGGCGAGTGGCCGTGGACTTGGTAGGACCTATCGACCCCCCAAGTGAAGGCGGACATCGGTATATCCTGGTATACATAGGCTACGCAACTCGTTACCCTGAAGCCACACCCTTGAAGAAGATCGACGCAGAAACGGTAGCAGAAGCCTTAGTGAACATCTACAGCCATTTGGGTGTGCCCGAAGAGATCTTGTCGGACCAAGGGACCCAGTTTATGTCAGATGTCATGAAGGAAACGAATAGACTTCTGGGAATTCGATAGTCGACCACTACAGTCTACCACCCTATGTGCAACGGGCTGGTGGAGCGATTCAACGGCACACTGAAGAAAACATTGAGACGACTGTGCGCAGAGCAACCCAAGCAGTGGCACAGATACATCAACCCGCTGCTCTTCGCATATCGTGAAGTTCCTCAAGAGCCGACCAAGTTTGCCCCATTCGAGTTTCTGTATGGGAGAACTGTGAGAGGACCTATGCACATCTTACGACAACTATGGACCAAGGACATAGAGGAGCCGGAGACGAAGACCAGATACCAGTACGTCATGGAACTACGTGAGAGGCTGGAGGACACATGGAAGCTAGCGACGGAAGAACTCTCCAAGGCTCAAGGAAGACAGAAGACCTACTACGACCGGAAGGCGAGAGAGAGGAAGTTCCGCCCCGGAGATGAAGTGTTGGTGTTACTACCGACGAACACTAACAAGCTCCTAGTCCAATGGAAGGGACCATATAAGGTAGTCTCAGTTGTCGGTGTCAACGACTACAGAGTCAAGATGGGTGCAAAAGAAAAGACCTTGCACGCCAACCTCCTCAAGAAATACATTCCAAGGACGTCAAAAGCAGCAGCAGTGGCAATGGAACCGACATCTGTTGTGAACGAGATGTGTGGGATGGACAACAGTAGGAACGATGCCATGCCTGGACATGTCAACGCCATGAGGAACAATGACAGTGATGGTGCTGAGACTGTGCTGGCTGAGGACGACCTGATGGATGAGATTCGATCTGTGGAGTCGGCTGGCATGACAGTCATCGAGGACTGCGACCTGGAAGGCGACAACGGTGGAACGTCGGAGGACCTTGCCGACCTAGGGAGCTGGGACCAGAAGGAAGACTACCGAGATGTCCAGTATGGAACACAACTGACGTCGGAACAACGTCAACAACTCGGCGATGTGGTGAAGGATTACCAACACGTTTTCACCAATCTCCCTGGATGCGGCCAGTTGGGTGAACATCGCATCGACCTGACGACAGAAGTACCAGCTCGTCAACGACCATACCCGGTGCCCTACGCTATGCGCGACTCCTTGAAGGAGGAGCTTAGCACCATGGAACGGTTGGGCATCATTCGAAGGCGCTCGTCAGCTCATGCTTCACCTGTTGTTGTCGTCAAGAAGAAGGACGGATCCAACCGAGTCTGCATCGACTACAGGAGGTTAAACAAGATCACAGTATTCGACCCTCATCCGACAGCAGCGCCATCGGAAGTGTTTCAGAGTCTCTAGAGAGGAAAAATATTCTCTCGGATT
The DNA here is from genome assembly GCA_963931925.1 of Onchidella celtica. Taxonomy (NCBI): domain Eukaryota; kingdom Metazoa; phylum Mollusca; class Gastropoda; order Systellommatophora; family Onchidiidae; genus Onchidella; species Onchidella celtica. The sequence goes on along the minus strand of OZ007584.1, from coordinate 12,913,711 downwards.
GACCTGAGCAAGGGATACTGGCAAGTGAAAGTTCGAGAGCAAGACATTCCCAAGACGGCGTTCGTCACCATGGGCGAACACTATGAATTCACTCGGATGCCTTTTGGGATGATGAACTCAGGAGCCACACTGAACAGGATCGTAAAGCCATTGATCCATGGAATGAACAATGTGTCAGCATATGTGGACGATCTGCTGATTCATACAGAGACATTCGACGAGCATGTGAAGACTCTCAAAGACTTACTGCAGAGGATGGACCAAGCTGGATTAACTGCAAGACCATCCAAGTGTCTGATTGGAACGTCTGAGGTAGACTTTGTTGGACACTCAGTGGGAGAAGGTATGATTGGCCTGTTAGAAGAGAATGTATGTAAGGTACGAGACGCACCCAGACCCACCACTAAGAAGGAAGTGAAAGCATTCTTAGGATTAGTGGGATATTACCAAGAATTTATTCCTAACTTTGCAGCGATTGCAGCACCATTGTCTGATTTACTTAGAAAGGGTCAGCCTAATGTAGTACAGTGGGATGAGGTGCAGGAGAAAGCGTACACTTCTCTGAAGAATGCCATTATTTCCAAACCCGTGTTATGTCTGCCAGATTTTTCCAAAGAGTTTGTCTTAGCAACTGATGCATCAGAACGAGGGTTAGGCGCTAGTCTTATGCAGGAACACGAGGGAAAGTTGTACCCTGTGGCATATGCTAGTCGTAAGCTATTGCCTCGTGAGACAAAATATTCGGTCTCAGAGCGCGAATGTTTAGCTATTGTTTGGGCTGTAAAGAAGTTTACTTTGTATTTGTATGGAAAGGAGTTTGTGCTCCAAACTGACCATCGGTCATTAGAGTTTTTGAACTCTACCAAATTTGATAGTCCAAAGTTATTACGATGGAGTTTATTTTTACAGTCTTATTTGATTCAGGATTCACTACGTAAAAGGCAGAGAAAATGTCTGTGCCGATTTCCTGAGCAGGGTATTTTAAAGTAGTACAATATCAGTGAAATGCATTGTAACCCATACTTTTGCCTACTAGATGAATTTCTAGGACGGCAGTATTGTACTGTAATTGGGGACATAGTTCATCTGTGTCTGAATATTGAATTGATGGCTGACAGAGAGTCATGATGTGTTAATCACATTTTGATTTTATGCTATGTCATATTTGTTATCAATGGGACTTGGTGTAATTTTTGGAAAATGTAACCCAAATGGGGACTGCAAGCAAGCAGTGTTTGTGTTATATGGCATTGTTGTAACTTATTTTGACCTATATGATGAAGATAGACCCTGATCAGTGGTCGATATGTATTGGTATTTTGCCACTGTACCTATGAGTTATACATTTTGGGGATAACCATGTTGTGTACAACGAATTGTGTGCTATGGTTCGTGCACGAAGCATTATGTAAACGATGAGCCATCGTTTCACCATAATAATGATTTGTAATAATATCATTGACCATTGTTTCACCACAGTGGTGGCATTGTGTTATTTTGACTAGTAGGCCTACTGTTAACCATTGGTTTGTCACAATGATGGTATTGTATTAGTCATTGTATTGGTAATGCAAAGAACACTGCATTGTATTGTATTTGTGATGAGAAGGCACTGAAATTGTTATTTATTAATTGTAATAGAATTAGCAACTACCTTTGTGAGATTGGGAGTGCTGTAAGATTGTTATTTCACGATATTGCAGATGCTGTATAATGTTTTTGGAGTTGAAAGCTATTCAACTTAAATTGGGGAGTTGTGTAGCATCTGCAAGCTACCCCTTGCCCTCCCCCCCGTTTTCTTGTTACACTGGTGACTGAACATGTGTTCACTACTTTTCATTTTATTGTTGACAACCGCCAGAGTGTACTGTACTCCGTGACCTGACCTTCTTTTCCTAGTGAGTAGTTTTTTTTCCTCGCTCGCTTGTTGTCAGGTGTTTTGACTCGTTCAGTAAATATTAATAGTATGTTCCCGAACATTCGATAACGTTGTAGATAAGGATGTTTACGCCAGATTTGGCCTTGAGTGATGTAACCTGATGACGTATTGATACGTGATTGGTTAGTTTGTGCGAGGGCAAAGGTAACGTTTATTTCGGGAACTTTCTGTAGAAATGTCTATAATAATATATATGGGCCTATGTGAGTGGTTGGTCGGTGAGTAAGTGAGTTTTTCTTCTCTGTGGCGTAGGATATTTACTTGTTCGTTGGTACTTTCCTAGTATTTTATTGTTCAGTATTCAGTCATTAAACTTTAGTATTATTTAATCGATCGTCGGATCTCGTGTTTATTTATTCTACAGCTGTAATAGTTTCGTTTTCTAAAGGGTTGTAGTTAGATCAACTAACTCGCCCCTACTATAACGTGCTAGAACAACCTCAGCTGTTACAGAAAGAAAGAGAGAGAAAGAAAGAAAGAGAGAAAGAAAGAAAGCGACAGAACGAACGAGAGAGAAAGAGAGAAAAAGAAAGAGAGAGAGAGAGAGAAAGAGAGAGAGAGAGAGAAAGAAAGAGAAAAAGAAAGAGAGAGAGAAAATTAAAGAGAAAGAGAGAGACAGACATAGAGAGAGAGACAGAGAGAGAGAGAGAGAGAGAGAGAAAGAGAAAGTTAGAGATTTGCAGTATGGGTTTGAAGGAAGCACGCCGACACGATAACAGTGGCATTGTGTCAGGAAAAAACAATAAAATAGACAGAATATAACAGATGGATAGGACAGAAGGAGACGCTACTAGAATTGTCCACCACCACCACCAAGCAATGTGAATTAACATATGGAAGTAATAATGAATTATATTCATTCTAGTTTTGACACGTTCACATATTATCATAACCTCACTTCTAATCAAATAACACGTAATGAACTAGATCTAATATCCCTACATACACACAGAAAGACCACACACACTCATACACACACACGCACTCACGCACACACACACAGACGAGTGGTGTAAAAGAGAGAGAGAGAGAGGGAGAGACGGGGATTGGGTAAAGAAACAATGGGGGGGGGGGAAGAACGGGGGAGAGAGAGGGAAGGAGAGAGGTAGAGAAGGATAAAGAGACACACACTCAATACAGACACAATGAGAGAGAAACCGAGATGAGAGAGACAGTGACGGTAAGGAGAGACAGGGACAAAGAAAAAGAGACATGAGAGGCAGAGAGAGGGGGAGAGACAGCGAGACGGAGAAAGAGATCGAGAGACACCCAGATAGACACAAACAAACATACACACACAAACATAAACGCAAATAAAGCCCACTAGAATTGCAATTTTTTCTCAGGGGTTGTGTTAGGATAAATAGTAATTACGTGCAACGGGTCAGAGATCCCGAAAAGCAAATCCTCAATTCATGACCTTTACACCGGATGAACTAGAGCTAAAATCAGGACACAAACACACACATACAATTAGCACAAAAATCCAGCCAAAATGGCTAAAATCTAATATAGACTCCCCTTTAGAATTGCAAGTTCTTGTTTTAGTGTTAGCACAAGTCCGACCAATCTGCTACACAAGTCTGACAAGTAAGATGCACAAGTCCAATGAGATGGCCGAAAAAAATTCCGACCAGTCTGACACACAAGTCCGGCAAACTGGCCCAAAAATCCGACAAGTCCAATGCACAAGTCCAACAAGTTACCCCCCAAGAATTTGACAAATCTGACGCACAAGTCCTACAATTTGGCCGAAAAAATTTTGACCAGTCTGATGCACGAGTCTAAGAAGTTGGCCAGAAAATTTTGTCAAGCCTGACGCACAAGTCCACCAAGATGGCCAAAAAATTTTCACAAGTCTGACAAGTTGGCTGAAAAAAGTCTGACAAGTCCGACGCACAACCCCAACAAGTTGGCAGAAAATTCCGACAAGTCTGGTGCACAAGTATGAGAAGTTGACCAAAATATTTTGACAAATCTGACCCACGAGTCTGATCACTTGGCCAAAAAATTCCGTCAAGTCCGATGCACAAGTTCGACTAATTGGCCAAAACATTTTGACAAGTCTGACACACAAATCCAACAATATTAGCTCAAATATTCTGATAAGTCTGACACACAAGTCCAACATGTTGGCCAAAAAACTTTGAACAAATCAAACAAGTTGGACGAAAAAGGCCATATGAGTCTGATGCACAAGTCTGACAAGATGGCGGAAAATTCTGACATAGTCTGACGCACAAATCCAACAAGTTGGCTGAAAATTCCAATAAGTCCAAATTGAATGTGGAAGTCCAACAAGTTGGCCGAAAAATTACAACAAGTCTAACAGACGTCTGACAAGTTGGCCAAAAAATCCGATAAGTCTGATGCACAAGTCTGACTTCTTGGCCGAAAAATTCTGACAATTCTAATACTCAAGTCCGATAAGTTGGTCGAAAAATTCTGACAAGACTGATGTACAAGACTAACAACTTCCTTGCAGACGAATTCTGACATAGCCTAACGCACAATTCCGGCAAGTTGGCAAACAAGTTTTGAGAAGCCTGACGCAGAAGTCTGATAAGTTGATAAAAAAAAATTGACAATTCTGACGCAGGAGTCCAACAAGTACGCCGAAAATTCTGACAAGCCCGAAGTATAAGTCCGACAAGTTGGCAGAACCATTTTGAGAAGTCTGACTCACAAGTTCGACAATGTGATCAAAACATCAGACAAATCTGATGCAGAAGTCCAACAAGTTGGCTGAAAAATAATTACGACAAGACTGATGCACAAATCCAACAAGCTGTCCACAATAATCCGACAAGTCCGATGTGCAAGTCCGATGAGTTGGTCAAAAACTTCTCACAAGTCTGACAAGTTAGCAGAAAAATTTTGAGAAGTCTGTTCACAAGTTTGGCAAGTTGGCCAAAAAATCAGACAAGTTTGATGCACAGCTATGACAAGTTTGCCAAAACTTTTTGACAAATCTGACCCAACAGGCAGACCAGTTGGCCAAAAAATTCCAACAAGTCCGATGCACAAGTTCGACAGATTGGAAAAATCATTTTGACAAGTCTGAGAAGTCTCTCGCACTCGTCCAACAAGTTGGCCGAAAAATTCTGACAAATCTGATGTACAAGTCCGACATTTTGGCCAATAAATGCCAACAAGTCTGACGTACGAGTTCGAGAAGTTGGTAAAAAAATGACAAGTCTGACGCACAAGTTTGACAAGTTGGCCAAAAGATCAGACGAGCCTGATGCACAAGTACAAGTTGGATAAAAATTTTGATAAGTCTAATGCACAAGTCTGACATGTTGGCCAAAAATTTCTAACAAATCTGATGCACAAGTCTGACAAGTTGGGACAAAAATTTTGACAAGTCCGATAAGGTTGTCAAAAATTTCTGATAAGTGTAACGCTCAGGTCCAAAAAATTTTCCGGAAAATCTGACAAGTTCAGGATGCAAATCCAACAAGTTGGCCAAAAAATTATGACAAGACTGACAAACAAGTCTATGAAATTGGCCGAAAATTTCTGACAAGTCCGACAAGTCGGCCAAAAAATCTGACAAATCTGACGCACAAGTCCGACAAGTTGGCCAGAAAATTCTGACAAGTCTGACGCATTAGTCCAAATGGTTTGCCAAAAAATCCAACAAGTTCAAGGTCCAATTCCAACAAGTTGGATGTAACATTTTGAAATACTCTGATGCATAAGTCCGACATGTTGGCCAAAACATTCTGACAAGTCTGGCGCACAAATCTAACAAGTTGGCCGAAAAGTAGTGACATGGTCTGTTGTGTAAATCTGACAAGATGGCTGAAACTTTATAGAAGTCTGTCGCAAAAAACCGACAATTTGGCCAAAAATATTTGAAAAGTCCAACAATTTGGCCAAAAAATCTGTCAAGTCCGACGTTGAAGTCCAACAAGTTGGCAAAAAAATGAAGAGCAATCTGACGAGTTGGGCCAACAATTTTCACAAGACTGATAAGGTTGGCGAAAATTTCCGACAAGTGTGTCACACAAGTCTAACAACTTGACCAAACAAAATACGACAAGAATGACGAACAAGTCCGACGACATGGTCAAAAAATCTGGCAAGACTGATGGACAAATAAGACAAGTTGGCCAAAAAATTCAACGTCCGCGAAGTTGACTGAAAAATTCTGACAAGTTTGATGTATAAGTCCAACAACTCAGCTGAAAAATCTGAAAAGTCCAAATTTGAAGTCCAATAAGTTGGCCAAAAAATTATGACAAGTCCGATGAATTGGCCAAAAAATCAGACAAGCCTGATGCACAAGTACGACAAGTTGGATAAAAAATTTTGAGAAGTCTAATGCACGAGTCTGAGATGTTGGCCAAAAACATTCTGACAAATCCGATGCACAAATCTGAAAAGTTGGCCAAAAAATTCCAGCAAATCTGATGCACAAGTCCGACAGGATGGGGGAGAAATTTTAACAAGTCCGATAGGGTTCATGAAAATTTCTGACAAGTGTGACACACATGTCCAAGACGTTCTCCCAAAAATCTAAAGAGTCCGACATGCAAGTCCAACAAGTCGGCAAACAAAATAATTATGACATGAGTCCGACAAGTTGGCCGGGAAACTCTGACAAGTCTGACTCACAAGTACAACAAGTCTGAAATGTTGGCAGAAAAATTCTGACAAGCTCGATGCACAAGTCCGACAAGTTGGCCAAAAAATGATTAAAGTTCTGACGCACAAATCCGAGATGTTGGCCAAAAAATTATGACAAGTCTGACAAGTTGGAAGAAAAATTCCAACAAGTCTGATGGACAAGTCCAACTAGTTGGGCCAAAAAATTTTGACAAGTCCGACTAGTTGGTAAAAAAATTCTGACATGTAAGACGCACCAGTCTAACAAGTTGACCAAAATATCTGACATAACCGATGTGCATGTCCAACAAGTTGGCCAAAATATTCCAAGACTCACAAACTAGTTCAACTAGTTGACTAAAAATCTGACAAGAATAATGCATAAGCAAAACAAGTTGGCCAAAAAATTTTGAGAAGTCTAACGCATAAGTCCGAGATGTTAGTCGAAAAATTCTGACATGTCCGACAAGTTGGCCAAAAAATTACAACAAATCCAATGCACAAGTCTGACGAGTTGGCCAAAAAAATCTGACAAGTCTGAGGCACAAGTACGACAAGTTGCCCCAAAACATTTCCACAAGTCTGATGCACAAATCCAACAAGTTGCCAAAAACATTTGGTCATGTCCGACAAGTTGGTAAAAAAAATCTGCCATCCAGATTCAACAAGTCGGCTGGACAAGACTAACTAGTCAACCAAACAAGTCTGACAAGTATAACAAGTAAGCCGAATAGGTTCAACATGTCTGACAAGTATGACAAATCCAGTAAGTCATCTGCACAAGTCCGACAAATTCTCTGCACAGGTTCAACAAGTTCGACAAGTCCACTGCACAAACCCCATAGTTTTGACATGTCTGAAATGCCAGCTGCACAATTATGACAAATCTGATAAATCCACTGCAGGTCCAACAAAGTTTGCTGAAGAAGTCTGCCAACTCCAACATATCTGATAAGTCCACTGCAGACGTCCGTCAAGTCCGACAAATCAACAGCACAAGTCCAACAGGTCTGCCCCATAAGTCTTACAAGCACAAGTCTGCCAAGTCAGCTGCACAAGTCTGGCAAGTCTGCACAATAAGTCAGACAAGTTCACTACAGAAGTCAGAAAAGTGCAAGAAGTCTGCCACACAGGTTCGACAAGTATGACTAGTCTACCGGACAAGCCGGACAAGTCTGCCGCACAAGTCCAAAAAGTGTGCCGCACAAGTCCGACAGCTCCAGGGAACAAGTCTGACAAGTCCAACAAGTCTAAAAACTCTGACATTTTCAGCAATCCTGACAAGTTCAACAAGTCCATGGCACAGGTTTGACAAGTCTGAGGAATCCAAAAATCAGCCGCACAAATCCACCAAGCGTGTGACAAAAGTCTAACAAGTCCACCGCACAAGTCTGCCACACGAGTACAAGAAGTCTGATAAGTCCACTGCACAAGTATGACGAGTCTGAAAAATCTGCCACACAAGTCCAACAAGTTCGACAAATTTGCTGCACAAGTCCGACAACACCGAAAAAATCAACAAGTCCCCTGCACAGGTCATACAAGTTTGATAAGCCTTTTGTAAAACTTTGTTTCCATGAGATAAGTGGTTTGAACATGCCATCGATGTAATATATTATTATCATAATTTAGAGGTTATAAGATTTTCAGTGTTAAAGATGGTGAGGTATGGCAAGTCCGACCAGTTTTTCCCTAGTTTTGTAAAATTTTGTTTCCATGAGATAGATGGTTTGGCCACGACACCGACGATGAATATCATAATTTAGAAGTGACAGGATTTTTAATGATAAGGGTGGTAAGGTAATCACTTTGGTAATGGACTTGGAATCGAATTTTGAATCGTAAATAGGGACTTTCTGATATTGTCAGACACGAAACTATTATGAAATCATTTTAATGTTTTGTTAGACCTAATTCATTTTATTCAAACTTGTAAACCAGGGGAAGAAAAAACCTAAGGTAAAAGCAAATGAAGAGAATATATAATGGTATCGATTCCCACTTCTGCTCCCGGTTTGTAGATAGAAGTCAAGGGCAAAGGAAGGTAATCATGTGTGCAGTTTACATTTTTTGCAAAAAAGAATATTTATTGCCCTATTTCCAGAAGAAGGCTTGTCTCTTTGGCTTATGGTATTAACCGAACTTGTTTGAGTGAAAACCATGTATTTTAAGTAAGTTTTGTAAAGAAATGGATTTAATACAGAAGTTTATGCATAATGAGGTCAAACCCATAACGGCAGACAATGTATGGATTCTGTGTCATATAAGAAAACCCAAAATTTATTTATAGCGCAGAACAGCCGCTTTTGGGAAACCCGGGTGGTCACTGGCTCCTGTTTCCATGTAGCGTCGAGGTCGGCGGTCGACCAAGGTACTCGCAAGGCTAGTCATGCCTAACTGGTCTGTAAAGCTTAGTTTCTGGCGAGTTTCCTCCCTCACGGCGCTTCTGAGGGACTGAGAGTTGGGGTGGAGTTTGGTCGGGGGTAGGCCGGACAAAACATACGGATTAGAACCTACTTCCTTAGATCTTAAGGGGCAACTGGTACTGTAGTATTAGGATTGTCCATGTCATGGGAAAAGTGCTCTCGCAACCAAATAGTCACACGGCACATCTGTGCTAGGTAGGGTTGCTGGAGTCCCCGTGCCACTATTTTTTGTTCGTTTTTGAATTATTTTGATCTTTAAGCGTGAATTATTTTTCAGGCTTTGAAGCGATCTGCTGTGTAGTGTATTGTGTTGTTACTTCTAATTTTTGAATTTTAGGGAAACAACTCTCAGGCCTCTCTACAACCAACCCTTTTTACAAGTTGAAACTACCCTTACCACTTTATCTTTTACTTACAAAACCCTGCTTTTAAACGTCTACATCCCACTTTAATTACCCGAATCTTTTAAACACATATCTGACTCCACCCATAACGATTTCCATCCCTTCCTTTAAGCCTTCAAACTCTTTTAACTTTTATGCATGTTTTTATCTACCTTGGTATGCAAGGATCGCCATCTCTCCTTTTTAATCAAACCACTTGTATTGGCACCTCTACACCTGCTTCCTCTCATAAAGACATTTCACTTTTTCTTTAATAAACATATTTAATATTTATTAAGACAACTGCACTTTTGTGGTCTTCCTTTTACACCGCATCTTAAAATCCCGTCTTGATCTCTTCTTTTCGCTTTCCTCTTTGTAAATAGCCTTAACTGATCTTATCGTATTTTAAAACTTGTTAAATGATATGAACCAGACCCAGAAAGGACCGGTTTCCAGAAGAAATTGCCACTTTGCCACTGGGTTGGCGCCTCTACTAACACCCGTTACAACTACTAACACCTTATCCTACATCGCGGCCCTGGGGGTGGCGGGGTCTTATCCAAGCAGATCTACAGCTGAATGGGCACTCGCCAACCTCGGCCTGCCATCTGCTATCGGTCATCTCCCACCTGACCGAATTAACCACATCCTCCTTTAGTTTTCTAACAAACAAAGGCCCAATATGGAATAGGACCTCCCTTCCGTAGCACCAAAAGACTCCCCATACCCCCACACATCTTTCTTCCCCAACCTACTTTTGCTATCCACCCCCAACCACAGACTAATAAATTAACCAGACTGGAAACACGAGCTTCGGGCTGTGTCGTTTTTTTTAAACTGAATTTCCCGAGCGGCGACCTTATAACCAACATGGCCGCCGCTCGGGAAATTCCGATTCTAGTTCTATCTGCAGTAGAAATTTCTTTTTATTTGTCAAGATTGGTTGTACATGTCTTAATTTCTTGGTGCTGAACCAAACTTCCGCGTTCAGTAGGCGAGTCAAAATGGTATCGTTCAAAATTGTAGCTATGCTGAAGCGTCGTTCGCTACCGTAAACCTATAATGGCGGATGGTTCATGACCTTCCGCTGCTTTGTAACGTCACACAATGGGACCATCCAGTCTGGGTATTTTATTAGTCTATGCCCCCAACCAACGTCCCCAACCAGCGCCATCGGCACGCCGCCATGGCGATTTCAGAACCCACTCTGTCCAAACATCCTTAACATTTCCAGCGCCATCGGCACTCCGCCACGACCCTTTCAGAATTATTAGAATAAATACACTCCTACACTCCCAGCGTCATCGGCACACCATCATGGCCATCCCCTCCTATAGCAGAGGCGACAACCAAATGAATAAACCAACAAATTGAAAACCGAGAACAATTATCGCCCATGCCATGGGGCATAAGTCCTTACGTTTTGTAAGGATATCCCCCACTACCCCCCCCCCCCGACCAAAGGAATCTGTCCTATTCTTTTAAGCCCGTTTCTTTGACGCCAGCCCAAAACATAAAGCAGAAAGCACCCCTTAGGGGGGCCCTCTTGAGGGCTAGAAACTGAAACAAAGAACGACAGAAAGACAAAACAAGGTCAAGAAAACCCAAATGGGAGCCCTTTTGAGGGCTAAGAAAGTCAGAAGACGGAAGACAACAAGAAATCAACATAGAAAAAATTAAGTACAACAAGAAATAGCGAGGTGTAAATGCCAAGAGCAGCGAACCTCCATAAAGAAAGATCTACAACCCATATATTTGGACTACAAAACAGATTCACCACTGCCCCCTTACTTGTATTACACTGTATGCCATTAACGTTAGTTTAGGAGTAATGGGTAGTCTTCCCATTATTCCTGAGAGTGAGAGAGATAAATGATGCTGATAACACAAGAGAGCTTTACAACACTAAGAGTTCATTTGATTTTGACACTGATAGTATGCAAAATACAATATATATATATATGTCATGTCTCAAGAAAACAACACCAAAAACATGTAAAATGAAAGAGTGTTTGAAATTTTAAAATTTCATAGAATCTTACAGTTTCAAGTACATTGACGGTAAGGAATGTTGAATAATGAGAGTTTTAGTTTGGGTTATACGCCTCGTGTCAGGTCAGAAAAATCTGCTACTGGTAACATGTAATCCAGTACAACCTGTTTCATGAACTGGTACGCTAGCATGGTATCAGTGGGCGTGCACCTGTCGGTGCAAACGGCCAGGGCGGAGGAGGTTTCATCTAACCCAACGGCCACATGCTAGGGCACAATGTGACCCTCAATACTTGAGTCCTTCATATTGGCCCCCGGTAGCGGTGTGGTCATAGGCTTGTTTGCCTAAATCACAGACAAAGAATTGAGCAAACTTTCCGGACGCAGCTTCGAAGCTGGCGGCAGCAGGCCAGTGCTTGATTGATAGGGCAGATGACAATATACCGTCACTCTGGCCTGGATATCGTGACACAGAGCATCCACCAGTATTGGTGTTCTTTGGTTTGGATCTTTCACCCTAGTCAGTTGGAACTGCGAGGCTGTGGAGTAGCCTACAGGCAGCCGGTCAGGCAATATGATTGTCCCTCTGGCATCCTCCTGCACCTGGATACATTTCCAGTCGTCTTGACCCTGTCTTGCCACTTGGATAAGTTGTGTCCAGGCGAGAGAGTGAGTCTGATGTTTGCGCAGCTCTTTCTCACTAAAAACAAATTCTTTGCGCCAGTCTTAACACTCACCTCGTCTTCTTTCATCTTTGTCTCGTCTTCTTTCCTCTCAAAATTCCAACGGTGATGGGCGAGTGCGGTGGCAGCAGGTTTGGATAGACTGGAAGCTGTTAGCATAGACCTACACGTTGGTGGCTGTGGGCTATGGTCGCTTCATCGTCGATTGAAGTGGAGGCGTGGGGAGGCAGCACCCACAGTAGCTGAGCAGCCTTATTTAAGGATAGCACTGCTCACCTCAACTGAGGAAGGGGCTAGAAAAGGTGCCCTAAAGAAAGCCCACTTCACATCACCCTGACTGGTATACCGCGACCAGTGGGGATCCCTTTTTGCGGTCGAAACAAAAAGAAATTCAGCTTACTCAGGCTAGGAGCCTGGAATATACGTACACTACAGGACAACTCAAACAACCCGGAAAGACGCACTGCACTTATTGCCATGAGCTCAGCAGGTACAACCTGGACATAGTGGCACTCAGTGAGACCAGACTCCCTGATAGTGGCCAACTCAAAGAGCTCAGTGGTGGATACACCTTCTTCTGGAAAGGCAAGGGTGCAGTCGAACCGAGACAGCATGGTGTTGGGTTTGCAATTAAAAATGACCTTGTCAGAAACTTGCAGTCCATGCCAATTGAAATAAATGACAGGCTAATGACACTCAGGATCCCAGTTGGGAAAAGCCAGTCAGCCACCCTCATTAGCGCATATGCGCCCACCATGACAAACCCAGATGAAGCCAAAGACAAGTTCTATTCTGATCTAGAATCTGTCATATGCTCTGTCCCGGCAGCTGATAAGCTGATTCTCTTGGGGGACTTCAATGCTAGGGTTGGCTCCGAAATCTCAGCGTGGCCAAATGTTTTGGGCCCTCATGGAGTTGGTTCATGCAATAACAATGGGTTGCGCTTACTTACTTTGTGCGCTGAATTTGGCCTGTTCATTACCAACACAAATTTTAATCTCCCCGTGAGAAACAGAACGTCATGGATGCATCCCCGCTCAAAGCATTGGCATCTCATAGACTATGTCATTGTGAGGAAGACTGACAGAAAGGATGTCCTTGTAACAAAGGCGATGTGTGGTGCCGAGTGTGGAACTGACCACAGACTCATTGTTTGCAAGCTCAGACTAACATTGAGGCGCAATAGACGCCCTCAAGGGAAAGCGCCACCTAAACGCCTAAATGTTTCAAAACTCTGCTCAGCTGAGAAACAGAGCGAGCTCTCATCAGAACTCTCCTCAAAATTGGATTGCGTGACTTTTGACCCTGAGAACATTGAACAGAGCTGGACTGACCTAAATACGACTGTACACTCTTGCGCCAGCAGCACAGTTGGTTTTCCTGTCCGCAAGCACCAGGACTGGTTCAATGATAATGATAATGAAATCAAAGTGCTCATCAAAGAAAAAAATAGTCTCATCCAAGCTCACTGCAGTGACCCCTCTTCCACAGCAAAAGCTGATGCACTGCGTGCATGTAAGGGTGTACTCCAGAAGAAGCTGAGGAAAATGAAAAATGACTGGCTTGAAGAGCGAGTAAGAGAAACTCAGAAATATGCCGACACAAACAACACTAGAAAGTTCTTTGAGAGCCTCCGAGCTGTGTTTGGACCATCCCGCTCTGGCACTACGCCACTTCTTGCGTCAGATGGTTCAACACGCATTGTTGAATTGAATGCCATAACTCAGCGTTGGGCAGAACATTTCGGAGGTGTGCTAAATCGGCCATCAAATATAAATACTGAGTCCATTGACCGCCTCCCTCAGACTCCTATGAATGCAGCTCTTGCCAAGCCATTCACAGCAAATGAGACCCGAACTGCCACAAATCAGATGTCCTTTAACAAATCACCAGGCGTGGATTCAATTCCCGCTGAGGTGTATGCCTTCGGTGGAGAAAAGCTTATTGAAAGGTTGACCGAGTTGTTCAATCATATGTTGAAAGCAGGGAAGCTGCCACAGGACTTCAAAGATGCTTCAATCATCCATCTGCACAAAAACAAAGGGGACAGCCAAGTCTGTGACAACCATCGGGGAATCTCTCTACTTTCAATTGCTGGCAAAATATTGGCAAGAATGCTTCTGAATCGCCTCTCGTCAAATGACTTGCTTCCCGAGAGCCAATGTGGCTTTCGTAAAGAGAGGGGAACGGCGGGTATGATTTTTGCTGCCAGACAGATTCAGGAAAAATGCATGGAACAAAATAAAGCGCTGTATATCACATTTGTTGACCTCACAAAAGCATTTGACACAGTGTGTCGTGAAGGCCTCTGGAAAATCTTGGCGAAGTTTGGGTGTCCACCCGAATTCATCACAATAGTGCGCCAGTTTCATGATGGCATGCAAGCTGCAGTCAAAAGCAACGGCAGTGTTTCAGAGCCCTTTGCTGTCACAAATGGGGTAAAACAGGGTTGTGTCTTAGCCCCAACTCTGTTCAGCATCATGTTCTCTGCAATGCTACAAGAAGCCTTTAGCTCTCCTCCTCAAGGGGTAAGCATCAAGTACCGAACTGATGGCAGTCTATTCAACCTCAGGAGACTTCAGGCAAAAACCAAAACCAAAAGTACTCAAGTCTGTGACCTACTATTTGCTGATGATTGTGCACTTCTGGCACACGATGAGGATAGCATGCAAAACTGTGTTGATAAGTTCTCTAGTGCCTGTGACAACTTTGGCCTCACAATAAGCACAAAGAAGACGGAAGTACTCCATCAGCCTACTCCAGACGACAAGTATCCTGTGACCCCAAATATCAAAGTCCATGACAGTCTTCTGAAGGTGTCGGAGAACTTCACCTATCTTGGCAGTACACTGTCTTCCGCGGCTCGTGTTGATACTGAAATTCTCTCAAGAATCAGCAAAGCCAGCTCTGCATTTGGCAGGCTTCGAAAGAGAGTATGGGATGTTGCCGGCATTCGCACAGACACTAAGCTGAAAGTGTACAATGCTGTGGTCCTTCCCACCCTACTCTTTGGGGCTGAAACCTGGACAGTGTACCAATCGCATGCCAGAAAGCTAAATCACTTTCATCTGGCCTGCCTTAGAAAGATCCTAAGGATCAATTGGCAGGATAAAATTCCAGACACTGAGGTCCTCAATCGTGCCAAGGAATTGAGCATCTTCTGCCACCTGAAAAAAATTCAGCTACGTTGGGCAGGACATGTCAGAATGCCCGACTCCAGACTCCCAAAGCAAATCTTCTTCTCTGAGCTCTCCAATGGAACGAGGAATGTTGGGGCCCCAAAGAGACGTTACAAAGACACTCTCAAGCAATCACTGAAGGCCTTTGCCATTCATGTGAGTGAGTGGGAAAAGCTCTCGCTTGATCGTGCAAATTGGAGGGCGGCCCTTACCAGAGGCAGCAAAGCATGGGAAGCTGACAGAGTCCAGCAGGCTATCAAAAAAAGAGAAAGGCGCAAGAAAAGGCCCAGTGGTACTGAACCAACGGAGCACTCTTGTCATTTATGCGGAAGGGTCTGCAGGGCAAAAATAGGACTTATCAGTCACATGAGAAGCCATAAGTCATGAAAGAACAGTCTTTCCATTCTGTCCTCTGTGTCCTTTAGTTCTCTTTATTGTCCATGTGTTGAAATTCTCAACAATTTCTGTTCTTTATTCCTCTGGTGTTGTTAAGGTCATCATCATACCTGATGGACGAACTATTATTATTATTATTATTATTATTATTATTATACGCCACGATAACGGCCTCTCGGCACCTTTAGCGGTCTATTTGAGCACTTTATGTATGTTTGGTATTCAAAAAGTACATGTGGTACACATGATGTTTTCAGTGTCATGATGTCATTTAGTCCTTGTGCACTCATTTTCATGTGTATCTTGTATAAAACAAAACAAGAAAAGCAAAATTCATTTAATGCAAAATACAATGTGTGAGTGTGAGATAGGGTCTGGACCAGCTTGCACCAAAGTATTTGATAACCTACAATGTAGTTGTTATGCTTGGTGTAATGCACGCGGCACAGTGTATTAATTTGTGAGGTGAAAGCAAAGGAAACAAAAAAACAAAAAAATCAAATTGGTGCAGGTAAACTGATTTTTTTTTTTCACTTGAAATTTACACTCTGTAAAGGGTTACATGTGTGACATTCTCTGTGATTTCAGTTACTAAATTAAGTTAAGACACGTACAGGTATTTCCTCCAGTCTGTTAAATCTGTTTAAAGTTCTAATTTTTCATTGCAACAACTTGCTTTCCAATAAACTTAAAGTGCAATTGAACGTTGTACCATGACCATGTTCGATTGCCTTATAATAATAATGATGGTGCCCGTTGGTTCACCCCAGAGCTATTGAAACATTTATGGATGAGATATTGCTCCCATGGAATAAGGATTGAGCTCGATTGTCCGGTCGTCAAATTCGCCGATGCCATGTAGCAAGCGTAACACAGGAACGGGACCGAGCGGGTCTCTCTCTCTCTCTCTCTCTAGCTATCTAATCTGACACCAAATATGTAACAGGACGGGGAACACGAGCGGTCTCTCTATAGCTATCTCACACAGTCAAACATACAAACAAAACTATCAGGTTTTGAGAGGACACCAATTTTATTAAAAGAGAAAGAAAAGACAAATCAAATAATAAACACAATAAAATAAACACAAGACAATAAACAGTACAATAAACAAGACAATAAATGCAAGACAATAAACAGCACAATAAATCCAACGATACAATAAACCCAAGACAATACAATACAACAAACAAGACAATAGACAATAAACCCAACCGATAGGCGCGGTGAACTAACCAAATGAATTCACCCTTGATCTAGATCTACATCATCAGAGCTGGCACTTCACAAATCTTGAAATATAAATTACAATTTCTCACGTTTATCTTAGCCTGGACCGAATGACACGTCCTGCTGTCTTGAAGACTTGGGTGGAACTGACTGATCCACGCTATCATCTAAGCGTCACCCAAAACCGCGCAACCCATTTACTGCCTGACATTCACTAAGTGCAAATTCTAATAAAACATTATAACAAATAAAAACATTTTTAAAAGCTACCATCTTGCTCGTGTATGTTGTAAATACACTATCTTAATAAAATATTACTTAACAAGATAAATACTAAACAAACTTATAATGTAGTGATACATAACAAGATTCTAGTTCTGGCACCAAGGATGGTCACTTAAATTGACCAATCCTGGACAATACAGACAACGCTAAGACTATGGTTTAAAATTGGCGCAGTGAGTACATCAGTTGGCAATGTTACTCAACACTGCAGGACTCATGTCAAGTGCGCGACAAACAATAAGGGGAGATCATCATGGCTTCTGTGTGGTTACTTCCCCTTGACCACATCTAGTGGTCCAGCTGGTCAAAATAAAGGGGTTTATCCCCCTTTCACTACAGTGAGCTATGTTCTCAGCCCTGTAATGGTTCACCCCATTACACAAGTCTATCCCCGTCGGTGCCCGTAAACGGAAGTGACGCAAAGGTTACTGCAGCACTGCGAAAACAATGGTTACTGTGTGGCCATTAATCATCATCATCATCATTGCCTTTCTCACCCTGGATCAGGGTATAGGCCACCAACAAACACCTTCCATCCCTCTCTATCATGGGCCAGCCTCTTTACGTTATTCCAAGTCTTTCCGCTTCGTTGCACATCATTTTCTCTGGCTCTTCTCCACGTTCCGCGCGGCCTTCCTCTTGATCTCTTGCCCTGGGGATTCCAATCCAATACCTTCTTCGTGATGCTGTTTCCTGGCCTCCTGAGAGTGTGGCCGATCCATCTCCATCGCCTCCTACCAATTTCCTCTCTGACTGGGTTCTGTCTTGTTCTTTTCCATACAATTTCATTGCTGACCTTGTCTGTCCATCTGATCTTAAGTAGCTTCCTCAAACATCTGTTGATGAAAACTTGGATTCTCTTTATGCAGGCCTGGGACGCATTCCAAGTCTCACATCCATACAACAGGACTGACTTCACGTTCGAGTTGAATATCCTCAGCTTTGTTTTTAGAGATATATCCTTGGTTCTCCAAATCTTGCTTAAGGATGTGAAAGCTGCCTGTGCCTTTCCAATTCGTGCTTTGACTTCTGCCTCTGTTCCTCCCTTATTGTCAATGATACTACCAAGATAGCAGAAGGACTCTACATCTTCCAGTGGTTGATCTCCTACTGTGACTTGTTCGCTTAGGGGTGCAACAATTTTTAGGACCTTCGACTTCGCGGGATGTATCCTCAATCCAATAGATTCTGAAATTTTGTTTAGAGCTGTAGTCTTTGCTTGCATCTGGTCGTGTGTGTGCGACAATAGTGCCAAGTCATCTGCAAAATCTAGATCGTCCAGCTGTGTCCATGGGGTCCATTGTATGCCATTTCTTCCTCCACTGGTGGTTTCTTTCATAAGCCAATCAATCACCAGGATAAACAGAAATGGGGACAGCAAACAACCCTGCCTAACACCAGTCTTGATATCAAAGCTGTCAGTAAGCTCACCATCATGTACGACTCTGCAACTTGTCCCCTCGTACATGCTCTTGATAAGATTCACCATCTTCTCTGGGATTCCATAATGTCTCAATATTCTCCACAGTGTTTCTCTATCGATGCTATCAAAGGCCTTCTCGTAGTCAAGGAAGTTCACTATCAGTTGGGAGTTCCACTCTAGCGACTGCTCTACTATGATTCTCAGCGTGGCGATCTGGTCGGTGGTTGATCGATTACTCCTGAAACCAGCTTGCTCCTCGCGAAGTTTTTGGTCTGTTGCATTCTGTATTCGCTTGAGAATAATCCGATTGAAAACCTTTCCTGGGATGGAGAGAAGTGTGATTCCTCTGTAGTTACTACAATTGCTGAGGTCCCCTTTTTTTGGGAGCTTCACGAGGTGTCCTTCCTTCCAGTCCTTTGGAAACTTGCCTCCGATCCAAATCCTCGAGAATAGTGAGTGCAGACCCTCTGCAGCCCCAGCAGCATCTGCCTTCAGCGCCTCTGGTGGGATCTGGTCTGGTCCAGCTGCCTTGCCTCGATTTAACTGCTTTATGGCATCATTAATCTCTGCTTTAGTCGGAGGGTCGCAACTGATCGGTAAATCATTTCTTGCGGGTAGAATGTCGGGTGGGTTGCTTGGTGGAGGTCTGTTCAAGAGGCTGTTAAAATGTTCTATCCATCTTTTTGCCTGAGCTTCCTTTCCAAAAATAGCCTTCCTGTTGTAATCCTTGACAGGAACTTCAGGTTTTCCATATTTTCCAGCAAGAGTCTTTGTAGTCTGGTAGAGGATCCTCATGTGTCCTCCTGTTGCTGCCTTCTCTGCTTTCTCTGCTAACATTCCTATGAACTCCTCTTTGTCTTTTTTAATTGATTTTTTGACCTCTTTAGCTGATGCTCGGTACTCTTCCTGGTTACCAACTCTTGAGCTTCTTGTACGACTTGCATTTACCCGTTCTTTTAGGTCTCTTCTTATCCTTATCAAGTCCAGTGATTTTTGACTGATCCATTCCTTGTGTTCCACTTTCTTTTCCCCAATAACATCCTGACATGTCGATGTAAATACTCCTTTTACCTTAGCCCAGTGAGTCTCCAAATCTACTGTCTCTTCGAGGTCAACAAGGGGTTTGAATCTATTCCTCAGTGTCAGCTGGAACTCTTCCTTCTTGTCTCCATCCAGAAGGCTCACTTGAAACTTTCTCCTCTTTGTTCCTGGTGTTGTTTCTTGAGGCGGAGTTTGAGTCTTGCCAGCAGAATGTGATGGTCAGATCCAACATCTGCTCCTCTCTGTACTATGACATCCTCCAGTGAGCGTCTGAATCGTCGGGTGATGCAAAAGTGGTCAATCTGGTTTTCAGTTACTCCATCCGGTGAAATCCAAGTGGCCTTATGGATCCTCTTGTGTGGGAATACTGAACCTCCAATCACATAGCTGTTAAATGCGCAGAAACTTGCAAACCGCTCTCCATTCTCATTCATTTGTCCTTAACCATTGCACCCCATAATGTCCTCATACCCAGTATTGTCCTGTCCTATCTTGGCATTGGCGTCTCCCATTATAATGTTCACATCTTTTCTTGGCAGTGTGTCAACTATTTCCTGAAGCTGGTTGTAGAAATCGTCCTTGTCCTCATCGGTTGCTTCATTTGTTGGGGCGTATATCTGCACAATGTTCATGTTGATGTTCTTGTTCTTTGTAGTAAATGATGTCAATATAATTCTCCTTCCATAGGGTTCCCATCCCCTCAGTGACCTCTGGGCGTGCTTGCTCAAGATGATCGCTACTCCTTCTGTATGCTTTTTGTCCTCCCTTCCAGAATACAAAATCTTTTCCCCAGAATTAAGTTGTTTCAGTCCGGACTGTATCCAGCGGGTCTCGCTAACTCCAAGTATGTGCAGTCTGTATCGCCTCATCTCCATTGTAACCTGGGCACCCTTTCCTGCTTCATACATGGAGCGGACATTCCACGACGCAATCCGGAGTGACTTGCTTGATGAAGGAGCCATCGGGCCAGTGGCGTCCTTTCGGCTTTGTCCATTGTCCTTCATTGAATCTACAGGTGCAGATGCTCCCCCTTCTCCCAAGATAAAAGACTGATTTGAAGTATTTGCCTGTGTTTCTGTAACTGGTTTATTTTTTACAGGGTGGGTAGTTGGCCCACCGCCAACTGGCTCTTCTCGGGAGACCAGGACCTTTGCACCTTTAGTCGCCTCTTACGACACGCAGTATCACGTCAGATGTATTCTCTGCTGTCCCTCTTCTACAAGAGAGCCCCGCATCTGCACGGGCGGGTGTTGAGGCACACTTGTAGATATTTCAGCGACGAACTAGGGCAGATGTTGCTGATGTCTCCGGTGCGGTCAGGGATGGAAACGAGGGGACTCTGTTCACATGAGGTTATTATAGGCTCTTGTGTGGTCTGCGGTCGTGTTGGGCATGACCTCGTCGCTGATGTATATGGGATGTTGTTGATGATAGTCCGGGACAGACAAAGGACGCTGTAAGAGGACAGATTCGGACCTTTCTAGATTACAGACTGGCGGCGACGGCAAGCCCAGGCTCTGTGTCCGAGACGGTTATAGAGTTGAAATTGGTACCTGCTTCTCCGGCGTTGTCTATAAAAAGTCATCAGTTTGCCTCTGTACAGAAGATGCGTTAGTTGAAGGTAGACGGCCCCTGGCATGGGCGTGATGATAAATACGAGCCTTTTTTTTTTTTTTAATGGGTCTAGGTGTGGCACTTTTTTGTTGAACTCTGCACAAATGACTGTAGAAATACACTAGTTCAACGTCCAAATGGAAAACACTCGCACAAATGAAAGTCCAGAAATTGGCAGCTCCATCATGTTATATGAGAGGGATTTAACTGTTCTTGAACAAAGTAAACGAACACAAGAATTTTGAGCAACTCGCTTGGCATTAAGTTTATTCTCTAAAAATCATAAGGAAAGTTCTTTGATTTCTCGGGAGCCTCAGCCGAAGGCTGTTGGCCACCGCAACTATCACTCAAAACGCAGCTCACTGGGGCCGAGACATCTAACTAACTCACTCACGTGCATCCCAGGTCATTTTATAAGAATGGCCAAACAAGTGGGCGAGACTGACAATGCAGAAGGTGGAAAACCCAAGGGAAAGCCCAAGATGGGTACCTTGTTAAGCCCTAGGATAGCCACAATGACACCTCCTTTCCCCTCTAGGATCGATATGGACCACTCTTTTCATGACAGCTCATTACACTATCCTTTCAGGGGAAACAGGTGCAGCTTTTTTGTTCCTGAAACTAGTGAAAGCACAGCCTGTATTTAATTTGCTCTGTAGTTATTATTACTTGTATACTTTTTTGTGTGATTGTCTTTCCACATGTGTAAAAATTAAAAAAGAAAAAAAAGAAAAATCATAAAGCTGTGAAAACAATTCATTTATATTATTTTCATACTTTCTGATTGTCATGTATATCAAAGTACTTTTAAAAAAGAATTAAGGCATTACAATTACATGTAATCGTCTGGCACAATCCTTTACATTGAAATGGAGACGGGAGAAGGTGACCGAAAAAGGCTGACTCTAAGCAGCAAATAATTATTTCTTTTTTAAAACACGGTGTATTGATAGGGTTAATAAAAAGTATAAAAAATAACAGCTTAGACAGAAAACAGAAATGCCAATAAATTGTTTAAATACAAATACCCCATTTTCAGTCAACAACATACAGTGGAGCCAAAGTAAACCGAACTTTGATATTTCGAGTTTCTGTTAAATAGAGGCTATTTTGAAATGAGTTCCCCCCCCCCCTTCCTTCTTTATCCCTATTAAACATTTACTGCTAATTCGGGTTCGAACTGCCCCAATTCTGATAAATAGAGCTGATCGATGGCTCTCACCCTCAATCAACTCAATGTAAGTTAATGTAACTTTTGATTTCTAGCCTCGTGGCCGTGAAAACCAGTTTCCACAAACACGTTGACACAGGCCTGTTCAACAACGTCACCCTTCGCAGCCATCGAGGGGGAGGGTGGAGGTGCCAAAAATGATGCAATGGATAGGCTGCATAGCCTTCCTCTTACGTGTCTGTCCTGACCAAGCGAGAAACATGCCGCGGAGGGTGGCAATGGTGCGGGTCGGGGTCCTTGCACGCAGCGTGATTCTGCCCCATTGACCAATGATAATATATTATCAGCCAACAATACAGATCCCCAAGGTACAAGCGTTATTCGCAAGGCACCTTGCCCATATATTTTATTTTTTCATTTGTGATGATGATGCATGTCACGAGCAAGTGAGCGATAGTTAATAATTACGGGGGGAAAGGAGGAGAGTAAAATTAACGCACGTAGACAAGTAATGGGAAGCGTGGAAGGTGGTGAGTTGGAAAATAGACGAGGCGAAATCGCTGTCCCTTTATGTCACTGCAAGTTAAGGAGTCCCAGGGGACAGACGTGAGATCAGAGACAGTCGGGAGATTGTTGTGTGTTTTCCAGTGATGACTGGTAGGTTGAACTAGGATTTATAATTATGATGATTGATGTACTATATTCTCCTATGACCATGATGTAAATAAGTACATGTGAGGAATGTGGAAGTCATTGATTACTGTGTATAGAAATGTGCGCCATGAGCGATAGATGTAAGTTAGGTTCATGGATTCGTAGCGAGAGTGAGTGCTGTGTGGTACGGTGGAGGTGTGTTACAGTAAGATGTGTGGTGAGTGGAAGGTGGACTATTGTGTGTACGCTTCATGGTTTGTAATGAGGGGTGAAGTGGTTAGAAATGGTATGGTATTATACCAATGTAATGTTCTTCTTGTAGGTGCCGGGGTCGGGCCGAGGCGCCAACCCGCGGTGAGCACAGGGGATAGGCCAGCATAGGGCCGAAGGCTACCCATAGGCCAGGGGAGTGAAGCTGTCGAGCAGGACAGGAGAAACGCATGAGTCGTGGCAGTCTGGCCACCGACAGGGACGTTATTATTTAGATGTTAATGTGCTCTTAAGATGTACTACGGGGATATTGATGTACTACTGTGCTATTGAGATACTAATGTGAATTGAACTATTAACGTGCTGCTGCCATGTTGAGGAGCTATTGGCGTGCTCAGATGTGTTGCCCTAGGAGGGGTTATTAAGACATTGAGTGGAGAGGCTGAAGCCGTAGTGTATTTAAAGTAACTACCGGGTTGTGGACCCGAGGTGGCGTGCTTGAGGGAAAGAAGGCCGTTGGACGGCAGTTAAATTGAATAATATAATATATGTAATTGCACTGTTATCTTTATCTTTATGTATAATAAATGTGTGAGTCTGATGGGTTGTTCTGTTAAGTGTTATACTTGTTCGTTCGTAATTGTTGTCCTGTTATAACTATTACATCTCCCAGTCTGGGATTTGTGACAATGCATTTTGTTTAAAAAGTTGTAAAATGTTTTTAAACTATCCTCTCAGATTTACATTTCAAATAAATTTCGACAAATGAGAATTTTCTTTGACTTCTCATTTCATTATATGTTGCAGAAAGGAATAAAAAGATTAGGTGGCTGAACAGGCACAATCATACACATCAGGGGAGGGAGTGGTACTGAATTGAACAGAACAATAACACACTTTTAACGAACTTGATCAAAATTCCGGTCCTTGCGGGTAATGCCGCCACAGAAGCAGGACTATGCGCAAGGCACCTTGCGGATAACGCTTGTACCTTGGATCGCAAGGCACCTTGCCGATAATGGTGGCCTTTTAATTTATGGCCAGTGAATTAATCGATTGCTGACGTAACCACAACAGGTAGATCTACAGCCAAGACACGGTATGCCGTGGAACATAAATTACACACGGTTGAGCCGTGTGGTGTGCCCAAAGAGGAGTATACTATACTATGCCCACCTTGCTCACACAGAGCCATTCTAGTAGGCCTACGCACTTGTGTAATGCTCGCTAAGCATCACATGACTGTATTCAAAAGTAAAAAGTTATGGTAAGGCCCTATAGGAACAAACTTACAAAGACCTAACTTTTTCACGAGGTTCTTATCTTAGCACTTCAGTACTGCAAAACGTCGCTGCAGGGTTTACAAATTACACATTCACCAGACTATACTCGATGGGGAGGGGGTTACACTGCGTAATAATAGTAATTCCACCCCACTGATAGCAAGGCGGGAAAACGCAATACCCTACAGTCTTGCATTTGACATCGTACACGGGTATGTCTTTATCGATTGATGACGTCACACACAATACATGCGGCCAAGATAAAGACAGTTTCCTGACCAGCAACTGCCAATAGTAGTAGTACCAGGCCTAGGCCATTCAATGTTCCTTTTTTCTTTTACCGCTACTGTAGGGTAACTTCTAAAGAAAAAAAATAATCGAAAAATCTCATGACACATACAGGTTCCTTTGCGTTATTTGTTTGTGTATGTGTGTATGTGGGGGGGGGGCAAGGCGAAGGGATGTAATTACACGTATGGTATGGGGCAGACTGCAAAATAATGATTATTTCTCTGCCCAGAGGTAAACCGAACTTTCGTAAATCGAAGTATAAATCATTTCCCGGCGACTTCGAATTATGCGGGTTCCACTGTACATGTATTATGCCTTAGAACTGCAAATGCTTTTAATTAAAGATGGAATCAGGATGTTTAATCTCAGTAACGAAATACAATCATGTAATTTACAAATGATCAAGGCGACGTACCTTTAATTGTCCACAAAAGAAGGTAAAATGCCATACAAAAATACATGTATGATTGTGTTGTCTAAACAAATTGCCACGGGTCCAACAAGAAGAGTATAACGTGATGATAATTGTATGCATAGTATTGGGAATCTGAGCCTTGACAATTGCATTTTGTGAAAATGACAAGTTTAAGCAGGCCTCTTTAAAAGCTCATCCACCCATTACTAGTCATTACATATTATAAGGACTCCTTGGTAAAGGCTGTTTGAAAGCCGAGCCTTAAATTCTACGAAATGTCATTCTAAGCGTAGAGGGATGTCAAGGTGTACATGGACGGGCCGGAATATTTGAAAAGGATTGACGTTTACCATATTTTTAATACTTTTGTTGATTTTGAGCAACAACTGGAGTGAACAGAGGAAAGTGCCCGGACATTTCAAGCCAGGAAAACAAGACGCATTTCCTTCAAGTAGAATTAAAAAGTATGACAGGAAATTTCGTTGTGACATTTAAAAATCACATCTGTGTACATGTATTCTCCAAGTCAGCAGGCCAGCTAGTGCTACTAAGAACTGTAAACAGATTGATCTTGGGCAATTGCAATACCGCGTACTGCACCTATAAAATAATATAAAATACATGTACAGAATGTATATATAGTAAAGCTACAATGCACAATAACAGCAGTGTGAAAAAACAATCGATCCTGCTTTCCATCAACCTAATACATGTACATGTGTATCCTGTTGTTTATCTCCTAATGCAAGAACTTCAGAGGGACAAAATCTGGGGACATTTTACAATTTATACAGTGCAATCCTGATATCTTGACATCAATGGGACCGTCTGTCTTGTGTCGAGTAAAAAGAAAGTCGAAATAGCAGATTAGTGGTGGAAGAGAAAAAAAAAAGGGGGGGGGGGAGATGGAGATCACACATCTCCATAATGGGAAATGTCCAATAAATAACGCAGTTATGCCCCTTTTTCTACTAATTATCGGCATATTGTCACCCGTTCCTCCAATATCACTGTTGTGCGGAGCAGTTGCGTGGGAAAGATTTACTGATATCGGAGAAATGCTGCAGCTATAAAATGCGCAGTCCTTTACTGTTGTTGTTTTTTTTAACCTTGACCTGACTTTTTCTTTAGAGGTGATGATACCGATACACACACAGTACGGCAGTTAACCGAGAGATCTAGGTCAAGGCCTAGTATCAACGGCGCATGAATGTTTTGTGGGGAAAAAATAATTACCCAGTCTGTAGTACTCTGTACCTTTACTGCCGTACGCTTATGCAAGGCACTCCACACTCGCGTTACTGAAGCCAAGGGTCATCCTCTGTGTCCACACACTCTCTCTCTCCTACCCCTCCCCGCCAGCACCGCAAACAGAAATAAAGAGATGTTATATGCGGGGAGTTACGTGGGCATTTTCGGTAGCACAGTAGTAGATCTAGTGCCCTTGTTTTGCCGCGGTCGGGGAGAAATGTGTCGATATAAGAGGAAAGAAGGGATTTACTGGGAAATATTTAGTAGCATTAAAGAAGGAATAGGTTGGGACTTAAAAATTGTGTCGAGTTACTTAGAATGTCGAGAAAAGCCATGTGGAGCTAAATGGATTGGACTGTATTTCATTCTTGCACAAGTAGAATAGGAATTTTTATATTGGTGAAAAGCGCACTTTTCTTCATATTACAGGGTGACATGATAATGATACTCAACAGAAAAGATGGCGTTTGCATCACGGAGATTACGGGAATTATAATTGTAAAATTCTGAATAATTTCCTCATCTAAGCAAAGTGATTGGCATCCCACAGATCCTCAGTAAAGATTTTTAATCTTCATGAATGTTTTGTTTTTTTTCCCTTCTTTTGGTAGGTGCTGAAATTGAAACTGGTCAAAAATTGAAAAACAGTTACTCAGGAGTCTAGGTACCATAAATAGCTGAACTCTTTTACCATAAAAATACAAAAATTTGGTCTGGGCCCAAGTAAGCTCCTTGGTCCCAAGAGATATTTTTAATGTGAGAGGATGAACGACTTTCTATTTTTAATATGCTTTCATGGTAACGCTAGTGCGTGAGTGAGGGACGGCCACTCATAGTAGTTTATGGGCACTTGGCCGAGTACCATTAATTGGATTATTTCCCTTGTAATACTAGCGCGGGGCCCGTTATTCACATCACGGTGAAAAGCGCGCATTTTGATTGGTCAATTGGAAATGTTGACCACCGGGCTTCCAGCTCTTATATCATGGCTTTAAGCTTCTTACAACTCGCTCATTCGTTATTATCAACCGACAGAAAGACAGGAACCCGAAGTCATTTTTGAGAGTAGGCAATACCCTATCAGTACGATATAGGTACTCATGATAACGTTTGTCATCAACGGAGATACGTCAGATTAATGGACTAAAGTATCCCGCACAAATTTGTCCAATGTTGTTAGTCCTGACACTTTGAAAATTTATATTAAAACTATTATCGAGTTTCTGGTATAAGTAGTCAATTAGAATTTTAGCAGCAAGTTTCTACTTTATAATGGTACCAATTTTGTTGTATTTTGATGCACATATCCTATTGAAATAATTAATAAGGGGGTCCCGGATTTAAGGTAAACTATGAGTTAGACGCATGTTATCCCCGATGATTCCAACCTGGGTCAAATTTATTCAATTATAGCTGGAGGAGACGTTGAGTAATTTCCGCAGTTTACTGGGATATCTAATTGACTTCTGTGCGTATCCCTTTAACCGTACTGTAAATTCGATTGTGTTAGGACCCTAACCGGTTATGTTGTTCAGCTGTACTCAATGTCCGAGCCTTTCACTTGTCCAACACTGGACTACGTACTAGCCCCCTCGGACGTCCGCGCTGGCTCATAAAGAT
The DNA here is from genome assembly GCA_963931925.1 of Onchidella celtica. NCBI lineage: Eukaryota > Metazoa > Mollusca > Gastropoda > Systellommatophora > Onchidiidae > Onchidella > Onchidella celtica. The sequence continues at coordinate 12,885,608 of OZ007584.1, read as the reverse complement.
GAGGCCAGTTCGAGTGGTCAAGCAGACTCCATCAAAGACGTCGCAACAATAGGCAGCACAAGCGGACCTTACTGTACAATAGGCCGGCGGCGGACTGCCGTGGCGCGCCTCGCCCAAAACATGGCCTAGCCCAGTTGCGCCAGTAGCAGAGAAACTTTGGGTGAGTTGGAAACTATATTAGAAGTGACTTTAATTTGCGCACCCCCCCCCCTTTCGGGGATGTCGCGTAGAAAATGCTGATCTACAGAGACTATTGTGAGTCGGGCTCAACGGTGATTGCCATTGTCATTAGTCGTGTAAGATGCGCGGTGCAGTGCAGTGTCTTGATATTGTGACCTTATGGTCTAAGTTAAAGTTTGCTAGATGATAATGATGGCTCGCTAACCAAGCTATCAGGATTTGCTTGTGTGCATATAGTGTATGTGTAGCATTGCCTTGTCGTGGTAGGCAGTGAGGATTTCCTGAAATGTTAATGTGGATGACTTATGTTATAGCGAGCGGCACTATACACTTGATTGTATTACGGGTATTTGTGTACCTTGCCAGTACCACTATGCTACAGAGAGGAGTGTGATTGTGATTGCGTGTTTAGTGTTTAAGATGTGTCATTACATGGATTGTATTGGAGATGTATTTATTAGTTAGACCTCACATGGGTGAGCCCCAGGATTGTTCTATGTGTGGCGGTGGATTAACAATGTTTCAGTGAGTTTGCACATGTTGCAATGAGTCCTGCCTGTAGATCTACCTATGTACATGTATTATAGATTATAGATATTACAGAAGTGCTGTGTTTCATTGAGTTCGTAGGTTGTGTGAAGGACATAGTTTCATTTTAAGGAATGTCATCATCATCATCATTGCCCTTTCACCCTACTCTACAGGGTATAGGCCACGAACGACAGCCTTCCATTTGTCTCTATCCTGGGCGATCCTTGACAACTCATTCCATGTGTAGCCACCTCTCTTCATATCCTCCTCCATGCCTCTCCTCCATGTTGTTCGTGGCCTGCCCCTCTTCCTGTTTCCCTGTGGGTTCCAAAGCAGTGACTTTCTTACTGTGCTATCCTGGGGCTTCCGTAGTGTGTGACCCAGCCATCGCCATCTGCGCAGTCCTATTTCGCTGGAGATGTTTCTCTGCTTTGTCCTTTCCCAGAGGTCCTTATTTCGAATAATATCCGGCCATCTTATCCTCAGAAGTCTCCCCAGACATGTATTGACGAAGGATTGCAGCCTCCTCAAACAGGTTTGGGAAGGTTTCCAGGTTTCGCAGCCATACAATAGGACAGATTTCACATTAGAGTTAAAGAGTTTGCATTTTGTAGCGATGGAGATTCCACGATCCTTCCAGACATTGTTCAGGGCTTTGAAAGCTGCTCTTGCCTTGGCTATCCTTACCTTTATGTCCCCCTCTGTTCCTCCTGTTTCATCCACAATGCTGCCTAAATAAGTGAAGCTGTTAACTACTTTCAAGGGGCTCCCCTTTACCGTTACTGGCTCTGTACTTGAAGTTTTTATCTTGAGGACTTTGGATTTCTCTGGGTGGATCCTAAGGCCAATGGATGCTGATAATTCCTCCAGGTCTGATGTTTTTGCTTGCATCTGTTGCTGGGTGTGTGACAGTAATGCTATATCATCAGCATAATCCAGGTCATCTAGCTGTTTCCATAGGGTCCACTGAATACCATTCTTCTTTCCAGATGTGGTTTCTTTCAGAAGCCAGTCCATAGCCAGGATGAACAACAAAGGTGATAACAAGCAGCCCTGTCTAACTCCCGTTTTGACTCCAAAACTTTCTGTGAGTTTTCCTTCATGCAGTACCTTGCAGCTGGTGTTGTGATACATCTTTTCTATCAGGCTAACGATTTTTTGTGGTATACCATAATGTCTCATTATCTTCCCCAGAGCATTCCTATCAACGCTGTCAAAGGCTTTCTCATAATCAATGAAGTTGATCAGCAGCGGTGAGTTCCATTCAATAGACTGTTCGATGATGATTCTAAGGGTGGCAATTTGATCAGTACAAGAACGGTGTTTTCGAAATCCTGCTTGTTCGTCTCTTAGCCTGTCATCTGCGGCCTCTTTGATTCTCTCCAGAAGTATCCTGTTGAAGACTTTTCCAGGTATAGACAGCAATGTGATGCCTCTGTAATTGTTGCAGTTGCTCAGATCTCCCTTTTTTGGCAGTTTTATTAGATGACCTTCTCTCCAGTCTTTGGGGAATTCCTCTTGGTTCCATACCTTGACGAATAAGCCGTAGAGGATATCTACGGTGGTGTTGACATCTGCCTTCAGTGCTTCAGGTGGGATGAAGTCAGGACCCGCTGCTTTGTTAGAGTTGAGTGTTTTCACCGCTTTTGCAATTTCTTCCTTAGACGGGGGTTCACAACTGATGGGTAGGTCCGTGCTAGCTGGCTCTATATCAGGTAGGTTTTCTGGTGTTGGTCTGTTGAGTAGGGTTTCAAAATGTTCTTTCCATCTTCGCAATTGTGCCTCTTCCTCGAAAATAGTATTTCCATCAGTATCTTTGACCCGTACCTCTGGGCTGTTCTTCTTACCTGACAGTATTCTTGTTACTTGGTGTAGTGTCCTCATATGTCCTTCCTGGGCCGCTTTCTCTGCTCTGCCTGCCATTTCTTGGATGTATGTTTCTTTGTCCCTTTTTATGCTCTTCTTGGCCTCCTTCGACGCGACGGGATACTCTTTCTGTGCTGCCTCCTTCTCAGCCCTGGTTCTGCTGTTGTTTACCTGTTAAGGAATGTACACACTACTTTATGTAGCCTATAGTGGGGTGTCATACGCATGTTAGCCTGGCGGCGTAGCTCCGCGGCTAAGGTCAAAGGGCATGACCCTTCAGTATCGATTGGGAAGGGAAGTAACAAATACAATAGCCCTAGGGCGGGTTAGTACTAATAATCGGAGTGAGCCTATGAGGATGGCCTGCATTGGGATGCAGCGTCCGTCTGTGTTATGGACGGTCAGTGGGCCATGTTGGCCACTGCGTTATTAAATGGAATGGCCACTCTGGATGTGCTGTACACCGGCTCAGTGGAGCGAAACTATTGTGTTCTTGCCCCTTCATTTGTTACGTCCTTCATACTTTGATTAGTACATTAGTTTATGTTGCCAGTGTACTAGGAAACTCCTTGTGTGTATGATATAGCCACTTGTAGTTGTTGTTCATTAACCTTAGCGCTATTTTATTCCATACATGTATGTGTATTGCTTAAATTCTATATTATGTTGTTGTTGTTTGATTTAATACTCAATACTATGTATGCCCACCATTGATTGCCTGATTAATGTTGTCATTATATCCTAATCATATTTTTGTCTTTTTCTCTTGTTCCAGCTTATGGCTTGTTGGGCTTTTTTTTTTTCTGAGTAGGGCTTTCCTATGCCTTTTTGGTAGTGATACCTCTAGGTTAGGCTTTTTGAATAAATAAGGTTGCCTGTAGAACCCTGGGTTTGTTAATCCTGTGTATCCTTAAGGGAGTTACTATTGAACCCACACACTAACCACATTAGCCACTCGAATGAAACAAAACAACAAATGTTTTTGCTGTAATGGCTGAGGACTCAGAGTGGCCGTTATTGGGCACTGAAACCCTACAGATACATACAAATTTAGAAAGTCGGAACATGTGTACAGTATGAATACATGTAGAAACATTGTAGAGTCTTTCTTGCTGTCCCATAACCGGTCATTTTTTATTAGATTCTTCCCAACAATGCGCGCTGCACTGTTACTGATCTTCTCGACTTTCAACTGTCAGATATCCTTGACATATGCAACATACACACGAGCCATCCGAGTTTTTCGTCCTTATCCGAGAAAACTAAGTTCTGTTGTATGTCCTCGATCCTGCCTACCTTAGGATCAGGGACAGGAATTCACCTCCCCCCCTCCCCCCCAAAAAAAATCCAACATGACTGTGCCATCCGGGGATCAAACCCGATACCTTCTGTTTGAGAGACAAGCATCTTGTCTGTAGACCAAGGTGTCCCCGCGTGCATTTGTGTGTTTGGGGGGGGGGGGGGGTGACATGATGGAACAAGATGCAAACGTGTCGGAATTGGTTTTCCACCAGTGTATGTACTGCGAATGCAGGAATAGGAAAGAGTTTTCACACAAAGTATTTGGTTGTCTCTCTTTCTTTAAAAGTGTTGCAATCACAATAAACAGAATAATACCCTGTATGATAATCTATGTTTTTAACAAGTGTGGCATAGGAAGGAAGCTAAATAGGGCTGAAAATTTGTCCAAGGTGAAAAATTATTTTAAAGCACATGTTGGAACAGGATGGCTGATTGGTAGCACTAGCGCTGCAAAGCTTTCTGACTTTAACTTAACCTTTTCCGTAAGTCGCTATTTTCCCTGCGGCCCGCACGTCGTGGTAAATTTTGTTACCACACTATCCCGTATAGAGAAAAATGCAGGGAATGCCTATCCGTACGTCCTGGGAACAATTGTTACCACACTGAGATAAGTGTAGAATAACACGCTTTCAGTCAGTCTATCCCTCGTGATCATAAATACTATCCAATGCAGCTTCCATGGGCACTCGGGGGACCACTTTTTGTCAAAAGAAACATTATGTGGGATATTTATTCTCTAACTTTATAATAATTATGTGTACCGTATCACAGTGGACCGGCCACCGGGATTCTTAGCCAGGGCGCTAAAATAAGAACTGGTGCTCGCCTATAGTTTACTTTCGGCTTCTACGTGAATGGAAATAAAGTGTGTAATTGTAGTATGTACTTACGAAAAGATAAGTATACTCCCGTGAATTTCAAACGAAGTTCCGTAATGCCTCCCCCCCCCCCCCCATTTCACCTCCACCCGCAACTATCAGGTAAGTTTCATTACCGGTATCAAATCTAAGGCAGCTTTCTGCCAGTACTGGAAAAGCCTCGGTGATGCTTATTTTTTTAAATATACATGTATTTATATGTACTACTACTATCTTATTATACCTGGCCCTCACCCTGTCCTAATTGTTTTTTTTTTGTTTTTTTTGTAACAAACTGCTAAGTATTGTATTATTTAGTTCGAAATTATGTAATGGGATGAGACCTATCGTTGTCATTTTGCTCATGAGCACAGCATACTAATATATCTCTAAAAACAAAGCTGAGGATATTCAACTCGAACGTGAAGTCAGTCCTGTTGTATGGATGTGAGACTTGGAATGCGTCCCAGGCCTGCATAAAGAGAATCCAAGTTTTCATCAACAGATGTTTGAGGAAGCTACTTAAGATCAGATGGACAGACAAGGTCAGCAATGAAATTGTATGGAAAAGAACAAGACAGAACCCAGTCAGAGAGGAAATTGGTAGGAGGCGATGGAGATGGGTCGGCCACACCCTCAGGAGGCCAGGAAACAGCATCACGAAGAAGGTATTGGACTGGAATCCCCAAGGGCAAGAGATCAAGATGAAGGCCGCGCGGAACGTGGAGAAGAGCCAGAGAAAATGATGTGCAACGAAGCGGAAAGACTTGGAATAATGTAAAGAGGCTGGCCCATGATAGAGAGGGATGGAAGGTGTTTGTTGGTGGCCTATACCCTGATCCAGGGTGAGAAAGGGAATGATGATGACAACATAGTAAGAAAGCCACATTATTTTTTTTTCACCTCTAGTTACGTGCTGCAACAATGGGTCAAGATCAGTTGAACGACACTATTACGGTGCCGTCCAAAAAATAAAGTCTGAGAAAACCCAACATAACCGTAATGCGGAAAAAACAGCCTTTGGGGGCAAATGTGGGTCCAATATTTCTGTAACAGTTAACACTGTCTCGTCAAACCCTACCGCACTGGAAGATAAGGAGAGAGCGACAATGAGAAGGATATGAACATGAATCAATGTCAATTTATCCTATTCCTATCCACATAATAACTTGAACAAAATGAACTTTAAAGGGGCTGTGTGGTCCACGAGAAAGACAATCACTTAATAGATTACAGAAAGAGACAAATGGTGAAAATTAAAGTGCAATGATTCCCAGAAATGCAAACGTTTCTGATTGGGTGCCAATGATTACAAGGGATGTTTTCGGGAACAAATACTTAAAAATTATAAAAATTAAAATAATGAGCAGTAAGTAACATTTCCTGTCGCTGTCCACGCGTTGAGCGTTCAAACATTGAGCTATGGTTGAGGAAACTGTTCTTCAGGCTTTTCAGAATTGAGTGGGCCATGGGAAAGATAAAAAATTTAGGACGTGAACCATTCGAATGTCTTGTTCTTTCCAATGACAGGCCTCAAAATGGGTGACAGTGAAAGAATTTCCTGATTTCTTCATGCAATCTTCAGCCACCGCCTCACATGTGTATTACATGTTGTTCCTTCAGAAATTGAGTCGCACTAGTGAAGCTCTATCAACTTTCATGACCATCTTGTCAGCACTGCATATTTTCGTCACTTTACTATGTGCCACTCACTGTCCTACTCGCCAGTTAATACCTGTGCATTTACTAGGCTTCACATTCAAGTCAGTTCTTCAACACTCACTTGGTCGTGCGGTCGAAGGCTGCACTCACTACCGACAGCGCTCTATACATAGCTTCAGCCATAATTTTCCAACTGTTCCCTCAAAAGCTTGGAAAATGCAGGATTTACATACGGTGTTTTTTCAAACAATACACTTTCCGTCGGAAAACTTTAAGTTCATACGTGGTCGATTTCGATTACCTTATGTTTTAGAGGAGGGGAAAATAATACATAAAATGAAGAGCTTTGCATATTTTGTTACTGTTGGATGAACTACGAGTGGGTAATGTGGTTACTGCGTGGGTTCAATAGTAACTCCCTTAAGGATACACAGGATTAACAAACACAGGGTTCTGCTGGCAATCTTATTTATTCAAAAAGCCTAACAACGGTATCACTACCAAACAAAAAAAAAGCAAAAGAAAAAGAAGCCCAACAAAAGAAGAAGCCCATAAAAAGAAGAGAAACCCAGAAAAGAAGCCCAGAAAAAGAAAAGCCCAACCAGCCATAAGCCAAAGTTTCTCCGGGTCCTGTGCTACCGCTACATGCCTTATGGGGCGGGGTGGCGATGGCAAGCGTCGGCTCTGTCTCTGCGTCTATGATGGAGTGTCTTGACCACTCGAACCGCATCTTATTTATTAGCCCGCGCGGACGTCCGAGAGAGCTATTACGTAGCCCGTGTTGCACAAGTGAAAGGCTCGGACATGGAGTCCAGCCCGACAACCTAACCGGTTAGGGTCCTAACACAATCGAATTTACAGTACGGTTAAAAGGGTGCACACAAAAGTCAATTAGGTATCCCAGTAAACTGCAGAAATTACTCTAACGACCCCTCCAGCAATAATTGAATAAATTTGACCCAGGTTGGATTTATCGGGGATAACATGCGTCTAACTCGTGGTTTACTTTAAATCCGAGATCCTCTCATTAATCATTTCAATAGGACACGTGCATCAAAGTACAACGAAATTGGTACCATTATAAAGTAGAAACTTGCTGCTACAATTCCAACTGACTACTTATACCAGAAACCCGGTAATAGTTTTAATATAAATTTTCAAAGTGTCAGGACTAACAACATTCGACAATTTTGTGCGGGATACTTTCGTCCATTAATACGACGTATCTCCATTGATAACAAACGTTATCATGAGTACCTATTTTGTACCGATAGGGTATTGTCTACTCTCAAAAATGAATTCGGGTTCCCGTCTTTCTGTCGGTGGATAACAACGAGTGAGCGAGTTGTAAGAAACTCAAAGCCATGATATAAGAGTTGGAAGCCCGGTACATTTCCAACTGACCAATCAAAATGCGCGCTTTTCACCGTGATGTGAATAACGGGTCCCGCGCTAGTATTACAAGGGAAATAATCCAATTAATGGTACTCGGCCAAGTGTCCATAAACTACTATGAGTGGCCGTCCCTCACTCACGCACTAGAGCTACCATGAAAGCACGTTAAAAATAAAAAGTCGTTCATCCTCTCACATTCTCCCCTGCTAAGTCACGTAGTCCCTTACGTGACACATACATCAATTCAAAGGTTTACAAAAGACCACTGAAGGTATAAACAAACTCTAAGGGGCTATGATACCATCACTTAGAGTAGAACAATTGCAAATTACACACGGTGAACCGAAGTACAACAATGGTCCATCCTCTTTATAACTACTAACAGGTGGCGTGAACCGGCTAAGTTACTACTGGCATCCTGAAGATGTACACAACAGTCTCAGCTCTGGCTGTAGTAAGTTACATCATATGGACAAAACAACAGGTCCCAGACCTGCAACGGTGGTCCCAGACCACTATCAGGGTTAACGTAGGATCGAACAGTACAAAAAAATACAATATGCTATAAGGGCACTAGGGCAATGAAAAAGGTAAGGTCAACATAGGCATAAAAGTAATTGTAATTAAGCTGTGGAGAAAGCTAACATGGGCATACTCTCTAACTTAAAATCTTGAGGCGGAGCTCCCTTGGATTCGGTGGTCTATCATCTGGCCTGATGGAAACTCGGGGGGGTCTTGATGGGTGCGCTCCCCTGCTCTTTCTGCACTCACAGTCAATGTCTAATGTTAATCACTAATGAGAGTCAGAGGTCCAATCTCTGGGGTTGTCTGTGTGGGCGGCTGGACCTTCGCACAGGAGGTAGGCGCTGGGAAGTTGTCATCCCAGGTTGAGGGTCCGGTCGGGCTGCAGGTGGCTGGCAAGGGTGGTGAGCCGGGAAGTACCAGACATCGGTCGACGCAGGCTGTGGGGGCGGATGTTGTGGATGTGTGTTGACCACTGGGGGGTGAAACAACCGCAAGAGGTCTCCGTTGACCGCAGAGGCATCTCCATCTGGGTTTCTGATGGTAAAGTAACCACCATGAGGCGGGGGAACAGACAGGACGGTGTGCACAGGACCGGGGTACGGGTCCTGGATCTTGTGTCGACCAGGATAGTGGTGCTTGACAAGGACATGGTCGCCCGGCTGAAGATGGGCGGCGTTGTGGGGGGTCGTCCTTCGTGCGTCCTGCAGAAGGTGCGTGGACTCCACCTTCCTCGCTACCTTCGCCCTCAGTTCGTTGAGCCGTTGTATATGCCGCTGGACGTAGTCGCCTACCGAAGTGGAGGCTGGTGTCTCGTCACCCAGATAGACATCCAATGGCAGACGTGGTTTCCTGCCAAACAAGAGCTCGTAAGGGGACACTCCAGTGGAAGAATGGGGGGTGGCATTGTAACAGAAAGTTAATTCCGGCAGGTATTCTCGCCATCTTAACTTCTGTTCTGGGAGTAAGGTGGACAGCAGACTGAACATAGTGCGGTTGAACCGTTCGCACTGGCCGTTGCCTTGTGGATGATAAGCGGTGGTGCGGGACTTGGTGATGCCATAGTGGCTGCAGAGCTGGCGTACCACTTCAGCCTCGAACTGCCGTCCCTGGTCGGAATGTAGCCTCTCTGGAACCCCATAGTGGACAATCCACGAGTGAATGAGGTGGCGAACAACTGTCGCTGCTGTCTGGTCCTTGGTTGGCACTGCTACTGTCCACTTGGTGAAAACATCTGTCATGACCAGTATGTTTTCGTAGCCATCAGTAGTGGGCTCAATTTTTGCGAAGTCCATGGCCACAATTTGCAAGGGGTGAGTGGCCACAAGATGACCAGTGGGTTTGGCAACACGGACAGGGGGATGCTTAGATCGCTGGCACCGCTCGCACTGTTGGCAATACTGTTGAACCATACTGGTTTGGTCTGGCCAATAGGTCCGTTGTCGTATATGGGCGAGTGTTCGCTCGGGGCCTTGATGTCCGGTGCCGTCGTGTGCAAACCTAATAGCAGTTTCACGATATTTGGATGGTAAGACTACCTGTTTTACTTCTCCATGGACTGGGTCGAGAATCTTCCGCACTAGTATGCTGTCGTGGATGGAAAGCTTGTGCCACTGTTTCAGTATGGCGAGGGTGTCACTAGTTAGGTCTTTGCGCTCTATGGCTGTGGGTTTTTGTTGCGCCCTTACTGCTCGGTAGACAACTTGGATGGCTGGATCATCTTCTTGGGCAGCTGCTAGGTCTTCGTTATTGAGGGAGGGAATAAGGGCTTTGGCAGGAGACAGGTGCAGATGGTTCACAAACACCTCCTCTCCAACCGTGGTGGCAACTTCCAATGGGAGGTGTGTGGTAGACTGCAGGCAGGCGGAAGCAATAGTTACCAATTCATCAGCGTCCTCGTCGGGTGGTGCCGGAAGGGGGTGTCGGGACAGAGCATCAGCATTCGCATTTTCCTTCCCCGAGCGGTACTTGATATCAAAGTTGAACATTGCGAGCTCAGCTATCCAGCGTTGTTCCACTGCACTGCGTTTGGAAGACAGAATGTGACTTAGGGGGTTGTTATCGGTGTATACGGTGAAGCAGTTGCCCAGCAAATATCCCCGGTATTTCTCGGTTATGGCCCACTTCATTGCTAGTAGTTCCAGCTTGTATGAACTGTATCCACGCATCTTCCTCTCGTTGGGCCTCAATCCTCTGCTTGCGTAAGAGATTACACGTCGTCGTCCGTCCTTCTCCTGGCTGAGGACAGCACCTAGACCTTCATGGCTAGCATCTACTTCCAAGACGAAAGGCTTGTCGAAATCAGGGTAGGCCAACATTACTGCGTCGCTGTAGAGGGCATCTCGCAGTTCCAGGAAGGCTTGTCGGCATTCAGTCGTCCATAGCTCACCCAGTTTTTGGTGCTTCTTGTAGCTGCCTTGGTTCTGCTGGTTTGCCTTGCTGATGACTTCATGGAGGGGGCGGGCCACTCTGGCGAAATGCTTTATGAAACGACGGTAATAGCCCACCATCCCCAGAAAAGTCCTTAGGTCTCTCATGGTCTTCGGCATAGGATATTCCGTTATGGCGCGGACCTTGTCTTCATCAGTAGAGATCCCCTCATTCGAGATAGTGTGTCCTAGGAAGGGTACTGAAGAGCGGGCAAATGAGCACTTGTTGGGATTTAACCTGACGCCAATGGTGCGAAGTCGAGTGAAGACAGACTCCAGTCTCTCCAGATGTTCGGTAAGGGTTGGCGAAAAGACTAACAGGTCGTCCAGGTAGACCAGCAGTATCTTGAATATGAAGTCACTCATTGTGGACTGCATCAATCGCTGGAAGGTGGCCGGGGCGTTGCACAGACCAAAGGGCATCCTATTGTATTCGTACAGGCCAAAGGGGCAGATGAAAGCAGTCTTTTCTCGAGATTCTTCCGACATAGCAACTTGATGGTAACCACTGGCGAGGTCTAGGGTTGAGAAGAATTTTGAGCCACCTAGTATGTCTAAACACTCGTCAATCCTGGGAAGTGGGAATGCGTCCTTCCTGGTTATGTTGTTCAGCTGGCGGTAGTCGACACAGAGTCTCAGCTCGCCTGACTTCTTGCGGCAAACAACAATGGGTGAGGCATAGGGGCTACTACTTGGTTGGATCACGCCACGACGCAAGAGGTCCTCAATATGTTCTTGCACTTCCTTCAACTGAGATGGCGGGATCCTTCGGTATGGTTGGGAGACTGGCGTGTCATCCGTCACTACTATATTATGTTGCACTCTATCCGTATATCCCAGTTCAGCGTCCGTCCAGGCAAAGACATCTTGGTGTGTGACCAGTAAGTCCCTTAGCGTGGTTTGCTCGTGGTTGTTTAGGGTTGGGATTGAAACCATCTCGGTAAGCTTTTGTAGAGCCTCAGGTGTGGGGCCTTGTCTTGGTGGGTGATTAACGGGGGACCTCGGCGACTCGCAGTTGACGTGGTTGACATGTACAGCAGGACTGGCAGGGTATATCTTTCCCAGAGGGGCACGGGCTGGCAAAACAACATCTTCATCCGTCTCATTCATGACTAGAACCTTCAGCTTCCCATCTATTGGAGTCACATAGGTTGTCAGAACAGCCAAGCCTCGGCGTGGACCATCTACTATCGCTTCTAAAATTACCGTCTCTTGGTTTCGGGTATTGCCTCCTGTTGCTACTACTGTCTTGACGGTGCGAGCTGGTATCACCGTGGCTTGCTTGGGGGCTCTAGCGTAGGGGTGCTGCTGTTGTGAAAAGTTTGGTGGGGGCAAGGTTACATCCAGATGGTTTAGGACATTCATCCCTATCAGGCACGAATTCAGGGCAGGACCGTCCCCGCTCAGGACGAAGACTATTCGATCTTGGGCTGTCTGTCCATCCACTGTCACATCAGCAACCATGTACCCCTCATATGGAATGCTGAGTCCATTCGCCGCGGTCAGTTTGTAGTGTTGAGTGGGCCTCTGCAATTTTCCCTTGAAGTGCCGCTGGTAGATCGCCGAGGTGACAGTCGTGACTTGTGATCCGGTATCGATGGTCCCAGTGACTGGTATTCCATTCAACTGTACCGTCCTGACAGGGAGCTCCCCAACCGCTCGTCGTGTGAATGAGTCCTCACTTGACCCATCTGTAGCCGGACTCTGGTCTACAGGGGTCGCCCTTCCCCCTGTGGCTTGCGTGGATAGCGGCGGCAGTCCTTTGCGAAGTGTCCCTGTCGTCCACACTGGAAACAGGCTCCTGGTCCCCTCTCAGATCGTTGCCCCCTCGTCCTCCTTCTCCGGTGGCCGAGTGGCTCCTCCTCAGCCAACTGAGACAGGAGAGCTTCCATTTTCTCCAGCCTGCCGTTGAGATCAGCGATGGCCCGGTCGCTGGTGTTAGCAGTGGCGGCGGCGGAGTGTTGGGGTGGCCTGTTGTCAGCCCCGGTCGCAATGGCTTGGACGTGGCCGTCGGGGTGTCCCCTGTCGTCATACCAGCGGATGGCAGTGTTCCGGATGTCCAGGAAGGTGGCATCTGGATGCTGGAACCTGTATTCACGGAGCTGGGCCGTGAGCGATTCGCTTGAGAGGGCCCCCATGAAGATGTCCCTCAGGATGCTCTCTTCATATATGGGCTCCCTCAGGGCAGACTGGCGCTTGGTAAGGGCGTCGAACATATCCCTCAGCCGATGGGAGAAGCCCCTCACCGTCTCCCCTGGTCGTTGGCGGCACTGGCTCAGGGCTATGAACAGGTCGCTGGGTGACCGGTGTTCTCCGAAAGCCTCCAGTATACACTGGAGAGCTCTCTCGGGATCTCGCTGCACCTCCCGGGGGTGGCACTTGAGTTCCGCCCTCACCTCGGGGCCGACGCTGTTTAGAAGGATGGTGAGGCGGCGGTCCTCGGAGAGTTCTGGCCTGCTGGACCAACAGGCCCGGAGCTGTCCCTCAAACCTCTCTGCACCTCCTCTCCCCATGTCGCCGTAGAATGTGTCGATCCTCGGCTGCTCTGCTGCCATTATAATGTAGGGCTGTGTTGGCATTGGCGGTGGTGCGGGGGGTTGTTCCTCATCTGAACTTCGGCTTCCTGTTGTTCGTGGCATGGTTGGGCTTTCTAGACTTACAAACTAACCCTTCTGTGTATCCCACTTCTTGACACCAGAAAATGTTGGATGAACTACGAGTGGGTAATGTGGTTACTGCGTGGGTTCAATAGTAACTCCCTTAAGGATACACAGGATTAACAAACACAGGGTTCTGCTGGCAATCTTATTTATTCAAAAAGCCTAACAACGGTATCACTACCAAACAAAAAAAAAAGGAAAAAGAAAAAGAAGCCCAACAAAAGAAGAAGCCCATAAAAAGAAGAGAAACCCAGAAAAGAAGCCCAGAAAAAGAAAAGCCCAACCAGCCATAAGCCAAAGTTTCTCCGGGTCCTGTGCTACCGCTACATGCCTTATGGGGCGGGGTGGCGATGGCAAGCGTCGGCTCTGTCTCTGCGTCTATGATGGAGTGTCTTGACCACTCGAACCGCATCTTATTTATTAGCCCGCGCGGACGTCCGAGAGAGCTATTACGTAGCCCGTGTTGCACAAGTGAAAGGCTCGGACATGGAGTCCAGCCCGACAACCTAACCGGTTAGGGTCCTAACACAATCGAATTTACAGTACGGTTAAAAGGGTGCACACAAAAGTCAATTAGGTATCCCAGTAAACTGCAGAAATTACTCTAACGACCCCTCCAGCAATAATTGAATAAATTTGACCCAGGTTGGATTTATCGGGGATAACATGCGTCTAACTCGTGGTTTACTTTAAATCCGAGATCCTCTCATTAATCATTTCAATAGGACACGTGCATCAAAGTACAACGAAATTGGTACCATTATAAAGTAGAAACTTGCTGCTACAATTCCAACTGACTACTTATACCAGAAACCCGGTAATAGTTTTAATATAAATTTTCAAAGTGTCAGGACTAACAACATTCGACAATTTTGTGCGGGATACTTTCGTCCATTAATACGACGTATCTCCATTGATAACAAACGTTATCATGAGTACCTATTTTGTACCGATAGGGTATTGTCTACTCTCAAAAATGAATTCGGGTTCCCGTCTTTCTGTCGGTGGATAACAACGAGTGAGCGAGTTGTAAGAAACTCAAAGCCATGATATAAGAGTTGGAAGCCCGGTACATTTCCAACTGACCAATCAAAATGCGCGCTTTTCACCGTGATGTGAATAACGGGTCCCGCGCTAGTATTACAAGGGAAATAATCCAATTAATGGTACTCGGCCAAGTGTCCATAAACTACTATGAGTGGCCGTCCCTCACTCACGCACTAGAGCTACCATGAAAGCACGTTAAAAATAAAAAGTCGTTCATCCTCTCACATTACATCAAAGGGCCATAAAATTAAACAATACAAATGAGCAATAATCATCTGTTCATATTACAGACATTTTTTTGGTACTGTCCATATAAAACGAAGTCCAAAATCAAAAACTAACCACAGCAGCATTACCAGAATGTTGCCCAGTCGATATTGAGGATGGTCCTGGAAATCGCCCATAAAGATGACCCGGTTACAGACTACACAAACTTACACGACCACAATAAACTTATACCTGGTATTACGAGTTTTCTCACTTTCATTTTTTTTTTCCACAACAAAGAATGCCAGGCTTGGTCGTCCGATGCCACTCTACTTTGTTCTCATCGGCCCACAATACGCACAGAAATTTGATCTCCTCAAAAACAATTATTGCTTGCCTTTCAGGAGGGGTTTGGTGGGTGGGACAGTGGGGTCATGTCTTCAACTTGTGTCCCCCATGTATATGTTGGGAAACCTGATGAGGACGACGCAATTATTTCACTCTTTACTGTATCTGTTGCATGGGAACATTTTTTACCACTACGTACGGACGCGTTGGATTTAGTAAATCTCTTCTTTGCTAGTCTGGTAATTTTTGTTCCCACGACGTACGGTAAGGGGTACCGGAAAGTAAATGTAAATAAAACCCGATAAAACAAACAAACATTCAATTTTATAGCACCAGACGAATCCTTTGATGAAACTTGAAGAATACATGGAGTTCCAGTACCGTGCTGTCAATGGTGTATTTTATATTGATTTTTAAAGAGGGCTGTGGGAACATTTCTTACCACGACGTACGGAAAAGGTTAAGAGACCAAATCTCCAGACTTCAGTAACCCACGGGAAATATACAGGGCCGCAGCAGGGCTTGTAGCAAAATTAAAATGTGGGGGGAAAACTGTAGATTACATAGAAACAAACAGTATGTTTAGATTATAACAATATTAACAATTTAACAAATTCCTTCGGCAAACGTCTTGTCCAAGTTCACACTTGGACCATAATAATTTCTTCGAATTTTGACGCATCTGGTGGTTTACCACCACGGTTGATGGACCCGGAAGTTGATACATGTATTGTGAAAATTATAGAATAGAAAGAATCGAATGAAATCATCGACAAGGTTGTGGTGTGGTTACAGTTGCACAGAGGGGCGTTCAGTTACACTGGCAGCCTGACCTTTGACTGCCCAGGCGCTTGCGATAACGGGGTCGACATAGCGGGCAGACAACTGAACGGAGCGCCTGCTTTGAAGTAAACAAAAATGGCGACCGCTGCCAGCGGCGCTGGTAAAATTGACCGTTCAGTACTGTGTGCCTTGGATTTTCTCAGTAATGGCCCGTCTTTGGCTGGTGCATTGGAGCCTGTCTTGACTGCTGAGTCAAATACCAAACAGAATATAGCTGTCCTTTTTTCTAACATGAAGGAACGAGATGATAACCCCACACGAATTGAGGGGTATGCAACCATTACGGGGAGGAGTACCTTACTCGAGCGCCACTTTGTCAGATTGTCAGATTGATAAGTAACGACGTGAGGGTCTAGTCAGTTTGTATCATCGAGGCCGTAGGCCGATGTTCGTCTGGGCAGTAGTCAGATTGACATATCAGGGAAAGCCCCCGGGGTAGCTATGTATGGTATGGTATGGTATGGTATCGAAGGTTGTAGGCTTTTTAGCCTCTTGTTGCCCCCTCTATATCTCTTGACTTATAGTATCCTCTTCCGGTGGCTTGTGTTATTGTGTTAGTATATCATTTCTACAACAGTCATTTGTATAAAAAACATGGATTAAGTTCTTTCATAGGTTTTCATAAATAATTTATACTAAGATAAATCTGATTCGTACATCAAGTATGCTAAATCTCTGTCAATTCTGGTTTTAAATATATTTATATTTTCGGAGTATTTAGTTTCAGTACTCAACTTATTCCAATATTGGATGACTCTATTTGTTAAGAAATTTTTTCTTACATTTGTTTTTGTTCTCTCGTTATTTAATCTCCTTCCATCCCCTCTTGAGAATCTTCCAATTTGAAAAAATGTTTCAATCCTGTATCATCTCTTTTAGTTAGTTTCTGGTCTTTGGCGCTCGAATACGGAACTCCTTCCCCATTACGGTCCCAAGCTATAAGGATGAGACCTTTAAGGAACATTTTTGGATGTACAGACTGTCATGAGTCAAATGTTATTAAATCTAGAGTCGTGAGTTGTTTTTCACCAGGGCCATGAGAAATTGGCTGGTGGCCTTGAACGGTCCTCGCGAACTATTGTTTGCTGGTAAAAAATTACAAAATTAAACTAGTAAATTCACGCTTTTCGGTTTTAATGTTCATGATTAGAAGTAATAGAGTAGGGGTGAGACAAGGTGGGGATAGTTGACATTATTAAGTATGACTAGACAAGTCTTGCACGTTAACTGATTGATAGAATAGTGCAGACTATATTCCTACATTCAAAATGGTGGCATGTTTCGCCCAATGGGATTGCTGAACTAATTTGGCCAGCGGACTAGCCTTGCCGGGTAGTTAGATAGTATAAAACATCGTGTAACGTTGAAATTCATGGAGTACAGACTCTCGTCTGTAGCCAAGCATCGTTCCGTGAAGTATCTCCGGTTGGCCAGTACCTGAACTGTGTGGTCTGAAGACTAAGTCCTTTGCCATCGGACTGACTGAGTAGAAAGAAAGGTTTGGGTGGACTGACCTTAAGAGTCCACGCTGCTCTTGTATGATGTTCGCGCCTACCAGCTAGGCGTGAGCAACGGTAACTCATCCTTTTTCATTAGTAATTTGTAGAAATCCAGAGGGAAGGAGTTCCGTACTCGAGCGCCAAAGACCAGAAACTAACTAAAAGAGATGATAGGCCTACATAGCTACCCCGGTGGCTTTCCCTGATATGTCAATCTGACTACTGCCCAGACGAACATCGGCCTACGGCCTCGATGATACAAACTGACCAGACCCTCACGTCGTTACTTATCAATCTGACAATCTGACAAAGTGGCGCTCGAGTAAGGTACTCCTCCCATCCAGAGATAGGGAGGAAAACCCACAGCCTCGTGGAAAGTCTGAGAAACCCACAGCTTGCACTCGTCGAACGAGTGTTCTATATTGTAAAGCTATCTCCATAATACGATTGAAGAAATATGGCACCTTGTTGATGAATGAATAGTGACTGAATGATTTCATATATTGTATATATATACTTTTACAAGCTGCTGAAATACCTACAAGCCAAATTGTGCTTCTGTAGGCTTTGAATGTACTGGGCTGTTCTAGCCTTCAGTGTACCTTGAGAATCTGTATTATTGCTGGAGAGTTTGCCTGGCGTCTGGCCAGTGGCGACTCAACTGTTAGTTTAGATTAATATCTATTTCTTAGAATATACCCACTTGGATATTAATTGCATCACCTTTGATAGGGAACTTAGTTACATGAATATGATAGATTAAGTTTAGTAATTGGAATTTTTGCTTTGAATATACCTCTATTGTTTTTGTTTAGTATATTATTATGTAATAATATGGCCCGGCCGGCCTGACATACATATAATCTAGTTATTTAATACTTTTCTTGTGTGTGTTTGTGTCCGAGTGTGTGTTAACTACCTCTCGTGCAGTCGTTAGATCCCCAAGACCATAACTCTGCTCGTGACACAGACCAACTTTTGCGGTGAGTAAGATTATAAAAGGGATGCCAAAAAGTTACAGTAACCACACTATATATCTTATCTTTATATTGCTGTGTGAACTAACGCTAGATCTACGTTATGCATTTCATTATGCTGTGCGGATCTATTTCCAGATCTCTAGATTATATATCTTTACTAAGTGGATTTTGGTGCCTAATCTCGGCAGACACTGTCTTAGTCTTAGGCAGGACAGACAGGATCAATCAGGGGATTTTGATTAGGCCCTAATCAAGCTTTTTTTGGAAAGGGGGGAGGGGGGTATGACTTCAAAGTGAAAATGTTCTGGATAAACCCAGGGCCCAGGGGGTAGATCAGTCAATGGACATTCATCATCTAAATCTATTCTAAAAAAAAAAAGACTTAACCATCATCATGGTTATATATACCACCTTGTTTGGTAGATATGCCATTTGAATTTGCTTACTTATATTTCACGTTAACAATCACTTAATTTCCAGTTAATTTTTGTTCCAAGTAAATTTACTTTGTTCCATTTTTAATATTTTTGGGGGGGTGGGGGGCTACATATTATTATGATCTTCCCCTCAATTAATTAACGTATCAGCGCAGTGTGTATTTAGGACAGGATTGTTTTCTTTAATCAGGATCCCCTTATAATTGTTTATCATTTTCTCTCGTTAACAGGCTATAGAAACCATTTTTCAGAGACAAAACATTATATGAGATGACACATTATTCCAACAATACTTTCATAGCATGCATCAGTTTCACAAAAAAAAAATATTCGGAGCTTGGAAGTATGAACCATGTGTGCTTATTATTATTATTAAGTCAGGTACAATAATTTTGGATAATAAAGTACTTTTGACTGGTTGTTGTAAACTATTGAAAATAAAATTAGATATAATAATAGTAATAATGTATATATATATTCATAGCAAAATTTTGTGTCAGATAGACATTTTCAACATCATTTCACTATTTCAGTAGTGCACCTTGTGGACAAACCCAAACCATTCAAAGGGGAATTGAGTTAGAATCTGTTTAGTCTAAGATTGCATTTTCATGTAAAATTATCAGTGTTTGATGCAATGTGAATGAAACTGTGAATGAAAATACATGTAGTAATAGTAATTAGTGATACATGTATTTTTATATTTGAACAAATACATTTTCCTTTCCATTTGCCTGATATAATTATGGCTTTGTGCACAATGAAAACATGATATTATTAGAACATTCTGTGCTTTTAATTCCCATGAGAAGACATCAAAGTGATTATAAATTTATTTTTCCTTTCAACAGGAGCTCGCATCCCTCTTGTCACCGTTTGTCAGTGGTAAAGTCCACCCAGTGGAGACTAAGCTCATGTGCTTCCTCTGGGTCATGGGCAATAAAGTGAGCTTCCGAAGTGTAGCAGATCGCTTTGGAATGGGGAAAAGCAGTCTCCACTAGTGTCTATCAAGTTCCCTCAGAGTATTCCTGAGTGGCATGCCATCAGCAAACAATTTGACAGATTCCCAGGGGTGATTGGATGTGTTGATGGAACATACATCCTAATGATGGGTAAAACAGGGGAAAAGCGGGATGCTTATATATGCAGAAAAGGCTTCCCTGCCCTTCATGCCCAGATTGTATGTGACAACAATCTGAAGATTCTGGACATCACAACTGGCCACCCAGGATCTGTGCATGATGCTCGTGTCTTCCGAAAGAGTTCCGTGGCAGGGAAGTTACAGTCTTTGCCGTCCAATTTTCATGTTTTGGGTGATTCGGCTTATCCATTAGAATCATATATTATGACCCCTTATAGAGATAATGGGCATCCTAGTGATGCCCAAAGTAAGTATAATATTGTACATTCGTCAGTACGCAGTTGTGTAGAAAGATGCATTGGTTTGTTGAAGGGCAAATTTAGTCGCCTCAAGTCTTTTGAAGCACAGGATGACATTCTCATGGCAAAACTGGTTATTGGTTGTGCTGTGATACATAATGTAATCCTTTCTCTTGAAGGGATAGAGGAGGAGTTAGTTCCCAGCATAGGAATCCAAGAGTTAGATGATGCAGCAGCAGATTGTGGACAAGACAAATCTGCTGCTAAGAAAAGAGATGATATTGCAGTAAGTTTGTAACGTCTAACTCTAAATACCGAAAATTATGTCATATCATAGGTAGTCTCTAATATCAATACCACAGCTTCAACCATTTTAACCCCATCAGTTCCATTTACTGGTTCAGATAATTATCTGAAAAGTATTATCACTGAATTAGTGAATTGTATATTACATGTATTTCTTTGTCATCCTGTGCTCAAATGATTTCACACTTAGGGTCGGTAGACCAATGCTTGTACAGAACCAGTGCTCGTACAGAACTATACAAATCAATTAGGAAGGATTGGAGACTATAGTGCTGTACGAGCACTGGTCCTGTAAGAGCATGGGTCTACTGTCTCTATGTTTCCAGACATGCAAAAATATATAAGATTGTCATAATCATAAGCAAAATATATGATTATCACAATCATATTCATAAGAAATATTGTATTATTCTTTGAGTTTGGGTTTAAAGGCCCCGTCAACTATAACTATAACCAGGACCACACAGTACACATGTAGATATTGTTTGAATTTCCTTTAGGCTTCCTGGTTTACACATGGCTAAAACTACATTAAATTCTAGCAAGGACTTCTGGTAGTAAACCTATTGTAATCTGAGTTGAAGTCTTGACAAGTTAAATTATACTGAAATTGTTTTGAGATCAGTCTTAAGTTGATAATGTGTTTCTGAATATCTAATCTATTACACCATTTCTGATTTTTCCAAAATTGATCAAAATATTTTTTAATAACTTATAAGGATGTGTTTGACTGCTGTTACAGGGAATGCACACAATGCATATTGCATACTGACGAATGTACAATAGTATGTTGGTACTTACTAAATTGTGTTTGTAAATTGCAATTGCAAGTTTTAAGATTATATGTATGTATTTTGGTGGGGTATACCATACAGTACACATGTAGATATTGTTTGAATTTCCTTTAGGCTTCCTGGGTTACGCATGGCTAAAACTACATTAAATTCTAGCAAGGACTTCTGGTAGTAAACCTATTGTAATCTGAGTTGAAGTCTTTACAAGTTAAATTATACTGAAATTGTTTTGAGATCAGTCTTAAGTTGATAATGTGGTTCCATGTAACAGTTGAGTGTGTTTCTGAATATCTAATCTATTACACCCTTTCTGATGTTTCTAAAATTGATCAAAATGGTTTTTTTTATAACTTATAAGGATGTGTTTGACTGCTGTTACAGCGAATGCACACAATGCATAGTGACTAATGTTCTTACTAAATTGTGTTTGTAAATTGCAATTGCAAGTCTTAAGATTATTATATCTTTTTTGCTGTGGAAAAATCTATCAGAAATTATACTGAAATTGTTTTGAGATCAGTCTTAACTCTTTATCTCCGTAATTTTTTGCCAGTTCTGCCGTAATTATATCCTGACCATGTAAAATGCGCCCAACCCTGGTACAAAAAAACCTAAATTACTATGTGCTGGTTTCATAAAAGTATAACATTTTATATACCAAAATGTGCGAAATTGAACAAGGAATTTAGATATTACAAGCAGATGGATGGAATTGTTGGATTAGAAATACAGGAGTGGAAGAAGGCCTAGTTGCTACTGACGCACTGTGCGGCTTTACGGCTGAAGTCGCAAGGCGGAGTGACGCACACTGCGGCTTTACGGAGATAAAGAGTTAAGTTGATAATGTGGTTCCATGTAATAACTGAGTGTGTTTCTGAGTAGGCCTATCAAATCTATTACACCCTTTCTGATGTTTTCAAAATTGATCAAAATGTTTTTTTAATAACCGAACCTATAAGGATGTGTTTGACTGCTGTTAGAGGGAATGGACACAATGCATATTGCATACTGACGAATGTACAATAGTATGTTGGTACTAACTAAATTGCGCCCGTGCAGATGCGGGGCTCTCTTGTAGAAGAGGGACAGCAGAGAATACATCTGACGTGATACTGCGTGTCGTAAGAGGCGACTAAAGGTGCAAAGGTCCTGGTCTCCCGAGAAGAGCCAGTTGGCGGTGGGCCAACTACCCACCCTGTAAAAATAAACCAGTTACAGAAACACAAGCAAATACTTCAAATCAGTCTTTTATCTTGGGAGAAGGGGGAGCATCTGCACCTGTAGATTCAATGAAGGACAATGGACAAAGCCGAAAGGACGCCACTGGCCCGACTGCTCCTTCATCAAGCAAGTCACTCCGGATTGCGTCGTGGAATGTCCGCTCCATGTATGAAGCAGGAAAGAGTGCCCAGGTTACAATGGAGATGAGGCGATACAGACTGCACATACTTGGAGTTAGCGAGACCCGCTGGATACAGTCCGGACTGAAACAACTTAATTCTGGGGAAAAGATTTTGTATTCTGGAAGGGAGGACAAAAAGCATACAGAAGGAGTAGCGATCATCTTGAGCAAGCACGCCCAGAGGTCACTGAGGGGATGGGAACCCTATGGAAGGAGAATTATATTGGCATCATTTACTACAAAGAACAAGAACATCAACATGAACATTGTGCAGATATACGCCCCAACAAATGAAGCAACCGATGAGGACAAGGACGATTTCTACAACCAGCTTCAGGAAATAGTTGACACACTGCCAAGAAAAGATGTGAACATTATAATGGGAGACGCCAATGCCAAGATAGGACAGGACAATACTGGGTATGAGGACATTATGGGGTGCAATGGTTTAGGACAAATGAATGAGAATGGAGAGCGGTTTGCAAGTTTCTGCGCATTTAACAGCTATGTGATTGGAGGTTCAGTATTCCCACACAAGAGGATCCATAAGGCCACTTGGATTTCACCGGATGGAGTAACTGAAAACCAGATTGACCACTTTTGCATCACCCGACGATTCAGACGCTCACTGGAGGATGTCATAGTACAGAGAGGAGCAGATGTTGGATCTGACCATCACATGCTGCTGGCAAGACTCAAACTCCGCCTCAAGAAACAAGGTACCAGAGCAGGAACAAAGAGGAGAAAGTTTCAAGTGAGCCTTCTGGATGGAGACAAGAAGGAAGAGTTCCAGCTGACACTGAGGAATAGATTCAAACCCCTTGTTGACCTCGAAGAGACAGTAGATTTGGAGACTCACTGGGCTAAGGTAAAAGGAGTATTTACATCGACATGTCAGGATGTTATTGGGGAAAAGAAAGTGGAACACAAGGAATGGATCAGTCAAAAATCACTGGACTTGATAAGGATAAGAAGAGACCTAAAAGAACGGGTAAATGCAAGTCGTACAAGAAGCTCAAGAGTTGGTAACCAGGAAGAGTACCGAGCATCAGCTAAAGAGGTCAAAAAATCAATTAAAAAAGACAAAGAGGAGTTCATAGGAATGTTAGCAGAGAAAGCAGAGAAGGCAGCAACAGGAGGACACATGAGGATCCTCTACCAGACTACAAAGACTCTTGCTGGAAAATATGGAAAACCTGAAGTTCCTGTCAAGGATTACAACAGGAAGGCTATTTTTGGAAAGGAAGCTCAGGCAAAAAGATGGATAGAACATTTTAACAGCCTCCTGAACAGACCTCCACCAAGCAACCCACCCGACATTCTACCCGCAAGAAATGATTTACCGATCAGTTGCGACCCCCCGACTAAAGCAGAGATTAATGATGCCATAAAGCAGTTAAATCGAGGCAAGGCAGCTGGACCAGACCAGATCCCACCAGAGGCGCTGAAGGCAGATGCTGCTGGGGCTGCAGAGGGTCTGCACTCACTATTCTCGAGGATTTGGATCGGAGGCAAGTTTCCAAAGGACTGGAAGGAAGGACACCTCGTGAAGCTCCCAAAAAAAGGGGACCTCAGCAATTGTAGTAACTACAGAGGAATCACACTTCTCTCCATCCCAGGAAAGGTTTTCAATCGGATTATTCTCAAGCGAATACAGAATGCAACAGACCAAAAACTTCGCGAGGAGCAAGCTGGTTTCAGGAGTAATCGATCAACCACCGATCAGATCGCCACGCTGAGAATCATAGTAGAGCAGTCGCTAGAGTGGAACTCCCAACTGATAGTGAACTTCCTTGACTACGAGAAGGCCTTTGATAGCATCGATAGAGAAACACTGTGGAGAATATTGAGACATTATGGAATCCCAGAGAAGATGGTGAATCTTATAAAGAGCATGTACGAGGGGACAAGTTGCAGAGTCGTACACGATGGTAAGCTTACTGACAGCTTTGATATCAAGACTGGTGTTAGGCAGGGTTGTTTGCTGTCCCCATTTCTGTTTATCCTGGTGATTGATTGGCTTATGAAAGAAACCACCAGTGGAGGAAGAAATGGCATACAATGGACCCCATGGACACAGCTGGACGATCTAGATTTTGCAGATGACTTGGCACTATTGTCGCACACACACGACCAGATGCAAGCAAAGACTACAGCTCTAAACAAAATTTCAGAATCTATTGGATTGAGGATACATCCCGCGAAGTCGAAGGTCCTAAAAATTGTTGCACCCCTAAGCGAACAAGTCACAGTAGGAGATCAACCACTGGAAGATGTAGAGTCCTTCTGCTATCTTGGTAGTATCATTGACAATAAGGGAGGAACAGAGGCAGAAGTCAAAGCACGAATTGGAAAGGCACAGGCAGCTTTCACATCCTTAAGCAAGATTTGGAGAACCAAGGATATATCTCTAAAAACAAAGCTGAGGATATTCAACTCGAACGTGAAGTCAGTCCTGTTGTATGGATGTGAGACCTGGAATGCGTCCCAGGCCTGCATAAAGAGAATCCAAGTTTTCATCAACAGATGTTTGAGGAAGCTACTTAAGATCAGATGGACAGACAAGGTCAGCAATGAAATTGTATGGAAAAGAACAAGACAGAACCCAGTCAGAGAGGAAATTGGTAGGAGGCGATGGAGATGGATCGGCCACACTCTCAGGAGGCCAGGAAACAGCATCACGAAGAAGGAGAGAATCCCCAGGGCAAGAGATCAAGAGGAAGGCCGCGCGGAACGTGGAGAAGAGCCAGAGAAAATGATGTGCAACGAAGCGGAAAGACTTGGAATAATGTAAAGAGGCTGGCCCATGATAGAGAGGGATGGAAGGTGTTTGTTGGTGGCCTATACCCTGATCCAGGGTGAGAAAGGCAATGATGATGAATGACTAACTAAATTGTGTTTGTAAATTGCAATTGCAAGTTTTAAGAATGTATATATAATATTTGATTTTTTTTTGCTGTGGAAAAATCTATCAGAAATTATACTTAAATTGTTTTGAGATCAGTTTTAAGTTGATAATGTATAAATTGAGTGTGTTTCTGAATATCTAATCTATTAGTATACCCTTTCTGATATTTCCCAAATTGTTCAATTTTTTTATCAAATGTTTGCATGTGACAGACAAAATATTATAACATACATTTTGTGGGGGATCATTGACCATGAAATGAAATAACTATTTAGACCTACTGCATGAAATGAAATATTTATTTCCAAAATATAAAAATTGGCTATACAGTTTAGCAAAAAATCAGAAACTTGTGAAACTGATAGCTGAGGAAGAGAAAACTATTTCTCAGTAATAGTTGTCAGGAACTGTTCAAACAGGTCGTTCCTGCGTCTCTCCTCCCGAGCTATCAGCTTCAGCTGTTTCCGAAGTTTTTTATTTTGTTTTTTTGAGTCCTTTACGAAGGACTCTGCCCAAGAAGGCATATCAGACTTCCGCTTCCTTGAGGGAGTCGGAGTCTGGCTCTGGCTCTGGCTCTGGCTAGGGGCTGGTGCAGCAGCTGTTCCAGCTGGTCTCTCTTCCATCAGCTCCAAACTGAAACTGGCCCCAGCAGAAATAATGCATGGCGGGTTGACCGCCGGGTCTTTCTCCAAGACTGGGGCCAGCAGATCCATGTACTCACAAGTTGATCTGCCTCTTCCAGTCAACTTGTTGCTGTCTTTTATTTTCTTGTACCTGCAATGTTAGATAACGTTGTTTCAATGATATTAGGAAGGAGTGGCAGATTGTGTTCCTGTAATTTTTTGTTTGTTTGTTTCTTTCAACTCACTCCTTTCCCACCCCAAGCACTTTCGAACATACCTACTGGTGAACGGTACAAAAAAATGGCTCTTGGTTAGTATTGTTACTATGTCTGCTAAATGTACTACATGCATATGTTACTTTTATGCTAGAAAGAGAGATGGTTATATAATATATGCCATGCAGTGCAAAGTTTACTCTAAGAAATAACAGGCGGTGTACATCTGTCCCTATAAAGTTTTAATTTAATGGTTTATTTCTCTGCTCAGGGCTTGAGAACACAGCTGTTGTACATAAAGGATGGATAGGCTGGTATCTATGTTCTCCCCTGACCTGAGAAGTCCCCCTTGCCTTTTTCTTTCTTTTTTGTTTGTTTGTTGTTGTTTAAACAATATTATGGATCAGAACGCAACAATGGCATATAAGATCAAATTTTAGTTAATTATATACCGGTATTCAGTTCTGTGGAATCCACACACTAGCAAAACATTTTTGTCAAATTTTGTTGATTTTAAGATTTCGATATTGATTGACAGCATAAATTTCTATGATTATTATTATTATAACCAAATAAAAACCAACTGTTGCATAATGCTTGAGATGAATTATCATCAACAGCCATGGAACAATTTTTCACCCCTCCATGGCTTATATGCTTTTAAAAAAAAGGTGATAAAATGTAGGTTCAGTATCACTGCCTGAAAAATCAAAATGTGAAAATTAGGGATGATGAGAAGAACAGGTCATTTTTTAAAAAATACCTCTCTTTCGAGCCTCGCCATTTCTTGTCCACCTCATCTGCTGTAAACTTCTGGCCACCTTTCTCATTTAATGCTCTGGCTACCATCTGCCAAACATCTTTTTTTTTCAGCATGTGATTGCAGAAATCTTTTTGATGTTTTTGGAAAAGGTCGATCAGCAATTTTACTTTTGCTGATGTCCAACCTTGAAGAATGAGAAACAAAAAATGAAATTTACACTCAGCTGTACTAATTTCATTTCCTATCATAAATACATTTGTGTAAAATTGTATCAGTTTAACTATGATTAGACTTATTTGTAACACCATGTAGACGATATATCATTGATTTATTTTATTTTTTTCATTTTTGGGGGGGGGGGGGGGGGGTATTTTTGTGTGTCTGTGTGGTTTGGGGTGGGGGTGGTTGTGAAAAACTAAAAGATGACATTGACAACCAAGAGCAAGTAAGTCATAGAACTCTAAATGTACCGTAATTGTTTTATGTATATTATATGCCACATAAATCTTTAATTATGTCAATCTAGTAATACGTCCATAACACTATGTTACTCGTAAGGGACCGTTCACAAATGACGTTAGGTCAGAGGGGGGGGGGGGGGGGGAGGCAGTGAAAAGTTGACATGGGGGAGGGGGGGTGTCCCTTACAAAGTTGACATCAATCATGGTGCTCTTTAAAAGGTTGGGAAAAAGAAAAGTCAAATGAAGAAAAAATATTATAGACCACATTTTCTTGGCCTAAAATTGTTTGTTTCAATTATTTTGATTGGTTAAAGTTGTTAATAAATGATTTGACAGTTCAGGTATTTCATTGTTGTATTCTTTTATATACAAGTTTTTTTATTTAAAATAAATATCAAATATCAAAGGTGTATATAAAATGCATCCTGTAAGTGTACGGGTTCTATCTAGATGTAAAAAACAATGTACATTTTGGTTGACGTCAACTGGGGGGGGGGGGGGGGGGGGGGGGAGGGGGGGGGATGGTGGTGTCCATGCCATGGGAAAGATGACAAGGGGGGAGGGGGGTTCATTTTTGGCCAAATTTTAGCTGACGTCATTTGTGAACGGTACCTATGCTTAAATGTTTTTGCTGCATAAGAATCTACATGTACATACAATAATAAAATTCATCTGGATTGAAAGCAGTGATAGACTTTGTTGTGGTCTTACTGTTAATACATGTATTTTATCTGTCCTTTTTGTGATGAACAGCTAAAAGTAATATTGAGTTAATAATTAACTATTTTGTAACTATTGCTGCAAACAGTATTAAATGCATGCAATTGAAGAGTTGTATGTCAACATGAATTTCAATGGTATTTTCTATCTTCATTTGTTTCATATTTTAGAACACCATTAAATAAATGAACCCTTAGGTACCCGTACTTGTCATCAAGAAAAACACTTCCTCTTTTTTTCTTTTAATTTCATAATACAATAACTGCCTGGCTTTTATCTTGGCAAACATCTTGACACACCACCCCTCATTGCGTCAGCGTCATTCCGCAATCGCCTAAGTCGATTTTTGGAGGTTTTAAGCTAATGTATTCACTAAAACCAGCAGGCTTAGAGGCAACTTTCAGTAAAAATTTTGTTTTGGTTCGTTGTCTCATTCCTACATTTTAACGAAAAAATCAATACTGCCAAAATCAACTTAGACGATTGTGGAATGATGATGGCGATTTGCTTTGTGTGCTTATTAACTTACTCTTCTTAGTATCATCAGTATCATTATTATATTCTGATGACCCAGATGTTGAGGGAGATGGTGAATCATCACCTGGCGCATGTATGTCCACGACTTGTCCTAGATTTTTTGGAAAAAGGAAAATAAGCAGCCTGGATTTTGAAACAGGGAAAAAAATTAAAGTGACTTAAAAACTTAATAGCCATTTTAAGGGCAACATTTTCTCAAAATATCAACAGGCTCTAATGATGAATGTTGTAAAGAAATATATGAAAGCTGATGTCTAGAAAATTATATTTTCAATAATTACAAATTTCAGAATAGCTGGCCAAAGTGTCTGCATAATCATTCCTGAACAGATAATATAATATAAAAAAAAAAAACATGTATCTACATTTTAATTTTCTTCATGTGGTTTATTTTCCTAAATGTGTCAGTGTGTAATGATGCAAACTATAAACTTACGATACCAAATTAAAAACACAAGAACAAATCAACTTAAATTACTATCAGCCTCCTGAAACAGGACACCATGCACCACACCATACCCTCCGACTGTGATTTCTTTTAAAGAATCATCAGATTCTGGCAACTTAAGGCCAAGTTGTTTAACTTTGGCCTCAAATATGCCTGTACTGTAAAATAGACCATCAGCTGTGAATATATAATATAAGGTGACATTCATTGAAATCGATTTGCTAATTACAATTATAGTGTAGATTGTAATTAATATGGAGGTGAATAAAATAAATAAATAAATGAAAACAAACTGTCCATAAATCCCATGCAAATATTAGCAACCAAATTAGCTTTCCCTCATTGAGGGGCATACCCCTCTACACACTTGAAATACCGGTACTCTGAAACATTATTGGCGACCTTGTTGAACACAATGCCTGATAAAATGATGGATCTTCACAACTCAAATCTTTCTACCCACACAATCAAGTCACATGCGCTGCAAAGGGCCAAAGGAAAGGAGGGCTAAAGACAGAGTGCTTTTCACCACCACTTTAATATGTGATTTTTATTCATAAAACACATTTCTAACACGGGGAAACGAATATGTAACAATATATAAAGGACAAATTTACTTACGCCCGTTGAGGAGGTTCATTTCGGTCTCTGTACACGAACAATCGAAAAAATAGCCCTTCACGGTTTTCAGTCCTATGGGCGCCGCCATCTTGGATCTGTTAAGGCAGGCATGTCGATGAGCCGCCTCGCTTCGCCAGCAGGCAGCCTGTTCGCTAACGGGCAGGCGATGATCGTTGAACGCATCGCCGGCAGGCAAAGCCAGGCGCCCGCGCAACTGAACGACCCTCTGACTATACGAACAAACACGCATTGAGGTCCGATAGCTCTAATACGGAAGAATTGGTGGTTTACCTCTGTAAGTGGTAGGTAATTGCACCAGTTTTATTTAGATTTAGACTCTAGATCTAGACTCTCTGTTGTGTGTTCACTCTAAACTCTAAGTCTAACGTAAAACAAAGTGACTGTCTGCCTGTGCCACGCTTATAGTGCCAGCCTAGTGGATCCGTTTCCAGCTCGAGTCAAGCAGTTGACCCCTGATCCGTTACCGGAGCGTACTAGATCGGCTCTTAAACTAAATATCAGCGGCCCAGTGCATCCGTCTCATCTACCATTTCAGATCCGGAGGTGAATCCAGCTTTTTGCTGTATCGAAAGGTTTTAGTGCAACACTAAAATTGGCCCGTCTTTCATCCGGCAAGAGTGTCAATGTCAGGCACACCGTCTAGGTTACGTGTATAGTTGATTCATTTACGAATACGGACACAGCCGTTAAAACATCCCATAATTGCACATGATGCATGTGAGTTCTTTTATTGCTTGCCACATAGATTCTACAAAGCGACTGATAAAAGACTATCAACACGCAGTTTCGAGCCTCTTGAAAGATAGATCTAAATAACTTTAAAAAACTTCATGTCCACGAAGGATTTAAAACACTTCGCAATTCATCCTCAGTATCCCCAAATGTTAATATGATTTTACTTAAGCCCCTTGACATGGGATTGTAAGGACTAGAGTTTGGTTGAAGCAAGACAGGCCCAAAGCACTGAAATTAGTGAAAACCAGGGTATGCACGTCTGGCTTTTGATAAATAATCAGTTGGATTTCTTTATATTGGAACTGTTGCATATTAAAAGAAAGTGTTGTGATCACAAAACAGTAGGTGGTACGATTCAAGTAAAGGTGCAAATTTACGTATGGTTTTACACTTTCACTTAATATGTCACACAACTCACTTATCGTAATGATGAGCCGTTCTTTAGCCGATAGAAGCTTCCGAAAGTTTGTTGTTTTCTTCTCTATGTGTGGCCCACACAATCATTTCAAGAAGAGTAAAAAATGTTTCTGGCTCCATTCGAATGTAAGCAACACATTTTTCTTTATCAATTAGAATTTGTTTTAACATGATGATACTTGCCATAAACGTCTCATATTGGGTGCACCCAGTTACGTCTTCGTTTAGATCGTTTTCTCTTTAACCAGAGCAACAAAATTAGTTGCAACCTTTCCGCGTCCATTGTTCTAATGAGCCCACTCCCACCAAACACAACTTTCGATAAAACATCGAAACGGATTCAAACTGTCTGGCATCCAGCTGACATCCGTTCCGATGAACGCTGGAAGAAAAACAGCTGGAAGCAAACTGAGTAGTCGGATCTACTGGGTCGGCACTCTTATTCGGAGACGTCTGCCGGAATCTTATTCGCAGAGATGGATTTTTGGTATGTGATTTTTATTTAGGAAGAGCTCCTTAAAATGGCGTTCGGTTTCAGAGCTATCAATGAAACTTTCAGAAAAGCATTTTTGATGGCGAGAGCTCTCTATGGGATACAAAATCGCCCAAGTACCATAACAAACAGGCGAGAACCAAAGCCCTCTGAATTTTAGTGACTGACAAAAGTCCAGAAAAATCAGATTAACTCCACATAGGCCTAAATGGACTGAAAAGCTGAAACGAACAATTCCTTCTCTCGACCAGTGAAAGGCCAGCGGCAGCCACCCATGCATCCATCTCAATCACATGACCAAAACAAACGATGCGCATCACTCCTCATTCAGAAAATGGACCAGTAGATGTATGTATAAGCAAACAACATGTCGAGGGGGAAGTTGGAAAGCCAGGAGAGTTTGTCGTCCACTGCCGCTCATTCCTTTTTTTTTATTCCAAAAACCTACCAGAAATAAATTCGTCTGCCGAGTTGGGGGGGGGGGGTCAAGGCTCCGCAAGAAGATCTGATTTTTTTAGGGTCACTTTTTACTGTGTTGTCCCCCACTGATCATCGTTGCTTTTCTCTAGAGTTAAAAATAAAATTGTGACTAGGATTTTTAAAAATTTAAATTTTTACATTTTTTTTAGATGAATTATTAAATTATTAGCCAATTTTGTGGGGTGTGAAGTCACAGAGAAAGTCAGACAGACTATCTAGAGCAAATAAAAATGGATTAAACTTCCATTGAAACAAAAAAAGTAATAAAACAAAACATGTCAAATAGATCCAGGTTAACATGGAGAGAGATGAGCTGTTCAGTTCACATTGACTAAAAGAAATCATTTACATTTCTAAAATTTGATTTATATTTTTATTTCTGTCCCGTTCAGTGAAAAAGAATTTAAATAAAATGAACAGGAATAAAGTAATCTGGAGCACATTAGAAACATTGATCAATTTCCCCATGACATCAATTTTACAAAATCCTATTAAAATAAAAAAATTCCTAAAAATTAGCAATCCTAGGCTAAAAAAAGAAAATGCCCGTGCATGGGATTGAACCCGAGACAGACCAGACCCATAGTCTCCGACTGATAACCGCATCTATGCTAGCCATTGCATAGCAATGACACTGAACATTTTTTGTTATTTAAGTCACCTGGTTTTAGCTATGTGCACCGGAAAGTACAGTCTTTTTTAAGTATAATATATTATGCTTTTTAAATTATTAAAATCCATCCAAAAATAAAACAGTTAAAAATAGTTATGTTGTTTTTAGACCTCCAGAATTTGGAACACATTTATAGTGGAAAATATTCTCAAAAAGTGGACCTTCCAAAAATCTAAAAGCGAGTCTATTTTGAAAACTTGACAATATCTGTTTCAAATTAGACTATCTAGCTGAAACTTTGCATTCATTCACAAAAATTATAATTTCATTACTTTTTAGTCTTATTTTCAAAATGATGGTGCGAATTATCTACGTCTCGATGGTAAAACAGGCCCATAAGACAACATTCCATAGCCCGTATCTGTGCTATGGAACCGTATAGTTCGCAAGTCCAATATTCATGGAAAAGGTAGAAAGAAATGGGGTCAATGTCAAGTTGCACTAAAAATCTGATGTTATGTCGTATTTTGTTAATATTTCATATATAAATCACTTTTCCCCACGGTTCAATCATTAAACGCAAGCTGATTACCAAAGGATAGTCAATATAATATAGACATAAACGAACTTATAATAATGATTTGCATTGTACGTTTATATCCTGTCACCCCCCAACACAGAGGAATAGAGCAATAAATAAAAGGCTGCCCTTATCCGTCAACATTATCGAGATTTGCACGGCAACACTATCGCCACTTATTGACGAATGACAAACAGCAACAACAACAAACAAACTGGATTCATTCCTAATGTTATTTAATTTTAAAAATTTACCAAAGACACTGATTGTTGTCAACATTATCGACGGATACTTGGGTTTATCCGGCAACACTATCGGCACTATTGTATTGCAGAGATGCCACCCATTCCGATTTGATCGGAATCATTCCGATTTTTCTTGAAAAACGGGCATGATTCCGATTCTCTGATTAGCAAGGCCAGCATTCCGATTTTTTGTTTCTTCCAGCAGTCGGCTTTTGTTTCCCTCTTTCGTTCTTCCGGGCCGGGTTCTAGTTTTTAATTGTAAATTTTTACACAATGCGCCGAATCGTAATATAGCATAGATAGTGTACTATATCTATGTAATATAGGGATCATTTTATGAATAAACCGGAAGTTAGTTCTGCTTTCTTATCGTTTGTTTTGCACCGACCGGGAATTTGATCACTTGCTACTTTCTACATGCGTTGTTTACATTCTTTTTACCGTTCCGCATGGCGGCGATTCCGAAACTAATTACGTAGTCTAAGTGTTATATTTGGTTCCGACTGTAATGGAAGGAAGAATCAGTTCTAAACCTGGCTAGATATATTATCTTCCTTCAAACCTTAGCTTAGCTAGACATCGCCAAAGTCTAGATCTAAGTGATTTACTCGGCAGTGACAATGACGGACGCAGGAATGAGATCTAGACTCTAGATCTAGCAAGATCTATGGATAGACGTACATGTATTAAGGCTAAAGTAATTTATTCGGCGGCGATTGTGATGAAAGGAGGAATCAATTTTAAACTTGTCTTGACCTAGATTACTTAAATCCAAGCCATGAACATGGAGAAGGTTGACCTTGAATGGGCACAAACTGCCAAATTAAGACATGATTGATATTGGGAGTGTGAAAACATTGCTTAGCACAGAACAGGCAAAAATAATGCATCACATGTGTACAGTTTGGCACTGAAAATCCCAACATGTCAAGGCAGCTCTTGTCTGACATAACTGTAGGAAAAACACAGCTACAGAGCAAAGACAAGTTTTTCACAGTGCTTTTCTGGAGAGCATTCTTTTTCAGTTTTGACCAAGATCAAAACAAAGTTTGGATAATAAGATACAGTTGAAATGAACTGTAAGTTTTCAAGATGATTTTCAACTTAATCCTTTGTGACCAAGAAAAAAAACAACAACTTAAATATATATAGGTTAGAACTGGTACCAGTTTATTTTTATTGTCGTTTGCACCGATTCAGATTTTTTTCCCCAGATTCAGATTTTTTGTCCGGGCCTGATTCAGATTTTTGTCTTTGTAGGGTGGCATCTCTGGTATTGACGAATGACAAACAACAACAACAAACAAACATGCAAACTGGATTTATTCCTAATGTTATTGGATTAAAAAAAATTACCAAATAGATTGATTACTGATAAAAAGACTTCAATTTTAAGAAAAGAAAAAACAAAACACCCTACCCCACTGAGAATCGAACCACGCACCCCCGATTGGCAGATACAAAAAAAAACAAAAAAACAATTGAATTTCTTCCGTCATTGTTCTTGGATTTAAAAAAAAATTGATGCCTAATAAAAAGACGTGACAGAAAAAAAAAAAAGCTGCCGCGCTGAGAATTGAACCACTGCCATTTGACTGACGGGCAGAGATGCTAACAACTACGCTATTGAGAACCCTGACCACTTGTGAGAAAAGTCTTACTAAATAAGTATGACCAAACCAAGAAACCCATATCAACGAATTAGACCTGAACCTTCGGGTATCCATTAAATCAATAAAATTCCAAATCTCTCCAATTTCAATATAGTTTTCAACACTCGCCCAATATGAACGTTGATCGCGTCAGGATGTACGCTCGTACGGAACAGGGGAGGAAGATGGAGAAAGGGTTCAAATCAGGGGAGATAACT
This sequence comes from Onchidella celtica, assembly GCA_963931925.1. Classification (NCBI taxonomy): domain Eukaryota; kingdom Metazoa; phylum Mollusca; class Gastropoda; order Systellommatophora; family Onchidiidae; genus Onchidella; species Onchidella celtica. The sequence continues at coordinate 12,850,211 of OZ007584.1, read as the reverse complement.
CGCAAATACAGAAATTTTGTTGACGGATAAAAAAAAAACCTAGGGAAAATTTTATCCGTCAGTATCGACGGATAAACACTTCGTAAATAAAACGTGTGTGACCAGTCCTGCTGAGTTATTCTAAGCGACCAATCGCAATGCGCTGCATGGGTGCCAAACCTCCAGTATATAACGGATTTCCGGTTTCGCTATGTCTCCTAAAAATGTTTTCCAGTTACGCGATGTGAAGGATAGAAAAACAAATAAATAAAAAAAAAAGGTTATTCAAAACAAAACAGAGCAAGTGTGTGTTCGAGATATCGGCCTACTTTGCGCCTATTTTTAGCATTATGTGATTCACCGTGTACGAAAGGTATCGTCGTGTTCTGGCTGATTCTTAGTTTTAGATCAAGCGCTTTACATGCATCAGGAGCTCTTCATCGCGCTGACAATAACGCGACCTCAAAAGTGACTGAGGGGTCACAGGGTCACATATTGTGTCCGGTCAAGGCCTGCTTGTTCCGCATATATCGTTTGAGTGGACGTAGTCTATCATGACTGTTGTGTTGTGTTGACTTCGTCTCGTGTGTCAGGCCTACACCAGAATTAATGCTTTAGACGCCTGCAATAGTAGATCTACAAACTTTGATTATCGATTGTCGATGGATGCTTTCGTTTGGAATTCCCGGTTGCTTGGTTCCGTGTGTACTGTGAACATGTTGTGCGGACTGATTTGACGTGTTACTACTGTTGCACAAAACCTAGAATCTAGACCAAGGTCGAGCACGCCCCCTAAATCTGTACCGATACAAGTAGTACGACTACTAATGTGAGAGGATGAACGACTTTCTATTTTTAATGTGCTTTCATGGTAACTCTAGTGCGTGAGTGAGGGACGGCCACTCATAGTAGTTTATGGGCACTTGGCCGAGTACCATTAATTGGATTATTTCCCTTGTAATAGTAGCGAGGGACCCGTTATTCACATCACGGTGAAAAGCGCGCATTTTGATTGGTCAATTGGAAATGTTGACCACCGGGCTTCCAGCTCTTATATCATGGCTTTAAGTTTCTTACAACTCGCTCACTCGTTATTATCAACGGACAGAAAGACAGGAACCCGAAGTCATTTTTGAGAGTAGGCAATACCCTATCGGTACAAAATAGGTACTCATGATAACGTTTGTTATCAACGGAAATACGTCAGATTAATGGACTAAAGTATCCCGCACAAATTTGTCCAATGTTGTTAGTCCTGACACTTTGAAAATTTATATTAAAACTATTATCGAGTTTCTGGTATAAGTAGTCAGTTGGAATTTTAGCAGCGAGTTTCTACTTTATAATGGTACCAATTTTGTTGTACTTTGATGCACATATCCTATTGAAATAATTAATAAGGGGGTCTCGGATTTAAAGTAAACTATGAGTTAGACGCATGTTATCCCCGATAATTCCAACCTGGGTCAAATTTATTCAATTATAGCTGGAGGGGACCATAGAGTAATTCCTGCAGTTTACTGGGATATCTAATTGTCTTTTGTGCGCACCCTTTTAACCGCTCTGTGGATTCGATTGTGTTAGGACCCTAACCGGTTATGTTGTCAGCTGGACTCAATGTTCGAGCCTTTCACTTGTCCAACACTGGACTACGTACTAGCACTCTTGGACGTCCGCGCTGGCTCATAAAGATGAGGCCAGTTCGAGTGGTCAAGCAGACTCCATCAAAGACGCCGCAACAATAGGCAGCACAAGCGGACCTTGCAGTACAATAGGCCGGCGGCGGCCTGCCGTGGCGCGCCTCGCCCAAAAACATGGCCTAGCCCAGTTGCGCCAGTAGCAGAGAAACTTTGGCTTATGGCTGGTTGGGCTTTTTGTCTTGGTAGGGCTTTCCTACGCCTTTTTTGTTTGGTAGTGATACCTCTAGGTTAGGCTTTTTGAATAAATAAGATTGCCTGCAGAACCCTGTGTTTGTTAATCCTGTGTATCCTTAAGGGAGTTACAATTGAACCCACGCACTAACCACATTAGCCACTCGTTAGTCCATCCAACACTAATAATCATTGTACTAGATCTAATTCAGCCTGAAGACGGTTGCTTTAGTTTATAACGGCCAGAAGGGGCCCACCTCAGATTGTTCTACGTTTTTTTTAGTTTTCCGGCATCAGTATCATCGGCACCCATGGCGCTGTGTTGCACATGCTGGCCGCTTGATTATTCTGGGTGATCGACTGGCCGATCAGCTTACCATGGCAGTTTTGACAGGGGGTACGTAGATGTTTACAGGCAGTATGTGAAAAGTAAAAAACACAAAAATGTCAAATTTTAGGACGTAAAAGAAGTCTTCAAGACTTGCCCTTTTGAAGATGAAATTGCTACTCCCTGTGGTTCGTGAAATATATAACGATGAAGTTTGGTAGACTTTAAACTGCTTTTTCGAAGAGTAAAAAGATTATTGTCTTCTGCCTATTAATTATCATTAGAGAGATCTATTTTCTGATCGGTTGCCAAGTTTCATTCATTTTGGTTATGAAACAACATGTTACGAGGGCATACAAGAGAATGATCCTCTTTCACACACGTTCCAAAAATTGTCCCGCCAGCAGTGACTTAATTCAGGCACACAGAAATATGCCCGAGTGACATTGCTACTTTGCGCCATCGCAGACTGCGGAATGTGGGAGAACATTTCCATAGTAGACATTACAATGCCAAGAAAATCCCCATCTGGATCTGCGAATAAGATCAGGATCTGTGAATAAGCATTTCGCCCATAATAATATTTCCCTAAGGATTTCATTTTACCCAACAGCATCAATAATATTCTATTGGGAATGATCTCCCCAGATTGAACCCATCTCCATATTCCTCCCATATTCCCCCAGTGCACATATTGAAAACAATTTGACCATTTGAAAAGTAATTGGAAATATTTTTCTAGATAAATTGGAATTTCATTGATTAAATCAATATCAAGTACTTATAATCACAGGCATCTCCGATAAAAATCCTGGTTTTTTTATTAGGCTATTCATGGGTGCCAGACCTCTGGTATATTATATACCGGATATCCGGTTTTACTTTTTCTCAAAACAATTGATATGAAGAATTGAAAAACACCAGCAAAAAAAAACAAGAACAAAACACCCTGCTTAATCACAAAAAAAAAGTGCAAGTTCGCCGAATCCGAGATATCAGCTTTTTTAGCATTTACCATGTCCAAAGGCACATGTAAGGCTACCGTTGTGTTCTGGTTAATTCGACATTTTAGATCAAGCGCTTCACATGCATCAGCTGCTTTTTATTGAACTGACAATTTACAATGCCAAATTAAAAAAGTGAGTGAAGGGTCACAAGATGACCGGTCAAGACCCACTTGTTCCGCGTCGCCTGTCATATGAGTGAACGTAGACTATATATTGTGTTGTGCTGACTTCGTGTGTCAAACCTAGATCTACACCAGAATTGAATCTTTTGATGCCTGCAGTGGTAGATTTACTTGAACTATTATTGTCGATTGACGATGGATACTTTCGTTTGGACTGTCTGGTTGCTTGGTTCTGTGCGTATTGCGAACGTGGAATATATGTTGTGCGGACTGATTTGACGTGTTAACTACTGTTACTGAAAAACCTAGAATCTAGATCAAGGTCAAGCATCCCCTAGATCTGTACCGATAAATGTTGTACGGCTACTAATAATCATTGTACTAGATCAACCAGATGGCGGCTGTTTTAGTTTATAAAGGCCTGAAGGGGCCCGCCTCAGATTCTTGTAGTTCTCCGATGTCAATATCATTGGCACAGCCGGATTTCACCCCATTGTCCAAAACACAGTACTTATAAAATATACATCAAGTGTTATTGAGAGGGTACAGGTCTGACCCTTCTATTTTCACGACGGGGACCGTAAGGAGTGTGAGTGAAGCAACAGCATACTGCTAAAGCTGTGTTTTCATGGGTACGGAACGAAATAGTCAAAACTCCAATTAAAGTATGTAGTTCTATTTCACTATTTGATAGGTTTTTGACTTTTCGTTTGCCACTTCCATTTCCGTACACACGAAAATCCGGCATATCGGCGTTGAATTGAAAGGGAGACAACAGGATCTATTTTATTGGCTCAAGGGACATAAATTATACACGCACAAAAGTCATGGTTACATGCTTTGTCCATTGGGTGTTTGTGATAGGGTCCTACAAACTTATTGGAGAAATTGTTCCATATTCAGATTAACAAGGAAATATTCATCTTGTAGAACAAAAACTGCTGCAGTCACCACACATTATATAACATTTATGAACAAGGAAAGTTGTAGGTGTGCACAAAATACTTATTAACCGTGGTACATTATATTGTGACATGTAAAGTGTTTTGTTCTCTAATAATATTTGAAATTTGCCTTTAGTTTATGGCAGCCGCATTGTTTTAAGTTTTTAGTTTCATTTACGGTTATAGTAATGTTTATTTCAGAAGAGTTCCTTCACCATTTAACATGCTCCTGCATGGTGTAGTGGCTGACAAGAAATACTAACATCTTCACTTCTCAATCAGGAGACCGCAGGTTTAATTCTCCACTGGGCACAGTGGTATTTTTTTTCCTATCAGGTTAGTCTTTTTTGCTAGCTCCTCTCATTATTAGGAATCAATCTGTTTTAGTTTCAGGATTTTGCAAAATCTGCATTGTAGGGAAACTGATCACATTGCTTCGGATTACTTCCATTTTATTTAATACTGTTCATTGAAGAGAAGAGTTGCTAGACTTTAGAAATAAAAAGGCCACTACAGTTTGCTAACATTATCCGCGAATATCTGTGCCACTTTGAATCCTAACCAGTTGTTTTTCCCTCTATGATATTGTTGGTCTCCTAAGCTCAGATAACAAATGGTAGAACATTCAGCACCAGTACATTTTTGAACAGGAATATATGGAGCCTAGCGCATCAATCACATGGTGATACCACTCCAGTCACAGGGTTCATCGGGTTAACGTATTCCTGCGAAAAAATTAATCACACACCCAAGTTTTCCAATGGAATTTTTTGCAATACTCAGTGATTCAGATTGCCCTTTTGTCCTTTATTTTTTTTTTTTAGGAAGAACAAAAATGGACATAAGTGTAAATAACGCAAGGATGGAAACTGCATTTCTTCTGCTTGAGTTTGATCAAAATTTCCTGTCTTTCGTTTTGTTTTGTTTTTTTAAATTGACATGATATTGATAGGAAAAAATTGGGTAGCAAAAAAGGGCATTTTGTGAATGTGAGACAACTTAGATCACTGCATTCATTGTGCAATTGCGCATATTGGCAGAGAAATCCAATTCTTGATAAACTCAGAAATATTTTGGCTAACTTCACCCTTTAGACCAAACTTAAAACAAAATGAGGAAAAAATAATTGATTTCCATATATGCATTGTAATGTGGGTGGCCTAGGGCGTGAAAAGAAGCCTGTCAGTGTTAATGAGTGTCACAGGATTTGTAATCCATTTTCTCAAACTTTCAAGAACACTGCAAGGGCCGAAGAATGGTAAAAAAAATGTACTTTTGATACATGATTCCTTTCAAAACTTGAAGTTTTGGTTGGTCTTAATTCCATTAATACATTTCTTGAACACGAAGCACTATACAAATTAAATACAGTCTCTTCATAAAGAAGAGCAATGACTAATTAAACTGAGATTTTGATTTCATTATATTTCATGTTCAGATTCCTAATCAACTGTTATTAATTTGTTATTAATTACATGTGAAGTGAAGCTCTTTACTGACGACCAGTTGGGTCTTATCCAATACAAAAGTTGGGATATTTGTTTTAGGTGAAATAATACTGATTTTCATTTCTTTCAGTTGCTTATGCTGTATGTGGCTTGTATTGAGTTCTGAAGAAAAGACTGTTTGGTCCTTCAGATGTCAAGCTTGAAATTGAAAACATAGTTTCTTAATCTTTTATGATTAGACTTGTTGAAAGGTTTTAATCATGCACAGAATTAGTGATAATTAGAATAGACTTTCAGCATTTTACATCAGGAGGAGCAAGGAAATGACAGTCTATGTGTTTTCTTGTGTGATCAGTAAGAATTCACAAAGATCAATAGGGATGGAAAATCAGGAAAATAGAAGATCTGAATAAAATGTTTTGTTTTTTTTAATGTGTTCGTGAGAAAATATCGATGAAACATCCTGGTTTTCCAGCGATATCAATTGCAGACCACATGTGATAATACCAATTTTCTTTTCTTTCAGTTTCTGAGTCCACACTTATATTATTTTGTACTCTGGAGAAAACATAATGGACAGTGGATGTGAAGCCTGAAATTCAGTGCATAGATTCTGAAACTTTTGGGATTGGACTGGGTGCATGTACGTTGCACCACAGGAGGACAGAGATTATATACTGATGTTAGGATAGAGTAGGAAAGTGACCCTGTTTTTTGAAAGGGGATCATGGTAAGATGGCACAAAGATCAATAATGGAAAATTTGACACAGGATATTGAGATGATGCAACGAAGACAAGAAACATTTGATTTGCTGAGTAATATAAAGGAAGAACCATGTGATCACGACAACGGCAGTGGCCAAAATGTGAATGGTGCCATTTCAGATCAAGATAATAAAACTGAATTTTTAGATCATAAAGATATAACAATTGAATCTGTGGACCTTTCTCATGGTGATATGCAAGTAACTTTGTCATCGAAAGGATCAGTTTCTAATTGTTTGACTGTACCGAAATGTGAGAAAAATGAAGACTGTGTGACAAACGTTACACTTGAAAATGGGACTGACAGAAAGGATAGGATATCAGAAGTTGCAGGTGTGAAGAAAGAACAATATAATAATTTGTTTGTCAGTGATAGTAGTTATGAAGACAGCCATGTCTTAAATGGTGATGAAAAGGTTGAATTATTAACCAGAACAAGTGAACGCTTAGCTGTCAAACTGAGGGCTGTGTGTGAAGAGCTTAAAGAGGAGAAGGAGGCAGAAATAGACTTAGCCCTGATGAAAAGTCCCAACACCCTGAAATGTCATACATACCGCAGGGCTGACACTAATAACAGTCCTACAGCACAGATCATAAAAGTGGAACCTGAGTCAGGAAGTGAAAAAAGCGGTAAGTACAGTTATTTTATTGTATTAAATTCAACTAAGAAAAGAAGCTATCAGTCCTTCCAAAGCAAGGAGCAGAAGATAAGCAGATGCCTTTTGAGTGTTGCATTTGTGGATCATTTTTCATACATATATTATATGTCTGAACGGACATGTTATCTAGAGGACAAACACTGACATTGCATGACATATGGCAAGAGCTTCACAAACACTTGAGCAACAAAACCCATATTATACTGTACTAAAAAGAAGATAAATACATGTATACGCATGTAATGTTGTCATAGGTCTTCATGAATCTGTGGTTTGGTAAGGCTTTCTCATAGTGAAATCGAGTCCAGATCTAGTAAAAGGGGTAAAAGTTGTAGCTGATTGTAAAAGAAGATAGAATACAGTAATAGTGAGAACAAAACAATTGCAATATGAAATAGAAACATGTATAGGAATGTATGTGAAGCGTGTGGATTAGTTAAAATGTTAGACTGTTTTCCCTTATGAATGATCAGAGAATGAGCTCTCAGTAGTCTCTTATTTGTCTTTCCAGAGACCTTTTCCTGTGACATGTGTCATCGGGTTTTCCTTGAACACAATTGCTTGTTGAAACATATGAGTAAATATCACTCTGAATACTCCAGGCAACAACATAACTTACAAACTACTGAACAGAAAAGTTTCCATATGAAGAAAAACAACACATCTATTCCCAGAGGTAGTGAAATGAATAATTCCACCTCAACCCAAAGTGGCATGGAAGTTCAGAGATTGGAAACTGACAATGTGAACTGTGTTATCTCTGGCCCAGAAGAAAATCATTCAACCAGAGAATACACTGGAAAGAAGGTTCTTCAGGATTGCAATGTGTCCAGCATACCTGATATCAAAGAATTTGAGGGTAATCCAGTGCCTTCCAAAACTTTTGTTACAGCTAAGAAATATTCAGATTCAAAAAGTGGAAAGAAGCCTTGTGAGTGTGATGTTTGTGGAAAAGGTTTTGCTAAAGAAAGTCATTTACAATGCCAAAAAAGGATGCACACAGGAGAGAAGCCTTTCAAGTGTGATGTTTGTGCTGCTGGTTTTACTTCCAAAAGTAGTTTACAATCCCACAAAAGAATACATACAGGAGAGAAGCCTTTTAAGTGTGATGTGTGTGGAAAGAGTTTTGCTCATGGAGGTTCTTTAAAAACCCACAAAAGGATACACACAGGAGAGAAGCCTTTTAAGTGTGATGTTTGTGGAAAAGTTTTTGCTTCTTCGGGTACTTGTCTAAATCACAAAAGGATGCACACAGGAGAGAAAACTTTTAAGTGTGATGTTTGTGGAAAAGGTTTTGCTTGTGGAGCTCATTTACAACGCCACAAAAGAATACACACAGGAGAGAAGCCTTTTACGTGTGATGTGTGTGGAAAGGGTGTTACTCGAGGATGTTATTTAAAAACCCACAAAAGGACTCACACTGGAGAGAAACCCTTTAAGTGTGATGTTTGTGGAAAAGGTTTTGCTGAAGGAAGTTATTTGCAACGCCACAAAAGGACTCACACAGGAGAGAAGCCTTTCAAGTGTGATGTTTGTGCTGCTGGTTTTGCTGCGAAGTTTAGGTTACAATACCACAAAAGAATACATACAGGAGAGAAACCTTACAATTGTGATGTTTGTGCTGCTGGTTTTACTTCTAAAAGTAGTTTACAATCCCACAAAAGAATACATACAGGAGAGAAGCCTTTTAAGTGTGATGTATGTGGAAAGGGTTTTGCTCATGGAATTTCTTTAAAAACCCACAAAAGGATACACACAGGTGAGAAGCCTTACAAGTGTGATGTTTGTGGAAAAGGTTTTGCTTCTGGAGACCATTTACAATGCCACAAAAGAATACACACAGGAGAGAAGCCTTATAAGTGTGATGTGTGTGAAAAGGGTTTTGCTCATGGAAGTGATTTAAAACGGCACGAAAGGATACACACAGGAGAGAAACCTTTTAAGTGTGATATTTGTGGAAAAGGTTGTGCTAAAGGAAATAATTTACAACACCACAAAAGGATACATACAGGAGAGAAGCCTTATAAGTGTGATGTGTGTGAAAAGGGTTTTGCTTATGGAAGTAATTTAAAACGCCACAAAAGGATACACACAGGAGAGAAACCTTACAATTGTGATGTTTGTGCGGCTGCTTATACTTCTAACAGTAATTTACAATCCCACAAAAGAATACATACAGGAAAGAAGCATTTTATGTGTGATGTGTGTGGAAAGGATTTTGCTCATGGAATTTCATTAAAAACCCACAAAAGGATACACACAGGAGAGAAGCCTTTTAAGTGTGATGTTTGTGGAAAAGCTTTTTCTTCTTCTGGTAGTTGTCTAAATCACAAAAGGATGCACACAGGAGAGAAACCTTTTAAGTGTGATGTTTGTGGAAAAGGTTTTGCTTATGGAAGTTATTTAAAAACCCACAAAATGATGCACACAGGAGAGAAACCTTTTAAGTGTGATGTTTGTGGAAAAGGTTTTGCTCAAGGATGTGTTTTAGAAACCCACAAAAGGATGCACACAGGAGAGAAAAGTTTAAAGTGTGATGTTTGTGGAAAAGGTTTTGCTCAAATAAGTCCTCTACAAGTCCACAAAAGAATACACATAGGAGAGAAGCCTTTTAAGTGTGATGTTTGTGGAAAAGGTTTTGCTTCTTCAGGTAGTTGTCTGAAGCACAAAAAGGATGCACACGGGAGAGAAAACTTTTAAGTGTGATGTTTGTGGAAAAGGTTTTGCTCTTGGAGTTGGTTTAAAATCCCACAAAAGGATGCACACAGGAGAGAAGCCTTTCAAGTGTGATGTTTGTGGTAAAGATTTTGCTTTTTCAAATGGTTTACAGTGCCACAAAAGAATACACACAGAAGAGAATCCTTTTATGCATTACGTGTGTGGAAAGGGTTTTGCTCAAGGATGTAATTTAAAAACCCACAAAAGGACTCACTGTCGCGAGTGTGGTTATGGCAAACGACTGCAATTCAAGAGGCTAACTTTCGTACTGAATTTGGATGGGAATTAGTTTTGTCAGGCCTGTAGTTCACAATTTAATGAGTTGTTTAACAAAATAAAGATAACATATATGGGAATGAATCTCAGGGCAACTGCAAATACAATACAATCTCAGAATGTACAAAAGATCGCATGACTGGATCAATTATTATTAATGTAAATACAAATTATAATTTGCACCGTCTGGCGCCGACTCTAGGAGAAACTCCTGTACTGCTGGTAACATCGAGAGATGGACATACGATTCAATGCATACCATTTTTCCCTGGCCAACAGAACCAGGGAAAATCAACAAAAGCGTTGGTTGGTGGACAGCGTCCAGTAGCTATGAGCTGGAGCTCGTCATTTCTTTGGCTCCCGGTAATGATGGACTGCTCTACTGTGTCTCTGTTTCGATCTGGCTCGAACTAGCCGAACACATCGCAGTGGATACTTTTCTGCATGTGATAATGGACATAGATATAGGCTGACTTTTATAATGTCAAGCTACATACAGACTACCGTCCAAATCCCTAGATTTGATTGGTGCAGCCCTGCGAGCTCATCTCGCAGTCTTACGAAGTGGTTATTTTCAAGGCATGCCTTGGAACTAACGCCAGCGTTATTTTCAAGGCATGCCTTGGAACTAACGCCAGCGTTATTTTCAAGGCATTGACCAATCAGAAGCTGTTTCAGTATTTCTAAACGTGGAGCCTTAGACTGTGCATTGTCAGACTGATATGTAACGACGTGAGGGTCTAGTCAGTTTGTATCATCGAGGCCGTAGGCCGATGTTCGTCTGGGTAGTAGTCAGATTGACATATCAGGGAAAGCCGCCGGGGTAGCTATGTATTGTTTATTGGACTCAAGGTATGCCTTGGAACTAACGCCAGCGTTATTTTCAAGGCATGTTTCTGTTGGAGGAACTACGAGTGGATTATGTGGTTACTGCGTGGGTTCAATAGTAACTCCCTTAAGGATACACAGGATTAACAAACACAGGGTTCTGCTGGCAATCTTATTTATTCAAAAGCCTAACAAAGGTATCACTACCAAACAAAAAGGCATAGGAGAAACCCTGCCAAGAAAAAGAAGAAGCCCAACCAGCCATAAGCCAAAGTCTTTCTGCTACTGGCGCAACTGGACTAGGCCATGTTTTGGGCGAGGCGCGCCACGGAAGGCCGCCGCCGGTCTATTGTACTGCAAGGTCCACTTGTGCTTCCTATTGTTGCGGCGTCTTTGATGGAGTCTACTGACCACTCGAACTGGCATCTTATTTATGAGCCAGCGCGGACGTCCGAGAGAGCTATTACGTAGTCCAGTGTTGGACAAGTGAAAGGCTCGGACATTGAGTCCAGCCGAACAACATAACCGGTTAGGGTCCTAACACAATCGAATTTACAGTACGGTTAAAAGGGTGCACACAAAAGTCAATTAGGTATCCCAGTAAATTGCAGAAATTACTCTAACGTCCCCTCCAGCAATAATTGAATAAATTTGACCCAGGTTGGATTTATCGGGGATAACATGCGTTTAACTCATAGTTTACTTTAAATCCGAGATCCTCTTATTAATTATTTCAATAGGACATGTGCATCAAAGTACAACGAAATTGGTACCATTATAAGGTAGAAACTTGCTGCTAAAATTCTAACTGACTACTTATACCAGAAACCCGGTAATAGTTTTAATATAAATTTTCAAAGTGTCAGGACTAACAACATTGGACAAATTTGTGCGGGATACTTTCGTCCATTAATACCACGTATCTCCATTGATACCAAACGTTATCATGAGTACCTATTTTGTACCGATAGGGTATTGCCTACTCTCAACAATGAATTTGGGTTCCTGTCTTTCTGTCGGTGGATAACAGCGAAGGGGCGAGTTGTAAGAAACTTAAAGCCATGATATAAGAGTTGGAAGCCCGGTGGTCAACATTTTGAACTGACCAATCAAAATGCGCGCTTTTCACCGTGATGTGAATTACGGGTCCCTCGCTACTATTACAAGGGAATTAATCAAGGCCTACTAGATAGACAGGCCGTGCACCCGAGAAAAGTAGGTCAATTTGATAGGCTGGCCTAACCAGCCAGCCGTGCACTGAGAGATTACGCATTGTTAATTGTGATGGTCAGCAGGCCACAGCACCTCCCTCTAATAACATAGAAGAACCTTTCTTTCCTTCGTTCTTTCTTTCGTTCTCTCTTTCTTTCTTTCTTTTTTTGTTTTTTCTTTAGTATTAACTTAGAATTCTAAGCAAACATGCGGAGTCATAGGCATATAGAATAGTCGGAATGGTGGGCACAATACAGAGACAGCGGGCTAAAGAACAGGAACGGGGGGGGGGGGGGGGGGGTTAGTATAATTAGTAGACGACATAGTGTTAGAACAGCAACCCGAATATTACTTTTAAAAGCGACGGTCAAAACAAATAGTACTTTTCTAACAACAACCAAAACATCTGTATTAGTCTTTTTAGAACGAATCACAATGTTTATCATTTTCAATACACAACCACCACAACGATGCACACTAACCTTTAAAATAGTTAGCTTGATTGGGATGATAATTTTGCTATTTTCCTTTGTTTCGGGCCATGCTCTGCTGCATTTTGCTGTGCGTACCTCTTCATGAATATGTTTGCAATACGGCGAAGGGCTGCCTTGGACACATTCATATAATCCAGATTAAAAGCTTTGCAGAAATTGCCATAAATCGAAACTATCCTGTTGCAGCAGTTGTGCTCTGTCGTGTTTACATAGAAACAATAACCAAGGAGAACGAAATTGTAAAACTTTTCACTTGGATACGATAATCCTCCGCGGTTCAAAGATTCCATGAAAGCCTCCGCGTGAGTATTGGCAGCTTCTCCTGCTAATTCTTTGTGTTTAGAGGCGACATAGCCAGCAATATAAAAAAGAGCCATTTTTTCATCTGATGATATATTCTGCACCATATCACTCTCTGCCATGTCATCTAAGAGAAGAAACTCTCCATCTGTGAGTCCTTTGTCGCAGTGGTCACATTTATGGTTGGTGTCTTGAGTTGTGTAATTCAGTGTAGCGTGTTGAAGCATAACCTTTGCCTTATCTATTGTATGGGTGTTGAGTACCTCCTGCACTGTAATATAAAAATTGCACCCTGCGGATCTTCGAAAGTGTGCAAAGTGCCTTTCTAAGTCATCTTGTTGAAAGAAACCTATGCACACATATGAGTGTCTGTAGGGTGACGTCGTAGACAAGAGATAACGACAGAGGTCGGTTACACACTTGCATGTCCGTTCTAAGGCTTCGGAAGTCTCTTTGGTAAAACAGGCCAGTCTCACTCCAGTTGGTCGCATGGCAGCAGCTAAAGATGCCCAGTCTTGTAAAAGTTGAAAACCTTTCACGCCGTCCTCAGCTGAATTGATTGCGAGGCGATCGGGGTCTTTCAGGTGGATTTTCTGATTAGGTGTTTTGTAGTTTAATAGCTTCCACAGCTTAATAACCTGATCGATGAAAACTGCAGAGTCTTTCCAAGAATCATTGCTGTGTTCAGAGGTTTTTAAGGCTGAACTTGTTTCGTCCGAGAATACACTCAGTGCGAGCGATACTTTCTGCCTCTCAACACTTGTGGGATACACGCTTGCTTTTGTCAGCTTGGATAACTTTACAAGCGACTGTGCCTCCTTCCCAAACAGCTCCTTCAAGTCTGACCACCTGGCTAATTTAAACTCACCAGCTGATGACCCTAACACTGGAAACTTTAAAGTTTGGGTTTTATCAGTAATCCAGTTATTTCGGATGTTTTTCAAAATGTGCACAGGGTCGTACATCAAAAATAAAGGCTGTGACGGGTCGTTTAATGAATGAACAACCCATTTCGCTGTCGGGTTGAAGGGAGTAAACTTTTTAAAAAAAGCTTGGTTTAAACGATTATTATCATTTATAATTGCAAGCACCCTAGCACCACAGTTTTCCAAAGATGTTATTACATTTCGAACATTCTCAAACTGAAATTCTGCTGTAAGGGCACAGCATGGCAACAATTTGGCAACGAATTTTTGCGACCCGAACAGGCATTTGACCATAATACACAAGAGTGTCGTGGCTTTTTGTGTAGGGTCATCCACAGCATGGCCAAACATCACCCCTCCACTGTAAGTCAACGAAGCTTTTACATAAACCTCGTCAACTAGGATGATGCATCCTTTGCTTCTCTCCTCCTGCCCATTAAATATATTTTTGAAAAAAACACTGTCATCTGTGTTTTTTGCCGCACGTGTTATCTTTCGAAGCGTTGTTATTGAAGGTAGCTGGAGGTGTTGCCTTAGTTCGGAGTAGAGAGCGCGCGATCTCGCGTACCATGAAAAGGCAAGACAAAGATCATCTGCACTATAGAGGCGAGAGTTTTTTGCTGCATTTAGTAGATTTATTTGCCGCTGAATAAATTCCTCTTTTTTGTCGTCAATAGAGGCGTCTTCAGGAATTGTCGTCACATATCGGAGGAGCTCGTCCAACTGGCTCCAAGAGGTGATGTGTCCCTTAGGAAATAACGGGTGAAATATTTGCTTCAGGCTTTGGTACGCATCAAAATGTATGCTTCGTGTGAACTGTGTGTTATCGTCTGCTGAAACAAGTTGAAAATATATAGAAAATTCGAGAACTGGCCCTTGTCTGTCCTTACTCATCAGCACAAATCTCTTTTTCTCAGTGTCACAACCGACAAGGCCATAAAGCTGTAATTTTGCTTGAAGGATTGTCAAAAAAGAAGCCGTTGCAAACGAGTCCTGTTCCCGGAAAGTATTCATTTCATCAATATCCATTGTTCTGCGATCACTCGTAGATTTTGTTGTTGGCCGAGGATTACTGGGACGGGGAGGTATGCAAGAAGGAGGCACATTTTCAAACACTGACGGTGATACGGCCGGCACAAGATACTTGCCACGCCGAATCAAATTAACGTTAGGGGGCCAGTGAAGGGCACATACACCCATATAGTCAGTCACATTTTCAAAAGAAGGTTTATTTGGTAAGCTAGAGATCCAGTTGCGGCGCTCATCTGTGCCTTTTGGAAACCCATACACGGTTACTTTTTGATCGTCCTTTTGCTGGCTGTCGTAGCCAGTCTTGCAGCCATATACGGAGCATTTCCGTCCCATATTTATTTTACTAGACCACTCACTACTCACTTGTTGCTTCGAGTCAAATCACAACTAACTCCTTTGTTTGTTGCTTGCTTCTAACACTCACAGTCACAGTCATTAAAACAACGAACTCTTTTACATTCCGTGAAATCCACACAGTCAGAATATCATATAAAATCCGCTATTTTATAACCTAGAAATAATTATGCACATAAATCATTTTAAAAGAAAGTATTCTCATTACCGACAACTAAGACCATTTCTAAATTTAATCAACGGTGCCACAGTAGACAAAGCACATTCGTGATTCGCGGTTCCCTTTACGATGACAAGCAGAAGCGAGATATTATGCACAACTTCGTCTTATGTTATTCTTGAAAAAAAAACAGTCACATTGAGCTTTTAATTGGTCTCGTTTTTATAATTGTCGGTAATCAGACCACTTACCAAAAATCAATAAAGTTATTTAAATCCACTAAAGCACAGGTTTTGCATAAACGGTTATGAGAGAAACATCAGACACTCGGACCATACATCCATGCGCGTGCAGTTAACTACTGTATGTAAGTGCCGGTCAGCGGGTCAGTTACACGGCTGGCTGGTTAGGCCAGCCTACCAAATTGACCTACTTTTCTCGGGTCTATCTAGTAGGCCTTGGAATTAATCCAATTAATGGTACTCGGCCAAGTGTCCATAAACTACTATGAGTGGCCGTCCCTCACTCACGCACTAGCGTTACCATGAAAGCACATTAAAAATAGAAAAGCGTTCATCCTCTCACATTTCATTGACCAATCAGAAGCTGTTAAGGTATGCCTTGAAAATAACGCTAGAGTTAGTTTCAAGGTATGCCTTGTAAATAACGCCTTGCTAATTTATTCTATTGTGAGTCGATTACGGCCTTGCACTAAACCAGACAAGGTCGTCTTCTAAATAGGTTAATAAAAATTAAATCTAAAATCTTATTAAATTGACCCAGCACAAAATATTAACAACTCGTGCTTTCACGAACTACTGAATGTCAACAGTTAATTACAACCACCTCACACCATCTAACAATGCTATAAAATCACGGATTCAAACTACTCTGTCATCCTTAGTCTACCGACACCTATTTCTTCTTAAACCTTTCTCTCCGTCTACAGTTTTTATGTCGAAAAAAACATTACTCAAAAACATGTTGCTCACGAAAACAGCTCAAGGACACTTCTCCATGACTAGACAAATAAAGCTCACTAACTGAACCCGTGGTCTAGAACGGCATTTATAATACAAAGTCAGGTCGTGACACTCACGCAGGAGAGAAACCTTTTAAGTGCGATGTTTGTGGAAAAGGTTTTGCTGAAATAAGTCATCTACAAGTCCACAAAAGAATACACACAGGAGAGAAGCCTTTTAAGTGTGATGTTTGTGGAAAAGTTTTGCTTGTGGAGGTGATTTAAAAGGCCAGAAAAGGGTGCACACCAGAAAGAGGCCTTTCAAGTGTGATGTTTGTGGTAAAGATTTTGCTTCTAAAAGCAGTTTACAATACCACTAAAGAATACACACAGGAGAGAAGCCTTTTAAGTGTGATGTTATGGAGGTTTTCATAAAAACCCACAAAAGGATAAGCACAGAAGAGAAGCCTTTAAGTGTGATGTTTGGGGAAAAGATTTTGATCGTGGATGTGATTTTTTAACCCACAGTACAATGGAACACAGGAGAGGAGCTCTTTGAGTGTGATGTTTGTGGAAAAGGTTTTGATAAAGTAAGTCATTTAAAACTGCACAAAAGGACCCACGCAGGAGAGAAGTATTTGAAGTGTGATGTTTGTGCTGTTGGTTTTGCTTCTTCAGGTCAGTTACAACGCCACAAGCGAATACACGCAGGAGAGAAGACTTTTAAATGTGATGTGTATGAAAAAGGTTTTGCTCTTGGAGGTGATTTAAAAATCCACAGAAGGATACACACAGGAGAGAAAATTTGTAAGTTTGATGTTTGTAACACAGGCATTATTGGTACATGATGCCAGTTAACTGCTCACAAAAGAAAACACACAGGAGAGAAGCCTTACAAGTGTGATGTTTGAGGTGAAGGCTACATTCATACGGGCGGCCTCAAAGTCCAACAAAACAATACAAACAGCAGAGAAGCCTTCCCATTGTGATTCTTGTTGTGTAGGTTTTGCTGCTTTTCGTTCTTTACAGGCTGAGAAAAAAAATATGTGTACACACAGGAGAGAAACCTTACAAGTTACAAGTGTGATATATATGTGGAAAAGGTTTTGCTGTTATATGTAATTTAAAAGTCCACAAAAGAACACACACAATAGAGGAGCCCTACAAGTGTGACATTTGGGTGTAGGTTTTGCTGCTTTACGTTCTTTACATGCCCACAAAAGAATGCATCATCATCATCATCATTCCCTTTCTCACGCTGGATCAGGGTATAGGCCACCAACAAACACCTTCCATCCCTTTCTATCATGGGCCAGCCTCTTTACATTATTCCAAGTCTTTCCGCTTCGTTGCACATCATTTTCTCTGGCTCTTCTCCACGTTCCGCGCGGCCTTCCTCTTGATCTCTTGCCCTGGGGATTCCAGTCCAATACCTTCTTCGTGATGCTGTTTCCTGGCCTACTGAGAGTGTGGCCGACCCATCTCCATCGCCTCCTACCAATTTCCTCACTGACTGGGTTCTGTCTTGTTCTTTTCCATACAATTTCATTGCTGACCTTGTCTGTCCATCTGATCTTAAGTAGCTTCCTCAAACATCTGTTGATGAAAACTTGGATTCTCTTTATGCAGGCCTGGGACGCATTCCAGGTCTCACATCCATACAACAGGACTGACTTCACGTTCGAGTTGAATATCCTCAGCTTTGTTTTTAGAGATATATTACTATGCTGTGCTCATGAGCAAAATGACAACGATAGGTCTCATCCCATTACATAATTTCGAACTAAATAATACAATACTTAGCAGTTTGTTACAAAAAAAAAACAAAAAACAATTAGGACAGGCTGAGCTCCACATGGCTTTTCTCGACATTCTAAGTAACTCGACACAATTTTTAAATCCCAACCTATTCCTTCTTTAATGCTACTAAATATTTCCCAGTAATTCGACGTGTTGATCCCTTCTTTCCTCTTATATCGACACATTTCTCCCCGACCGCGGCAAAACAAGGGCACTAGATCTACTACTGTGCTACCGAAAATGCCCACGCAACTCCCCGCATATAAAAGAATGCATACCAGTGAGAAAACTTGCAAGTATGATGTTTGTAGTATAGGTTTAGCTAGTCTATCTTGTAAAAGAACACACATAAGGGAGAAAAGTTACGAGTGAGATGTTTGTAGTGGCTTAGCTCTGGCACACCTGTTGCAACGCCCCAAAAGAATGCACATTACAATTGTGATGCTTAAGGTGCAGGCTTTGTTTAATCGAGTGTTTTACATGTCCACTCCCCCTCCCCCCCCCCCCACCCCCCACAAAAAAAAAAAAGAAGTCATGTTAGAAAAAACCTTTGTGGTATAGGCGTGATTGATAAAGGTGCCTCACGGAGCCACAAAACATTCACTCATGAAGAACCCTAATGTTAGTGATACATGTACTTGTGATTAGTGTTTGATTTTGCCGATGAGATTTGAGGTCTTTATTTTAGGAGGTTCGCTGCCCTTGGCATTTACACCTCACTTTACTTGTTTTATTATTTCTCGTTCTGGCGGGGGGGGGGGGGGGTGGGGATATGATATGGATAAATTTTAATCTATTAATTTCAATTTTGCCCGGGCAGCGGCCTTTCGGCCTGCTCTATACGATTTCCAACTGCCAAGGTATCTTTAACGTGCGCAACGTGCACACGGGCCCTCCGAATGTTTTCGTCCTTATCCGAGAAGACTAGGTACTCGATCCTACCCCCCAATAGGACCAGGGACTTGAAAATATGAGAAAAATCCAATTTCCAAGAACTACTCGATCCTACCCCCCAATTTGACCAGGGACTTGAAAATATGAGAAAAATCCACTTTCCAACATGCCTGCACTGCCCGGGTTTAGAACCCGGGACCCTTGGCATGAGAGGCGAGCACCTTGCCTCTAGACCACATTGTCCCCGATTTTGCCGATGATCTTACTCAGCCCTTTTTGTGGTATCTGCTGTACTAATTTATCTTCATTATTAAATTTACTCAGTGTAGACCAGCGGTTTTTAACATGGGCGATATCGCTTATGGGTGTGTGTGTGTGCGGGGAGGGGGAGTGAGTGCGTATACCAGGTTGGTGTAAACAAAAAATTAAAAGGCAACAAAGGAATAAAACCATGATAAGTGGTGGTGAGGGGCGGGACTGGGAAGGGGGGGGGGCCTAAATGAATGGAGGACGATTTAGGGCTGGGGTAAATAAGGCAGCCACTGGCTTGTTCAAAAGCATACCGCATAATTCGAAGTTGTCTGGAAATGGATTCCTCTGAACAGAGAAATAACCTTTATTATGCTGTTTGCCCCATTAGGTAGTCCAAACTGCCCCGCTAAGGGTCGAAAATCCTATTTTGATACAGTAGACCTCAAGTATAACGGCCTCGGATTGAACGGGACTTCGGTTACAACGGCATAAATTAAAATCCCTATTTCATAGTACTCTTCTCATAAGTAAAAAAAAACTTGTTTACAACGGCGGCACATAAAGCACACATCTGTTACAACGGCATTTTTCGTTCGGACGGCACGGAATACATTGAGCAAATTATTGCACCTCTGAGAGATCTATCTGGAGATGAGCAGAGAAGGAATGCGGGAGGAGGGGAGGGGGTGAGTGACAGTGTGTTATGACCAGTTGCCTTGTGTGAACAGATGCGAGACTGTGTAACTGTGGGAGGTAGGGTGGTAGGATGGGCACGCACTGCTGAGGTGACCGATGACGCAAGACTAGTCGCACGTGGTCAGTCCTTTGTGTGAACGTATGGCCAATCAGGTAAACAGGACCCACGAGGTTGGCACACGTGTGTGTAAACCTAAAAGTAAAAGTTAGGAAAGGGAGTGGTCATTCTGCGTGCGCTTTGCGTGTAGATCTATGCTACTTCCTAGGCTACCTTTTGAGTGAAAGCATCAACATTCACTTTTTGAGAAAGAGAAACTGCACTGTGATATAATGATGGCATCAACAGACCTCCCAAGTCTCTCCGTTTTGCTTAGAGTCTTTCCGTTTTTATGGTAAAACCCGGCCCTCCCCAGTTTCCTTTGAAATCTCCCCGTTTCTGGGAAAGGGGAAAGAGAAAAAAAAAAAAAAAAAGTCAAGTTTTGCTGATCACACGAAAATTACTGATTAATAAGCTTTTTCATAAAGCCACTTGGCTGATACATGTACAGTGTATGTATTTTTCTTTGAAGAGCGTGGGACAGTGTCCACTCGGCTGGGGGTAGGGAGGGTTGGGTAGGATCTAATGCAGAGGGGACCCGCGCGGCCACAATGCGCATTCAATCTTTTCCCCCCGGAGAACAGTTTCGAGACTGGTCGGCGCCGGCAGGTCTAGGAAAGTGTCGGTCCACTTGGTTTGGTCTCCACCGGAGAAGTTACGTGGAGTGTGACAGAACCCAGCTCGAGCGGGAGAGTGAAAGTGGTGGAGACTGTCTGCTTACCTGGCTCAGACGTCTATAGCTCTATTGGAGGCGCTCATTTTTTATTTTAATAAAAATCAGTTCTTTTTTCGGAATATGGAAAGAAAGATCATAGACGGCACTGGTGGAGGCAAGTGATGGCCAGATAGGACCACTGTTGCGTTATGTATGCAGTGGTAGCATCATTAAGGCCTGTTTAAACTGGTAGGTTTTAGGAGTAGAAAAACGGAATCGAGACCGTGGGGGAAGAACTCTCCTAGCTTTCTGATTTTTGCTTTCCGATTTCCCCCTCGAAACGCGGCTTGTTTACAATGGTCCGTTTTCTGAATGAGAAGCGAGGCGCATCGTTTGTTTTTGTCATGTGACTGGGATGGACGGTCGCTTGTCGGCCGCTGTCCTCTCGCTCGTCGAGTGAAGGAATTTGTCGGTTCAGCTTTTCAATGTATGAATGTGAAATTAATCGGATCTTTCGAGGCTTTTACCATTCGCTAAAATTCCAAGGGCTTTAATTCTCGCCTGTTTGTTATGATACATGGGCGATTTAAGTATCCCATAGACAGCTCTCACCTTCAAAATGTTGTGGTGAAAGTTTCTTCCATAGTTCAGCCGAACGCCATTTTACGCCCAGGCGGTTGTCACGTGACACATAACCTTTCCGAAATCGGAAAGGAAATAGGAAAGGGTCAGATTCCATCCCGATTTCGGAACAGTGTAAACGCAACAAGCTTTCCGCTAGATTTTCTTTCCTTTTTTCTATTCCTAAAACCTACCAGTGTAAACAGGCCTTTAGGGAAAAAAGACTCAGCTGAGGAAAATCGCCATATAAAGTTATCTGATGGGAAAAAAAAAACAAAAAAAAATGTTGAACAAATAAGAGAAACTAAATGCTTTTCTCTTGAAATGAAGGCAAAATTTCTTTGCTTTCGGGACAAGCCCTATATATTTATATGATTATGGGTGCTTTCCCTTTGACCTTGCCTATAACGGCACCTCGCTTAGAACGGCAGATGTGTATTGGTCCCATGAGTGCCGTTGTATCCGAGTTCCACTGTATAATTTTAGGCCAACATTACAAGGCTACCGCTGCTGTAGGAGTGTTGTGACCCACACTGTTAATGTAAAGAAGTGTCCATTTTTGAAGCTGCTTTATTTATAAAAAGTGTGTTAAACACTTAATAATTTGTTGTTGTTGTTGTTGTTGTTTTTATAGGTACACGTTTGTGAGTGTCTTCATGCAATGATGTAGATGAAAAAAAAAAATAACGATTTGAAAAGAAGCTTTTGTTATGTTCATGTTTCTGATTTGTTCGGTGTTAAACTGATTTTTAAAAAGAAAGGACTAACACCGGCCTGTGTATAATGAAAATTTGGGGCTGGGGTATAAAATGTTGAGGCTGAGGCAGATTATATATCACCTGTGAAGCTGACAATGAGACAGCCTGTATATAATCACTTCCTTTTTAAAACTAAGGTCTACTGAAAGTACAGTGTATGTGTGCATGTCCATATATGTTAAAAAAAAATGTGTGGTTAGAATATACAATTTATAATATCTGAAAAATTAATGCCAGATTGAGACAATCATACCAGCAAAATATGGCTTAGATTGGTCTCGCAAATTCTTTACCTGTGACAATGTCTTTTACACGATTTAAATATAATGTATTCATTTAAATCACTGATGTTCAAATTTGCCTCATCGTTGCTTAGATATATGTATGATTTTCTAAATTCAATGCTAAATGCTCAGTGCTGCAATAAAAGTACGTTCCAAATCCAAGCATTAATTTACAGAACGCATTGTCAACCTGTGAATTGTGTCAATAGATAGACAGACAGGTGGATGGATCGATGGATGGACGGACGGACGGACGGATGGATGGAGAGACGGATGGATGGATGGTATATGGATGGATGGGCGGATGGACGGATGGATGGTATATGGATGGATGGGCGGACGGACGGACGGATGGATGGATGGACTCAAATAATGAATCACGGCTCATTCCGTAATGGCCACCAGCGCCTTCTGAAGATCCCATCCAATCAGTATCGTGTCTGGACATTGGTCAAAGGAGACTGTGGAGGTGCTACGATGTCACAGTAGAAACAGATCTGATCTATACAGGTCTATTTCCAAGACGAGTATGATTTCCAAGTAGATTTAATTCTCTGAGTATACCAAGGATAGTACAAGGCGAGAAAATCTGTTTCTACAAGAGAAATCAAGATGTTGGTACATGTGGTAGTAGAGTCTAGTAGACAGATGTACACGTCTCGTGGTACTGGTAGGCCTTCGGTCTAGATCAATATAGCTGTGATTTAGGCTACCCTCTGAACGAATTAGAAGTGCAGTTCATTGCTTTAAAAATATATGTATTCGCTTGCAACTCCAAGGATATAAAAATTACACAAGATGATTAAATCAGTTGACTTAACGTGCAAGAAATTATTTGGAAGATGTGGTTAAGTCTAAAATCACAGAGAGTGATGCACTTTGTTTTTTCCAGCAGATTTATGCTGCTGGTTTTCCTCAGTCAGTTAGGTGTACAATGTGTTCACCATCTTTGCCATTTATGGGCAGCTTACTTCAGAAGGGAATACTTGAAACTTTATCAGTATCTTCTAGGTTATAGACTTAAAATCTGTGCCTATCCCAGTCAAGTTTTTTGGATTCTTCTGGTAGCCATGTGACAGCTGGGTGGCTACAGTGGCACGTATAGAAATTTGAGAACTGTTAATGAAAGAGCCAATGTTCCTGGAACTTTTGACAACTACATGGATTCATTTTAATGACAGTTGAAGTAACTTGAAGTACATGAAAACATTGATATTAATGGTAACCACTCGTCACATGATTTGGTGGGCAAGACTAGGAGCAACTAAATTTTAGAGCAAGTTATTTAGTACTACAGTATATTATAGTAGGCCTACTGTGCTATTGATTTATGATAGTGCTCGTCTGTTCTGTCTGTGTGAATATTTTAAAGTCGTTGATTCTAAAGGATAACTTTGCAGGCTTGATTAAATCATGTTGAAAATAAAAAAGGGCCCGAATCATTAGAATAACATCTCGACTGAGAATCGTAAAATTTAGACCACAGAGTTTAGAAATATTTAGTGCGAAATGTGTGGCACCATTGGTGTAAAATAGGCCGTTGAGTTTTACAACATTTGTGATGCATTTCCTGAAACTGATACCTATTATAAGAGTGGAGAAAAAAAAATACTTTTACTGTAAAAGTTCTACTTTCAAAGTCCAATTGAAAATGAAACAACATACATGTATGTAGTTGAAACTGAGATTTTGTTGAGTATTGGCTCTTCTTTGAGTACAAATTCCTTTATCATTAATAAAATGCATAACTGTATTTTCAATCTAACTTACAGATTTGACCAGATGGGCCACAATTAATCTTAATAGTGATTTTCTTTTCTTTCGGGAGCTGATCCTGCATCCAGCTTGTATTCTGGAGAAAAGACTATGAGGAGGACTGGATGTAAGCCTGAATTTCAATGTTTTGATTCTAAAATTGGTTACATTGTGTACTAGAGGTTTTAGACAAAGATAGAATTAATTATAGTTAAGGCAGACATTCAGCATTACTTCAGGATGGAACAGAAACAGTAATATGCGAGATGTCTTTTCTCATGTGATTAGCGAGAAGTTGTGAAGATTAAGGATGGAAAATCTGTCACAGAATGTTGAGATTACACCACAAGAACAAACACTCAAACAGCTTTTGATTTGCTGAGTAACGTGACAAAGAATTATGCGATCATTGTCAACCTGTAAATAGTGTCATTTCAGACCGAGACATAAAGACTGAATAATGCAGACCTTGTTCATGACAATTTGCAATATTTATACTTAAGTCAACTAAATGTTCAACTTTTAAGCTTCTGCCTATATGGACAACTGAGAAAAATGTAGAATGTGAGACAAACTTCGTACTTGAAAATGACATTGACGAAAGGGCTATGATCCCAAACGTTACAGATTTGAGAAGAGAACAGTCTGCTAGTCTGGTTGTCACTGACAGCAGTACTGGAGACAGTTACTTCATCACAGCAATAAGGTAAATTTAAAGAAAACACCGGTACGTAAAGAAATTGATGTCAACATTAAAAATCTGCATATTAACTTTTACATTTTATTAATCCATTTTAACCCTTATCAAGCTCTTGGATAGCCACAATGACACCTCCTTTCCCCTCTAGGGACGATATGGACCACTCTTTTTATGAAAGCTCATTACACATCCCTTCCGGGGAAACAGGTGCAGCTTTTTTGTTCCTGAAAGCACAGCCTGTATTTAATTTGCTTTGTACTTATTATTACTTGTATACTTTTTTGTGTGATTGTCTTTCCACATGTGTAAAAATTAAAAAAAGAAAAAATCATAAAGCTGTGAAAACAATTCTTTTATATTATTTTCATACTTTCTGATTTGTCATGTATGTCAAAGTACTTTTTAAAAGAATTAAGGCATTACAATGTACATGTAATCATCTGGCACCAGCCTTTACATTGAAATGGAGACAGGAGAAGGTGGCCAAAAAAGGCTGACTCTAAGCAGCAAATAATTATTTCCTTTTTAAAACATGGTGTATTTATTAGGGTTAATAAAAAGTATAAAAAATAACAGCATAGATAGAAAACAGAAATGCCAATAAATTGTTTAAATACAAAAATCCCATTTTCAGTCAACAACATACAGTGGAGCCAAAGTAAACCGAACTTCGGTATTTCGAGTTTCTGTTAAATAGAGGTGATTTTGAAATGAGTTTTTTTTTTTCCCCCTTCTTTATCTCTATTAAACATTTACTGCTGATTCGGGTTCAAACTGCCCCAATTCTGATAAATGGAGTTGATCGAGGGCTCTCACCCTCAATCAACTCAATGTAAGTTAATGTAACTTTTGATTTCCACAAACACGTTGACACAGGCCTGTTCAACAACGTTACTCTTCGTAGCCATCGAGGGGGAGGGTAGAGGTGCCAAAAATGATGCAATGGATAGGCTGCAGAGCCTTCCTCTTACGTGTCTGTCCCGACCAAGCGAGAAACGTGCCGCGGAGGGTGGCAATGGTACGGTCGGGGTCCCTGCACGCAGCGTGATTCTACCCCAATGACCAATGATAATTATCAGCCAACAGTTCATTACAGTACGCGAGACGGTGCTCGCATTTTTAATTTATGGCCAGTGAATTAATCGATTGCTGACGTAACCACAACAGGTAGATCTACAGCCAAGACACGGTATGCTGTGGATCATAAATTACACAGTTGGGCCGTGTGGTGTGCCCAAAGAGGAGTATACTATACTGTGCCCACATTGCTCACACAGAGCCGTTCTAGTAGGCCTACACACTTGTGTAATGCTCGCTAAGCATCACATGACTGTATTCAAAAGTAAAAAGTTATGGTAAGGCCCTGGAGGAACAAAGACCTAACTTTTTCACGAGGTTCTTATCTTAGCACTTCAGTACTGCAATATGTCGCTGCAGTGTTTACAAATTACACATTCACCAGACTATACTCGATGGGGAGGGGGTACGAGTACGGCATTGTTACACTGCGTAATAATAGTAATTCCACGCCACTGATAGCAAGGCGGGAAAACGCAATACGCCTACAGCCTTGCATTTGAACATCGTACACGGGTATACAGTGTCTTTATCGATTGATGACGTCACACACAATACATGCGGCCAAGATAAAGACAGTTTGCTGACCAGCAACTACTATACAGGTCTAGGCCATTCAATGTTGCTTTTTTCTTTTACCGCTACGCTAGGGTAACTTCTAAAGAAAAAAAATAATCGAAAGATTCCATGACTCATACAGCTTCCTTTGCCTTATTTGTGTGTATGTGGGGGGGGGGGGGGGGAAGGCGAAGAAATGTAATTACACGCATGGTATGGGGCAGACTGCAAAATAATGATTATTTCTCTGCCCAGAGGGCAACCGAACTTTCGTAAATCGAAGTATAATTCATTTCCCGGCGACTTCGAATTATGCGGGCTCAACTGTACATGTATTATGCCTTAGAACTGCAAATGCCTTTAATTAATGATGGAATCACGATGTTTAATCTCAGTAACGAAATACAATCATGTATTTACAAATGATCAAGGCGACGTACCTTTAATTGTCCACAAAAGAAGGTAAAATGCCATACAAGTTTCAAGTTTCAAGTTTAGTTTATTATAGGCCTGGTGGCCAATTCAAAAACACACAAGAATCATGTGAACAATCTTAGAAAACATTAAACAAACAAACAGACAAAATGCATGGTCGTTCACTCTCTCCGCTCCCTGCAGCATTTATACACTTACTTATTATAGTATACAATCAAACACAGCTTGTAATTGCCAGTAACAGTCATCTTTTTCAATCCCCCCCCCCCCCCCCCTCCCCTACATAACCGATCTTTCCTCACCTTTATCTGTTGTAAATTTACTACAATTGAAAATATCACTATAATTTATTCTTTCACTCGAAGGTGAAATTAGTTTTCAGACTTCGCCAGGAGAAGTCACAAAGGGACATTATTGTATTCTTTTAGAACTTTATGGCAAAACAGTGCAAACGAATGTAGTTCTCTATCGTGCATCGACGGCAGAAAATGTATAAGCTTAAACATGCTTGGTCTAACAAGTAGCCAAGACGGTAAAAACTGTTTCCTTATATCTTTGAATGTTTTGCCAGTTAGTAACACGTGAAATTCGTCCTCCAATTCATTACAGGTCTCACATAATCTCATAACATACTCCAGTTTAGGCCTCTGCCACCTTCCCCTCTCCACCATAAAGTTGTGAGAGCCCAATCTTATCTTTGCTATGGCTATCCTTAAATGCTTCTGCTTTACTTCAGGTAAGTAATTTTCTGAGCAAAATTCAACAGCTAAATGTCTATATAGCCGATTCTCACTTAAATGCTCTATGTCACTTCGACATGTTTGTTGAAAATTGTCACGTAGACGTTGTTCAAATTCAGATAAAAACAACGAAGTTTGATCAACCTTTTGGCTTTCCCAGATGTATCCAAATCCAAATTTCTCCAGTATTTTCTTTGACAGTGAAGCCCAGTTAATTGTGCTTGTGTTGTTTTCTGTTGCTGCTAATAATCTGCTATAAACTTTTTTTAACGTTACTATTGTCGTTTAAGCCTAATATTTTAACCCAGAATTTCATTAGTCTAACCTGACGGTCAATTTTTAGAGGATAAACTCCCAATTCAAGATATATAAAAGCATTTGGGGTTGTTTTTCTTACACCTAGAATAGACCTCAGAAATGTGAGATGGACTCGCTCAATGGGCCAAGCTTCAGCAAATCCCCAGATTTCACAAGCATATAAAAGTATAGGCTTTATTAATGTATTGAATAGTCGTAGCTGTAACGAAGGACTCAGCTCTGGATTTTTATGCAAATAAGCCTTCAAACCAAATAAAGCTCTCTGTGCTTGATCCACTAACGCCTGAATACCTTTACAACATTTACCTGTACTACTAAATATAAACCCAAGATACTTGAAGGAACTAACGGTTTCCAGAGTTATATCATTGTACATCCATCTATCCCGCACGCCAGACTTCCCCCCCCCCCCTTGCTGAAAACCACACACTTTGTCTTACCAGTATTCACAGTCAAACCCCACCCATTACAATATCCATTCAGAGCATTCAAACCTTGTTGTAGTCCTTGCCTACTATCGCTAAATAAGACCATGTCATCTGCGAACATCAGTATCATTATCAAACATTCTTCTATATGTACACCCTTGATATCTTTTGCAGACCACCAATCATGCAAGTCATTAATAAACATCGAGAATAAAAATAGCGACAAAGATTCACCCTGAAATAGTCCTACATTTGACGAAAAGAAACAGGTATCAGTTGCTTCACTCACACTGCTGACATCCCTCACACATAACCTGATTTTACTATACATGTTTTTCAATAAATTAGTCATTTGTTTAGTTACTCCCTTTTGCTCCAGTTTAAACCATAGTGCTCTTCTATTTATGCTGTCGAACGCCCGTTCAAAGTCAACAAAAGCACAATACAAAGTTTTTGACTTCTCTTGAAATAATTCTATCAAACCATGCAATATAAACAGACAGTCTGTTGTGCCCTTGTTATTACGGAAACCAAACTGGTTATCACAGAAAACATTATTACACTGCCCAGTGTGTGAGACGATTATTTAGAATATTAGTGAAAAGTTTACCCAGGCAGCTCAAAAGAGTTATTCCTCGATAATTTTTGGGGTAATCTTTGTGACCACCTTTATAAATTGGAACGATTTCGCCGTCTGCCCATGCTTTCGGAAAACAACCTAATTTTAAAATAGCATTAAATAATTTTACTAAAACGACTTTGACAAGGTAAACACTATATTTAATGAATTCATTAACGATATTGTCGTAACCTGCGGCTTTGTTACTTTTCAAACTATTAATAGCCCACTCTAATTCATCCACTGATATTTCTTCATCAAGTAGTTGGTCATAATGTTGATCCTCATTCCCCTCCCACCGACTAATTTCTTCTTCTTCCCCTTCCCCCAACATTGATAACCTGTTATTTAGGGTTTGGAAATAGTCTACAAAATCGCACTTTCCTATTACATGTACCTGGGTTTTGTTGGTTTTTAGTTTTCTCCAAAAACTCCTTGGGTCAGAACGGCTAAGCTCGAATAATTTATCTGCCGATAATATTTTCTCCTTCCTCCTTTTCTTACGACAACACTTTCTATACTCTTTTCTTGCAGTGCACCTACTCTCCCGGTCTTCCACACGGACGGTCATGCGAAATTTTCTCTCAGCACACTTAAATACTTCATGTTTTTCCTTGCATTCATTATCATGCCATCGCTCACGACTTCTTACACTCTGGCCCGACCCTGACTGACCTACTTTTACTCGATGGGATGACCCCGCACATAATAATATATCCCCTAGTTTATGTACAGACTGCTCTATCAAACTCTCGTCCGGACAATCACTGTTCAACACGTCAACAATTTCATGCAGCCTGTCTTCGTACTCGGCGTTGGAAATGTTGTCAACAAATTCACCACGTTTACTTTCTTTCCATTTCACTTTCGTTTTCATCTGCTGAACAATGTCTTCAAATTCTTCCACCACATTTACAATGTGGCTTACAAATCTGAAGCTAACAGGGACATGATCAGAAAATTCACTCATAGCGCCCACCTCAAAATCAGATAACATATACAAAGCAGATTTTGAACATAAAACATAATCTATAACACTTTGCCCGTTTTTGTTACAAAACGTCACTTTTCCCACTGCTTTGTCCTTTCCCGCTCTTCCATTCAAAATCAGTAGATCACTCATTTTACATAATCTGATTAATCTATGACCATATTCATTCACTCCTTTGTCTTCACTAACTCTATGCACTAACAGGTTACGATTAATGATATCAACTTCATCGATTCCACGCCAATTGTTTAAAATATCAGTTTCATCAATATTGTCACATAAACTTAAATCATCTAACAATCCTGTTCTTGCGTTCAGATCTCCAATTACTACAATACTACCACAGTCACACAACTCAGCTACTTTCTGTTCCAGCATCTCTTACCCATCACCTCCCGTGTCCCGGTCACTACGTGTCGATATAGACGGTTTAATAAACGGAAAAATGACGTACAAATCTTCATGAAATCCAAAAAATTGTTTTGAAAACTCAAAAACCAAGCCGTCCTCAAAATCCCATTATATTCAGTCACTCCCTCCCAGATCTCCTTTTTAAAAAGCAAACTAGACCCCCTGAATCTCTTTTTGCCCTTCTTTTCCTTACACGATGCTTACAGACACGTTCATATCCTTCTAACTTCAATTCAGACATCTCGTTTGTCCAGGTTTCGCTCAACATAATAACATCAAAACCACTCACACTTCTAACAAACTCATCCACCTCAAGCTTACTCTCTAAATTACCATTGACATTTAAACACACGAACGTTAAATTTTCCTTGACCTCTCCCGGCGCGTGCCCCTAGTGATGCCTGTCTTGCGTGGAGATCACTGGCACCTCGCGGACCAACTTTCCCTCAATGATGAGCTTGGCAGGATACGCTATGGTGGCCCGTTTTCCTGCTCTTTTGGCATCCTTCAGCTCAGTTAGAAGGATCTCCCTTGCTTTCCGTATCTCAACTGGGAAATCCTCAGCGATGCCATGCGGGGAGCGTAGAACATTGCGAGCGGCGCGAACTGTTTCCCGATCTCTGCGATCCAGAAAGGCAACAATAATTGGACGAGGGCGAACCCGACTCTGTGTCACGGCGACGTTATTTTGCCGCCTGACGCCGATTCTATGAGCTCTCTGGATAGGGAACTCCCTGCCACCAGTCAGGTGCATTTCTTTCTCCATAAAATTCTTGACTGTAGACAAGCAATCCTCCCCCTCCGCCTCTGAAATACAAAAATACATGTATGATTGTGTTGTCTAAACAAATTGCCAAGTGTCCAACAAGAAGAGTATAACGTGATGATAAGTGTATGCATAGTAGTGGGAATCTGAGCCTTGACAACTGCATTTTGTGAAAATGACAAGTTTAAGCAGGCCTCTTTAAAAGCTCATCCACCCAGAACTAGTCATTACATATTATAAGGACTCCTCTGTAAAGGCTGTTTGAAAGCCGAGCCTTAAATTCTACGAAATGTCATTCTAAGCGTAGAGGGATGTCAAGGTGTACATGGACGGGCTGGCATATTTGAATAGGATTGAAGTTTGCCATATTTTTAATACTTTTGTTGATTTTGAGCAACAACTGAAGTGAACAGAGGAGAGTGCTCGGACATTTCAAGCCAGGAAAACAAGACGCATTTCCTTCACGAGGAATTAAAAAGTATGACAGGAAATTTCGTTGTGACATTTAAAAATTACATCTGTGTATATGTATTCCCCAAGTCAGCAGGCCAGCTAGTGCTACTAAGAATTGCAAACAGATTGATCTTGGACAATTGCAATACCGCGTACTGCACCTGTAAAATAATATAAAATACATGTAGGTATAGTAAAGCTACAGTGTTCAATAACAGCAGTGTGGAAAAACAATCGATCCTGCTTTCCATCAACATAATACATGTGTATATTATTACATTTCCTGTTGTTTACCCCCTAATGCAAGAACTTCAGAGGGACAAAATCTGGGGACATTTTACAAATACAGTGCAATCCTGATATCTCGACATCAGGTGGACTGTCTGTCTTGTGTCAAGTAAAGAGAAAGTCGAAATAGCAAATTAGTGTTGGAAGAGAAAAAAAAAAGTGGGGGAGGGGGATTACACATCTCCATAATGGGAAGTGTCCAATAAATTATGTCCCTTTTTCTTTTAATTATCGGCATAATATTGTCACCCGTTCCTCCAATATCACTGTTGTGCGGAGCAGTTGCATGGGAAAGATTTACTGATATCGGAGAAATGCTATAGCTATCAAATGCGCGGTCCTTTCCTGTTGTTGTTTTTTTCAACCTCGACCTGACTGTTTCTTTAGAACTGATAATACCGATACACACACAGTACGGCAGTTAACCGAGAGATCTAGGTCAATGCCTAGTATCAACGGCGCACGAATGTTTTGTGGGGAAAAAAAAATTACATGTACTCAGTCTGTAGTACTCTGTACCTTTTACTGCCGTACGCGTTACTGAAGCCAAGGGCCATCCTCTGTGTCCACACATCCCCTCTCCTACCCCTCCCCGCCAGCACCGCATACAGAAATAAAGAGATCTTATATGCGGGGAGTTGCGTGGGCATTTTTGGAAGCACAGTAGTAGATCTAGTGCCCTTGTTTTGCCGCGGTCGGGGAGAAATGTGTCGATATAAGAGGAAAGAACGGATCAACACGTCGAGTTACTGGGAAATATTTAGTAGCATTAAAGAAGGAATAGGTTGGGATTTAAAAATTGTCTCGAGTTACCCAGAATGTCGAGAAAAGCCATGTGGAAATAAGTGGATTGGACTGTATTTCATTCTTGCACAAGTAGAATAGGAATTTTGATATTGGTGAAAAGCGCACTTTTCTTCATATTACAGGGTGACATGATAATGATACTCAACAGAAAAGATGGCGTTTGCATCACGGAGATTACGGGAATTATAATTGTATAATTCTGAATAATTTCCCCATCTAAACTAAGTGATTGGCATCCCACAGATCCTCAGTAAAGATTTTTAATCTTGATGAATGTTTTTTTTTTCTTTCTTTTGGAATTGAAACTGGTCAAAAATTGAATAACAGTTACTCAGGAGTCTAGGTACCATAAATAGCTGAACTCTTTTTACCACCATAAAATAAATACAAAAATTTGGTCTGGGCCCAAGTAAGCTCCTTGGTCCCAAGAGATATTTTCAAAAATATGGCAAACGTCAATCCTTTTCAAATATGCCGGCCCGTCCATGTACACCTTGACATCCCTTTACGCTTAGAATGACATTTCGTAGAATTTAAGGCTCGGCTTTCAAACAGCCTTTACAGAGGAGTCCTTATAATATGTGTTGGATGAACTACGAGTGGCTAATGTGGTTACTGCGTGGGTTCAATAGTAACTCCCTTAAGGATACACAGGATTAACAAACACAGGGTTCTGCTGGCAATCTTATTTATTCAAAAAAGCCTAACAAAGGTATCACCACCAAAAAGGCATGGGAAAACCCTACCAAGAAAAAGAAGCCAAGAAAAAGAAGAGAAACCCAGAAAAAAAGCCCAACCAGCCATAAGCCAAAGTTTCTCCGGGTCCTGTGCTACCGCTACGTGCCTTATGGGGCGGGGTGGCGATGGCAAGCGTCGGCAAGCCTCTGAGCTGCTACGGGCCCGGGTTGCTGGGCTGGGTTCACTGTGCTGTCGGCTCTTGTCTCCTGCGTCTATGATGGAGTGTGTTGACCACTCGAACCGCATCTTATTTATGAGCCCGCGCGGACGTCCGAGAGAGCTATTACGTAGCCCGTGTTGCACAAGTGAAAGGCTCGGACATGGAGTCCAGCCCGACAACATAACCGGTTAGGGTCCTAACACAATCGAATTTACAGTACGGTTAAAAGGGTGCACACAAAAGTCAATTAGGTATCCCAGTAAACTGCAGAAATTACTCTAACGACCCCTCCAGCAATACTTGAATAAATTTGACCCAGGTTGGATTTATCGGGGATAACATGCGTCTAACTCATAGTTTGCTTTAAATCCGAGACCCTCTTATTAATTATTTCAATAGGATATGTGCATCAAAGTACAACAAAATTGGTACCATTATAAATTGGAAACTTGCTGCTAAAATTCTAACTGACTACTTTTACCAGAACCCCGGTAATAGTTTTAATATAAATTTTCAAAGTGTCAGGACTAACAACATTCGACAATTTTGTGCGGGATACTTTCGTCCATTAATACGACGTATCTCCATTGATAACAAACGTTATCATGAGTACCTATTTTGTACCGATAGGGTATTGTCTACTCTCAAAAATGAATTCGGGTTCCCGTCTTTCTGTCGGTGGATAACAACGAAGGAGCGAGTTGTAAGAAACTTAAAGCCATGATATAAGAGTTGGAAGCCTGGTGGTCAACATTTCCAACTGACCAATCAAAATGCGCGCTTTTCACCGTGATGTGAATAACGGGTCCCGCGCTAGTATTACAAGGGAAATAATCCAATTAATGGTACTCGGCCAAGTGTCCATAAACTACTATGAGTGGCCGTCCCTCACTCACGCACTAGAGTTACCATGAAAGCACATTAAAAATAGAAAGTCGTTCATCCCCTCACATATGTAATGACTAGTAATGGGTGGATGAGCTTTTAAAGAGACCTGCTTAAACTTGTCATTTTCACAAAATGCAGTTGTCAAGGCTCAGATTCCCAATATTATGCATACAATTATCATCACGTTATACTCTTCTTGTTGGACACGTGGCAATTTGTTTAGACAACACAATCATACATGTATTTTTGTATGGCATTTTACCTTCTTTTGTGAACAATTAAAGGTACGTCGCCTTGATCATTTGTAAATTACATGATTGTATTTCGTTACTGAGATTAAACATCCTGATGCCATCTTTAATTAAAGGCAATTGCAGTTCTAAGGCACAATACATGTACAGTGGAACCTGCATAATTCGAAGTCGCCGGGAAATGATTTATACTTCGATTTACGAAAGTTCGGTTTACCTCTGGGCAGAGAAATAATCATTATTTTGCAGTCTGCCCCATACCATACGTGTAATTACATCCCTTCGCCTTGCCCCCCCCCACATACACACATACACAAACAAATAACGCAAAGGAACCTGTTTGTATGTGTCATGAGATCTTTCGATTATTTTTTTTATTTAGAAGTTACCCTACCGTAGCGGTAAAAGAAAAAAGCAACATTGAATGGCCTAGGCCTGGTACTACTACTATTGGCAGTTGCTGGTCAGGAAACTGTCTTTATCTTGGCCGCATGTATTGTGTGTGACGTCATCAATCGATAAAGACATACCCGTGTACGATGTCAAATGCAAGACTGTAGGGTATTGCGTTTTCCCGCCTTGCTATCAGTGGCGTGGAATTACTATTATTACGCAGTGTAACCCCCTCCCCATCGAGTATAGTTTGGTGAATGTGTAATTTGTAAACCCTGCAGCGACGTTTTGCAGTACTGAAGTGCTAAGATAAGAACCTCGTGAAAAAGTTAGGTCTTTGTAAGTTTGTTCCTATAGGGCCTTACTGTAGCGTCCTAGTCCTATGGGCTAACAATGTTGTCTGTAGCCCTCGGCGACCCCTCGTGTGCTAGTTTTATTTCTCTGTGATGTTTCTCTGTGTGACGTCATTCTTTATTGTAGGTCTATCGAGAATTTACCATATCATTCATGTCGGAGTAATTATGCTAGGTTGGCCTTGGAGTGACGCAATTCTGTGACATGTCTAAGTGCGATTAGGTGGCCTTCACGCATCCCGTAGTTTCTGGATTTCCCGTTCGTGAACGTTCTATGTGGATGGGTATATAAAGGATGGCAAGCGAGTGAGGGGCGCGCAAGAGTCAAGTTATTCACATGTTAGGCAAGACCCCGTCATTTTGTGTCAGCTAAAATCCAATCTGGGTTTTTGTGATTACTGCGTGCCTTCCTAGTAACTGTAGGTAAGCTGTGTCTACTGTGAGATATCCAACGTTCATTTACAGTCATTAAAAGTTAATATTAATCGTTCATCGGATCCTGTTTTCATTATTTCTACGACAGTTCGAGACAGTTTCGTTTTTAAAGGGTAGATCTCAGATCACCTGACTCTCCCTATCATAACGTGCTGAAATTTTACTTCAACTGTTACATATTGGGGGCTCGTCCGGGATCCGATCAGATCCGATTAGATTCAATCCAGACCATCGAAGTGTTTCTGAAGTACAGTAAATTGTGTAAGGATCATCGAGGATATCCACAAAATGTCAGAAATTATTGGAAGGCTTAGCCAGGAAACGGAGGCCATGGAGCTCACTGGGCAGGAGAGACGGGACTACATCCGTGAAGGCCTGGAAAGAGAAAGACAGCTGGAGGCTCAATGACAGGAGAAAGAGGCTCAACGACAGCTGGAAGCTTAGGAGCGAATGGAGAGGCTTAAATTGGAGCAGCTGAGAATGGAGGCCCAGGAGAAAGATGCTGAACGACAGGAGAGGGAGGCTGAACGACAGGCTCAGTTGGAAAGGGAAAGGATGAACCACGAGTTGGAGATAGAGAGGATCCGCCAGCAACGTGGAAGCAACGACTCAGCGCAGAAGACCGACGACCACGCCAGTTCCAAAAGGCCCAAGCTACCTGCATTTCAGGACAAGAAGGATGATCTGGGTAGCTGGTTGATGCGGTTTGAGAGGTTTGCCGAGACAGCTGAATGGCCCAGGTCCACCTGAACGACATCACTGTCTGCCCTGCTGACCGGGAGAGCGTTGGAGTGCTTCTGCAGACTGCCAATCGACGAAGCTAAGGACTACGATAGAGTCAAGGAAGCTTTGCAGAAGAGGTACACCTTGTCAGAGGACGGATACAGGCTCATGTTCAGACAAGGTAAGCCTGAGGATGGAGAAGATGTTGGCATGTTTTTGACCAGGATCAAGACCTATTTGGAGAGGTGGATAAAGCTGTCGAAGACGGAGGAAACCTACGAAGGAGTGAGAGACCTGTTCGTCAGAGAGCAATTCATGGATGCTTGCCCACCAGACCTTGCGACCCATGTGAGGGAGAGGAAGCCAAAGACGCTACAGGACATCGCAGACTCAGCGGAGGCGTACCTGGTAGCGAGGAATCGGACACTCAGCGGGGGTGCCATACAGCAAAGCCGGCCAGTGCGACAGAGGCCCAACGGAGACAGAAGCCCACAGGTCTGTCATAGGTGCCAGAAGCCGGGACACAAGGCGACGGAGTGTCGTACAAGGATAAACGACAAAGGTGAGTTGAAATGTTACCTTTGTGGGAAGCCAGGCCACGTTCGGAAGATGTGTCCGGCCCAGAAGGATATGGGACGAGGCAAGCCGAACAGGGCGGCG
The DNA here is from genome assembly GCA_963931925.1 of Onchidella celtica. Taxonomy (NCBI): domain Eukaryota; kingdom Metazoa; phylum Mollusca; class Gastropoda; order Systellommatophora; family Onchidiidae; genus Onchidella; species Onchidella celtica. The sequence goes on along the minus strand of OZ007584.1, from coordinate 12,812,822 downwards.
GCAGCCGTAGTTATAGCGGAGGACGAGTCGTCAAGACAGGATTTGACGACGGCTGACACCAGTATCAACGTTCAAGCGGTAATGAAGGACGGGAAGCTCCAGTTAGCGGTGCCTGTTACGTGCGGAGGATGCAGTGACGGAAGGACCGTGGAGGAACTGAAGTTACCAGTGATGAAGGGCTTGATTGGAGATCGAGCAGTAGACGTCCTGAGAGATACCGGTTGTGAAGGTGTTGTGGTGCGGCGATCACTGGTGGACGACGGACAGCTCACCGGTGGGAAGAAACTTATCGCGAGGATCGATAACTCCTTGCTGGCTGCGGAGGAAGCCATTATCGACGTAAGGACGCCTTACCTGATGGGCAAAGTGACGGCACTGTGTCTCCCGGAGACCATCTGCGACCTAGTAGTCGGGAACGTGGACGGAGCGAAGGACCCGTACGACCCTGATACTGAGGTGATGGTAGGAGCGGTGACCACGAGGGCCCAGGAGAAGAGGAAGGACCAATCTACGTCGCTGAGGGTGCCGAAGGCAGAACGGCACGCGGGAGTGGATAGGGAGGAACTCATCCGACTCCAGGAAGAAGATGAAGACCTTAAGAAGTTGGAGCAGAAGAAAACCCCGACCAACAGAGGTAATAAGTCTATATATTTCGAGAGACATGGAGGTGTATTGTACCGGATTTATAAGGACATGAGACAGGCTACGATTACAAAACAGGTAGTACTACCCGAGAAACTGAGGGAGTATGTACTGAGCGTTGCCCACGACTCGATCGTCGGAGGACATCTCGGCGTGAAGAAGACGAAAGACAGGGTGATGAGCAATTTTTACTGGCCTGGAATCGAAGGTGACGTCACGAGATACTGCCGCTCGTGTGACATCTGCCAGAGGACAGTGAACAAGGGAGCGACCCCAAAGGTGCATATGCAGAGTATGCCATTGGTAGACGTCCCGTTTAGAAGAGTGGCCGTGGACCTAGTAGGACCCATTGACCCCCCCAAGTGAAGGCGGACATCGGTTCATTCTGGTGTATGTAGACTACGCTACTCGTTACCCTGAAGCTACCCCCTTGAAGATGATCGACACGGAGACGGTGGCAGAAGCCTTAGTAAATATCTACAGCCGTTTGGGTGTGCCCGAGGAGATCTTATCGGACCAAGGGACCCAGTTCATGTCCGACGTCATGAAAGAAACGAACAGACTACTGGGGATTCGACAGTCGACCACTACAGTCTACCACCCCATGTGCAACGGGCTGGTGGAGCGGTTCAACGGCACACTGAAGAAGACCCTGAGGCGACTGTGCGCAGAGCAACCCAAGCAGTGGCACCGATATATTAACCCGCTGCTCTTCGCGTATCGTGAAGTTCCCCAAGAATCGACAAAGTTTGCCCCATTCGAGTTGTTATATGGGAGAACCGTGAGAGGACCAATGCATATCTTACGAAAACTATGCACCAAGGACTTAGAGGAGCCGGAGACGAAAACTAGTTATCAGTACGAAATGGAATTACGAGAGAGGCTGGAGGGCACGTGGAAGCTAGCGACGGAAGAGCTCTCAAAGGCCCAAGGTGGACAGAAAACCTACTATGATCGGAAGGCGCGAGAGAGGAAGTTCCGTCCTGGCGATGAAGTGTTAGTATTATTGCCGACGAACGCTAACAAGCTTCTAGTTCAGTGGAAGGGACCATACAAGGTAGTTTCGGTTGTCGGCGCGAACGACTACAGAGTCAAAATGGGTGTGAAGGAGAAGACCTTGCACGCTAGCCTTCTCAAGAGATATATTCCCAGAACTGCACCAGCGACGACGCAGGCAGCGACAGCGGCAATGGGATCGACACCTGTCATGGTTGAGACGTGCGAGATGAACAAAAGCAGGAGCGACACCAGTGGGGATGTCGACGCCGTGATGAATGACGACGGTGAATGTGCTGGGACTGTGCTGGCAGAGGACAACTGGATGGACGAGACTCGACCCGTGGAGTCAGCTGGCATGACAGTCGTCGAGGACTGTGACCTGGAAGGTGACAACGGTGGAACGACGGAGGACCTTGCCGACTTAGGGAGCTGGGACCAGAAGGAAGGCTACGGAGATGTCCAGTATGGAACACAACTGACGCCGGAACAACGTCAACAACTCGGCGATGTGGTGAAAGATTACCAACACGTTTTTACTAATCTCCCCGGATGCTGCCAGTTGGGTGAACACCGCATCGACCTGACGTCAGAGATACCAGTTTGGCAACGACCATACCCGGTGCCCTACGCTATGCGCAACTCCTTGAAGGAGGAGCTTAGTACCATGGAAAGGTTGGGCATCATTCACAGAAGCTCATCAGCTTACGCCTCACCGGTTGTTGTCGTCAAGAAGAAGGACGGATCCAACCGAGTCTGCATCGACTACAGGAGGCTGAACAAGATCACTGTGTTCGACCCTCATCCCACAGCAGCCCCATCGGAAGTGTTCCAGAATCTGTCGAGAGGAAGAATATTCTCTCGGATTGACTTGAGCAAGGGATACTGGCAAGTGCAAGTCCGAGAACAAGACATTCCCAAGATAGCGTTCGTCACCATGGGTGAACACTACGAATTCACCCGGATGCCCTTCGGGATGATGAACTCAGGAGCCACGCTGAACAGAATTGTGAAGCCATTGGTCCAGGGACTGAACAATGTGACAGTGTATGTAGACGACCTGCTGATTCATACAGAGACATTCGACGAGCAGGTGAAGGATCTGAAGGACCTACTGCAGAGGATGGACCAAGCTGGATTAACTGCAAGACCATCGAAGTGCCTGATAGGAACGTCTGAAGTCGACTTTGTTGGACACTCAGTGGGAAAAGGTATGATTGGCTTGCTAGAAGAAAATGTGTGTAAGGTGCGAGATGCACCCAGACCCACCACTAAGAAGGCAGTGAAAGCATTTTTAGGACTGGTGGGATATTACCAAGAATTTGTTCCTAACTTTGCAGCTATTGCAGCACCATTGTCTGATTTGCTTAGAAAGGGTCAGCCTAATGTGGTTCAATGGGAAGAAGTACAAGAGAAAGCTTATGCTTCTTTGAAGAATGCCATTATTTGCAAACCCGTGTTATGTTTGCCTGATTTTTCTAAAGAGTTTGTCTTGGCAACTGATGCATCAGATCGCGGGTTAGGCGCTGCTCTCATGCAAGAATACGAGGGAAAGTTGTACCCTGTAGCATATGCTAGTCGTAAGCTATTGCCTCGTGAGGCGAAATATTCGGTCTCAGAGCGTGAATGTTTGGCTATTGTTTGGGCTGTAAAGAAGTTCACTTTGTATCTATATGGAACGGAGCTTGTGCTCCAAACTGACCATCGGTAATTAGAGTATTTGAACTCTGCTAGATTTGACAGTCCAAAGCTATTACGATGGAGTTTATTCTTACAGTCATATCGATTCAGGATTAAGTACGTCAAAGGCAAGGAAAATGTTGGCGCCGATTTCCTGAGTAGAGTATTTTGAAAGTAGTACATTGTTAGTGAAATGCATTGTAACCTAGAGTTTTGCCTATTAGGTAATTTTCTGGATGATTATACTGCATTGTAATTAATGTAATGGTATATCTGACTGTGTCAGGTCAGAAAAATCTGCTACTGGTAACATGTAATCCAGTACAACCTGTTTCATGAACTGGTACGCTAGCATGGTATCAGTGGGCGTGCACCTGTCGGTGCAAACGTCCAGGGCGGAGGAGGTTTCATCTAACCCAACGGCCACATGCTAGGGCACAATGTGACCCTCAGTACTTGAGTCCTTCACATTGGCCCCCGGTAGCGGTGTGGTCATAGGCTTGTTTGCCTAAATCACAGACGAAGAATTGAGCAAACTTCCCGGATGCAGCTTCGAAGCTGGCGGCAGCAGGCCAGTGGTTGATTGATAGGGCAGATGGCAATATACCGTCACTCTGGCCTGGATATCGTGACACAGAGCATCCACCAGTATTGGTGTTCTTTGGTTTGGGTCTTTCACCCTAGTCAGTTGGGACTGCGAGGCTGTGGAGTAGCCTACAGGCAGCCGGTCAGGCAATATGACTGTCCCTCTGGCATCCTCCTGCACCTGGATACATTTCCAGTCGTCTTGACCCTGTCTTGCCACTTGGATAAGTTGTGTCCAGGCGAGAGAGTGAGTCTGATGTTTGCGCAGCTCTTTCTCACTAAAAACAAATTCTTTGCGCCAGTCTTAACACTCACCTCGTCTTCTTTCATCTTTGTCTCGTCTTCTTTCCTCTCAAAATTCCAACGGCGATGGGCGAGTGCGGTGGCAGCAGGTTTGGATAGACTGGAAGCTGTTAGCACAGACCTACACGTTGGTGGCTGTGGGCTATGGTCGCTTCATCGTCGATTGAAGTGGAGGCGTGGGGAGGCAGCACCCACAGTAGCTGAGCAGCCTTATTTAAGGATAGCACTGCTCACCTCAACTGAGGAAGGGGCTAGAAAAGGTGCCCTAAAGAAAGCCCACTTCACATCACCCTGACTGGTATACCGCGACCAGTGGGGATCCCTTTTTGCGGTCGAAACAAAAAGAAATTCAGCTTACTCAGGCTAGGAGCCTGGAATATACGCACACTACAGGACAACTCAAACAACCCGGAAAGACGCACTGCACTTATTGCCATTGAGCTCAGCAGGTACAACCTGGACATAGTGGCACTCAGTGAGACCAGACTCCCTGATAGTGGCCAACTCAAAGAGCTCAGTGGTGGATACACCTTCTTCTGGAAAGGCAAGGGTGCAGTCGAACCGAGACAGCATGGTGTTGGGTTTGCAATTAAAAATGACCTTGTCAGAAACTTGCAGTCCATGCCAATTGAAATAAATGACAGGCTAATGACACGCAGGATCCCAGTTGGGAAAAGCCAGTCAGCCACCCTCATTAGCGCATATGCGCCCACCATGACAAACCCAGATGAAGCCAAAGACAAGTTCTATTCTGATCTAGAATCTGTCATATGCTCTGTCCCGGCAGCTGATAAGCTGATTCTCTTGGGGGACTTCAATGCTAGGGTTGGCTCCGAAATCTCAGCGTTGCCAAATGTTTTGGGCCCTCATGGAGTTGGTTCATGCAATAACAATGGGTTGCGCTTACTTACTTTGTGCGCTGAATTTGGCCTGTTCATTACCAACACAAATTTTAGTCTCCCCGTGAGAAACAGAACGTCATGGATGCATCCCCGCTCAAAGCATTGGCATCTCATAGACTATGTCATTGTGAGGAAGACTGACAGAAAGGATGTCCTTGTAACAAAGGCGATGTGTGGTGCCGAGTGTGGAACTGATCACAGACTCATTGTTTGCAAGCTCAGACTAACATTGAGGCGCAATAGACGCCCTCAAGGGAAAGCGCCACCTAAACGCCTAAATGTTTCAAAACTCTGCTCAGCTGAGAAACAGAGCGAGCTCTCCTCAGAACTCTCCTCAAAATTGGATTGCGTGACTTTTGATCCTGAGAACATTGAACAGAGCTGGACTGACCTAAAAACGACTGTACACTCTTGCGCCAGCAGCACAGTTGGTTTTCCTGTCCGCAAGCACCAGGACTGGTTCAATGATAATGATAATGAGATCAAAGTGCTCATCAAAGAAAAAAATAGTCTCATCCAAGCTCACTGCAGTGACCCCTCTTCCACAGCAAAAGCTGATGCACTGCGTGCATGTAAGGGTGTACTCCAGAAGAAGCTGAGGAAAATGAAAAATGACTGGCTTGAAGAGCGAGTAAGAGAAACTCAGAAATATGCCGACACAAACAACACTAGAAAGTTCTTTGAGAGCCTCCGAGCTGTGTTTGGACCATCCCGCTCTGGCACTACGCCACTTCTTGCGTCAGATGGTTCAACACGCATTGTTGAATTGAATGCCATAATTCAGCGTTGGGCAGAACATTTCGGAGGTGTGCTAAATCGGCCATCAAATATAAATACTGAGTCCATTGACCGCCTCCCTCAGACTCCTATTAATGCAGCTCTTGCCAAGCCATTCACAGCAAATGAGACCCGAACTGCCACAAATCAGATGTCCTTTAACAAATCACCAGGCGTGGATTCAATTCCTGCTGAGGTGTATGCCTTCGGTGGAGAAAAGCTTATTGAAAGGTTGACCGAGTTGTTCAATCATGTGTTGAAAGCAGGGAAGCTGCCACAGGACTTCAAAGATGCTTCAATCATCCATCTGTACAAAAACAAAGGGGACAGCCAAGTCTGTGACAACCATCGGGGAATCTCTCTACTTTCAATTGCCGGCAAAATATTGGCAAGAATGCTTCTGAATCGCCTTCTTGATCACCTCTCGTCAAATGACTTGCTTCCCGAGAGCCAATGTGGCTTTCGTAAAGAGAGGGGAACGGCGGATATGATTTTTGCTGCCAGACAGATTCAGGAAAAATGCATGGAACAAAATAAAGCGCTGTATATCACATTTGTTGACCTCACAAAAGCATTTGACACAGTGTGTCGTGAAGGCCTCTGGAAAATCTTGGCGAAGTTTGGGTGTCCACCCGAATTCATCACAATAGTGCGCCAGTTTCATGATGGCATGCAAGCTGCAGTCAAAAGCAACGGCAGTTTTTCAGAGCCCTTTGCTGTCACAAATGGGGTAAAACAGGGTTGTGTCTTAGCCCCAACTCTGTTCAGCATCATGTTCTCTGCAATGCTACAAGAAGCCTTTAGCTCTCCTCCTCAAGGGGTAAGCATCAAGTACCGAACTGATGGCAGTCTATTCAACCTCAGGAGACTTCAGGCAAAAACCAAAACCAAAAGTAATCAAGTCTGTGACCTACTATTTGCTGATGATTGTGCACTTCTGGCACACGATGAGGATAGCATGCAAAACTGTGTTGATAAGTTCTCTAGTGCCTGTGACAACTTTGGCCTCACAATAAGCACAAAGAAGACGGAAGTGCTCCATCAGCCTACTCCAGACGACAAGTATCCTGTGACCCCAAATATCAAAGTCCATGACAGTCTTCTGAAGGTGTCGGAGAACTTCACCTATCTTGGCAGTACACTGTCTTCCGCGGCTCGTGTTGATACTGAAATTCTCTCAAGAATCAGCAAAGCCAGCTCTGCATTTGGCAGGCTTCGAAAGAGAGTGTGGGATGTTGCCGGCATTCGCACAGACACTAAGCTGAAAGTGTACAATGCTGTGGTCCTTCCCACCCTACTCTATGGGGCTGAAACCTGGACAGTGTACCAATCGCATGCCAGAAAGCTAAATCACTTTCATCTGGCCTGCCTTAGAAAGATCCTAAGGATCAAATGGCAGGATAAAATTCCAGACACTGAGGTCCTCAATCGTGCCAAGGAATTGAGCATCTTCTGCCATCTGAAAAAAATTCAGCTACGTTGGGCAGGACATGTTGTCAGAATGCCCGACTCCAGACTCCCTAAGCAAATCTTCTTCTCTGAGCTCTCCAATGGAACGAGGAATGTTGGGGCCCCAAAGAGACGTTACAAAGACACTCTCAAGCAATCACTGAAGACCTTTGCCATTGATGTGAGTGAGTGGGAAAAGCTCTCGCTTGATCGTGCAAATTGGAGGGCGGCCCTTACCAGAGGCAGCAAAGCATGGGAAGCTGACAGAGTCCAGCAGGCTATCAAAAAAAGAGAACGGCGCAAGAAAAGGCCCAGTGGTACTGAACCAACGGAGCACTCTTGTCATTTATGCGGAAGGGTCTTAGGGCAAAAATAGGACTTATCAGTCACATGAGAAGCCATAAGTCATGAAAGAACAGTCTTTCCATTCTGTCCTCTGTGTCCTTTAGTTCTCTTTATTGTCCATGTGTTGAAATTCTCAACAATTTCTGTTCTTTATTCCTCTGGTGTTGTTAAGGTCATCATCATACCTGATGGACGAACTATTATATCTGACTGAGTGTTGAAGTGATGTCTGGCAGAGAACCACGAGGTATCAGTCATATTTTGGTTTTGTAATATGTCATTATTTGTAATCAATGAAGCTTGATGTAGTTTAAAAAAAAAAAAAAAGGGTAACCCAAATGGGAGCTGCGAGCAAGCAGTGATTTTCTGTGTTGCACTGATGTAATTTACGAGTATTCCAAGCTTGGACAGGGCTAATATTGATTTGTTGTAATTTGTTTGGCCTAATGTGATGCAGCTAGACCCTGATCAGTGGTCGTTATATGTATATTGGTATTTTGCCATTGTGTCTTATAAGTGTATGCATTTTTGGGATAACCATGTTATGAACAACGGTCTATGTGCTATGGTTCGTGCACGAAGCATTATGTATGCAATGGCCATCGTTTGACCACAGTGGGGTGGTATGGTATTGGTTCTGTAACAGTATCGTTAACCATTGTTTTATCATAGTGATGATATTGTGTTGGCTTTGTAATGGCATTGCAATGATAATATGATGACACTGTACTAGTGTTGTAAAGATACCCTGGTTATGGTATTGTATTTATGATGTTGGGAAGGCACTTAGCTTGTATTACTAATGTGTAGTTACTAGCAATATCTATTGTGAGATTGGAAAGTAGTGAGTGTCTGTAATTCTATCATAGTGTAGACGCTTTATGATGTTGATAGTTGAAAAACGTTCAACTTAAATTGGGGAGTTGTGTAGCGTCCTAGTCCTATGGGCTAACAATGTTGTCTGTAGCCCTCGGCGACCCCTCGTGTGCTAGTTTTATTTCTCTGTGATGTTTCTCTGTGTGACGTCATTCTTTATTGTAGGTCTATCGAGAATTTACCATATCATTCATGTCGGAGTAATTATGCTAGGTTGGCCTTGGAGTGACGCAATTCTGTGACGTGTCTAAGTGCGATTAGGTGGCCTTCACGCATCCCGTAGTTTCTGGATTTCCCGTTCGTGAACGTTCTATGTGGATGGGTATATAAAGGATGGCAAGCGAGTGAGGGGCGCGCAAGAGTCAAGTTATTCACATGTTAGGCAAGACCCTGTCATTTTGTGTCAGCTAAAATCCAATTTGGGTTTTTGTGATTACTGCGTGCCTTCCTAGTAACTGTAGGTAAGCTGTGACTACTGTGAGATATCCAACGTTCATTTACAGTCATTAAAAGTTAATATTAATCGTTCATCGGATCCTGTTTTCATTATTTCTACGACAGTTCGAGACAGTTTCGTTTTTAAAGGGTAGATCTCAGATCACCTGACTCTCCCTATCATAACGTGCTGAAATTTTACTTCAACTGTTACACTTACCATAACTTTTTACTTTTGAATACAGTCATGTGATGCTTAGCGAGCATTACACAAGTGCGTAGTAGGCCTACTAGAATGGCTCTGTGTGAGCAAGGTGGGCATAGTATAGTATACTCCTCTTTGGGCACACCACACGGCTCAACTGTGTGTAATTTATGTTCCACGGGATACCGTGTCTTGGCTGTAGATCTACCTGTTGTGGTTACGTCAGCAATCGATTAATTCACTGGCCATAAATTAAAAGGCCACCATTATCGGCAAGGTGCCTTGCGGATCCAAGGTACAAGCGTTATCCGCAAGGTGCCTTGCGAATAGTCCTGCTTCTGTGGCGGCATTACCCGCAAGGACCGGAATTTTGATCAAGTTCGTTAAAAGTGTGTTATTGTTCTGTTCAATTCAGTACCACTCCCTCCCCTGATGTGTATGATTGTGCCTGTTCAGCCACCTAATCTTTTTATCCCTTTCTGCAACATATAATGAAATGAGAGGTCAAAGAAAATTCTCATTTGTCGAAATTTATTTGAAATGTAAATCTGAGAGGATAGTTTAAAAACATTTTACAACTGTTTAAACAAAATGCATCATCATCACAAATGAAAAAATAAAATATATGGGCAAGGTTCCTTGCGAATAACGCTTGTATCTTGGGATCCGCAAGGCACCTTGCGGATAATGACTTACTAAAGGGGATAACGCGCCCTTGGTATACGGGCAAGGTGCCTTGCGAATAACGCTTGTACCTTGGGGATCCGCAAGGCAACTTGCGGATAATGACTTCCAAATTAAAAATGCGAGCACCGTCTCTGTACTGTTGGCTGATAATAATATATTATCATTGGTCATTGGGGCAGAATCACGCTGCGTGCAAGGACCCCGACCCGCACCATTGCCACCCTCCGCGGCATGTTTCTCGCTTGGTCAGGACAGACACGTAAGAGGAAGGTTCTGCAGCCTATCCATTGCATCATTTTTGGCACCTCTACCCTCCCCCTCGATGGCTGCGAAGGGTGACGTTGTTGAACAGGCCTGTGTCAACGTGTTTGTGGAAACTGGTTTTCACGGCCACGAGGCTAGAAATCAAAAGTTACATTAACTTACATTGAGTTGATTGAGGGTGAGAGCCATCGATCAACTCTATTTATCATAATTGGGGCAGTTCGAACCCGGATTAGCAGTAAATGTTTAATAGGGATAAAGAAGGAGGATGGGGGGAACTCATTTCAAAATCGCCTCTATTTAACAGAAACTCGAAATATCAAAGTTCGGTTTACTTTGGCTCCACTGTATGTTGTTGACTGAAAATGGGATATTTGTATTTAAACAATTTATTGGCATTTCTGTTTTCTGTCTAAGCTGTTATTTTTTATACTTTTTATTAACCCTATCAATACACCGTGTTTTAAAAAAGAAATAATTATTTGCTGCTTAGAGTCAGCCTTTTTCGGTCACCTTCTCCCGTCTCCATTTCAATGTAAAGGATTGTGCCAGACGATTACATGTAATTGTAATGCCTTAATTCTTTTTTAAAAGTACTTTGATATACATGACAATCAGAAAGTATGAAAATAATATAAATGAATTGTTTTCACAGCTTTATGATTTTTCTTTTTTTTCTTTTTTAATTTTTACACATGTGGAAAGACAATCACACAAAAAGGTATACAAGTAATAATAAGTACAGAGCAAATTAAATACAAGCTGTGCTTTCACTAGTTTCAGGAACAAAAAAGCTGCACCTGTTTCCCCTGAAAGGATAGTGTAATGAGCTGTCATGAAAAGAGTGGTCCATATCGATCCTAGAGGGGAAAGGAGGTGTCATGTGGCTATCCTAGGGCTTAACAAGGTACCCATCTTGGGCTTTCCCTTGGGTTTTCCACCTTCTGCATTGTCAGTCTCGCCCACTTGTTTGGCCATTCTTATAAAATGACCTGGGATGCACGTGAGTGAGTTAGTTAGATGTCTCGGCCCCAGTGAGCTGCGTTTTGAGTGATAGTTGCGGGGGCCAACAGCCTTCGGCTGAGGCCCCCGAGAAATCAAAGAACTTTCCCTATGATTTTTAGAGAATAAACTTAATGCCAAGCGAGTTGCTCAAAATTCTTGTGTTCGTTTACTTTGTTCAAGAACAGTTAAATCCCTCTCATATAACATGATGGAGCTGCCAATTTCTGGACTTTCATTTGTGCGAGTGTTTTCCATTTGGACGTTGAACTAGTGTATTTCTGCAGTCATTTGTGCAGAGTTCAACAAAAAAGTGCCACACCTAGGGCCATTAAAAAAAAAAATGGCTCGTATTTATCATCACGCCCATGCCAGGGGCCGTCTACCTTCAACTAACGCATCTTCTGTACAGAGGCAAACTGATGACTTTTTACCAGACAACGCCGGAGAAGCAGGTACCAATTTCAACTCTATAACCATCTCGGACACAGAGCCTGGGCTTGCCGTCGCCGCCAGTCTGTAATCTAGAAAGGTCCGAATCTGTCCTCTTACAGCATCCTTAGTCTGTCCCGGACTATCATCAACAACATCCCATATACATCAGCGACGAGATCATGCCCAACACGACCGCAGACCACACAAGAGCCTATAATAACCTCATGTGAACAGAGTCCCCTCGTTTCCATCCCTGACCGCACAGGAGACATCACCAACATCTGCCCTAGTTCGTCGCTTAAATATCTACAAGTGTGCCTCAACACCACTATTCCGGTAGTAGGGTTTTTAGACAGTAACAGTACCATCAACATTATTCACAGTGAACTCTTTGACACTCTTCCAAGCAGGAATAATTTCACGAAAACATATTATGAACACTTAAATTAGCATATGGACAATCAGTTTCAATCGCAGGCAAGATTTCCCTTTTTGTGTTCAACATACTAATATTTTGGTGAGGGCTACCAAACATCTTTATATATTGTGTGTCGCGATGTGGGTTAGATCAGGAGAATTCGACTGACACTCTTTCGAGGTCCGCTCTCACAATCGACGAACACACAAAAAAAATACTTGCACTCTAAAAACTAAATAAATCAATTGCTTTGATTTTTAGCAGAACTGTAGGGCAGTTTAATTACAGGAATTAATGTAACAAATATAATTATAAATATAAATATCAATTCAAAGGCAACTGAATCTAACTAATGAAACTACAGCTTTCTATAAAGACTAACTTATTCACTCTAACTACTTGCAGGTCATATGAGTTATATGCCAAATAGAATCCGCGCAATTAGAACCAACTCACCAACTTTTATTGAGTACTTCGATAATAAATTTATGATTAGGGTTATAATTATTCAGGGATTGACAGCCAAGCGCAACTGCACTAAGTAATGTCAGAGCTTGATTGAAAACGCACCTGCAATAAGAGCAACCCACCAACCTTTAATACAGTACTCCGATAATAAATGATTAGGTTATATTCAGGGATTGACAGCCAAGCGCAACTGCACTAAGAAATGTCAGAGCTTGACTGGAAAACGCGCCTGCAATAAGAACAACCTACCAACCAATATTTGAGTACTCTGATATATAATTATGTTTTTGCATGTGTTTTGCCAAGTTATTATTGCTTCACAATTGAGATTCCTCCTATATTGCTCTATTACATTTTGCTATTTCGATAAGAACCAAAATATAAGCTACATTTATTACTGCACTTTATTTGTGATTTTGATACACTCCTGCCTAATGTGTTATGTCGTCATCATACCAACATAGGTTCTAGGATTGTTCTTCGTCCACATTAGTACCACCCACATTATTTTCATCTAATCCAAGAGTTTTCATACCAACATTAGTATGTCCATCGAGATTTTCCCGCTCTTGTGTACTCAACCAGACAAATTCTATGCCTGCTCTGCCCCATAATTCAACTATCCCCACTTATATCACCCAGATTCCATTCTCGGGGAAGATTTTGACAGCAAATATTTGGTCCAGTCTCTCACCTTCGTGAGAATGGAATGCACCATGGCTCGGTCAGTGAAAATGTAAGGTATGGGTTTCCAACCCTGTTACGCTGTAACATAACCTTGACTCGATTTTATGTACCCTTATGTTTAACTCCAGGGTATGTTGATTCCGTATATGTACTCAAGCCCATTATGTTATTGATGTCGACATGATTTGCATTATTTTCATATTTGGACCTGTCATATGCATGGACCTTAGTTTATTATTTGGAGACTTTCCAGATATACTTACATTTTTTTTACTCCCCCTTTTATGGCAACGTGTTAAACTGCACTATTTGTTTCTTTTTAAATAATGTATCCATTATTTTAGTTGGCGGGGATGTTATAATATTAGTTTCCCACATTGGGTTTTCCCATGGGTTTTCCACCTTCTGGGTGGTCACTTGGGGTTTCCACCATCTGGGTGGTCAGACTCACACACCCCGTCCCTCAAGGCCAAGGTCGCTTCCCATCTTGGGCTTTCCCTTGGGTTTTCCACCTTCTGCATTGTCAGTCTCGCCCACTTGTTTGGCCATTCTTATGAAATGACCTGGGATGCACGTGAGTGAGTTAGTTAGATGTCTCGGCCCCAGTGAGCTGTGTTTTGAGTGATAGTTGCGGGGGCCAATAGCCTTCAGCTGAGGCCCCCGAGAAATCAAAGAACTTTCCTTATGATTTTTAGAGAATAAACTTAATGCCAAGCGAATTGCTCAAAATTCTTGTGTTCGTTTACTTTGTTCAAGAACAGTTAAATCCCTCTCATATAACACTGTGATTACTGTAAGATATCCAACGTTCATCTACAGTTATTAAAAGTTAATGTTAATTGTTCATCGGATCCTGTTTTCATTTATTTCTACGACAGTTCGAGACAGTTTCGTTTTTAAAGGGTAGATCTCAGACCCCCTGACTCTCCCTATCATAACCTGCTGAAATTTTACTTCAACTGTTACACACATCTTCCAAATAATTTCTTGCACGTGTAATGGGGTGAACCATTACAGGGCTGAGAACAGAGCTCGCTGCAGTGAAAGGGGGATGAACCCGTTTATTTTGACTAGCTGGACCACTAGATGTGGTCAAGGGGAAGTAACCACACAGAAACCATAGATAATCTCCCCTTATTGTTTGATCGCACACTTGACATGAGTCATGCAGTGTTGAGTAACATTGCCAACTGATGTACTCACTGCGCCAATTTTTAACCATTGTCTTAGCGTTGTCTGTATTGTCCAGGACTGGTCAATTTAAGTGACCATCCTTGGTGCCAGAACTAGAATCTTGTTATGTATCACTACATTATAAGTTTGTTTAGTATTTATCTTGTTAAGTAATATTTTATTAAGATAGTGTATTTACAACATACACGAGCAAGAGGGTAGCTTTTAAAAATGTTTTTATTTGTTATAATGTTTTATTAGAATTTGCACTTAGTGAGTGTCAGACAGTAAATGGGTTGCGTGTTTTTGGGTGACGCATAGATGATAGCGTGGGTCAGTCAGTTCCACCCAAGTCTTCAAGACAGCAGGACGTGTCATTCGGTCCAGGCTAAGATAAACCGTGAGAAATTGTAATTTATATTTCAAGATTTGTGAAGTGCCAGCTCTGACGATGTAGATCTAGATCAAGGGTGAATTCATTTGGTTAATCCACGTAAGTTGTACCCATTATTTTAGTTCTGGTATTTAATAATATTTAGATGATGTGAAATAACAATGATTGGATTATACTTGGAGGTTTGATGAACTTTGTTCAGCTTGGTTAGGCAATCGGGCTAGCAGCTAACAATCTATGGTAAAGTTTATCTTACTAAGTTTCTATCTTAGTATAGGATCTACCAGTATCCTGCAGAGGTAGAGTATAAGGTTCTAGAATCCCATTAAAGCTAGCGCGCATGATTGGTTCATGTAATTAAATGGAAACATTGAACTGTAATTTATGACAGACTGATTTTATGTGAAGCGCTAACAAATAGTACCACTGGAGTCCCGCTACTTGGATCAGAGATAGACAGATCTAGATCGTTATTCTTAATCTGCAGTTGGTGCCATTCATGCTCAAAGTGTCCTTCTTTTAAAAGGAGAGAGAGAGAGAGTAACGGGCAAGAATTATAACCAAGTTATTTCTTTACTTTAGTTCTTTTGTGGGTTTGTAAGGTTATTGTTGGATGATGATTATTTCTAGGTGCCCTTACATCAGCATTGTGACTATGATGTATGTGTAGATTTGTCTGGTGTGCCTTTTCGTTATATTTTATTGATATCGTATTCATTGTGAACTTTATGATAATGAGCAGACCAGTTAAGATGGAGAGAGAGGGGTGCGGGGGTTTGCAAGTGCGTGAGTAGGTCACAGCAGACGCCAGCAGGCGTGATCACATGACTTCTGGTCAAGCGGGTCAAATCAAGACCGGGATTGGTTAGCTAATAGCTTCCGGAAACGGAAGCTTGACCCAAACAACAATAACAAACCTGGCTAACTGTTTACAGTAGCTACAACACTTAAACAGCATTTGGGATCTCAGATATCGGAATTATCCTAAAGGATGATGATTATTTACTTTAATTTCTTAATTTATTATATGTTTATTATATGCCTCTTTGAATTAGTATGTTCTCTAAATAGGTGTTAAGTTGATTTTCTTCAATTTGTACTGGTTAGGTCGGACTTAGAAACTTTTGAGGGTCGAACCTTGAACTTTGGTTGTTGATAGGATGAATCATGAAGGGAAAGGCCTATGCTAGGTGTATGGATGCATTGTCTATGCATCAGGTGTCATGTTATGGCATCCTTGTAGGTGCTCATTGTCTGTTCTTTTGACACACTGACAGGTGTAATTGGACTCTGTTGTAATGAAGAGATCAGATGCATTGACTTAACTCAATCATTAGGGTTGTGGGTATTGCTTGCCGCCCAGTAGACCTATTATATGTATGTCATCATTATTATGATATTATCTTGTTGCATTATGTAATTATGTTCATTGAATATGTGGGAATGTTTTAGGTATATCAGTATTGTTGGAGGTAATGCAAGTGGACTTGACTGTTCAGTCTTGTAGTTGTACCATGTAATTGGGTTTGGCTTTATGCCATGATTATCATATCACTTGTACTGGGAGACTATAACTTGCTATTGTTGGTTGAGACTTAGGAGTTGACTTATCATGTGGGTTGGTCCACCTAGAGATACTCCTGTGACTTTATGAGTAAGGAGTTTGGTATTATATCCAGAGGATAGGAAAGGGATAAGTTTGGCTCTGAGTTGAGATAAGTCTGTGGCAGTATGGACTAGGGTTTTGTGTAATATTAATAATCTAGCATGTGCGGAATTGAGCTGGGTTGGTTAATGGGGCCTAAGTTAATTAATTTTGACTTAATGAGTAGATCCAGTTGGCTATTGCTATCCTCTGCTAATTATGATGGTATTTGTTAATCAAGGGATACTACGTTGTGCGTGGGTGGGCTAAGTAAGTAGACAGGATTGTCTTTTACTGAGCCATCTAGCACGGGCAGTTCTGTGGTATGAGTGTGTAGACTCAGCAGACTGTATTTTATTGTAGTTGATTTAACTCCAGCTCATTCCTAACTAGGATAGATTTGATGCGTACAGGGTGCGCGGCATACAGGGTGCGCGTATACACATGTAAGGCTTAATGTTATCTTGTCTGGAATCAAATTAAGTTTTCTCCCTGATCTAGATAAGGGCCGTTGTTATAATATAAGAATTATAATGTGTGGGATAGCCCTATGTCAGCCTGTAGTTAAGCCAAGGGAAGTAAACATGTTACTTGATAGGCTTGCATCTTATACTCGAGTTGGCTCCCTGGAGTGCTCACAAAGTAATAAGTTACTGTTTCACTGTTTGATAAACATACTAGACCTTCCCCATATTTAGTTTACAATGTGAATATAATTATTAACTTTTATGTTTTCTTTTGATGCATTCTCTTGTTTTAGCATGATGTAATGATTAACTGATGAGGTGTGCTGTTAATTCCTGTTTTTTTGGTTCTTCTTCAGCGCGCCTATCGGTTGGGTTTATCATATTGTCTTGTTTATTGTATTGTTTATTGTCTTGTTTATTGTACTGTTTATTGTATTGTGTTTATTATTTGATTTGTCTTTTCTTTCTCTTTTAATTAAATTGTTGTCCTCTCAAAACCTGATAGTTTTGTTTGTATGTTTGACTGTGTGAGATAGCTATAGAGAGACCGCTCGTGTTCCCCGACCTGTTACACACTTTAAGTCAACTGATTTAATCATCTTGTGTAATTTTTATATCCTTGGAGTTGCAAGCGAATACATATATTTTTAAAGCAATGAATTGCACTTCTAATTCGTTCAGAGGGTAGCCTAAATCACAGCTATATCGATCTAGACCGAAGGCCTTCCAGTACCACGACACGTGTATCTGTCTACTAGACTACTACTACATGTACCAACATCTTCATTTCTCTTGTAGAAACAGATTTTCTAGCCCTGTAGTTGTGCTATCCTTGGTATATACTCAGAGAACTAAATCTAATTGCCTCTAGTGAGGTAGATGTGTGAATGGTGCATTTGGTGCGTGCACTCCTGGAAAGAAGCATGAAACTTACATTATGTGTTATGTTTTTGGGTATGCTGAGTTCAGATCCACCAGACATCCGGCTCTATCTCTGGCGCTTCCCCCCTAAGATCCAAAAATCCAAGATGGCTGTCATGAATCATCCGGGGGGGGGGGGTGGTTTTAATTAAGTGGCTAACCCCTCCAGATGTCATAAATGGCGTTAAAGGTCTCCGCTCCTGAAGTCGAGGTCTGCTATCTAAATTTCTCCCCTCAGGTGTTATGTGGGGTGCTGGGCTTATCTACCGACCTGGATGCCTGGTTGAATTTTGTTCGACTGCATTTGTTGTACTTCGAGAGGTTTTAGTTGTATACTCGCATTCATGCTCTCCAAGCGATAGACAGAGGTCAGGACACGTAAATCAATTTTGTAATAAATAACAACTATGTATATGTTGAGCAGACCCGTGGGGTTTATTACCTAACTAACTAACCATGACAATACATAAGATATAAAATAGTAATACAAATGACTGTAGTCGTCTGACTGTAACTAAATGACTTCAAAGCTCTTCAAGTGTAATCCTACTTATCCTAATCTACTATAATTTAACAGTAGTAAGTAATTCAATTATGCACTGGCCTAGCTCGCAATGGAGGATTGCATAGGCGCAGTGGTTATTCCCTAAACACAAGACCTAGATCTAGATTCCCAGATCTATGGAATGTAATATATGATAGTTACAACAAGCACAATCTCCTCAATATAATATCATAAAGAATTTATGCAGTAGATCTAATCTAGATCTCGTACGGACTGGTAACACCCAGTCTCGACCGAACAGCTTGGGTTCACACATTCCATCTCAAATGAGGGGGCTCCACTCTTTCAGCCTCTCGTAGTTCGAGCTCGAATTGACACGCTCGTCTCGGTTATACTGTTGAGTTGTTACGTACTATTAGCCCTGGCGTGCACAGCCAGGGACAGAAGGAAAAAGCTTAGTTGAAATCATGGATCATGGCTGTCAATCAACAACGACACCAGTGTCACGAGCAGAGTTAGGGTCTTGGGGATGTTACGACTGCACGAGAGGCAGCTAACTCACACTCGGACACAACCACACAAGAAAAGTATCAAATAACTAGAGCGTATATATGTCAGGCCGGTCAGGCCATAGTTTACATAAATATTAATAACAAAACAAAAGACAATAGAGGTATATATTCAAACCAAAAAACTCTAATTAATAACTTAACCAATGATATTCATGTAACTATGGAGGTACTGCAATCAATAGCAAATAGGTAAATTATACGAAACTAGATATCAATTTAAAGTGACAGTTGAGTCGCCACTGGCCAGTCGCCAGGCAAACTCTCCCTAAATCATATGGGCTAGAGTGTTAGGAGAGCCCAGTATGTTCAAAGCCTACAGAAGCACTCTTCGGCTTGTAGGTAATTTAAGCAGTTGCCAAAAGACTATATTTTATGCACAATCACTATTCAATTCATCAACAATGTGCTATATTATTCCAATCATACTATGGCAATAGATCTATGATACAGGACACTCGTGGTCGAGTGCCGGCTGGGGTTTCCTTAGTCTTCTTATGAGGCTGTAGTTCTCTCTCTATCTCCGATCTCTATTATGCTTGGGATAAATAAGATATATTACCATTGGCACGCCTACTGATAGGCGTGAACATCAATATAGCGCAGCGTGGGCTTTCAAAGGTCAGTCCACTGAGACCCTTCTTTCTAGAGCTCAGTCAGTCCGTTAGCAAGGACTTCTTGTCTTCAAAGCACACAGTTCAGGTACTGGTCAACCGGAGATACTTCACGACACGATGCTTCTGCTCGTCTGTATTCACTAAATCTGAGCGTTACACGATGTTTTATACTATCTAACTACCCAGCGTGCTAGTCCGCTGGCCCAATTAGTTCAGCTATCTCATAGGTCGAAACCTCCCACCATTTTAATTGTAGTAATACGTCTGCACTATTCTACCAGCCAGTTAACGTGCAAAAACTTGTCTAGTCATACTTAACAATGTCAACTGTCCCCACCTTGTTTCACCCCTACTCCATTACTTATTAATCACGAACATAAAAGCCGACAAGCGTGACTCTAGCAGTTTAACTTTACATTTATTTACTCACCAACTATAATTCGCGAGGGCCGTCCAAGGCCACCAGCCAATTTCTCATGGCCCTGGTAAACAACAACAACTCACTCTCTGCGTGAGTTTTAATAACATCCGAATCATGACACATCCCCCACCCCAGTTAAAATTTGCAATTTTAACGATATATAAATTATTATCGTAAGGGGAAGGCATGAGTCGAGAAATTGCTCGAAAGGTTAACTTAACTAAGAATACTATGTAATAACTAAGACTAGTACTAAAGTTTAAAAAAAAACCTACAGGACGGGTATCATTGATGGACAAAACTTCATGAAAATCTTAAGGCTCCGTCCAAAAGTATATATCTCTCTGAGGATTAAATCTTACCTCTAATTACGTAGACATTAACAATCATAACTCTAAAATTTTAGAGTACAACACTGATCCTGTGCGAATGTCATCAGGAATGCATACATACAATGAATAATACTCAAGAAAAGATAACTATAGTAGCATTGATGGCATTAGTGGATCTGGACTCCTGGTCTGCCATGACTTCTCGTCCTCGACCCTGGGCAACAACGTCTAGTGTGGCCAAAATACGGGTCGACGTCAGTAAAATAGCTGTTGGAACAAAGGAAAGCACAGGGGTAGGTGAAAAGTGTTCACAATGGGTGAACAATATGTGATACCATCCCTCGGTCTCAGAATGAGGTGCTAATCCCATCCAACCCCAGTACATATGACAGACCTAAATAGGAGAACAAAATTTCCGGGTCTATCACAACTACAAATTTCGGCATAGTTAAGCTTAATTAACACTAACAGAAGCGTCCGTAAGATAATTTAGTCTGATGTTCTCGTTCAAATTTCATGTAGCGCTTCTCTTGATTTAAGAATTACCTAGCGCTTCTCGCATTTAACACTAATCTAGATCTCAAATAACATTACAATTAAATCTTTCCAACATCCAATCCGGTATAGATGAGATGACACGAAACGATAGCAGTTAATTTAATGCGCCGTTTCCGTACGCAAACCATGCACACGTCAAGTGTCACAGTCATCTCGGTAATATAGTCATAATCGGTTCAATTCAATATCCATATCGGGTATGTTCTTAGGTAACTCATCCACTGACCACATGGATAGTCACAATCATAATCGGTTATTCTTACTTGTCATATATAGTATTACTTTAGATGGTCCACGAAACGCGGAAAACCATAGACATAATCGGTTGTATAAAACAAACAACTCCACTCTTCTTCACAACTTCTTAAAAACGCGACCACGCAGTGTCCTCTGTTACCACTGCAAAAAACTCAAAAACGCGAACACGCAGTGTCCTCTGTTACCACTGCAAAATATCTAAAAAAACGCGAACACTCCCTTACATAACCGGTCTTACAGTGCCCGTCGGTCTTACACTGCCTGCGGCCTTACACTGCCCATAGGTCTTACACTGCATCTCCGCGCCTTACACTGCCTGCGGCCTTACACTGCCCTGAGGCCTTACACTGCCCTGTGGGGCTTATAATGCCTGTAAGAAGGTTCAACAATAACACGCGAATACGTGGATACGCAGTGTACTACGTTAGCACTGCTAAACATCTCTCAAATAATCGAAAAATATCAATATCATCCATCCCACGAGGCAATCTCATTATTGCTCTTCTCGGGTCGACGTCATACGCAGACGACTAAAAAAAAGTATCCTCAATATATATAATTCACATAGCTCTTATATTGATATCACCTCGACACTGATACAGACTCTTCCCCTGAGACAATTTATTGCTCCTTCGGGCGGCGGCATCAGCCGACAATAAAACCAATACTCACTACTCATCACTACACAAAAAAAAGGTCACCTCCCTAAACAGTCTAATACTGTCCTCACGGGAGCCCGTCAATTTAAAGACGAGATCGGTATAAATCAATAATTACCAAGAACTGGCAGTGTACTCACTGCACGGATTCCAACAATTCAATAATAGTTGTCACTTAAACAGTGTTGTCACTCTACAGCACAGGAGGGTTAATTCTTAATAACTTTTCCCTCTCACCAAGCCAAGTTACCTCTAAAAACCGCTCAACGTGTCAAAACACGTGAATCAATGGAAGTATGAATCAAAAGAAAGAAAAAAAAATAAGTGTAACCAAGAAAGATAAATACTATATAACGAATATATAAAAAGGTAATACATTACAAACAAGACGCAAGAGGAACAGAACGAACGATAAATTACAATAAGACGCTAGACTAACAGAAATCACGAACGACAACAGACCTGACTAACCTGAACTATGTACAGAAAGGTAAGAAAAGCACAAGAGAGACGTCTTCCTAAAAGTACGAGGAAGATAGAACGCTAACAATCTATACGAATAACAGGTCCCTACAGAACTATTCAAGGCAAAGCATATCTCCTATCCGTTTTAAACGCCATCTAGATCTGCTAGTCTGGCAAAAAGAGGTATGCTGAGTCTCGATCCCTTCCAACCTCCCGCGTATCTAATCTAACACAAAAGAAAAAAATAATGCCTGTCAAAAGTAGGGGAGCTGGAACGACGAACCCTTCAAACGAAGACAAATACAGATGGTTCACTTAACTGGGCAAAATGGACTGGCTCTTTCCTTTGGTCCACAGCGCTGGTCTTGTCTTTTCCTGATGCTAGCTGTCAGTCCCTCGTAGTGGTCCCAGGATCAATGACGAGAGGACATGCCAGACATGTGGGGGAGAAACAAAAAAAAATTAGCAGTATACAAAACTATTAACTACAAAAATGACATAAATAACAGTGCAGCTGTTGACGGGGTCCTCTTCAGATGACAGTAGTGTCCTCTAGATGTCAGAAGGTGACGGGTCCTCTTCAGATGCCAGCGGGGTCCCCTATAGATGTCACGAGCAGAGTTAGGGTCTTGGGGATGTTACGACTGCACGAGAGGCAGCTAACTCACACTCGGACACAACCACACAAGAAAAGTATCAAATAACTAGAGCGTATATATGTCAGGCCGGTCAGGCCATAGTTTACATAAATATTAATAACAAAACAAAAGACAATAGAGGTATATATTCAAACCAAAAAACTCTAATTAATAACTTAACCAATGATATTCATGTAACTATGGAGGTACTGCAATCAATAGCAAATAGGTAAATTATACGAAACTAGATATCAATTTAAAGTGACAGTTGAGTCGCCACTGGCCAGTCGCCAGGCAAACTCTCCCTAAATCATATGGGCTTGAGTGTTAGGAGAGCCCAGTATGTTCAAAGCCTACAGAAGCACTCTTCGGCTTGTAGGTAATTTAAGCAGTTGCCAAAAGACTATATTTTATGCACAATCACTATTCAATTCATCAACAATGTGCTATATTATTCCAATCATACTATGGCAATAGATCTATGATACAGGACACTCGTGGTCGAGTGCCGGCTGGGGTTTCCTTAGTCTTCCTATGAGGCTGTAGTTCTCTCTCTATCTCCGATCTCTATTATGCTTGGGATAAATAAGATATATTACCATTGGCACGCCTACTGGTAGGCGTGAACATCAATATAGCGCAGCGTGGGCTTTCAAAGGTCAGTCCACTGAGACCCTTCTTTCTAGAGCTCAGTCAGTCCGTTAGCAAGGACTTCTTGTCTTCAAAGCACACAGTTCAGGTACTGGTCAACCGGAGATACTTCACGACACGATGCTTCTGCTCGTCTGTATTCACTAAATCTGAGCGTTACACGATGTTTTATACTATCTAACTACCCAGCGTGCTAGTCCGCTGGCCCAATTAGTTCAGCTATCTCATAGGTCGAAACCTCCCACCATTTTAATTGTAGTAATACGTCTGCACTATTCTACCAGCCAGTTAACGTGCAAAAACTTGTCTAGTCATGCTTAACAATGTCGATTGTCCCCACCTTGTTTCACCCCTACTCCATTACTTATTAATCACGAACATAAAAGCCGACAAGCGTGACTCTAGCAGTTTAACTTTACATTTATTTACTCACCAACTATAATTCGCGAGGGCCGTTCAAGGCCACCAGCCAATTTCTCATGGCCCTGGTAAACAACAACAACTCACTCTCTGCGTGAGTTTTAATAACATCCGAATCATGACAACCAGGCTAACATATATTATATATATATATATATATCTGTCCAAATTTCCACCACTCAAGCAGGGAACCTCTGAATGTCCTCACAGTAAGACTATCCGTTTGACACTGGAGAAGTAGTCTCCAGTCAGCCAGCAAGTTAACTTTTACACATTCATGCGCACACGTTCAACCACTGGATCTCACACTTCACGGACTCTGGCACGTGACCGAGTCACTACATACTCACGCACGCCAGCACGAAATATTACCACCGCTCAGCGGCTGCAAACAAAAGCTGGGGTCCGTATACAAAGTGGGTGTCACAATCTGATCATGACAATGGCGGCCATAAAATGCTCATTTTTACATAACATGACTTTTAGTCATCTTACTTCAATAATTTTGGTGTCTATTCCTATGTTTTCGGGGTCAACAAATTCAAATATGACATGTTTAATGCTCTAAATAAAATATTTGTATAAAAATAGTACAAATCATCATAAAATTAAGATGGCCGCCGTAAAATACTAATTTTTTTTATATAACTTGACTTCTAGTCATCCTATCTGAAAAAAATTGATGTCCATACCTATGTTTTTGAGGTTAACAAATTCAACTATGTCACTTATTTCACTTTAAATTATTTTCTAAAATAAAAACTGTAAAAGCTTAATTAAATTCAAGATGGCCGCCATTAAATTGAATGTGTTGAAATACTAAGTTTTATATAACGACTTCTAATCATCCTAGATGAATAAATTTGATGACTATACCTATATTTATGGTGTCAATGAATTCTCTACGGCACCTATTTTGCTTTAAATTAAGTTTTTTTAAAAAGCGAAATCATTAAAAAGATAATGAAATGAAATATGGCTGCCAAGAAATTTATTTATTTAGTACCCCCCAAAAAAGTTTCTTTACATAGCTACATGTATTGTTGCAGATACAGTTTTTCACATGTTACTTGTACTTAAAATTAATTAAAACATACAAAAAAGAACATCCACTGACTAAATTAGAACTGTATAACCAGATATGTGCATCAAATATCATACTACACGTGAGGGGATGAAAATCAACAGCTTCTAAATTACTTTTTTTAGGGAAAGTGTGACATTTCCAATAATAGTATCAACAGTTCTGTCACATTTTCACTCCAAAAAAAGTCACTTAGGAGCTTTTGATTTTCACCTCTTCATGTAATGTATTTGTAAAAATACATGTATTAACAGCAGAGTTCTGAAGTCAGTTTACTCTCTATAACATTGTCCAGAACAAACACATAGTTGACTACATGGCAAATTTGCTTTAACACATGAACACCATCTCTTTATACAAGAAGTTTTGCAGCCACATTTGATAAGCTCCCTGCAGGCTTTAGATGCTTCAGGAAGATTAGTCCAGTATGGTGTCAATGTGGAGTCTCTTTCATTTCACTTCCACCCCCAATCTTCTGGTGATGGAACAGTGGGATTAGCAGTGAGGGTTTGCCCCCAGATGAATCCTGCCAGGTATACAGCTCTCTTCACATGCTGCTCAAGGGCGTTCTTTGTAGGGGGTACATTTTCAATGCTGCGAAGTTGAGAGAACAACTGCTTGCGCAAATCATTTACACTGGTCAGTTCTGATGTTCTCTGGTAAAGTAGAACAGTAAACCTTTCTATCTGGTCAAATTGATCTGATGAAATACAATTTGGAGTTTGTGATAAATCAGCAAACAGTTTGTGCAGGTGTGGCATGGAATGTAAGACACTCCAGGCTGTTTTCTTTCCTATTCCATGAAAAGCTGAACCTACATCACACCCAGTAAGGGCATGAAAAAACAGTAGTCCCCTTGATGCAACAGTACCTAGACTAGATCTCAGAAGATGGGATGGTATATAACGAACTTTGTTACCATGGCCAAAATGCAACCCATATTTCAGTCTTTTAAGACACTTGATACTGCGACAGCAATAACAACCACATCAGTATCTGTTGCTTGTAAGGATTTTCTTCAATCCTTTGTCATGAAGGTGTTTTGCATGAAATAGAAGACGAGTGTCTGCTTCCTCATGTGTACAATAATAATAGTTCTGAAACATCAGTACATGCTAAAGGTGGTGACACCACTTTCTGTTCAAAGGTTGAGATGACCTTGTTTGTGTGAAGAGAATTGAAACTCTTGAATGGCAACTGCAAGAAGCTTGAACAAGCTCTCTATCTCTTTGTTTTTATCACAACGCAAAAAGTTTTTCCAGTTTGCTGGCAGTTTAGTGTCCTTTTCTACTTTCATAGGTGTTCCAGATCCACGGTTTTGACGTGTTTGTTCCTTCAGACTGTTCTCTCTATATGTGTCCCAAACAACATCAAGGCGAAGTACTGGTTCTAACATTCTTTTACTGCTTGGAATAAATACATAGTCTGCATAATCTTTGAATGTGGTGATAAGCTCCTTTGCATTTGACTTTTTGGGGTCAAGGGAGTGCACAAGAGCAGCTCCATCAACTATTTTTGCATCAATAGCTGGTACAGTGTCTTGGAAGAGTGCCACAGATTCCAAACATTGAATCAGGTCAGGCTTGCAGGTGGCATGCATAATCCCGTTTGATGCTAAAGAAGGAGGCCATGGATGATTTTCATGGGAAAAAAAATTATCCATGTCACTCTCCCTAGTTTGGCTTGCTATGTACAGCCTAGAAAAAAGGTTGACATTACTGTTTAAGTTGGACATTTCTGTAGCACACTTAGTACTTTTTTTCTCTGAAGTTGAATTGACCAAGGAAGGTTGTTTTTTGGAATAGCATCAAAGAATGGTGTTGAGTTTCCATGAATACGCTCTGACTCAAAGTTTTTGAATTGAGTTCTACCAGTGTCTTCAGCAGATTCTATAGAATTCTTCACAGTATCAGGCACGATTTGTTTTGTATCGAGAGTATATAAATCTTTGCTTGTGTCAGAAAATGGGCTACCCGCTTCTTCAAACTCCCTGCACAGGTTTTTGACATCACTAGCGAATCTCTTTTGAACACTTGGTATCTGTTCATGATGCTCCTCTTCAAAGCTAGTTTTTGTGTCATGCTTGTCACTGTAGTCTGATAGCAATCTAGCAGTCTCTGGACCAGCAACCATCCACCGTCTCAGTGTCTCATCATTTTCAGTGATGCTGACCATGTGCCATCGCTAAAACCTTTTGCTTGTTTTCTGTGTTACAAAGTTGCCTTTAAGAAATTCTTCATGTGTGTAATTTAAAGTAAAATAAGCGTTATATTGGAATTTGTTGACCCCAAAAACATAGGAATAGACACCAAAATTATTGAAATAGGATGTCTAAAAGTCATGTTATGTAAAAATGAACATTTTATGGCGGCCATCTTGGATTTTGGGATTTTACGGGGGGAACCGTCAGAGATAGAGCCGGATGTCTGGTGGATTTGAACTCGGCATACCAAAAAACATAACATATGAAAGTTTCATGCTTCCTTCCAGAAGTGAACGCACCATTCACATATCTACCTCACTACTCGTACTCGTCTTGGAAATCGACCTATATAGATTAGATCTGTTTCTACCGTGACATCGTAGCACCTCCACAGTCTCCTTTGACCATGAATGTCCAGACACTCTACTGATTGGATGGGATTTTCAGAAGGCGCTGGTGGCCATTACGGAATGAGCCGTGATTCATTATTTGAGTCCGTCCATCCATCCATCCATCCGTCCGTCCATTACTGCCATTAGTCCATCCATCCATCCATCCATCCATCCATCCATCCATCCATCCATCCATCCATCCATCCATCCATCCATCCATCCATCCATCCATCCGTCCACCCATCCATCCGTCCATCCATCCATCCATCTGTCCGTCCGTCCATCCACCCATCCACCTGTCTGTCTATCTATTGACACAGTTCACAAGTTGACAATGCGTTCTGTAAATTAATGCTTGGATTTGGAACGTACTTTTATTGCAGCACTGAGCATTTAGCATTGAATTTAGAAAAGCATACATATCTAAGCAACAGTGAGCCAAATTTGAACATCAGTGATTTAAATGAATACATTATATTTAAATCGTGTAAAAGACATTGTCACAGGTAAAGAATTTGCAAGACCAATCTAAGCCATATTTTGCTGGTATGATTGTCTCAATCTGGCATTAATTTTTCAGATATTATAAATTGTATAAATTTTCTAACCACACATTTTTTTCAACATATGGACATGCACATACTGACATAGGCACTGTATTTTCAGTAGACCTTAGTTTTAAAAAGGAAGTGATTATACAGGCTGTCTCACTGCCAGCCCCACAGGTGATATATAATCTGCCTCAGCCTCAACATTTTATACCCCAGCCCCAAATTTTCATTATAGGCTGGTGTTAGTCCTTTCTTTTTAAAAAGCAGTTTAACACCGAACAAAACAGAAACATGAACATAACAAAAGCTTCTTTTCAAATCGTTATTTTTTCTTCATCTATATCACTGCATTAAGACACTCACATACGTGTACCTATAAAAACAACAACAACAAATTATTAAGTATTTAACACACTTTTTATAAATAAAGCAGCTTCAAAAATGGACAGTTCTTTACATTAACAGTGTGGGTCACAACACTCATACAGCAGCGGTAGCCTTGTAATGTTGGCCTAAAATTATATCAAAATAGGATTTTGGACCCTTAGCGGGGCAGTTTGGATTACCTAATGGGGCAAACAGCATAATAAAGGTTATTTCTCTGTTCAGAGGAATCCATTTCCAGACAACTTCGAATTATGCGGTATGCTTTTGAACAAGCCAGTGGCTGCCTTATTTACCCCAGCCCTAAATCGTCCTCCATTCATTTACACACCCCCCCCCCCCAACACCACTTATCATGGTTTTATTCCTTTGCCGCCTTTTGTTTTTTTTTTGTTTACACCAACCTGGTATTCGCACTCACTCCCCCTCCCCGCACACACACACACCCATAAGCGATATCGCCCATGTTAAAAACCGCTGGTCTACACTGAGTAAATTTAATAATGAAGATAAATGAACACAGCAAATACCACAAACAGGGCCGAGTAAGATCATCGGCAAGATCAAACACTAATCACAAGTACATGTATCACTGACATTAGGGTTCTTCATGCGTGAATGTTTTTGTGGCTCCGTGAAGCACTTTTATCAGTAACACATATACCACACAACTATATTAGAAACAAAGGGCTTTTCTAACATGTCTTCTTTTTTTTTTGAGGAGAAGGGGGTGAGGGGGGGGGGGAGGGTGGATTTGTAAAACACCCGATTTAACAAAGCCTGCACCATAAGCATCACAATTGTAATGTGTGCATTCTTTTGGGGCGTTGCAACAGGTGTGCCAGAGCTAAGCCACTACAAACATCTCACTCGTTAACTTTTCTCCCATGTGTGTTCTTTTGCAGTTTAGACGTGCTAAACCTATACTACAAACATCATACTTGCAAGGTTTCTCACTGGAATGCATTCTTTTGTGGGCATGTAAAGAACGTAAAGCAGCAAAACCTACACGCAAATTTCACACTTGTAGGGCTCCTCTATTGTGTGTGTTCTTTTGTGGACTTTTAAATCATCTATAAGAGCAAAACCTTTTCCACATATATATCACACTTGTAACTTACAAGATTTCTCTCCTGTATGTACACATATTTTTTTCTCAACCTGTAAAGAACGAAAAGCAGAAAAACCTACACAACAAGAATAACAATAGTAAGTCTTCTCTGATGTCTGTATTGTTTTGTGGACTTTTAGGCCGCCAGTATGAACATAGCCTTCACGTCAAACATTATACTTGCAAGGCTTCTCTCCTGTGTGTTTTCTTTTGTGAGCAGTTAACTGGCATCATGTAAGAATAAAGCCTGCGTCACAAACATCAAATTTAAAAGTTTTCTCTTCTGTGTGTATCCTTTTGTGGATTTTTAAATCACCTCCAAGAGCAAAACCTTTTCCACACATATCACATTTAAAAGTCTTCTCTCCTGCGTGTATTCGCTTGTGGCGTTGCAACTGACCTGAACAAGCAACACCAACAGCATATACATCACACTTGAAAGGCTTCTCTCCTGCGTGGATCCTTTTGTGCAGTTTTAAATGACTTACTTTATCTAAACCTTTTCCACAAACATCACACTCAAAAACCTCCTCTCCTGTGTTCCATCGTACTGTGTATTAAAAAATCACATCCACGATCAAAATCTTTTCAACAAATATCACACTTAAAGGCTTCTCTTCTGTGCTTATCCTTTTCTGGGTTTTTATAAAACCTCCATGAGCAAAACCCTTTATACAAACATCACACTTAAAAGGCTTCTCTCCTGTATGTATTCTTCAGTGGTATTGTAAACTACTTTTAGAAGCAAAATCTTTACCACAAACATCACACTTGAAAGGCCTCTTTCTGGTGTGAACCCTTTTCTGGCCTTTTAAATCACACCCAGAAGCAAAACCTTTTCCACTAACATCACACTTAAAAGGCTTCTCTCCTGTGTGTATTCTTTTGTGGACTTGCAGATGACTTATTTGAGCAAAACCTTTTCCACAAACATCACACTTAAAAGGCTTCTCCCCTGTGTGTATTCTTTTGTGGACTTGTAGATGACTTATTTGAGCAAAACCTTTTCCACAAACATCACACTTAAAAGGCTTCTCTCCTGTGTGTATTCTTTTGTGGACTTGTAGATGATTTATTTCAGCAAAATCTTTTCCACAAACACCACACTTAAAAGGCTTCTCCCCTGTGTGTATCCTTTTGTGGATTTTTAAAGAACCTCCATGAGCAAAACCTTTTCCACACAAATCACACTTAAAATGCTTCTCTCCTGTATGTATTCTTTTGTGGGATTGTAAACTACTGTTAGAAGTATAAGCAGCCGCACAAACATCACAATTGTAAGGTTTCTCTCCTGTATGTATGCCTTTGTGGTATTGTAAGGTAATTTTAGAAGCAAAACCAGCCGCACAAAAATCACACTTGAAAGGCTTCTCTCCTGTGTGAATCATTTTGTGGTGTTGTAAATCACTTCCTTTAGCACAACCTTTTCCACAAATATTACACTGAAAAGGTTTCTCTCCTGTGTGTATCCTTTTGTGGCTTTTTAAATCACTTCCATGTGCAAAACCCTTTCCACACACATCACACTTAAAAGGTTTCTCTCCTGTGTGAGTCCTTTTGTGGGTTTTTAAATAATATCTTCGAGTAACACCCTTTCCACACACATCACACGTAAAAGGCTTCTCTCCTGTGTGCATCCTTTTGTGGCGTTGTAAATAACTTCCTTTAGCAAAACTTTTTCCACAAACATCACACTCAAAAGGCTTCTTTCCACTTTTTGAATCTGAATCTGTAACAAAAGTTTTGGAAGGCACTGGATTAGCCTCAAATTCTTTGATATCAGGTATACTGGACACATTGCAATCCTGAAGAACCTGCTTTCCAGTGTATTCTCCGGTTGAATGATTTTCTTCTGGGCCAGAGATAACACAGTTCACATTGTCAGTTTCCAATCTCTGAACTTCCATGCCACTTTGGGTTGAGATGGAATTATTCATTCCACTACCTCTGGGAATAGATGTGTTGTTTTTCTTCATATGGAAACTTTTCTGTTCAGTCGTTTGTAAGTTATGTTGTTGCCTGGAGTATTCAGAGTGATATTTACTCATATGTTTCAACAAGCAATTGTGTTCAAGGAAAGCCCGATGACACATGTCACAGGAAAACGTCTCTGGAAAGACAAATAAGAGACTACGGAGAGCTCATTCTCTGATCATTCATAAGGGACAACAGTCTAACATTTTAACTAATCCACATGCTTCACATACATTCCTATAAATGTTTCTATTTCATATTGCAATTGTTTTGTTCTCACTATTACTGTATTCTATCTTCTTTTACAATCAGCTGCAACTTTTACCGCTTTTACCATATCTGGCTGTCAATCACTTAACAAATTGTCAATGTGCCAAAGATTTGGAAATGGCAAAATATGCAACATGCAATTGATGAAAACTGTTTTAAGAGTATTTTACTAGATCTGGACTCGATTTCACTATGACAAAGCCTTTCCAAACCACAGAATCATCACAAGTGGTGAAGACCTATGACAACACTAAGTGTGTAAACAGTAAAATCTCGCTACACCGCCACCCGTTATACCGCCATTCCCGCATACCGCCAGCTTTTTGCCGTGGTACGGATCTGACACCTATACAAAGTAGATAAAAATCTCGTTATACCGCCATCCGCCAACAATTTGACTGCTACATTCATAACTTGAGTATAGTAAATATTGCTCGTTATAGCGCCAACGTAAATTTAACCCCCACTCCCCACATCTACCTAAATCCAGCTAACAGTCGGAACATCACTTAGCACCACAGTCTGTGCTTGTTACTCAAACATCAATCCTACTACACTAACACTGTAACATTAACAGTAACACTGTCTTTGCTTTTGAAGTCCTGATAGGCCTAGTGATGGGACATGCAGTGGGAAAGACGGGTCACAGTTCAATAGAGAGTTTGCGAACGAACTTAAGCGCGTGCCAGGTGATGCTTCAACTGGTTCATACCGGTCGCGGGGTACGATGCAAACAACGCACGTTTGTTGCTGAATTGTAATGTAGCATTATTTGTCGTGTTGCAATACATAATACTTTTACTCTTAAGATGCGATTTCCTGAATAAATAAACTCCAGCACACATAAACACAAGAAACAACAAACAAACAAAAATACAAATGAAAGCAATGTAAACTTCAAAATGACAACGGAGGTTTATGTCTAGCGGAGAGATAAGGGAGATAACTGCAATATTTTAGACATGTTAGCCAGTCCAATGTTGGTAAATTACTTAATTACTTATTTCCCTTGTTCTACATGGTATTTTCGTTGTACCGCCGTTCTCGTTATACCGCCAATTTTCTATTTGCCTCTTACTTGACGGTATAACGAGGTTTTACTGTATTTATATTCTTTTTAGTACAGTATAATATAGGCTTTGTTGCTCAAGTGTTTGTGAAGCTTTTGTCATATGTTATGCAATGTCAGTGTTTGTCCTCTAGATAACATGTCTGTTCAGACATATAATATAATAGCTGAGTACTCTTTCGATGAACAGGTTTGTGTAGGTTTTTTTTTTGGGGGGGGGGGAAAGTTAAGACGCCTGTGAACTAAGAAAGGCATTAATGCTGCATAGATATCTTAAGAGAGATATACAACAACAAAGGACACCACTTCAGACCGAAAGGAATAATAACAAAAGCCAAGATGCGTAGGGTCATCCCCAAAGCTCAGCGATAGGACAGTACACAGTGTGCAGTGGTGCTCACCGAAAATTTTCAGGAAGTGATGATGTCATAAAAACTTACAGCATGTCAATGAGCTTAGTGAAAATTGGGGAAACAATAAATTTCCATTAAAAAAAATTACACCGATTTGAGACTTCTATTAAAAAATGTGCATTCTTACATCCATTCTGATGCACCATATAAAATTTGAATTCCGAGTGTTGAGTTGTTCAGAAGCCTTTTGCAACGAAAAATCTCAAGTCCACAAATATAGTATAGATGTATGAAAAATGATCCACAAATGCAACACTCACAAGGCATCTGCTTATCTTCTGCTCCTTGTTTTGGAAGGACTGATAGCTTCTTTTCTTAGTTGAATTTAATACAATAAAATAACTGTACTTACCGCTTTTTTCACTTCCTGACTCAGGTTCCACTTTTATGATCCGTGCTGTAGGACTATTACTAGTGTTAACCCTGCGGTATGTATGACATTTCATGGTGTTTGGACTTTTCATCAGGGCTAAGTCTATTTCTGCCCCCTTCTCCTCTTTAAGCTCTTCACACACAGCCCATAGTTTTACAGCTAAGCATTCACTTGTTCTGGTTAATAATTCAACCTTTTCATCACCATTTAAGACATGGCTGTCTTCATAACTACTATCACTGACAAACAAATTATTATATTGTTCTTTCTTCACACCTGCAACTTCTGATATCCTATTCTTTCTGTCAGTCCCATTTTCAGGTGTAACGTTTGTCACACACTCTTCATTTTTCTCACATTTCCGTACAGTCAAACAATTAGAAACTGATCCTTTCGATGACAAAGTTTCTTGCATATCACCATGAGAAAGGACCACAGATTCAATTGTTATATCTTTATGATCTAAAAATTCAGTTTTATTATCTTGATCTGAAATGACACCATTCACACTTTGGCAACTCCCGTTGTCGTGATCACCTGGTTCTTCCTTTATATTAATCAGCAAATCAACTGTTTCTTGTCTTCGTTGCTTTACCTCAACATCCTGTTTCAAATTTTCCATTATTGATCTTTGTGCCATCTTACCATGATCCTCTTCAAAAAACAGGGTCACTTTCCTACTCTATCCTAACATCAGTATAAAATCTCTGTCCTCCTGTGGTGCAAAGTATGCAACAAGTCCAATCCCAAAAGTTTCAGAATCTATGTATTGAATTTCAGGCTACACATCCACTGTCCATTATGTTTTCTCCATAGTACAAAATAATATAAGTGTGGACTCAGAAACTGAAAGAAAAGAAAATTGGTATTATCACATGTGGTCTGCAATCGATGTCGCTGGAAAACCAGGATGTTTCATCAATATTTTCTCACGAACACATTAAAAAAAAAAAAAAACCTTTTATTCAGATCTTCTATTTTCCTGATTTTCCATCTCTATTGATGTTTGTGTGAATTCTTACTGATCACACAAGAAAACACATAGACTGTCATTTCCTTGCTTCTCCTGATGTAAAGTGCTGAATGTCTATCCTAATTATCAATAATTCTGTGCCTGATTAAAACCTTTCAACAAGTCTAATCACAAAAGATTAAGAAACTATGTTTTCAGTTTCAAGCTTGACATCTGAATTCCCTCAGTCCAAACAGTCTTTTCTTCAGAATACAATACAAACCACATACAGGATAAGGAACTGAAAGAAATGAAAATCAGTATTATTTCACCTAAAACAAATATCCCAGCTTTTCGATTGGATAAGACCGAACTGGTCTTCAGTATGGAGCTTCACTTCACATGTAATTAATAACAAATTAATAACAGTTGATTAAGAATCTGAACATGAAATATGATGAAATCAAAATCTCAGTTTCATTAGTCATTGCTCTTCTTTATGAAGAGACTGTATTTAATTTGTATAGTGCTCCGTGTTCAAGAAATGTATTAATGGAATTAAGACCAACCAAAACTTCAAGTTTTGAAAGGAATCATGTATCAAAAAGTACATTTTTTTACCATTCTTCGGCCCTTGCAGTGTTCTTGAAAGTTTGAGAAAATGAATTACAAATCCTGTGACACTCATTAACACTGACCAGCTTCTTTTCATGCCCTAGGCCACCCACATTACAATGCATATATGGAAATCAATTATTTTTTCCTCATTTTGTTTTAAGTTTGGTCTAAAGGGTGAAGTTAGCCAAAATATTTCTGAGTTTATCAAGAATTGGATTTCTCTGCCATTATGCGCAATTGCACAATGAATGTAGTGATCTAAGTTGTCAGTGTCACATTCACAAAATGCCCTTTTTTTGCTACTCAATTTGTTCCTATCAATATCATGACAATTTAAAAAAACGAAACAAAACAAAAGACAGGAAATTTCGATCAAACTCAAGCAGAAGAAATGCAATTTCCATCCTTGCGTTATTTGCACATATGTCCATTTTTGTTCTTCCTAAAAAAAAAAAATAAAGGACAAAAGGGCAATCTGAATCACAGAGTATTGCAAAAAATGCCATTGGAAAACTTGGGTGTGTGATTAATTTTTTCCCAGGAATACGTTAACACGATGAACCCTGTGACTGGAGTGGTATCACCATGTGATTGATGCGCTAGGCTCCATATATTCCTGTTCAAAAGTGTACTGGTGCTGAATGTTCTACCATTTGTTATCTGAGCTTAGGAGATATCATAGAGGGAAAATCAACTGGTTAGGATTCAAAGTGGCACAGATATCCGCGGATAATGTTAGCAAACAGTAGTGGCCTTTTTATTTCTAAAGGCTAGCAGCAGCTTTAGCAACTCTTCTCTTCAATGAACAGTATTAAATAAAACGGAAGTAATCCGAAGCAAATTCACAATGTGATCAGTTTCCCTACAATGCAGATTTTGCAAAATCCCGAAACTAAAACAGATTGATTCCTAATAAGTGAGAGGAGCTAGCAAAAAAGACTAACCTGATAGGAAAAAAAAAAACCACTGTGCCCAGTGGAGAATTAAACCTGCGGTCTCCTGATTGAGAAGTGAAGATGTTAGTATTTTTTATTAGCCACTACCCCATGCTGGAGCATGTTAAATGGTGAAGGAACTCTTCTGAAATAAACATTACTATAACCGTAAATGAAACTAAAAACTTAATCCAATGCCATAAACTAAAGGCAAATTTCAAATATTATTAGAGAACAAAACACTTTACATGTCACAATATAATGTACCAAGGTTACTAAGTATTTTGTGACATCTACAACTTTCCTTGTTCATATTATATAATGTGTGGTGACTGCAGCAGTTTTTGTTCTACAAGATGAATATTTCCTTGTTAATCTGAATATGGAACAATTTTTCCAATAAGTTTGTAGGACCCTATCACAAACACACAATGGACAAAGCACGTAACCATGACTTTTGTGCGTGTATAATTTATGTCCCTTGAGCCAATAAAATAGATCCTGTTGTCTCCCTTTCAATTCGACACCGTTATGCCAGATTTTCGTGTGTACGGAAATGGAAGTGGCAAAAGAAAAGTCAAAAACCTATCAAATAGTGAAATAGAACTACATACTTTAATTGGAGTTTTGACTTTTTTGTTTCCGTACCCATGAAAACACAGCTTTAACAGTATGCTGTTGCT
This sequence comes from Onchidella celtica, assembly GCA_963931925.1. Taxonomy (NCBI): domain Eukaryota; kingdom Metazoa; phylum Mollusca; class Gastropoda; order Systellommatophora; family Onchidiidae; genus Onchidella; species Onchidella celtica. The sequence goes on along the minus strand of OZ007584.1, from coordinate 12,775,961 downwards.
TCACTCACACTCCTTACGGTCCCCGTGGTTATAATAGAAGGGTCGGACCTGTATCCTCTCACTAACACTGATGTATATTATTGATGTATTGTGTTTTGGACAATTGGCTGAAATCCGGCTGTGCCAATGATATTGACATCGGAGAACTACAAGAATCTGGGGCGGGCCCCTTCATGCCTTTATAAACTAAAACATCCGCCATCTGTTTGATCTAGTACAATGATTTTTAGTAGCCGTACAACATGTATCGGTACAGATCTATGGGATGCTTGACCTTGATCTAGATTCAGGGGCGAGGCTTCCTCATAATCAATTTATCACTGATTACCCCTCGAATATTAATTCTAGAATTACTACTCTTTTCAGATCGAGCCCAACTCCAAGTCCATTTAGTCAGTTCAGCATTCTATTCTACCTTGCTATTTTGGGTTTGTTGTTATAGTCTAACACCCCTCACCGAAAAGCATCTTTGTAGGGACTTACATCATGAACTGGTCCAAAATCAGTGATTAACAAAGACGAAGACTTGACTACACCCAGAAGCGTGCTTGAGCATAGCCTGTTTTCTTCAAAGCGGCGCCGCAGACAGCAAAATAGTGGGGGGGGGGGGGGATAGGTTTATAATTAAGGTTTGACCTGATTTTACGTACGTGTGCAGGTTTTTCACTTTGCGGTCGTTTTCATCCCAATCGAAAGGTAAAGAGTAGAGTGAAAGAGTTTGTGTGGATCTTTTTTTTTTTTGTTTGAGGTAATCTAAGAATAATTTACTCTACGCACAGTAAAAGCTATCAAAGAATAATAATTATTATAGTCTAGGTCTAGATATAACTGTGATCAAAATCAGTCGAACGTATTAAGAACATCAATTCACTTGACAGGTCGCTCAAACCTAAACCGCAACTGCAGATAGCCACTTCTCCGAAATCGCTACACATTGTTGTGCCACAGAGATGCCATTTAAGCACTTTCTACCATTTAATGTTAATGGGTCCTTTCCGAGAAACTTTATGAGATGGTAGAATAACAAAATCTCTGGCTATGAATACGACAATGAAAACGTGCTGTTCAAATTATATTTTAAAAAATGGGTGAAAAATATGCGTTTATAAGTCTGTTAGTATAAATGAATATTTTTTCAGATTAGTTTGGCTTGTAAATTGCTGCATTCCTGTCCTGTTGACAAGAATAGTCCACTCTTCAGATGTTTGCAGTGCCTGGCAAACGTTTCATTGTTTTAGTCGCTGCATTTATAATTATGTACATGATGTAGCGATACATCTTATTATGAGGATCTTACTAGCTTAAATTCTGATTACCTTCTGCAGAGGGCCACGCTTCGCCCCTGTCTAGATTCTAGGTTTTTGAGTAACAGTAGTTAACACGTCAAATCAGTCCGCACAACATATATTCCACGTTCGCAATACGCACAGAACCAAGCAACCAGACAGTCCAAATGAAAGCATCCATCGTCAATCGACAATAATAGTTCAAGTAAATCTACCACTGCAGGCATCAAAAGATTCAATTCTGGTGTAGATCTAGGTTTGACACACGAAGTCAGCACAACACATAATAGTCTACGTTCACTCATATGACACGCGACGTGGAACAAGTGGGTCTTGACCAGACACAGTACGTCATCTTGTGACCCTTCACTCACTTTTTTAATTTGGCATTATAAATTGTCAGTGCAATAAAAAGCAGCTGATGCATGTGAAGCGCCTGATCTAAAATGGCGAATCAGCCAGAACACAACGGTAGCCTTATATGTGCCTTTGGACATGGTAAATGCTAAAAAGGCTGATATCTCGGATTCGGCGAACTTGCGCTTTTTTTTTGTGATTAAGCAGGGTGTTTTTTTTCTTGTTTTTTTTTTGGTGGTGTTTTTCAATTCTTCATATCAATTGTTTTGAGACAAAGCAAAACCGGATATCCGGTATATAATATACCAGAGATCTGGCACCCATGAATAGCCTAATAAAAAAACCGGAATTTTTCTCGGAGATGTCTGTGATTATAAGTACTTGATATTGATTTAATCAATGAAATTCCAATTTATCTAGAAAAATATTTCCAATTATTTTTCAAATGATCCCATTGTTTTCAATATGTGCACTGAGGGACTATGGGAGGAATATGGAGATGGGTTCAATCTGGGGAGATCACTCCCAGTACAATATTATCGATGCTGTTGGGTAAAATGAAATCCATGAGGAGATTTTATTCCCCAATTCTGGCAGCGAAATGCTTATTCGCAGACGTCTGATCTTATTCGCAGATCCAGATGGGGAGTTTCTTGGTATTGTGATGTCTACTATGGAAAAGTTCTCCCATATCCAGCAGTCTGCGATGGCGCAAAGTAGCAATGTCACTCGGATGTATTTCTGTGTGTCTAAATTAGGTCACTGCCGGCGGGTCAATTTTTGGAACGTGTGTGAAAGAGGGTAATTCTCTTGTATGTCCTCGTACCACGTCGTTTCATAACCAATATGAATGAAACTTGGAAACCGATCAGAAAATAGATCTCTCTAATGATAATTAATAGGCAGAAGACAATCTTTTTACTCTGCCAAAAAGCAGTTTAAAGTCTACCGAACTTCTTCATCGTTATCACAAGTAGTTAGTGTAGTGGACCTTTCAGACTCACCCTTAAAAATATTAAAAATTCACCTCTATTACGGCATAAACATCCAAAAAACCACCCCTTTAACAATGAATACCCCGCCCAAAAATATTTGAGAATCACTGCTGGCGCGACATGTATTCAGCCGTGAGAACTCAATCGATAGACCTGCTCAATGTTTAATGTGAAAATCGTTCGAGTGGGGTCTTGTAAAGAAATGTGTTTAGTTAGACATTCCGTATAACTGCAAATAAAATAGGCCTCTCTGTCTGTCTATCCTTCTCTGTCTATCTTTCTCTGTCTATCTAGCTATCTGTCTTTATATCTCTCTGTCTATCTGTCTCTCGGTCTATCTCTCTGTCAACCTGTCTCTCTATCTCTCTCTCCCTTTTTCTTTCTCTCTCTCTATCTCTCTCTGTCTCTCGCTCTATTTATCTCTCTCTCTTTACCTCATCTCTTTACCCCTTCTCCCTCCCTCACCACTTTTTGAACCTTACACTGCTAAACTACTGTACGAAACACTTGCTTAACGAAGAAAATCAATAAATTTCTCACCGATATAACACTGTGGAGTCTCTTTGTTGCCTTTTCTATAGAAATAACGAGAATGATTATTGATTTGAGCTTCACTTGTCTGGCAACCCTTATTGTTACACTACCTTTCAATAAATTATTGATCTTTGTTAACTGCCAGTTCTAAAGCTATAGCTTCTTGCTTGGAAACTGCAGCGTGTAAAATTGCAGTGTGTAAACTTACAGTGTGGAATCATGAATAAATACTGTAGACCTCTATCCTGTTAAGTTTTAGAACCCTTGCAAAATAAGGACATTCAATTGATTCATGCATGGTCGAGCTCGTGGGATTTCAAAGGAAAATTTTTTTATTATCGGAGTCTTCATTTCACTATTGTTGAAGTTTCTATTCAAGCGGTATTGCAGCGGTGTTTTGAATAGCTGAATAGTGAATGTGTGTATGGATGAATCATTCCAGGTGTGCGCACTGCGACAAATTTTAACCAATCCAAACGTGATATTGATTTAATCGTTGTTCAAAACACACATAAGACAGTCCAAAAGGAAGCTCTCTCGAAAACATTTAAAATGGCTACTAATAATCCTACATCTATGGAAGTAGATAACATCAGCATTGTTGATTCATTTTTACAGTGTGTTCAATCTTCGACAAACATGCCTACTAAAACTTTAAGATTAGAATTAGCAAGAAAAAAGAATAAACTTGATATAACAAAGGACAGACTAAACTAACAAAAAAATAAAATAAAAAATGAAATTGCCCAGTTGAAAGAAACTGAAGATCAGTATAATCAACTGGTTGCTGAAATAAAACGAATGAAAAAACTGATAAAAGAACAAAAGCAATAATGCTCATTTTTCTATTTTCCATATTTATTTTATTATCTATATAATAATATTTTATATTTTATATTATTTATACTTTATCTATCCTTTATAATATATAAAAAAATAAAAAAAATAAAAAAATATTAAAGGATTATTACTGGCCATAAGCGTTTTATGCCAAACGCTCTGATGAGTCCTATGGCAGGACGAAATGGTCATGTGCCGGTGTAACCAAAGGAGTACATGTATTTATTCTAAAGGTCAAAGACAGTGTTATTCTTATTGGATTTATGGATTTATTCTGTACAAAGGTAAGATAAAAATTGTTATTTATTAAAGATAAAAGACATCGTTCTGTTTTTAAAACATAACAACCCACCCTTCATTCAATAGAACGGAATTTCCAGCTAAATTAGCTATCTAGGTCAAACAGTTATAATTGTGTCACACCAAAATATCTCGGTCACACCAAAATATCTAGGTCACACCTCTTGTGCATTGCGGAACTTTTTCGAAAATATTTTGCGTTGGCTTCAGAAAAGTTTGACATGATTATATTTGGTTGACCCCATTAGTGTATGCAAATGAGGCGCAGCAAGACGACGCAAGCCCTCTCTCACCGCAGTTTATTGATCAGCAGAGCTACAACTCCGTCGATAAGCAAAGCTTAACTTCGAATAACTGCCATATTCCTTCCATCAGATTGAAATGAAATTATTTTATTAGAAATAACTAAAGCATAAGCTGTGGTTTCTGCAGGAACATTTTTATTAAATGTAGCCTTAACCATTATATCAGTGATGCTATTTTTTAACCTTTCACTTTGTTTTGAAACATCGAAAACAAATAACGGATAAAGCGTTTGATAATCAATAGTGGTAATAGTTGGATCTAATTCATCTATATTATAAAATTTTGATCTAAATGATACAGCATCATTATATACTCTAGAGAATTGAAACTTAGGAAATGATATTTGATAATCAGATTCTGGATAACGCCTAGAATTTAACTGAACATTAATATTTCTCACATCCAGATTATTAAATATCGCTGCATTTTCTTTTTGATTAGTTCTATCTTTTGTTTGAAAAGCTATTATGATCCATCTGGGTTTTTCGGGAGTAGCTTTTACAGATAATCTCCATGAAAATTGAGTTGCTACAGGAACTGTTATTGAATCACATTGTCTACTTCTATAGCCAAAATTTAATTTTGCTTTTGATTCAATAATTTTATATAATTCAAACTTTCGTTGATCTGCTGGTAAAACATGTGGAACATACCATGAGATTTTATCAAGAGTAACTTTTCCTTCGGCAGCTTTAGCATCACTATAAATTGCAATATTTGAATCTGGTCTTTTGTACAGAGTAAGTTGTTGGGTAAAACCATAAAGAATCTTATCATAATCCTCTGCGAAACCGAAAATATGTTTTAGAGGAATTAGAAAGAAAATGTTCCTTTAGGATTAGGATAATATAGCAATATCTCTTGTCTTGTTTCAAAACCTTCATTATTCTCAACTTTTTTGTTAGTATCTTTTATCCACAATAAATTAAATCGTTGTGATTTTGAAGGATACTTGAGTAATCCTAACATTGTTGTTCCTCGCCCTGGGTGATTTAAATTTTCAATTTCTTGTCCTGGTAACTGATATTTTATAAAATTAAACAAATACATTATGCCATTATTACATAAAGTTATCTGATCATCAGCAGTATATAATGCTCCATCTGTTTTTTTAAGCCTACCTTCAACTATTATATATAGCTTTCACTTGGATGAGTAAAAATATCTTGCAATTCAATAGTTATTCTAATTTCTCCTCCGTTGTTTAAATTTGTACCAGTAATTGGATTGTATTCATGGTATTCATATTTTTCAATACTTTCATCTACCTTAAATTTTTTTGTAATTTCCAAAATGTCTTCCATTTTAATAATACCTAATTTGGGCATTTGTAACAGGTGCTACTATAAATCTTATTCTACTAATGTGATAATATTCAATAATAAACAAAGACTTAATGTTTTTACAAAGAGACTTACCATATATATTCTCATAATCACTGATACTAGGACCTCTACTATAACCACTATCATAATTTCTAGCATAAATATTTTTATGAGATAAAACATTTTCAGGTTCAATGGTAATTCTCGAATAATTGTTTTCAAATTGTAAGATTATTCTAAATTCCTTATTTTCTTTTTCAATCGTCAATATGTGATGAGATATAATACCGAAAAAATCATCATTTTTTCCAATTGTTATACCATCAATAATAAAAGTGGATCCGTCGGGTGGATTTAATAAAATTTCGCTTTCTGTATCTGGTTCTAAATGAAATTCGCCAATACCCGCATTCTTTTCCTTAACAAAGTAGTTTTTACCGTTGATTCTTTTAACATTTATATCTTTACTAGATGACTTGGACATATTTATCAAACTATCATTTTTTATCATTGTCTCTTTTTTACCATTAACTGGTTTAATATCGATATCCCATTCAGGTTTTTTAGGAAATTCAGCTCTTTTGTATATTCCGTTTCTCTTTAATTGAAAACAATATAAATTGTTTAGTTCTCCTCTGGATAAAAAACCATCAACATTTTCTAAATTTTCTAAGTTAGCTGCATGGTTATTAAGCGGAGTAATTTTCTTGTAATCCATTTTTCTACAAATAATTTATTTCATCTAAAGATATTAGATTTCATCTAAAGATATTAGATTTCATCTAAAGATATTGGATTTCATCCAAAGTTACAGGTAACTGTGTAAATCTTATTCTATGAATTATAAACTCTTTGTAAATGAGAATATTTTTAAAACTAATATCACCATCTGTTTTTTCGGCTTTCAATTCATTAGGCATATTTCGGATTTTGTAATCCTCTTTTTGTTTTTTTACAATTATTCGAAAATCTTTTGAATCATCTCCCGAAAAATTCATGTTTGGTTGGTATCACTTTAAGTTTTTCATCAACATTTATAAGATTCACAGGTGTATCTTTTACTTCACTTATAAATTTAGGAGGTGGTGAATCTATACAAAGAACAAGAAGTTGAGAAGCCAAGAAGGTGTTGTTCTTCCTCCTCTGTAGAGAAACAATCGCAACTTCCTAATCTACTGCTGGAAGGCATGACTTCCATACCTACTCCATGACGGATATTCATCATTAATACATTTAACCGCTGACACTGTTATAAGTCAGGCTGCAGCTCCCATACTCCATAGGCTCCCATATAGGCAATAGAATAAACGATCAATACAGTTTTAATGATACTTACACGTTTCCCACGAAGAATAACGCTCTCTCTAACACACCCCACCCTATAAGGTTTCGTAACATATATGTAACGGCGTTTCCGTGACTCTCTCGGAGGCAGTAGTTATACCAAAATAAACCCACTAGATTTAGGTTCTACAATTATGAACATTAAGTAAAATACACATATATCGTACAATTAACTTACCACTCAGCAACAGCTCAAATGCCGACAAGACACCAAAGATACCACGCTCTGACAAGGGGTGTTTGCGGGTTCCCTGACCCTCCCCACTCACAAGACTAGTACGAAGTTACAGTTGCAGTTGTGGTCTCCTCTTCGGCACGAAGCTGGCGAGTGCTCTCAGCGGTCTGAAGTTGGAAGGAGCGTTTGGGGATTTATACCCGGTCAGGTAGCGTCCCAAGACGCTCACCGAGTGTACATTAGTTATCCTAATAGCCACCCCCGTCGACTCCACGTCAAATACTATTGAAGCATCTCTACCCCCAAGCAATTCCCAGGTGATCTGATCGACAAGTACGGCGGTCAAGTAAACACTACCCTTTTCGGGTGTCAACGCGTTTTTCCGTGGCGTCCCCCTACTTTCGCCCTCTGGCCTACAATAACTGTCTCCCCGCCGTCAACTACCTTCCCACGCTAGTTATACCTTGCGAATCTGTCACCCTGTTACATTTGGTATGTTTGCAGTGATAACGCACCGGCGGTGTTTCATGAAACTTCAGATGACCATAACTTTGCCAAATATTGAGATACAGAGACAAATTTGGTATCAACATTCTTAGGAAAGTGAGTTCTTTCAATTGGAAAACTTAATTTAAGTGTTTATACAGTGACTTTCCAAAATCAGTTTTGAGTACCTACTTTTAATCTCAATCCCTGCCTGGTTTCAGATTTCCCACCTAATTTGTATTATATTTTTGCTTCTGTCGGTAAATATGTTTCGTTAATATCAATATCACTTTAAGTAATTGGTTAACGTTTAAGTCGGATCAATCATACAAATCACAACATAAAACAAGTTTTCATACAGTAAACACTATGAAAACACACCCACTGTTCACTGGAATATAATTTATTTCACTGCCAATCAGGATTAGAGTATAGAAAGGCGACAGGTTATCGGGGAATTGCAAGTATAAAAAAGAAATTTTTTTTGAAAAACTTTCAATTTCAGGTACCTAGGGCTACAACTCCGACTTTACAATCAAGAAATCACTTTGCATGGGAATATGATCCATAAGCTCATTTAATGAGATAATGGCTGATGCCTAAAATCACATGATAAACACATTTTTAAAAATAAAGTTATGCACGGTGTATACAGTAATTTGCATCATAAGGCAAGAAAACACCATAGCTGCGCCTAATGTTGATCAAATCATGCTCAAGAATCCAAATAGATTTAAAGAAATCCTTCTTGCAACGTTCGCCATATTGATAACATGGAGTCGGATAAAGCGAAAGTGCTTGAAAGTATACCTCCACTTGTGGAGCGCCACCTATGGTATTGCGGCCCTTTGTGTTTGAGCAAAATGAGCCATTAATGATGGAATCAGGATGTTTAATCTCAGTAACCAAATACAATCATGTATTTACAAATGATCAAGGCGACGTACCTTTAATTGTCCACAAAAGAAGGTAAAATGCCATACAAAAATACATATCTGACAGTGTTGTCTGAACAAATTGCCAAGTGTCCAACAAGAAGAGTACAACATGATGATAATTGTATGCATAGTAGTGCACATCGACTCCAACCTGCAACTTAGTTTGGGAGCTGTGGGCGGGCCCAAACCTATCGGGTTTCGGTTGACGGTTAACCCGTCTCCATCCGTTCCACCTCAGCGCACTTGGGACCAGTAAGAAGTCAAAACTGGCCTGATTTCATCATTTTTACCAAACTTTGAAATTTAATATCTTGATGACCAAGTGACCTACAACAACATTTGACATGTGCAATCAAAGTTTAACATGCGCTCTATAACATAAGACATTGAAAAAGTGAAAAAAATGGCGACATGCCACATTCACCTGCCTCCAAGAAAGGCATGCAAATTATTAAAAAACAATTTCATATCAAATTAATTATTACAAAACGCGAGATGTCCCAAACAAACTGTGCTGACTATAGCTATAGGCAACCATAGCACTTTACACTGTCAAGTTTCCATTTGCATCTACTTCTTCAGAAGTGAGATATTAAGTCTTTTGTAGTGGCTTCATTTAAAAATGCATGATAAAGTCACTCCTTTAGTCTCTCTGTCTCTCTCTCTCCTCCCTCTCTCTTTCTCTCTCTCTTTTCTCAATCAATCAAAGATTCTCAGCCACACTTCCTTTTTGCTTAGGAATATAACAAAGTGGAATTATTCGCAGATATAATAAAAAAAAGCTATTAAAGCATTTGAAACACATGACATCTAGTCAGCTGTCTATGTAACTAGTCTGTGTGAATGATACAGTTGTACTTAATATTACCAAAATAAATAAATTATATGCACACCAGATATCTTGGACCGTTTTCTTGGCTAATTCAAGTTGTATGGCAGTAATGGGCTTTAGCTTCAACTTGCTCATGCGGTCTATGCATTTTTGGCATATTTTTGCAGAATGCCTGCTGCCATCCGAAGTGATATCTATTGCAAAGTTGGTAAGTAATTCTGAACGAAATGGTGCACAGTCTCTTGGTCTTATTTGTCTTAACATCAGCAGAGCTCTGCACACGAAGGCTACAAACATGACAGAGTTTATTGATCAGATCAGTGTGATTGAACCGTGTATGTTCCATTATAGCCGATTTTTTCTAAAAATCAATCATTGAACTATCCCTTACTTAAGGCTATTATAAATATGATGTCCATTAAATAGATATATCAAAAACTAGATTCAGGAAGAGACAGGTGAGGAAAGCTAGAGAGAGACGAAGTAGGAAAGAGAGAGCAATACACCCAGTTATTAATATGATATAAATTTCCATAAAAGGAGTAACAAAGAAGTGTTCAATTGTGTCTCCCCCATCTCCCCCTTATCTCTCTCTCCCATACATACACAAACAAACACACACACTCTCTCTCTCTCACGTATCCACAAATACTTATCTCCTCAGGTGAAACTAACAACTAACCCCTAGGAGGGAAAAACAGTTCCTGTAGGCAGCAAAAGAAGTAAATGTAGATGCATTTAATTTTTGCAGGTCTGCATTAGGCATAGGTTCCTCTATCCCTGGATGGTTAACTAAATAATGTAATATCTCGCAATTTTTAGATAATTAAGTTTAAACGGAACCATGCCTAAATTTTCAAGCACTCTTAATCGTGATCCATAAAGAAAAAGTGTCTATTAAAATACTTATTGAAATGTTCTCCTTATAAAACATATCACTGTAAAGAGGAGTTGTTTATCTGTTTCTTTATCAATTTATCTCATCGATATACTTTCACAATACACACAAGGCGATCGCAAAAACTTGAAAAAGAAACAGAGTGAGATTAAATTTTAATCCTCAAGTGATGATCAAGCAAGCACCGCACATAAAAACGGATCGGATTACGGGCAGTCCTGGTACAGGCGTGGGTTACTGGGCAATAAATCTGTCAACCTGCACCGCCCACTGGACCAAACTAAGTTGCTGAATCGGTAGTGGAATGGAGCCCATGTGAGTGGGAATCTGAGCCTTGACAACTGCATTTTGTGAATATGACAAGTTTAAGCAGGCCTCTTTAAAAGCTCATCCACCCAGTACTAGTCATTACATATTATAAGGACTCCCCTGTAAAGGCTGTTTGAAAGCCGAGCTTTAAATTCTACGAAATATCATTCTAAGCGTAGAGGGATGTCATGGTGTCGAGGCGTTCTCACTACAGGCCGGTCAGCCGAATGTAGGTCAGACAAGTAGTGGTCCGAAAACTGGCTAGCCTCACCAGCTCACTCAGAAACAAAGGGCAGTTACTCCCCCTGATCTTTCAGTGACAATATCGATACTCCAAATCGATACGACATGACAAATATAAAATAGAGAGTAAAGTGAGACTCGATACCATAAATGAAATAAGTACGGCATCGACCCGGTCTGTATTTCCCGAAATTCAAAGACAGTTCACTTTACACATTCGCTACTCATGCTTCAACTTGTGAACTTGTGGATTATAAAGATTTTAAGATATCTAGACAGATCAGAATCTACATAGAAGTGACGCCTTCATTTATCCGTCTCTTGATTTCATTTCATCAAGTCAAGAAGAGAACGAAGGATTCTGTAAACTGTATTTTTTTGGTATGGTATGGTATGGTATGGTATCGAAGGCTGTAGGCTTTTTAGCCTCTTGTTGCCCCCTCTATATCTCTTGACTTATAGTATCCTCTTCCGGTGGCTTGTGTTATTGTGTTAGTATATCATTTCTACAACAGTCATTTGTATAAAAAACATGGATTAATTTCTTTCATCGGTTTTCATAAATAATTTATACTAAGATAGGTAAACGTGCAGTATCGCGACATATGTTGTTTACATCCATGGCGGCCATCTTGTGACGTAATGGGTATCGTAGGTGGGCGATCCAGGTGGGTTATGATGGTATCGTGAATACTGATATTCGCTCTCCTTCTTTTACGGTATTTGTTTGATAATAAAATTTAATAAAATATTTTTGATTTGTCTGTTTGTTTATTTGCTGTTGTTCTTTTGGTGTTGCTTGAATAAATAAAATGTTATTAATGAAAAAGGCAAAACATTATGTAGACTATTTTAAATTTTAGGCCTACTGTGGTGGGTGTGTCTAAAAAACTGTCTTGAGTACAGTATCGAAAATACGACTGATTAGATCTACCAAATTTCGATTCTTTTTCATGAATTGCCAAATAAATACAAGTGTCAGCGAGGTATATGTTTTCTAGGCCAAGAAGCATACACTAAATTGTAAATAAGTTGGAAGTTTCAATGTTTGGACTGTTTTAGTTTGTTCAATGTTTGGACACTGTTTTGAATTTTACAGTCTTCAATTTTTGGAAGCTGTTTTGACACTGTTTTGGATTTTACGAACTCTTTCTTACTGCAATAAAGTTTCTATTCATTGTTCTGGGTGTGGACAGTGTACACAGTTTCGTTTCATAAGGTACGGTAACAACTGATTTTTTAAATTTTATTTATTTATCATTTTAATTATAGTCTAGATCTATTTATTTTTTGTTTTTAATTTTTAATACAACAACACACATGAACACTAAAAGATTATAGTCAATACAACTAAACAGATGAGCAATAATTAAATTTAATAATAATAGATCTATACAATGAAACAGATGAACAAGAAAATATAATCTAGTCAATAAGACAAAACAGATGAACAAGCTAAGATTATTCTCAACCATTCCCACTCCTCCTCACCAAAACTACCACTAGCACCATCTCGCTTTCTCTCTCTCTCTCTCTAATCCAATTCTAATCAAATATCAAAATTCTAATGGAATATCAATACTCGCGATACCATCATAACCCACCTGGATCGCCCACCTACGATACCCATTACGTCACAAGATGGCCGCCAAGGATGTAAACAACACATGTCGCGATACTGCACGTTTACCCTAAGATAAATCTGATTCGTACATCAAGTATGCTAAATCTCTGTCAATTCTGGTTTTAAACATATTTATATTTTCGGAGTAGGCCTATTTAGTTTCAGTACTCAACTTATTCCAATATTGGATGACTCTATTTGTTAAGAAATTTTTTCTTACATTTGTTTTTGTTCTCTCGTTATTTAATCTCCTTCCATCCCCTCTTGAGAATCTTCCAATTTGAAAAAATGTTTCTCTTTCAATCCTGTTTTCGTTATTTAAGATTTTGTATGTATGAATAAGGTCATTCCTTAATCGTCTGTATTTTAGTGATGGCAGTTTTATTTTTGAGAGTATCTCCTCATATGACATATTTTTGTATCTAAGTAATTTAATCATTCTTTTTTGTACTTTTTCAATTTCCACTGATTGCCTTTTGTAATGAGGATGCCATATTGTATTGCCATATTCCAATTTACTTCTAACAAGTGATTTATACAGCAGTAATAATGAAAATTGGTCCAGTCCTGTAAAGCATTTCTTGATTAGCCCAACTATTTTGTTTGCTGCTTTTGTACATGAGTTAATGTGGTAATCAAAGCTAAGTTTGGTATCAAAATATACTCCAACATCTTTTTCTTGTTTAGTTTTAGAAAGTTCTAGTCCTGATATTTTGTAATTAAATTTAGGATTTTTTTGACCAATGTGCAAAACTTTGCATTTAGTACTGTTGAAATCCAGTTGCCATTTTCTTGACCATTCTATCAGTTTGTCAATATCATTTTGTATTACACGGGAATTTTTACTAGGTCCATATATTTTTGTATCATCTGCAAACATTTTGCAGCATGAGGATACTTCAAGGGGTAGATCATTTATGAATATTATGAATAACAAGGGACCTAATACACTGCCTTGTGGTATGCCACTGGTTACTTGGGAGTTACTAGACATTTCATTGTTTATTTTTACAGATTGAGTTCTATCTGACAGAAAATCTTCAATCCAGTTATATATGTTTCCTGAAATACCAGTACTTTTCACTTTCTCTAACAGTCTCTTGTGTGGTACCGTGTCGAAAGCCTTTCTGAAATCAAAATACACTATGTCGACGTCGTCACCACCATCAATGAGCTTTGTTATGTCATCTAGAACGGTTATCAGTTGTGAAACGCAAGATCTGTTGGGTCTAAACCCATATTGGTTGTTATTTATAATTTTATGTTCCTCAAAGTATTTCACTATTTCATTCTTTATGATGGATTCCATGATTTTACAGATAACTGTTTGTTTTAGTTCATCACATCAACTGGGATTCTGTAACATCAATGCATTGTAAATTGCGGTGTTTCGTGCTGTACGATGGCTGTGAGTGAGCTGCATTACTGATTGTAGGAAACCGCCTTGTCTGTAGATCTAGTCTAGATCTAGATCTAGATTCTACTTTTTACATGAACTGGACTAGGGGTCTACAAATATTCACTCAAAATGGGACGAAAGTGTTCTGTGTTTGGCTGCAAAACAGGCTATAAAACTGATGATTCCAAAGAGAAAATACCAATCTATGGATTTCCAAAGGACAAAACTGTCACGAGTGGGTTGCAAGCTTACCGTCAATGACAATAATCGGGTGAATCAGGCTTTTTTCTCAATGTTTGCAAAAGCTGATTCTAGATCTCCATGGAAGGCTGCCTCTCCAGTGGATCCTGCCAGGCCTCTTTTTCTTCTATATGATACAGTCCATCTCTTAAAGAACATCAGAAATAACTGGCAGTCTGAAAAGATGAAAACTGTGGAGCTGACGCCTCCAGGACAAGAGGAGCAACAACTGACAGCAAGATTGTCAGATCTTGAAGAGCTTCTTGAACAAGAAAGAACCACCATGGTGAAACTGTCAGATTTGACAAAAGCTTCTGTCTCTCCTACCAATATTGAGAAGCAGAAGGTCTCACTGGTATTAGATGTCTTTTCAGAGAAAACGAGCGCAGCGCTCAAGTCTTCTGCCTCGTCCAAGCCATCTTGGAAAGACACTGTACTCTTCATTGACCATGTCATTCGTCTCTGGAGAGTGTTTAACACCAAAACGCCGAATGACCACATCCGCTTTCGAGATCCTGCGAGAACTATGGATCTTTCACCTGCAGGAACCAAGCAAATGGAAGTTCTGGAGTTCTGGGCTGAATGTGCAAACCGCATGAAACCACATACCAGTCAAAGGATTAAATGTCTCACTAAAGATACAGCCAGTGCCCTCAACTGGACTTGCAGATGTCTTATAGACCTATGCAATCACCTGCTGACGACAGACTCAGCCCTGCGACATCAATATGTGGCTGTAGGCTTTTTTCAGCAGGATGACATCGAGCACCATTTTGCTTATTTTCGCATGTCAGCGGGGTGTAACTATTATATTACTGCCCAGGACGTTGCACACACCCATGCTCTGGACAGAGCAAAATTGATGCTGCAGAATGACCCTGAAAATGAAATAAATTATACAGCTGCTCACCATGCTTGTGATCTCTGCAGCAAACCTGTGACTGATGCAGAGCTCATCATCCTAGATGACCTGCCAGTCACGGCCAACCAATTGTCTCATGATGAGCGATTGGCCCTTTTTTTTATTGGAGGCTATGTTGCTTCTAAGCATCCTGATTTGAAAGGAAACCCCTTATCAGTGCCTCAACAGGTCAGTGACTTCACAGACAGTCTCAACCGTGGTGGGTTAAGCATTCCATCTCTGGCCCTTTTTGAACTGATCGTTTACGCTTACAAATATTTCACATCTTCAAAAGAACCAAGTTGTAGTAAACGACTCATGAAAATTATTCGTGACTTTCCAGCACTGTTCCATATAGATATTGAACTGAGTGATGCAGTTCTTAGACGGATTGTGAACATTCTTTTGAAGCGGTTCTGCCTCCAGTTGCAAAGCGAAAACAGCAGCCAACATCCAAAGAGGAAGATTGCGAAACTGACATCAAAGTCACAATAAATCCCTGGAGTAATTATTATAATGCCTGCATCCACATTACAGACTATTCGTGAGTACAAAATATTTAGTTCATTGTTATTGTTGTCAGTGCTATTGATGTTGTACAGTTTGTCTTTTTTCTTTCTCCTATTCATGTTAATTTTTGTTTGGGATAGGGTGAAGGTGGTGGTAAAGGCAATGACTGAATGAGGATAGGGAGTTATTTAAGTGTGTATATATGAAAGATCGCTATTAACTTCCCCTGGTATACACTGCATTATAATGACGGCTTTTATCTGGTGCCATTCTATGTATGCTATCAGAATTAAACCATGAATACTGTTCAAATGAGGTTCTGTTTCTTAAACAACACAGAAGTTTTCATTCACTCAAATTCCACATCACACTAGATCTAGAATTAAAAAATGAATCTACATCAGTACATGCACAGTTGTGTTATTGAACCATGCTTCATTGCTTGGTCAATTTGTCAGTTTTCAGTTTTATTGTTTTATGAATCATATGATTTTATGTAAATTTTTTTTTAACTGAACCAAGCATCATTGGTCCTGCACGTAGTATTTGTTAATGAAGGTATTTTGTGTGTTTAATTTTTTCACTTATCATAATTTTTAAAACATTTTTGTGTGTTCTAAGTAATGCCGAAAACGCGATAGTTTGTTAGAACACATTTCTCATTATCTGAGCTAGCCCATGTGGACCTCTGTTCTAGTAATACATGTAGTACTAAACGTATTATTTAATTAACAATTAATGCTAGTCAGTCTCTCTGCGGCGAGACGGCCCACTACATGTCTGGCCTACATTCGGCTGACCAGCCTATAGTAGTGAGAACGCCTCGCATGGTGTACATGGACGAGCCGGCATATAAATATTTGAAAAGGATTGACGTTTGCCATGTTTTTAATACTTTTGTTGATTTTGAGCAACAACTGAAGTGAACAGAGGAAAGTGCTCGGACATTTCAAGCCAGGAAAACAAGACGCATTTCCTTCAAGTAGAATTAAAAAGTATGACAGGAAATTTCGTTGTGACATTTAAGAATCACATCTGTGTACATGTATTCCCCAAGTCAGCAGGCCAGCTAGTGCTAATAAGAATTGTAAACAGATTGATCTTGGGCAATTGCAATACCGCGTACTGCATCTATAAAAAAACCTGGTTGTTCAAAACAAAACAGAGCAAGTGTGTGTTCGAGATATCGGCCTACTTTGTGCCTATTTTTAGCATTATGTGATTCACCGTGTACTAAGGGTATCGTCGTGTTCTGGCTGATTCGCAGTTTTAGATCAAGCGCTTCAGTGCATCAGGAGCTCTTCATCGCGCAGACAATAACGCGAATTTAAAAGTGACCGAGGGGTCACAGGGCCACATATTGTGTCCGGTCAAGGCCTGCTTGTTCCGCATATATCGTTTGAGTGGATCTAGTCTATCATGACTGTTGTGTTGTGCTGACTTCGTCTCGTGTGTCAGGCCTACACCAGAATTAATGCTTTAGACACCTGCAATGGTAGATCTAGGAACTTTGTTTATCGATTGTCGATGGATGCTTTCGTTTGGAATTCCCGGTTGCTTGGTTCCGTGTGTACTGTCAACCTGTTGTGCAGACTGATTTGACGTGTTACTACCGTTAGTGTTACGCAAAACCTAGAATCTAGACCAAGATCAAGCATGCCCCCTAGATCTGTACCGATACAACTACAAGTTGTACAGCTACTAATAATCATTGTACTAGATCTAGTTTAACTTGAATACGGTTGCTTTAGTTTATAGCGGCCTGAAGGGGCCCACCTCAGATTGTTCTACGTTTTTTAGTTTTCCAGCATCAGTATCATCTGCACCCATGGCGCTGAATTGCACATGCTGGACGCTTGATTATTCTGGGTGATCGACTGGTCCATCAGTTTACCATGGCAGTTTTGGTAAGGGGAAGGACTTCCGAATGCGTTCCATACATGCTAAAGAGGGTTTATTTTGAGGGGTTTAAATAAAAAAAGGGGCTAGGTATTTTTGGGGGGTTTTTCTAAAGAAAGACAAGGAATTAATTCATGGCATGCTTCGCTTTCTCTATCTCTCTCTCCTCTCTATTTTACTTCCATGTATCTCAATTTCTGTGCGAAAGAATCATCTGAAAGTGAACACATACATAATTATTATAAATCATAATAATATCATGACAATACTCGGATCCGCACCCACACCCTTTCGCTCCAAAATCACACGTCTTAACCATTTCGCCATGCAGGTGAGTTAACAGCTGGACGGTAGTCATTTACTAATACTCACATACTGCACCCTTGACCTAAATTAGGAAAAGTTACCGACCTTGTTAATTTGCATAGTTTTTAAAAATTATGAATTGGCTTAGTAGCAAAACAATCCGATTTCAGCTGCTGGGAGATTGCATGATCTGAGCTAAAACAGGGCCTACATGAGAATACGTCGATCGCCAATGGCTACCCCAGCCCCTTTTCGCCTGATTAGTCAATCTGACTACCGCCCATTGATACAAACTGACTAGACCCTCACGCCCCCAGATCCATCTGACCATTCCATGTGTTGTGAATTTAAATTCCTGAACACCATATCAAGTTTTGTTTCAGCAAACCTTCGGTAGTCGCGCTTTTGGCAAATTCTGTTACTGTGACCTCTCCCCAGCAAGTTTCAAAATGGCACCTTTATTTGCGGATTTTGTCTCACTTCAGACTTTTTTCTGGGATTATACTGTTTTTCTTGGCAAGTGTGTTACAAATGTTATTGTGAATATGAAGTGATAATTGGTAATAAAGTCTCAAACAATGCATAACGGTGAGTAAAGTTCAATAACTTTATAAAAGGTATGGAACGCATTCGGAAGTCCTTCCGCAGGCGGTATGTGAAAAGTAAAAAGCACAAAAATGTCAAATTTTAGGACGTAAAAGAAGTTTTCAAGACTTGCCCTTTTGAAGATGAAATTGCTGCTCCTTGTGGTTCGTGAATAACGATGAAGAAGTTCGGTAGGCTTTAAACTGCTTTTTCGCAGAGTAAAAAAGATTGTCTTCTGCCTATTAATTATCATTAGAGAGATCTATTTTCTGATCGGTTGCCAAGTTTCATTCATATTGGTTATGAAACAACGTGGTACGAGGACATACAAGAGAATTACCCTTTCACACACGTTCCAAAAATTGACCCACCGGCAGTGACCTAATTCAGGCACACAGAAATACGTCCGAGTGACATTGCTACTTTGCGCCATCGCAGACTGCTGGATGTGGGAGAACTTTTCCATAGCATCACAATACCAAGAAACTCCCCATCTGGGTCTGCGAATAAGCACTTTGCTGCCAGAATTGGCCAATAAAATATCACCAAGGATTTCATTTTATCCAACAGCATCGATAATATTGTATTTGGAGTGATGTCCCCAGATTGAACCCATCTCCATATTCCTTCAGTGCACATATTGAAAACAATGGGACCATTTGAAAAATAATTGGAAATATTTTTCTAGATAAATTGGAATTTCATTGATTAAGTCAATATCAGGTACTTATAATCACAGACATCTCCGAGAAAAATCCTGATTTTTTTATTAGGCTATTCATGGGTGCCAGATCTCTGGTAATGAGTGGTATATCCGGATATCCGGTTTTGCTTTGTCTCAAAAGAATTGATATGAAGAATTGAAAAACACCACCAAAAGAAAAAAACACCCTGCTTAATCACAAAAAAAAAGCGCAAGTTTGCCGAATCCGAGATATCAGCCTTTTTAGCATTTACCATGTCCAAAGGCACATATGAGGCTACCGTCGTGTTCTGGCTGATTCGCCATTTTAGATCAGGCGCTTCACATGCAGCTTTTTATTGCACTGACAATTTATAATGCCAAATTAAAAAAGTGAGTGAAGGGTCACAAGATGACGTACTGTGTCCGGTCAAGACCCACCATATGAGTGAACATAGTCTATTATGTGTTGCGCTGACTTCATGTGTCAAACCTAGATCTACACCAGAATTTAATCTTTTGATGCCTGCAGTGGTAGATTTACTTGAACTATTATTGTCGATTGACGATGGATACTTTCATTTGGAATGTCTGGTTGCTTGTTTCTGTGCGTATTGCGAACGTGGAATATAATGTGCGGACTGATTTGACGTGTTAACTACTGTTACTCAAAAACCTAGAATCTAGACAGGGGCGAAGCGTGGCCCTCTGCAGAAGGTAGTCAGAATTTAAGCTAGTAAGATCCTCATAATAAGACGTATCGCTACATCATATATGTACATAATTATAAATGCAGCGACTAAAACAATGAAACGGTTGCCAGGCACTGCAAACATCTGAAGAGTGGACTATTCTTGTCAACAGGACAGGAATGCAGCAATTTACAAGCCAAACTAATCTGAAAAAGTATTCATTCATACTAACAGACTTATAATATAAACGCTTATTTTTCACCCATTTTTTAAAATATAATTTGAACAGCACGTTTTCATTGTCGTATTCATAGCCAGAGATTTTTGTTATTCTACCATCTCATAAAGTTTCTCGGAAAGGACCCATTAACATTAAATGGTAGAAAGTGCTTAAATGGCATCTCTGTGGCACAACAATATGTAGCGATTTCGGAGAAGTGGCTATAGAATCTGCAGTTGCGGTTTAGGTTCGAGCGACCTATCAAGTGAATTGATGTTCTTAATACGTTCGACTGATTTTGATCACAGTTATATCTAGACCTAGACTATAATAATTATTATTCTTTGATAGCTTTTACTGTGCGTAGAGTATATTATTCTTAGATTACCTCAAACAAAAAAAAAAAAGATCCACACAAACTCTTTCACTCTACTCTTTACCTTTCGATTGGGATGAAAACGACCGCAAAGTGAAAAACCTGCACACGTACGTAAAATCAGGTCAAACCTTGATTATAAACCTATTTTTTTCCCCCACTATTTTGCTGTCTGTGGCGCCGCTTTGAAGAAAACAGGCTATGCTCAAGCTCGCTTCTGGGTGTAGTCAAGTCTTCGTCTTTGTTAATCACTGATTTTGGACCAGTTCATGGTGTAAGTCCCTACAAAGATGCTTTTTGGTGAGGGGTGTTAACAACAAACCCAAAATAGCAAGGTAGAATAGAATGCTGAACTGACTAATTGGACTTGGAGTTGGGCTCGATCTGAAAAGAGTAGTAATTCTAGAATTAATATTCGAGGGGTAATCACTGATTTTTTTATTATGAGGAAGCCTCGCCCTGAATCTAGATCAAGGTCAAGCATCCCGTAGATCTGTACCGATACATGTTGTACGTCTACTAATGATCATTGCACTAGATCAACCAGATGGTGGATGTTTTAGTTTATAAAGGCCTGAAGGGGCCCGCCTCAGATTCTTGCAGTTCTCTGATGTCAATATCATTGGCACGGCCGGATTTCACCCAATTGTCCAAAACACAATACTTATAATAATATACATCAATGTTAGTGAGAGAGTACAGGTCTGACCCTTCTATTATAACGACGGGGACCGTAAGGAGTGTGAGTGAAGCAACAGCATACTGCTAAAGCTGTGTTTTCTTGGGTACGGAAACGTGTAACAGCTGAGGTTGTTCTAGCACGTTATAGAAGGGGGAGTTAGTTGATCTAACTACAACCATTTAGAAAACGAAACTATTACAGCTGTAAAAGAAATAAACACGAGATCCGACGATAGATTAAATAATACTAAAGCTTAATAACTGAATACTGAACAATAAAATACTAGCAAGGCACCAGCGAAACTAAATATCTATGCCACACAAAAGGAAACTCACTTACTTACCGACCAACCACTCACATAGGTCCATATATATAGACATTTCTACAGAAAGTTCCCGAAATAAACGTTACCTCTGCCCTCGCACAAACTAACCAATCACGTATCAATACGTCGTCAGGTTACATCACTCAAGGCCAAATCTGGCGTAAACATCCGTATCCACAACGTTATCGAATATTCGGGAACATACTAATATTTACTGAATGAGTCAAAACACCTGACAACAACCGACCGAGGAAAAAACAACTCAGGAGGAAAAAAAGGTCAGGTCACTGGGTACAGTACACTCTGGCGGTTGTCAACAATAAAATGAAAACAGAAGTGGACACGTGCTCAGTCACCAGTGTAACAAGAAAACGGGGTAGGGCAAGGGATAGCTTGCAGATGCTACAAAATGAAAAAGTCAAAACTTCAATTAAAGTATGTAATTCTATTTCACTATTTGATAGGTTTTTGACTTTTCGTTTGCCACTTCCATTTCCGTACACACGAAAATCCGGCATAACGGTGTTGAATTGAAAGGGAGACAACAGGATCTATTTTATTGGCTCAAGGGACATAAATTATACACGCACAAAAGTCAGGGTTACATGCTTTGTCCATTGTGTGTTTGTGATAGGGTCCTACAAACTTATTGGAGAAATTGTTCCATTCAGATTAACAAGGAAATATTCATCTTGTAGAACAAAAACTGCTGCAGTCACCACACATTATATAATATGAACAAGGAAAGTTTTAGGTGTACACAAAATACTTAGTAACCGTTGTACATTATATTGTGACATGTAAAGTGTTTTGTTCTCTAATAATATTTGAAATTTGCCTTTAGTTTATGGCATTGGTTTATGTTTTTAGTTTCATTTACGGTTATAGTAATGTTTATTTCAGAAGAGTTCCTTCACCATTTAACATGCTCCTGCATGGGGTAGTGGCTAACAAGAAATACTAACATCTTCACTTCTCAATCAGGAGACCGCAGGTTTAATTCTCCACTGGGCACAGTGGTTTTTTTTTTCCTATCAGGTTAGTCTTTTTTGCTAGCTCCTCTCATTATTAGGAATCAATCTGTTTTAGTTTCAGGATTTTGCAAACTCTGCATTGTAGGGAAACTGATTGTCACGAACACAAATGTCTTATAATTGCCGTGCTGGGTCACGGTTTTTTTTTCACGGTCTCGTTGATTATGGCCAGCGTAAATGTCCTTGGATTGTTCTCGGGGACAGTTTGTTTTTGTAACACTTTTTCTTAGAGATGGAAAGAAAGTGGGGCAAGATAGAATAAATGGATAAGTTAGGAGTGACAGTGCAATTTTCGACCCCGTGATTTTGGTGAACTCTTATAAGGGAAGAGAAGGGGCGAATAAGGATGGATAGTTTAAGACGCTTAGTCGCGTTCAGAAATTCGTACATAAAATGTAGAAAGCACGAGGGTTTAGAGATTTTAGTAATGGTTTTAATATTTTAATTTGACCTTGTCTGTTTCTAGTACAAGGCCGTGACCAACTTCCAAGTAGAATCTATTAATAGTGTGAGCTGAGCTCGAATGGATGCACCAATCAAATCTAGGCATTTGGACGGTAATTTGCAGCTGGCCGCACAGTATAAAAGCGCGGCCATTCTTATGTTTCATTACTCCATGCAGAAAATTCCATCTGCGCAGGCGTCGGCGTGATTCTGCCAGAAGAATCAGAAGACTGTCGTTTTATGTCTATGTCCATTATAGGCATTGAGATGAAGCCATATGCTCGATTATGATTTACCCACTGCTGTTGTCTACTGTTCCCTGATTCCTTATCAGGGACCAAGTGTAAGTGTTTGTCTGTTGATGATTCAACAATGAACGAGGAGCTGAACATAATTTTTCCAGTAGGACAGGATTGCTGCCTATGCTAGGAGTGCTACCCAAGAATGCAAGACAAAGATGTATATTAACTTGCAATTAGATCTAGTATGAATGTTTGGCATACACATCTGTGAATTGGAATTGATGTGTCTGGATGAGGCTGGGGATTGCCAGCCCATCCTAGAGTAGATCTAACTTAACTACGTCAGTTTATATTGACGAGCTTGATCCATTATAAGCGGTAGGCACAAATAGCTGAGATGACATTGTCGCCAGAGACATTAGTATATTGATTGATAGATAGTAGGCAGACTATATCTGAGAGATAGATAATTAATACTTAAATTGTTAGTGAGTCAGAATGATCTTAATCTTATAGGAATCTAGAGGAGACTTCTAGTGACATATTATTGAATTTTCATTTGATGCTGCTGATGTTGTCTTTTTAGTATGTAAGAGATCTAGACAAAAATTGTTAGGAAATTTAAGGTAATTAAATTTGTGGCCCTGCAGGTCTGTTGATAAAACTTATTCAGATTGTTCTTAGTGTGTGGCATGGTACGAAAGATTAATTAGTAAAAACCTCTCGATTTAAAAATGCAGTCATAACACCAATAACCCATAATACCATCATTTAGTACCAGACCCACTTCGTAACACTGGAGGGGTCATCCTTCCCCATATGACCCAAGCTGTAACACTGATCACATTGTGAATTTGCTTCTGATTACTTCCATTTTATTTAATACTGTTCATTGAAGAGAAGAGTTGCTAAAGCTGCTGCTAGCCTTTAGAAATAAAAAGGCCACTACTGTTTGCTAACATTATCCGTGGATATCTGTGCCACTTTGAATCCTAACCAGTTGATTTTCCTTCTATGATATTGTTGGTCTCCTAAGCTCAGATAACAAATTGTAGAACACTCAGCACCAGTACACTTTTGAACAGGAATATATGGAGCCTAGCGCATCAATCAAATGGTGATACCACTCCAGTCACAGGGTTCATCGGGTTAAACGTATTCCAGCGAAAAAATTAATCACACACCCAAGTTTTCCAATGGCATTTTTTGCAATACTCAGTGATTCAGATTGCCCTTTTGTCCTTTATTTTTTTTTTTAGGAAGAACAAAAATGGACATAAGTGCAAATAACACAAGGATGGAAATTGCATTTCTTCTGCTTGAGTTTGATCAAAATTTCCTGTCTTTTGTTTTGTTTTGTTTTTTTAAATTGACAAATTGACATGATATTGAAAGGAACAAATTGAGTAGCAAAAAAGGGCATTTTGTGAATGTGACACTGACAACTTAGATCACTGCATTCATTGTGCAATTGCGCATATTGGCAGAGAAATCCAATTCTTGATAAACTCAGAAATATTTTTGGCTAACTTCACCATTTAGACCAAACTTAAAACAAAATGAGGAAAAAATACATGTAATTGATTTCCATTATATATATGCATTGTAATGTGGGTAGCCTAGGGCATGAAAAGAACCTGGTCAGTGTTCTCAAACTTTCAAGAACACTGCAAGGGCCGAAGAATGATAAAAAAATATACTTTTTGATACATGATTCTTTTTAAAACTTTGGTTTTGGTTGGTCTTAATTCCATTAATACATTTCTTGAACACGAAGCACTATACAAATTAAGTACAGTCTCTTCATAAAGAAGAGCAATGACTAATGAAACTGAGATTTTGATTTCATTATATTTCATGTTCAGATTCTTAATCAGCTGTTATTAATTTGTTATTAATTACCTGTGAAGTGAAGCTCCATACTGACGACCAAAAGCTGGGATATTTGTTTTAGGTGAAATAATACTGATTTTCATTTCTTTCAGTTGCTTATCCTGTATGTGGCTTGTATTGTATTCTGAAGAAAAGACTGTTTGGACTGGGGGAATTCAGATGTCAAGCTTGAAATTGAAAACATAGTTTCTTAATCTTTTGTGATTAGACTTGTTGCAAGGTTTTAATCAGGCACAGAATTATTGATAATTAGGATAGACATTCAGCATTTTACATCAGGAGGAGCAAGGAAATGACAGTCTATGTGTTTTCTTGTGTGATCAGTAAGAATTCACAAAGATCAATAGAGATGGAAAATCAGGAAAATAGAAGATCTGAATAAAATGTTTTTTTTTAACGTGAGAAAATATCGATGAAACGTCCTGGTTTTCCAGCGACATCAATTGCAGACCACGTGATAATACCAATTTTCTTTTCTTTCAGTTTCTGAGTCCACACTTATATTATTTTGTACTCTGGAGAAAACATCAGTGGATGTGAAGCCTGAAATTCAACGCATAGATTCTGAAACTTTTGGAATTGGACTGGTTGTATACGTTGCACCACAGGAGGACAGAGATTATATACTGATGTTAGGATAGAATAGGAAAATGACCCTGTTTTTTGAAAGGGGATCATGGTAAGATGGCACAAAGATCAATAATGGAAAATTTGACACAGGATGTTGAGATAATGCAACGAAGACAAGAAACATTTGATTTGCTGAGTAATATAAAGGAAGAACCATGTGATCACGACAACGGGAGTTGCCAGAGTGTGAATGGTGTCATTTCAGATCAAGATAATAAAACTGAATTTTTAGATCATAAAGATATAACAATTGAATCCTTGGACCTTTCTCATGGTGATATGCAAGTAACTTTGTCATCGAAAGGATCAGTTTCTAATTGTTTTACTGTACGGAAATGTGAGAAAAATGAAGACTGTGTGACAAATGTTACACTTGAAAATGGGACTGACAGAAAGGATAGGATATCAGAAGTTGCAGGTGTGAAGAAAGAACAATTTAATAATTTGTTTGTCAGTAATAGTAGTTATGAAGACAGCCATGTCTTAAATGGTGATGAAAAGGTTGAATTATTAACCAGAACAAGTGAATGCTTAGCTGTAAAACTATGGGCTGTGTGTGAAGAGCTTAAAGAGGAGAAGGAGTCAGAAATGGACTTAGCCCCGATGAAAAGTCCCAACACCCCGAAATGTCATACATACCGAAGGGCTAACACTAGTAACAGTCCTACAGCACGGATCATAAAAGTGGAATCTGAGTCAGGAAGTGAAAAAAGTGGTAAGTACAGTTATTTTATTGTATTAAATTCAGCTAAGAAAAGAAGCTATTAGTCCTTCCAAAACAAGGATCAGAAGATAAGCAGATGCCTTTTGAGTGTTGCATTTGTGGATCATTTTTCATACATATATGTCTGAACAGACGTGTTATCTAGAGGACAAACACTGACATTGCATAACATATGACAAAAGCTTCATAAACACTTGAGCAACAAAGCCTATATTATACTGTACTAAAAAGAAGATAAATACAGTAAAACTTCGTTATACCGCCAAGTAAGGGGCAAATAGAAAATTGGCGGTATAACGAGAATGGCGGTACAACGAAAATACCATGTAGAACAAGGGAAATAAGTAATTAAGTAATTTACCAACATTGGACTGGCTAACATGTCTAAAATATTGCAGTTATCTCCCTTATCTCTCTGCTAGACATAAACCTCCGTTGTTATTTTGAACTGCTCCAATTGTTCATGCCTTGACGTGGAGGAGTGGCTTGCGTGTCCCAGTGATCCCAGGAGCTAAGCCAGCGGAGGCCTCGTGCCCCTGATAGCTTTAAGCAAGCTGGACAGGTCATGGGGGAAGGACCAGACAAGATTGAACAGACCGGCCCTCCAGGTTCGGGGGTTGGGCGTAGGGCTAACAACCCTACCCTGAAATCCTTGTTGGGGTGACCTTACTTGGAGAAACAAAAATCGTTACGGAAACAGCAACATGGAAAAACCAACGTTCTGGATGTGATGGACCTTCTGAGTACCTCGCGACTCGTATGAATGCAAGTAGTGAAAGCCGAAAGGAAACTGCTAGCAGGATGAAGGAGGAACTGAACACCGCCAAAACCAAGACCAGGATTGGATACTGGAATGTTAGAACAATGTATGAATCGGGTAAGTTAGCACAAGTAACATCAGAGATGAGGCGCTACAACCTACACATCCTGGGTGTAAGTGAGAGCAGATGGACTGGATCTGGAAGGATCAAAACATCCACTGGAGAAACCGTTCTCTACTCTGGAAGAGAGGATGACCAACATCATGAAGGAGTAGCCATCATCCTAAAGAAAGGACTGGACAAATGCTTGTTGGAATGGAAACCAGTCAATAGCAGACTGATGAGGATGAGGATGAAAGGACGACACACAAACATCACTGTCATCCAATGTTATGCACCAACCAACGAAAACGACAACACAGACAAAGACGACTTTTATGAACAACTCCAGGGGGAAATGGACATGACGCCACGGCATGATCTCATCATTGTCATGGGAGACCTCAATGCTAAGGTAGGTAAAGATGATATAAATTATGAAAGAGTAATGGGAAAACATGGAACTGGAACAAGGAATGATAATGGAGAAAGGCTTGTGGATTTTTGTGCCTTGAACAACTTAGTCATCGGAGGGACCCTTTTCACACACAGAGAAATTCACAAACTCACATGGAATTCTCCAAATGGAAGAGACAAGAACCAAATAGACCATTTGATGATCAACGGTATGTGGAGACGATCCCTTCTAGATGTGAAAGTGAAAAGAGGAGCTGACGTAGCCAGCGACCACCATCTAGTGGCAGCACTTATCAAAATTAAACTGAACAAGACCGGAATCAAGACATCAAAGCAAAGACACCTTAATATTCAGAAACTGAGAGATGCAAGTGTTAGAAATGCCTTCAACATACAAGTCAAGAACTGATTCCAGGCTCTACGAGAGTGATAAGAACAACCCTAATGAAAGAGGAATCGATTCAGAGTGGAAAAGAGTAACTACAGTGTACACAGAGAGCAGTGTAGCCTGCCTTGGATTTAATGAGAAAGGGAAAAGCAAGGAGTGGATCCAACAAAGAACATGGGATGTGATCGAGGAGAGGAAAGTCATGAAAAAGAAACTCCTACAAGTGAAATCGGAAAGGCTGAAAGAGAGGTACCAACATAGCTACACAGAGTTAAATAAGAAAGTGAAGAGACTAGTAAAGAAAGATAAACGAGAAGCCATGGAACAGCTAGCGGCGGATGCGGAGGAGGCAGCAGCAAGAGGAGAACAGGGTAAGCTCCACAAGATCACTAAGCGCATTTGTGGCAAGTACGGTGGAAGACCAAGTGTTCCAATCAAAGACAAGAATGGGAAACTACTGACTACAGAACGAGAACAGGATACACGCTGGACAGAGCACTTTCAGGAATTACTAAACCGGCCACCACCTGAAGATAGAATAATAATACAAGATGCTGCTGAAGACCTTGACATCAACATAGATCCACCAAAGAAAGAAGAGATAGTGGCAGCAATAAAGAGCCTAAAAAACAGCAAAGCCCCAGGAAAAGACAACTTGACTGCAGAACTGTTCAAAGCAGATCCGGATCAGTCAGCCACCATCCTTCAGCCACTGTTCACAGCTATCTGGGAAGCAGAAGCAGTACCAAAGAGCTGGAATGAAGGCAGAATAGTGAAAATACCCAAGAAAGGAGCACTCAGCGATTGCAACAACTGGCGTGGTATCACTCTCCTTTCTATACCCAGCAAAATCCTTGCCAAGATCATTGTGCAACGTATGTCAGATGCTGTGGACAAGACACTGAGAAAGGAACAGGCCGGATTCCGAAAGGGGAAAGGATGCATTGACCAGATCTTCACACTCCGAAACATCATAGAACAGTGTTCAGAATGGCAAAGGCAGCTCTATGTGAACTTCGTTGACTTCGAAAAAGCCTTCGACAGCATCCACAGAGAGAGTATATGGCGCATTCTTCGGCACTATGGGATTCCCAGCAAGCTTGTTGAACTCATCAAAAGCTTTTACAAGAACTTCAGTTGCAGTGTCGGAAACAGTGATGCATCCTTTGAAGTGAAAACTGGTGTACGGCAAGGATGTGTGATGTCAACAATTTTGTTTAACCTCGTAATCGACTGGATTATGCGGAAAACTACAGAGGATGCACCAAGAGGCATCAGATGGACACTCTTCGACAACCTAGAGGATTTGGACTTTGCGGATGACCTTGCGCTATTGTCACATAGTCACCAACACATGCAAGATAAGACGCAGAGGCTACATAATTTTGGATGCAAAGTAGGCCTTCGGATTAGCCAGAAGAAGACAGAGATTATGACCCTAAATGTAGACACTCCAGCACCAGTGCAAGTAGATGACAAGAATCTCACCACGACGGACAAATTTAAATACCTTGGTAGCATTATCAGACCAGAGGGTGGCACAAAGGAGGACATCCAAAGTAGGCTGGGAAATGCAAGGGCTGTCTTTCAAAGTATGAGCAACATCTGGAAATCGACACAATACGGCATCAACACCAAGATCAGACTGTACCAAAGCTGTGTCCTATCCACACTCCTGTATGGATCAGAGTGTTGGCGAATGACAGAAGGTGACCTCGCCAAGTTGTCTTCCTTCCACACCACATGTCTTCGTAGGATTCTCCGCATCTTTTGGCCAAACAAGATTTCTAATCAGGAACTACTAAGGCGATGCAAGCAAGAAGAAATAGCCAACATCATCACGAAGAGACGATGGAGATGGCTTGGACACGTGCTGCGAAAGGAAGCAAATTCTATAACCAAAACAGCACTTCAGTGGACACCGGAGGGACGGCGCAAGCGAGGCAGACCCAAGGCAACCTGGCGGAGAACAATCGAGGCAGAGATGAAATCCTTCAATCACTCATGGGGAACTCTCGCAAAGATGGCCCAGGACAGACAGGGCTGGAGATCCTTTGTTGCTGCCCTAAGCACCAGTGGGTGCAACAGGAAATAGTCATCATCATCATTGCCCTTTCACCCTACTCTACAGGGTATAGGCCACGAACGACAGCCTTCCATTTGTCTCTATCCTGGGCGATCCTTGACAACTCATTCCATGTGTAGCCACCCCTCTTCATATCCTCCTCCATGCCTCTCCTCCATGTTGTTCGTGGCCTGCCCCTCTTCCTGTTTCCCTGTGGGTTCCAAAGCAGTGACTTTCTTACTGTGCTATCCTGGGGCTTCCGTAGTGTGTGTCCCAGCCATCGCCATCTGCGCAGTCCTATTTCGCTGGAGATGTTTCTCTGCTTTGTCCTTTCCCAGAGGTCCTTATTTCGAATAATATCCGGCCATCTTATCCTCAGAAGTCTCCCCAGACATGTACTGACGAAGGATTGCAGCCTCCTCAAACAGGTTTGGGAAGGTTTCCAGGTTTCGCAGCCATACAATAGGACAGATTTCACATTAGAGTTAAAGAGTTTGCATTTTGTAGCGATGGAGATTCCACGATCCTTCCAGACATTGTTCAGGGCTTTGAAAGCTGCTCTTGCCTTGGCTATCCTTACCTTTATGTCCCTCTCTGTTCCTCCTGTTTCATCCACAATGCTGCCTAAATAAGTGAAGCTGTTAACTACTTCCAAGGGGCTCCCCTTTACCGTTACTGGCTCTGTACTTGAAGTTTTTATCTTGAGGACTTTGGATTTCTCTGGGTGGATCCTAAGGCCAATGGATGCTGATAATTCCTCCAGGTCTGATGTTTTTGCTTGCATCTGTTGCTGGGTGTGTGACAGTAATGCTATATCATCAGCATAATCCAGGTCATCTAGCTGTTTCCATAGGGTCCACTGAATACCATTCTTCTTTCCAGATGTGGTTTCTTTCAGAAGCCAGTCCATAGCCAGGATGAACAAGAAAGGTGATAACAAGCAGCCCTGTCTAACTCCCGTTTTGACTCCAAAACTTTCTGTGAGTTTTCCTTCATGCAGTACCTTGCAGCTGGTGTTGTGATACATCTTTTCTATCAGGCTAACGATTTTTTGTGGTATACCATAATGTCTCATTATCTTCCCCAGAGCATTCCTATCAACGCTGTCAAAGGCTTTCTCATAATCAATGAAGTTGATCAGCAGCGGTGAGTTCCATTCAATAGACTGTTCGATGATTCTAAGGGTGGCAATTTGATCAGTACAAGAACGGTGTTTTCGAAATCCTGCTTGTTCGTCTCTTAGCCTGTCATCTGCGGCCTCTTTGATTCTCTCCAGAAGTATCCTGTTGAAGACTTTTCCAGGTATAGACAGCAATGTGATGCCTCTGTAGTTGTTGCAGTTGCTCAGATCTCCCTTTTTTGGCAGTTTTATTAGATGACCTTCTCTCCAGTCTTTGGGGAATTCCTCTTGGTTCCATACCTTGACGAATAAGCCGTAGAGGATATCTACGGTGGTGTTGACATCTGCCTTCAGTGCTTCAGGTGGGATGAAGTCAGGACCCGCTGCTTTGTTAGAGTTGAGTGTTTTCACCGCTTTTGCAATTTCTTCCTTAGACGGGGGTTCACAACTGATGGGTAGGTCCGTGCTAGCTGGCTCTATATCAGGTAGGTTTTCTGGTGTTGGTCTGTTGAGTAGGGTTTCAAAATGTTCTTTCCATCTTCGCAATTGTGCCTCTTCCTCGAAAATAGTATTTCCATCAGTATCTTTGACCGGTACCTCTGGGCTGTTCTTCTTACCTGACAGTATTCTTGTTACTTGGTGTAGTGTCCTCATATGTCCTTCCTGGGCCGCTTTCTCTGCTCTGCCTGCCATTTCTTGGATGTATGTTTCTTTGTCCCTTTTTATGCTCTTCTTGGCCTCCTTCGACGCGACGGAATACTCTTTCTGTGCTGCCTCCTTCTCAGCCCTGGTTCTGCTGTTGTTTAACTGTGCCTTCTTGGTTCTCCTCAGCTTGATTTTCTCCATTGATTCCTGGCTTATCCACTCTTTTTGTTTGAAGTTCTTCTCACCCAATACATCCTGACATGTAGTTGTGAAGACTTCCCTTAGCTGCTCCCAGTGAATTTCTACATTTTCTTCAAGCAGCTCAAGAGGCTGGAATCTATTCTTGAGGGTTATCTGAAATTCTTCCTTCTTACCTGATTGTAGGAGATTCACCTGGAATTTGGGTCTCTTCGTGGCATTTGTTTTGGTATACCTTTTCAGCTTCAACTTCAAAGTTGCCAGAAGTAGGTGGTGGTCTGACGCAACATCTGCTCCTCTGAGTACTCTGACATTTTGGAGTGAGCGGCGGAATTTATGTGATATGCAAAGGTGATCAATCTGGTTTTCTGTAATTCCATCCGGTGATCTCCAGGTAGCCTTGTGAACAGGAAATAGTAGTAGTAGTTATTTTGAAGTTTACATTGCTTTCATTTGTATTTTTTTGTTGTTGTTGTTGTTTCTTGTATTTATGTGTGTTAGAGTTTATTTATTCAGGAAATCGCACCTTAAGAGTAAAAGTATCATGTATTGCAGCACGACAAATAATGCTACATTACAATTCAGCAACAAACGTGCGTTGTTTGCATCGTACCCCGCGACCGGTATGAACCAGTTGAAGCATCACCTGGCACGCGCTTAAGTTCGTTCGCAAACTCTCTATTGAACTGTGACCCGTCTTTCCCACTGCATGCCCCATCACTAGGCCTATCAGGACTTCAAAAGCGAAGACAGTGTTACTGTTAGTGTTGCAGTATTAGTGTAATAGGATTGGTGTTTGAGTAACAAGCACAGACTGTGGTGCTAAGTGATGTTCCGTTAGCTAGATTTAGGTAAATGTGGGGAGTGGGGGTTAAATTTACGTTGGCGCTATAACGAGCAATATTTACTATACTCAAGTTATGAATGTAGCGGTCAAATTGTTGGCGGATGGCGGTATAACGAGATTCTTATCTACTTTGTATAGGTGTCAGATCCGTACCATGGCAAAAAGCTTGCGGTATGCGGGAATGGCGGTATAACGGGTGGCGGTATAGCGAGATTTTACTGTTTACACACGTAGTGTTGTCATAGGTCTTCACCACTTGTGATGATTCTGTGGTTTGGAAAGGCTTTGTCATAGTGAAATCGAGTCCAGATCTAGTAAAATACTGTTAAAATAGTTTTCATCAATTGCATTTTGAAAACCCTTTGTCAGGGGCTATACATCTCACTTGATCGATTTCGGCTACTTTTTTGTTTTCCCTTCTTGTAGGTTTTTCTTTTTCATCAAATTTGGTGAGTATTTTGCCACTTCCAAATCTTTGGCACATTGACAATTTGTTAAGTGATCGACAGCCAG
The DNA here is from genome assembly GCA_963931925.1 of Onchidella celtica. Lineage (NCBI taxonomy): Eukaryota > Metazoa > Mollusca > Gastropoda > Systellommatophora > Onchidiidae > Onchidella > Onchidella celtica. The sequence goes on along the minus strand of OZ007584.1, from coordinate 12,742,332 downwards.
ATATGGTAAAAGGGGTAAAAGTTGTAGCTGATTGTAAAAGAAGGTAGAATACAGTAATAGTGAGAACAAAACAATTGCAATATGAAATATGTGTGAGTGAAGCAACTGATACTTGTTTCTTTTCGTCAAATGTAGGACCATTTCAGGGTGAATTTTTGTCGCCATTTTTATTCTCGATGTTTATTAATGACTTGCATGATTGGTTGTCTGCAAAAGATGTCAAGGGCGTACATATAGAAGAATGTTTGATAACGATACTGATGTTCGCAGATGACATGATCTTATTTAGCGATAGTAGGCAAGGACTACAACAAGGTTTGAATGCTCTGAATGGATATCGTAATGGGTGGGGTTTGACTGTGAATACTGGTAAGACAAAGTGTGTGGTTTTTAGCAAGGGAGGGAAGTCTGGCGTGCGGGATAGATGGATGTACAATGATATAACTCTGGAAACCGTTAGTTCATTCAAGTATCTTGGATTTATATTTAGTAGTACAGGTAAATTTTCTAAAGGTATTCAGGCGCTAGTGGATCAAGCACAGAGAGCTTTATTTGGTTTGAAGGCTTATTTGCATAAAAATCCAGAGCTGAGTCCTTCGTTACAGCTACGACTATTCAATACATTAATAAAGCCTATACTTTTATATGCTTGTGAAATCTGGGGATTTGCTGAAGCTTGGCCCATTGAGCGAGTCCACCTCACATTTCTGAAGTCTATTCTAGGTGTAAGAAAAACAACCCCAAATGCTTTTATATATTTTGAATTGGGAGTTTACCCTCTAAAAATTGACCGTCAGGTTAGACTATTGAAATTCTGGGTTAAAATATTAGGCTTAGACGACAATAGTACCGTTAAAAAAGTTTATAGCAGATTATTATCAGCCACAGAAAACTACACAAGTACAATTAACTGGGCTTCACTGACAAAGAAAATACTGGAGAAATCTGGATTTGGATACATCTGGGAAAGTCAAAAGGTTGATCAAACTTCATTGTTTTTATCTGAATTTGAAAGTGAGAATCGGCTGTATAGACATTTAGCTGTTGAATTTTACTCAGAAAATTACTTACATGAAGTAAAGCAGAAGCATTTGAGGATAGCCATAGCAAAGATAAGATTGGGCTCTCACAACTTTATGGTGGAGAGGGGAAGGTGGCAGAGGCCTAAACTGGAGTATGTTATGAGATTATGTGAGACCTGTAATGAATTGGAGGACGAATTCCACGTGTTATTAACTTGCAAAAAATTCAAAGATATAAGGAAACAGTTTTTACCGTTTTGGCTACTTGTTAGACCAAGCATGTTTAAGCTTATACATTTTCTGTCGTCGATGCACGATAGAGAACTACATTCGTTTGCACTGTTTTGCCATAAAGTTCTAAACGAATACAATAATGTCGCTTTGTGACTTCTCCTGGCGAAGTCCGAAAACTAAATTCACCTTCGAGTGAAAGAATAAATTATAGTGATATTTTCAATTGTAGTAAATTTACAACAGATAAAGGTGAGGAGGGATCGGTTATGTAGGGGGGGGGGGGGGGGGATTGAAAATGATGACTGTTGCTGGCAATTACAAGCTGTATTTGACTGTATACTACAATAAGTAAGTGTATAAATGCTGCAGGGAGCGGAGAGAGTGAATGCATTTTGTCTGTTTGTTTGTTTGTTTAATGTTTTCTAAGATTGTTCACATGATTCTTGTGTGTTTTTGAATTGGCCGCCAGGTCTATAATAAACTAAACTTGAAACTTGAGTAATAGTGAGAACAAAACAATTGCAATATGAAACAGAAACATGTATAGGAATGTATGTGAAGCATGTGGATTAGTTAAAATGTTAGACTGTTTTCCCTTATTAATGATCAGAGAATGAGCTCTCAGTAGTCTCTTATTTATCTTCCCAGAGGCCTTTTCCTGTGACATGTGTCATCGGGCTTTCCTTGAACACAATTGCTTGTTGAAACATATGAGTAAATATCACTCTGAATACTCCAGGCAACAACATAACTTACAAACTACTGAACAGAAAAGTTTCCATATGAAGAAAAACAACACATCTATTCCCAGAGGTAGTGGAGTGAATAATTCCATCTCAACCCAAATTGGCATGGAAGTTCAGAGATTGGAAACTGACAATGTGAACTGTGTTATCTCTGGCCCAGGAGAAAATCATTCAACTGGAGAATACACTGGAAAGCAGGTTCTTCAGGATTGCAATGTGTCCAGTATACCTGATATCAAAGAATTTGAGGCTAATCCAGTGCCTTCCAAAACCTTTGTTACAGCTAACAAATATTCAGATTCAAAAAGTGGAAAGAAGCCTTTTGAGTGTGATGTTTGTGGAAAAGGTTTTGCTAAAGGAACTTATTTACAACGCCACAAAAGGATGCACACAGGAGAGAAGCCTTTTACGTGTGATGTGTGTGGAAAGGGTGTTACTCGAAGATATTATTTAAAAACCCACAAAAGGACTCACACAGGAGAGAAACCTTTTAAGTGTGATGTGTGTGGAAAGGGTTTTGCACATGGAAGTGATTTAAAACGCCACAAAAGGATACACACAGGAGAGAAACCTTTTAAGTGTGATGTTTGTGGAAAAGGTTTTGCTCAAATAAGTCATCTACAAGTCCACAAAAGAATACACACAAAAGAGAAGCCTTTTAAATGTGATGTTTGTGAAAAAGGTTTTGCTTGTGGAGGTGATTTAAAAGGCCAGAAAGGGGCCTTTCAAGTGTGATGTTTGTGGTAAAGATTTTGCTTCTAAAAGTAGTTTACAATACCACAGGAGAGAAGCCTTTTAAGTGTGATGTTTGTATAAAGGGTTTTGCTCATGGAGGTTTTATAAAAACCCACAAAAGGATAAGCACAGGAGAGAAGCCTTTAAGTGTGATGTTTGTGGAAAAGATTTTGATCGTGGATGTGATTTTTTAACCCACAACGATGGAACACAGGAGAGGAGCTTTTTGAGTGTGATGTTTGTGGAAAAGATTTTGCTAAAGTAAATCATTTAAAACTGCACAAAAGGATCCACGCAGGAGAGAAGCCTTTCAAGTGTAATGTATGTGCTGTTGGTGTTGCTTCTTCAGGTCAGTTGCAACGCCACAAGCGAATACATGCAGGAGAGAAGACTTTTAAATACGTGTGTGGAAAAGATTTTGTTTGTGGAGGTGATTTAAAAATCCACAAAAGGATACACACAGGAGAGAAAACTTTTGATGTTTGTGATGCAGGCTTTATTCGTACATGATGCCAGTTAACTGCTCACAAAAGAAAACACACAGGAGAAAAGCCTTGCAAGTGTGACGTTTGACGTGAAGGCTACGTTCGTACCGGCGGCCTAAAGGTCCACAAAACAATACAGACATCAGAGAAGTCTTACCATTGTTATTCTTGTTGTGTAGGTTTTTCTGCTTTTCGTTCTTTACAGGTTGAGAAAAAAATATGTGTACACACAGGAGAGAAACCTTGCAAGTTACAAGTGTGATTATATGTGGAAAAGGTTTTACTCTTATAGATAATTTAAAAGTCCACAAAAGAACACACACAATAGAGGAGCCCTACAAGTGTGACATTTGCCTGTAGGTTTTGCTACTTTACGTTCTTTACATGCCCACAAAAGAATGGATTCCAGAGAGAAACCTTGGAAGTATGATGTTTGTAGTATAGGTTTAGCTTGTCTATCCTGCAAAAGAACACACATAAGGGAGAAAAGTTACGAGTGAGATATTTGTAGTGGCTTAGCTCTGGCACACCTGTTGCAACGCCCCCAAAAGAATGCACATTACAATTGTGATGCTTATGGTGCAAGCTTTGTTTAATCCTCCCCCCCTCCCCCCTCAAAAAAAAGAAGACATGTTAGAAAAGCCCTTTGTTTCTAATATAGTTGTGTGTTATAGGTGTTACTGATAAAAGTGCTTCATGGCGCCACAAAAACATTCACGCATGAAGAATCTTAATGTCAGTGATACATGTGCTTGTGATTAGTGTTTGATTTTGCCGATGATCTTACTCAGCCCTTTTTGTGGTATCTGCCGTATTAATTTATCTTCATTATTAAATTTACTCAGTGTAGACCATCGGTTTTTAACATGGGCGATATCGCTTATGAGTGTGTGTGTGTGTGCGGGGAGGGGGAGTGAGTGCGAATACCAGGTTGGTGTAAACAAAAAAACAAAAAGCGACAAAGGAATAAAACCATGATAAATGGTGGTGCGGGGCGGGACTGGGATGGGGGCGTAAATGAATATAGGACGATTTATGGGGTAAATAAGGCAGCCACTGGCTTGTTCAAAAGCATATATACCGCATAATTCGAAGTTGTCTGGAAATAGATTCCTGTGAATAGAGAAATAATCTTTATTATGCTGTTTGCCCCATTAAGTAGTCCAAACTGCCCCGCTAAGGGTCCAAAATCCTATTTTGGTATAATTTTAGGCCAACATTACAAGGCTACCGCTGCTGTAGGAGTGTTGTGACCCACACTGTTAATGTAAAGAAATGTCCATTTTTGAAGCTGCTTTATTTATAAAAAGTGTTAAACACTTAATTTGTTGTTGTTGTTTTTATAGGTACACGTATGTGAGTGTCTTCATGCAATGATATAGATGAAGAAGAAATAATGATTTGAAAAGAAGCTTTTGTTATGTTCATGTTTCTGTTTTGTTCGGTTTTAAACTGATTTTTAAAAAGAAAGGACTAACACCAGCCTATAATGAAAATTTGGGGCTGGGGTAAAAAATGTTGAGGCTGAGGCAGATTATATATCACCTGTGAGCTGACAATGAGACAGCCTGTATAATCACTTCCTTTTTAAAACTAAGGTCTACTGAAAGTACAGTGTATATGTGCATGTCCATGTTAAAAAAAAAATGTGTGGTTAGAAAATACAATTTATAATATCTGAAAAATTAATGCCAGATTGAGACAATCATACCAGCAAAATATGGCTTAGATTGGTCTCGCAAATTCTTTACCTGTGACAATGTCTTTTATATGATTTGAATATAATATATTCATTTAAATCACTGATGTTCAAATTTGGCTCATTGTTTCTCAGATATGTATGATTTTGTAAATTCAATGCTAAATGCTCAGTGCTGCAATAAAAGTACCTTCCAAATCCAAGCATTAATTTACAGAACGCATTGTCAACCTGTGAATTGTGTCAATAGATAGACAGACAGGTGGGTGGATGGATGGACGGACGGACGGATGGATGGATGGTATATGGATGGACGGACGGATGGATGGATGGATGGACTCAAATAATGAATCACGACTCATTCCGTAATGGCCACCAGTGCCTTCTGAAAATCCCATCCAATCAGTAGAGTGTCTGGACATTGGTCAAAGGAGACTGTGGAGGTGCTACGATGTCACGGTAGAAACAGATCTAATCTATATAGGTCTATTTCCAAGACGAGTATGAGTAGTGAGGTAGATATGTGAATGGTGCGTACACTTCTGGAAAGAAGCATGAAACTTTCATATGTTATGTTTTTTTTGGTATGCCGAGTTCAAATCCACCAGACATCTGGCTCTATCTCTGACGGTTCCCCCCGTAAAATCCCAAAATCCAAGATGGCCGCCATAAAATGCTCATTCTTACATAACATGTCTTTTAGTCATCCTATTTCAATAATTTTTGTGTCTATTCCTGTGTTTTTGGGGTCAACAAATTCAAATATAACGCTTATTTTACTTTAAATTACACACATGAAGAATTTCTTAAAGGCAACTTTGTAATACAGAAAACAAGCAAAAGGTTTTCAGCGATGGCACATGATCGGCATCACTGAAAATGATGAGACACTGAGACGGTGGATGGTTGCTGGACCAGAGACTGCTAGGTTGCTATCAGACTACAGTGACAAGCATGACACTAAAACTAGCTTTGAAGAGGAGCATCATGAACAGATACCAAATGTTCAAAAGAGATTCGCTAGTGATGTCTAAAACCTGTGCAGGGAGTTTGAAGAAGCGGGTAACCCATTTTCTGACACAAGCAAAGATTTATATACTCTCGATACAAAACAAATCATGCCTGATACTGTGAAGAATTCTATAGAATCTGCTGAAGACACTGGTAGAACTCAATTCAAAAACTTTGAGTCAGAGCGTATTCATGGAAACTCAACACCATTCTTTGATGCTATTCCAAAAAACAACCTTCTCTTGTTCGATTCAACTTCAGAGAGAAAAAGTACTAAGTGTGCTACAAAAATGTCCAACTTAAAACAGTAATGTCAACCTTTTTTCTAGGCTGTACATAGCAAGCCAAACTAGGGAGAATGACATGGGATAATTTTTTTGCCCATGAAAATCATCCATGGCCTCCTTCTTTAGCATCAAACGGGTTTATGCGTGCCACCTGCAAGTCTGACCTGATTCAATGTTTGGAATCTGTGGCACTCTTCCAAGACACTGTACCAGCTATTAATGCAAAAATAGTTGATGGAGCTGCTCTTGTGCACTCCCTTGACCCCAAAAAGTCAAATGCAAAGGAGCTTATCACCACATTCAAAGATTATGCAGACTATGTATTTATTCCAAGCAGTAAAAGAATGTTAGAACCAGTACTTCGCCTTGATGTTGTTTGGGACACATATAGAGAGAACAGTCTGAAGGAACAAACACGTCAAAACCGTGGATCTGGAACACCTATGAAAGTAGAAAAGGACACTAAACTGCCAGCAAACTGAAAAAACTTTTTGCGTTGTGATAAAAACAAAGAGATAGAGAGCTTGTTCAAGCTTCTTGCAGTTGCCATTCAAGGGTTTCAATTCTCTTCACACAAACAAGGTCATCTCAACCTTTGAACAGAAAGTGGTATCATCACCTTTAGCATGTACTGATGTTTCAGAACTATTATTATTGTACACATGAGGAAGCAGACACTCGTCTTCTATTTCATGCAAAACACCTCCATGACAAAGGATTGAAGAAAATCCTTACAAGCAACAGATACTGATGTGGTTGTTATTGCTGTCGCAGTATCAAGTATCTTAAAAGACTGAAATATGGGTTGCATCTGGCCATGGTAACAAAGTTCGTTATATACCATCCCATCTTCTGAGATCTAGTGTAGGTACTGTTGCATCAAGGGGACTACTGTTTTTTCATGCCCTTACTGGGTGTGATGTAGGTTCAACTTTTCATGGAATAGGAAAGAAAACAGCCTGGAGTATTCTAAATTCCATGCCACACCTGAACAAACTGTTTGCTGATTTATCACAAACTCCAAATTGTATTTCATCAGATCAATTTGACCAGATGGAAAGGTTTACTGCTCCACTTTACCAGAGAACATCAGAACTGACCAGTGTAAATGATTTGCGCAAGCAGTTGTTCTCTCAACTTCGCAGCATTGAAAATGTACCCCCTACAAAGAACGCTCTTGAGCAGCATGTGAAGAGAGCTGTATACCTGGCAGGATTCATCTGGGGGCAGACCCTCACTGCTAATCCCACTGTTCCATCACCAGAAGATTGGGGGTGGAAGCGAAATGAAAGAGACTCCACATTGACACCATACTGGACTAATCTTCCTGAAGCATCTAAAGCCTGCAGGGAGCTTATCAAATGTGGCTGCAAAACTTCTTGTATAAAGAGATGGTGTTCCTGTGTTAAAGCAAATTTGCCATGTAGTCAACTATGTGTTTGTTCTGGACAATGTTATAGAGAGTAAACTGACTTCAGAACTCTGCTGTTAAGGCATGTATTTTACAAATACATTACCTGAAGCGGTGAAAATCAAAAGCTCCTAAGTGACTTTTTTTGGAGTGAAAATGTGACAGAACTGTTAATACTATTATTGGAAATGTCACACTTTCCCTAAAAAAAGTAATTTAGAAGCTTTTGATTTTCATCCCCTCACGTGTAGTATGATATTTGATCACATATCTGGTTATACAGTTCTAATTTAGTCAGTGGATGTTCTTTTTTGTATGTGTTTTAATTAATTTTAAGTACAAGTAACATGTGAAAAACTGTATCTGCAACAATACATGTAGCTATGTAAAGAAACTTTTTTGGGGGGTACTAAATAAATAAATTTCTTGGCAGCCATATTTCATTTCATTATCTTTTTAATGATTTCGCTTTTTAAAAAAACTTAAGCAAAATAGGTGCCGTATGAGAATTTATTGACACCATAAATATAGGTATAGTCATCAAATTTATTCAACTAGGATGATTAGAAGTTGTTGTATAAAACTTAGTATTTCAACACATTCAATTTAATGGCGGTCATTAAGCTTTCATTAAGCTTTTACAGTTTTTATTTTAGAAAATAATTTAAAGTGAAATAAGTGACATAGTTGAATTTGTTAACCTCAAAAACATAGGAATAGACATCAATTTTTTTCGGATAGGATGACTAGAAGTCAAGTTATATAAAAAAATTAGTATTTTACGGTGACCATCTTGGATTTTATGATGATTTGTACTATTTTTATACAAATATTTTATTTAGAGCATTAAATATGTCATATTTGAATTTGTTGATCCCGAAAACATAGGAATAGACACCAAAATTATTCACATAAGATGACTAAAAGTCATGTTATGTAAAAATGAGCATTTTATGGCAGCCATTGTCATGATCAGATTGTGACACCCACTTTGTATACGGACCCCAGCTTTTGTTTGCAGCCGCTGAGCGGTGGTAGTTTTCCCTCAACGTCGACGAACGTGACCGTAAGCCAGCGAGGCGTAAACGAGGCATTGCGCATGCGTGGCAGCCACGGTTGACTGTGGGGTGCGAAAAAGAGTTTTCCCTGAGCGTCAGCGTAAGCATGAGAAACGTATTTCAAGGGGCGCAACTGCTGCATTTTTTCAGGTTAGGGGAGCTTATCAAAAAATGGTTGTAGAATCAATACATCTTATTCTTATAAGTTATAAGTTTTCCTTCGCTGAATTCACAGAAAGACAACATAAATATAAAGTGCTTCTTTGAAAATGAAAATGAATTATACACAAAAAGAATTGCTGAAAGCAAGAAATGCAAAATATGATTGTGGCTTGAATGTTATGACTCTCGGTAGTCTTTTTGCCAGTACTGATGATCATTATTCAGATTTGAATTTGATTTTTACTCCTATGTATACATGTGTGAGCATCCCAATGTCCATGAAAAGGCCTGTATAATGTGAAATATGTGTTAAATTTTTTCCCTTAATGCTATAAGTAGGCCTATAAACTATAAAATGAGAGAGTTGTGGTAAAAATTTCTTTCAACTATTATTCAGCTCGTGGAATGGATCGGAAAAAAGGGGGCTTACATTTTAACAATTGAAGTGCAGCTGTAAACCTACAAACTGAGACGGCTGGTGACACTAGGGTTGATTAACAGGGCCATGCGAAAAGTGGTAGCCTGCGAAGAGTCACCATGTGTGTGTGAGATCTGTCTCTGACAAGCGATGCGATTCCAGTTCACACCCAAACTGACCACGTGTTACTTCTTCTGAATCATCTCAAACTGACCACGTGTATGACGGTGAGCACGAATGTATGAGAAAACCAAGTCATTCTACATTGTAAAATACAGCATTAAATGTTATTCCTTAATTTTATAAGTGTAAAATGAGAAACTTGGCAGCTCGTAAATTCTGTAGGTTGACTAACGTCTCCATGTGCGTGTGTTTGGAGAAGCGGGAGAGACAGTGAGAGGAAAACAGAGAGAGAGGGAGAGTGGAAAAGTGTGTGAGATAGATAGAGAGAGAGAGAGAGAGTCGTCTCTGAATTACTTTATTGTAATTCCAAATGCAAAATGGGTAGAGCATATAATATTCGGTGTCTTCCATTGTTGTACAAGTACGAAAATGTACAAAATACATACATGTATAACAATTAATGAGCTAAGACGTGAGTGTCTTCCATTGTTGTACAAGTACGAAAATGTACAAAATACATACATGTATAACAATTAATGAGCTAAGACGTGAGTGTCCAGTTCAGAAGTAAAAAATATGACTTGGGTTTCTTGGTTCGAAAATTAAACCTCCATTGAAACCGAAGTGCACTAATGGATTAACCTGAATTTAAAACAGAGGCAGTTATAAGATAAAACATTAAATAACTTTCTTCCAACTTTTTTTTCTGCACTTCTCAAAGTACACCAGTGTGACCACAGAGACTGTTTTGAGAGTACCGAAGAGGAGATGTGCACTTTATTCTATGTCCACGTGATAACTGTTCCGGTGTAGACAAAACAAAACAACCTAAAATGTGATTTGAAACTACAGGTGATTTCAACTCCGCGTGAAAACTCATTAAGAAGACAAGGACAAATTTTCATCTCCTGCACTTAGCAAATTTTGCAATGAACCACAATAGTTGGTAGATGAAATCTGTACGAAGTCTGGTGAACTCATCCGCTCAGGAGAACGGGAAGATTGGGCTCATATTATCATAACAGATTCACATCTTTGTTTTGCTGTCATGTCTTTGTTTCTTGCTCCCTGCAGGGTCGTGCATCTCCCTTCTTTTACTCCAACTCAAACAAACCAAAAACCAAAAAAAAAAAGCGGCCTCCACAGCAACACAACAAAGTCGCATTTGTGCGCCCGAGGTAGGTTTGCTAATTCTTTTCAGAATGCATTGTAGGTTGAGTTGATGATATTGTTCCTCATGTGAGGCTCTGAGTAACATTTTTCATGTTTTTATTTTTCTTTAACAATATTTTATTAAAACAAAGAAGTCAGACGCTTATGCTTGTGCTTGTCGTGCAATAAGGCTCCAGTTCACACTCAAAGTGCCCACGCCCATGACCCCCACCCCCCTCTACTTCCACTTCCAGCTTACAATTTCACTTTCAGTTGGAATGGCGGGAAACTGTGAGCTGGTCATGGGTGTGGTCAGTTAGGATGGGAATTGGAATCAGCAAATCGGTGGACTGTACATATTTCGCACATACATGCTGACTCTCCCGGCCAGCCGAACTGCTTTGGCTGTGAGTATAAAGTTAGTCGGAAATGTACGGAATCAGTATGCGTTTCACATGCGACCAGCGTTCATCGTCTGAGACCTGTCGATTGTCATCTGAGACCTGCCTGTTGTCATCAATCAAGCATCTGTCCCGGAGAAAAAGGTAAGATAACACTATTCAACGATGTTTTAGAATGTTATTTGTTAGCTCTCTGTATCATGGGCGGCTTTCATGAACAAAAAAAGACAAAACATGCGCATTTCCAATTTGAAGTTGTCAAATTTACTCGAAAAAATCAAATCTTACTTGTGAAAAATTATATTGATTACAAATACATGTATGTACGTGTCACTGAATGAATCAAACCGTTAGCGCACGTGGCTTGAGACTGATTGAGAGTAACAAAGGTGGGCTCATCGTCATATGCGACTTCTGAAGTTCAACTGGGAAAATTGGCTTTGAAATTACGTGTACTTAAATTCAAGTTGGAGCGAAATCTGTGTCCCCATTCCCGTTGCTCGAAATAAACATGCTACTGGATTATGACTTTACAAATTGCACCCGCTTGCGCCATTTTGGTTCACTCACTGTTTAGTGTTTTGTAAATTTTATACAGCATTAAATTTTCTCCCACCACTGAAGCCTACGCACTTCTGTAGTTTGTCTACTGAAGATGCAATTTTGAACGCCATATTTGCAGCAAAAACATGGACAGAGAAAGGTAGGGATGTTTAGATCGATAAAAATGGGAGAGGTGAATTTTGAAAACTTGAGCACAAGACACACCTACAATTTGCATCCAGTTACATTCCCCCATCGCTGCGCAAACTACACAATTTTCAAGGGTTTAGGTGAAAATCGCATGTTTCTGGGTTTTTTGATTATCTCTGAATTCTCGGCGTATGTTTCGTTTTAAATGTATTTAGATATAATTATAATAGCGCCATAGTGTGTACAATTTCTTTTCTCAAACTTTTCAGTTGCTCATGTGCTCAAAACTCTTCAAAGTTGAACGTTATCTCAGACATTCAGTAATTGGATTTACTTGTTATACAATCTTGAAGAAAGCGTATGAGATCTTGATAATATAAACAATTGTAGTTCCCCCCCCCCCCCCGATGTTATGCACAAATGTATCAATCTCTGTCCTGCCCAAAGGAAAGAATCATTTTCACGTAGCGTCTTAATTCCCGTTTATCCTTTCTAAATTCTATAAGTAATGAAATGTGAACCATCTGAATAAAAGTACCATGGTGAATCACCAATGAAGTGGAAATACATGTAGTTTAGTCATGTGAAAAGTAAGCAATTGATTGTAATTGTTTCTTGTTCTTTAAAGAAATTATTTGACGTCTATCACTGTCAGTTTAGCAAAGTTTTCCCACCGCCCACCACTCTGTACAAGCACAAATTTGAAAAACAAAAACGAAATCCAGAATATATATGACATTTTCAAAAAATAAACTTGTTTAATTGGGTGCTTGAGTCAGTATGAAAAGACAGGAGTTTTAAGGCAAAATGTAAACATAACAAAAAAAAAATCAATGACAGATTAAATGATAAAAAGAAAAAACATTTCAATAAACAAAAACTATATGTACATGGCAAGAAATGAAGAAAATTCTTCACAATTTATTTACAAGCAAACAAAGAATAACAACACAAAAAAGTTGGTAACTGCGAATTCCATCACCGAGAGGGCCAGTGGAATTTCTGGCTTCTCCATTCCTGAGTTTCATGTTCTAAATCACTTTAGCATAATTATGGTTTGACATTTATCGACTCCATACAAAAACAAATAAGAACATAGAAATGATAAAATAATGAAACAAATAACAACCTTCACATAAGACGTGGCACCTGAGGTCATTTTGAGACTTTCAATAGTTCAGAAAATTTACCCACCTTAGGTAATAAACCACATATTTCAACTACATCCATACAGCAATGATGTACATACATGTATTTATAAAAAAAACAGGTCTCTCAGTTCCACACTGATTACAGCGCAGTTGGTTAGTGGAAAACAAAGTGTTGGGTGTTGGGAAAAGCGTGTTACAGAGGTAAACCGATTTATTTTTCACAAGGCTCCAAACTATAATCAAATTGTGATTTACAACTTACAAGTGGAAATGGGTTACATGTATTTTTTCTTTTTACCATTGCAGTCATGGCGAGCTGGATGGAACTGGCCAAAATGTACCTTCTTATGGATGAAGAGGAGATGGCAATGATAACACTCATGAGGGCTGATGAGGAAGATGAACCAAAAAGCTATAACCCTCACTCGAGGTTTAACCTGGCCCAATACTCGGATGATGAATGTCTTGTCTACTTTCGGTTCACAAAGCAACAGATCCACCGGCTACTGGATGTTCTTAGAGTCCCCAAATCCATGCTGTGTCAAAACGTGCGTGCATCAGCAGAAGAAGCTTTCTGTCTGCTATTAAGAAGACTGTCATACCCAAACCGCCTTGCTGAACTTCTACCAATGTTTGGTCGATCTGTATCAGAACTGAGCAAAATCTTTAGTACAGCCCTAGATTTTGTATATGTGAACTACGGACATTTATTAACTGATTTAAACCAGCCCTGGCTCAACCGCGACAACTTACAGATTTTTGCTGATGCAATACACAACAAAGGAGCACCCCTGTAAACTTGTTGGGGATTCATAGATGGAACTGCATGTGCAGTAGCGAGACCAACGGTGAATCAAAAGGTCATGTACAGTGGGCATAAACGAAAGCACTGCATGAAATTTCAAGGAATAGTGACACCAAATGGAATGTTCGCCAACGTATTTGGACCTTTTGAGGGTAGAAGGCATGATGATGCTGCTTTGTGGGCAGAAAGCAATATTTTACCCTATCTAGAGGCTCATATGAACAAAGCCGATGGCACACCTTATGTGCTTTATGGTGACACTGCCTACCCATTAAGAAATCATCTCTTGAAACCGTACCAAGGTGGTGCACGAACAAATGAACAAGAAAAATTTGATAAAGACATGTCAACAGTAAGGATAGCAGTGGAGTGGGCATTTGGGAAATTGTCCACACTGTTTAACTTCCTAACACACGAAAGGAACTTGAAAGTGCTTTTGCAACCAACTGGCAAAATGTTCCTAGTAGGAGCACTACTTACAAATTTTCATACCTGTATAAATGGAGGTGAAATTGCAGAATATTTCCATGTAAAACCACCAACTTTGGAATCTTATGTGAACAGACTCTAATGGTTTATTAACTTTACTGCTCGAGAGCAATGATTTCTTTTAATGTCTATTTTTTATTATAATGTACTACATAATAAATGTGACACGGACTAGACATACTTAACTTTCCATGTCTGTCATACCTACATCATCTTGTTCTCATTTTGCCAATACAGTATTTGGATTTCCAAATCCACAAACTCCACAAAAGATGAAATTTCCATTTACTCAAGTACAGCAACCAATTTGGAATCTTATGTGAATGTAGTACGTACAACTGCATGTGGGCAACATTATCATCAACGTTCATGAACACTACTTGTTAAACAAGTTACAATAGACGTATCTTTGGTTTAACGAGGGCTGCTCAGCATCTACGGAAAAGTAAATTTTATAAAAACACATGCAAAATTTCATGGGAATCCAACAGTTGGTTGTGAAAAATTATAAAATTGCTCACTGCAGGTTTAATGGACTAAGATTACTTATATGGGCCAGTGCCAATAAGCTCCAATAGAAAAATGGACTGAGGTACTGAAAAATGCACAACACACAAAGGGGAAAACAGACACATTCTGTGACACTTTAACCATCCCTGTTGAAGATTTTATAAAGTTTTATAGCTGTAAATGCTCTTAATTTGGGGAAATGGGATGATTTTCACATGAAAGTGAAACGTGTCGGACATTACTGTGATGACAGAAAAGTAGTAATAAAGTCACTCATATTCCAAAGAATGCACATTTCACCTGTAAAAGAGTGTTAAAATCATTATTGTCAGCCAAAAGTGTATAAAAGAGTACATAAAATGCATTAAAAGTGCTGCTCTTTTGTAGTCACTGTAAGTCATCATTACAGTCATAGTCACTGTAACGTCCGCCACAAAAGGCAAAATTACAGTTTTTACAGGGTTGTCAATGAGGACAGATTTTATCATGCACAAGATTAGCGGTTAATTTGGAATAATAATTGCTACTACAAAAATTAGATTACTTCAAACACGATGACAAAAAGGCATATGTGGAAAAGAGAGCTTTTTGGCACTGACCCATATAAAAATATACATAACAGAGAAAAATCGGTGGGGTTGTAGCAAATGATAAAGTTGATGTTTGAAATGATTCCAAAGAAGCACAAAAGGAAAAACTTGCATGTAGTAAAGAAAGATACAATCAAATGAAAAGGAAAAGGAAAAGGAAAGACAAATCAAATTTTCGATGCATTAATTTTAGAAAAAAGCTTTACAGAAGATTAAAGAAATAAAATTCTTAATACATAACTTTCTGCTACTTCTTCTGAATCATTTCAAACATCAACCTCATCATATCCATCCTTTCTTTCCTGTCCTCCTCCCTCTGCTTTTCCTCACGCTCCCTCCTACTGTCTTCATTAGCATAAAATTGCTCCGCCGCCTCCAGTCTTTTCTTCTCCAGCGAGAGCAGCTCTTTCCTCATTTCTCTCTCCTCCTCCTCTGCTTTTCTTTTTGACTCAAGCAGTGCCCGCAGTTCGTCTCTACCGCGATCAATTGTTTTCTTCTTCTGGGGGGGGGGGGGCTGTCGCTGCTGCTGCCCTTCCTCGTTGACTATTTCTTCTTCTTCGGCTGCTCTCCTGACACCTGTATTTAAAGAAAATGTAAGCTGGTCTAGTAAACTGCACTAAAAAAAAAAAATATATGTCTTTATCACTTGTATTTAGTGGGCTACATCTGAAGCCTCTATACAGATCACACAAACGGGTATTTCCCGCAATAAAAAAAGACATAAAACTGTTGATCAGAAAATTTCGGTAAAAGTAGTTATAATTACTTCATTTGTTACATGAGAAAATATTAATCTTTCAGTTACCATTTCTGAAAACACTTACCCAGGCCATCAATGAACAATAACGAAAAAAAAGTATCTAATTAAAACAAAGAACAACACAAAAAGGCATCAGCAGACAATTGTAACTATATATATATCAGCTATATTGTAACAAAATAATAAAGACAATCCATACGCTGATAATTCAACTTAAAGTGCATCTTGACATTCAGGGAATTCTCCATTAACTGGCAACAGTGGCCATGATGACTAAACACCTTAGTAAAAAGACTATTCAGGCGCAACATTATACATTCTAACAGACCCTGTATAAAGAATAAAAATAAGTGCGATAAGTTTTCAAAGAAATATTACCAGTAATAGTTGTGCAGTTTCTCATGGCAGCATCCCTCATCTGCCGCCCCTGCTCCGTCTGATTCTCAATTCTTGGCCGACTCATTGTTTGCTCGGTCAAGTGCACCAGGTCTGTGAGGAGCATCTCTCGCTCCCCATACTCCTCCTCAGTTCCAGATCTGTTGGAAAACAATGATTCATGGGTCAGACATAAATTGATTCCGTCCCCTTTTTGAGATTACAGGGTATTCTATTCGTCCCCTTTTTTTGATTTTGGATTTCTAATATGGTAAGTTGTGCCCAAATTCATCTTCTGTGTGTGTAGACAGCCTAAATGCATATTGTATATATGTCGCCGAGAAGTGCATTACATTTTGACTCGGTCAGTAGGTGCTTTTCAAAACATGGAACATGTAAGTCAATCACAGACAATGATCATTAATTTACAATAAATGTGAAGGCCACTCTCTGAGTCTGGGACTAATTGGTCTTAATATTTAATCTAGAAACATCATTGGTTTTGATCCGATTTTCTTGATCTCAATACTGAAATAAGTAACATTACAAATAAAAATGTATTACCTAATAATTATACACAGGCTAGTTTGAGTTTTGGGGAAAGCATGTCACCATGAAAACGGTCATACTGTGCTATAAAGAAGTAATATGATACTGTAATAGGATAGAAAGACATTGCACCAGGAGTGCCCCACCAATCAACCACTTAAGAATGTGCTAAATAAATAAATAAGGAGAAGCTCGGTTACTTTTGTTCACAATCAATACATGTGATGATAATGAAAAAAGTACCCAACTGCAGACAAAACCAATAAAAATAACTTGCCATAAAGGTGGAATAAAGAAGACCTATATTGGTTACATTAATACAAACATCGATACATACTGACTTTCCTACTCTAGAATTTTATGGAAATTGTAAAGTGTCATTTGAATAGATCGCAGAGATGCCATCCTATAAAAACAAAAATCTGAATCAAGCTACGAAAAAATCTGAATCTGGTAAAAAAAAAACTGAATCAGTGCAAACGACAACGAAAATTAAAATTAAAATTATGCCGGTAGGCCTACTAAACTTACATTTTCTGTTTTAATCACACAGGAATAGGTTGAAAAAAAATACCTTTAAACACTCACACCATTATTATCAGCTCTTTGTATTGGCCTTGGCCAAAACTGAAAAAGAGCCCTGCCCAGGGAAGAACATTTAGCAAAATTGATCTTTGCTCTGAAGCTGTTGCTACGAATGTCTGATAGACGCTGCATTGATATGCTGGATATTTCATTGTGAGGATGCACAAATGTCCTGCATAATGTTTGCCCATTATGTGCTGTGTTAGTGTTTTGCCATCCTCATATTTTAATTTGGCAATTTGTGCCCATGCAACATGAATTTTTTCCATGGCTTAGACTTAAGGAATCTAGATCTAAATAAGTTTAAAACTGATTTTCCTTCTGTCACAATCGCCGCCGATATATCACTTATAGTATATCATTCGGTTGATTCCTCCTCCCATTGCAGTTGCTGCCAAATAAATTACGTTCACACTTATATCCAGCTACGTTTAGAATTGACTCAACATATAGATCTAGCTAGATTTACAACTGTTCCCTCCTGGCATTGTCGCCGCCGCCGAATATATCAGTCTATCACCTAGACTCAGGCGAATAGATTCAGCAATGTTTAGAATCGCCGCCGTGTGAAACCATACAAAGAAGGTAAACAATGTAAACAATGCTCATGACAAGTGAACAAATTGTAAACGGTGCAAATGGTGGTTTATTCCTGAAATGATCGCAATATTCCGAGTCGGTGCGTTTTGCAAATGTTACACTTAAAATGAAAAACTAGAGCTCGGAAGACGAAAGAGAGAAAAAAAATGCCGACTGCGGGAAGTATTAAAAATTGGATTACCGGCCTAACTATTCGGAATCGGATCCTTTTTTGAAGAAAAATCAGAATGGGTGGCATCTCTGCGATTGCATAGTTATAAATACAAAAAATTATGCTACGACTAAGTACGACATTCTTGCATATCTCCCAGACAGTGGTGTTAGTAGTGTTACTGGATAAGGCTAGGAACTTAGGTTTGAGGTCTGTTGAGCTTCTAAAGGAAGGATTGAAACTGAAAGCATTGGTACCAGAAAAGAAAAAAATCATTTCATTGTACATTTGGTACTTGTCTCAGGATGGGCAAAATAAGACGTCCAGATTGGTTTTTCCTAAACAACAGTAACTGCATTTGTCGACTCACCGTCTCACAGCTGCCATATCCTCAGCTTTGAACTTTTTTTACTAGCATCTGGACTCTGTCCCTCAGGGTTCTCGGCCTAATGCCGATGAAAGCATCATCTGTCCTGAAAAGAGGGATACGTTAGGTCTTAGTTTAATAAGTTTCAATCGCAGTCCATTTTGTTCAAACTAAAGGAAATAACCACAGTGCCAACAAAAACAGTTTATAATAGTGAATAGAGGAAAGCATAAACACAGGAAAATAATTTCCAAATAAAATTGTCACAGTAATGGAAAACAGTTAAAGAAAGGGATGGTAAAGGAAACTCTGGCTGCTGATTTGAAATTCATGTTGTTTTCAAACCTTCGGAAAGAGTTGGGTTTATAAGTAGCCTACATGTATTCCTGTTTCAAACAGTTTTACTACTTTTACCGTGCATTCTGGAAGAGAAGATACTGCTTACTTGGACAAGTTCTCAGCTATTGTTTGCCAACCCGACAGGCCATTCGATGTGAATGGATTGACCGCCAACGATTCTTTCAAAACAGCAACATCCCTTGCTGGGTAGAACTGAAATCTTTGTGATGGTGAAGGCGACGATGGCTCAGATGACATGATATGGCTGTGACTTATGAGAAGATCTGCAGATGACCACAAAATACAAAATCCATGAAAAAAAATAATAGACTAGACTCTAGATTTAGAATAGACCTAGAGTCTAGATCTAGATCTAATTCTAATGCGGCCCAACTGCTTTCGGCTAACTTTACTAAGCCCTCCCGCCGAGAAACAGATTTTACTCTTATCTAGACTAGATCTAGGTCTAGATCTACCATATACTAATCCAAAGTATTTTGTATCCTGCAGATCCAGACTAGATCTATCTAGATCTATCTGAACGTCTCTTACTCTTCGTACACCGCTTTACTGCCTTTACCAAGAACTTAGTGTAGTATGGTAATTGATATCATGCATGACCTACTTATCGCTTCGTGAAAGTGACATGAATTAAGCAATCAAATGTTCAATCTAGAAAATATACTTGATTTTCCAAGGGCGCTCAACAATGTGCATCACATTTCCATGTTGTTACAATCAGTATTTCTATGCAAAGTCAAAGAATTTAATGAAAAGATCGCAATCGAAGGCACAAGGCAGATATCACCATGTTGAAATGTGGGTCAAACACGAGGCATCTGCACCTCTTGTCTTTAAAGACCAATCATTTTTAAAATCGGTGTTTTGAAACTGCCACAGACATGCTAGTACAAGGGAAAATGGTTAAGCGGGAGGAATTCCTTACGAGATCCGCACTTTGCTTTCCCTACTAATTTACTTCTGGGCACAAGTTTGGTTTTTCAGACTTATATTCAATTATTATTCATTGGAAACAGCATCAAATGTAAGAAAAAACTTTGATATCGAGTCAAACAACACATTTCAACATCCCAATCGATACATTTTGTCCAGAAGGCAGCCATTTTGAAACTTACTGGGCAGAGGTCACGGTAACAGAATTTACGAAAAGCGCAACTAGCGAAGGTTTGCTGAAACAAAACTTGATATGGTGTTCAGGAATTTAAACTCACATGGAATGGTCAGATGGACCTGGGGGCGTGAGGGTCTAGTCAGTTTGTATCATCGAGGCCGTAGGCCGATGTTCGTCTGGGCAGTAGTCAGATTGACTAATCAGGCGAAAAGGGGCTGGGGTAGCCAATGGCGATCGACGTGCACTCATGTAGGCCCTGTATTAGCTAACATCATGCAATCTCCCAGCAGCTGAAATAGGATTGTTTTGCTACTAAGCCGATTCATAATTTTAAAAACTATGCAAATTAACAAGGTCCGTAACTTTCCATAATTTAGGTCAAGGGTGCAGTATCTGAGTATTAGTAAATGACTACCGTCAAGATATTAACTCACCTGCGTGGGCAAATGGTTAAGACGTGTGATTAAGGAGCGAAAGGGTGTGGGTGCGAATCCGAGTACTGTCATGATATGATTTATAATAATTATGTATGTGTTCACTTTCAGTTGATTCCTACGCAGAGAAATTGAGATGAGATGGAAGTAAAATAGATGTAAAAAAAAAAAGAAAAAAGAACGCCCTTTCTTTCTTTCTTTCTTTTCTCCCATACAAATACCGAGCCTATCCTTTTTGTATATCCCGCTCAAAAAATCCCCTCTTTTGTTTGTCGGCAACAGTGCGGATCTCGTACGGAATTCCTTCCGGTTAAGCTAACAGGAAAAAAATATTTAAGCACATCGCATTTAAAAACACAGACACTAGATACTTACGCACAAGCGACTGTTGACTGCAGGCAATCCACGAGGGTGTGAACGTTGTAAGAGACCGGAAGTCAACGTGAGTTAGGCTAAGGCACAGGGGTCACAGAGCCAGACATTTTAGTTTCGCACAAAATTACTCCACGCCGACGCTCAGGGAAAACTCTCTAATATTTCGTGCTGGCGTGCGTGAGTATGTAGTGACTCGGCCACGTGCTTGAGTCCGTGAAGTGTGAGATCCAGTGGTTGAACGTGTGCGCATGAATGTGTAAAAGTTAACTTGCTGGCTGACTGGAGACTACTTCTCCAGTGTCAAACGGATAGTCTTACCGCGAGGACATTCAGAGGTTCCCTGCTTGAGTGGTGGAAAATTGGACAGATATATATGTTAGCCTGGTGTCATTGTTGACTGTTAGCCATGATCCATGATTTCAACTAAGCTTTTTCCTTCTGTCCCTTCCTGTGCACGCCAGGGCTAATGGTACGTAACAACTCAACAGTATAACCGAGACGAGCGTGTCAACTCGAGCTCGAACTAAGAGAGGCTGAAAGAGTGGAGCCCCCTCATTTGAGATGGAATGTGTGAACCCAAGCTGTTCGGACGAGACTGGGTGTTACCAGTCCTTCCGAGATCTAGATTAGATCTACTACATAAATTCTTTATGATATTATATTAGGAGATTGTGCTTGTTGTAACTATCATATATATTACATTCCATAGATCTGGGGAAGGAGTTCCGAATGCGTTACATGCTAATGAGGGTTTATTTTGAGGGGGTTGAAAAAAAAAAGGGTCTAGGTATTTTTGGGGGGTTAATAAAGAAATAGAAATAAATTTTTGTCATTTTTCGTTTTCTCTTATGTGTCTCTCTTAACTCTCTATCTCGCTTTCATTTCATCTCGATTTCTCTGCGCTAGAAGCATCTGAAAGAGAACGCATACATATTAATCATAAATCGTGACACTGCTCGGATCCGCACCCACACCCTTTCGCTCCTGAATCACACGTCTTAACCATTTCGCCACGCAGGTGAGTTTACAGATTGTCGGTAAAAATATACTTATACTCAGTCAGTACCTTGACCTAAATTACGGAAAGTTACCGACCTTGTTAATTTGCATAGTTTAAAAAAATTATGAATCGGCTTAGTAGCGAAACAATCCGATTTCAGCTGCTCGGAGATAGCATGACCTGAGCTAATGAGGGTCTACTTGAGTGTACGTCGATCACCAATGGCTACCCCAGCCCTTTTCGCCCGATTAGACAATCTGACTACCGCCCATTGATACAAACTGACTAGACCCTCACGCCCCCAGGTCCATCTGACAATTCCATGTGTTGTGAGTTTAAATTCGTGAACACTATATCAAGTTTTGTTTCAGTAAACCTTCGCCAGCCGCGCCTTTAGGTAAATTCTACTACTGTGACCTCTCCCCAGTAAGTTTCAAAATGGCAGCTGTTTTTGGATTTTGTCTCACTTCAGACTTTTTTCTTGGATTATACTATTTTTCTTAGCAAGTATGTTACAAATGTTATTGTGAATATGAAGTGATAATTGGTCATAAGGTCGGGAACAATGTGTAACAGTGAGCTTTACTTAATAACGGTAAAAATTACATGTAACGCATACGGAACTCCTCCCACCACTGCGCCTATGCAATCTTCCATTGCGGGCTAGGCCAGTGCGTAATTGAATTACTTAATACTGAAATTGCATTATAGTAGATTAGGATAAGTAGGATTACATTTGAAGAGCTCTGAAGTCATTTAGTTACAGTCAGACGACTACAGTCATTTGTATTACTATTTTATATCTTATGTATTGTCATGGTTAGTTAGTTAGGTAATAAGCCCCACGGGTCTGCTCAAGATATACATAGTTGTTATTTATTACAAAATTGATCTACGTGTCCTGATCTCTGTCTATCGCTTGGAGAGCATGAGTGCGAATATACAACTAAAACCTCTCGAAGTACAACAAATGCAGTCGAACAAAATTCAACCATGCATCCAAGTCGGTAGATAAGACCAGCACCCCACATAACACCTGAGGGGAGAAATTTAGATAGCAGACCTCGACTTCAGGAGCGGAGACCTTTAACGCCGTTCATGACATCTGGAGGGGTTAGCCACTTAATTAAACCCTCCTCCCCCCCCCCCCGGATGATTCATGACAGCCATCTTCGATTTTTGGATCTTACGGGGGGGGGGGGGGGGGGAGTCAGAGATAGAGCCGGATGTCTGGTGGATCTGAACTCAGCATACCCAAAAACGGGGACAGGCTGTGGAACCGTGGAGGCAAAGGCGTAAGGCCGACAGGCAGCCCAGCAGCCGTGGCAGTCTGGCCACAGGCAGGGACGTATGGATTGAGACAGTAGTGTGAATTGAGATATTGAGGTGATATTGAGATATTGAGGTTAGGTTGAGCAGGAGCCATTAAGATAGGCCGCAAGTAGTACATACCTTGATGTGAGGCTGAAGCCGGAGTATATTTAAATACGTAACTAGCGGGTTGTGGACCCAGAGATCGAATGAATGTTGGGAATGATGACCATTGGATGGTCTTTGAATTGAATAGTGTAACCTATGTAATTGCACGTCTGTCTTTATCTTTATGTATACATAATAAATGTATGAGCCTGTTTGGTTGTTCTGTTAAGTGTTATACTTGTCTGTTCGTGATTGTTGTCCTGTCATAATCAGTACATCACCCAGTCTGGGATTTGTTACACCCTAAATCAACACAATGTAAGTTAATGTAACTTTTGATTTCCAGCCCCGTTGCCGTGAAAACCAGTTTCCACAAACACGTTGACACAGACATGTTCCAACGTCAATCTTCGCAGCCATCGAGGGGGAGGGTAGAGGTGCCAAAAATGATGCAATGGGTAGGCTGCAGAGCCTTCCTCTTACGTGTCTATCCGGACCAAGCGAGAAACATGCCGCGGAGGGTGGCAA
The DNA here is from genome assembly GCA_963931925.1 of Onchidella celtica. Taxonomy (NCBI): domain Eukaryota; kingdom Metazoa; phylum Mollusca; class Gastropoda; order Systellommatophora; family Onchidiidae; genus Onchidella; species Onchidella celtica. Next base: position 12,718,536 of record OZ007584.1, on the reverse strand, counting down.
TGGTACGGGTCGGGGTCCTTGCATGCAGCGTGATTCTGCCCAATGACCAATGATAATATATTATTAGTCAACAATACAGTACGCGAGACGGTGCTCGCATTTTTAATTTATGGTCAGTGGATTAATCGATTGCTGACGTAACAACAGGTAGATCTACAGCCAAGACGCGGTATGCCGTGGAACATAAATTACACACAGTTGAGCCGTGTTGTGTGCCCAAAGAGGAGTATAACTTGTACTATACTGTGCCCACCTTGCTCACACAGAGCCAATCTAGTAGGCCTACGCGCTTGTGTAATGCTCGCTAAGCATCACATGACTGTATTCAAAAGTAAAAAGTTATGGTAAGGCCCTATAGGAACAAACTTACAAAGACCTCACTTTTTCACGAGGTTCTTATCTTAGCACTTCAGTACAGCAATACGTCGCTGCAGTGTTTACAAATTACACATTGACCAGACTATACTCGATGGGGAGGGGCTACGAGTACGGCATTGTTACACTGCGTAATAATAGTAATTCCACGCCACTGATAGCAAGGCGGGAAAACCTAATACGCCTACAGCCTTGCATTTGGACATCGTAGACGATGGCGTCACACACAATACATGCGGCCAAGATAAAGACAGTATGCTGACCAGCAACTACCACTAGTACCAGGTCTAGGCCATTCAATGTTGCTTTTTTCCTTTACCGCTACGGTAGGGTAACTTCTAAAGAAAACAAATAATCGAAAGATCCCATGAGTCATACAGGTTCCTTTGCGTTATTTGTGTGTGTTTATATGAGGGGGGTTGGCAAGGCGAAGAGATGTAATTACACGTATGGTATGGGGCAGACTGCAAAATAATGATTATTTCTTTGCCCAGAGTTAAGCCGAACTTTCGTAAATCGAAGTATAATTCATTTCTCGGCGACTCCGAATTATGCGGGCTCCACTGTACATGTATTATGCCTTAGAACTGCAAATGCCTTTAATTAATGATGGAATCAGGATGTTTAATCTCAGTAACCAAATACAATCATGTATTTACAAATGATCAAGGCGACGTACCTTTAATTGTCCACAAAAGAAGGTAAAATGCCATACAAAAATACATGTATGATTGTGTTGTCTAAACAAATTGCCAAGTGTCCAACAAGAAGTGCATAACATGACGATAATTGTATGCATAGTAGTGGGAATCTGAGCCTTGACAACTGCATTTTGTGAAAATGACAAGTTTAAGCAGGCCTCTCTAAAATCTCATCCACCCAGTATTAGCCATTACATATAAGGACTCCTCTGTAAAGGCTGTTTGAAAGCCGAGCCTTAAATTCTACGAAATATCATTCTAAGCGTAGAGGGATGTCAATGTGTACATGGACGGGTCGGCATATTTGAAAAGGATTGAAGTTTGCCATATTTTTAATACTTTTGTTGATTTTGAGCAACAACTGAAGTGAACAGAGGAAAGTGCTCGGACATTTCAAGCCAGGAAAACAAGACGCATTTCCTTCAAGTAGAATTAAAAAGTATGACAGGAAATTTCGTTGTGACATTTAAAAATCACATCTGTGTACATGTATTCCCCAAGTCAGCAAGCCAGCTAGTGCTAATAAGAATTGTAAACAGATTGATATTGGGCAATTGCAATACCGCGTACTGCACCTATAAAATAATATAAAATACATTCACATGTATAGTAAAGCTACAATGCACAATAACAGCAATGTGGAAAAACAATCGATCCTGCTTTACATCAACATAATACATGTGTATATTATTATATTTCCTGTTGTTTACCTCCTAATGCAAGAACTTCAGAGGGACAAAATCTGGGGACATTTTACAAATACAGTGCAATTCTGATATCTCGACATCAGTGGGGCCTCTGTCTTGTGTCTAGTAAAGAGAATGTCCAAATAGCAGATTAGTGGTGGAAGAGAAAAAAAAAACGGGGGGGGGGGGGAGATCACACATCCCCATAATGGGAAGTGTCTAATAGATAAGGCAATTTTGCCCCTTTTTCTTAATTATCGGCATTTTGTTACCGTTCCTCCAATATCACTGGTGTGCGGAGCAGTTGCGTGGGAAAGAATTACTGATATCGGAGAAATGCTGTAGCTATCAAATTCGCAGTCCTTTACTGTTGTTGTTTTTTTTAACCTCGACCTGACTGTTTCTTTAGAAGTGATGATACCGACACACACACAGTACGGCAGTTAACCAAGAGATCTAAGTCAAGGCCTAGTATCAACGGCGCACGAATGTTTTGTGGGGAAAAATAATTACTCAGTCTGTAGTAATCTGTACCTTTACTGCCGTACGCTTATGCAAGGCACTCCACACTCGCTTTACTGAAGGCAAGGGTCATCCTCTGTGTCCACACATCCCCTCTCCTACCCCTCCCCGCCAGCACCGCAAACAGAAATAAAGAGATTTACATGCGGGGAGTTGCGTGGGCATTTTTGGTAGCACAGTAGTAGATTTAGTGCACTTGTTTTGCCGCGGTCGGGGAGAAATGTGTCGATATAAGAGGAAAGAACGGCTCAACACGCCGAGTTACTGGGAGGAAATATTTAGTAGCATTAAAGAAGGAATAGGTTGGGATTTAAAAATTGTCTCGAGTTACCCAGAATGTCGAGAAAAGCCATGTGGAGATAAATGGATTGGACTGTATTTCATTCTTGCACAAGTAAAATAGGAATTTTGATATTGGTGAAAAGCACACTTTTCTTCATATTAGTTATTACAAAGTGACATGATAATGATTGTTATAATTCCATTAACTTGTTATTATAGATGGTATTATAATGTTGTGTTGGTATGTTTGTTCGACTGCATATTTCTAATAGTAATATTAACTTTAACTCTTTAACTTCCAGACCCATGCCAATTACTAAGCAACAAAGTGAATTAAATTCAACAATAGGGCCTGCAGGGCCACATTTTATTACGTTAAGTTCACTAACAATTTCGACTAGAGATCTAATTATGTGGTAATGATAAATATCAGCAGCATCAATTTCATAATCAATAATACGTCATTACAAGTCTAGCTATAGGTTTCCTATAAAATCATGTAACTTCTGTTCTCGCTAATTATCTAAATAATAATTATATATCTAAGAGCTGGTCTGCTTACTGTATGGCAATCAATATACTAATATAGTCTCTGGAGACATAAGGTCATCTCAGATATTTAGATCCAAGTTTATAGGTCTAAGTCTTGCCCGTCGAAGTGACGTCGGCACAGTTAAATGTAATTCAAGGATGGGCTGGCAACTCCCAGTCTCACCCAGACAATTCAATTGCAATTATATGATTCACACATTAATACTAGTTGCAGTTCTAGGAATCACAGCTAGATCTATATATTTGGTATCTTGCATTCTCCGGCAAGCACTCCTGGTATATTCATCAAGACTCCTACTGGATAAAGGTCATGCTCTTCGCCTCATTCATTGCCGATGTCATCAACAGACAAATTACTCACTTTGCCCTGGCGCTAGGCCAGGGAACATTGGACAACAGCATTGGATCTCAAATCAGGCATATGGATCGATCAATGAATAGATCAACATCTAGACATGTTGTACTTTATAAGAATAATTCTCTCTAGTGGAATTTCACTGATCCTTTCACAGCGGCCAGGCTGCCTAGAATGAATAAGAAGTACTGCCCGCACGGTTTGCACCACGTGGATTGTTGCGCTAACCCCTAGCCCTCTAACGCTCAATGACGTAAGGGAAAAATGTAATCCCCTTAGAAAAGTAAAACTGGGGCGCTAATCTTTCCTTTAAACTCAACGGCTTTTATTTAACTCTTTACTAGCTACCAATATACATGTTTTCTTATTATTATCAATATACGAAGATTGGTGCACTTGGTTGTTAACTTACTATATGCTAATTTGTTAAAAGTTAAAAATTGACACAGCAGACGACAATTCTTTAAGGCCGCTCTAATAGATATTTTGGTTTTTCACAAAAGTGGCTTTTACTCTGAGGCCAACGTATTTAATCTGAATATCCCACTCTTTAAGGCCACTCTAATAGATATTTTGGTTTTTCACAAAAGTGGTTTTTACTCTGAGGCCAACGTATTTAATCTGGATATCCCACTCTAGGTTGTATAAATTAAGTTATTTCCCTTGGACCATATTTGATTCTGACATCCCCCACCCCAGTGGAAATTTAAAGAAAAATTTACACGATAGGATCGAAGAAACTCCACAGTCATTAAAACGACACTGATATGTGATGGGGGCTTAGGTACTAAATTAGAAAAGTTAGCCCTAAGATGGATAAAAAAAAAAATTAACTAAGAACGTGCAAAGTGGATGGACAAATAAAAAAAATACACAATTATTTATGCAACGTTCTGTAGAATCTCATATATTGAAGTATATTCTCACTTCATACAATCGCACTTCTCATAAACATTTATAATAATAATAAGTACTTGACTGTATACTCTTGACTTAAAGTATAACTATATTCACACAGTCACGCCTCACTGAAGAACCATACTCATAATTATTTTATCAATACATATATATTGATACAATGTATGCACGTTCACAAACAATATATTATTAATTAAAGTATTGTGGCATCCTATCGCAGCAGTAGCTCTGGTTGCTTGGTTTGCCATGACTCCATCTCATTGACCCGCAGACAAGGACGTCAGGTTTGTCAGTAGCTCAGGTCACAGTCCGGAATGACGCTGGTGGAAAGAGGATATTCACAAGAAGGAATGTAAAAATTGTTCATAAATTAGTGAACAATATAATGTGAATCCATCCACCGCCCAGAAATGAGGCGGAAAAGCGCCATCCAACCTCAATGCAAGACAGACTCTTTAATAGGTAAATTAAATTAAACGGGACAAAACATCAGCTTGTGAATTGTCACCGCCAGGGATAGCCCGGATAACAAACCAGTACTCTTGGAGTGCAAGACTCCATCTTGTTAATCGAGCATTTTTAGCCCTGTTTGATTTCAGGAACAACAACGGACGATGGTCCGTTTCAATTATAAACTCAGACATGAGTAAATAACGAGAGAATGCGTTTACAGCATAAATAATAGCGAGGCACTCTCGCTCGATAATTGCGTATCGGCATTCCCTATCGAGCAACTTGCGGCTGGCGTACATGCATGGCCGCTAGGAATCCTCCTGTTCCTGCAGCAACACAGCTCCTATTCCCTTGTCCGACGCATCAGTGCGGACAATAAATGTTTGGTGTATATCTGGCAGTATAAGAATGGGGGAAGTGGAAAACAATTGTTGAACAGTCCGAAGGGCATCCGCACATTCAGTTGTCCATGTTACTTTGTTAGGAAAATTCTTTCTCGTTAGGTCCGACAACGGAGCCGTAAGGGAAGAAAAATTTGGAATGAACTTTCTATAGTAATTGAGGAAGCCCAATAAGCTAGGAACTTGTTGCTTTGTCTGAGGGGCTTGAAGCTTTAAAATCGTAGTGATCTTATTGTCGTCCGGGGTCTGAACGCCATGGGCAATTGTATGGCCCAGAAAATTGATTTGATTGTATCCTAGAAATACCTTACTGGGTTTAGCGGTAAGGCCAGCTCGACGAAGAGCGATAAAAACCTCACGTAGGGCCGCCAGGTGGCCCGACCAATCGGCTTGATAAATACAAATGTCGTCGAAGTACGACAAAACAGAACGCATGTGTTGGAGCAAGATTGTCATCATGCGCGCGAAAGTAGCAGGGGCTGTAACCAACCCAAAAGGCATGTAACGCCACTGCATCAGACCCAAAGGGTCTGAAAAGCGGTATATTGTTTGCTATTTTCCTCAAGGAGAATTTGCCAGTAGCCCTTGGAGAGGTCAATTTTTGAAAAAATCGTTGCCCTCGCTAACTGTGCAAAAAGATCCTCCTGGTTGGGAATCGGTTCAGCATCATATATCGTAACCTCATTAAGTTTACGATAGTCAATACAAAAGCGCACTGTATCATCCTTCTTTTTGACTAGGACGATGGGCGAGCAATATGGGCCCGTCGATCGCTCTATCACTCCCAGCTGAAGCATGTTACGTACCTCGGTTATTATGGTATCCTGTGCGTGTAGAGGACGCGGGTACGGTTTAACAAAGACGGGTATATCCGTCTGTAATCGTATGACATGCTGTACCAAGGAGGTACAACCTGGTAAATCAGTAAAGACCGTAGTAAATTCATGAAGCAAATCTGTTATATCCTGTCTTTGCGACGTAGACAGATCTGGATTGATATGTACATCAGCTACATTTTCCGAAGCTTGTAATGCAGGGATTGATGTATTTATATTTATAGGGTCATCATCATCAATTGCAACCAAGGCCTCATTGGCCTGTGCAACTGCATGACCGCGATTGTTCTAACGATTATTATCGTCGGATAGGTATTCCTTGAGCATATTGATATGGAACACTTTTTCCTGTCCTCGAATTTTTATCAGATAATTAACTCTGGAAAGTCTCTTTAGGTCCTTAAAAGGTCCCTTCCAAGTAAGCAGGAGTTTATTTTTCGTCTCCGATAGGAGAACAAGAGTTTGGTCTCCGACGGATAAGGTTCGCAATTTGCTACCTTGATCGCGATATGATTTATAAATGCTCGCCTGCGCACTTGAAGATTTTTGTGCAAGTTGACATGCATTAAGAATTCGTTGTCGAAGGTCGACAACGTATTGATATGCGGATCGCGTATCGATTTCGTCGGTGTCTGATCCGGCGAATAAATCATGCAGTATGGCCATTGGGCCACGCGGTTTGCGACCATACAGTAATTCGAATGGGGAAAAACCCGTCGATGCATTTGGTAATTCTCGGTAGGCAAACAGAATAGCGGGGAGCTGACGATCCCAATCACTTGGCTTATCGGCAGTCACCCGCGCAAGCATAGCTTTCATGCTAGCATTCCATCTTTCACAGCATCCATTAGATTGTAGGTGGTAGGGAGATGTCAATCTTTGTTTAATGCCTACTGTAACAGTTGATGCAAATTTCAGCACGTTATGATGGGGAGAGTCAGATGAACTGATCGTCTACCCCTTAAAAAACGAAACTGTCTCGAACTGTTGTAGAAATAAATAACAGGATCCGATGAACAATTAATACTAACTTTAATAACTGTAAACACGAGCTGATATCCACAAGTTACTTACACCTAGCAGGGAAGGCACTATAATATATCTGACCACGACTAGATTTACACCTACGACCTGCATTCATGGTTTGCACACCTCCTGCTCGCCTGGCCCTCCTTATATATATTCTGTCTAGGAACGTTCAGGAAGCGGCTTAACCGCCCCATAAGCACGAGACAGACCTAGATCGTTCGGGACACATACCAGCCACCCAATCGTACACAGACACGTCACAGAATTACATCACTCAAGGTCGACCTAGCGTAATCTCGGACACCGCAGTGCCTTCTAGATTTTCTAGACATTCTACAGTGAAACAAACAAACCACATCAAAGAAAAATACCGGCCTTGCTGGCGAGAGGGGGGAGGAAGGTCGCCGAGTGAGACTCGCCAAGCGGGGGGGCGGGGGGGGGGTGAGAAAATATCGATCGTCCTACTAGTGGGACGCTACACAACTCCCCAATTTAAGTTGAACATTCTTCAACTATCTATACCACAAAGCGTCTACACTATCATAAAATACTTATCATCTCCAATCTTACAATAGACATTGCTAATACTGTACTAGGTGCCTTCCCAATATCCTAAGTACAATACAATAACCATAGTATCCTTATAACACTAATACAATCTCATTACAATATCATTGCAGTACCATTACAAAACCATGGTCAACAGTAGACCTACTATTATAACCAATATACTACCACCACTGTGGTGAAACGATGGTCAATGATACTATTAAAAATCATACAATGGTGAAACGATGGCCATCCAATACACAATGCTTCGTGCACGAAACATAGCACATAACGTTGTACACAACGATGGTTGTCTTAAATACCAAATGCATAAATGCATAAACTCATAGATACAATGGCAAAAATACCAACACATACCACTGATCAGGGTCTAACTTCATCATATCAGATCAAACGAAGTAATACCGATACCACCTAAGCTTAGGCCACCCGTAAATTACATCAATGCAACATACACAATCACTGCTTGCTCGCAGTTCCTATTTGGGTTATAGTCTTCAAAAGTTACATTGTCCCATTGGTGACAAATAATGAAAACATCAAAATATGACTAATACTGTAATACATAGTGGCTCTCTGCCGGCCAATAATTCAATACTCATTCAGATATACCATTACAGTACAATACAGTCATCCCAGAAACGAACTAACAGGCAAAACTCTGGGTTACAATACATCTCACTGAACTTGTACTATTCAAAACACTCTACTCAGGAAGTCGGCGCCGACATTTTCCTTGCCCTTGACATACCTAATCCTGAATCGATATGACTGTAAAAATAGGCTCCATCGCAATAGCTTTGGGCTGTCAAATCTGGCAGAATTCAAATATTCTAATGACCTATGGTCAGTCTGGAGCACAAACTCCTTACCATACAAATACAAAGTAAACTTCTTTACGGCCCAAACAATGGCTAGGCATTCTCGCTCTGAGACTGAATATTTCGTCTCACGAGGCAATAGCTTACGACTGGCATATGCCACAGGGTACAACTTTCCCTCATATTCTTGCATAAGAGCAGCACCCAACCCGCGATCTGATGCATCAGTTGCTAAGGCAAATTCTTTTGAAAAATCTGGCAAACATAACACGGGTTTGGAAACAATGGCATTCTTCAGAGAAGTGTACGCTTTCTCCTGCACTTCTTCCCACTGAACTACATTGGGCTGACCCTTTCTAAGCAAATCAGACAGTGGTGCTGCAATCGCTGCAAAGTTAGGTACAAATTCTTGGTAATATCCCACCAGTCCTAAAAATGCTTTCACTTCCTTTTTAGTGGTGGGTCTGGGTGCATCCCGCACTTTACACACATTTTCTTCTAACAAGCCAATCATACCCTTTCCCACTGAGTGTCCAACAAAGTCCACTTCAGATGTTCCAATCAGGCACTTGGATGGTCTTGCAGTTAATCCAGCTTGGTCCATCCTCTGCAGCAATTCCTTGAGAGCCTTCACATGCTCGTCGAATGTCTCTGTATGGATCAGCAGGTCGTCCACATACGCTGTCACATTGTTCAGTCCCTGGATCAATGGCTTCACGATCCTGTTCAGTGTAGCTCCTGAGTTCATCATCCCGAAGGGCATCCGGGTGAATTCGTAATGTTCGCCCATGGTGACGAACGCTGTCTTGGGAATGTCTTGTTCCCGGACTCGCACTTGCCAGTATCCCTTGCTCAAGTCGATCCGAGAGAATATTCTTCCTCTCGACAGACTCTGGAACACTTCCGATGGGGCTGCTGTGGGATGAGGGTCGAACACAGTGATCTTGTTCAGCCTCCTATAGTCGATGCAGACTCGGTTGGATCCATCCTTCTTCTTGACCACAACAACCGGTGAAGCATAAGCTGATGTGCTCCTGCGTATGATGCCCAACCTTTCCATGGTGCTGAGCTCCTCCTTCAAGGAGTCTCGCATAGCATAGGGCACCGGGTATGGTCGTTGCCGAACAGGTACCTCTGATGTCAGGTCGATGCGATGTTCGCCTAACTGGCAGCATCCGGGGAGATTGGTGAAGATGCGTTGATACTCCTTCACCACGTCGCCGAGTTGTTGACGTTGTTCCCGCGTCAGCTGCGTTCCATATTGGACATCTTCGTAGCCTTCCTTCTGGTCCCAGCTCCCTAGGTCGGCAAGGTCCTCCGACGTTCCACCGTTGTCGCCTTCCAGGTCGCAGTCCTCGATGACTGTCATGCCAGCTGACTCTACAGGCTGACTCTCGTCCATCCAGTCGTCCTCTGCCAGCACAGTCCCAGCACCATCACCGTCGTCGTCCATCATAGCGTCGACATCTCCAGGTGTGGTGTCGCTCCTGCCGTCGTTCATCTCACACATCTCGGTCACGACAGATGCCGGTCCCATTGCCGCCGCCGCTGCTTGCGTCGTAGCTGGTGTAGTCCTGGGGATATACCTCTTGAGAAGGTTAGCGTGCAATGTCTTCTCTTTCACACCCATCTTGACCTTGTAGTCGTTGACGCCGACAACCGAGACTATCTTGTATGGTCCCTTCCACTGGACTAGGAGCTTGTTGGCGTTTGTCGGCAGCAGTACTAAAACTTCGTCGTCAGGGCGGAACTTCCTCTCTCGCGCCTTCCAGTCGTAGTAGGTTTTCTGTCTACCTTGTGCCTTTGAGAGCTCTTCCGTCGCTAACTTCCACGTGTCCTCCAGCCGCTCGCGTAGTTCCATGACGTACTGGTAACTGGTCTTTGTCTCCGGCTCCTCTACGTCCTTGGTCCATAATTTTCGCAAGATGTGCATCGGTCCTCTCACCGTTCTTCCATACAGCAACTCGAATGGGGCGAACTTTGTCGATTCTTGGGGAACTTCACGATACGCGAAGAGCAGCGGGTTAATGTATCGGTGCCACTGCTTAGGTTGCTCCGCGCACAGTCGCCTCAAGGTCTTCTTCAGTGTGCCATTAAATCGCTCCACCAGCCCGTTGCACATAGGGTGGTAGACTGTGGTGGTCGACTGTCGAATTCCCAGTAATCTGTTCGTTTCTTTCATGACGTCCGACATGAATTGAGTCCCTTGATCAGATAAGATCTCCTCGGGCACACACAAACGGCTGTAGATATTTACTAAGGCTTCTGCTACTGTCTCCGCGTCAATCTTCTTCAAGGGGGTAGCTTCAGGGTAACGAGTAGCGTAGTCTACGTATACCAGGATATACCGATGTCCGCCTTCACTTGGGGGGTCAATAGGTCCCACTAGGTCCACGGCCACTCTCCTAAATGGGATGTCTACCACTGGCATACTCTGCAAATGCACCTTAGGAGTCGTTCCCTTGTTCACTGTCCTCTGGCAGATGTCACATGAGCGGCAGTATCTCGCGACGTCACCTTCGATACCAGGCCAGTAAAAATTGGTCATCACCCTGTCCTTCGTCTTCTTCACGCCGAGATGTCCTCCGACGATAGAATCATGGGCAACGCTCAGTACATACTCCCTCAGTTTCTCGGGTAGTACCACTTGTCTTGTAATCGTAGCCTGTCTAATGTCCCTATAAATCTGGTACAGTACACCTCCGTGTCTCTCGAAGTGTACGGACTTGTTGCCTCTGTTGGTCTGAATTTTCTTCTGCCCCAACTTCTTGAGGTCTTCGTCTTCTTCCTGGAGTCGGATGAGTTCCTTCCTATCCACTCCCGCGTGCCGTTCTGCCCTCGGCACCCTCAGCAACGTAGACTGGTCCTTCCTCTTCTCCTGGGCCCTCGTGGTCACCGCTCCTACCATCACCTCAGTATCAGGGTCGTACGGGTCCTTCGCTCCGTCCACGTTCCCGACTACTAGGTCGCAGATGGTCTCCGGGAGACACAGTGCCGTCACTCTGCCCGTCAGGTAAGGCGTTCTCACGTCGATAATGGCTTCCTCCGCCGCTAGCAAGGAGTTATCGATCCTCGCGATAAGTTTCTTCCCACCGGTGAGCTGACCGTCGTCCACCAGTGATCGCCGCACCACTACACCTTCACAGCCGGTATCTCGTAGGACGTCTACTGCTCGATTTCCAATCAAGCCCTTCATCACTGGTAACTTCAGCTTCTCCACGGTCCTTCCGTCACTGCATCCTCCGCACGTAACAGGCACCACTAACTGGAGCTTCCCGTCCTTCATTACCGCTTGAACGTTGATGCTGGTGTCAGCCGTCGTCGCATCCTGTCTCGACGACTCGTCCGCCGCTATCACTACGGCCGCCGCCGCCTTGTTCGGCTTGCCTCGCCCCGTATCCTTCTGGGCTGGACACATTCTCCGAACGTGGCCTGGCTTTCCACAAAGGTAACATTTCAACTCACCTTTGTCGTTTATCTTGGTACGACACTCCGTCGCCTTATGTCCCGGCCTCTGGCACCTATGGCAGACCTGTGGGCTTCTGTCTCCGTTGGGCCTCTGTCGCACTGGCCGGCTCTGCAGTCTGGCGCTCCCGCTGAGTGTCCGGTTCCTCGCTACCAGGTACGCCTCCGCCGAGTCTGCGACGTCCTGTAGCGTCTTTGGCTTCCTCTCCCTCACATGGGTCGCAAGGTCTGGTGGGCAAACATCCATAAACTGCTCTCTAACGAACAGGTCCCTCACTCCCTCGTAGGTCTTCTCCGTCTTTGATAGCTTTATCCACCTCTCTAGGTAAGTCTTGATCCTAGTAAGAAACATCCCGACATCTTCTCCATCTTCAGGCTTACCTTGTCTGAACATGAGTCTGTAACCGTCCTCTGACAGGTTATACCTCTTCTGCAAAGCTTCCTTGACTTTGTCGTAGTCCTTGGCCTCATCAATCGGCAATCGACAGAAGCACTCCAGAGCTCTCCCAGTCAGCAGGGCAGACAGTGATGTCGTCCAGGTGGATCTGGGCCAGTCCGCTGTCTCGGAAAACCTCTCAAAACGAAGTAGCCAGCTATCAAGGTCGTCCTTCCCATCCTGAAATGCAGGTAGCTTGGGTCTCTTGGAACTGGCGTGGTCGCTGGTCCCCTGCGTCGACTCGCCTCCACGCTGATGGCGGATCCTCTCCATCTCCAGCTCGTGGTTCATCTTTTCTATTTCCAGCTGTCGTTGAGCCTGTCGTTCCGCCTCCTTCTCCCGAGCCTGTCGTTGAGCCTCCTTCTCTTGAGCCTCTATCTTCAGTTGCTCCATGCGCTCTTGCCTCTCTCTTTCCTCCCTTAGGCCTTCACGGATGTAGTCCTGTCTCTCCTTCCCAGTGAGCTCCAAGGCGTCTGCTTCCTGGCCAAGCCTTCCAATAGCCTCTGACATGTTGTGGATATCCTCGATGATCTTTACACACTTTACTGTACTTTAGAAACACTTCGATGGTCTGAATTGAATCTGTTCTGATCTAATCGGATCCCGGACGAGCCCCCAATATGTAACAGTTGATGCAAATTTCAGCACGTTATGATGGGGAGAGTCAGATGAACTGATCGTCTACCCCTTAAAAAACGAAACTGTCTCGAACTGTTGTAGAAATAAATAACAGGATCCGATGAACAATTAATACTAACTTTAATAACTGTAAACACGAGCTGATATCCACAAGTTACTTACACCTAGCAGGGAAGGCACTATAATATATCTGACCACGACTAGATTTACACCTACGACCTGCATTCATGGTTTGCACACCTCCTGCTCGCCTGGCCCTCCTTATATATATTCTGTCTAGGAACGTTCAGGAAGCGGCTTAACCGCCCCATAAGCACGAGACAGACCTAGATCGTTCGGGACACATACCAGCCACCCAATCGTACACAGACACGTCACAGAATTACATCACTCAAGGTCGACCTAGCGTAATCTCGGACACCGCAGTGCCTTCTAGATTTTCTAGACATTCTACAGTGAAACAAACAAACCACATCAAAGAAAAATACCGGCCTTGCTGGCGAGAGGGGGGAGGAAGGTCGCCGAGTGAGACTCGCCAAGCGGGGGGGGGGGGGGGGGGGAGAAAATATCGATCGTCCTACTAGTGGGACGCTACACCTACTAATTCCAGGATTTTCTTAAAAAGCTTAGAGGTAAATTGTGGTCCTCTGTCCGATAAGATTTCAACCGGAAATCCAACGCGTGAGAAAACAGTAATAAGGGCTTCAGCCACATGATCGGCTGAAATGTCCTTTAGTGGAATGGCCTCTGGCCAACGGGTTGCGTAGTCAATGACAGAAAGTATGAACCCGATGGTCTCTGTCTGATTTTTGCAGAGGACCAACTACATCCACCTCGACGCGCTCAAATGGTCTGGAGACAGCTGGCATTTCCTGCAGAGGAGCTCGCGTTGCTCTTCCTTTAGGAGTACGTTTTTGACATACGTCACATGTTGAAACGAAGCGGTTAACATCCGCGTAAATGCTGGGCCAGAAGAATTGCGATAATATTCGAGACTTAGTTCTGGCCTTCCCTTGGTGACCCGCTAAGGATGTGTCATGTGCGAGACGAAGGATGTCGCGGCGGAAAGATCTGGGTACCACAAGTTGCATAATCGTCTCCCGCTTGTTCCGAAAATTACAATATAATAAGTCATCTTTGATAAGAAACTTTGAGGTATCCGGCGCCGTAGGATCAACTTTAGCGAACAACGGTTTCAATGTGGGGTCTGAGTGTTGTTCGTCATGGAATGTACTAGAAGTTATGTTCAATTCAATCGTAGGGTTACGCCATGTACCATCTGGTCGTCGACCCGATTGCAGGCGTGTAGTCGCGCAAGCAACATTCTCATCTTCAGTCCAAATTTCCAAGTCACCGATAGGAAACTTTGTCATTTGAGGTATATTTCCTATAATTAAATCAGCAACCGGATTAGGTAGTACACATGCGGTAACAATACCTGTAAGAAAAGGTGTGTCAATATAAACCTCCGCGAGACGGAATCGCTCGACAGATCCGCCAAAAGTAATACAAGTTGCCTCTTTGTCAAGAAATTGTGTCGGACGGACTAGTGACTCCCGAACGCTGATAGTTGTGCATCCTGAGTCCCGTAGAACAGACGCGCGCATCGCGTTAACGCGGCCCTGGTAAAGTGTTAACTCGCCCAGCTCATGTAGGGCCGACATGACTGGAACAGCCTTGTCATGAAGATTTAGTGTGACCGTCATCCTCATAGGGTGTAGATTGAACAGAGCAGGCATTTGCCGCCTCCATTTTAACTGTACAATATTTTTGTATGTGGCCGAATCTATTACACCTATAGCACATAATACGTTCTCTATCGTATCCACGATAATGTCGACCCTGCGGTTTATCATAATCATTATTTTCAAAATGTACGCGCCGGGGTGGTCCCTGAGGCCGGCTATATTGATGGCCTAGGTAATTACCACGATAGGATGGGCGAGGCCCGTTAAAAGAGTAGCCCTGGTATCCTCCACGAGGGGATGGATTAGTGCGACACGGAAAATCCCGTGGTCTATGAAACGACGGCTCTGATTGAGAGCGCGGATTTGGGGCCTGACGACGAGTCGGCCTTGAACGATCGTGTCCGGTTGGCACAGTTTTGCCAACGCCGGTATAACATGGTACTGTAGTCCCAGGCTTTGCCAAAGGACAATTTGGGTGGGCGGACGCATAACGTTCCGCACACGATGTGATTTCATCAGAGGATGTCGGTGCTCTCTCTTTGAGATGGGCAACCAAATCAGAATGACATGCAGTGTAAATTTGGTCTTTTAAGACCAAATCATAAAGTTGAGAATAATTCCCTGCAGTCACGCCCGCGAGTTCGATCCAACGATTCAAGTAATGTTTAAGTCGATCTACATATGTCGAGAAATTCTCAGACGCTTCTGGTTTACAACCGCGAAATTTCTGATGAAATCCATCCTCTGTATGCTGAAATCGCTTAAGCAACGCTGTCTTAAGCTTCTCGTACTTATCTGTATCCTCTACTTTGAGGCTATGAAAGACCTCGAGGGCCTTACCTGTCAGCAAATTCGAAAGGCAGGAACTATACATTGTTTGCTGCCACCCAACGCATTTTGAGGGCAGTTCGAAGCGATGTAAATACGCGTCGATCCGGTCAACTTTCTCGTTGAAAGTTGGAAGCTTTGGCTTTCCAGCGTAGGTATTGCCGGCAGAAGTGGCGGCTATAAAAGATTCCAGCTCTAATTTCTTTAATGTTATCTCATGTTCCCTTTTTTCTCTCTCCACAGCCTCCTTTTCTCTTTCTCTTTGTTCCTTTTCTCTCTCTCTTTCTTCTTTTTCTCTTTCTCTTTTGCGTTCCTCTAACCGATCCTCACGGTCTCGGTCATTCTTTATTTGTTGTTGGCACCATGAGGCGCGTTGCTCCTCTGGTATCCCCAGGGCCTTGGCAGATTCGATATATTTAGTGAAATCGGCCATGATGCCGATTAAAATTTGTTACTCAAAACACTGGCACACTAGTGTGTGTGCACAAATAGTATGTTTTTACTGACTGTCACAGTGTACCTCGGTATCACCTATATATAACAGTCACCTTCCTTTCAATATTAATAACAGTGTCCTATGTTACCACTGCGTGGAAAAAACGTTGCCTATCTCTCCCTGTATATAGCAGGCAGTGTCAATTCCACTGCAAAAATTTTATTTCCCTCTTTCTATATATATATAGACAAAGCAGTGCCGTCTGTCCGTTAATCCCTCTGCAAAAATTTTATTTCTCTCTCTCACGATATAGATAAAGCAGTGCCGTCTGTCCGTTAATCCCACTGCAACAAAATATACATTTATCGCTCTCAACGCGATGAGTCAGTGTCCTAAGTTGCCACTGTCAAAATTTATCTCTCTCTCAACGGGACGAATCAGTGTTCTAAGTTATCACTGTCAAAAATATCTCTCTCTCAATATTCAACGTGATATTAGCACGTGAACAAAATTGTATCTCTCTCTCTCACTTATTAGTACCAGATTACAATTCAACGTGGTTTTAGCACGTGAAATACCTCAGGCATATATTGTAAATCAAGGAATATCAATACAATATTTAATTAGTTATAAGGAAAAAAAAATACACTGAACAGGACGCTAGACTCACAAGCAAGACGAACGATAACAGACCCTACAGCCCTAACTTATGTACAAGATAGTTTTAAGAAAAAGGACAGGAGAGACATCTTCCTAAAGAAAGGGAGGAAGCAAAGAACGCCACAATCTATGCGAATAAACGGATCCCTACAGAACTATCCACAGCATAGAAAATCCCCCCGAGTTATCTATAGCCATCGTTCTGCACCCGATTGGCAAAGAAGATATGCTAAGCTACGATCCCATCCAACCTCCCGCTAAACTAAACTAAACTGAACATGCAAAAAGATAAAAAGCCTGTAAATGATGAGGAAGGAAAACACTTCAATCTCCCCAAAAATTGACACTCGGATGGTTCATTTAACTTTTTTTATAGGAATTTAGATGGTGGGTTCCTCAATCCATAGCTCGCATTCCCAAGTCCGAAAGTCTCGTTTTCTGTCACAGGTAGATAGATGTATGGTGGATGTTGTCCCTCGCCGTGATCGTCGGGTCAATGGGCTCGACAGAACATCATATGAAATTCAAGCAAAAAATATATATTAATATACAATGTATATCATCGACATGTCTCTAGATCTAGATCTAGATTTGAAATCACAATCTTACAAAGTTACATCATGAATTAGTTAACAAATCTCCAACTAGATAGATCTAAATCTCTCCATATATGTTATGAAATGGTGTCCCTTTTATTAGATCTATATCTATATCATCTTATTTATTATAAATATTATTCCTTCTCTCAATAATAGCTGTTTCCTTACTAGGCCTACCTTAAATTCTTTAAGAATGTCCCTATCTAAATGTTAAGTTATGGTAAGATAATAAAGTTGTTATGATAATAAATGTTCTTTAGGGTGCCCCTCTCCAGTTGTTATAATTCCATTTACTTGTTATTATAGATGGTATTATAATGTTGTGTTGGTATGTTTGTTCGACTGCATATTTCTAATAGTAATGTGAGAGGATGAACGACTTTCTATTTTTAATGTGCTTTCATGGTAACTCTAGTGCGTGAGTGAGGGACGGCCACTCATAGTAGTTTATGGGCACTTGGCCGAGTACCATTAATTGGATTATTTCCCTTGTAATACTAGCGCGGGGCGCGTTGTTCACATCACGGTGAAAAGCGCGCATTTTGATTGGTCAATTGGAAATGTTGACCACCGGGCTTCCAGCTCTTATATCATGGCTTTATAATAATAATAATAATAGTTCGTCCATCAGGTATGATGATGACCTTAACAACACCAGAGGAATAAAGAACAGAAATTGTTGAGAATTTCAACACATGGACAATAAAGAGAACTAAAGGACACAGAGGACAGAATGGAAAGACTGTTCTTTCATGACTTATGGCTTCTCATGTGACTGATAAGTCCTATTTTTGCCCTGCAGACCCTTCCGCATAAATGACAAGAGTGCTCCGTTGGTTCAGTACCACTGGGCCTTTTCTTGCGCCGTTCTCTTTTTTTGATAGCCTGCTGGACTCTGTCAGCTTCCCATGCTTTGCTGCCTCTGGTAAGGGCCGCCCTCCAATTTGCACGATCAAGCGAGAGCTTTTCCCACTCACTCACATCAATGGCAAAGGCCTTCAGTGATTGCTTGAGAGTGTCTTTGTAACGTCTCTTTGGGGCCCCAACATTCCTCGTTCCATTGGAGAGCTCAGAGAAGAAGATTTGCTTAGGGAGTCTGGAGTCGGGCATTCTGACAACATGTCCTGCCCAACGTAGCTGAATTTTTTTCAGGTGGCAGAAGATGCTCAATTCCTTGGCACGATTGAGGACCTCAGTGTCTGGAATTTTATCCTGCCATTTGATCCTTAGGATCTTTCTAAGGCAGGCCAGATGAAAGTGATTTAGCTTTCTGGCACGCGATTGGTACACTGTCCAGGTTTCAGCCCCATAGAGTAGGGTGGGAAGGACCACAGCATTGTACACTTTCAGCTTAGTGTCTGTGCGAATGCCGGCAACATCCCATACTCTCTTTCGAAGCCTGCCAAATGCAGAGCTGGCTTTGCTGATTCTTGAGAGTATTTCAGTATCAACACGAGCCGCGGAAGACAGTGTACTGCCAAGATAGGTGAAGTTCTCCGACACCTTCAGAAGACTGTCATGGACTTTGATATTTGGGGTCACAGGATACTTGTCGTCTGGAGTAGGCTGATGGAGCACTTCCGTCTTCTTTGTGCTTATTGTGAGGCCAAAGTTGTCACAGGCACTAGAGAACTTATCAACACAGTTTTGCATGCTATCCTCATCGTGTGCCAGAAGTGCACAATCATCAGCAAATAGTAGGTCACAGACTTGATTACTTTTGGTTTTGGTTTTTGCCTGAAGTCTCCTGAGGTTGAATAGACTGCCATCAGTTCGGTACTTGATGCTTACCCCTTGAGGAGGAGAGCTAAAGGCTTCTTGTAGCATTGCAGAGAACATGATGCTGAACAGAGTTGGGGCTAAGACACAACCCTGTTTTACCCCATTTGTGACAGCAAAGGGCTCTGAAACACTGCCGTTGCTTTTGACTGCAGCTTGCATGCCATCATGAAACTGGCGCACTATTGTGATGAATTCGGGTGGACACCCAAACTTCGCCAAGATTTTCCAGAGGCCTTCACGACACACTGTGTCAAATGCTTTTGTGAGGTCAACAAATGTGATATACAGCGCTTTATTTTGTTCCATGCATTTTTCCTGAATCTGTCTGGCAGCAAAAATCATATCCGCCGTTCCCCTCTCTTTACGAAAGCCACATTGGCTCTCGGGAAGCAAGTCATTTGACGAGAGGTGATCAAGAAGGCGATTCAGAAGCATTCTTGCCAATATTTTGCCAGCAATTGAAAGTAGAGAGATTCCCCGATGGTTGTCACAGACTTGGCTGTCCCCTTTGTTTTTGGCTTTAAGCTTCTTACAACTCGCTCATTTGTTATTATCAACCGACAGAAAGACAGGAACCCGAAGTCATTTTTGAGAGTAGGCAATACCCTACTTGGCAATACTTTTGTGCGCACCCTTTTAACCGATCTGTGGATTCGATTGTGTTAGGACCCTAACCAGTTTTATTGTCGGGCTCGACTCCATGCCCAAACATTTCACTTGTCCAAAACTGGACTACGTACTAGCTCCCTCCTACGTCCGCGTGAGCTCATAAATAAGATGCCAGTTCGGGTGGTCAGTACACTCCATCAAAGACGCAGAGACAAGAGCCGACCGCGCAGTGAACCCAGACCAGCAACCCGGGCCAGTAGAAGTTCAGAGGCTTGCCGACGCTTGCCATGGCCACCCCGCCCCATAAGGCATGAAGCGGCAGCACAGGACCCGGAGAAACTTTGGCTTATGGCTGGTTGGGCTTTTTCTTGGTAGAGCTTTCCTACGCCTTTTTTATTTGGTAGTGATACCTCTAGGTGAGGCTTTTTGAATAAATAAGATTGCCTGCAGAACGCTGTGTTTGTTAATCCTGTGTATCCTTAAGGGAGTTACAATTGAACCCACGCACATTAGCCACTCGTTAGTTCCTCCAACAGTAATATTTTGGTTTTTCACAAAAGTGGCTTTTACTCTGAGGCCAACGTATTTAATCTGGATATCCCACTCTTTAAGGCCACTCTAATAGATATTTTGATTTTTCACAAAAGTGGCTTTTACTCTGAGGCCAACGTATTTAATCTGGATATCCCGCTCTTTAAGGCCACTCTAATAGATATTTTGTTTTTTCACAAAAGTGGCTTTTACTCTGAGGCCAACGTATTTAATCTGGATATCCCACTCTAGGTTGTATAAATTAAGTTATTTCCCTTGGACCATATTTGATTCTGACAATGATACTCAACAGAAAAGATGGCGTTTGCATCAAGGAGATTACGGGAATTATAATTGTATAATTCTGAATAATTTCCCCATCTAAACTAAGTGATTGGCATCCCACAGATCCTCAGTAAAGATTTTTAATCTTGATGAATGTTTTTTTTTTCTTTCTTTTGGTAATTGCTGAAATTGAAACTGGTCAAAAATTGAATAACAGTTACTCAGGAGTCTAGATAGCATAAATAGTCTGAACTCTTTTTACCATAAAAATACAAAAATTTGGTCTGGTCCCAAGTCAGCTCCTTGGTCCCAAGAGATATTTTTAAGATTGGGCGTGTTGGTCTAGAGGCAATGTGCTCGTCTCCCATAATGAAGGTAGTGGGTTCGATTCCCGGTTGGGATTTTGGGGAAAAATTTATGTCTCTGATCTTGTTGTAGGTAGGATAGAACACCTAGTCTTTTTGGATAAAGATGAAAAATAAGAAGGCCCTTGTGCAAGTTGCCCATGACAAAGATACTTTGGCAGTTGGAAATCGAGGAGAGCAGACCCAATTAAAAAAAAAAAATCCCTTCTACAAAAACACATGAAAAACTAACAAGAAAAATAAAACAAGGAAAATGAGATGTAAATGAATGCCAAGAGCAGTGAACCTCCAAAATTAAGACCGAAAAAATGAGATACTTTTAATGAAACAAAACAACAAATGTTTTTGCTGTAATGGCTGAGGACTCAGAGTGGCCGTTATTGGGCAGTGAAACCCTACAGATACAATGTACAAATTTAGAAAGTCGGAACATGTGTACAGTATGAATACATGTAGAAACATTGTAGAGTCTTTCTTGCGGTCCCATAACCGGTCATTTTTGATTAGATACAGATTCACCATATTCTTCCCAACAATGCACTCTGCACTGTTACTGATCTTCTCGACTTTCCTTGACATGTGCAACATGCACACGAGCCATCCGAGTTTTTCGTCCTTATCCGAGAAAACTATATATAAGTACTGTACATGTACGAGATCCTGCCTACCTTAGGATCAGGGACAAGAATTCACCGCCCCCCCCCCCCAAAAAAAAAAATCCACCATGACTGCGCCATCTGGGGATCAAACCCGATACTTTCTGCTTGAGAGGCAAGCATCTTGTCTGTAGACCAAGTTGTCCCCGAGTGCATGTGTGTGTTGGGGAGGGGGGTGAGTATTTATTGATTTGGACGACACTAGGCCATCTTTAAAAATATAAAAAAAATTCAAACAAATTCAAACAAATTCAGCCAAAAAAACCCAGCTTTTTCAAAACTGAATACCCCACTAAAAATATTTGAGAATCACTGCTGGCGCGACATGTATTCAGCCGTGAGAACTCAATCGATAGACCTGCTCCATAATGCATAATATTGATTATTGAACTGTTCAAAATGGTGGTGTTGTAACCAAAGGTCAAAGACCATGCTGGTGTAACCAAAGATCAAAACCTTTATTCTAAAATGGAAGCTTCGAATTATAGAATGAAAAAAATTCTTGACATTCAAACTTCTTTTGAAAGAACTAAAGAAAACAAAAGAATAACAATTAAGAAATATTCAAAAGCTTTAAATATAATTGATGGAACTGATATAACTTTAAAAACTGTAGCCATTGGAATGGGAACAACAGGAGTAATACTTTTATCTACATTGTTAACATTCCTGCAGCTATTATTATAGAAGGTATTTCAATAGGTACAGGTTTATTAAGTATATTTTTAAGATATTTAAATAAAAAATTACAACATGAAGCTGATAAACATCAGAAAATTTTATTTTTATTGGAATCAAAACTTAATACTATTCAAACTTATATTTCTGATGCTCTTGAAGATGGAAAAATTTCAGATGAAGAATTTAAACTTATTTTAGATGAAGAAAAAAAATTTAGAGAATTAAAAAATATAATAAAAAAGAAAAAAGTAAGCGATTCTGAATTAAGTATAGATGATCCATTGAAAAAAATCAAAAATCTTATAGTATAAAATTAGTTTAATTTTTTTCCTTTAAAAAATATTTTATTTTTATTACATTAAAATGTCTTTTTTAGAAATTGAAGATCCTTCAAAACGTGAAGCTCTTGTTAATGAATTTTTAAAAACCAAAAGAAATATTCAATTAAGTAACTTAAGCGAAAGAGTAGGAGATATTGAAATGAAAAGAGAATTTTCCAAAGTATTTAGTCCTATTACAGAAAGTACACAAAAAGCAGCAGAAGAAACTAAGAAAGCGATTCAAAAAATGCCACTTGCTATAGAACAACCCTTGAGGGCGACTGAACCTGCATTACAAGCAGAGCTGCGACCTATTCAATTAGAAGAATCTTCACAAGCAATTGAGAAATATGGTCCGATAGCAACCGAATATTTAAAAAAATATTTTGATAAAGATAGTGGGGATACTACTTTTGGAATTTATACTAAAGATAACAAACTTTATATCAATTGGTGGTGAAGAAATAAAAATTGATAACGATGATATTATTATTAGAAACAAGAAATATAAAGGAACACCTGGTTTGTGGGAACTAATAATCAGCAAAAATCCTAAAAATTATCAACCCGAAGACAGGACTACACATGCACATATTCTCGTTTCTACTAATGCTATATATCAAAATAACGATCCTAAGAACCCAAGACCTAAAGCTAATAGAGGACAGAAATACAAGAAATTCATACAACCGATTTGGAAAGCGATACATAGTGTTACTCCAGAAAGCTCCGAAGAAGAAAGTCCTACTGAAGCTTATGAAGGAACAGGATTTCTTGTTTCAGATCCAAATGCTTTAATACAGAGATTATCATTATCAATGGCTAGTAAAGAAGCAGGAAATACAGGTGTTGTAAATGAAATTGTAAGTATTGTAGATGAATTATTTAGACAAAAAATTATTAATAAGAAAGAATATAAAAAGTTACAGCTAAAAATTACTATATAAAATGTTGGTAATAAATAAAAACAACAAAAGAAAATATGTTTATGGAGGACATAGTATTTTGACAGACAAAAAACAATATGACGGATCAGGTCTTTTTGATTCGATAATTTCAGCTGTTACTAGCAAAGTTGCAAAAGAAGTTGTATCAAATGTTGCAAAGAAAACAGCAACTGACTTAGACAAAAAGCTGTTAATAAATTTATAGTTGATAAAGTTTTTAAATCAAAAAAAGTAAATAGTTCAAATGTATCTCCGAATACGAACGGAGTTCTATCTCCGAACTCAAAACAAATATTAAATAATTTAATAGGAAATGGAATTAAGCGTATTTAAAACTTTTCACATGGTCTTTGATTCTTTGGTTACACCAGCATATTTATAAACGGAATACTTTTAACCAAATCGCTCAAAAAACCTTCACCATTATAAACTTGTCCTTCTCGTTTTAAATACAGTCCATCTCCTTGAAACTCATTGCCGCTTCCTTTTACAGTTCCTAAATATAAACCTTCTCCATCAGTTTCAATTTGACAGAGACATCCACCTTTTTTTAAATATAAACCATCACCAACTCTATAAGAGTTCGCAGGTTGATAACCATGTCCCAATAATTTTTGAACGTGGTGTTCAAAAATTATTGCTAAACCCGTAAGCCCACCTATTCCAATAGCTTTTGCTACCGATGGAACAACTTTAGATAATAATGGGAGCGCCATTCTAGCAAGAGCAGCCAGAAACCCTCCTTCAATTTTCATGTTATATTTTATTTGATTTCTACTTAGAGTAATATCAGCTCCTTTGTTTTGATTGAATGCTTTTCGCAGTTTATTTATTTGTGTTTTTGTTAAAGCTAAAACATCATTTCCAGATTCTGTAATTCTAATAGTAACAGGAGTATCATTTTTCATAGCTCTTTGTATTTTTTCTTTCTGATTATCAGAAATATTTAATTGAACATTTTCATATGTCCTTTTTAAGAGAATAAAAATCAACTATTTTAATATTAAAACTTAGTTCGTGGTAATTCCTTTTCATAAAAAAACCCAATAATTTCTTCATCATCTAAATCTCTTATTTTGTAAGTAATTGGATATGTATATAAAATTTTATCTATTGTAAATATTTCTTTTGTCCGTTTTGGTGTGTAACCTTTTTCAAAAAACTTTTTCTTCTTTGTAATTCTAACTCTATCACCTAATTTAAATTTAGTCTTTTGGCTACGCGATTCCTTTGTATATAAATTTCTATACACGGTTATTTCATTTTCTTTTTTACTTCCTTCAATAGGAGTCATTTTTATTGATGAATGATAGGTGTTATTGTAATCATTTACCAAATCATCTAAAACATCTATATATTTCGTTGTATCATTCGCCGTAAAATATTTAAACATTTTTTCTTTCATTGTTCGATTCCATCTTTCCACTACAGAACTTTTCTCTTCATTCTCTGTGGAATAGATTTCTTTGAAAAGATTCTTAACGTGTTTATTATAGAATTCACTTCCTTTATCAACCCATAATTTTTCTGGATGTCTTCTGATCTTTTTAAATCCTTCAGCAACTTTAATTTTTTAAAGGAATCATCCAACCATATTTTGAGAAAACATCAATAACAGCAAGAATATATTTAAATCCTTTGTTTTGCTTAGAATAAGCAGACATGTCAACTAAATCAGCAGCCCATATTTTATCAATTCCTTTAACTATCACTTTTCTTTTCTTAATTTTTTTAATTACTGGTTTATGAAGTTCTTCTGCTAAATCACTCGTAAAGCCAACGGAGCTGGAGCTTTTTTTTTTTCGCTCATTCCAAAAGTTTTTTAAATTTTAATAATAGGTTCAACAATATTTCTATCTATTCTTTCTCTTAATGTCGGTTTTAAAATAGAATCTAAAGACTGTATCATCTTATTATCACAAACTTCATTTCTGGTTTTAGTATCTTGATTTTGTAAATATCAAATATCGTGATGCATGCGGCTTCATCAACTCTATTAATTAGTTTACTCCAAGATTTTGGTGTGAGATCGGAATTCAATCGTTTTTTTAAATTGGTTTCCGGTCCTGTAAAATTATGACCTGGCAAATGCATTTCAAAAGGAAATTTATTGATGATTTTGTTGGTTATACCAGCTCCAATTGTTGGTATAAATTTAGTTTTAGTACTTCCACAAATTACACATTTGCCTTTTAACATATTTCTATTATTCTTTGTTTTAACTTGTTCAATGTTTATAGTATCAGTTTGTTTTTTACATTTTACACAATACATCGGAGTTCTACTTTCAGACACGAACGAAGTTCTACTTTAAGACACAAACGGAGTTCTACTTTCAGACATTTTTAATAATAAAATTAAAGAATAAAAAATGGAAAAAATTTGTAATGGTTGTTTTATTCCAAAACCTCTTGATTCATTTTACAAAGAGAAAAAAAGTGCAGATGGTTATAGAACGAAATGTAAAGAATGTATGAAACCTCAAAAATATTTACTTTATGTAAAAAATAAGGAAAAATATAAACAAGGATATGAAGAATTTATGAAAAGAATTCCTGATTACCATAAAAACCATAATAAAAATAAACCTACTAAAAATATTTCTTAAAAATGGACGAGAAAAAAACCTTAACAAAAAAGAATGCTTCTAAAATGAACGAGAAAAATTTCAAAAATATTATCAAAGAAACCATTATCAATGATGTAAAAGAAAATAATACTTCTAGATATTTCAAATTAATTAAGGAAAGAGTGAGAAAATTTGTTGAAGATTTTAAAGGTAATAAAACAGTAAAAGTTAAGTTAATAATAACCTCTGAATTTAATACTCCTTTATCTTTTGATATTATTGAAGCACATTATCAATCAAGTTTTGGTATTATAAATTCCATTAATGATTTCAATACCTTTTATAATTCCATTGATGAAAATTTTAACGCATGGGTTGATAGATTTCAGGCTAAAGGATCTGTATATGTATTTAATCAAATTATTAAAATAAATGTAAAACTTTATAAAACTAAAACTTTAAGAGCTTCTTCTTATATTCCTACTCCGTTTAAAAGTAAAAATATTATCAATGTTCAAAATAAAAAAGATAATAAATGCTTTCTTTGGTCAATATTAGCTAAATTGTATCCTGCTGATGATCATGTTCACAGACTCTCAAATTATTCGCCTGATGAAAAGACTTCAAATATGAATGGAATTGAATATCCTGTTAAAAGAGAAGATATTCCTAAATTTGAAAAACAAAATAGTATTTCGATAAATGTTTTTGCATTAGAAAAACCAGTAGATAAATATTCTATATATCCAATTTACACCTCTGTTGATCAGCAAAGTTCCAACTTCATTGATTTACTATATTTAGAAGATGATGGAAATACTCATTGCTGTCTTATAAAAAATTTAGAAAATTTGTTAATAGATAAATCTCGTAACAAAGCTTTCATCTGCAGAAATTGTATGGATATATTTAAAAGAGAAGAGACATTAAATAACCATAAAGAGAAATGCTTAAATCACAAAATGTGTAAGACAATTCTTCCAAAAAAAGGTGATAATATTTTACAATTTACAAATCATCATTTCAAATCTAGATTACCAATAGTTTTCTACTGCGATTTTGAATCATGTAATAAAGGAATATCTACAACACAACCAAATCCAAATGAACCTTATCAAAATAAACTATTTAAACAAGAAGCTATTAGTTTTGGAATGTATATAAAATCCGATTATGATAATTTATGTCCTTCCGTTTGTCATACTTATACCGGAGAAGATGCAAAAGAAAAATTTATCGAAATGATTATGATGTATTATAACGAAATCTGTAAAAAACTAAATTACTATAAAAAAGCTAAAGCTAAATTAACTTATGCCCAAGAAAAAGAATTTAATAAAGCAACAAACTGTTATATTTGTAATATTGAATTTTCAGAAGAAGATTCTGTTTCTTCTTCTGAAAAAGTAAGAGAGCACAATCATTACAATGGTAAGTATCGAAGAGCTGCTTGTCAGTCTTGTAATACTAAGGAAGGAAAACAATCTAAAATAATTCCAGTATTTTTTCACAATGGTAATGGTTATGACTTTCATTTCATAATAGATGAAATAATTAAATATGAAAATCAATATAATAAACTTTCATTGCTTGCTAAAACATCTGAAGAATATATTTCATTTGAATACGGAAATTATTACAGAAAATTAAGATTCTTGGATAGTTATAGGTTTTTATCAAACTCTTTGGATGGTATCGTAAAATCTATGGATGATTTTAAAATCTTGAAAGAACATTTCCCGGATCAGCAAAGCTTACTCAAACGAAAAGGAGTTTACCCTTATGAATATGTTGATTCAATTAATCGATTAAAAGAAAAACAATTACCACCAATAGAAAATTTCTTCTCAACTTTAAGAAAAGAAGGAATTTCAGAAGACGAATATCAACACGCTGTAAATGTTTGGAATACTTTTGAATGTAAAACTTTACAAGATTATCATGATTTGTATCTAAAAACAGATGTTTTACTTTTAGCTGATGTATTTGAAAAGTTTAGAGAATTTTTCCTAACCAATCATGAAATTGATCCGTGTTATTTTTTCTCAGCTCCTGGATTAACTTGGCAATGTGGATTATATACAGGAATTAAACTAGAATTATTAACAGATTTGGATATGCTACTAATGTTTGAGAAGGGAATAAGAGGTGGTTATTCAGGAGTTTTAGGACCTCGATATGTAAAAGCTAACAATAAATATTTACCAGATTATAACCCTAAAAAGAGATCAAATTATTTACTGTATCTCGATGCAAATAATTTATATGGAGGTGGAATGTCAGAACCTTTACCGGTTGAAGATTTTAAATGGGAGGATGAAACATTTCTAAAGAATGTTCCAAAAGGAAGAGGCTATATTATCGAATGTGATCTTGATTATACAGTTAAAGCAAAAGTAAACACCAAAAGATTTCCTTTAGCTCCAGAGAAACTAAAAATAAATGAAGACGATTTAAGCGATTTGCAAAAATACTATATTTACAATTAGAAAACAAAAAAGTAGGAAATGTAGAAAAACTAATACTAAATTTAAAAAATAAAAAGAATTATATTATACATTACAAATTATTAGGATGTTTTAAATCCCTTGGATTAGAAATTTCTAAAGTTCGTAGAATAATTTCTTTTAAAGAAAGACCTTGGTTAAAAGAATACATCGATTTTAATACCAATCAAAGAACTAAGTCAAAATCAGACTTTGAAAAGAATCTTTGGAAATTAATGAATAATGCATTTTATGGAAAAACTCTTGAAAACATAAGAGATCGAATTGAGTTAAAATTATTATCAGATGAAAAACAAGTAACACAATTAATAAGTAAACCTAATTTTAAGGAATCAATTATTTTTAGTGAAAATCTAATTGGTATTGCTAATAATTTAACATCAATAAAGTTTAATAAACCGATTTATCTCGGAATGTTTGTTCTTGATTATTCCAAACTGGTTATGTATCAGTTTTATTACAATGTTGTTAATGAACTATGGAAATCTAATGAAGTTGTTGGATTTGATACCGATTCATACTTTCTTAATATCAGAACTGAAGATGTTTATGAAGATATGAAAAAAATAATAGATGATTTAGACACAAGTGATTATCCAAAAGATCATTTTCTTCATTCGACAAAAAATAAAAAAGTTATTAATAAATTCAAAGATAAACTAAACGGTAAAGTTATGTGAAATAGTTCTTCTTAGAAGTAAGGCATATACATATAAAGTTGCTTCTCTGAAGCTAGGCCTTGGCTGTGTTGTTGAAGAATTGACAACAACATGTAAAAAATTAAAAGGTATTTCAAAAACAACAATTAATAAAGATGTTACTTTTGAAGATTACAAAAATTGTTTACTTAATAATGAAATTAATTATAAAAAGATGAATGTGCTAAATTCTGATAAACATGAAATGTACATAAAAGAAATAAATAAGAAAGCTCTAAGTCCTTATGATGATAAACGATATATACTTGATGATGGTATTAAAACTCTTCCATATTCTGATCAATTTACAAATATTGTACATGAAATGGTAGAGAAGGTTAACTTCGAATCCGTTGATTAACTTTGATTCCGTCGATCGCGGGCATGCTCACGGGTTTGGGAGAGGAGATAACCAAGTTAATACTTTGGGTATTGATACAGTTATCGAACATGTTACTTATTTCCTTTTTAAAATGGATGTCAAAAATTATATTGGGAAGGATAATTTAACAAATAGAAAAAACAGTCCTATGTTACCTAAAAGTATAGGAGGACTTATAATAGGAAAAAGTGAATGTGGTAAAACTAATCTATTATTTAGTCTACTTTTAAACGACGGTTGGCTTGATTATAATAATTTGTATATCTTCGGTAAGTCTTTACACTGACCTTAATATAAAATTTTAAAAATGGGTTTTGAACAGAATCTACCTAAAGAGGTTGTATCTAAACTGTTAACCCAAAAACAGTATTTTATAAAAAATAATATTTCTCTTTTTCAATTATTAGAAGAAGCTGGAAAACATGCTGATATAACCAAGGTCAAAGACCATGACATAGTCAAGTGCCAGTTTTATGAAGATGCTGATGATGTTCCAGATCCAAGCGAATTAAACTCAGAAGATAAAAATTTAATGACATTTGATGATATTTTACTGGAAAAACAAAACAAATGTGAAAATTATTATTGTAGAGGAAGGCATAACAATGTTGACTGCTTCTATCTAGCCCAAAATTATTTTAAATTACCGAGACAAACAATAAGAGAAAACGCAAATTTTCTCTGTTTCTTCAAACAAGACTTGAAAACTATAACTCACATTTATAACGATCATGTAAGCTTTGATATGCCATTCGATGAATTTCAAAAACTCTGTAAAAAATGTTGGGAAGAACCTTATGGCTTTCTTGTAATTGATAATTCTAATGACAAATTTAATGGGAAATATAGATATAAATTTAAGACATTTTACATGCCTAAAAATTAGGTATTTTTATTCTATTAAAATGGATGAAAATAAACATATTTTTACCTTAAGTATTTTAAGAGAAATCGCCCAAAACACAAGATCAAAATTTTCAGAGCAAATTATTGTTATGAATAATAAAACAACATTCAGGACCATATTTAACCCACCTTTAGAATTAGACAGGGATAAACATTATGAAATCGCCTTAGTTAACTTAGAAACTTATTATTCTTTCCCCAATGTCCATGAGGAAAACAATACGATGGAGTTTTATGATGGTTCAACTTGGAAAAAAGTGTATATACCAACAAGTGATTATGAAATTAAAGCTTTAAACACTGCAATTCAAAGCCTGATTGGTGATGCTATAAAAATCGAACCAAATAATCAAACTTTAAAATCCGTTATGACTGTCAAGAAAGGATACAAAGTAAGTTTTAAAGAAAACAATACCTTAGCTGATTTATTAGGATTTCATCATGAAATATATGAATCAGGAACTCATGAATCTGAGAACATTGTAAACATTCTTAGTGTTAGTAGTATTCTAGTTCATTTGAATATTATAAACGGAAGTATAGTTAATGGTTCCCCCGTTCCAGTTATTTATTCTTTTTTCCCAAATATATCTCCGGGATATAAAATAGTTGAAAAACCTAAAAATCTTATTTTTCTGCCGGTAGCTATGAAAACGATAAATAACTTAGAGGTTAAAATTACAGATCAAAATGATAAACCTTTAAATTTAAGAGGAGAAACTGTTGTCATAAGATTTCATATTAGAGAAATTGAAAAACTAAAAATGGCACTATCCAATTTTGATATTTTAAAACCTGTTAAGGAATTAAGAATTCCTAATTTTAGAGGTGTGTTTTTAAGGACTGAATTACCTGAAAAACCGAGAAGAAAAGAATGTGGAATACTGAATTTAGGTGATGGAACGAAAGGAGGAACTCATTGGGTCGCATGGTATCATGATGATTCTCCAAGCCTTGGCTTTGACAAAGACAAAATTTATTTTGACGGTTATGGAATTCGACCTCCTTTAGAAATAATCAAATATCTTAGAGAGAAAAAAGGAGATATTCAATATTCTACTAATCAAGTACAAGATTCGAATACAGTAATTTGTGGACATTTGTGTTTGTATGTTTTAAAAGAATTATCAGAAGGAAAACTTTTCCAAGAAATTATTAATAGTTTGTATTAAGAAATTATTTCTAAATTTTTTTGCTTAAAAATGTCTGTCGATAAGTTTGGCCTTATGCCCAGCGGAGACTCAACAACAACTATTGCTCCAATTCATAAGTATGCAACCAATCTAGATGATTTGGAAAATGTTGAAGGTTTTAATGAAAATGGAAAGAAAGATTCTATATATTGTTTCAAATTAAACGAAGACGGTATACATGTTAGAAATGAAATTGTAGATTCACCACCTCCTAAATTTATAAGTGAAGTAAAAGATACACCTTGAGACTTCCGGTTGTGACTGGCTGGTGGCTGTCACGGTTTGATTCGACTGCGAGTTTTGCAGCGAAGTGAAGGCTGGAAGGTAAGTAAAGCCTCAAGATTCCGTTAGGATATCAGGTGAGTGCTCCGCTGCCTTCTGGTGTTCTTTTTTTTGGAAGACATTCATTGATTTGATCGACGTGGTCCAGTTTCGGATCTGGACAGTGCCTCTCTTTTTTTTTTCCCACGTTTTTTTCAGTGTTGTTTGTCAACAACACAACCCGGTCACCCACCTCTCCCCCGTTTACCTGAACTGTTGTTTTTTTTTCTTCTGTGTAGTGTGCAGAGTTACTTGTTGTTCGAGATCGCTTTTTTTTTTTTTTTTATTGCTCAGGTTGACATTACTCACTTGTCCTATAGCCTACTGACTATAAATATAACTGTTGAGTCGCGCTATATTTGCCGTCTTTGTTATTGCCTTTATCGTAAGGAAAGGTAGATTGCGATGTCGTCAACTCCACCGGTTTTTTTCCTGGCGAAAGCCTTCCCATTTGACGGAGAGAGGGGCTTGTCCCCTTTCGATGTGTGCTCCTACGCGGAGAGGGCGTCCGGCGCGGGCGAGACGGTGGGAGCCCAAAGAATTGGCGGTCTATGGCGAATATACATCAAATCGCAAACTGCCAGGGCCACGCTCCTGGCGAAGGGAATTAGTGTGAAAGGGGTGCACATACCCCTCTTTAACCAAAACCCATTTCTACTAAGAGGTGGGGATGGTAAGGAAATCCCTGCCACGAGATTGACGGTGGGGGATATCCCACTGTCATATAGCAACCAGGCTATTGAGACGGCTCTTAATAAACTGGGGATCAAGAGCCGTTCAAAACTGGAAATGGAAAGGCTGAGAGATCCCCAGGGCAGGCTGACCCCTTGGGTCTCGGGGAGAAGAATAGTTTGGATCAGTCTCCCAGAAAAACCCCTCCCGGCCAGGGTCCAAATGGGTCCATTTTGGGCCTCCCTCTATTACAGGGAAATGAAGGATGAGGTACAGGTCTGTAGGAAGTGCCTTCAAAAAGGGCACACAGCGAGAATGTGCACCAACCAGGAAGTGTGCTTGTTGTGCCGTAATCCGGGACACAGAAAAAACGAATGTGAAAATGGACCCCGGGAAACAGACAAGGATGATAAGATAGTGGAGGAAGAGAGAGACAGGCGAAATGAAAATGATGGACTAGAGACGGAAGACGTAACATTGGGGAGCACAATCGCGGAGATGGTAAGTAGCAAACCAAAATCACCTATTGACATCTCAAGAGAAAGCGACGATAGTAGTTATGAAGATGCCGAGGATGAGGAGGAGAGTGAAGATCTTGCTGAAAGAGAAGCAACCGAAGAGAAAGGCCGAGAACGGAGAAGGGACGATGAGGTAATTGATTATCCTCAGAAAGGACAAAGCAAAGAAATGAAAACAAAGAAAACAGTGAACAGGAAAGAAAAACAAAGAAGAGGAAGTGAAGAGGAGGCAACAAGAACCAAAGACAAAGCGGAGGACGCTCCACAGAAGACTCAGCAAAATAACACGAACTCCCCTATGAACGCACAAACTGATATAAGGGAACAAAACAAAACTGGACAAAGAACCGACGGAGAGAGAGGAAGGAAGAAGGAAAAATGCACAGAAATAAAGGGGAAGAAAGAAACAAACACCTTACCTTTCTTCCTGAGTAAAGCTCGCTCAGTGAGCACGAAAAGGAGGGTCCCAGATTCGCCTTCGAAAAACACGACGGAGCAGCCCTCACAAAAGATAAGGTGCGACCCTACTTCAACTTATTGAGGTTAGTATGCTCAAAAAGGAAAGGGAAAAAACAACAACAAATCATTGACAGAAACAGGCAACACAAACTACCCAACGAAGGAAATGATGTCCAGAACTAAAATATGCACGCTTAACGTGCAGGGCTTGAGGCAACAAAAAAAACGAAAGGCACTCTTTCGAACCATGAAAATTGAAAAATTTGAAGCGATAGCAATGCAGGAAACGCACCTTCTCGAGGATGATATGGAATTAGTTAAAAAGGAATGGGGAGGAACGATTCATTATTCAGTAGGGACCACCAGAAGTAAAGGAATTATGACCATGTTCGGTAAAACTATTGCAGATGAACAGGTAAAACTTGTATACAAAAACGAAAGAATGATAATCTCCAACATGAACATAGAAAATGAAAATGAGGTCTACTTAATAAATGTTTATGGACCATGTATAGAAAGGGAAAAATGTATATTTTTTGCGCAAGTGAAAAGAATAATTGAAAAATATGTCGACAATGGAAATACCACTCATGTTATATACCTCGGTGATTTTAACACTGTTATGTGCAACAACTTAGATATTGTTTCAGGATCGAAACATCCGAATAATGTCGTTGAATTTCTAAACACACATATAAAAGAACTGTCGCTAACGGATGTGTGGAGGCAACAACATCCAGGAGATCGAAGCCATACCTGGAGCCGAGGGAATCCGATCATTGCAAGAAGATTAGATTACGTCTTTGTGGGTGACAACCTCCTCACTTTTGTATCGGAAACTAATAATTTATACAAAGTTTTGGATTTTCAGATCACAGAGCTTCAATAATTACGTTTAACTTCCAGTCGTTTAATAGGGGGCCATCCTCATATAAAATGAATACAAGTCTATTTAAGGACCTCAACTACGTCAACCTAATAAATGACACCATACATCGCACGGAAGAAACTTATAAAGATTTGGACCCCCAATTGAGATGGGAAATGATAAAAATTGATGTAAAGGAAGCTAGTCAACAATATAGTCGCCATCTACAAAATGGAAAAAGGGAGAGAAAATCAGATCTGCTCGAATCATTGAATATGCTAGAAACAAAACTCACCCAAGACCCTGAAAGTAAAGAGATTTATGCTCAAATTATGTCTACTAAGAAACAGCTGGAAATAATTCAGATGGATGAGACAAGAGGTGCCCAGATTAGAGCAGGAATAAAATGGATTGAGGAAGGTGAAAAGTCCACAAAGTTCTTTTTAGGTTTAGAAAAAGTGAGATCGAAGAGTAATACTATCCATAAACTTATTAACAATTGTGGTAGCGTTTTAAATAACGCTGCTGATATCAGTGACCAAATTTGTCAGTTTTACGAAAATTTGTACCGGGAAGAAAAAAGTGAACAACAAATTTTAAATCGAATCAATAATTTCATACGGGAATTACAAATACCTCGGATATGTGATGTCGGGAGGGAGCAATGCGAAATACAAATTACTGATGCAGAGGTTTTATCTGCTCTGAAGAAAATGAAAAATGGTTCCGCTCCAGGATTAGATGGAATCCCAATGGAATTTTATAAAGTATTCTGGAGCCAAATTAAGAAACCATTAATGAACTCCTATCTCTATAGCTTTCAGAAGGGATGTTTGTCTCCAACCCAGAGAAAGGGAATTATAAGTCTTTTGCACAAAGGGAAAGGTCTAAATAGAAATGATTTAGGAAACTGGCGCCCAATATCGCTTACAAACTCGGATTATAAAATAATAGCAAAAACTTTGGCATTGAGATTAGACAAAGTCCTGCATAACATAATCAGCGAAAACCAGGTGGGCTTTGTTAAAGGAAGAAGTATAGTAACTATGTTACGAGAATTAGATGATATCATCGAAAATCAAAAGCAAAGGAAAGTAGGAAGCGTCTTATTATCTCTCGATTTCCAAAAAGCTTTCGATACTATATCAACAAGCCTGGTTACTGAATCCTTTAGAATGTTTGGTTTCGGAAGTTATTTTCGTCACTGGATTTCCACTTTAATGAAAGATCGAGTGGCTATCATCAGGAATGGGGGATTCTTTAGCAGAGAGTTTAAAATTGAGAGAGGGGTACGGCAGGGTTGCCCAATTTCTCCACTAATCTTTGTGGTTGCTGTTGAAATTTTGGCCCTTAAAATTAAACAAGAAAGAAATATTAGAGGAATTACACTACCGGACACAACGAGCCAGGTAAAAATTAAACAATATGCCGACGACACAACACTTTTTTTGAAAGACTTAATTGACTACAGAGAAATTCTGGCTAAAATAAAAGAATTTACTGAACTCTCAGGCCTGGCATTAAATAAAGAAAAGTCGCTTGCGATGACCATGGGAAAAGAAAGAATTCAGTCGGCTGAAGAACTAGACATAAAAGTAGTTGACAAACTGAAAATTTTAGGTATAACTTTCAGCTCGAAGTCTCCAGCAATGGAGACGGAGGAAAACTGGAATAAGAAAATAGAAACTACAGAAAAAATACTGTCCTTATGGGCTAGAAGAGATCTATCTATAATTGGAAAAATACATATAGTGAAAACATTTGGTCTAAGTCAATTTATGTGTGTAATGCAGAGCATTGGGCTTCCTTTGCATATTCTGAACAAAATAAATGTTATTTTTTAAATTTATATGGAAAAGACGACTTACGAACACCAGGGCGTTTGAAAAGGTAAATAGAGATACGATGTGTAGTTCATATGAAAAAGGCGGGATGAATATGGTAAATATAATTCATAAGCAAATTTCTATTCTTCTTCAATGGGGAGAAAATTTAATTCATGGTGAAAGTCAAGCTTGGAAAATTATTCCTTTGCAATGTCTCGTTCCAGTTGGAGGCATCGCTGCCTTTGAAAGTAACATTGCGAGTAAAGAATTCAAAGGTCTAGAAAAGGTTAAAATACTATTCTGGAGACGAGTTTTGAAGACATGGATCGATAATAATCATATCCCAGAGACCGGAAATGTATTATCAGTAAATGAAACACTGTCTAACAACAAAAATATAAAGTATAAGAATAGCATACTTCTCTTGCCAAACTGTATACAGAGAAATATTGTCTATGTTAAAGATGTATGTAATAATAACACCATAATTTCCTTTTATGACTTTATAGGGAAATACGGGGCCTTTCCTGGTGCCCAGCTAGAATACAATGTATTGTACAACGCTCTTTATAAGAAGCCATTGCTGCAGGAGGAAAGACCAGGGGCATTGAAATCTATTAAATTCAGAGGGGAAATCATAGGTAATATAGGAAGGAAAGGATTTGAAAAAACGATTAGAGTCGAGAGGCAATCTTATGCAATTAATTTCTGGAAACAAAAACTGAAAGTAGAGATAAGAGAAACACACTGGAAAATTGCATTTAACTGCACCACAGAAACAAGGTTAAGAGTACTGCAGTGGAAAATACTGAATAACATTTATCCAACAAGTATACTATTAAAAAAGATGGGAGTACAAGACTCAATTTTATGCCCAACGTGTAAAACGGTAGATTTTTTAGAACACTTTTTCTATGATTGCCCAACAGTCCAGCCACTCTGGAAAGAAATCGAAAACCGAATTACAGCAGAAACAGGTAAGAGAATTGTTTTAGATAAATGTTCCGTTTTATTGGGACTGTCGTCGCACGCCAAATTTAACAAGAAATCTCTGAATGAAATTAATCATGCAATATTGATAGGGAAAATGGTAATTTCGAAATACAACTATGGTAAGAGAGGCAAAATGACAGACCTGTTTAACACAGAGGCCACGTTTAGGAAACTATGGGAGTAAGCAAGGAAGTCGTGGAGGAAGGAACGCAAAGAATGTGAGTCAGGTAAGAATTTTACTCCTTTTCACAGGGCAGGGACTTTTTAGAAACCTATGGTACCCTTAATAACTGCAGAGGGTTAGGAAGCTAACAGTAGTACTAATAGCAATAACATCTGCTAAATAGCATACTCATGAAATGCCATTTTGCCGTAAATCGTTAAGTTTGAGCGTTTGGCTGTCGGATCGCCCCAGGGAAAGCACCCACATACATTACGATTTGTATTAACTACAATATGTATACGATAGCGTCATTGTAACTGCTGGAGGTCACGGGGTGGTTTTTTTTTTTTTTTGGCAGGTTTTTACACCCTAAGACGCCCAACAGATAGGTGGTGAGGCTCGATGTGGGGCAGTCTCGGTGTGCCATAATCAAATTTACAACTCTCCCTTTTCAACTGCTAAATTTCATTACGAAGATTTTATTCCCCTCGGATGATCTATTTGTTAATTACCTCCTCCTCTTTGTCCATGCCACTGCTGCACTTTGTCTCATTCAGTCAGGAATTGGTTAGGACATTAACAGAACTAACATAAACAGCCACCATAGAGCGGACCTCTGCAGTTTAGAGACTTTTATTATTGTTGTGGCGCCAGGACTAACAATGGACGCTTCTTTTGATGAAGCGGGAAAGTGGGAAGAGCTCACCCCTAGGTTCTGTACAGACCAGGGGCAAGTAGAAAACTAAAAAAAGTAACATTTTCAGTAACAGATCTCATTTCTTCTTTGTTTCTCTTACAGCAACTAAAACATTTGAAAAAAATATCGAACTAACAGGATATCACAACACTGATAGTATTGTCTGAACATAATCATATTTAACAAGTTAGACTGACTCACTAATGGGGTACCAAAAAAAAAGAAAAAAATGGGTAGTGAGCTCGGGAAAAAAAAAAAAAAAAAAGATACACCTGTGAATCTTATAAATGTTGATGAAAAACTTAAAGTTATACCAGCCAAACACGAATTGGGTGTAGATATTCAATTAAGAAGCGATAAAGTATCAACTAAAGGAAATAACAAAATATTACTAAAAGTTTACAACTCAGGTCGCATTATAGGAAGTTTGGTTCCACTTCTTAGATATAGAGAGACAAAAGTTTTAAAATGCCATGATGAGGAATATTTTCTTGCAAACGTTAAGGATGAGCTACGCACCATTCTAACTTTTAATTGTGAATTTGAGAATGAAAAAAAGATTCTTGAAGACTTTCCGGTAGGTTCAACTATAATTATTGAAGGTAAAGTTTTAGAATCTTTTAATAACAAAGAAATTGTGGATGGATTACAAATGAGTTTTTCGGGAGATGATTCAAAAGATTTTCGAATAATTGTAAAAAAACAAAAAGAGGATTACAAAATCCGAAATATGCCTAATGAATTGAAAGCCGAAAAAACAGATGGTGATATTAGTTTTAAAAATATTCTCATTTACAAAGAGTTTATAATTCATAGAATAAGATTTACACAGTTACCTGTAACTTTGGATGAAATCCAATATCTTTAGATGAAATCTAATATCTTTAGATGAAATCTAATATCTTTAGATGAAATCTAATATCTTTAGATGAAATAAATTATTTGTAGAAAAATGGATTATAAGAAAATTACTCCGCTAAAGGCCTGTTTACACTGGTAGGTTTTAGGAATAGAAAAAAGGAATGGGGGACTGTGAGGGATGAACTCTCTGGCTTTCCCGCTTTTGTTTTTCCGATTTCATCTTTCGAAACGCTGTTTGTTTACACTGGTCCGTTTTCTGAATGAGAAACAATTCGCGTCGTTTGTTTTGGTCATGTTTCGAAGCGAGAAATCGGAAAGCAAAAGCTGCAAAGCCAGAAGAGTTCTTCCCACACAGTCCCCCATTCCTTTTTTCTATTCCTAAAACCTACCAGTGTAAACAGGCCTTTAATAACCATGCAGCTAACTTAGAAAATTTAGAAAATGTTGATGGTTTTTTATCCAGAGGAGAACTAAACAATTTATATTGTTTTCAATTAAAGAGAAATGGAATATTGGAAGAGTTGAATTTCCTAAAAAACCTGAATGGGATATCGATATTAAACCAGTTAATAGTAAAAAAGAGACAATGATAAAAAATGATGGTTTGATAAATATGTCCAAGTCATCTAGTAAAGATATAAATGTTAAAAGAATCAACGGTAAAAACTACTTTGTTTCTGAAAATAATAATAGTATTGGCGAACTTAATTTAGAATCAGATACAGAAAGCGAAATTTTATTAAATCCACCCGAAGGATCCACTTCTTTTATTGATGGTATAACAATTGAAAAAACTAATGGGTTTTCTTTTTTTTTATCACCTGCTCATAGAATAAAGGTTGAAAAAGAAAATAAGGAATTTAGAATAATCACACAATTTGAAAAATATACGAAAAGATTTCGCCCCCCCCCCCCTCTATTAAATCAAAAATTACCTTTGAACCTGAAAATGTTTTATCTAATGATACTAGGTATAGTAGTCTTCTTACTAAAGACATTAATACTTTGTTTATTAATAAATTTTATCACATTAGTAGAATAAGATTTATAGTAGCACCCGTTACAGATGCTCAAATTAGGTATTATTAAAATGGAAGACATTTTGGAAATTACAAAAAAATTTAAGGTAGATGAAAGTATTGAAAAATATGAATACCATGAATACAATCCAATTACCGGTACAAATTTAAACAACGGAGGAGAAATTAGAATGACTATTGAATTGCAAGATATTTTTACTCATCCAAGTGAAAGCTATATAATAGTTGAAGGTAGGCTTACAAAAACAGATGGAGCATTATATACTGCTGATGATCAGATAACTTTATGTAATAATGGCATAATGTATTTGTTTAATTTTATAAAATATCAGTTATCAGGACAAGAAATTGAAAATTTAAATCACCCAGGACGAGGAACAACAATGTTAGGAT
This sequence comes from Onchidella celtica, assembly GCA_963931925.1. Classification (NCBI taxonomy): domain Eukaryota; kingdom Metazoa; phylum Mollusca; class Gastropoda; order Systellommatophora; family Onchidiidae; genus Onchidella; species Onchidella celtica. The sequence continues at coordinate 12,678,042 of OZ007584.1, read as the reverse complement.
TACTCAAGTATCCTTCAAAATCACAACGATTTAATTTATTGTGGATAAAAGATACTAACAAAAAAGTTGAGAATAATGAAGGTTTTGATACAAGACAAAAGATATTGCTAAAATATCCTGCTCCTAAAGGAACATTTTCCTTTCTAATTCCTCTGAAACATATTTTCGGTTTCGCAGAGGATTATGATAAGATTCTTTATGGATTTACCCAACAACTTACTCTGTACAAAAGACCAGATTCAAATATTGCAATTTATAGTGATGCTCAAGTTGACGAAGGAAGAGTTACTATTGATAAAATCTCATGGTATGTTCCACATGTTTTACCAGCAGATCAACAAAAGTTTGAATTATATAAAATTATTGAATCAAAAGCAAAATTAAATTTTGGCTATAGAAGTAGACAATGTGATTCAATAACAGTTCCTATAGCAACTCAATTTTCATGGAGATTATCTGTAAAAGCTTCTCCCGAAAAACCCAGATGGATCATAATAGCTTTTCAAACAAAAGATAGAACTGATCAAAAAGAAAATGCAGCCATATTCAATAATCTGGATGTGAGAAATATTAATGTTCAGTTAAATTCTAGGCGTTATCCAGAATCTGATTATCAAATATCATTTCCTAAGTTTCAATTCTCTAGAGTATATAATGATGCTGTATCATTTAGATCAAAATTTTATAATATAGATGAATTAGATCCAACTATTACCACTATTGATTATCAAACGCTTTATCCGTTATTTGTTTTCGATGTTTCAAAACAAAGTGAAAGATTAAAAAATAGCATAACTGATATAATGGTTAAGACTACATTTAATAAAAATGTTCCTGCAGATACCACAGCTTATGATAAGATAATTTCATATCAATCTGATGGAAGGAATATGGCAGTTATTCAAAGTTAAGCTTTGTTTATCGACGGAGTTGTAGCTCTGCTGATCAATAAACTGCGGTGAGAGAGGGCTTGCGTCGTCTCGCTGCGCCTCATTTGCATACACTAATGGGGTCAACCAAATATAATCATGTCAAACTTTTCTGAAGCCAACGCAAAATATTTTCGAAAAAGTTCCGCAATGCACAAGAGGTGTGACGTAGATATTTTGGTGTGACCGAGATATTTTGGTGTGACACAATTATAACTGTTTGACCTAGATAGCTAATTTAGCTGGAAATTCCGTTCTATTGAATGAAGGGTGGGTTGTTATGTTTTAAAAACAGAACGATGTCTTTTATCTTTAATAAATAACAATTTTTATCTTACCTTTGGACAGAATAAATCCATAAATCCAATAAGAATAACACAGTTTTTGACCTTGGTTACACCAGCACATGACCATTTCGTCCTGCCATAGGACTCATCAGAGCGTTTGGCATAAAACGCTTATGATCCAAGTGTGTTTTGTGTCGGGTTTGACATAGGTTTTGAATCAATTAGCGAGTTGTTCTTTACTTACCTCGACGACATCAGCGTGTCATAATGTCACAGTCTACAGGGCCGAGAAAAAACGAACTCGCTTCAGCATGCTATGGGTCTGGTCTTTATACAGTAGTGAAGCTTAAAATATGTGGGCAAGCTAACACATGTTATGTCTGGATTGGTTAAAATGTGTCACACTACGAATACCTTGAATTTCAAATGGAATGAATCACCATAAACAGCGTCGGGTGTTGAATAGCGAGCGCAATGAATAGTGAATGCAAAGCCGTCTGAATAACAATAGTAAATAGAAGACGCAGTGTGACAATAAGGGTTGCCGGGCAAGTAAAGCTCAAATCAATAATCATTCTCGTCATTTCTATAGAAAAGGCAACAAAGAGAGTCCACAGTGTTATATCGGTGAGAAATTTATTGATTTTCTTCGTTAAGCAAGTGTTTCGTACAGTAGTTTAGCAGTGTAAGGTTCAAAAAGTGGTAAGGGAGGGAGAAGGGGTAAAGAGATGAGGTAAAGAGAGAGAGATAAATAGAGCGAGAGACAGAGAGAGATAGAGAGAGAAAGAAAAGGGAGAGAGAGATAGAGAGACAGATTGACAGAGAGATAGACCGAGATAGATAGACAGAGAGATATACAGACAGATAGCTAGATAGACAGAGAAAGATAGACAGAGAAAGATAGACAGACAGAGAGGTCTATTTTATTTGCAGTTATACGGAATGTCTAACTAAACACATTTCTTTACAAGACCCCACTCGAACGATTTTCACATTAAACATTAAGCAGGTCTATCGATTGAGTTCTCACGGCTGAATACATGTCGCGCCAGCAGTGATTCTCAAATATTTTTAGTGGGGTATTCAGTTTTGAAAAAGCTGGGTTTTTTTGGCTGAATTTGTTTGAATTTGTTTGAATTTGTTTATATTTTTAAAGATTGGCCTAGTGTCGTCCAAATCAATAACTACTGGGGTGACATGATGGAACAAGATGCAAACGTGTCAGAACTGGTTTTCCACCAGTGTATGTACTGCGAACGCAGGAATAGGAAAGAGTTTTCACACAAAGTATTTGGTTGTCTCTCTTTCTTTAAAAGTGTTGCAATCACAATAAACAGAATAATACCTTGTATGATAATCTATGTTTTTAACAAGTGTGGCATAGGAAGGAAGCTAAATAGGACTGAAAAATTGTCCAAGGTGAAAAATTATTTTAAAGCACATGTTGGAACAGGATGGCTGATTGGTAGCACTAGCACTGCAAAGCTTTCTAACTTTAACTTAAGAGACCAAATCTCCAGACTTCAGTAACCCAAGGAAAATATATAGGGCCGCAGCAGGGGTTGTAGCAAAATTAAAATGTGGGAGGGGGGGGGGGGAATGTAGATTACATAGAAACAAACAGTATGTTTAGATTATAAGAAGACTAACAATTTAACAAATTCCTCCGGCAAACATCTTGTCCATCACACTTGGACCATAATAATTTCTTCGAATTTTGACGCATCTGATGGTTTACCACCATGGTTGATGACCGGGAAGTTGATACATGTATTGTGAAAATTATAGAATAGAACAGGGTTGCCAATTTGGCCTTTTGACGGCCAAATTCGAGAAATTTGGCCTTTTGGAAAACCATTTGGCCGTGAAGTAATGCAGTTGGCCGTCTGGCCTTTATTTGGCCTTTTGGCCATTATGGTTCAATTTCTTCAAATATGCAATATTTTCCACCAAATTAATTGTTTATAGATCAAATACTCCAATATTCTATTTTTTTTGTTTTTGCCATTTGGCGCTTTGCCAAGTATGCACCTGGCAAATTTAAATAATTTGTTTTAAAAAAATCATGCCAAGGTAAGATCATTTTAATTTACAGTAGTAAATTGTTTTGATAACGTTCTTTGACATTATAAAGCCAAGTGCATATGAGTAAAATGTAACCAATGTTTGAAAATGACATGATAAATTTTGGCCTTTAAGTTTGGCCTTTTCGAAAAATATTTGGCCGTCATTTGGCCTTTTTGGGCTGGTGATTTGGATGTCAAGGGTCAAAAAGAGTTGGCAACCCTTTAATAGAAAGAATCGAATGAAATTATCGACCAGGTTGTGGTGTGGTTACAGTTGCACAGATCTATACGAACAAACACGCATTGAGGTCCGATAGCTCTAATACGGAAGAATTGGTGGTTTATCTCTGTAAGTGGTAGGTAATTGCACCAGTTTTATTTAGATTTAGACTCTAGATCTAGACTCTCTGTTGTGTGTTCACTCCACAGACTAATAAATTAACCAGACTGGATGATCCCATTGTGTGACGTCACAAAACAGCGAAAGGTCATGAACCATCCGCCACATTAGATTTACGTTTACGACCGACGCTTCAGCAAAGCTACAACGTTGAATGACACCATTTTGACGCGCCTACTGAACGCGGAAGTTTGGTTCCGCACTAAGAAATTAATACATGTACCACCAATCTTGACAAATAAAAAGAAATTTCTACTGCAGATAGAACTAGAATCGGAATTTCCCGAGCGGCGGCCACGTTGTTTATACGGCCGCATCTCATTAACTTCCGTAAAAGACGACACAGCTCGAAGCTCGTGTTTCCAGTCTGGTTAATTTATTAGTCTGTGGTTCACTCTAAACTCTAACGTAAAACAAAGAGAGAGACGGTCTGCCATTGCTACGCTTATTCGGAGACGTCTGCCAAAAGATCAGAATCTTATTCGCAGAGATGGATTTTTGGTATGTGATTTTTATTTAGGAAGAGCTCCCTAAAATGGCTTTCGGTTCCAGAGCTATCGATGAAACTTTCAGAAAAACATTTGGGAGGAGTACCTTACTCTACCGCCACTTTTAATGTAACGACGTGATGTCTAGTCAGTTTGTATCATCGAGGCCTATGTTCGTCTGGGCAGTAGTCAGATTGACATATCAGGGAAAGCTGCCGGGGTAGCTATGAACTGTTTTCACTCGGGTTATGGAACGCATTCAGAAAGAAGTCCCCTCTTTTAGTTAGTTTCTGGTCTTTGGCGCTCGAGTACAGAACTCCTTCCAAACATTTTTGATGGCGAGAGCTGTCTATGGGATACAAAATCGGGGAGGACTTCCGAATGCGTTCCATAACTTGACAAATGCATAGGCATTGTCAGACTGATTATGTAACAACGTGAGGGTCTAGTCAGTTTGTATCATCGAGGCCGTAGGCCGATGTTCGTCTGGGCAGTAATGAGATTGAGATATCAGGGAAAGCCACCGGGGTAGATATGTACTGTTTTCACTCGGGCTATGGAACGCATTCGGAAGTCCTTCCCAAAATCGCCCAAGTACCATAACAAACAGGCGAGAACCAAAGCCCTCTGAATTTTAGTGACTGATAAAAGTCTAGAAAGATCAGATTAACTTCACGTAGGCCTAAATACACTGAAAAGGTGAAACGAACAATTCCTTCTCTCGACGAGTGAAAGGCCAGCGGCAGCCACTCATGCATCCATTTCAATCACATGACCAAAACAAACGATGCGCATCACTCCGAATTCTGATGCAGAAAATGGACCAGTAGATGTATGTATAAACAAACAGCATGTCGAGGGGGAAGTTGGAAAGCCAGGAGAGTTTGTCCTCCACGGCCGCTCATTCCTTTTCTTTATTCCAAAAACCTACCAGAAATAAACTCGTCTGCCGAATTAGAGGGGGGGGGGGGGGGCGTCAAGGCTCCGCAAGATCTGATTTTTTTAGGGTCACTTTTTACTGCGTTGTCCCCCACTGATCATCGTTGCTTTTCTCTAGAGTTAAAATTGTGACTAGGATTTTTAAAAATTTAAATTTTTACATTTTTTTTTAGATGAATTATTAAATTATTAGCCAATTTTGTGGGGTGTGAAGTCACAGAGAAAGTCAGACAGACTAGAGCAAATAAAAATGAATTAAACTTCCATTGAAACAAAAAAAGTAATAAAACAAAACATGACAAACAGATCCAGGTCAACATGGAGAGAGATGAGCTGTTCAGTTCACACTAACTAAAAGAAATCATTTACATTTCTAAAATTTGATTTATATTTTTATTTCTGTCCCGTTCAGTGAAAAGGAATTTAAATAAAATGAAGAGGAATAAAGTAATCTAGAGCACATTAGTAACATGGATCAATTTCCCCATGACATCAATTTTACAAAATCCTATTAAAATAAAAAATTCCTAAAAATGAGCAATCCTAGGCTAAAAAAAGAAAATGCGCGTGCATGGGATTGAACCCGAGACAGACCAGACCCATAGTCTCTGACTGATAACCGCCTCTATGCTAGCCATTGCATAGCAATGACACTGAAATTTTTTTGTTATTTAAGTTAACTGTGTTTAGCTATGTGCACCGGAAAGTGCAGTCTTTTTTAAGCATAATATATTATGCTTTTTAAATTCATCCAAAAATAAAAGAGTTATTGGATTTTTGGACCACCAGAATTTGGAACACATTTGTAGAGGAAAATATTCTCAAAAAGTGGACCTTCTAAAAATCTTATTTTCAAAATGAGGGTGTGAATTATCTAGATCTCGATGGTAAAACAGGCCCATAAGACAACATTCCATAGCCTGTATCTGTGCTATGGAACCGTGTAGTCCGCAAGTCCAATATTCATGGAAAAGGTAGAAAGAAATGAGGTCAATGTCAAGTTGCATCAATAATCTGATGTTATGTTGTATTTTGTTAATATTTCATATATAAATCACTTTTCCCCACTGTTCCATCATTAAACGCAAGCTGATTACCAAAGGATAGTCAATATAACATAGACATAAACGAACTTATAATAATGACTTGCATCGTACGTTTATATCCTGTCACCCCCCAACACAGAGGAGTAGGGCAATAAATAAAATGTGTGTGACCAGCCCTGTTGAGTTATCGTCGGTCGGCTGATGAAACCGTGAATTCCACAAAATGCATCAAGTGACTTTTTTTTCAAAAAGTTATGGTAAATACACAGAGACACATTCCTGTTTGACCCCTGGTGTAAGTTTTTTACTGTAATTAAAGTTGGTGCGTAATAAAGAAATCGTGAATAATCCTCAATCCTTCAAACCGGTCCAATGAAACCGTGAATTCAACATGTTGTATTTGTCACGAACACACATATCTTATAATTGCCGTGCTGGGTCACGCCTTGAAAAGACTTGTTTTTTTCACGGTCTCGTTGATTATGGCCAGCGTAAATGTCCTTGGACTGTTCTCGTGGACAGTTTGTTTTTGTAACACTTTTTCTTAGAGATGGAAAGAAAGTGGGGCAAGATAGAATAAATGGATAAGTTAGGAGTGACAGTGCAATTTTCGACCCCGTGATTTTGGTGACCTCTTACAAGGGAAGAGAGGGGGTGAATAACGATGGATAGTTTAAGACGCTTAGTCGCGTTCAGAAATTCGTACATAAAATGTAGAAAGCACGAGGGTTTAGAGATTTTAGTAATGGTTTTAATATTTTAATTTGACCTTGTCTGTTTCTAGTACAAGGCCGTGACCAACTTCCAAGTAGAATCTATTAATAGTGCGAGCTGAGCTCGAATGGATGCACCAATCAAATCTAGGCATTTGGACGGTAATTTGCAGCTGGCCGCACAGTATAAAAGCGTAGCCATTCCTATGTTTCATTACTCCATACAGAAAATTCCATCTGTGCAGGCGTCGGCGTGATTCTGCCAGAAGAATCAGAAGACTGTCGTTTTATGTCTATTGTCAGGGTTAGGACTAGAAGTGTCGTGCTGGGTCACGGTTTGTTTATTTCAGAGTCTCGTTGATTTTAGCCAGTGCAAATGTCCTTGAACTATTCTCGTGGACAGTTTGTTTTTGTAACGCTTTTTCTTAGAGATGGAAAGAAAGTGGGGCAAGATAGAATAAAGGGAGTGAGTAAATTCGTACATAAAACGTAGAGGGTTTAGAGACTTTAGTAAGGGTTTTGATATGTTAAGTTACCCTTGTCTGTTACTATTAATAGAATCTATTAATACTACGAGCTGAGCTCGAAATGGATGCACCAATCAAATTTGGGCAGTTGGCTGGGGATTTGCAGATGGCCGCGCGGTATATTAGCGGAACCATTCCTATGTTTCACCACTCCATGCAGAATTATCCATCTGTGAAGGTAGTCGGCGGGATTCAGCCAGAGAGAATCAGAAGATTGTTAAAGTCATGTCTATGTCCTTGATAGACACTGGAATGAGACCATACGCTTTTCAGAAATTATCTACTGCTATTATCTCCAGCTCCCTGATCTCGTATCAGGGACCAAGTGTAAGTGTCTGCCTATTGCTTCAACGATGAACGTGAAGCTGACCTTAAATTTTCCAGTAGAAGTGCTACCGAAGAATGCAAGACTACAATGTATTTTACTTTGCAACTAGATCTAGCATGAATGTCTGGTATACACATTTGTAAATTGAAATTGATGTGTCTGGATGAGGCTGGGGATTGCCAGCCCATCCTAGAGTAGATCTAGATCTAATGTAACTACGTCAGTTGTATTGACGAGTTTGATCCTTTATAAGCAGTAGGCACAAATAACTGAGTTAACATTGTCGTCTGAGACATTAGAATATTAGTTGTTAGATAGTAGGCAGACTATATCTGAAAGATAGATAAGTAATAATTAAATTGTGAATGAGTCAGAATGACATAATCTTTTAGGAATCTAGAGGAGACTTCTAGTGATATATTATTGAATTTTCATTTGATGCTGCTGATGTTGTCCTTTTAGTATGTAAGAGCTAGACGAAATTTGTTAGGGAATTTAAAGTAATAAATTTGTGGCCCTGCAGGTCCTTGATAAAACTTATTCGAATTGTTATTAGTATATGTGGCATGGTATGGAAGAGTAATTCCTAAAAACCTCTCGATATTTTAAATGCAGTCGTAACACCAATAATTCCATATAACCCAACTCCGTAACATCTATGTCCATTATAGGCATTGAGATGAAGCCATATGCTCGATTATGATTTACCCACTGCTGTTGTCTACTGTTCCCTGATTCCTTATCAGGGACCAAGTGTAAGTGTTTGTCTGTTGATGATTCAACAATGAACGAGGAGCTGAACATAATTTTTCCAGTAGGACAGGATTGCCGCATATGCTAGGAGTGCTACCCAAGAATGCAAGACAAAGATGTATATTAACTTGCAATTAGATCTAGTATGAATGTTTGGCATACACATCTGTGAATTGAGATTGATTTGTCTGGATGAGGCTGGGGATTGCCAGCCCATCCTAGAGTAGATCTAACTTAACTACGTCAGTTTATATTGACGAGCTAGATCCATTATAAGCGGTAGGCACAAATAGCTGAGATGACATTGTCGCCAGAGACATTAGTATATTGCTTGATAGATAGTAGGCAGACTGTATCTGAAAGATAGATAATTAATACTTAAATTGTTAGTGAGTCAGAATGATCTTAATCTTATAGGAATCTAGAGGAGACTTCTAGTGACATATTATTGAATTTTCATTTGATGCTGCTGATGTTGTCTTTTTAGTATGTAAGAGATCTAGACAAAATTGTTAGGAAATTTAAGGTAATTAAATTTGTGGCCCTGCAGGTCTGTTGATAAAACTTATTCAGATTGTTCTTAGTGTGTGGCATGGTACGAAAGATTAATTAGTAAAAACCTCTCGATTTTAAATGCAGTCATAACACCTATAATTCCATAATACCCACTCTGTAACACTATCACCCAGACCAGACCTGTAACACTGGAGAGGGACCCCCTAAAGAACTTAAAGAACGCCATGCCATTTAGGTGAATTATTCTAAAACCTATTGCATTTTATGCCATTATTTAGTATTGTACTGGTATAACATTGTGATTTCAGGTCCTTTTTATTTTAGGTTATAGGCAATTTGTATTAATATAACATTTTGGTTCAATTTCATATGGTGAGCTGATCATCCCATTGACCCGACGACACCGGCGAGGGACACCATTCACCTTAGAGATCTACCTGTGACAGGAACACGACATTTTTTTTGTGGACTTGGAACGAGCTGTGGATTGAGGACATCACCACCTGAATTCCTCAAAAGAAAGTTAAGTGAACCATCGGATTGTCAGTTTTGAGGAGGGCGAGGTACTTTCCGCTCTCAGTGTTTCCAGGCTTTTTTTCCTTTACTATATGTTTAGTTTAAGAGCGGGAGGTTGGTTGGGGTCATAGTATAGCATATCTTCTTTGCCATTACGAAGGATATTGGAGTGCCTTGGTGGCTATTGATAACTCGGGGGGATTTGCTTCACTGTGAAGAGTTCTATTAGGGATCCATTATTCGTGTAGATTGTGGCGTTCTCTTGCTTCCTCACATTTTTTAGGAAGATGTCTCTCCTGTCTTTTTCTTAAACTTTCTGTAATATAAGTTAGGACTTGTAGGGTCTGTTATCGTTCGTCTTTCTTGTGAGTCTAGCGTCCTGTTTAGTGTATTTTTTTTTTCTTTCCTTATAAACTTTAAACTAGTATACTAACATTGCTATGTTTACAATATATGCCTGAGGTGTTTCACGTGCTAAAACCACGTTGAATTGTAATCTGGTATTGATATATGAGAGAGAGAGAGATAATAAATTTTTGGTCACGTGCTAATTTCACGTCGAATATAGAGAGAATAATTTTGCAGTGGTAACAGAGGACACTGCGTGTGCGCGTTTTGAGAAGAGAGATATTCCAAATTTGTCGCGTTGAGAGAGAGATATATTTTTGATTTGTCGCATTGAGAGAGCGATACATTTTTGACAGTGATAACAGAGGACACTGGTTCGTCGCGTTGAGAGAGACATAAATTTTGAGAGTGATCACTCAAGACACTGATTTGTCGCATTGAAGGCGATACATATTTTATTGCAGTGGGAGCAACGGATAGACGGCACTGCCTTACTAGTATTCATATTCAGAGAGAGAGAGATAGAATTTACAGAGAGAGAAATAGAACGTTCTTTTCGCGAAGCAGTGCTAACATAGGACATTGGATTAATATTGAGAGAGAGTAACTCTTAGAGATAATATAATTGATACCGCGATATACCGTAACAGTAGGTAAATACTTACTAATTGTGCACACACTAGCGTGCCAGTATTTTGATTCTATACGAATCAATACGAGTAACAGATTTTAATACACATTATGGCCGAGTTTCTCAAATACATTGACTCTGCCAAGGCCCTGGGAATACCAGAAGAAGAACGCGCCTCGTGGTGCGAACGACAAATTCAACAGGACCGAGACCGTGAGGATCGGTTAGCAGCAAGAGAAAAAGAAAAAGAAGAAGAGAAAGAGAAAGAGAAAAAGAAGAAAGAGAAAGAGAAAGAGAAAAAGAAAGAGAGAGAGAAAAGGAAAGAGAAAGAGAAAGAGAAAAAGAGGCTGTAGAGAGGGAAAAAAGGGAGCATGAACTCGCAATAAAGAAATTAGAGCGAGAATCGCTTATAGCCCCCACTGCTGCCAGCAATACATATGCTACAAAACCGAAGCTTCCGACGTTTAATGAAAAACTCGACCGGATCGACGCATATTTGCATCGGTTCGAGCTACACGCTAAGTGCGTCGGATGGCAGCAGGCGATGTACAGTTCATGCCTGTCTAATTTACTAACAGGTAAGGCTCTGGAAGTATTTCATAGCCTCAAAGTAGAGGATGCCAACGACTATGACAAGCTTAAAACAGCACTACTTAAGCGATTCCAGCATACCGAAGATGGCTTTCATCAGCGATTTCGCGCATGTAAACCTGAGCCATCTGAAAATTTCTCAACTTATGTGAATCGGCTGAAACATTACTTAGATCGCTGGATTGAACTCGCGAACGTGACTACCGGAAACTATTTCCAACTTTATGATTTGGTCTTAAAAGACCAAATCTATACGGCATGTCATTCCGATTTGGTTGCCCACCTTAAAGAGAGGGCACCGACATCCTCTGAAGAAATCACATCGTGCGCGGAACGTTATGCGTCCGCCCACCCAAATCGTCCTTTGGCAAAGCCTTCAACTACAGCACCGTGTTATGCCAACGTGGGCAAAGGAGCGCCAACCGGACACGATCGTTCAAGGCCGACTCGTCGTCAGGCCCCAAATCCGCGCTCTCAATCAGAGCCGCCTTTTTTTAGACAGACGGATTTTCCGAATCGAAGTAATTTATCCCCACGTCGAGGATACCAGAGCTATTCTTTTTACGAGCCTCGCCCATATTATCGTGGCAACTATCCAGGCCAACAATATAACCGGCCTCAGGGACCGCCGCGACGAGTGCATTTTGATAATAATCATGATTATGATAGACCGCAGAGTCTTTCTTATCGTGGAAACGATCCTCATCGTATTATGTGTTTTAGGTGTAATAGGGTAGGCCACATACAAAAATTTTGTAACGTTAAAATGGAAGCGGCGAATGCCTGCTTTGTTAAATCTACACCTTATGAGACTGACGGTCATTCTGAATCTTCATGACAATCAAAAGCTATTCCGGTCATGTCCGCCCTACATGAACTGGGTGAATTAACATTTTACCAGGGCCGCGTGAACGCCATTCGCGCTTCCGTTCTACGTGACTCCGGATGCACGACTATCGGCGTTCGGCAGTCACTAGTCCGTCCAACACAATTTTTGGATAAGGATGTAACTTGTATTACTTTTGGCGGATCTGTAGAGCGATTCCGTCTTGCAGAAGTTTATATTGATACACCTTTTCTCACAGGTATTGTTACCGCATGTGTACTACCTAATCCGGTGGCTGATTTAATCATAGGGAATGTACCTCAAGTAATAAAGTTTCCTATCGGTAACTTGGAAATTTGGACTGAGGATGAGAGTGTTGCTTGTGCGACAACACGCCTACAATCGAGTCGACGAGCAGACAGTGCATTGAGTAACCCTACTATTGAATTGAACATAACGTCTAGTGCATTCCATGAGGAGCAACAGTCAGACCCCACATTGAAACATTTGTTTACTAAAGTTGATCCTACCGCGCCGGATACCTCTAAGTTTCTTATTAAAGATGACTTATTATATCGTAATTTTCGGAATAAGCGAGAGGCCGTTATGCAGCTTGTAGTACCAAGATCTTTTCGTCGCGACATTATTCGTCTCGCGCATGACACTTCCTTGGCGGGTCACCAAGGAAAGGCCAGAACTAAGTCTCGAATACTATCGCAATTTTTTTGGCCCAGTATTTACGCAGATGTAAACCGGTTCGTATCAACATGTGACGTATGTCAGAGACGTACTCCTAAAGGGAGAGCATTGCGGGCTCCTCTGCAGGAGATGCCTATGGTCTCTAGACCATTTGAGCACGTTGCCGTAGATATAGTTGGGCCTCTACACAAGTCAGACAGAGGACATCGCTTCATACTTTCTGTCATTGACTACGCAACCCGTTGGCCAGAGGCCATTCCACTAAAAGACATTTCAGCCGATCATGTGGCTGAAGCCCTTATTACTATTTTTTCGCGACTTGGATGTCCGGTTGAAATTTTGTCGGACAGAGGTCCACAGTTTACCTCTGAGCTTTTTAAGAAAGTCTTGGAATTGGTCGGGATTAAACAAAGATTGACATCTCCATACCACCCACAGTCTAATGGCTGCTGTGAACGATGGAATGCTACCATGAAAGCTATGCTTGCGCGAGTTTCGGCCGACAAGCCGACTGATTGGGATCGACAACTCCCCGCTATTCTCTTTGCATACCGAGAACTACCGAATGCATCGACGGGTTTTTCCCCCTTCGAATTATTGTATGGTCGCAAGCCGCGTGGTCCAATGGCCATACTCCGTGATTTATTCGCCGGATCAGACACTGACGACAACAATACGCGGTCTGCATATCAATACGTTGTAGACTTGCGCCATCGAATTCTTAACGCATGTCAGCTCGCACAAAAATCTTCGGCTGTGCATGCGAGTCTTTATAAACTATATCGTGATCAGGGTAGCCGATTGCGAACCTTGGCCGTCGGAGACCAAACTCTTGTTCTCCTTCCGGAGACGAAAAATAAACTCCTTCTTACATGGAAGGGACCTTTTAAAGTCCTAAAGAGACTTTCTCGAGTAAATTATCTTATCAAGATTCGGGGACAGGACAAAGTGTTCCATATAAATATGTTAAAGCAGTACCTGTCCGACGATGATAATCGTCAGAATAATCGCCGAAATGTGGTTGCTCAGGCCAATGCGGCCTTGGTTTCAGTTGACGATGATGATCCTATTAAGATAGAGCATTCAATCCCCGCACTGCAATCTTCTGAAAATACGTCGGATGTACATATAAATCCAGATCTGTCTGAATCGCAAAGACATGATATAAGAGATTTGCTTAACGAGTTTACTACGGTCTTTACTGATCTACCAGGTAATACTTCATTGGTACAGCATGTTATAAGATTAAAGACGGATATACCCGTCTTCGTTAAACCATACCCGCGTCCGCTGCACGCACAGGAGACTATAATAACCGAGGTACGTAACATGTTTCACCTGGGAGTGATAGAGCGATCGACGAGCCCATATAACTCACCCATCGTCTTAGTGAAAAAAAAAGATGATACAGTGCGTTTTTGTATTGACTATCGTAAACTTAATGAGGTTACGATATATGACGCTGAACCGATTCCCAATCAGGAGAATCTTTTTGCTCAGTTAGCGAGGGCAACGATTTTTTCTAAAATTGACCTTTCCAAAGGTTATTGGCAAATTCCGCTTGAGGAGAATAGCAAGCAATATACCGCTTTTCAGACCCCGTTAGGTCTTATGCAGTGGCGCTATATGCCTTTTGGATTAGTTACAGCCCCTGCAACTTTCGCGCGTATGATGACAATATTGCTCCAGGGTATGAATTCCGTGTTGTCGTATTTTGACGACATTTGTATTTATGAAACCAATTGGTCGGGCCACCTCGCAGCCCTACGTCAAGTTTTTATTGCTCTTCGTCGAGCTGGCCTTACGGCGAAACCCAGTAAAGTGTTTTTAGGATATAATGAAATTAATTTTCTGGGCCATACAATTGCCCACGGCGTTCAGACCCCTGATGACAAGAAGATAACTACCATCTTAAAGCTTCAAGCCCCTCGAACTAAGAAAGAAGTTCGTAGTTTATTGGGCTTTCTTAACTATTATAGAAAGTTCATACCAAATTTTTCTTCGCTTACAGCTCCGTTGTCGGACCTCACAAGAAAGAATTTTCCTAATAAAGTGAAATGGACAACCGAATGTGCTGATACACTTCGTACCGTTCAACAATTGTTTTCCACTTCCCCCATTCTCATACTGCCAGATATAAACCAAATATTTATTGTCCGCACTGATGCGTCGGACAAGGGATTGGGAGCTGTGTTATTACAGGAACGAGACGATACCTTGCGGCCATGTCTATACGCCAGCCGCAAGTTGCTAGATAGGGAATGCCGCTATGCAATTATCGAGCGAGAGTGCCTCGCTATCATTTTTGCTGTAAACGCATTTTCGCGATATCTACTCATGTCCGAGTTTATAATTGAAACGGACCATCGTCCGTTGTTATTCTTGAAGGCTAACAGGGCTAAAAATGCTCGATTAACGAGGTGGAGTCTTGCACTCCAGGAATACCGGTTTGTTATCCGGGCTATCCCTGGCGGTGACAATTCCCAAGCTGATATTTTGTCACGTCTAATTTAGTTTCCTATTAAAAGAGTATTGTGTCTTGTATTGGGGTTGGATAGTGCTTGTCCCCCTCAATTCTAGACGGTGGATGGATTCACATTTATCTTGTTCATTACTTTATGAACCTGTTTTACAATCCTTTTTTTTGTGAATATCCTCTTTCCACCAGCGTCATTCCTGACTGTGACCTGAACTTCTGGCAAACCTGACGCCCTTGTCAGCGTGTCAATGAGATGGAGACATGGCAAACCAAGCTACCAGAGCTACTGCTGCCATTGGATACCACAGTATTTTAATTAACAATATATTGTGTGTGAATGTGTATATAAGCAGCAATGATGTGTGTTGACTAGATAATTATGAGCCTATTCCTTCAGTAAGGCTTCATTGTTGATAATAGTTATACTTTAATCCAGCAGTATACAGTGATATACTCATTGTTATTATAGATGTTCCTGAGAATTTTGATTGTGTGCAGTAAGAATGTTTCGATTGACTAGAGTCTACAGAACGTGGCATCAATAATTGTATGCTTTTTGTCGATCCAATATGCACGTTCTTAGTTAAATTTTTTGTTCTCGAGCTTAAGGCTGACTTTTCTACAGTAGTACTTAGGCCCCCACCACAATAACTTTGTGGTTTCTTAGATCTTATCGTGTAAATTTTTTTTTAAATTTCCACTGGGGTGGGGGATGTGTCACGAACACACATATCTTATAATTGCCGTGCTGGGTCACGCCTTGAAAAGACTTGTTTTTTTCACGGTCTCGTTGATTATGGCCAGCGTAAATGTCCTTGGACTGTTCTCGTGGACAGTTTGTTTTTGTAACACTTTTTCTTAGAGATGGAAAGAAAGTGGGGCAAGATAGAATAAATGGATAAGTTAGGAGTGACAGTGCAATTTTCGACCCCGTGATTTTGGTGACCTCTTACAAGGGAAGAGAGGGGGTGAATAACGATGGATAGTTTAAGACGCTTAGTCGCGTTCAGAAATTCGTACATAAAATGTAGAAAGCACGAGGGTTTAGAGATTTTAGTAATGGTTTTAATATTTTAATTTGACCTTGTCTGTTTCTAGTACAAGGCCGTGACCAACTTCCAAGTAGAATCTATTAATAGTGCGAGCTGAGCTCGAATGGATGCACCAATCAAATCTAGGCATTTGGACGGTAATTTGCAGCTGGCCGCACAGTATAAAAGCGTAGCCATTCCTATGTTTCATTACTCCATACAGAAAATTCCATCTGTGCAGGCGTCGGCGTGATTCTGCCAGAAGAATCAGAAGACTGTCGTTTTATGTCTATGTCCATTATAGGCATTGAGATGAAGCCATATGCTCGATTATGATTTACCCACTGCTGTTGTTTACTGTTCCCTGATTCCTTATCAGGGACCAAGTGTAAGTGTTTGTCTGTTGATGATTCAACAATGAACGAGGAGCTGAACATAATTTTTCCAGTAGGACAGGATTGCCGCATATGCTAGGAGTGCTACCCAAGAATGCAAGACAAAGATGTATATTAACTTGCAATTAGATCTAGTATGAATGTTTGGCATACACATCTGTGAATTGAGATTGATTTGTCTGGATGAGGCTGGGGATTGCCAGCCCATCCTAGAGTAGATCTAACTTAACTACGTCAGTTTATATTGACGAGCTAGATCCATTATAAGCGGTAGGCACAAATAGCTGAGATGACATTGTCGCCAGAGACATTAGTATATTGCTTGATAGATAGTAGGCAGACTGTATCTGAAAGATAGATAATTAATACTTAAATTGTTAGTGAGTCAGAATGATCTTAATCTTATAGGAATCTAGAGGAGACTTCTAGTGACATATTATTGAATTTTCATTTGATGCTGCTGATGTTGTCTTTTTAGTATGTAAGAGATCTAGACAAAATTGTTAGGAAATTTAAGGTAATTAAATTTGTGGCCCTGCAGGTCTGTTGATAAAACTTATTCAGATTGTTCTTAGTGTGTGGCATGGTACGAAAGATTAATTAGTAAAAACCTCTCGATTTTAAATGCAGTCATAACACCTATAATTCCATAATACCCACTCTGTAACACTATCACCCAGACCAGACCTGTAACAGTATTCACGACTTGATCAGACGGCTTTGGTTCATGGGCGACGGGGCACGGTCGTGAAAACCACACCGTCGCTTGTCATCGATGACTGACTGACAATTTAAATAGTCACAGGTGGCCCTTTCCTGTGATCAAAGACGTCCGCCCGATAGGGTGTGGCTTCTTTCATTGTTGTAAGTATTAGGGACGAGACATATGGCCGTGAAAATCATATTGGCGCTTGTCCCCGATGAGAATAATCCGCCTAACAATAGTATTGTTATAACGCGTCGGTTACGGTCATCAAAGACGTCCGTCGGTAAAGGTGTTCCATCATGTAACTTTTCGATTGCTCCTAATTGACACTCATAATTTATTTTTAATTTGTTGAATTTTCCCCGAGCTCGGACAGACGTGCTCGTAGGCACAGCGTTTTTCGGGTTTTCTAATCAACTGTAACACTGACGCTTTGGACACCACAGATATCCAAGTAAAAGGTGAGTTTGCATTTTTTATTCTTAAAAAGATTTCAAAAAGTGCTCAATATAGCAACGAATTTAAAAACAAAATCATTGAAAATGTGATGCGAGTATCATTTAATGTTCCATCAATTAAACTGTTCATAATTAACCATTAAGCACTGCTCTTGCCAATACAAAATTGAAAAAGAAAAAGTTGATATGCATCAATATAGTAATATGTCTGTCACTGTATGTATGATGTAAGGGTATGCAGTGTCTTCCTATGTGTGTGTGTGTGGGCGTGTGTGTGAATATGCATATATATGTGTGTGTTTGTGTGTGAATATATGTGTGTGTGTGATGTTTCACATAATAGTGTTTCTATTCTCACCTCTCCTTTCATCTGGGCGAATGACTGTGTAGAGATATATATGAAAACGCAAATGAGAGACACAAGTATAATGAACTTTCTTTGTGTCTATGATTCCACAGGGCATCATGGAGCCTTACTCACGAGGCAAACGGATCCTAAATTTGGCTTTGAAAAATAAAGTTCCACTTCAACCCACGAATCCAAACACCCAGAACAAGGCAGACACTGGTTGTCAAAACCAGTCGGTTCGTGTTCCTCTGTCAGAATCTGAAGAGTCCACCCTGCTGAAAGACGTCAGCCTTACAGCCTTCAGTGACGTTGCGGAGTGTTCCATTACCTCTCTTGATGGCTCCTTCATCAATGCACTTTCTCTTTCTGTAGTGCATAGCCATCCTTTGGTCACATCTTCTCCAAAGAACAAAGGACATCCCTATAATGAGTCTAAAGATAGACAAGACCTGG
Source organism: Onchidella celtica (assembly GCA_963931925.1). NCBI lineage: Eukaryota > Metazoa > Mollusca > Gastropoda > Systellommatophora > Onchidiidae > Onchidella > Onchidella celtica. Next base: position 12,659,568 of record OZ007584.1, on the reverse strand, counting down.
AGTCTCACTTACCAGAAGATGATGTACCACCACTGCCAGACTCCATTGTCCAACCACTTCAAGAGATATCGTTGGCAACGTCGTCCAACTCACATGCTGCCTCTGCCTTGATAGAAAAGGACAATTCAAACCAACCACTTATTGCCGCTACGCCGATTCCAGAAGCTGATTCTGCCTTTCCCTCCTGTGAGGCAGACACAGGGACACCCAATGACCTGCCCATTGATCCCACCATTGCTCCTGTAGTTTCAGAACCCCAGATTGAGGAACATTCTGTAGTGAATACCTCACAGGCCTTCAAAAGGAAGGGATCAGACAACTGGAAGCAAAACGCCAGGAAAAGCTTCGTGAAAGTGGTCAGGAGTACACGGCAGCTGATGGGACAGTAAAGACTGCTAAAGAACTGAAACGTCGTTGTGACTGCCCACCTAAACGGACACAATGCCATGCTTTAACCGAGAACGATCGGAAAAAGATTTTTGATTATGTGTGGAGCCTTACATGGGACATGCGCAAGTCGTACCTAAAGGGACTGTTGGAAAAAAAACAGCCGGCACGGAGGTACTGCAAAGGTGAAACAGCAAGCCGCAAATCCTTCACCTGGATCTACAGTTTGAAGAAAGATGACCAGAACATTCGCGTCTGCAGAGTTATGTTCCTCAGCACAACAGGCTTGACGCAACACTTCGTGCAGAGCGTCATGGAAGAACCAGTAACCGACGTCAAACCCAGAAACCCACATTATTCGAGAGGAGAACAAGCAAAACAGTTCATGGGTGACTTTCTGGACACTTTACCAAAGTTGCCTTCACATTACTGCCGCCAGACATCGGGGAAGCAGTACCTGGAGCCATGCTTTCGTAGCCTTGCTGATCTCCATCGTTGCTACGAACAGGCCTGCTCTGCAAAGGGGGGACATGCTTTGGCTGTCAAAGCTTTAAAGGAAATGCTGGAGGCCAAAAATGTTTCGATCTTCAAGCCCAAGAAAGATCGCTGTGACCTATGCATGAGCTTTGAATCTGGAAATGTTGGCAAAGAGGAATGGGAGACACACATGTCTGCCAAAAAGAGAGCCGAGAAAGAAAAGGTCTGTGACAAAGACTTAGCTTTGAAAGATGAAAACATTGCCGTTATCTGTATGGATCTTCAAGGTGTTTTGTTGGCGCCTGCTATAAATGCGTCTTCCTCTTACTTTAAGACGAAGTTGTCTGTACACAACTTTACGATCTTCAACATGGCTACTCGTAATGCTGTATGCTATGTTTGGCACGAAGATGAAGGTGGTCTCCGTGCAAATGAGTTTACAACCTGCATGGTGGATTACTTGTCCACACACTGTGCTCATCTTCAAAAAGTGATCATGTACAGCGATGGATGCGTGTATCAAAACAAGAATTCAACCCTGTCCAGTGCTCTCAGTGTTTTTTCTGCCCAAAACGATGTTGAAATTGAACACAAGTATTTAGTGAAGGGCCACACACACATGGAAGTGGACAGCATGCACAGTGTAATTGAACGCAGGCTTAAGAACACACAGATCTTTGGTCCAATGGACTATTTCACTATCTTCCGGACCGCTCGGATTACTCCAAGGCCATATGTAGTGAAAGAAGTAGACCATGCATTCTTTCGGGACTATGAACAAGTTGCCAGCCAGAAGTCGATCAGACCAGGACGGGCAAAGGGAGACCCAACAGTGAATGACATCTGCTCCCTTCGATACACCCCTAAAGGAGAAATTCTATACAAACTGACATTTGATCAGGAATGGGAGTTGTTTCCCAAAACAAGGGGTCAAACAGAAGGTATCAGAGAAGCATCTAGGCTCTACACTTCCAGACGCAAAATCACTAAAAGGAAGTATGATGACCTACAAAGTCTGAAATCTGCAATACCCAAAGACTACCATGACTTTTACAACAACCTTTTACATCATTAACACACGTTTTGTCACAAAGAGCAAAGTGAAGTAGCTCAAACAAGTTTAAAAATGCTATGTTTGATCAGCATGTTTGGTGGGTAGAAATCGTTAATGGTACTCACGTTCTTCTATTCCCATATTTTTATGGTTTATGTACTTTGTTAGAGTGTGTGTGTGTGTAATAGAGAGAGGAGAGAGAGAGAGAGAGGGGGGCGGGGAGATGGAGAGAGGGAGCGAGAGAGGAGTTTGTGTGTATGTGTGTGAGAGAGAGTGAGTGAGTGAATGAATGAGTGCGTACGTGTACAATTTAGTGTTTTCCAAGTTTTAATGATTCCATTTTCCACATTATTTGGCCCACAATAAAGCGGATTTAGTAATTTATTTCTTGAAAAACTACGTTTTTGTGTTGTTGTTTTTTTTGCTATTTAAAAAAAAAGTGTTACCCTCTTTGTTATGTGTCTCGTTATGTATGCAAAAGAAAACTGCTGTCTTATGCCAGTATTGCTGAAAAGCCAACTGACGATCATGGTATATTATCATGAATCCAACAGACCATAGGCCGATTTTCGTCTGATGAAAACGTGAATTCCACCACTTGGGGAATTCACGACTTCATCAGCCCGATTTTGATGTGATGAAATCGTTAATCCCACATTTCTCAAAAACTGTTACAATATTCAATAAAAATGTATGTATAGAGGGTGTATTAAATCGAAATAAACAACTTATAATCGTTTTTTGCTCAATTATAACACGAGGAGTATGCTTAAACGTTTTTTTGTCCCTCCTCAAAAATGTGTCTAATGTGGGATTCACGGTTTCATCAGCCGGTCGACGTTATTCTAAGCGACCAATCGCAATGCGCTGCATAGGTGCAAGACTTCCGGTATATATATACCGGATTTCCGTTTTCGCTATGTCTCCTAAAAATGTTTTCCAGTTACGCGATGTGAAGAATAGAAAAAAAAAATAAATAAAAAAAACCTGGTTATTCAAAACAAAACACAAGTGTGTGTTCGAGATATCGGCCTACTTTGCGCCTATTTTTAGCATTATGTGATTCACTGTGTACGACGGGTATCGTCGTGTTCTGGCTGATTCGCAGTTTTAGATCAAGCGCTTCACATGCATCAGGAACTCTTCATCGCGCCGTCAATAACGCGAACTTAAAAGTGACTGAATGTCACAGGGTCACAGGTCAAGGCCTGCTTGTTCCGCATATCGTTTGAATGGACGTAGTCTATCATGACTGTTGTGTTGTGCTGACTTCGTCTCGTGTGTCATGCCTACACCAGAATTAATGCTTTAGATGCCTGCAATCGTAGATCTACGAACTTTGATTATCGATTGTCGAAGGATGCTTTCGTTTGGATTTCCCGGTTGCTTGGTTGTGTGGACTGATTTGACGTGTTACTACTGTTACACAAAACCTGGAATCTAGACCAAGGTCAAGCATGCCCCCTAGATCTGTACAGATACAATTTGTGCGGCTACTAATAATCATTGTACTAGATCTAGTTCAATCTGAAGAAGGTTGCTTTAGTTTATAGCGGCCTGAAGGGGCACACCTCAGATTGTTCTACGTTTTTTAGTTTTCCTGCATCAATATCATCGGCACCCATGGCGCTGTGTTGTCAATGCTGGCCGCTTGATTATTCTGAGTGATCGACTGGCCGATCGGCTTACCATGGCAGTTTTGACAGGGGGTACGGAGATGTTTGCAGGCGGTATGTGAAAAGTAAAAAACACAAAAATGTCAAATTTTAGGACGTAAAAGAAGTCTTCAATCAAGACTTGCCCTTTTGAAGATGAAATTGCTGCTCCTTGTGGTTCGTGAAATATATAACGATGAAGAAGTTCGGTAGACTTTAAACTGCTTTTTCGCAGAGTAAAAAGATTGTCTTCTGCCTATTAATTATCATTAGAGAGATCTATTTTCTGATCGGTTGCCAAGTTTCATTCATATTGGTTATGAAACAACATGGTACAAGGACATACAAGAGAATGACCCTCTTTCACACACGTTGCAAAAATTGACCCGCCGGCAGTGACCCAATTCAGGCACACAGAAATACACCCGAGTGACATTGCTACTTTGCGACATCGCAGACTGCGGAATGTGGGAGAACTTTTCCATAGTAGACATCACAATACGAAGAAACTCCCCATCTGGATCTGTGAATAAGATCAGGATCTTATTCGCAGACGTCTGCAAATAAATAAGCACTTCGCTGCCAGAATTGGCCAATAAAATTTCCCCAAGGATTTCATTTTACCCAGCAGCATCGATAATATTGTATTGGGAGTGATCTCCCTAGATTGAACCCATCTCCATATTCCTCCCATATTCCCTCAGTGCACATATTGAAAACAATGGCATTTGAAAAATAATTGGAAATATTTTTCTAGATGAATTGGAATTTCATTGATTAAATCAATATCAAGTACTTATAATCACAGACATCTCCGAGACAAATCCTGGTTTTTTTATTAGGCTATTCATGGGTGCCAGACCTCTGGTATATTATATACCGGATATCCGGTTTTACTTTGACTCAAAACAATTGATATGAAGAATTGAAAAACACCACCAAAAAAAAACAAGAAAAAAACACCCTGCCTAATCGCAAAAAAAAAGTGCAAGTTTGCCGAATCCGAGATATCAGCCTTTTTAGCATTTACCATGTCCAAAGGCACATATAAGGCTACCGTTGTGTTCTGGTTAATTCGGCATTTTAGATCAAGCGCTTCACATGCATCAGCTGCTTTTTAATACACTGACAATTTATAATGCCAAACTAAAAAAGTGAGTGAAGGGTCACAAGATGACGTACTGTGTCTGGTCAAGACCCACTTGTTCCGCGTGGCGTGTCATATGAGTGAACGTAGACTATTATGTGTTGCGCTGACTTCGTGTGTCAAACCTAGATCTACACCAGAATTGAATCTTTTGATGCCTGCAGTGGTAGATTTACTTGAACTATTATTGTCGATTGACGATGGATGCTTTCATTTGGACTGTCTGGTTGCTTGGTTCTGTGCGTATTGCGAACGTGGAATATATGTTGTGCGGACTGATTTGACATGTTCACTACTGTTACTCAAAAACCTAGAATCTAGATCAAGGTCAAGCATCCCCTAGATCTGTACCGATACACGTTGTACGGCTACTAATGATCATTGTACTAGATCAACCAGATGGCGGATGTTTTAGTTTATAAAGGCCTGAAGGGGCCCGCCTCAGATTCTTGTAGTTCTCCGATGTCAATATCATTGGCACAGCCGGATTTCACCCCATTGTCCAAAACACAGTACTTATATATATACATCAAATGTTAGTGAGAGGGTACAGATCTGACCCTTCTGTTATAACCACGGGGACCGTAAGGAGTGTGAGTGAAGCAACAGCATACTGCTAAAGCTGTGTTTTCATGGGTACGGAACGAAAAAGTCAAAACTCCAATTAAAGTATGTTGTTCTATTTCACTATTTGATAGGTTTTTGACTTTTCGTTTGCCACTTCCATTTCCGTACATACGAAAATCCGGCATAACGGTGTTGAATTGAAAGGTCGAGACAACAGGATCTATTTTATTGGCTCAAGGGACATAAATTATACACGCACAAAAGTCATGGTTACATGCTTTGTCCATTGGGTGTTTGTGATAGGGTCCTACAAACTTATTGGAGAAATTGTTCCATATTCAGATTAACAAGGAAATATTCATCTTATAGAACAAAAACTGCTGCAGTTATCACACATTATATAACATGAACAAGGAAAGTTTTAGGTGTGCACAAAATACTTAGTAACCGTGGTACATTATATTGTGACATGTAAAGTGTTTTTTTCTCTAATAATATTTGAAATTGGCCTTTAGTTTATGGCATTGGTTTATGTTTTTAGTTTCATTTACGGTTATAGTAATGTTTATTTCGGAAGAGTTCCTTCACCATTTAACATGCTCCTGCATGGGGTAGTGGCTAACAAGAAATACTAACATCTTCACTTCTCAATCAGGAGACTGCAGGTTTAATTCTCCGCTGGGCACAGTGTTTTTTTTTCCTATCAGGTTAGTCTTTTTTGCTAGCTCCTCTCATTATTAGGAATCAATCTGTTTTAGTTTCAGGATTTTGCAAAATCTGCATTGTAGGGAAACTGATTACATTGTGAATTTGCTTCGGATTACTTCCGTTTTATTTAATACTGTTCATTGAAGAGAAGAGTTGCTAGACTTTAGAAATAAAGAGGCCACTTCTGATTGCTAACATTATCCGCGGATATCTGTGCCACTTTGAATCCTAACCAGTTGATTTTCCCTCTATGATATTGTTAGTCTCCAAAGCTCAGATAACAAATGGTAGAACACTCAGCACCAGTACACTTTTGAACAGGAATATGTGTGTGTGCCTCCAGAGAAAGGTACCAGTTGTCGCAAATTTTGGATTTTGAGAAAAGGGCATATTCTTCTAGAAAATTCAATGCTGAATACGCTGCTTTTAAAATTTTAACAATACCTTAAGTAGTTTTGAAGATATGGCAAATTTTATAAGACAGGGGGCAAAAACAAACTTTTGAGAAAAACAGCTTTAACAGCTCACTCCCATGACAGACTTTTTGGATATTGTTGGGGGAGCGTAGTTTTATTATAAAGGCAAATAGGGAAACTACTGAGTTGTGTTCACTGCTCAGCTCTAGCTTTCTATGTAAAATACTGCGCTCTCCTAACAAGATCCAAAAAACTTCCGACTTGGCGGTTTTTAGGGGACCTTGGCATGTTACACGGTAAACTATAGATGAGCAGTGAACACTGCTCAGTATTATCTCTATAACGGCTTTGTAATTAGTCCACGGTCCCCCTAGCAACAATCGCTTCAATATTGCTTCTTGAAGAGTCACAAATAATTAATAAAATAATACTTAAACATAAAATATTCCAAAATCCTTTTCATATCCTATTTAAAAGTGCTTAAACTTGTGTTTTCTGCAAGAAGTACATTTTCGACGTCACGACTTTTTCTACGTTTTCACCCCCTAGCTCAAAAATAGCTGTACCGACAACTGGTACCTTTCTTCAGGCGCACACACATAATTATATGGAGCCTAGCGCATCAATCACATGGTGATACCACTCCAGTCACAGGGTTCATCGTCGTATTCCTGCGAAAAAATTAATCACACGTCCAAGTTTTCCAATGGCATTTTTTGCAATACTCAGTGATTCAGATTGCCGTTTTGTCTTTTATTTTTTTTTTTTAGGAACAACAAAAGTGGTCATAAGTGCAAATAATGCAAGGATGGAAATTGCATTTCTTCTGCTTGAGTTTGATCAAAATTTCCTGTATTTTTTTTTTTTTTTTTTTAATTGTCATGATATTGATAGGAACAAATTGAGTAGCAAAAAAGGGCATTTTGTGAATGTGACGCTGACAACTTAGATCACTGCATTCATTGTGCAATTGCGCATATTGGCAGAGAAATCCAATTCTTGATAAACTCAGAAATATTTTGGCTAACTTCACCCTTTAGACCAAACTTAAAACAAAATGAGGAAAAAATACATGTAATTGATTTCCATATATGCATTGTAATGTGGGTGGCCTAGGGCATGAAAAGAAGCTGGTCAGTGTTAATGAGTGTCACAGGATTTGTAATCCATTTTCTCAAACTTTCAAGAACACTGCAAGGGCCGAAGAATGGTAAAAAAATGTACTTTTTGATACATGATTCCTTTCAAAACTTGAAGTTTTGGTTGGTCTTAATTCAATTAATACATTTCTTGAACACGAAGCACTATACAAATTAAATACAGTCTCTTCATAAAGAAGAGCAATTACCAATGAAACTGACATTTTGATTTCATTATAATTATTTCATGTTCAGATTATTAATCAACTTTTATTAATTTGTTATTAACTACATGTGAAGTGAAGCTCCATACTGACGACCAGTTGGGTCTTATCCAATCCAAAAGCTGGGATATTTGTTTTAGGTGAAATAATACTGATTTTGATTTCTTTCAGTTGCTTATCCTGTATGTGGCTTGTATTGTGTTCTGAAGAAAAGACTGTTTGGACTGGGGGAATTCAGATGTCAAGCTTGAAATTGAAAACATAGTTTCTTAATCTTTTGTGATTAGACTTGTTGCAAGGTTTTAATCAGGCACAGAATTATTGATAATTAGGATAGACATTCAGCATTTTTACATCAGGAGGAGCAAGGAAATGACAGTCTATGTGTTTTCTTGTGTGATCAGTAAGAATTCACAAACATCAATAGGGATGGAAAATCAGGAAAATAGAAGATCTGAATAAAATGTTTTGTTTTTTTAATGTGTTCGTGAGAAAATATCGATGAAACATCCTGGATTTCCAGCGACATCAATTGCAGACCACATGTGATAATACCAATTTTCTTTTCTTTCAGTTTCTGAGTCCACACTTATATTATTTTGTACTCTGGAGAAAACATAATGGACAGTGGATGTGAAGCCTGAAATTCAATGCATAGATTCTGAAACTTTTGGGATTGGACTGGTTGCATGTACGTTGCACCACAGGAGGACAGAGATTATATACTGATGTTAGGATAGAGTAGGAAAGTGACCCTGTTTTTTAAAAGGGGATCATGGTAAGATGGCACAAAGATCAATAATGGAAAATTTGACACAGGATGTTGAGATTATGCAACGAGGACAAGAAACATTTGATTCGCTGAGTAATATAAAGGAAGAACCATGTGATCACGACAATGGGAGTTGCCAAAGTGCAAATGTAGTCATTTCATATCAAGATAATAAAACTGAATTTTTAGATCATAAAGATATAACAATTGAATCTGTGGACCTTTCTCATGGTGATATGCAAGTAACTTTGTCATTGAAAGGATCAGTTTCTAATTGTTTGTCTGTACGGAAATGTGAGAAAAATGAAGAGTGTGTGACAAACGTTACACTTGAAAATGGGACTGACAGAAAGGATAGAATATCAGAAGTTGCAGGTGTGAAGAAAGAACAGTGTAATAATTTGTTTGTCAGTGATAATAGTTATGAAGACAGCCATGTCTTAAATGGTGATGAAAAGGTTGAATTATTAACCAGAACAAGTGAATGCTTAGCTGTAAAACTATGGGCTGTGTGTGAAGAGCTTAAAGAGGAGAAGGAGTCAGAAATAGACTGGGCCCTGATGAAAAGTCCCAACACCCTGAAATATCATACATACTGCAGGGCTAACACTAGTGACAGTCCTACAGCACGGATCATAAAAGTGGAACCTGAGTCAGGAAGTGAAAAAAGCGGTAAGTACAGTTATTTTATTGTATTATATTCAACTAGGAAAAGAAGCTATCAGTCCTTCCAAAACAAGGAGCAGAAGATAAGCAGATGCCTTTTGAGTGTTGCATTTGTGGATCATTTTACATACATACATGTATATATTATATGTCTGAACAGACGTGTTATCTAGAGGACAAACACTGACATTGCATAACATATGACCAAAGGTTCTCAAACAATTGAGCAACAAAGCCTATATTATACTGTACTAAAAAGAAGATAAATATACACACGTAGTGCTGTCATAGGTCTTCACCACTTGTGATGAATCTGTGGTTTGGTAAGGCTTTGTCATAGTGAAATCGAGTCCAGATCTAGTAAAATACTCTTAAAATAGATTTCATCAATTGCATGTTGAAAACCCTTTGTCAGGGGCTATACATCTCACTTGATCGATTTCGGCTACTTTTTTGTTTTCCCTTCCTGTAGGTTTTTCTTTTTCATCAAATTTGGTGAGTATTTTGCCAGTTCCAAATCTTTGGCACATTGACAATTTGTTAAGTGATTGACAGCCAGATCTGGTAAAAGGGGTAAAAGTTGTAGCTGATTGTAAAAGAAGGTAGAATACAGTAATAGTGAGAACAAAACAATTGCAATATGAAATAGAAACATGTATAGGAATGTATGTGAAGCATGTGGATTGGTTAAAATGTTAGACTGTTTTCCCTTATGAATGATCAGGGAATGAGCTCTCAGTAGTCTATTATTTGTCTTTCCAGAGACCTTTTCCTGTGACATGTGTCATCGGGCTTTCCTTGAACACAATTGTTTGTTGAAACATATAAGTAAATATCACTCTGAATACTCCAGGCAACAACGTAACTTACAAACTACTGAACAGAAAAGTTTCCATATGAAGAAAAAAAACACATCTATTCCCAGAGGTAGTGGAGTGAATAATTCCATCTCAACCCAAAGTGGCATGGAAGTTCAGAGATTGGAAACTGACAATGTGAACTGTGTTATCTCTGGCCCAGAAGAAAATTTATTCAACCGGAGAATACACTGGAAAGCAGGTTCTTCAGGATTGCAATGTGTCCAGCATACCTAATATCAAACAATCTGAGGGTAATCCAGTGCCTTCCAAAACTTTTGTTACAGCTAAGAAATATTCAGATTCAAAAAGTGGAAAGAAGTCTTTTGAGTGTGATGTTTGTGGAAAAGCTTTTGCTAAAGGAGGTAATTTACAACGCCACAAAAGGATGCACACAGGAGAGAAGCCTTTCAAGTGTAATGTTTGTGCTGCTGGTTTTGCTTCTAAAATTACGTTACAATGCCACAAAGGGATACATACAGGAGAGAAGCCTTACAATTGTGATGTTTGTGCTGCTGGTTTTACTTCTAAAAGTAGTTTACAATCCCACAAAAGAATACACACAGGAGAGAAGCCTTTTAAGTGTGATGTGCGTGGAAAGAGTTTTGCTCATGGAAGTTCTTTAAAAACCCACAAAAGGATACACACAGGAGAGAAGCCTTTTAAGTGTGATGTTTGTGGAAAAGGTTTTGCTTTTGCGGGTAGTTTTCTAAATCACAAAAGGATGCACACGGGAGAGAAACCTTTTAAGTGTGATGTTTGTGGAAAAAGGTTTTGCTTGTGGAGCTCATTTAAAACGCCACAAAAGAATACACACAGGAGAGAAGCCTTTTACGTGAGATGTGTGTGGAAAGGGTGTTAATCAAGGATGTTATTTAAAAACCCACAAAAGGACTCACACAGGAGAGAAACCCTTTAAGTGTGATGTTTGTGGAAAAGGTTTTGCTGAAGGAAATTCTTTGCAACGCCACAAAAGGACTCACACAGGAGAGAAGCCTTTCAAGTGTGATGTTTGTGCTGCTGGTTTTCCTGCTAAATTTAGTTTACAAAATCACAAAAGGATACATACAGGAGAGAAGCCTTACAAGTGTGATGTTTGTGCTGCTGGTTTTACTTCTAAAAGTAGTTTACAATCTCACAAAAGAATACAAACAGGAGAGAAGCCTTTTGAGTGTGATGTGTGTGGAAAGGGTTTTGCTTATGGAATTTCTTTAAAAACCCACAAAATGATACACACAGGAGAGAAACCTTTTCAGTGTGAGATTTGTGGAAAATGTTTTGCTTCTGGAGATCATTTACAATGCCACAAAAGAATACACACAGGAGAGAAACCTTTTAAGTGCGATGTGTGTGGAAAGGGTTTTGCTAATGGAAGTGATTTAAAACGCCACAAAAGGATACACACAGGAGAGAAACCTTTTCAGTGTGAGATTTGTGGAAAAGGTTGTGCTAAAGGAAGTGATTTACAACACCACAAAAGGAGGCACACAGGAGAGAAGCCCTTCAAGTGTGACGTTTGTGCGGCTGGTTTTGCTTCTAAAATTACCTTACAATACCACAAAGGCATACATACAGGAGAGAAACCATACAATTGTGATGTTTGTGCGGCTGCTTATACTTCTAAAAGTAGTTTACAATCCCACAAAAGAATACATACATCAGAGAAACCTTTTAAGTGTGATGTGTGAGGAAAGAGTTTTGCTCATGGAGGTTCTTTAAAAACCCACAAAAGGATACACCCAGGAGAGAAGCCTTTTAAGTGTGATGTTTGTGTAAAAGGTTTTGCTTCTTCGGGTAGTTGTCTAAATCACAAAAGGATGCACACAGGAGAGAAACCTTTTAAGTGTGATGTTTGTGGAAAAGGTTTTGCTCGTGGAATTGATTTAAAAACCCACAAAAGGATGCACACAGGAGAGAAGCCTTTTAAGTGTGATGTTTGTGTACAAGGTTTTGCTTCTTCGGGTAGTTGTCTAAATCACAAAGGGATGCACACAGGAGAGAAACCTTTTAAGTGTGATGTTTGTGGAAAAGGTTTTGCTCGTGGAATTGATTTAAAAACCCACAAAAGGATGCACACAGGAGAGAAGCCTTTCAAGCGTGATGTTAGTTTTAAAGGTTTTGCTCAAATAAGTGATCTACCAGTCCACAAAAGAATACACACAGCAGAGAATCCTTTTATGCGTTACGTGTGTGGAAAGGGTTTTGCTCAAGGATGTGATTTAAAAACCCACAAAAGGACTCACGCAGGAGAGAAACCTTTTAAGTGCGATGTTCGTGGAAAAGGTTTTGCTCAAATAAGTCATCTACAAGTCCACAAAAGAATACACACAGGAGAGAAGCCTTTTAAGTGTGATGTTAGTGGAAAAGGTTTTGCTTGTGGGGGTGATTTAAAAGGCAAGAAAAGGGTGCACACCAGAAAGAGGCCTTTCAAGTGTGATGTTTGTGGTAAAGATTTTGCTTCTAAAAGTAGTTTACAATACCACTAAAGAATACATACAGGAGAGATGAATTTTAAGTGTGATGTTAGTGGAAAGGGTTATGCTCATGGAGGTTTTATAAAAACCCACAAAAGGATAAACACAGGAGAGAAGCCTTTAAGTGTGATGTTTGGGGAAAAGATTTTGATCGTGGATGTGATTTTTTAACCCACAGTACGATGGAACACAGGAGAGGAGCTTTTTGAGTGTGATGTTTGTGGAAAAGGTTTTGTTGAAGTAAATCATTTAAAACTGCACAAAAGAATCCACGCAGGAGAGAAGCCTTTCAAGTGTGATGTTTGTGCTGTTGGTTTTGCTTCTTGGGGTCAGTTACAACGCCACAAGCGAATACACGCAGGAGAGAAGACTTTTAAATGTGATGTGTGTGGAAAACGTTTTGCTCTTGGAGGTGATTTAAAAATCCACAAAAGGATACATACAGGAGAGAAAACTTTTAAGTTTAATGTTTGTGGCGCAGGCTTTATTCGTACATGATGCCAGTTAACTGCTCACAAAAGAAAACACACAGGAGAGAAGCCTTACAAGTGTGATGTTTGAGGTGAAGGCTACGTTCATGCGGGCGGCCTAAAAGTCCACAAAACAAATTCTTGTTCTGTAGGTTTTTCTGCTTTTCGTTCTTTACAGCTTGAGAAAAAAATATGTGTGCACTCTTTCACGAGTGGAGTGAGCGATAGTTAATAATTACGGGGGGAAAGGAGGAGAGTAAAATTAACGCACGGAGACAGGGAAGAAAAGTCGTGCATGTCATGAGTGGGGGGTCTGAAGGAGGCGAAAGCGCTGTATAACTATCACTGCAAGTTAGAAGGTCCTAGGGAGCGGATCTGTGAATAATAGCCCATCGGGCAGAGATAAAAGGAAGCAGTCGAGAAGACTAGGAGAAAGTCTTTCCAGTTATGACTGGTATGTAGAACGTTGATTGATTATTATGATTGATGTATTATATTATATTCGTCTATTACCATGATGTGAATAAGTATATGTGAGGAATGTGGAAGTCCTTGATATTGGATATAGCAATGTGCGCCATGAGCGATAGATGAAAGTGAGTTCATGGATTTGTAGCGCGAGTGAGTAGTGTGTACTCCGATGGAAGTGTGTTACCGTAAGATGTGTGGTGAGTGGAAGGTGAACTAGTGTGTGTACGCTTCATGGATTGTAAGGAGAGGTGGAGTGAATAGAAATGGTAGGGTATTATACCAATGTAATGTTATTCTTGTAGGTGTCGGGGACGGGCCGAAGAGCCACCTCGAGGAGCACAAGTGATAGGCCAGCATAGGGCCGGAGGCCACACATAGGCCAGAAGTGAGGCTGTCAGTACAGGACAGTAGAGGCACATAAAGTCGTGGCAGCCAGGCCACGGACAGGGACGTAGATATGAGAGTGAATGAGATACTATGTTGTCGCCATGTTGATAGGCTAGTGAACTGATATTATGTTGTTGCCATGTTGATGGCTATGGAAATAATAGTGTTATTGCCCTGCTGAGGTGCTAGGGGAGTGCTAAGGTGTATGACAATAGGAAGGTGATATTGAGAGACGGCGGTGCCGGTGAATCATTAATGTACTATTAAGACCCTGAGGGGAGAGGCTGAGGCCGAAGTGCCTTTAGGAGTAACTACCGGATTGTGGATCCGAGGGAGCGTGTGTGTGAGAATAAGGCCGTTGTACGGCAGTCATTTCAATAATATAATATATGTAATTGCGCTATTATATGTATAATTATGTTTAATAAATGTGTGAGTCTGATGGATTGTTCTGTTAAGTGTTAACTTGTTTGTTCGTGATTGTTGTCCTGTCATAACTTATTACATCTCCCAGTCTGGGATTTGTGACACTGGGGGCTCGTCCGTTGTGACATTGGGGGCTCGTCCATTGTGACTCGTCCATTTTCGTAATATTTAGTTGTAGTTAGTTAGTAGGTAATTGTGCTGTCTTGTTCGTTGGATGAATGGACATTTCATGATATGATTTATGTATAATAATGAATGTATATTGATGCATGTATTGCTATGAATAGGTATTAATTTGTATTTAAACTTTCCAGAGTGTGTGCGTGCAGCCTGAGGAGACGAGCAGCCAGAGCTCCGATTAAAGGGAGGAGTTTTACTCAAAATTTCAAAAGTTAAGTGAAAGTCAAAATTTTTGTGCCCTGGATTGTGGGCTGTTCCTTTAATCTGTCTTTTTCCCTGTTTTTGCTGTTGGTGTCGTTATAGGTTATACGGGCGGTGGCGCGGGGTTGCTGTGTTGAACTTAGTTTATCCTTTTAAAAAGGTGTGGTAAACTTTGGAACTTCGTTCATCACAGTGACCAGTTCTGTAGGGACCTGTATTTTTGTTTAGATTGTAGCGTTCTATCTTCCTCGTTGTTTTAGGAAGACGTTTCTCTTGTCCTTCTTCTCCCTATCTGTAGATACGTTCTTTTTTTTCAGACTCTGTTCTTGTTGTACCGTGTAGTATAATCGGCGTAGTAGGTTGCATTTTTTTTTCCATTATAGTTTTTTTTTGTAGAAGCTTTGTCCTAGTCTGGTTCGTTGTCCTTGACGTACTTGTGGTCCTTCTACTATATTTCTTCATTCTTGTCGTTCTATTTTCGTTTATAAGTAATAGTGCATACATTTTATAGATATAGAATTACTTTTGCTGTAAAGGTAAATTTCTGAATTGTATTCTGAATTGGGTATTGTTATATCTGGTGTGATCTCAGGTCTCTGGTCGTGTTGCTAGTGATCATACCGACAGGGTAGCCGTTTTCATAGTATACATACCATAACCATAAATCTGTGAAATGGCGGAACTCCAACAACTAATGAAGTTGGGTAAGGAACTTGGCCTGGAGGGAGAAGAGCTACGCGGCTGGATTAAAGAACAGCAGGCAGAAATGCGCGATGAGCGTGCTAAGGATAGAGAGCAGGAAAAAAAGGATAAGGAAGAGGAAAGAGAGTTAAAGTTAAAGGAGATAGAGGCGCAAGTAAAGATTGCGGAATTAGAAAGCAAAAAGAATACGCCAACGGAAACAGTTGAGCGGCAGGTACACAATAAAGGTGGTGTTCGGATTAAGCTCCCTACGTTCGACGACCGGAAGGACGACATAGACGCCTTCCTTTACAGGTTCGAACTGAACGCACAATTGCAATGGGGGGAAAATAAGGAATTATGGGCCACATACCTGGCGTCTCTATTGCAGGGGCGAGCGTTAACCTACTTTAAAGAGCTACAGCGCGAAGACGTGCAAGATTACGATAAGCTGAAGGCTTTGCTGCTTCGCCGATTTGCGCGTACCGAGGAATATTTCCGGGAGCAGTTTAGGCGAGCACGTGCAGATACCAGGGAGGACTTTGCTGCCTTCGTCGCGAGACTAACGGAGTATTTCGCGAACTGGGTAGACTTGGCGCATGTGGGCACGGATTTCGCTAAACTGAAAGACCTAATGATCCGTGACCAGCTGTACGCGTCGTGCCACAAAGATCTGGTGGCTTTCCTGAAAGAGAACGAACCCGCGACGGTGCGGGAGGCGTCTAAGTTGGCGGAGGCATACCGTACGGCGCATCCGTCCAAACCAGTCGCCAGGGCATACGTCCAAGATGCTGGGTACGTCGCCGTTGTCGAGGGGTCGCCGGCGGGACTTAGGGACAGGTCGCGTCAGCGTGGTGCCTATAGCGGGCAAGCCCATGGGCAGCCTAGGGGCTATCACCAATCACCGGCATATGGATCCGGTAAGTTTGACCGAGCAGGAGGGCTAGGTCGCGGTAATGGCCGGGGGCGAGTTGTGACCTTTGCCGATGACCGACGGCATAGGGACTCTAGTTCCGGTCGCGATGGGTCACGGGGACCCAGGCCTAGGGCAGCACAGGGAGCGGAGTGTTGGACTTGCGGACGCGTGGGTCACTTTTCACGCGAGTGTAGGGCCGCGAAGTGTTGGAACTGCGGAAGAGCAGATCACATCAGCGTGAACTGCCCTGCAGGTAGGATAGCGGCGAACGTGGACAGTAGCTCCAGTCCATGTCCCCCAAATAAATTTCATCATGCGGCTGCGTGTGTTACATCGGACAACGGAGGCGGACAGTATTCTAAGTGTCCCAGTTGTGAGAAGTTATTATCTTCCGGTGTTTTACCTTGTGGGAGAAAGATCCCCGTTATAAATTCATGTCATACAGGAGGTGGTCTTAGGGTTTATCCGGGGTTTGTTGGGGACGAACCGGTCTCGGTTTTACGAGATACAGGATCTACCGTTGTGGGAGTGCATAGGGATTGCATTCGGGATTCACAGCTTACAGGTGAGACTGTCCCGTGCATCCAATTTTCGGGGGCCATTGAGAAATTACCCATGGCAAAAATAATGATAGATACACCTTTCCTTAGCGGGGAAGTCGAAGCAGTCGTTGGTTGGTTTCCAGGCGCCCAGCTCATCATTGGGAATGTATCACGGGTAGTTTCCCCTTCCGATGAGAACGTGCAAGCATGGTCGCAATCAAAAGGTATTGACTTTTGCGCCGCGGTCGAAACACGCCGACGGGTAGCGGATAAAGATAAGATTAGACCTTTGGCGACGCCAGCGGTCAACCTAGATATCACGCCAGAGCGCTTGGCGAGACTACAAAGGGAGGACCCATCATTAAACCCATGTTTTGGGGAAGCGCGAACCGAGAAAACGAGGAGATATAAGAACGGGTCGTCCTCCTTTATTGTTCAGGCGGGCATTCTGTTCCGTAAGTATGTAACGGTGTCCTCCATTTTAAAGCAGGTCGTTGTGCCAGCGTTGCTGATCGCAACAGTATTGCATTTGGCACATGATGTCCCATTAGCGGGTCATATGGGGATAGCTAGAACCAAAGAAAGGGTTCTTAAAAATTTTTACTGGCCATCGATCCACAGAGATGTGCAGGTCTATTGTAAGACGTGCAGTGCGTGCCAAAAGACGACGCATAAGGGTCGTACACCCCAGGCTCCTCTTCAGAAGATCCCCACCGTATCGGAACCGTTTAAAAAGGTCTCGATAGACCTTGTTGGCCCCATTCACCCAGCGACCGATAGGGGGAATCGATTCTTCTTAACGGTCATATGTAATGCTACGAGATGGCCAGAGGCGGTTCCTCTGCGGACCATAACGTCTGAGGCAGTCGCGGAAGCGTTGTTTGCAATTTTCGCTAGGGTAGGAATACCAGAGCAAATTCTGTCTGATAGGGGCGCGCAATTTACGTCGCAGATGATGAAGGAATTGTTCCGCTTATTCAGTATACAACCCATCACTACCACCCCTTATCATCCGCAGGCTAATGGCATGTGCGAGAGATTGAACTCGACGTTGAAGTCGATGCTGCGTAAGGTAGCTGCTGATCGCCCTAAAGATTGGGATAGATATATCCCTGCAGTGTTATTCGCGTACAGAGAGGTACGGCAGGAGTCAACGGGATTCTCGCCGTTCGAAATGATGTACGGTCGTAGTCCTAGGGGCCCAACTGATGTTCTTCGGGACATGATGACGTCGCCATCATCGGGAGACGATGAGCAGATTTCGGTGTTTCAGTACCTTGTTGATTTAAGAGAAAGACTATCTTCAGCGCGCACTATAGCAGAAGAAGCTTCTGGTATCGCTTCGAAAAGAGCAAAAGACTATAAAGATAGAGGGTCCAAACTGAGAATTTTTAAGCCAGGAGACAAGGTTCTGCTGTTGTTACCTACGGACCATAATAAGTTATTGATGACATGGAAAGGTCCTTATGTTATTGAGCGAGTTGTTTCAAAGGTAGATTACGCTATCCACATTGATGGAACGAGTAAGGTTTTCCATGTTAATATGCTACAGAGATTTTATGAGAGACCACAGTATCTGTGTGCACAGACAAGACCAGAGGAGACTGTCTTCTCTACCGCTTGTACGGGGGTCGTAGACCAGTTGGACGGTGACGTAAGCGACACCGAGGCGCAGGAGGAGTTACAAATTCAATTGCCGGAGTTAACTCCGACACAAGGTTACAGGGACGTAAAAATTAACCCTGACCTTACGAGTTCAAGGAGTAGGGAACTTGAGACCCTGTTAGCGTCATTTCCGGATGTTGTTACGGATTTGCCAGGTCGCACTACGGTGATCCAGCACCAAATAAAGTTGACTTCGGATAAGCCAGTATTTCTTAGACCGTATCCGTTGCCTTTTTCTTCGAGAGATAGAGTCATAAAGGAAGTTGAGTCAATGTTGAAGTTAGATGTGATAGAACCATCAACATCGCCGTACTCATCACCCATCGTCCTCGTGAAAAAACTTGATGGATCGGTGCGGTTCTGTATTGATTTCCGAAGATTGAACACTATTACGGTAGGCGATAGGGAGCCTATTCCGTTTCAGGAGGAATTAATAGCTTCATTGGCCGGGTCCACGTGGTTTTCCAAGATAGATTTGACGAAAGGGTATTGGGAAATCCCGCTTACTGAGGAGTCTAAACAATACACGGCGTTCCAAACGCCCATTGGATTATTCCAATTTAAGGTCATGCCATTTGGGTTGGTAAACGCACCAGCGACGTTTGCACGATTAATGAGATTGGTGTTGAAGGACATACCTAATGTCGTGTCATTCTTTGATGATATAGCATGCCATACGTCGACATGGTCTGATCATATTCAGACACTAACAGTAATTTTTCAACGATTACGTCATTTTGGGTTAACTGCTAAACCCGCAAAGATGGATTTGGCATGTCCAGAGATAGTATTCTTAGGACATATTGTGGGTAGAGGTGTTCAGAGACCTGAAGAAACAAAAATTGACAAGTTAGTAGGGTTGCAAATCCCAAAAACAAAGAAACAAGTCAGAAGCTTAGTGGGAATTTTAAATTATTACAGAAAGTTCATTCCAAATTTTTCCTCCTTGTCATCTTCTCTTACTGACCTTACTAAGAAGGGACAACCCGATAAGGTCCAGTGGACGTCTGAATGTCAGACATCATTTGATAATTTGGTGACAGCATTATCATCGTCACCCATTCTGATATTACCCGATTTTCGATCTAATTTTATCCTCAGAACGGATGCGTCGGACTCTGGTGTCGGCGCTTGTCTTCTACAGGAGAAGAACGAATGTCTCCATCCTGTATGTTATGTCAGTAGGAAGTTATTGCAGAGAGAAAGAAAGTATTCTGTGATAGAGCGTGAGTGTCTTGCCATTGTCTGGTCCGTCCAGAAACTAGGACGTTATCTCATGGGACGAGAATTTTGTATCCAGACAGACCACAAGCCGCTGACATTTTTGTCGAAGAATCGTTCGTCCAGCCCACGCTTGTCTAGATGGGCATTGGCTTTACAGCCGTACACCTTCGTTATTCAACCAATTCCAGGAACCAGCAATCATATCGCCGACTACCTTAGTCGAGCCTAGGGCAAGATTTCAGGAGCTTATACATCGGAGGACAGGAACATTGACAGGATCTGTGTGAATAAGTCGACTTTAAAATATTGACATTATAAATATGATATGAAGAATGGTTGATAGGTTGAATGGTTTTTGATTCTGTATTAAGTATTGTGGTTAGTTAGCTATTCATGATGTGACACATATATGCATATTGCAGGCCATATTGATCCCCATATTTTCCCCTGATTTCGGTATTCTATATACTAGGGGAACTGGTAGGTCATTTTTAATGTAGGTATTGCTCAGGCTCACTCGTTGACAGTCATCTTGATGCGATTTGAAATTAATTGCATTAATTTTTTTGGGGTGGGGGATGATGTCACGAGTGGAGTGAGCGATAGTTAATAATTACGGGGGGAAAGGAGGAGAGTAAAATTAACGCACGGAGACAGGGAAGAAAAGTCGTGCATGTCATGAGTGGGGGGTCTGAAGGAGGCGAAAGCGCTGTATAACTATCACTGCAAGTTAGAAGGTCCTAGGGAGCGGATCTGTGAATAATAGCCCATCGGGCAGAGATAAAAGGAAGCAGTCGAGAAGACTAGGAGAAAGTCTTTCCAGTTATGACTGGTATGTAGAACGTTGATTGATTATTATGATTGATGTATTATATTATATTCGTCTATTACCATGATGTGAATAAGTATATGTGAGGAATGTGGAAGTCCTTGATATTGGATATAGCAATGTGCGCCATGAGCGATAGATGAAAGTGAGTTCATGGATTTGTAGCGCGAGTGAGTAGTGTGTACTCCGATGGAAGTGTGTTACCGTAAGATGTGTGGTGAGTGGAAGGTGAACTAGTGTGTGTACGCTTCATGGATTGTAAGGAGAGGTGGAGTGAATAGAAATGGTAGGGTATTATACCAATGTAATGTTATTCTTGTAGGTGTCGGGGACGGGCCGAAGAGCCACCTCGAGGAGCACAAGTGATAGGCCAGCATAGGGCCGGAGGCCACACATAGGCCAGAAGTGAGGCTGTCAGTACAGGACAGTAGAGGCACATAAAGTCGTGGCAGCCAGGCCACGGACAGGGACGTAGATATGAGAGTGAATGAGATACTATGTTGTCGCCATGTTGATAGGCTAGTGAACTGATATTATGTTGTTGCCATGTTGATGGCTATGGAAATAATAGTGTTATTGCCCTGCTGAGGTGCTAGGGGAGTGCTAAGGTGTATGACAATAGGAAGGTGATATTGAGAGACGGCGGTGCCGGTGAATCATTAATGTACTATTAAGACCCTGAGGGGAGAGGCTGAGGCCGAAGTGCCTTTAGGAGTAACTACCGGATTGTGGATCCGAGGGAGCGTGTGTGTGAGAATAAGGCCGTTGTACGGCAGTCATTTCAATAATATAATATATGTAATTGCGCTATTATATGTATAATTATGTTTAATAAATGTGTGAGTCTGATGGATTGTTCTGTTAAGTGTTAACTTGTTTGTTCGTGATTGTTGTCCTGTCATAACTTATTACATCTCCCAGTCTGGGATTTGTGACAAGAAACCTTATAAATTACAAGTGTGATATATATGTGGAAAAGGTTTTGCTCTTATAGATAATTTAAAAGTACACAAAAGAACACAAGCAATAGAGGAGCGCTACAAGTGTGATATTTGCGTGTATGTTTTGCTGCTTTACGTTCTTTACCTACCCACAAAAGAATGCATACCAGTGAGAAACCTTGCAAGTATGATGTTGGTAGTATAGGTTTAGCTCGTCTATCCTGCAAAAGAACACACATAAGGGAGAAAAGTTAACGAGTGAGATGTTTGTAGTGGCTTAGCTCTGGCACACCTGTTGCAACGCCTCAAAAGAATGCACATATTACAATTGTGATGCTTATGGTGCAGGCTTTGTTTAATCGAGTGTTTTACAAGTCCACTCCCCCCCCCCTCCTCCCACCCCCACCTCATTCCCCCCCTCCACCAAAAAAAGAAGAAGTCATGTTAGAAAAGCCCTTTATGGTGTAGGTGTGACTGATAAAAGTGCTTCACGGCGCCACAAAAACATTCACGCATGAAGAACCCTAATGTAAAGCCCCCCATACACGTTCAGGTCCGGCGTACGGCCTCGCCCAGATTCTGTAAAACTTATAAAAAACTGAACGTGTGTGAGCGATTTTATACAGCCGGGATCCGAGTCAGGACTTAAGCCAAAATATCAGGAGGCGCATGAAAAATTATGTAAAGCCAATGGCTTGACACGGTAAACTCAAAATTAAAACGTACATGAAAATCTTTTTTTGGCCATTTTGATGACAAAATCGGGAAAAGTAGTAAATTTACCATCGATTTGATACCAAACACCATTCTCGTACGATGTATAGAACGTTTTTTTTTTTTTTTAAATAAATTACGGACCTTTCATTAATTCTCGCACCAAACTCCGTTCCTTTCTCTCTCTCTGTCTCTCTCTCTCTTCTCTCTCTCTCGCTCTGTGTATCTCCCTCTCTCTCTGCCGTTCTGCTTGTCTGTGTTTGATGGGGATAAAAAGAGAGAGAGATATATATAGAGAGAGATTTTTTTCTCTTAACCTGTGCGTCTCTCTTGCTCGGCCTATAAACAAAGTAAACTCATTGTATTGTTGTTGCCTTTGCATTCTACTCATACCTAATCTTTGTCACATACATGTGACATGTATCGATAATTTTATGTTTTAATAAGTCAGTGAATTTGTTAAGTGAATGATTCAATCCGGTCAATAAAGTGTGATTTTAAAAATCTTGCCTTGTCTTTATTAAAAAAAACAACAATAGAAACTCTATTAAAGACACCGGCTACATCAGGGGTGCCCAACTCCCTGTCCTTGGGCCGGTACCACCGGTCCGTGGATCATTTGGTACCGGGGTGCAAAGAAAAAAAATTGTGATTTAAAATATGGTTATTTTTCTTCCATTAGCAGTGTCTACCCAGCCTGCAGAAAAATTTCATGTATAAAAAAAGTTGGGGACTGCTGGGCTAGATGATCCAGCGGTTAGAACCGCTATACCGGAACCGGGAGGTTGGGGGTTCGAACCCCGGTCGGGTCACACCTAAAATTGGCAATCCAATGGTTTATCTTGCTCATATTCAAAGTGCAGGGATTGGTCGGGTCGGTGTCAGTATACTGTGATTGGGAGGGATATGTGAGTTGTGCTACAGTTAGTAAAATGTCCAAATAGCAACGTTACTTAAATAACCAACTTGTTGTGGAAGTCATGTTAAACCCAAGTCCAATATACTCAGCCTCAAGTAGTCCTTTGCAAGGCAAGTATAAAATAAATTGCCCTGCATGTCTCTAGTATCAGTCCACCTAAAGCTTGAGGTGAGATGCAGGTTGAAAATTTCAAGTCTTCATAATTATTATGACCAGCCTGTGACTAGTGTGACAAAAAAACCTCATGGCCATTCATGGGGGGACACTGATGATCTCATCAGTGTATTTTCCCCTCGATCAACGGTGTGATAAGTCTCAAGAGTTTTAAATACGTGTCGTCGTGCATTCGCAAATTAAATAATTACGAAAATCACTTGGATAAAATCTCAACTTATTCAATAAATTGATGTGACTGTGGGTCGCTCGATCCAACAGCCACTGTTTGACTCAGTATCGTTTTTTGATGCTCACTTTCCGATTGGGAATGGCTGAACATACGATTCCACATAGGGCCTGTTGGTTGTGAGACATTGTGAACGGGCTATGGTCCGAAATGAAGTGATAAAACTACGTATAGCAAGAGTCGAGGGCACTGTTTTCAAGTGTTTTGTGGATCAGTGAAACTTCAGTTTTCGTACCTCTGTGCAATCAGTCCTCGTAGTGGCGGGAAAAATTTCATAAAGCCTGGCCGCAACGTTTGTGTGCAAAATTGGAATTAAAATCTGTTCCTAAAGCCCGGATTTGAGCGAGGCTGTGGGTCGGGCTTGATCGTGTGTGGGGGGCTTTAGTGATACATGCACTTGTGATTAGTGTTTGATTTTGCCGATGATCTTACTCAGCCCTTTTTGTGGTATCTGCTATATTAATTTATCTTTATTAAATTTACTCAGTGTAGACCAGCGGTTTTTAACACGGGCGATATCGCTTATGGGTGTGTGTGTATGTGCGGGGAGGGGGAGTGAGTGCGAATACCAGGTTGGTGTAAAAAAGAAAAAAAACAAAAGGCGGCAAAGGAATAAAACCATGATAAGTGGTGGTGAGGGGCG
This sequence comes from Onchidella celtica, assembly GCA_963931925.1. Classification (NCBI taxonomy): domain Eukaryota; kingdom Metazoa; phylum Mollusca; class Gastropoda; order Systellommatophora; family Onchidiidae; genus Onchidella; species Onchidella celtica. Next base: position 12,635,413 of record OZ007584.1, on the reverse strand, counting down.
GGACGGGGGGGGGGGGTGGGGGCGTAAATGAATGGAGGACGATTTATGGGGTAAATAAGGCAGCCACTGGCTTGTTCAAAAGCATACCGCATAATTCGAAGTTGTCTGGAAATGGATTCCTCTGAACAGAGAAATAATTTTTATTATGCTGTTTGCCCCATTAGGTAGTCCAAACTGCCCCGCTAAGGGTCCAAAATCATGTTTTGGTATAATTTTAGGCCAACATTACAAGGCTACCGCTGCTGTAGGAATGTTGTGACCCACATTGTTAATGTAAAGAAGTGTCCATTTTTGAAGCTGCTTTATTTATAAATAGTGTGTTAAACACTTTAAAATCATTTGTTGTTGTTGTTGTTATTTTTATAGGTACACGTATGTGAGTGTCTTCATGCAGTGATATGTATGTATGGCCTTTTGCGTCTTTACAGACGGTCTTAGCAGCTAAAATATTCACTTTCGCTTTGACTGACAGCTTCTCTCGTGGCTTATTCTACCAATGTTTGACCCGAGAGTGCGATGGCAGTGATTGCAGGTCAGTCTTTTGGGTTCACTTTGGCGAGTGTTTTCATTCCGCCTCTGTCGTTTTGTCAGGTATGTTTCTTTTGCCTTGAAGTCTATTGCGAGCGTGCCACTGCGCAATTTTTGTCTCCATCTGCTTCGATCATTTGCAAGGTTCTCCCATTCATTGGGGTCGATGTTGAATGCTTTCATCGTGACCTTGCAAGTGTCTTTGAATCGCAGATGTGGCCTACCTCTGGGTCGGTTGCCAGTAGCGAGTTCCCCGTAGAGAATTTGTCTGGGGATGCGATCATTTTCCATACGGTGGAGATGTCCAAGCCACCGCAGTCTTTTTTTGCCTAGGAGAGCCTGAGTTGATGGAATGTTGGCTCGGCTCAGAACTTCGATATTTGAAATCCTGTCTTGCCACTTGATCTTGAGAATTTTGCGTAGGCAGCGCAGGTGGAAGGAGTTGAGGGATCTTTCATGTTTGGAGTAGGTGGTCCATGTCTCTGAGCCATACAGCAGGGTGCTTAGGACGCAAGTTTGGTACACGAGTACCTTTGTTTTGATGGTCAGCTTGCTATTGTTCCACACCCTTTTTGAGAGTTTGCCAAAAGCTGTGGCCGCCTTTCCTATTCTGGCATTTATTTCAGTTGTTATGTCTGTGCTACCATTGATGGTTGAGCCTAGGTAGCAGAATTTTCCCACTTGCTCCAGAGGAGAGCCATTCAGCATGATTGGGTTGGGGTTTCTCAAGCCTTGTGTCAAAACTACAGTTTTTGAGACACTGATCTTTAGCATGAATTTGTCACAGGCTTTGGCAAGGCTATTGATGAGAGCCTGGAGCGTGGTTTCATCGTGGGCCACGATTGCAGCATCATCTGCGAAGAGGAGCTCTTGTAACATAATATGCTCTGTACGAGATTTTGCTTTTAGTCTGGCAACATTAAAAATGGAGCCGTCCACTCTGGTGTTAATAAGTACTCCACCTGAACATTGACCAAAGGCATTCTTGAGTAGGGCTGCAAAATATATACCAAATAAGGTAGGAGCAAGAACACATCCCTGCTTCACACCGCTGTTTACCGCAAATGGATTGGATGTGCACCCCTCAAAGTTGACACATGCCCTCATGTCAGTGTGGAAGGATGCAATAAGTTTTAGCAAAGTTGGTGGACAGCCTATGGATTTAAGGACTGCATACAGGCCAGATCGGCTTACGGTGTCGAAAGCCTTTGTTAGGTCCACAAAGCATGTTATAAGAGGCCTGTTTTGTTCTTTACATTTTTCTTGGATTTGCCGAAGTGCAAATATCATGTCAATAGTTGATCGTTTGCTTCGAAAGCCACATTGTGTTTCTGGTAAGACTTTTTCCGCCAGTTGTTGAAGGCGGCAGAGGATGACGCGAGCAAAAGCCTTTCCAGTAATGCTGAGGAGGGATATGCCTCGATAGTTGTTGCAGTCGCCTTTGTCTCCTTTGTTCTTGTAAAGTGTGACAATTTTGGCGTCTCTCATATCATGTGGTATCACGCCTTCTTTCCAACACTGCAGTAACAGATTATACAGGTGTGGTAATAGTGGGCCTTTTAGGTCTTTTAATACCTCTGCAGGAATGTTGTCACTTCCTGTGGCTTTTCCAGCAGACAGGTGGTCGATTGCATTGGAAAGCTCGACTAAGGAAGGTTCAGCGTCAAGTTCGGCCATTATTGGCAGTTTTTGGAGGTGTTCCTCAAAATCTGGTGGGATATTTTTCTCAGTTGAATGCAACAGAGAGTAATGCTCTACCCACCTATTCAGTTGTTCATTTTTATCTGTGATGGGTTCACCATTTACAGACTTAAGTGGGGCGCTTTTGGTGATGATTGGCCCAAGAGCTACTTTCATCTGACTAAAGGCAGTTTTCATATCTCCCTTTTCATTTGCCTCTTGTATGCTGTTACACAAGTCTGTCCAGTATTTGTTGGCGCAACGTCTTACCTCCAGCTGAAGTTTAGCTTTTGCATTTTTCAAACAAGTTTTTGTACTCTGATTGCAATTTTTGTTATACTCATTGAAAGCAGATTTCTTTTGCTCAATGAGAGGTAGGAGAATTTCGCTGTTCTGGGCTACCCAGTCGTTGTTTGAAACTTTATGCTGTCCCAAAGACTTGATGGCACAGTCATGAATTTTTGAACTGAGAGTGTTCCATGTTTTATCTACCGAGTCACATTGGGTGACATTATCCATGCTTTCAGCAAATAACTTTTCAAATGACTTTCTATTTGATTCATCTTTGATTGCTGTTACATTGATCTTAGGGATTGAAGGGGCTTTTGATCTGTATATTTTCTTGGCCGAAATTTTGATTTTGCTGACTACCAGTGCATGGTCGGTGTCACAGTCAGCACTGTGGAGGGAACGAGTTATTTTTATACAGCCTAAACTCTTCCTCCTTGAGAGAATAAGATCTAATTGATGCCAATGGCCAGACCTGGGATGGCGCCATGATGTTCTTTGGCATCTCTTAAGGTCAAAGTACGTGTTTGTAACACATAATGAGTTTACGGAGCATAGCTCCAGAAGGCGCTGCCCGTTTTCGTTGATGTTGCCAATGCCGAAGTGCCCAATGCACTTTGGCCATGCGGAGTGATCTGCTCCCACTCGAGCGTTAAAGTCACCCAGAATTAGCAGGCCTTCGGTGAGAGGGATGGTTTGGAGAGTCCTCTGCAATGCCTCGTAGAAAATGTCTTTGGTTTCGTCAGAGGAGGTAAGTGTTGGGGCATAGACACAGATAATGTTGGTAAAACCAGACCGGGTGTTCAGTCTGAGTGTCATGATGCGTTCTGACACTCCAATTGGAGTTGCGATCGAATTGATAAGGGAATTTTTTACGGCGAAGCCCACGCCGTGGATTCTCGGCTGTTCGCTGCTAAGGCCCTGCCAGAAGAAGGTGTAGTTTTCTTCTTTGACTGACCCGGAGTCGGGAAGTCGAGTTTCTTGAAGGGCAGCGATGTCGATGTTTAGTAGCTGAAGTTCTCGATCAATAATTTGGGATTTCCTGATGGAGTCGATATCAGTGAGATCTTGCTGTTGCAAGCCTGGGCGCATTGTTCTGACGTTCCAGGTACCAAGTTTTAGTATTTTTCTGTTTTTGCCAGGTGCACACTTTACGTCAGCTTTTTGACTTTTGGTCTAGCTCCAACCACCTTATGAAGCAGGCTGACGTGGCGGAACAACACCCAACTGCCTGGGGGCTGCCCAGGTTAAGGCGGGCGGTAGTTGATCAATGCAGCTGAAAAGCCGCTCCCACCGACAGAGGGGATCCCTGGCGCTCATCCGTACGCCAAATGGATTGAGCTTATCACCGGTAACTGCCACCTCCCGTGTTGTGCCCATCCGTAACGGATGGCTGGAGTGTCCTCTCCAAATCGGAAATGGGTGGGCTTATAGAGGAGAGACAGACGCTTGCCAAGCCCGAGCAAACGCCTCCTCGTTTTGCTGCTTTGCCTGGGCTATTTTTAAGAGATGGTGCTTTGCCCAGAGGCACCACCCCTCTCTCTGCCATTCTAGTTAAACCCAAAGGAGAGACCAGGTCAATACATTTGGAACTAGTCCGGCTGCAGGAGATGCTGGAAGCTAGTTTGAATGCAGTGATATAGATGAAGAAAAAATAACGATTTGAAAAGAAGCTTTTGTTATGTTCATGTTTCTGTATTGTTCGGTGTTAAACTGCTTTTTAAAAAGAAAGGGACTAACACTGGCCTGTGTATGATGAACATTTGGGGCTGGGGTATAAAATGTCGAGGCTGAGGCAGATTATATATCACCTGTGGAGCTGACAGTGAGACAGCCTGTATAATCACTTCCTTTTTAAAACTAAGATCTACTGATAGTACAGTGCCTATGTGCATGTCCATATGTTAAAAAAAATGTGTGGTTAGAAAATTTATACAATTTATAATATCTGAAAAATTAAATCTAAAATCACAGTTTATTTTTCCAGCACATTTATACTACTAGTTTTCTTCAGTCAGTTAGGTGTACAATGTGTTCACCATTTTTGCCATTTATGGGTAGCTTACTTCAGAAGGGAATACTTGAAACTTTATCAGTATCTTCTAGGTTATAGACTTAAAATCTGTGCCTATCCCAGTCTAGTTGTTTGGATTCTTCTGGTGGCCTTGTGACAGCTAGGTGGCTACGGTGGTACGTATAGAAATTTGAGAACTGTTGAAAGAGCCAATGTTCCCGGAACTTTTGACAACTACCTGGATTCATTTTAATGACAGTTGAAGTAACTTGAAGGACATGAAAACATTGATATTAATGGTAACCACTCGTCATATGATTTGATGGGCAAGGCTAGGAGCAACTAAATTTTAGAGCAAGTTATTTACATGTTGTAGTACTAGGCAACCATTATTTTCACGACATGTCGGGAAAATAACGGTTATGCGTTTTTTCACGACTTGTTTTTTTGACCAATCAGTAAACAGCTGAGCCGTGCTTCTCTTCCTCCCTCTCTCTCTCGATTTGTGGCACGTTTGATTAGTAAAAAAATTGTTGACGGTAGGGTAAAAATGGGTAGACTGCGTGACAACACAAGTCTCGTCACTTGGCGAGCCGAATCCACTGTGCGCGCAACTTTACAATGCAGTGTGAGACGAAGGTCGTACGTGCGCCTGGTGGTACATGTACTTGAGTCAAGAACAGCCAGCATCATACACTTAACCCGATAGCTTTTAGACCTGCCAACTAGCTGGAAGCAAGGCAAAAAGGGGACATGGCCTAGTCGGCCTGGGGCAACCACCATTGCCCCCCCCCCCCCAGTCCCCAGTCTTCTGGCCTGTTTCACAATAATCTGAAAGCACCCTTAGAACAGACATAACGGCTTAATCTGATCACTACTAGTACCTCAAAGACCATTGTGGGCCATGCTCTCGGTCTAAGACTCTAAGTGGCGGGACCATTCCCTGGATTGTGAAACACGTCAGCAGGTGAGTGCATGGGCGCATCCTTACACTCTGACCACCAGTATCAATGTAAAGTCGAGCCCTGAGCCACCAGGAACCTCATGCACCAAGACTAGCCTACACCCCTCCCAAACAACTGAAATCTGAAGATCCCATTCCAAGACAGTCCCGGAAAAAATAAGACAGTTGGCAGATCTGCTGCGCGAGTGGGGCGTTGGCGGTAGGCAGTTTTCATAGCTAGATCTAGTCCTCGTACATGATGTAGGCTGCATAATAATAGCCTATGTCGAGTTCATTCATCATTGTGAGAATTTTGCATTTGCCGTGATAGACCCTAGACCTAACCTCAAACTTTGGCATACTTGGCAGTATTTAGGGAGATCATTTTCCGCCATTTGGATCGAGAGAGAGAGGGAAGAAGAGAAACATGGCTCAGCTCTTTACTGATTGGTAAAAAAAAACAAGTCGTGAAAAAACGTCTGCCTATCTCGCAGCCAAGCATACAAACAAAACTATCAGGTTATGAGAGGACAATAGTTTTATTTAAAGGAAATAAAAACAATCAAATACAATTCACAAGAGACAACACAATAAACCAGGTCAATAAACCTCAATAAACAGCACAATACACGCAAGACAATAAACAAGACAATAAACCCAACCGATAGGCGCGCTGAAGAAGAACCAAAAAAAAAAAAAAAAAATTAAAAGCACGCCTCATCAGTTAATCGTTACATCATAATGAAATAAGAGAATGCATCAAGAGAAAACATTTAAAATTAAAAGTTATTAATAATGATATTCACATTGTAAACTAAATATGGGGAAGGTCCAAGGAGGTTAGAAATAGACTGGAGGCAGTAGTCTCTCTCTGCGCACGCAAACGATGCGCGCAGGTAACATGGCCGCCGCCGCCATGATACTGGGGGCAAACTGTCCGTCTGCTAGCCTTAGCAACGCAATCTGCCCCCAGTTAGGCTATTTGTTTACGCTGGTAAATCAGTGATGCGGGTGGGGCATGGGTCGGGGATAGGCGATGGGTGGGTGATTCTACGGCCTAGCAATCGCGAGGAACACGAATATTAGTAATATGAGGCAAACAGAAGCAAAACGACCGGACATAATATGGTAAATAATAATAAAATCATTGGCAGCGGTATTAGTTAGACATCTAGATCTAGACCTACATTTGACTTAACGCACTATGATGATCATCAGGTCAAGGAGGTAGGGACAGAGTCAGAGAGATATATATGTGAAGAAAGTGAGAAAGATGAACCAAAAATAGTGAGTGTGAGAGAGAGATAGATAGAGGGGGGGGGGGGAGAGTGAGAGAGAGAGGGAGGATAAGGAGACAATAACAGATAGAGAGAAGAGAGAGATGTGAAGAAGTGAGAAGAACAAACAAAAAATAGTGACTGGGAGAGAGAGAGAGAAAGAGAGAGAGAGAGAGAGAGGGGGGGTGGACAAGGAGAGAATATGAGACAGAGAGAAGAGAGACGAGATAAAGAAGAAAGTGAGAAAGATAAACAAAAAATTGTGAGTGGTGGAGAGAAAGAGTGAGAGAGAGGGGGGGGGGGTGAACAAGGAATAATACAAGGAGGAAAACGTGTCAAGTAGACAGTAAATAGGCGCAAATAAATGGAAAAAGTAACATAGGCTATCAATTAATTAGTGATTACTGTTCAGTGAAAAAAATAACACGTGTAGATCTTATAATTTAATAAAGGAAACTGAAGAGTTATTCCATATCAGGAAGAAAACTTAATTTGATTCCCGATAAGATAACAGTAAGCCTTACATGTGATACGCATACCCAGTGTAGCAGGCCAGATTATACCGTACGTCGCTATTTTCCCTGCGGTCTCTACGTCGTGAAAATTTTGTTACCACACTGTCCCGTATAGAGAAAAATGCAGGTTATAAAATGCCTATCCGTACGTCCTGGGAACAATAAGTTACCACACTGAGACAAGTGCAGAATAACACGCTTTCAGTCGATCTGTTCCTCGTGATCACAAATAGTGTGAAATACTATCCAATGTAGCTTCCATGGGGACTCTGGGGACCACTTTTTGTCAAGATAAACCTCATGTGGGATGTTTATTCTCCAAATTTATAATACGTGTATCACATTGGAGCAACCACCGTGATAGCGCTAGAATAAGGCGCTCGCCTATAGTTTTCTTTCGGCTTCTACCTGAATGGAAACAAGGTGTGTAATTGTAGTTACTAGAATGTATAAAATCCTTACAAAAAGATGATTATACTCCTGTGAATTTCGAACGATGTTCCGTAATGACACCCCCCCCCCCTCCAGCAACAATCAGGTAAGTTTTATACCTCTAAGGCAGCTTTCTGCCAGTACAGTGTTGGATGAACTAACGAGTGGGTAATGTGGTTACTGCGTGGGTTCGATAGTAACTCCCTTAAGGATACACAGGATTAACAAACACAGGGTTCTGCCACAGAAGCCCAAAAACAGAAGCCAAGAAAAAGAAGCCAAGAAAACGAAGCCCAACCAGCCATAAGCTGGAACAAGAGAAAAAGACGAAAATATGATTAGGATATAATGACAACATTAATCAGGCAATCAATGGTGGACATACATAGTAATAGTATTAAGTATTAAATCGAAACATCAACACGATATAGAATCTAAGCAATTACTAATTACATACATACATGTAGGGAATAAAAATAATGCTAAAGTTAATGAACTACAACTACAAGTAAGAATTATATATACAAGGAGTTTCCTAGCACACTGGCAACATAAACTAATTAATGTACTAATCAAAGTATGAAGGACATAACAAATGAAGGGGCAAGAACACAATAGTTTCGCTCCACTGAGCCGGTGTACAGCACATCCAGAGTGGCCATTCCATAAAATAATAACGCAGTGGCCAACATGGCCCACTGACCGTCCATAACACAGACGCTGCATCCCAATGCAGGCCATCCTCATAGGCCCACTCCCATTATTAGTACTAACCCGCCCCAGGGCTATTGTATTGGTTACTTCCCTTCCCAATCGATACTGAAGGGTCATGCCCTTTGACCTTAGCCGCGGAGCTATGCCGCCAGGCTAACATGTGTATGACACACCACTAGATACATAAAGTAATGTGTACATTCCTTAAAATGAAACTGTCCTTCACACACTTACGAAACTCATAGAAGCATAATACATCTGGATAACTATAATACATGCACATGATATATATATATATATATGTCGGCGAGACTCATTGCAACATGTGTAGACTCACTGAAACATTGTTCATCCACCGCCGCACATAGAACAATCCTGGGGCTCACCCATGTGAGGCCCAACTAATATTATACATCTCCAATACATGTAATTAATTACACATCTTAAACACTGAACACGCAATCACAATCACACTGCTCTCTATAGCATAGTGGTACTGGCAAGGTACAAAAATACCCGTAATACAATCAAGTGTATAGTGCCACTCGCTGTAACATAAGCCATCCACATCAACATGTCAGGAAATCCTCACTGCCTACCACAACAAGGCAATGCTACACATACACTATATATATGCACACAAGCAAATCGTGATTGCTTGGTTAGCGAGCCATCATTATCATCTAGCACCGCAAACGTTAACTTTGACAATAAAGTCACAATATCAAGACACTGCACTGCACCGCGCATCTTACACGTCTAATGACAATGGCAATTACCGTTGAGCCGGACTCATAATAGTCTCTGTAGATCAGCATTCTCTACGCGGCATCCAAGAAAGGGGGGGGGGGTGCGCAAATTAAAGTCACTTCTAATATAATAGTCTCCAACTTACCCAAAGTCTCTCTGCTGCTGGCGCAACTGGACTAGGCCATGTTTTGGGCGAGGCGCGCCACGGCAGGCCGCCGCCGGTCTAGGTTCACTGTGCTGTCGGCCCCCGTCTCTGCGTCTTTGATGGAGTGTGCTGACCACTCGAACCGGCATCTTATTTATGAGCCAGCGCGGACGTCCGAGAGAGCTATTACGTAGCCCAGTGTTTGGACAAGTGAAAGGCTCGGACGTGGAGTCCAGCCCGACAATAAAACTGGTTAGGGTCCTAACACAATCGAATCCACAGAGCGGTTAAAAGGGTGCGCACAAAAGTCAATTAGGTATCCCAGTAAACTGCAGAAATTACTCTAACGTCCCCTCCAGCAATAATTGAATAAATTTGACCCAGGTTGGAATTATCGGGGATAACATGCGTCTAACTCGTGGTTTACTTTAAATCCGAGATCCTCTTATTAATTATTTCAATAGGACCTGTGCACCAAATTACAACGAAACTAGCACCATTATAAAGCAGAAACTCGCTGCCAAAATTCCAACTGACTACTTACACCAGAAACCCGGTAATAGTTTTAATATAAAATTTCAAAGTGTCAGGACTAACAACATTTGCCAGATTTGTGCGGGATACTTCAGTCCATTAATACCACGTATCTCCATTGATAACAAACGTTATCATGAGTACCTATTTTGTACCGATAGGGTATTGCCTACTCTCAACAATGAATTCGGGTTCCCGTCTTTCTGTCGGTGGATAACAACGGAGGAGCGAGTTGTAAGGAACTTAAAGCCATGATATGGAGTTGGAAGCCCGGTGGTCAACATTTCCAACTGACCAATCAAAATGCGCGCTTTCCACCGTGATGTGAATAACGGGTCCCGCGCTAGTATTACAAGGGAAATAATCCAATTAATGGCACTCGGCCAAGTGTCCCTAAACTGCTATGAGTGACCGTCCCTCACTCACGCACTAGAGTTACCATGAAAGCACATATTAAAAATAGAAAATCGTTCATCCTCTCACACTGGATGATCTAGATCTAGATAAAAGTCACGAGACTAGATTTAGCCCAGAATAGGAATGAGTTCCCTACGTCCCGACCACCCGGTCAGTTTCTAACTCTGTAATAATGTCCCCAACTCCAGACGATAGAAATGGACCTAATCTTCAATTGCTACTCTTATTCTTATCCTTTCAACAAGAAACCAAAGATTCAGGGTTAGGTCTAATAGATCTAGAATCTAGATATAAATTAATATAATAGATTTAGACAACCAATGGCACAGATTAAAATGCACTGGGCAGGGCTACATCAAAAATTTACCCCAATGTCAAAATCACATGACATCTTGAAATTGAATCAATGTATTATTGGGAGGTCCTCATCCCGTCCGTGCCAGTTAAAAAAACACTAAAGAGGGGACTTTTGAGGGGCTTATCAGAAGATTGGGTTTAATATTTGTATGGGACAAAGAAAGAAGAAAGAAAGAAACGAAAGCGCAGGGTAGGGGAGGCCTTCATCATATATTAATTATTAGGCTGTTGCTATATTCCGGTCCCGGACTGATGAATTTTCATAGCCAAATGCCTATACTCCAGTTCCGGACTTATGTGTACATCGATTGCCATGGCTACCCCAGCTCCTTTTCACCTGATTAGTCAATCTGACTACCGCTCCTTGATACAAACTGACTAGACCCTCACGACCCCCAGGTCCAACAAAACATGTAAATCTAGATAGATCTATCAACATCCATGCCTCCATTCGAATGTTTGTTTTCTTACATAGCCTAACTTGGCAATGAAAGACAGCTTTTCATTGGTCCGGGACAGGAGTATAGCTATTTGGCTGTTCTTCGGGAGGACTGGAGTATAGTCACTCTGTAATTATTATGTTTGTTAACTTTTTGGTAAGTGGCGCAAACGGGGGGAAGACCTTCCGTAGTATTTGTGAGAAACTCAGAAACTGACTTGAGGCTGAGGCAACTGCTCAGAAATGCTTCTAATTCAGTTAAAATGTTTTCCAGTCCCACATTTAAATAGGCCTAATTATAATGAAGGTTTAAGTTTTAAAATTATTTTCTTTTTTTCACCGTTAACATTCCTGTTGTTTTTGGTGTGATTATTATGGAGAAGTCTAGATGGTAAAAACTCTGGAACCACCAAAGAATACACACAGGCGAGAAACCCTACAAGTGTATGTTTGTGGTGTATGCTTTGCTATAAAAAAATCTTTGAAAGTCCACCAAAGAATACACACAGGAGAAAAGCCCTACAAGTGTGACGTTTGTTGTGTAGGGTTTACTGATAAAACTAATTTGAAAGTCCACCAAAGAATACACACAGGAGAGAAGTCCTATCACTGTGATGTTTGTGGTGTAAGCTTTGCTCAAAAAAGTTCTTTGGCAGTCCACAAAAGAATACATACAGGAGAGAAGCCCTACAAGTGTAATTTTTATGGTGTAAGCTTTGCTAAAAAAAAGTTATTTACAAGTCCACCTGAGAATACACACAGGAGAGAAGCCCTACCATTGTGATGTTTGTGGTGTAAGCTTTGCTCGAAAAAGTCATTTGGAAGTCCACAAAAGAATACATACACGAGAGAAGCCCTACAAGTGTGATGTTTATGGTGCAAGCTTTGCTAAAAAAAGTCATTTGAATTTCCACCAATGAATACACACAGGAGAAAAACCCTAAAAGTGTGATGTTTGTGGTGTACGCTGTGCTCAAAAAAAGTATTTGAAAGTTCACCAAAGAATACACACATGAGAGAAGTCCTACCGTTGTGATATTTGTGGTGTGGGCTTTGCTCAAAAAGGATATATAAGTCCACCAAAGAATACACAGAGGAGAGAAGCCCTACAAGTACAAGTACAAGTGCGATATTTGTGGTGTAGGCTTTGCTCAAAAAAGATTTTTGAAAGTCCACCAAAGAATACACACAGGAGAGAAGCCCTATCACTGTGATGTTTGTGGTGTAAGCTTTGCTCAAAAATGTTCTTTGGCAGTCCACAAAAGAATACATACAGGAGAGAAGCCCTACAAGTGTAATTTTTGTGGTGTAAGCTTTGCTAAAAAAAGTTATTGGAAGTCCACCTGAGAATACACACAGGAGAGAAGCCCTACCATTGTGATGTTTGTGGTGTAAGCTTTACTCGAAAAAGTCATTTGGAAGTCCACAAAAGAATACATACATGAGAGAAGCCCTACAAGTGTGATGTTTGTGGTGCAAGCTTTGCTAAAAAAAGTCATTTGAATTTCCACCAATGAATACACACAGGAGAAAAACCCTACAAGTGTGATGTTTGTGGTGTACGCTGTGCTCAAAAAAAGTATTTGAAAGTTCACCAAAGAATACACACATGTGAGAAGTCCTACCGTTGTGATATTTGTGGTGTGGGCTTTGCTCAAAAAGGATATATTTGAAAGTCCACCAAAGAATACACAGAGGAGAGAAGCCCTACAAGTACAAGTACAAGTGCGATATTTGTGGTGTAGGCTTTGCTCAAAAAAGATTTTTGAAAGTCCACCAAAGAATACCCACCGGAGAGAAGCTCTACAACTGTGATGTTTCTGGTGTAAGCTTTGCTCAGAAAAGTTATTTGAAAGTCCACAAAAGAATACACACAGGAGAGAAACCTTACAGATGTAACAATTGTGATGTAGGCTTTGCTCGGATAAGTTCTTTGAAAGACCACCAAGGAAAACACACAAGAGAGAAGCCCTACAAGTGTGATGTTTGTGGTGTAGGATTTGCTTGGAAATGTTATTTAAAAAGCCACAAAATAGTACACAGTTGAGAAACCTCCCAAACAAGTGTGATGTGTGCGATGTATGCTATGCTCAGGAAAGAGATTTAAAATGCCACCAAAGAATACACACAGAAGAGAAGACCTAGAAGTATGATGTTTGTGCTGTACTTATTTCTAGTTCTTATTGATTAAAACTGCACACACACAAAAAAAAACAACAACATCGTAGAGAAACCCTGCAAGTGTAATGTCTGTGGTGTAGGATTGGCATGGAAATATGATTCATAAGTCCACTAAAGACGACTGTAACATTGGAAGCGATTAGCAGTACGTTATGGATGATAATAGATTACTCAAACTACTTCCCTTTAAAACAAAACGGTTACAAGTGTTATAATAAAAAAGTGATCCATTGGACAGTGAGTACTAAGTTTATTAGTATATGAAAAATAAAAAATGATATGCACAACACTTCTTATGCTTAGTTGGAAGGTAGAAGAGGAACATATATCTCTAAGCACAAGAGGAACAACTAGACAATTGCACACACCGTCCAGTGACATTCATGGGTGCCAGATCTCCGGTATATTTATGCCAGATTTCCGGTTTCGCTATGTCTCAATTTTTTTCCCCCCAATTTCCCGATCGCCGATGTAAAGAATTGAAAACCAAAACAAACAAAACAAAAAATCTGGTAAATCAAAACAACAAAGCGTAATCTTGCGTTCGAGATATCGGCTTGATCTGCGCCTATTTTTAGCGCCCACCATGTCGGAAGGCGTATCGTCATCATAGGGCTACCGCCATGCCGTGGCTGAGTCGCCATTTTAGATCAATCACCTCACAGTCACATGCATCAGCTGCTCTTCATCACGATGACAATAACGCGAACATGAAAGTGGGCGAAAGGTCACACGGTCACAATATTGTTTCCGGTCATGACCCGCTTCTTCCGCGTATTGTTTGAGTGGACATAGTCTATCATGCGTTGCGCTGACTTCGTCTCATGTTTCAGGCCTACGTCAGAATGAATGCTTTAGACGCCTGGAATGGTAGATCTACGAACTTTGATTATCGATTGACAATGGGTACTTTCATTTGGAATACCCAGTTGCTTGGCTCCGTGTGTACTGTGAATGTGTTGTGCGGACTGATTTCACGTGTTACTACTGTTAGTGTTACGCAAAAATCTAGAATCTAGACCAATGTGGAGCCCTCCACCTAGATCTGTAACGATAGACGTTGTATGGCTATTATTACTACTAATAATCATTGTACTAGATCAAACCCGATGACGGATGCTTCAGTTTACAAAGGCTTGAAGGGCCCCGCCTCAGATTGTTCTACTTTTTTGTTTTCCGGAATCAGTATCATCGGCATAGCCAGCTTTCACTTTATTCAGTCAAAAAAAAAAAAAGGTACTTATATCAAGTCTGAGTAATGCCTATGGGTCTGAGGCTTCTTTTCTAACCGCAGTGGTCGTAAGCAGTGCGAGTAAACAATGGCATACTGCTCTTGTTTTCATGTGTACAGATACGAAAACGTCAAACCTCCAGCAAGTACATGTACATGTAGCTCTGTTTCACTACCTGATGGAGTTTTGACGCTTCCGTTGCCGTCTCTATTTCTGAACAAAGGAAATCCCAGCCTGGAGGCATTGAACTGAAAGTGAGACAACAGGATCTATTTTATTGCCCCAAGAGACGCAAAAATATATAATATATTGATACACGCACAAAAACCAATTTGTTACATGTATTGTCCCTTGGGTGTTTGTGATACCTTTTTTACAAACTTATTAGAGCAAATTTTCCTACATTGAAATAGGAAATAATATTCATTTTATAGAACAAAAACTGCTGCAGTCACACACATTTTACACCAACAAGGAAAGTTATACTTATAGGTGTAATTTAAATACATGTACTGCATTACCCTGGTACCTTATTGTGACATGTAAATTGTTTTGTTCTCTGATACATGTATTTGAAAATTTCCTTTATAATGATGGCATTGGTTTACGCAATTTAGATCTATGTTATTTTTAGTTGGTATGTCTGTTTTTTATCACTCAGGTTTGGCTGATTTGGTCAAAGTGATTTTCAGGTTTCAGACGGCTCCGCTGTTGGCACCCATGCTGACATTGCTCTTATATATACGGTAGACAATGGATAAAACGAAATCAGCGGGACCACGGGTTTGTATTAGGTTTACCTAGACATAGTTTCGGTTTAGTGATAAAAGGCTTGAAAAACGTCTATTTCACGAGAGGCAGCCCAAATCACTATCATAGAGGCCAAATAATGAAACTTTGTAAGTTCACAGGCTAAACGGACTTTACACGTCGTCTCTTGCTCGATGTTTTTGACTGAGAATGAGGACGGGCGATTGCTCATGCCTATGCACAGTACAGAACCGCCGTCCCGCCGATCTCGTTTCCCTTACCGCACACGATGCCACGAAATGCGTCGTCCGCGATAACTAGTGTTGTCTCTCTAATGTCACACATTTAAGTTTTAACATGAAAGGTCAGTCGCGACGTGCCAAATGTAACGTCTGCTGCTGTGTGACTTCGGGCCCGCGAGTTTATGGGCCTCCTTCCTCTCCATCTATCCCTGTAGTGCTGCTGCTTCCATGTAGGCCTTACTGCGAGCAGAACGTTCAATCATGCTCTGTTCTTATTTTTTGAGGGGGGGGGGCGGGGAGGTGTAGTGGGGTGATACAGTGTCTAGACTCGATATAATGACAAATCACAATGGACTGTCCACTGAATCCAGCAATTTTCTTTTCAATTTAACCATGGGGTATTTCGGTTTAGGGCTAGTTTGTTAACAATGATAAAGAGGGGGAAAATCGGGGATTCTTATTTTCTTTCGGTTTAGCCATTTTCGGTTTAACCGTTCTCCGCTGCGCTAATCTTTATCATACTTATAGAAAATTCCCTAATTGACTTGATCGCCGAGCCAACTCGAGGCTGATCTAGTAAGTTGACCCACAAAACATCCAATCAAACAACTCGTCATCGAGTGACATTGTCTCAAGGCCACTTTTGCGTCAGTAACTGTCTGTGGAACATTGTGGAATGTACTCCTTTTGTCAATATATGTCAGGCCTAGGACAGCTCACAGCTAGGCATCAAAGGGAAACCACTACGGACGAGAAGGGGTGGGAAAGTTCACTGAGTGCGGGTGAACCGTAAAGGGGGAGGAGGGCGAGGAAGGTATAGACATGACAAGCGTGCTCGGCTATCTTGGCCGTGAATAAGGAGCAGCTCAGAATTGAGAGAGGGGGTGGCCTTCAGACGCTACAGAGACACGCGGGAGAGAAACCTTACCAGTGTAATGTTTTTGGTGTAGGCTTGCTCGGAACAGTTATTTTAATTTAAAAGTCCACCAAAGATGGCACACGGAGAGACTTTAAAGTGTGATCTTTGTGTTGTAGGAATTTCTAGTGCACACCATTTAAAAGTCCACCAAAAAACACGGGAAAGGAGCCTTACAAGTGTGATGTTTTGGTGTAGGCATTTCTAGTGCACACTATTTAAATTAATGATCCACAACAGAATACACTCGGCAGAGGAACCTTATAAATATGTGATGTTTGTGGTGTAGGCATTTCTATTGCACATGAATTAAAAGTTGACTAGTGATATTGATTTATTTGATGACACTTTGTCGAACTTGTCTGTATACATGTACCGTATCTGAACATTAATTTTGAGAGAAGCCTGATATTGATAAGTATGGCGGCTGTGCTGTAGTCATTCGCTCTTAGATTGGAAAATAATGCACAGAAGACAGTGCAGAAAATGCTCTAATGGAATAATAATTAATTATGCAAATCACTAGACAATAAACATTCAATGCAACCGGCAACAGTTTATTGCAAGACAGTTGAAGATGTTGATTTGGTTGATGATGTTGACTTGACTGATGGTGTTAACTTGACCGATGATGTTGGCATGGCTAATGATGTTGGCTTGTCTGGTGATGTTGACCTGACTTGATGGTGTTCATTATTTTGTTTGATGACCTTTTGTCATACCAGCCCGTTGCTCCAATAATGTGTGAAATGCTTTAGGGAAATACATTGTGTAACCCACATTTCGCCCTTGGCATTTTCGAGACAGAGCCAAAAATAGGTGGAAAAGGGACTTCCAAAAGACATTTCAATTGGCCCGGGCAAAAGGATTTTCGTGAATTCCGCCTAACATATATATTTTGTTTTAATTTTTTTTTTCTGATCCAATCCATAAAACTTCTGCAGTAATTTGCACAAGGCAAGCGGATTTTTTTTTTAATGCAGCCAAAAAGAAGGGAGGCCCCCTACATTTGTAAATAGGACTTTTACGGTCATTTCAGGTGTTACCACACTGAATTACGTGCACATGAACATGAAAGTCACATTCCAGTGAAATTGTACGTAAACTGTAAACGCATTTTCTCAAAAGTGGCCTTAGATATCGTGCCATAACTTGGTCCATTTTCAACACTGCTCATGAAATAATATATTATATATGCATTCTTCTCAGGTCAGTTTGCATTTTCACAATATAATAATAATAATAATAATAATAATAATGTATGGCATTTAAACAGCGCCAGTGCCATTAGAAATGCTCTATGCGCTTTACTTTACAGAAGCTCTCTCACTCGCTCTTTATTTCTCTCACCCTCTCTCTCTCTCTCACTCTCTCTACCTCTCTTCATCTCTCTCTATCTCAGAGCAAATTGTAACTGCAGCCTGTTAGGTGCAGTTCACAGCTCACAACAGTTCACAATTCACAACTTGTATTCTAAAGTATTGTAATAATATTTGAATCTGATCTATTAATGTACATGTATTTATTAATGATGAATTATACATTTTTTGTTGGTGATATGGGGGGGGGGGGGTAAAAGGGGGGGGGGTGCTAGTACTGGTAACTAAAACAACAATGTTATAATACCATCTTGCAAAATGCATAAAGAGAACTGTAATATTTGTCGGAAGTATGCAGAACCCAGCAAAAACCACTTTAGCTCCCCGCAGTTGCGCACATACAGGTCAGGTACATGTATATCACTCAACCAGGCAGATGGTAGACTGAACAAACAATGTTAACATAACACCAAAAACATGCTATAGACGAGAAGGCGGGGTGAGGTTCTCAGACACAGAAAGACAAAATGTATGAACAGTTTTTGATAATGAGGACAGTATCGATGACAACAACAGTAACAGCAACTCACAGGACAAATTCCTGTCCTCACGCAATGTACAAGAAAATTACGACGAGCGTCTTTACAATTGGAAACATATAAGAATTCTGAGACTGGCGTTTCTAAAGCCATAAATGACATTAGGAATTTATTGATATTTCTAATTACAACCATCTGTTTAGAATCAGTTTTGTAATCAACAAACGAAGCCAACAATTTAGTATTGCATATCCACATTCTTCTAAATGAAAGGTATGTTGTTTGTGAGATTTCACTAGATTGTATCACAAATCATTGCCGGTATGAAGAGTTTGTCAAGTATACTACAACCTCCAACCTACTGTTACCGGAAGGGGGAGCGGAAATCCTTCCACCATACCAAATTGCTGCACTTGGATTCCTAAAGAAAGATGTGAGCTCTTCTGTCTTCGCTGGTGACTGCAATTAGATCTTGTGTCTATTGGAAGTGGCTGCGAATGGCTGCCAATGCCGGGAAGCGGAAACCAATATTACTTTAAGTTACACCCTGACAACTTCCAAGTAAAATAGATCGACAAACTGGCACCATAAGGTAGGAACAGGATTGTAGCATTCGCAGGCGAACCGAAAATACGAGACGTCATGCTTCAGATTGATTTTTCCAACTCATCTATTCTCATTTTTTTACCCAACATGATGCCAAATTCATTATGAGATCCTCATTCCAGAATGTTTCTTATATAATCCGTGTGCTTCACAAAGGATTAGTCATCACGTAATACTCTCACATACGGCTAAGATAACCAAGCTTTAACATTGCTGATTACATGCTGATGTGGAAATCGGAAGTCATCAGAATTCTAAATTCATAGAGAATAAAAAGACTCTCATAAATCACAAGTGACAATAATCCCGAGTGCTCCAAATGACATCCACAATAATTATTGCCCTGACTGCAAACACGTGCGAAATTAATGCGTTTTCAGGATGGGATGGAATTTTTGGGAGCACAGGTTTGGCGTTGGGCCGGGAAGAAATTTTGATAACTCTTCATAGAGAAGAGCCAAGAAAATAATTCAGGTTTGTTCTATTTCTCATCCATATTTTTTAATACAACGGTGTATTGTATTGAATGTCATGTAATCTGCAATTTGAGAAATCTTCGGTCCCTATTCACTTTACTATCCCATTAATTATTATTAAATATTATGTGCCAAGTACATAAAAAAATAAATACATAAATAAACAGAAAATATTTTGGGCAGAACGTATGAATAAGAAGTCTGTACAAATGCCGGATTGGTTGAAACACGGAAAACAAAGCAGAAGAAACAAGGGGGAACACTCATGCACGATCTTATACTTAAAAACAACTGAAGTTATTAAAGGCGAAAAGGAGGCAGGGAATTAAAACAGAAGCCAAAACAAATTGGAGATTCTTATCTTCGCAATGCCACGTGCTTCAACTCTTCAAAGGAATCCATTTATCTTTCTTAGGCCTTTGTTCCAGCTCCTTGTCAATGACATGTCTGAGGTGGGCGCAAATCTGCGGCCTCATGGGTAGCAACAGTATCGATATTTCAGAATTTTACATCATAGGATGTTACTAGAGATATCCCAGACTATGATATCTCTGGATGTCATAGGCCAATCCACCCACACAAACTGGTTATTTTCCAAGACTTTAAATGCAACGTTAGTGTAATTGTAAGTTTGAACTATTTTATAACCAGAGAAATGAATTAGGTTTGTCGGGTTTGTAATACATTTTAGTTAAGTTTACAATTGCCGAAAAAAAAAACCCGCCAAAAAACATTCATTCAGTTAAAACAACAACAAACGATTAGCAAATTTACTAGGCACAGCTGACAGGTTTGCCTGGACCTATCGACTATAACCTAACAACCTTGAAAGCAACGACTGACTGGTGGTCTGAGGGCTGAGCTGGATTAAGGACACGACCAACCTCTGATAGAATTTGTCATATCGACAGTCCTCACGCATAGTCACAAAATTTTGTGTGCGTTTGTCATTTTCAGAATATTTAGGTCCGATGGTCAGATGAGGATGGATTGGCTAATTACTAACATTGGACAAAATAGAGAGAAATGAATGCAAAAACATACGCATTTACTGTTGTAATAGTTGGCCAAATCGGACTTTTACCAGTTTGCATCCAGACCACGGCAGAGACAGCCCGATACCACCCACTATCCACGGGGAATTACCATGCATGAGACATCATAATAACAGTATAAACACTCATTTAATAACAATGACTCTACCCATTAATAAAGTTAATGTTCATTAATGATATTGCATTCTGTTAAGTCTCAATTATTAGTTTCATAGGCCAGCGATGGAACCAGCCCATGGGTAAAAAAAAAAAAAGAAAACTTCTAACAACTTAGCCTGAGATTATTGAGATAAATATTTTTTCCAACGGCTATCACCACACACACACAAATCAGATTTATTATTAAATCGGTTCTATCCCTCACATTGACATGCCAAAAACAAAATAAAACTAAAAATAAATGTACATGTATATGTTGGAGGGACTACGAGTGGCTAATGTGGTTACTGCGTGGGTTCAATAGTAACTCCCTTAAGGATACACAGGATTAACAAACACATGGCTCCGCTGGCAATCTTATTTATTCAAAAGCCTAACAAAGGTATCACTACCAAAAAAGGCATAGGAAAAAACCCTACCAAGAGAAAGAAAAACCCCAACCAGCCATACCAAAGTCTCTCTGCTACTGGCGCAACTGGACTAGGCCATGTTTTGGGCGAGGCGCGCCACGGAAGGCCGCCGGTCTATTGTACTGCAAGGTCCACTTGTGCTTCCTATTGTTGCGGCGTCTTTGATGGAGTCTACTGACCACTCGAACTGGCATCTTATTTATGAGCCAGCGCGGACGTCCGAGAGAGCTATTACGTAGTCCAGTTTTGGACAAGTGAAATGTTCGGACATTGAGTCCAGCCGAACAACATAACCGGTTAGGGTCCTAACACAATCGAATTTACAGTACGGTTAAAAGGGTGCACACAAAAGTCAATTAGGTATCCCAGTAAACTGCAGAAATTACTCTAACGTCCCCTCCAGCAATAATTGAATAAATTTGACCCAGGTTGGATTTATCGGGGATAACATGCGTCTAACTCGTGGTTTACTTTAAATCCGAGATCCTCTTATTAATTATTTCAATAGGACCCGTGCATCAAAGCACAACGAAATTAGTACCATTATAAAGTAGAAACTTGCTGCTAAAATTCTAACTGACTACTTATACCAGAAACCCGGTAATAGTTTTAATATAAATTTTCAAAGTGTCCGGACTAACAACATTTGCCAGATTTGTGCGGGATACTTTCGCCCATTAATACCACGTATCTCCATTGATACCAAACGTTATCATGAGTACCTATTTTGTACCGATAGGGTATTGCCTACTCTCAACAATGAATTCGGGTTCCCGTCTTTCTGTCGGTGGATAACAACGAATGAGCGAGTTGTAAGAAACTTAAAGCCATGATATAAGAGCTGGAAGCCCGGTGGTCAACATTTCCAACTGACCAATCAAAATGCGCGCTTTTCACCGTGATGTGAATAGCGGGTCCCGCGCTACTATTGCAAGGGAAATAATCCAATTAATGGTACTCGGCCAAGTGTCCCTAAACTACTATGAGTGGCCGTCCCTTATTCACGCACTAGAGTTACCATGAAAGCACATTAAAAATAAAAAGTCGTTCATCCTCTCACATATATAATATTAAGGCTAGGTATATTTGGGCCGAATACGGCCTAAATAGCGCAAAACCCCCGTTCTGGGTTATTTGGGCCGATAATGCGAGTTTGCAGTTTGCACTGTTCTGGCGTGTTTTTTTTTTTTTGAAACACAGAATTTGTGTCCGTGCAGTATTTCCTAAAGGTAGCGCCAATTACCACATTGCGGTGGCCATTGACGGTTCATCGATCGCCAATGGCTACCCCAGCCCCTTTTCGCCTGATGAGTCAATCTGACTACCACCCATTGATACAAACTGACTAGACCCTCATGCCCCCAGGTCATAGCCTTCTATGCCCCAGGTCCGTCTGACCATTCCAATGCACACTTAAATCGACAATGGACACCGTATTACGCGGTGACAATTGGCACTCCCTTGCCTGAAATACCTTCGGCCCAAATAGCACAGCACCAGGTGGTATAGGCCGTATTCGGCCTAAATATACACTTCCTAATATTAATGGTTAGATGCAAAAGCATTACATGGTTTTTATCATCTCCACTTTAACAAATGCGTCCAGAATCAATTTGTAGAGAATAGGTGGACCCCGGGGTCTACCTATCCGTATAAGAATTAAGATATTATAGGTGGACCCCTGACAGCTTTCATTGGTCCGGGGTCCACTTATCCTAAACCGTCTATATTTTGCTAGGTGACCCCCGGGGTGTACCTAGTGAAATAAATAGGTTTAAGGATGGGTGGACCCCGGGCTGGGTTCATTGTAGTGAAATGTTAAATACTAGGCCTTTCCTAAAAGTGGTGTGTTCCGTAAGAGTGATGAACTTTGCAAAAAGAAAAATTCTGTTGTAATTCAGCAACAAATTCCAGTCACGAGTTCTTATCTGGTGGCACCAGAAACTTGGCATTCAAGTCCACTCACTCACCCGCGGCACCAAGGAAGTAGGATCTCAGCCAATGTAGGCTTACTTGTGTGTACATCGATCGCCAATGGCTGCCCCAGCCCCTTTTTGTCTGATTAGTCAATCTGACTACCGCCCATTGATACAAACTGACTAGACCCTCACGTCCCACAGGTCCAACAAAACATATAAGATCTAGATAGATATCTAGATCTATCCACATCCATGGCCGCCCCATTCGAATGTTTGTTTTCTTGCCCTAGCCTAACTTGGCTATGAAAGACAACTTTTCATTGGTCCGGGGTCCACTTATCCTAAAATGCCTATATTTCACTAGGTACACCCCGGGGTCCACCTATCCACTTCGTCCAGGATTTGAAGCAGTCAATCTTAACCATCTCTCTGCAAACCAGGCTTGAGACTGAGCTTGACGCATAGTTTCAGCTTCTGTAATCTGTTTAAATGGGAGGAAGCATACAGCAACAGATCGATGATAAAAATGTGTTGAGATACATGTGTGCAAAAATTAATTCTTTTCCAAACTGTTCGATTCGGGTTGTGTTAGATGGAAAAATGTAATGGAATGAAAATTGTATACGTACATATGTTTTTTTTTTTTTTTTAATTCTAACATTCACTCACTCAATGAAAACAATTTTGATTGAGGAAATCCATCATTTCAGTAGGCCATGTGTGAGAGGATGAACGATTTTCTATTTTTAATATGTGCTTTCATGGTAACGCTAGTGCGTGAGTAAGGGACGGCCACTCATAGTAGTTTAGGGACACTTGGCCGAGTACCATTAATTGGATTATTTCCCTTGTAATACTAGCGCGGGACCCGTTATTCACATCACGGTGAAAAGCGCGCATTTTGATTGGTCAGTTGGAAATGTTGACCACCGGCTTCCAACTCTTATATCATGGCTTTAAGTTTCTTACAACTCGCTCATTCGTTGTTATCCACCGACAGAAAGACGGGAACCCGAATTCATTTTTGAGAGTAGACAATACCCTATCGGTACAAAATAGGTACTCATGATAACGTTTGTTATCAATGGAGATACGTCATATTAATGGACTGAAGTATCCCGCACAAATCTGGCAAATGTTGTTAGTCCTGAAGCTTTGAAAATTTATATTAAAACTTATGACTGGTTGGGCTTCTTTTTCTTGGTAGGGTTTTTCCCTATGCCTTTGGTTTGGTAGTGATACCTTTGTTAGGCTTTTTGAATAAATAAGATTGCCAGCAGAACCCTGTGTTTGCCAGTCCTGTGTATCCTTAAGGGAGTTACTATTGAACCCACGCAGTAACCACATTAGCCACTCGTAGTTCATCCAACACATGCAAAATACCTCTTATCCCTACCTGAGAAGGGCTGAATAAGTCCGTGTGTTTGGTCCGATTGTTTCACGGGCATAATTAATATAATATGTATTAAACTACTTTCCTAACAAAGCATTCTTGATAGATAGAATGGAATGGATACTGAAATTTCAGGAATCTAACGAATAAGTCTCTGAAATACTACCCATGCAATAAAATAAAGAATGATAACTATTCCACAAATTCGTCTCAGGATACAGTGTCAGTACTTTCAGTGTCAGTGACTACTTTGACAAAATGAAGTTTTAGTCACACTAACCTTCCTTCTACTTCTAGTCTGAGTCAAAATTGGGCAAAACTATTTTCTGTCTTCTCTTTAGTTTACTTTGTATTGTTTGGGTTTTATTTCTCACGTGGGGTTTTGCAACATACAACCTTTTCTTTTTGCCCAATTTTGATTTTTTTTTAAATAGCCCTGCTGCGACCCCACAGTTTTTCTGTGGTTTTTATGATACTTCTAGTCTGAGGCAGGTTCATCAAACCCTCTCAGAGGAGGAACATATCCCCCATGCTCATGCATGCATAATTGTTGTCCTTCACCACAACACTGTCACTGGCAGGTGGGGACATTTGGAATATTTGCACCCTACTTGCTGCCCCCGCTGCCATGACAATGTTCCTGAATAAATGTCAAAATTGGGCAAAAAGAATTGTATGCAGCGAAGCCTCGCGTGAGAAATAATAACCAGATGATACAAAGCAAACTAAAGAGAAGACTTGTATTCGAGCTTCCATACATTCACAGACAGACATGCTTTTGTGCTGCTAACCTAGGAAGAACTTGCAGTTAAGTACACATCCTATTTCGCTGTGATTCTATACATTTCCTGTCAAAATCTTTTAATTTTTTAGTGTTCGATTGTTTTCTCTGTTCCATTTTTCTGTTTTGTTTTTTTTTCTCTAAGGCGAGAACCCAAATTTGAACATTTTCTGTCTTCCCTTTAGTTTGCTTTGTATCGTTTGGGTATTATCTCTCTCCCGGGACTTCACCACATACAAGTTTTTATTTTTGCCCAATTTTGACCTTTCTTATAGCCCTGCTGCGACCTCACAGTTTTTGTGTGGTTTTTGCAATATTTCGTCAGTTCCCGAATAAAGCAGGATTTGATGGGTCACTTCTGCCCTCCGCTGGGCGGGGGTCACTCTTACATTATCCTTTAATTTTAGGCTAGGGCTAGGTAAGCTGAGAGTGATTCTAAACAACACAGAGTAGGCAATTTTAACTTCCATATTTGAATTCAGCATGCCCAAATTAGGGGAGAAAAGTATAAAAAAAATACTTGGACTTATTGGTTACCATGGTAACGCCGCCATCTTGAATTTCGCCTCCGTGTAAACGGCTATTTTTAAAAACTAAAGGCTCCGTCATTTTTCCACAAATGATCTTGAAATTTTGTATGCTTATATTTCAATACATAATAAAAATATTTTAGTATTTTTATTCGGATATCTTTGATAGACGTTTTTCTAAGAAATTCTGAAAATTGTATTTATAGCGCATATTTGTATGTATTTTTCTTGAGATTTGACCATAAAAATGATAGATTTCTCGTAAACTATAAAAGATACTCAAACGTGGATACTAAGTTTTTTAGTATACAATATCATAAAGATGCTATAGTGCAATTTTCATGGAAATCCAACAAAATATAAAAAAGGAGTTGGGAAATTAACGTAAAAAAAGTAAGTTTTGATAAAAACGCGTTTGAAAATTTGCAAAGGTTTTTTGGCTGAAAAAAGTGTCTGAATGTTTACCAAATTTCTCAATACATTCCTGGCCGTTGTGGATCATTCATACAAGTGGGAGTTCCAATATAAGGGTCCCTATACCACAAATCAGCCAGAAATGGCGTTTCATTGTGTCTTGAACTGGCAATTATAGTGTATTTTCTTCGACTGGAAGCGAATATTTTACTCGACCTTCTCCCATGAAAGTCTTGTTTTTTTATGGAAAAACGCTTAGCTAGGTCAAATGACTATCAAAAACGTAAATAGAAATGGTTGAACCTTCCGAAAATCGACAAAAGCAAGAATCGACATTTTGAGCCCAAAACTCCATTTCAGGACCCGTCCCCGTCCCCCCCCCCTCCCCCCACCTTAAGTTAAAAAGTTTTTCAGTTCCACATTTTAAGTAGGCCTAATTATAATGAAGGTTTAAGTTTTAAAATTATTTTCTTTTTTTCACCATTAACATTCCTGTTGTTTTTGGTGTGATTTGTCTAAACCAAAAGCAGTTATTAATTAATATAAGATTTTCCTGTATCCAAAAGATTTCCGTGATCCCACGGTAATCCTTACTTTATAATTCCTTTTTAGTTTTCACCTTTCTACACCCAAAAGAAAATCATGTAAGTCCCTCTTAAGGGAAGGATTTACATTGTATTATCTTCCTCTTAGTCCACCAAGTGAGGGTGCTGTCTCAATAGCTCAGGATCAGTGCCTTTGACTTTGATGTGAAATAAAACAATCCCAGCTCGTTAGTTTTATGCCCAAAGTGCTGGCTTACTTTACACTTAACCTGCAATGACACCCGGGAGCATTTCCATGAGTCCGAAATAGGTCACCGCTAGCGGGTGTATTTTTGGACTGTCTGTGAAAGAGAGTCGTTCTCTTGTACATGCACTCGTACCGTGTTGTTTCATAACCAATATGAACGAAACTTGGCAACTGATCAGAAAATAGATATGGCTATGCAGAAGACAATCTTTATACTTTGCAAAAAAAGCTGTTTAATGTTTACCGAGCTTGTTTCATCTTACTGTATTTCGCAAATGACAAGGAGCACGATTTCATCTTTGAAAGGGCAAGTCTTGAATATAAAATTTCTTCTTTTACGTCCTGAAATTTGAAATTTTTGTGCTTTTTACTTTTCACGTACCGCCTGCAAACATCTATGTACCCCCTGTCAAAACTGACACGGCAAGCCATGCATTCTGGGTAACCCCGTGACCCAGAATAGTCAAGCGATCAGCATGTGCACTATGATTGGACTGGTCGCTTAGAATAACTCACCCAAACTGGTCACACACATTTGATTTATTGCTCTATTCGTCTGTTAAATATGTCTGGGGTGGCAGGATATAAACGTATGATGCAAGTCATTATTATCAGTTCGTTCATGTCTGTGTTGACTATCCTTAGGTAATCAGCTTGCGTTAAACGATGAAACAAATGGGGGAAAGTGATTTAGATATGAATGTCACAAATCCCAGACTGGGAGATGTAATAGTTTATGACAGGACAACAATCACGAACAAACAAGTTTAACACTTAACAGAACAATCCATCAGACTCACACATTTATTAAACATAATTATACAGATAATAGCGCAATTACATACATTATATTATTGCAATTAACTGCCGTACAACGGCCTTATTCTCACACACACTCTCCCTCGGATCCACAATCCGGTAGTCACTCCTAAAGGCACTTCGGCCTCAGCCTCTCCCCTCAGGGTCTTAATAGCACATTAACAATTCACTGGCACCGCAGTCTCTCAATATCACCTTCCTATTGTCATACACCTTAGCACTCCCCTAGCACCTCAGCAGGGCAATAACACATTATTATTTCCATAGCCATCAACATGGCAACAACATAGTATCAGTTCACTAGCCTATCAACATGGCAACAATATAGTATCTCATTCACTCTCATATCTACGTCCTCTGTCCGTGGCCTGACTGCCACGACTTTATGTGCCTCTACTGTCCTGCACTGACAGCCTCACTTCTGGCCTATGTGTGGCCTCCGGCCCTATGCTGGCCTATCCCCTGTGCTCATCGAGGTGGCTCTGCGGCCCGTCCCCGACACCTACAAGAATAACATTACATTGGTATAATACCCTACCATTTCTATTCACTCCACCTCTCCTTACAACCCATGAAGCGTACACACACTAGTTCACCTTTCACTCACCACACATCTTACGGTAACACACCTCCCTCGGAGTACACACTACTCACTCGCGCTACAAATCCATGAACTCACTTTCATCTATCGCTCATGGCGCACATTGCTATATCCAATATCAAGGACTTCCACATTCCTCACATATACTTATTTACATCATGGTAATACACGAATATAATATAATACATCAATCATAATAATCAATCAACGTTCTACATACCAGTCATTACTGGAAAGACTCTCACTAGTCTTCTCGACTGCTTCCTTTATGTCCGCCCGATGGGCTCTTATTCACAGGTCCGATCCGTAGGACCTTCTAACTTGCAGTGATAGTAATACCGCGCTTTCGCCTCATTCAGACCCTCCCCCTACTCACAACAGCACGCTTAACTTGCTGTCTACTGTGAGCCCTTCTTACTCTACACCCGCTCTGTAGCAATCCCCTTAATTGCACTCACTCCACTCGTGACATCATCCCCCACCCCAAAAAAATTAATGCAATTAATTTCAAATCGCATCAAGATGACTGTCAACGAGTGAGCGTGAGCAATACCTACACTAAAAAAAAATGACCTAGCAGTTCCCCTAGTATATAGAATACCGAAATCAGGGGAAAATATGGGGATCAATATGGTCTGAAATATGCATATATGTGTCAGTCACATCATGAATAGCTAACTAACCCCAATACTTAATACAGAATCAAAAACCATTCAACCTATCAACCATTCTTCATATCCTATTTATAATGTCAATATTTTAAAGTCGACTTATTCACACAGATCCTGTCAATGTTCCTGTCCTCCGATGTATAAGCTCCTGAAGTCTTCCCCTAGGCTCGACTAAGGTAGTCGGCGATATGATTGCTGGTTCCTGGAATTGGTTGAATAACGAAGGTATACGGCTGCAAAGCCAATGCCCATCTAGACAAGCGTGGGCTGGACGAACGATTCTTCGACAAAAATGTCAGTGGCTTGTGGTCTGTCTGGATACAAAATTCTCGTCCCATGAGATAACGTCCTAGTTTCTGGACGGACCAGACAATGGCAAGACACTCACGCTCTATCACAGAATACTTTCTTTCTCTCTGCAATAACTTCCTACTGACATAACATACAGGATGGAGGCATTCGTTCTTCTCCTGTAGAAGACAAGCGCCGACACCAGAGTCCGACGCATCCGTTCTGAGGATAAAATTAGATCGAAAATCGGGTAATATCAGAATGGGTGACGATGATAACGCTGTCACCAAATTATCAAATGCTGTCTGACATTCAGACGTCCACTGGACCTTATCGGGTTGTCCCTTCTTAGTAAGGTCAGTAAGAGAAGATGACAAGGAGGAAAAATTTGGAATGAACTTTCTGTAATAATTTAAAATTCCCACTAAGCTTCTGACTTGTTTCTTTGTTTTTGGGATTTGCAACCCTACTAACTTGTCAATTTTTGTTTCTTCAGGTCTCTGAACACCTCTACCCACGATATGTCCTAAGAATATTATCTCTGGACATGCCAAATCCATCTTTGCGGGTTTAGCAGTTAACCCAAACTGGCGTAATCGTCGAAAAATTACTGTTGGTGTCTGAATATGATCAGACCATGTCGACGTATGACATGCTATATCGTCAAAGAATGACACGACATTAGGTATGTCCTTCAACACTAGTCTCATTAATCGTGCAAACGTCGCTGGCGCGTTTACCAACCCAAATGGCATGACCTTAAATTGGAATAATCCAATGGGCGTTTGGAACGCCGTGTATTGTTTAGACTCCTCAGTAAGCGGGATTTCCCAATACCCTTTCGTCAAATCTATCTTGGAAAACCACGTGGACCCGGCCAATGAAGCTATTAATTCCTCCTGAAACGGGATAGGCTCCCTATCGCCTACCGTAATAGTGTTCAATCTTCGAAAATCAATACAGAACCGCACCGATCCATCAAGTTTTTTCACGAGGACGATGGGTGATGAATACGGCGATGTTGATGGTTCTATCACATCTAACTTCAACATTGACTCAACTTCCTTTATGACTCTATCTCTCGAAGAAAAAGGCAGCGGATACGGTCTAAGAAATACTGGCTTATCCGAAGTCAACTTTATTTGGTGCTGGATCACCGTAGTGCGACCCGGCAAATCCGTAACAACATCCGGAAATGACGCTAACAGGGTCTCAAGTTCCCTACTCCTTGAACTCGTAAGGTCAGGGTTAATTTTAACGTCCCTGTAACCTTGTGTCGGAGTTAACTCCGGCAATTGAATTTGCAACTCTTGCTGCGCCTCGGTGTCGCTTACGTCACAGTCCGACTGGTCTACGACCCCCGTACAAGCAGTAGAGAAGACAGTCTCCTCTGGTCTTGTCTGTGCACACAGATACTGTGGTCTCTCATAAAATCTCTGTAGCATATTAACATGGAAAACCTTACTCGTTCCATCAATGTGGATAGCGTAATCTACCTTTGAAACAACTCGCTCAATAACATAAGGGCCTTTCCATGTCATCAATAACTTATTATGTTCCGTAGGTAACAACAATAGGACCTTAAAAATTCTCAGTTTGGAACCTCTATCTTTATAGTCTTTTGCTCTTTTCGAAGCGATACCAGAAGCTTCTTCTGCTATAGTGCGCGCTGAAGATAGTCTTTCTCTTAAATCAACAAGGTACTGAAACACCGAAATCTGCTCATCGTCTCCCGATGATGGCGACGTCATCATGTCCCGAAGAACATCAGTTGGGCCCCTAGGACTACGACCGTACATCATTTCGAACGGCGAGAATCCCGTTGACTCCTGCCGTACCTCTCTGTACGCGAATAACACTGCAGGGATATATCTATCCCAATCTTTAGGGCGATCAGCAGCTACCTTACGCAGCATCGACTTCAACGTCGAGTTCAATCTCTCGCACATGCCATTAGCCTGCGGATGATAAGGGGTGGTAGTGATGGGTTGTATACTGAATAAGCGGAACAATTCCTTCATCATCTGCGACGTAAATTGCGCGCCCCTATCAGACAGAATTTGCTCTGGTATTCCTACCCTAGCGAAAATTGCAAACAACGCTTCCGCGACTGCCTCAGACGTTATGGTCCGCAGAGGAACCGCCTCTGGCCATCTCGTAGCATTACATATGACCGTTAAGAAAAATCGATTCCCCCTATCGGTCGCTGGGTGAATGGTAGCCAACAAGGTCTATCGAGACCTTTTTAAACGGTTCCGAGACCGTGGGGATCTTCTGAAGAGGAGCCTGGGGTGTACGACCCTTATGCGTCGTCTTTTGGCACGCACTGCACGTCTTACAATAGACCTGCACATCTCTGTGGATCGATGGCCAGTAAAAATTTTTAAGAACCCTTTCTTTGGTTCTAGCTATCCCCATATGACCCGCTAATGGGACATCATGTGCCAAATGCAATACTGTTGCGATCAGCAACGCTGGCACAACGACCTGCTTTAAAATGGAGGACACCGTTACATACTTACGGAACAGAATGCCCGCCTGAACAATAAAGGAGGACGACCCGTTCTTATATCTCCTCGTTTTCTCGGTTCGTGCTTCCCCAAAACATGGGTTTAATGATGGATCCTCCCTTTGTAATCTCGCCAAGCGCTCTGGCGTGATATCTAGGTTGACCGCTGGCGTCGCCAAAGGTCTAATCTTATCTTTATCCGCTACCCGTCGACGTGTTTCGACCGCGGCGCAAAAGTCAATACCTTTTGATTGCGACCATGCTTGCACGTTCTCATCGGAAGGGGAAACTACCCGTGATACATTCCCAATGATGAGCTGGGCGCCTGGAAAACAACCAACGACTGCTTCGACTTCCCCGCTAAGGAAAGGTGTATCTATCAATATTCTTGCCATGGGTAATTTCTCAATGGCCCCCGAAAATTGGATGCACGGGACAGTCTCACCTGTAAGCTGTGAATCCCGAATGCAATCCCTATGCACTCCCACAACGGTAGATCCTGTATCTCGTAAAACCGAGACCGGTTCGTCCCCAACAAACCCCGGATAAACCCTAAGACCACCTCCTGTATGACATGAATTTATAACGGGGATCTTTCTCCCACAAGGTAAAACACCGGAAGATAATAACTTCTCACAACTGGGACACTTAGAATACTGTCCGCCTCCGTTGTCCGGTGTAACACACGCAGCCGCATGATGAAATTTATTTGGGGAACATGGACTGGAGCTACTGTCCACGTTCGCCGCTATCCTACCTGCAGGGCAGTTCACGCTGATGTGATCTGCTCTTCCGCAGTTCCAACACTTCGCGGCCCTACACTCGCGTGAAAAGTGACCCACGCGTCCGCAAGTCCAACACTCCGCTCCCTGTGCTGTACTAGGCCTGGGTCCCCGTGACCCATCGCGACCGGAACTAGAGTCCCTATGCCGTCGGTCATCGGCAAAGGTCACAATTCGCCCCCGGCCATTACCGCGACCTAGCCCTCCTGCTCGGTCAAACTTACCGGATCCATATGCCGGTGATTGGTGATAGCCCCTACGCTGCCCCTGGGCTTGCCCGCTATAGGCACCACGCTGACGCGACCTGTCCCTAAGTCCTGCCGGCGACCCCTCGACAACGGCGACGTACCCAGCATCTTGGACGTACGCCCTGGCGACTGGTTTGGACGGATGTGCCGTACGGTATGCTTCCGCCAACTTAGACGCCTCCTGCACCGTCGCGGGTTCGTTCTCTTTCAGGAAAGCCACCAGATCTTTGTGGCACGACGCGTACAGCTGGTCACGGATCATTAAGTCTTTCAGTTTAGCAAAATCCGTGCCCACATGCGCCAAGTCTACCCAGTTCGCGAAATACTCAGTTAGTCTCGCGACGAAGGCAGCAAAGTCCTCCCTGGTATCTGCACGTGCTCGCCTAAACTGCTCCCGGAAATATTCCTCGGTACGCGCAAATCGGCGAAGCAGCAAAGCCTTCAGCTTATCGTAATCTTGCACGTCTTCGCGCTGTAGCTCTTTAAAGTAGGTTAACGCTCGCCCCTGCAATAGAGACGCCAGGTACGTGGCCCATAATTCCTTATTTTCCCCCCATTGCAATTGTGCGTTCAGTTCGAACCTGTAAAGGAAGGCGTCTATGTCGTCCTTCCGGTCGTCGAACGTAGGGAGCTTAATCCTAACGCCACCTTTATTGTGTACCTGCCGCTCAACTGTTTCTGTTGGCGCATTCTTTTTGATTTCCAACTCCGCTATTCTTACTCGCGCGCCTGTCTCCCGCTCTTGAGCTTCTATCTCCTTTAACCTTATCTCCTGCTCCCGTTCTTGAGCTTCTATCTCCTTTAACTTAAGCTCCCTCTCCTGTTCCTTATCCTTAGCCTCTCTCTCCTGTTGCTTATCCTTAGCCTCTCTTTCCTCTTCCTTATCCTTTTTTTCCTGCTCTCTATCCTTAGCACGCTCATCGCGCATTTCTGCCTGCTGTTCTTTAATCCAGCCGCGTAGCTCTTCTCCCTCCAGGCCAAGTTCCTTACCCAACTTCATTAGTTGTTGGAGTTCCGCCATTTCACAGATTTATGGTTATGGTATGTATACTATGAAAACGGCTACCCTGTCGGTATGATCACTAGCAACACGACCAGAGACCTGAGATCACACCAGATATAACAATACCCAATTCAGAATACAATTCAGAAATTTACCTTTACAGCAAAACTAATTCTATATCTACAAAATGTATAGCACTATTAATTATAAAAGAAAATAGAAACGACAAGAATGAAGAAATACAGTAGAAGGACCACAAGTACGTCAAGGACAACGAACCAGACTAGGACAAAGCTTCTACAAAAAAAAACTATAATGGAAAAAAATGCAACCTAACTACGCCGATTATACTACACGGTACAACAAGAACAGAGTCTGAAAAAAAAGAACGTATCTACAGAAAGGTAGAAGAGGGACAAGAGAAACGTCTTCCTAAAACAACGAGGAAGATAGAACGCTACAATCTAAACAAAAATACAGGTCCCTATAGAACTGTTCGCTGTGATGAACGAAGTTCCAAATTTAGCCCACCTCCCGAAGAGGACAAACTACGCTCACCACAGCAAACCCGCGCCACCGCCCGTATAACCTATAACGACAACAAAAACAGCAAAAACAGGGAAAAAGACAGATGAAAAGACAGCCCTTAATCCAGGGTACAAAATTTTTGACTTTTACTTAACTTTCAGCCTTATGCGTTTAAGTCCTCGACCTAATCGGAGCTCTGGCTGCTTGTCTCCTCAGGCTGCACGCACACACACTGTCTCTGCAGAAATTTAAGTACACATTAATACATATTCATCAAAATACATGCATTAATACATATTATTATTCATAAACATACATAAATCATATCATCATGAAATTTCCATTCATCCCACGAACAAGGACAACAGAACGAATTCCTAGCACAACAGAAAAACAACTAGATATAATGAATACACAATGTCAAAATGACCACAGGTAAACAGGACGAGCCCCCAGTGTCACAACGGACGAGCCCCCAGTGTCACAAATCCCAGACTGGGAGATGTAATAGTTTATGACAGGACAACAATCACGAACAAACAAGTTTAACACTTAACAGAACAATCCATCAGACTCACACATTTATTAAACATAATTATACAGATAATAGCGCAATTACATACATTATATTATTGCAATTAACTGCCGTACAACGGCCTTATTCTCACACACACTCTCCCTCGGATCCACAATCCGGTAGTCACTCCTAAAGGCACTTCGGCCTCAGCCTCTCCCCTCAGGGTCTTAATAGCACATTAACAATTCACTGGCACCGCAGTCTCTCAATATCACCTTCCTATTGTCATACACCTTAGCACTCCCCTAGCACCTCAGCAGGGCAATAACACATTATTATTTCCATAGCCATCAACATGGCAACAACATAGTATCAGTTCACTAGCCTATCAACATGGCAACAATATAGTATCTCATTCACTCTCATATCTACGTCCTCTGTCCGTGGCCTGACTGCCACGACTTTATGTGCCTCTACTGTCCTGCACTGACAGCCTCACTTCTGGCCTATGTGTGGCCTCCGGCCCTATGCTGGCCTATCCCCTGTGCTCATCGAGGTGGCTCTGCGGCCCGTCCCCGACACCTACAAGAATAACATTACATTGGTATAATACCCTACCATTTCTATTCACTCCACCTCTCCTTACAACCCATGAAGCGTACACACACTAGTTCACCTTTCACTCACCACACATCTTACGGTAACACACCTCCCTCGGAGTACACACTACTCACTCGCGCTACAAATCCATGAACTCACTTTCATCTATCGCTCATGGCGCACATTGCTATATCCAATATCAAGGACTTCCACATTCCTCACATATATTTATTTACATCATGGTAATAGACGAATATAATATAATACATCAATCATAATAATCAATCAACGTTCTACATACCAGTCATTACTGGAAAGACTCTCACTAGTCTTCTCGACTGCTTCCTTTATGTCCGCCCGATGGGCTCTTATTCATAGGTCCGATCCGTAGGACCTTCTAACTTGCAGTGATAGTAATACCGCGCTTTCGCCTCATTCAGACCCTCCCCCTACTCACAACAGCACGCTTAACTTGCTGTCTACTGTGAGCCCTTCTTACTCTACACCCGCTCTGTAGCAATCCCCTTAATTGCACTCACTCCACTCGTGACAATGAAATATTAACAAAATACGACATAACATCACGTTGTTAGTGAGAGTTGACATTGACCCCATTTCCCTCTACTCTTCTTATGACTTGCCGAACTACACGGTTTAGTAGCACAGATACGGGCTACGGGATGTTGTTACGTCAGCCTGTTTTACCATTTAGATCTAGATAATTCACACCATCATTTTGAGAATAAGACTAAAAAATAATGAAATTACATGTATAGTTTTTGTGAATGAATGCGAAGTTTTGAACAGCTAGATCAGGGGTGCTCAACCTTTATTAACATAGGATCTACTTTTACATTTCCCAGCCTTTGGAGATCTACCAGTCTGGCGAAGTCCTGAAAAAAAATAAAAGAAACAAAACCTTTGCTGGTGGGCCTATCGGCATTATTCACTTTAACCTACAACTTAGAGTTTTAGATACAAAATGCAGTGAACCAAAAACATATTTTATTTTAACAACGCACTTTACATACATATACCTCGCGGGTATGTCCTACATTCATCCCGCGATCGACTGCCAAGCACTTGAAGATCGACCGGTGGATCGCGATCGACTGTTGAGCACCCCTGAGCTAGATAGTCTAATTTGAAACAGAGATTTTGTCAAGTTTTCAAAAAAAACTAGTGTTTAGAATGTCCGCGTTTTGAGAATATTTTCCTCTATAAATGTGTTCCAAATTCTGGTGGTCTAAAAACCCCATAACTTTTTTATTTTGGTATGGATTTTCATAATTTAAAAAGCATAATAAATAATTAATATAATGCTTAGAATGGACCGAACTTTCCGGTGCACATAGCTGAAAAGATTTGATGTGAATAAAAAAATTTCCAATAGCAAAGCTGCTTTTAAACCTGCCTGTGGAATATACTAATATTCTCAAGAATGATGCCCTGTTTTGAGAGACTAGGAAAAGCAAGATGGAAAGGAGTATTCCACTCAAAAAATAACTCATAACTCAGCTACACAACAACAAGATGACTAGGTCTAGGCGATGTAGCACTATTTTCATCATTGTTGAATTCACTAGAACGTCTATTTATCCAATAATCATTGCTCGCAGTCTCACTTTCAAATTATTCACCGAAGTCTAAATCATTTCGATTGACATACATGGTTCAGGTGCATAGTAAACCCTGCGCTTTCCAATTGACTAAAAAAACTTGCTTTAATCACTCAATAACTATGAAAAGGTGATGGAAGTCGGATGCAGAGGTTCATAATGATTATCGGTACTAGCAGTTTGTAACAGAAGTTACTTGGGTTGTGCAGTTAACTTTGTAGCCCAATTTAGAGATGCACTGCAACATTCCCCAATCGGCGAAATAGGCGTCAGTAATATGCATTACCGGAAATTCATCGATCGGCAGGTTGAGTGTCAATGAGAGATGATACATTGTCACTGAACTTTCCAAATGAGGTTACTAGACAAAAATGGTGGTGCTTCACGCAATAAAAATAAGCCTACTAGCTACCCTTTTGTTTTCTCACCTTTCCTTGGGTTGTTAATGTTAGGCAAGTGGAGGGTTGAGAGAGATAATAAGAAACAGAGAAAGATGGTGGAATTAATCCGAGGTGAGGCCAAGTAGGCTATCTCTATAGCCATCTATATGTGAATTAGTTGTTGTCAGTTTATTTTTCCCCTCTTTTAAAGAAAATAACTGCTGCTATAATTATTAGTATAATGTAAAGAGGCTGGCCCATGATAGAGAGGGATGGAAAGTGTTTGTTGGTGGCCTATACCCTGATCCAGGGTGAGAAAGGCAATGATGATGATGATGATAATTATTAGTGCGTGACTCCCTACAACCAACTCCTGATTTGCTAAGACTGATCACATCTAATACAGAAGCTAAGGCCTGTTAAATGAAATAAAACTGATTTGCTTTTCTTTCAGTTGCTGAATATCTGCAGCTTATAACATCACATGGAGGACTCTGGACATAAAGCCTGAAATTTAAGGCACAGATTCTGAAACTTTTGAGATTTGACTGGCTGCATGGTGCACTGCAAGAAGTTTTAACTAGAGTCAAAATTAATTATAGTTTAGTTGGGATGGCCATTCAGCATTTTACAACTGAGGAAGGAAGAAGAGAGTAATAGATGTCTTTTCTGGTGTGTGTATGGCCTTTTGCGTCTTTACAGACGGTCTTAGCAGCTAGAATATTCACTTTCGCTTTGACTGACAGCTTCTCTCGTGGCTTATTCTACCAATGTTTGACCCGAGAGTGCGATGGCAGTGATTGCAGGTCAGTCTTTTGGGTTCACTTTGGCGAGTGTTTTCATTCCGCCTCTGTCGTTTTGTCAGGTATGTTTCTTTTGCCTTGAAGTCTATTGCGAGCGTGCCACTGCGCAATTTTTGTCTCCATCTGCTTCGATCATTTGCAAGGTTCTCCCATTCATTGGGGTCGATGTTGAATGCTTTCATCGTGACCTTGCAAGTGTCTTTGAATCGCAGATGTGGCCTACCTCTGGGTCGGTTGCCAGTAGCGAGTTCCCCGTAGAGAATTTGTCTGGGGATGCGATCATTTTCCATACGGTGGAGATGTCCAAGCCACCGCAGTCTTTTTTTGCCTAGGAGAGCCTGAGTTGATGGAATGTTGGCTCGGCTCAGAACTTCGATATTTGAAATCCTGTCTTGCCACTTGATCTTGAGAATTTTGCGTAGGCAGCGCAGGTGGAAGGAGTTGAGGGATCTTTCATGTTTGGAGTAGGTGGTCCATGTCTCTGAGCCATACAGCAGGGTGCTTAGAACGCAAGTTTGGTACACGAGTACCTTTGTTTTGATGGTCAGCTTGCTATTGTTCCACACCCTTTTTGAGAGTTTGCCAAAAGCTGTGGCCGCCTTTCCTATTCTGGCATTTATTTCAGTTGTTATGTCTGTGCTACCATTGATGGTTGAGCCTAGGTAGCAGAATTTTCCCACTTGCTCCAGAGGAGAGCCATTCAGCATGATTGGGTTGGGGTTTCTCAAGCCTTGTGTCAAAACTACAGTTTTTGAGACACTGATCTTTAGCATGAATTTGTCACAGGCTTTGGCAAGGCTATTGATGAGAGCCTGGAGCGTGGTTTCATCGTGGGCCACGATTGCAGCATCATCTGCGAAGAGGAGCTCTTGTAACATAATATGCTCTGTACGAGATTTTGCTTTTAGTCTGGCAACATTAAAAATGGAGCCGTCCACTCTGGTGTTAATAAGTACTCCACCTGAACATTGACCAAAGGCATTCTTGAGTAGGGCTGCAAAATATATACCAAATAAGGTAGGAGCAAGAACACATCCCTGCTTCACACCGCTGTTTACCGCAAATGGATTGGATGTGCACCCCTCAAAGTTGACACATGCCCTCATGTCAGTGTGGAAGGATGCAATAAGTTTTAGCAATGTTGGTGGACAGCCTATGGATTTAAGGACTGCATACAGGCCAGATCGGCTTACGGTGTCGAAAGCCTTTGTTAGGTCCACAAAGCATGTTATAAGCGGCCTGTTTTGTTCTTTACATTTTTCTTGGATTTGCCGAAGTGCAAATATCATGTCAATAGTTGATCGTTTGCTTCGAAAGCCACATTGTGTTTCTGGTAAGACTTTTTCCGCCAGTTGTTGAAGGCGGCAGAGGATGACGCGAGCAAAAGCCTTTCCAGTAATGCTGAGGAGGGATATGCCTCGATAGTTGTTGCAGTCGCCTTTGTCTCCTTTGTTCTTGTAAAGTGTGACAATTTTGGCGTCTCTCATATCATGTGGTATCACGCCTTCTTTCCAACACTGCAGTAACAGATTATACAGGTGTGGTAATAGTGGGCCCTTTAGGTCTTTTAATACCTCTGCAGGAATGTTGTCACTTCCTGTGGCTTTTCCAGCAGACAGGTGGTCGATTGCATTGGAAAGCTCGACTAAGGAAGGTTCAGCGTCAAGTTCGGCCATTATTGGCAGTTTTTGGAGGTGTTCCTCAAAATCTGGTGGGATATTTTTCTCAGTTGAATACAACAGAGAGTAATGCTCTACCCACCTATTCAGTTGTTCATTTTTATCTGTGATGGGTTCACCATTTACAGACTTAAGTGGGGCGCTTTTGGTGATGATTGGCCCAAGAGCTACTTTCATCTGACTAAAGGCGGTTTTCATATCTCCCTTTTCATTTGCCTCTTGTATGCTGTTACACAAGTCTGTCCAGTATTTGTTGGCGCAACGTCTTACCTCCAGCTGAAGTTTAGCTTTTGCATTTTTTCACAAAGTTTAAGGATGGAAAATGTGGCACATAAGAGTGGGGTTAACTCACATGAACGAGCGGCTTTGGGTATCCTGAGTACTGCAATAAAAGAAGAACTATGCGAGTGTAACAGGGTGACAGATTCACAAGGTATAACTAGCGTGGGAAGATAGTTGACGGCGGGGAGACAGTTATTGTAGGCCAGAGGGTGAAAGTAGGGGGATGCCACGGAAAAACGCGTTGACACCCGAAAAGGGTAGTGTTTACTCGACCGCTGTACTTGGCGATCAGATCACCTGGGAATTGCTTGGGGGTAGAGATGCTTCAGTAGTATTTGACGTGGAGTCGACGGGGGTGGCTATTAGGATAACTAATGTACACTCGGTGAGCGTCTTGGGACGCTACCTGACCGGGTATAAATCCCCGAACGCTCCTTCCAACTTCAGACCGCTGAGAGCACTCACCAGCTTCGTGCCGAAGAGGAGACCACAACTGCAACTGTAACTTCGTTCTAGTCTTGTGAGTGGGGAGGGTCAGGGAACCCGCAAACACCCCTTGTCAGAGCGTGGTATCTTTGGTGTCTTGTCGGCATTTGAGCTGTTGCTGAGTGAGGAGGAAGAACAACACCTTCTTGGCTTCTCAACTTCTTGTTCTTTGATTAACGACATCGTGGCTTCTTGGCTTCCCGACCTCTTGGTGCCTGCCGATACCTGTTGATCTAACTGCGCTGTCAAGCCAGAGTAGAGAGGAGGAACCAGTGCCCAGAAAGCGCCATACACTCCTAAAGGAGAGGTTTCCTTATGCTGAGTGTTCCTATGTGTTTTATAAAATGTGCTAGAAATTGAATATTACGAAGCCTTTTAATTATCATGTATTGATTTGCATTGATTTCATTCCATCGAAATTCACGTGAAATTGTATGACCTATGTTCCTATTATTGTTGAATGAATTAATAATTATTGTATAGATAAGCAATACAGATATCGTTTGTTATAACTTATAGAAATAGAAGTGAGTTAGTCGATTACTTAGTGCGTTTGTGCCATGCCCATCACGGCTGGTGTCAGAAGAAAGCCAGTGAGAGGAAGAGTGCGTGAAATTAATCCATTAATGTAATAGCAAAGTTTAGCCAAAAGCAATTGATCACCCAGAGCATCCATCCTGACTATTGAGATAGGGTTAAGCGCAGAGTGTCAGCGGGAGAGAAAGTGGAAACATCACAGCGAGCATTATACTAGTAGTTCTCAACCTGTGATTGGTGTTGATTCAGATCAATTGAAGGTGAGGATCTTTTTAATCATAGTATGGAAGTAACTAAGTCAGAGTTAACTAATGATTCAACTTCTAAGTGCCAGAGTTTAAGGAAAACTGATGGCAATGAACAAAATGAGATGACACTTGAAAATGGGATTAACAGTGTGGATATGATGTCAGATGTTACAACAGATGTGAAAAAAGAAGAATCTGATAATGTGGTTATCACTGTTAGTGGTAGTAGTAGCAGTAGTAGTAGTGAAGACAGTAATCACTATAGTGATGAAAATGTTGAATTGTCAACAAGAACAAGTGACAATTTCACTGAAAAACTAAGGGCTGTATGTAAAGAGCTTAAAGAGGAGGAGACAGAAATGAGTGTGTCCCAGATGAGAAGCTCCAACACTTTGCATACTGGTGATACAAGTCCCAGGACCAACAGTCATTCACTGTGGACAAAAGTGGAACCTGAAACAAAAATTGAAAACTGCGGTGAGTACAATTAAATTGCTAATGTTGATACACTAGCTCATGGTCCTGCCAAAACAATGACCAGAGTGTAAAGGAGAAATCTTGTACTGCTTGGTGGCATTATGGATATTATCTGGACAGATACTTAGACTGTCATATAGATGAGAAACGCCATCACTGTGTGACATAAATCTGGCAAAGACTATACAATACTGCACACAAGCAACATAGATATCCAAAAACTGGATGGAAAAGGCCTATAAAACACACCCACCAATGTGGTTTCAATGTTTGTTCTTTCTCAGGACTCTTGGCAAGAAGTATACAATGCAATCTTCAAGAGCATAACTATTGCATAGACAGTAACATTGATATAGAGATTATAGAAGGGAATTTGTAAGACACCAAAAAGAGTGGTCTGTGTTGTTAATGTTATACCACATGCTGCAAGAGCTGTGGAAATAACCTTGATGTGATAAACTATTTCATGTTATAAAGCTTCAAATTCACAGCCTGTCATTTCTATCCTTCAGTTTCATCAATTGTCTCCAAAATTACAAGTACCAGCGGCAGGTCAACTAAAGTATAATGTTATTCTGTGACATTTTTTCTTTTTCATCAGGTCTGAGATCATTTGATGTCTCGATGCCTCAGCCTAGTGCTGTTGCCTCAGCTTTTCCATCAGGGTAGTTTTGTCATCATTTTATAGCAAATAGATTATGAGTTCCTTGCCAATTCTTCAGCACATTGAGAATGAATTGTTAAATAGCTGTAAATCAGATCTGGTAAAGTTTGTAACTGACTGTAAAGGAAGGCAGGATATGCAGTTATTAAAATGAGTGTTTTGCTACCATAGTGACGACAGTGATGAGTAATTTCTTACTTTTGTTCCAGAGATCTTTTCCAGCGACATGTATAGTGAGGCCTTCCCAGAACCGACCTTTGCCAGAAGTGACGTATTCAATTATTCCATCCCGGCCGTAAGAAACATGGAAGTTCAGACAATGGAACCTGAGAATTTGAACAGTGTTGTATCCCAATCTAGTGAAAAACATTTCTCTGAACAAAACCTGGGGCACCAGTTTGTTCAGGATTGTAATATGTCTAGACAGCAGGGTATCATACAACTTCAAAGCATCCTAGTATGCCCCCAAAATTTTCTTTTGGATAATAAATATGAAAATTTTGGTTCTAAAATTATGCCGAAACAGGATGATTCCCAACAAAATAAAATGATAAACACAGAAAAGAAGCTTTGTAACAGGTGCGATGTTTGTGGTGTAGGCTTTGCTTGGAAAAGTGATTTAAAACGCCACCAAAGAAGACACACGGGAGAGAAACCCTACAAGTGTGAAGTTTGTGATGTAGGCTTTTCTCAGAAAAATTCTTTAAAACGCCACCAAAGACTACACACAAGAGAAAAATCCTACAAGTGTGATTTTTGTAGTGTAAGCTTTGTTTGGAAAAGTTCTTTAAAACTCCACCAATTAATACACACAGTAAAGAAGCCCTTCAAGTGTGATCTTTGTGGTGTAGGCTTTTCTCAGGAATCTTCTTTGAAAGCCCACCACAGGAGAAACACGGGAGAGAAGCCCTACAAGTGTAATGTCTGTGGTGTATTCTTTCCTTGGAAATGCTGTTTAAAACCGCATCAAAGAACTCACATGTGAGAGTAGCCCTACAAGTGTGATATTTATGGTGTAGGCTTAGCTCGGCAACTTAATTTAAAAAAACCCAAAATAATACACCCAGGACAGAAACCTTACAAGTGTGGTGTTTGTGGTGTATTCTTTGTTCATAAAAGAACTTTAAAATACCACAAAATAGTACACACAGGTGTACTTATAATATATTATGTGTGATCTTTGTGATGTGTGCTGTAGTTATCAAGGTGCTTTAAAACAAAACCAAAGAATACACACAGGGGAGAAGCCCTACAATGATGATGTTGACTTGGCTGATGATGTTGACATAGTTGATGACGTTGACTTGGCTGATGATGTTGACTTGGCTGATGATGTTGTCTTGACTGATGATGTTGACATAGTTGATGATGTTGTCTTGGCTAATGATGTAGACTTGGCTGATGATGTTGTCTTGGCTGATGATGTTGTCTTGACTGATGATGTTGACATAATTGATGATGTTGTCTTGGCTGATGATGTTGACTTGGCTGATGATGTTGTCTTGGCTGATGGTGTTGACTTGACTGATTATGTTGATTTTGTTTGATGCCTTGTTGTCAAACCTGTCTGTTTCAGTTACTCCATCAATTTGTGAGATGCTCTAGGGAAATGGTGCACATGTCGCCCTTGGCACTTTCGAGATAGAGCCAAAAATAGATGGAAAAGGGACTTCCAAAAGATTCCTCAGATATTTCGTTAAATGCCTGAGCAAAAGGATTTTAGTGAATTCCGCCTATATATATATATTTTTTTTTTTTCTGATCCAATCTAATGGTCATATCACAAAAAATTCCACAATAATTTGCACAAGTCAAGAGGAATATTTTGTGTTTTTTTTTTATTATTATGCAGTTAAAAAAGAAGTTAACCCTCCTAGTCCTACTATTGTAAATACCACTTTTATGGTCATTTCAAGTTACAACACTGAATTACGAGCGTCAGTTTTGGAAATATTGCCAATTTAGACCATTTCCCCGGAGAGGCTCAAAAATATCTTCATTTTTGTAGTACCACAGTGTTACACTGTACCTTCCTGTCCATCATTTTGTGACTAATTTAGCCTAGGTGGAAATGGGATATCGCATTTTATCTTTTAATTAGTGATTGTCAGTAGGCTACCGCAACATGCAAATTCACTGTT
This sequence comes from Onchidella celtica, assembly GCA_963931925.1. NCBI lineage: Eukaryota > Metazoa > Mollusca > Gastropoda > Systellommatophora > Onchidiidae > Onchidella > Onchidella celtica. The sequence continues at coordinate 12,590,781 of OZ007584.1, read as the reverse complement.
TACCATGAACGTCATTGCACCTACATCTGTTCAGAGGAACAATTTCAGTTCTGTATGTCCTTCGAGGTGCAGTCTGCCCAAATTACGTAGCCAATATACTGTCAGGCTGACTGTCAGTCTTCTCTGAAGAGTCTCAATCTCAAGGCAGTGGTTATACAATGTGTCATAGGTGCCTTTTTCCGCTATATATATAGCGGAAAACCGCTATTTGCATTTTTTCCAACTTTCGCCGCTTATGTGTTATTGACTATCAATTTTATTATTATGTAACTGTCTATTTCAGTGGGTAAAGGAAAATTAATAAAATAGCACTTTTAATAAAATAGCACTTTAGGTACCGCCAAATTGTGTTATTTATGCTTGATTTTAAAAAAAAATTCTAAATCCCCCCGGCGAGTCGAAAAAAAGTTCCTCCTTTTTCATAAATCCTGGGTGGCACCTATGATGTATTACATGTATTATTTGTAATCTTTCGTTGTGTGACTGTCTTTTGTAAGTTCATGTAATGAACAAAAGAATAACAAAGATGTGAAAACAAGTTTTATTACTTTCATGTTTTCTAATTTGTCTGACATGAGAGTGCTTTTTACTAGAAAGGCAGTAATACTGTGGCATCAACCTATAACTATACATACTAGATGACCTACCGGGCATTGCCCGGAATAAACAATTATTTGCTCTCCCCCCTCCCTCTCTCTCTCTCTCTATCTCTCTCTTTCTCTCTCTCTCTCATATAATACATGTAAAAGTAATAATATAATAAACTACAGTCTGGCTTCAGAACTCATGCGCACCAGAATACTACGCACCAAATTGAACGCTTGATACGATTACTTTTTAAGACATGCACGGTACTATATATTACGAAACAAACATGCAAAAATACAGATGTTACATAGTAATAAACATTGTTATTTTTTAAAAATACATGCTTGAAGTAAACAACTTTTAATTACAGCCATCATCTTCCTTATCTCAATTTCCACTTTCCTGCCAAATTTAAGGCCTGAAGAGTGTATAGTTTGGTCAGTGACTCATGCCAAAGGTTGCAAGTTACTGAAATATATAATAGATTATTATCTACATAATAGATATATATATGTTCATGTTGAAAATGTTGGGGATAACAGAAATGAGGCTGACACTGAGAGGGGCAATCATTTCCCTCTTAAAAAACAGTTTGGACAGAAAATAAAACAGTATTGTGAATGGCAGTCAGCAATGATATGTATAACAAAGCCTTCATGTGTGCCAGTAATCGTTTTGAAATATTATTAAGTCCATAAGAAATCTGTGGGGTCATCACTCATAGGAAGACCTGAAGCAAAGTCGAAATTATGTACACGTATGCATAGATTATTTACAAAGGGCAACATACCTCTAATTATCCCCACAAGGAGGCAAAGTGAAATTATAAATGTGTGATCCTTAAGAAAAACTGCACAGTGTGCAGCAGGGAAAGTGAAAACAGTGTTGTTGTTTTTTCTGACCATGATATCTGTCCCTAGTCAAAATTGAGCAAAAAGAAAAAGCAGTAGGGCTATTAGCAAAGTCAAAATTGGGCAAAAAGAAAAGGTTGTATGTTGCGAGACCCTGCGTGAGAAATTAAACCCAAACAATTCAAAGCAAACTAAAGAGAAGGCAGAACATTTTAGTTTGCTTTGTATTGTTTGGGTTTTATTTCTCACGCAGGGTTTCGCAACATACAACCTTTTCTTTTTGCCCAATTTTGACTTTGCTTATAGCCCTACTGCGATCCCACAGTTTTTCTGTGGTTTTTATGATATTTATGGTATTTCTTCCTAGTGGTACTTGTAGTGGGATCTGGGGTACTGTTGGTTGGATTTTGTAAAAAAATTAATTTACATTTTGTATTTTTTATACTTTTTTAATCCCATTTGGGGAATTTGCCATAGTCACTAGTGACACTAGTGTCATTGCAGCAGAGTCACAATTGGAGCAGACACGTCTTCGCCACAGTGCAGTTTTTTTTTTGGGGGGGGGGGGGGGGAGGGGGTGCGAGGTAGGTGGGTACACATTTTATTTAAGTTTGCCCGGGCAGCCGCCTGTTCGCCCTGCTCTTCTCGATTTCCAACTGCCAAGCTCCAAATGTCATACTGCAATTTTGACCTAGATTTAGGCAGTGCTCCAAATGTCATACTGCAATTTTGACCTAGATTTAGGCAGTGCTCCAAATTAATGTCATGTTTTAAAAAGTTTGGTGCTCCAAACGTCATGCTACCGTCCCAATTTCGTCACCCAGACCTGAAACCAACGCCGATAAACACCAAACAACAGATTTATCCTTAGCAATGCCATTATATTATGGCAACTACAGTACAAAATACAGATTTGTCTCATGAAAATATTTACTACAGTGCTATGAACTGTGACGCAAATGTCCGAAAACGGAAGTGTAAAAATCTTTCGTACCTTCCATTACTTCCACACAAACATGTAAAAAGGTATACATATGTAACAGGACGGGTAACACGAGCGGTCTCTCTATAGCTATCTCACACAGTCAAACATACAAACAAAACTATCAGGTTTTGAGAGGACACCAATTTTATTAAAAGGAAAAGAAAATAACAAATCAAATAATAAACACAATACAATAAACAAGACATTAAACAAGACAATAAACCAGACAATACAATAAACCCAACCGATAGGCGCGGTGAATTAACCAAATGAATTCACACTTAATCTACATCATCAGAGCTGGCACTTCACAAATCTTGAAATATTTACAATTTCTCACTTTTATCTTAGTCTGGACAGAATGACACGTCCTGCTGTCTTGAAGACTTGGGTGGAACTGACTGACCCACGCTATCATCTAAGCGTCACCCAAAAACGCGCAACCCATTTACTCCATAAGAGTCCACTAAGTGCAAATTCTAATAAAACATTGAAACAAATAAAAACATTTTTAAAGAACTACCCTCTTGCTCATGTATGTTGTAAATACACTATCTTAATAAAATATTACTTAATAAGATAAATACTAAACAAACTTATAATGTAGTGATACATAACAAGATTCTACTTCTGGCACCAGGGATGGTCACTTAAATTGACCAATCCTGGACAATACAGACAACGCTAAGATCATGGTTTAAAAATTGGCGCAGTGAGTACATCAGTTGGGAATGTTACTCAACACTACATGACTCATGTCAAATGCGTGATCAAACAATAAGGGGAGATTATCTATGGTTTCTGTGTGGTTACTTCCCCTTGACCACATTATTCCATTGTGAAAACAGGCGAGTTAAAACTAATCTCTGATCTAAATCTCCTGCAGCCTGCCTGCAGTGGATCCAGGGGTGGACCTGCTCTCCAACTGCCAAGTTGGCAGTGTGACTACTATAAAGTGTGTTTTTGTCACCTCTTTACTGCAGTCAAAATGTTTCTCTATAATTATGGCGAGGGGGCTGCCTGTGTTGGGATTCATTTCTAATAGAAGTAAAGTTATTCAGCTTTCAGGGGTTTTCAACTTTTTTCCCTGTCCATACCACTACATTACTTGTATTTCAGAACTTACAAGTAAAATGGAGCATTTGAAGTCTGATCATGACTCATTCATAACACAGCTCTGTCGCATTTGTGGACTGCGGACACAAAAAAAAAGACAGAAAGGCTTACAGATAAAACTCCGACAGTGTGAGCATCACACCAAAACCATCTTGAACCTTTTTCGCCTCGACATGTCAAATGATGGACCAATTCATTCGTCCACATTATGTGACAGTTGTTATGGAAGATTAAGAACATTTGAGCACAAGCCTGTGACTGAGAGCATGTTGAGATCTGCAAAGGCATGTGCTTCTAAAAACAGCCACATCTGGTGTGCTTATGACGAGCAGCTATCAACTAAGCAATGCCTACTGTGTTCCCATTACATTTCATTAGGAAGGGCGGGTAGAAAACGCAAGGCGAACCCAAACAAGCCAATTTATGACACAAGTTCTGCCATTTCAATAATGTCACCGTCTTCTACTGATGAAACCATTTCTTCATCATGTATGCCATCAACCGCACATGGTACAGACACAGCTGAAGATGGCGGACTTGTCATTACATCCACTCCCGCTAAAAAGTCTTGTAGGCATCTTCTTTTTGAAACTTCTCCTGGAACTTCAGCTGCTAAATTCACCTTTCGGTGAAGTTCACCCATCAAATTAGATACATCCACTTCAGCGACAGTTACAGAAAGTTCAACATCTCCAGTTAAAGATCTTGTGCAAACAGTTAATTCTTTCTGTGACAAACAAAGCAAGAAACTACCTCTCACGAAAGATGAAGAAGAAGCTGATAACTTTCTCAAAGAAAATGCTAGATCAGTCGCAGGAAAAGGACATTCTAAGAATCAAAACCGGTGGTCAGCCACTCATTTTTAAGAGAATACACAAACCCAGGAAACCCTCTGATAAAGTAACTACCCCCACCAAGAGAAAGCGTTCGAAAGAAATAAAGAAAATGCTATCGCTGATTGCAGGACAAGCTGAAGAAGCTACCGGTGCACAACTGGAAAGGGACCTGAGAAGTATCTCATCAAAAAGGGCCAGAAAGATTTTCAGTCACTCAGCAAAGTGGAGGAAGAAACAAAAAATTCCAAAAGCCTATGCATTAGCCATGAAATCGAAACTCGGCATTTCCAGAAACAAATTTAGAGAACTCACCAGAATGTTTCGGACCCAGTTAGTACATAATGGAAAATGAAAAAGCTCAGCGGAAGTTACAGCTGAACATGTTGCCCCCAGATATTGTCACAAAAGCAATAAAATTTTCCTTCAAGGATGAGAACAAGCAAGAGCATTTAAGGAAACAGCCTCTGCCATTTTTATAGATGATATATGCAGTTACCTGTTTAATTTGCTGAACCAATATCAAAACCAGGATTTGTTGTCATGGCATGATAATTGCATTCCTAATGATGAAGTTTGGTTAAAGTTGCTGGAAACCATGGGTAGGGAACTCTGAAAGCCACGCTTCAAATAGCCAACCTAGAAAAGCCTAACTCTAAATTTCATACATCCATTTTTGCTATGGCACAAGTTCCTGACAACCCACACAACCTACAAACATTATTTGGCAGATATGCAAACCAAATAGAACGTTTACAGAATGAAAAATGGAATGACAAATGTAATAATTATGACAGGACAACAATCACGAACGAACAAGTATAACACTTAACAGAACAACCAAACAGACTCACACATCTATTATACATAAAAATAACGATATATGTGCATTACATTATTAAATTCAAATACCATCCAATGGTCAGCACTCCCGACATTCATTCCTCTACGGGTCCACAACCCGATAATACTTTCTAAAATATGCTCTGGCCTCAGCCTCACATCTATATATATATTACTTGCTGGCCTCTCTTATTGGCTCCTGCTCAACCTAATCTCCGTATCTCAATCTCCCCTCGAGGTCTTAATAGCACATTAATATTTCAATAGCACATTATATTCTCAATGGCACATTAACATCTTAATAGCACATTAACATCTTAATAACAACGTCCCTGTCTGTGGCCAGACTGCCACGACTCATGTGCTCCCGCTGTCCTGCACGACAGCTTCACTCAGGCAGACTTGTGGGTAGCCTTCTGCCCAACCCCGGCACAAGTCCGCTCACCGCGGGTGGCTTCTCTGCCCGACCCCGGCACCTATAAGAATAACATTACGTCTGTAATACACCACACAATTACTATCCACTTCATCACTCATTACGAACCATCAAGCGTACTCACAATAGTCCACATTTCACTCACCACACATCTTACGGTAACACACCTCCACCGTGTCACACCGTACTCAGACTCGCTACGAATCCATGATCCTAACTTACATCTATCGCTCATTGCGCACATCTCTATACACAGTAATCAATGACTTTCACAGTCCTCACATATAACTTATTTACATCATGGTCATAGGAGAACATAGTACATCAATCATCATAATTGTCACGAGCAGAGTTAGGGTCTTGGGGAGCATTCGACTGCACGAGAGGCAGCTAACTCACACTCGGACACAACCACACAAGAAAAGTATTAAACAACTAGAGTATTTATATATGTCAGGCCGGTCAGGCCATGTTTTACATAAATATTAATAAACAAAACAAAAGACAATAGAGGTACATTCAAAGCAATAAATTCTAATTACTAACTTAATCTATGATATTCATGTAATTATGGTTCCTTATTGGATGTACTGCAATCAATAGCAAATAGGTATATTATACGAAACTAGATATCAATTTAAAGTGACAGTTGAGTCGTCACTGGCCAGTCGCCAGGCAAACTCTCCCTAAATCATATGGGCTTGAATGTTAGGAGAGCCCAGTACGTTCCAAGCCTACAGAAGCACACTTCGGCTTGTAGGTAATTACGCAGTTGCAAAAAACTATTTATATATATGCACAATCATTATTCAAGTCATCAACAATGTGCCATATTACTTCAATCATACTAGGGAAATAATTCTATAACACAGGCCACTCGTCGTCGAGTGCCAGCTGGGGTTTCCTTAGACTTCCTATGAGGCTGTGGTTCTCTCTCTATATCTCTGATCTTCTACTATGCTTGAACAAATAAGATATATTACCATTGGTCACGCCTACTGGTAGGCGCGCGCGAACATCAAAATAGCGCAGCGTGGGCTTTCAAAGGTCAGCCCACTCAGACCTTTCTTTCTAGAGCTCAGTCAGTCCGTTAGCAAGGACTTCTAGTCTTCAAATCACAGTTCAGGTACTGGCCAACCGGAGATACTTCACGACACGATGCTTCTGCTCGTCTGTATTCAATAAATCTGAACGTTACACGATGTTTTATACTATCTAACTACCCAGCAGTGCTAGTCCGCTGGCCCAATTATTTCAGCTATCTCATTGGCCGAAACCTCCCACCATTTTAATTGTAGTAATACGTCTGCACTATTCTACCAGCCAGTTAACGTGCAAAAACTTGTCTAGTCATACTTAACAATGTCAACTATCCCCACCTTGTTTCACCCCTACTCCATTACTTATTAATCACGAACATTAAAACCGACAAGCGTGAATCCAACAGTTTAACTTTACATTTATTTACTCACCAACTATAATTCGCGAGGGCCGTTCAAGGCCACCAGCCAATTTCTCATGGCCCTGATAAAACAACAACAACTCACTCTCTGCGTGAGTTTTAACAACATTCGAATCATGACACATCCCCCACCCCAGGTAAAATTTGCAATTTTAACGATATAAATGATTGTCGTAAGGGGAAGGCATGAGTCGAGAAACTGCTCGAAAGGTGAACTTAACTAGGTAATAACTAAGACTACTACAAAAGTTGAAAAAAAACCCTACAGGACGGGTATCCTTGATGGACAAAACTTCATGAAAATCTTAAGGCTCCGTCCAAAAGTATATATCTCTCTGAGGATTAAATCTTACCTCTAAAGACGTAGACATTAACAATCATAACTCGAAAATTTTAGAGTACAACATTGATCCTGTGCGAATGTCATCAGGAATGCATACATACAATGAATAATACTCAAGAAAAGATAACTATAGTAGCATCGATGGCATTAGTGGATCTGGACTCCTGGTCTGCCATGACTTCTCGTCCTCGACCCTGGGCAACAACGTCTGGTGCGGCCAAAATACGGGTCGACGTCAGTAAAATAGCTGTTGGAACAAAGGAAAGCACAGGGGTAGGTGAAAAGTGTTCACAATGGGTGTACAATATATGATACCATCCCTCGGTCTCTGAATGAGGTGTCAATCCCATCCAACGCCAATACATATGACAGACTAAAATACAACAAGATTAAGGTAACCGTGATAATAGGTCGGCATGGACATTGTCTCCACCAGGAATGGCCTTTATAATGAAGCGATATTCCTGAAGGGCCAGACTCCATCTGGTCAAAAGAGCGTTCTTGGCTCGGTTCGATTTTAAAAATAACAACGGTTTATGGTCTGTCTCGATGACGAATTCCGTCATAAGCAATAAGGATTTCTTTCCTTATAAACTTTAGACTAGTATACTAACATTGCTATGTTTACAATATATGCCTGAGGTGTTTCACGTGCTAAAACCACGCTGAATTGTAATCTGGTATTGATATATGAGAGAGAGAGAGATAATAAATTTTTGATCACGTGATAATTTCACGTCGAATATAAATAGAATAATTTTGCAGTGGTAACAGAGGACACTGCGTGTGCCCGATTTGAGAAGAGAGAGATATTTCAAATTTGTCGCGTTGAGAGAGAGATATAATTTTGATTCATCGCATTGAGAGAGCGATACAATTTTGACAGTGATAACAGAGGACACTGGTTCGTCGCGTTGAGAGAGACATAAATTTTGAGAGTGATCACTCAAGACACTAATTTATCGCATTAAAGGCGATATATATATTTTATTGCAGTGGGAGCAACGGATAGACGGCACTGCCTTACTAGTATTCATATTCAGAGAGAGAGAGATAAAATTTACAGAGAGAGATAGAACGTTCTTTTCGCGAAGCAGTGCTAACATAGGACACTGGATTAATATTGAGAGAGAGTAACTGTTAGAGCTAATATAATTGATACCGCGATATACCGTAACAGTAGGTAAATACTTACTAATTGTGCACACACTAGCGTGCCAGTGTTTTGATTCTATACGAATCTATACGGGTAACATATTTTAATACACATTATGGCCGAATTTCTGAAATACATTGAATCTGCCAAGGCTCTGGGTATACCAGAGGAAGAACGCGCCTCGTGGTGCGAACGACAGATTCAACAGGACCGAGACCGGGAGGATCGGTTAGCAGCAAGAGAAAAAGAAAGAGAGGAAAGAGAAAGAGAAAGAGAAAAACAAGCAAGAGAGAGAGAAAAAGAAGAAAGAGAAAGAGAAAGAGAAAAAGAAGCAAGAGAGAGAGAAAAAGAAGAAAGAGAAAGAGAAAGAGAAAAAGAAAGAGAGAGAGAAAAGGAGAGGAAGCGTGAGCTAACGTTAAAGAAATTAGAGCTGGAGTCCTTTGTGACCCCCACTTCGTCATTTCTTACACCGCGGGATTTTCCGAATCGCAGTAATTTATCCCCGCGTCGAGGATACCAGAGCCATTCTTTTTACGAACCTCGCCCGTATTATCGTGGCAACTATCCAAGCCATCAACATAACTGGCTTCAGAGACCGCCCCGGCGAGTGTATTTTAATAATAATAATGATTATGATAGACCGCAGAGTCGGCCTTATCGTGGACACGACTCACACCGTATTATGTGCTTCAGGTGTAATCAGTTCGGCCACATACAAAGACTTTGTACCGTTAAAATGGGAGCGGCAAAGGCCTGCTCTGTGCAATCTACACCCTATACAGATGTTGGTTATCCTAATAAATCTTCATCGCAATCAAAGGCTATTCCAGTCATGTCCGCCCTACATGAATTGGGGGAATTAACATTTTACCAGGGCCGCGTGAACGCCATTCGCGCTTCCGTTCTACGTGACTCCGGCTGCACCACTATCGGCGTTCGACAGTCACTAGTCCGTCCAACACAATTTTTGGATAAGGATGTAACTTGTATTACTTTTGGCGGATCTGTAGAGCGATTCCGTCTTGCAGAAGTTTATATTGATACACCTTTTCTCACAGGTATTGTTACCGCATGTGTACTGTCTAATCCGGTGGCTGATTTAATCATAGGGAATGTACCTCAAGTAATAAAGTTTCCTATCGGTAACTTGGAAATTTGGACTGAGGATGAGAGTGTTGCTTGTGCGACAACACGCTTACAATCGAGTCGACGAGCAGACAGTGCATTGAGTAACCCTACTATTGAATTGAACATAACGTCTAGTGCATTCCATGAGGAGCAACAGTCAGACCCCACATTGAAACATTTGTTTACTAAAGTTGATCCTACCGCGCCGGATACCTCTAAGTTTTTTATTAAAGATGACTTATTATATCGTAATTTTCGGAATAAGCGAGAGACCATTCTGCAGCTTGTAGTACCAAGATCTTTTCGTGGCGACATTATTCGTCTCGCGCATGACACTTCCTTGGCGGGTCACCAGGGAAAGGCCAGAACTAAGTCTCGAATACTATCGCAATTTTTTTGGCCCAGTATTTACGCAGATGTAAACCGGTTCGTATCAACATGTGACGTATGTCAGAGACGTACTCCTAAAGGGAGAGCATCGCGGGCTCCTCTGCAGGAAATGCCTATGGTCTCCAGACCATTTGAGCGCGTTGCCGTAGATATAGTTGGGCCTCTACACAAGTCAGACAGAGGACATCGCTTCATACTTTCTGTCATTGACTACGCAACCCGTTGGCCAGAGGCCATTCCACTAAAAGACATTTCAGCCGATCATGTGGCTGAAGCCCTTATTACTATTTTTTCGCGTCTTGGATTTCCGGCTGAAATTTTATCGGACAGAGGTCCACAGTTTACCTCTGAGCTTTTTAAGAAAGTCTTGGAATTGGTCGGGATTAAACAAAGATTGACATCTCCATACCACCCACAGTCTAATGGCTGCTGTGAACGGTGGAATGCTACCATGAAAACTATGCTTGCGCGAGTTTCCGCCGACAAGCCGAGTGATTGGGATCGACAACTCCCCGCTATTCTATTTGCATACCGAGAACTACCGAATGCATCGACGGGTTTTTCCCCCTTCGAATTATTGTGTGGTCGCAAGCCGCGTGGTCCAATGGCCATACTCCATGATTTATTCGCCGGATCAGACACCGACGATAACGATACGCGGTCTGCATATCAATACGTTGTAGACTTGCGCCATCGAATTCTTAACGCATGTCAGCTCGCACAAAAATCTTCAGCTGCGCATGCGAGTCTTTATAAACTATATCGTGATCAGGGTAGCCGATTGCGAACCTTGGCCGTCGGAGACCAAACTCTTGTTCTCCTTCCGGAGACGAAAAATAAACTCCTTCTTACATGGAAGGGACCTTTTAAAGTCCTAAAGAGACTTTCTCGAGTAAATTATCTTATCAAGATTCGGGGACAGGACAAAGTCTTCCATATAAATATGTTAAAGCAGTACCTGTCCGACGATGATAATCGTCAGAATAATTGCCGAAATGTGGTTGCTCAGGCCAGTGCGGCCTTAGTTTCAGTTGACGATGATGATCCTATTAAGATAGAGCATTCGATCCCCGCACTGCAATCTTCTGAAAACACTTCGGATGTAAATATAAATCCAGATTTATCTGAATCGCAAAGACAAGATATAAGAGATTTGCTTAACGAGTTTACTACGGTCTTTACTGATCTACCAGGTAATACTTCATTGGTACAGCATGTTATAAGATTAAAGACGGATATACCCGTCTTTGTTAAACCATACCCGCGTCCGCTGCACGCGCAGGAGACTATAATAACCGAGGTACGTAACATGTTTCACCTGGGAGTGATAGAGCGATCGACGAGCCCATATAACTCACCCATCGTCTTAGTGAAAAAAAAAGATGATACAGTGCGTTTTTGTATTGACTATCGTAAACTTAATGAGGTTACGATATATGACGCTGAACCGATTCCCAACCAGGAGAATCTTTTTGCGCAGTTAGCGAGGGCAACGATTTTTTCTAAAATTGACCTTTCCAAAGGTTATTGGCAAATTCCGCTTGAGGAGAATAGCAAGCAATATACCGCTTTTCAGACCCCGTTGGGTCTTATGCAGTGGCGCTATATGCCTTTCGGGTTAGTTACAGCCCCTGCCACCTTCGCCCGTATGATGACAATATTGCTCCAGAATATGAATTCCGTATTGTCGTATTTTGACGACATTTGTATTTATGAAACCAATTGGTCGGGCCACATCGCAGCCCTACGACAAGTTTTTATTGCTCTTCGTCAAGCTGGCCTTACGGCGAAACCCAGTAAAGTGTTTTTAGGATATAATGAAATTAATTTTCTGGGCCATACAATTGCCCACGGCGTTCAGACCCCTGATGACAAGAAGATAACTACCATCTTAAAGCTCCAACCCCCTCGAACTAAGAAAGAAGTTCGTAGTTTATTGGGCTTTCTTAACTATTCGGACTTTCGGACCTCACAAGAAAGAATTTTCCTAATAAAGTGAAATGGACAACCGAATGTGCTGATACACTTCGTACCGTTCAACGACTGTTTTCGACTTCCCCCATTCTCATACTGCCAGATATAAACCAAATATTTATTGTCCGCACTGATGCGTCGGACAAGGGATTGGGAGCTGTGTTATTACAGGAACGAGACGATACCTTGCGGCCATGTCTATACGCCAGCCGCAAGTTGCTAGATAGGGAATGCCGCTATGCAATTATCGAGCGAGAGTGCCTCGCTATCATTTTTGCTGTAAACGCATTTTCGCGATATCTTCTCATGTCCGAGTTTATAATTGAAACGGACCATCGTCCGTTGTTATTCTTAAAGGCTAACAGGGCTAAAAATGCTCGATTAACCAGATGGAGTCTTGCACTCCAGGAATACCGGTTTGTTATCCGGGCTATCCCTGGCGGTGACAATTCCCAAGCTGATGTTTTGTCACGTCTAATTTAGTCCCCTATTAAAGAGTGTTGTGTCTTGTATTGGGGTTGGGTAGTGCTTGTCCCCCTCAATTCTAGACGGTGGATGGATTCACATTTATCTTGTTCATTACTTTATGAACCAGTTTTACAATCCTTTTTTTTGTGAATATCCTCTTTCCACCAGGGTCATTCCAGACTGTGACCTGAACTTCTGACAAACCTGACGCCCTTGTCAGCGGGTCAATGAGATGGAGACATGGCAAACCAAGCTACCAGAGCTACTGCTGCCATTGGATACCACAGTATTTTAATTAACAATATATTGTGTGTGAATGTGTATATAAGCAGCAATTATCTGTGTTGACTAGATAATTATGAGCCTATTCCTTCAGTAAGGCTTCACTGTTTGATAATAGTTATACTTTAATCCAGCAGTATACAGTGATATACTCATTTGTTATTATAGATGTTCCTGAGAAGTTTTGATTGGGTGCAGTAAGAATGTTTAGATAGACTAGATTCTACAGAACGTGGCATCAATAAGTGTATGCTTTTTGTCCATCCAATATGCACGTTCTTAGTTAAATTTTTTTTTGTTCTCGAGCTTAGGGCTGACTTTTCTACAGTAGTACTTGGGCCCCCACCACAATAACTTTCGGGTTTCTTAGATCTTATCGTGTAAATTTTTCTTAAAATTTCCACTGGGGTGGGGGATGTGTCACGAACACAAATGTCTTATAATTGCCGTGCTGGGTCACGGTTTTTTTTCACGGTCTCGTTGATTATGGCCAGCGTAAATGTCCTTGAACTGTTTTCGTGAACAGTTTGTTTTTGTAACACTTTTTCTTAGAGATGGAAAGAAAGTGGGGCAAGATAGAATAAATGGATAAGTTAGCGGTGACGGTGCAGTTCTCGACCCCGTGATTTTGATGAACTCTAACAGGGGAAGAGAAGGGGTGAGTAAAGGGAGATAGTAAATTCGTACATAAAACGTAGAGGGTTTAGAGACTTTAGTAAGGGTTTTGACATGTTAATTTGCAGCCGGCCGCACAGTATATAAGCGTGGCCATTTCTATGTTTGGACACTCCATGCAGAAATATCCATCTGTGCAGGCGGTCGGCGGGATTCTGCCAGAAGAATCAGAAGACTGTTATATTCATGTCTATGTCCAGTATAGACACTGAAATGAGACCATATGCTCTTTGTGAGAATTACCCACTGCTGTTACCTACTGTTCCCTGATTTTTGGATCAGGGACCAAGTGTAAGTGTCTGCCTGTTGATTCAACAATGAACGTGAAGCTGACCTTAATTTTCCAGTAGGAGTGCTACCGAAGAATGCAAGACTACGATGTATATTAACTTGCAACTAGATCTAGTATGAATGTCTGGCATACACATTTGTAAATTGAAAGTGATGTGTCTGGATGAGGCTGGGGATTGCCAGCCCATCCTAGAGCAGATCTAGATCTAACTTAACTACGTCAGTTTGTATTGACGAGTTTGATCCATTATAAGCGGTAGGCACAAATAACTGAGATAACATTGTCGTCTGAGACATTAGAATATTATTTGTTAGATAGTAGGCAGACTATATCTGAGAAATAGATAAGTAATACTTAAATTGTGAGTGAGACAGAATGATATAATCTTTTAGGAATCTAGAGGAGACTTCTAGTGACATAGTATTGAATTTTCATTTGATGCTGCTGATGTTGTCTTTTTAGTATGTAAGAGCTAGACGAAATTGTTAGGGAATAATAAGTAAATAAATTTGTGGCCCTGCAGGTCTGTTGATGAAAACCATTCAGATTGTTATTAGTATGTGGCATGGTATGAATGAGTAATTTCTAAAAACCTCTCGATTTAAAAATGCAGTCATAACACCAATAACTTATAATTCTTAATAACCCAACTCGTAACACTATCACCCAGTCCCCAGACCAGACCGATTTGTAACAGCGGGAAAACGCGTCTACGGCGTATACAATCGCCAGGCACTCCCGCTCTATGATAGCGTATCTCTGTTCTCTCGGAAGTAATTTCCGGCTAGCGTACATACACGGGCGCAATAAGCCATCTCTTTCCTGAAGCAAAACAGCTCCAATTCCCTGGTCCGACGCGTCAGTGCGGACGGTGAAGGTGTGCCTAATATTTGGTAGGATAAGCAGCGGCGAACTGGAGAACAGTTGCTGCACTATCGCGAGCGCGGTGGCGCACTGCGTAGTCCAGATAATTTTGTTGGGTCGGTCTTTTCTTGTAAGATCGGATAACGGGGCCGTAAGGGCCGAAAAATTAGGAACGAATTTCCGATAATAGCTTAAAAAGCCTAACAGGCTACGAACCTGCTTCTTAGTATGAGGAGCCTGGAGTTTTAAAATCTTACTTATTTTATTGTCGTCCGGTGTTTGGACGCCTTTGGCGATAGTATGTCCTAGAAAGTCAATCTGCGTATAACCCAGGAAGATTTTGCTAGGCTTGGCTGTAAGCCCGGCATCTCGAAGTTTACTAAGCACTTGACGAAGTGCCTCTAAGTGACCCTTCCAATCCGTATGGAAAGCGCAAATGTCGTCAAAGTAGCTTAGGACGTATGGTAGCTGCTCCAATAGGATGTTCATCATCCTCGCAAATGTCGCTGGTGCTGTTACGAGACCGAATGGCATGAACCTCCATTGCATGAGACCCATAGGAGTCTGAAACGCTGTGTACTGTTTACTGGCCTCTTCCATTGGGATTTGCCAATAGCCTTTAGCCAAATCTATTTTCGAAAATACGGACGACTCAGCCAATCGCGCAAATAGCTCTTCCTGATTCGGGATAGGTTCAGCATCGTAAATGGTTAGAGCGTTAAGCTTCCTGTAATACAAAACCTAACGGAACCGTCTGTTTTCTTTACTAGTACAATCGGCAAGCAGTAAGGGCTCGTCGAGCGCTCAATGACTCCTAAGCTGAGTATCTTTTCTACCTCGGACTGTATGGTGTCGTGCGCGTGCAGCGGGCGCGGGTAGGGTTTAACAAACACGGGTACGTCCGAGTGCAACCGGATGACGTGTTGAACTAAGGATGTTTTACCCGGCAAATGAGTGAATAGTGGCGTAAACTCCCGAACAAGATCCATTATGTCCTGTGTCTTACTTTGATCCAGCTGTGGATTGATATTAACGGAAGTCGCGTCCTCTGTGGCTTGCAAGGACAGGAGCGATCTAGTCATAGGTAATGGCTCCCGGTCGTTGTCATCGATAGTGACCATCGCTGCGTTTGCTTCGGCCACAACATGGCAAGAATGATCGTGATGACCTTGATCATCGGTAAAATACTTTTTCAACATGTTTATGTGGTAAACCTTATCGTTACCACGGATGGTAATGAGATAATTAACTCTCGAGAGTCGCCTCTTAACTAGAAAGGGGCCCTTCCAAGTGAGGAGTAGCTTGTTATTCGTTTCTGGTAACAGCACCAATGCCCGATCTCCGACTGACAGGGTTCTTAACCGACTACCCTGATCGCGATATCCTATAAATGACCTGGTCCGTACGCATGCAAATTGTCGAGCCAGGTCGCATGCATTAACTATTCTATGTCGGAGATCGACGATGTACTGATACGCGGATCGCGTATCAAGAACGTCGGTATCAGAACCGGCGTATAAATCGCGTAAAATGGCCATCGGGCCACGTGGTTTACGACCGTATAAAAGTTCAAACGGGGAAAAACCCGTTGTCGCATTTGGGAGTTCCCTATATACGAACAAGATGGCCGGAAGCCGACGGTCCCAGTCACCAGGTCTATCGGCTGAAACGCGTGCCAGCATAGCTTTCATGGTGGCATTCCAGCGCTCACAACAGCCATTGGACTGTGGATGGTATGGTAACGTAAGTTTCTGCCTAATGCCCGTGAGTTCCAGTACTTTCCTGAAAAGGTCGGAGGTGAATTGTGGACCTCTATCGGATAATAATTCGGACGGGAATCCGACGCTCGTGAATATGGTAACCAATGCCTCGGCGACGTGATCGGCCGATATTTCTTTCAAAGGGATAGCCTCAGGCCAACGGGTGGCATAATCGATTACTGATAGAATAAACCGATGGCCTCTATCCGACTTCGGTAATGGCCCGACGATGTCGACGGCAACTCGCTGAAATGGAATGGACACCGGCGGCATCTCTTGTATAGGTGCCCGCGAAGTTTTTCCTTTCGGGGTTCTTTTCTGGCATGTATCGCAACGCGACACATAGCTATTTATGTCACCGTAAACCCCGGGCCAAAAAAACTGAGACAGGACTCTCGATTTTGTTCTCGCTTTGCCCTGGTGGCCCGACAATGGCGTGTCGTGAGCGAGGCGGGTGATGTCTCGGCGAAATGATCTTGGTATGACCAATTGCAAAATAGTTTCGCGCTTTCCCCGAAAAACGCGATATAGGAGGTCGTCTTTAAGGCAGAACCTGGTTGTATCCGGGCTGTCCGGATGAATCTTAACAAAGAGGGGCTTTAGTGATGGATCTGTGCGCTGTTCGTTACGAAAAATCTCGGGGGTCACATCCAAGTCGACGACAGGCGATCGTAATGTGTCGTCACTCTGGCGACGCGATTGTTGTCTTGTCGTGACACACGCAATGTCGTTATCATCGTCCCAAATCTCGAGTTCGCTATCGGAAACGTCCTTTAAATGGGGAATATAGCCAATGATTGGGTCGGCAACCGGATTCGGTAGCACACAGGCCGTGACAACACCAGTTATAAACGGTGTGTCAACATATATTTCCGCCAAACGAAAATGTTCAACTGAACCACCAAAAGTAATGCATGTCCCATCGCGATCCAGGACTTGTGCAGGACGGACCAGCGATTCACGCACACCGACGGTCGTACAGCCTGAATCTCGCAATACGGATGCTCGTATGGCGTTTACTCGTCCCTCATACAATGTCAGCGCGCCTCGCTCGTGGAGGGCGGACATAACTGGAATAACTTTACTGACGGTTTCGGTATTCCTAATTCTGTCACCGCGGTTTTCGGTGAATGCTACAGAGCATGCATTTGCCGCATCTAATCTAACTCGGCATTGTTTCCGAATGTGGCCTTCGCCGCCACATCTATAACAGTGGAATGGATTATCATCCCTTCGAGGTGTACCTCGATAAGAAGGAAATGGGGGCGCTTGATAGTAGTTGTTACGCGGTCCTCCGGTAGGGAAAGGACGTGTGTATCGGGGTTCCCAGTCCCGAGAAAAATTACGGGGATTCGGTTGTCTCCTGTTAAACGGCGGCTCGGACCGTGGACGAACCTGCGGCGACTGTCGAAACGGCTGTCGTGATTGTCTCGACGGTACCGGTGTCCTAGTAGCAATGCCGGCGTAACATGGTTCGCTCAATTTAGCTTTAGCTAACGATCGATTAGGGTGAGCCGCAGCGTATCGTTCCGCTATCGATGTTATCTCGACGGTAGTTTTGGGGGCTTGCTCCTTAAAATGCGCCACCAGGTCCGTGTGGCAGGACATATATATTTGGTCTTTAATTATTAAATCATATAGTTTCTTGTAGTTTCCCTCTTCCACACCGGCCAACTCAGTCCAACGGCTGAGTAGGTGGCGGAGGCGGTCCACGTAAGTGGAGAAATTCTCAGAAGCTTCCGGCTTGCAATCGCGGAAACGCTTATGAAATCCATCTTCCGTATGTTGGAAACGCTTTAATAGCGCGGTCTTTAGAATGTCATAGTCCCTAGCGTCATCAATAGTGAGGCTATGGAAAACTTCCAACGCTCTCCCTGTCAAAAGATTGGCGAGGCATGACGTGTACTCACCACGCTGCCATCCCGCGCAAACGGCATGGAGTTCGAAGCGGTGGAGGTAGGAATCAATACGATCAACCTTATCATTAAAGGTTGGCAATTTAGGCATCGTTTTATTATTGGAAGCAAATCCCGGAGCCCCGGTAGGCTGGGCTTGCTTCGCTTCCAACTGTTTCAAAGCGAGCTCATACTCTCTTTGAGCCTGTTTCTCCGCGCGTTCCGCGGCTCTATCGTCTCGTTCCGCGGCTTTTTCTTGGCGTAATATCTCCGCGGCCTTTTCTTCTCGTTCCGCAGCTTTTTCTAGGCGTAATCTCTCCGCGGCTTTTTCTTCTCGTTCTTCTTTCAGTTTCTGGTCAACCCAAGAAGCACGCTGAGCTTCCGGTATGCCAAATGATTGAGCGAGTTCCAAATATCTCTGTAGTTCGGCCATGATACCGGTCGATAATGCGATATAATGTCCTAATCGAGGACAACTTATCAAAACTCTCTAACTTTATTCTCCCTGGAAGCAATGTATCAATTGCACTCTGCGAGTGTTCGTTCCTGCAGTATGAACGAAATTAACGAAATCAACAACAAACAGTATGTCTTAGTCAACCAAGTAGTGGTTGAGCTATCCTAGTGATCACTTATCTCCTTCCCGTATTTCTCCTATTCCTTAAGCAGTCAGTCTACTGCTTACGTGATTGGTCGTTAACTAACGATACCAATGTAATATTCCCAGTGTATCTTCCGTACACTCCTAGCAGCGTTCCCTCTGCTATAAACCGGAATAAATCAATATTCACGATATTAACTTCCTTGGCTATACAAGCCTAACAACTGTAATATCCAGATGATCTCTCAACGTGCCATAGACACGTGATTTATCCCAGGCAATAATATAGCGAGTATGAATACAAAATATAATAATGCAACACTATAATGGAAAAGAATTACATGGAGAGTGAGACGAGAATAACAAAGAACAAACGACAACAGACCTGACTAACCTGAAACTATCTACAGAAAGGTAAGAAAAAGAACAGGAGAGACGTCTTCCTAAAAGTACGAGGAAGATAGAAAGCTAACAATCTACACGAATAACAGGTCCATATAGAACTATTCAAGGCAAAGCATACCCCACATCCGGTTTAAACCACCATCTAGATCGACTAGTCTGGCAAGAAAGGTAAGCTGAGTCTCGATCCCTTCCAACCTCCCGCGTATCTAATCTAAACACTAAAGAAAAAAAATAATGCCTGTCAAAAGTAGGGGAGCTGGAACGACGAACCCCTCAAACGAAGACTAATACAGATGGTTCACTTAACTGGGTGAAATGGACTGGCTCTTTCCCTTGGTCCACAGCGCTGGTGTTGTCTTTTCCTGTTACTAGCTGTCAGTCCCTCGTAGTGGTCCCAGGATCAATGACGAGAGGACATGCCAGACATGTGGGGGAGAAACAAAAAAAAATTAGCAGTATACAAAACTATAAACTACAAAAAAGGACATAAATAACAGTGGAGTCTAGAGTGGTATCCCTGCAGATGTTGACGGGGTCCTCTTCAGATGTCAGTTTAGATGCTAGTGGTGTCCTCTAGATGTCAGTGGTGTCCTCTAGATGTCAGTGGGGTCCTCTCCAGATGTCAGTTCAGGGTGAGGATGTCCCCTCCAGATGTCACGAGCAGAGTTAGGGTCTTGGGGAGCATTCGACTGCACGAGAGGCAGCTAACTCACACTCGGACACAACCACACAAGAAAAGTATTAAACAACTAGAGTATCTATATATGTCAGGCCGGTCAGGCCATGTTTTACATAAATATTAATAAACAAAACAAAAGACAATAGAGGTATATTCAAAGCAATAAATTATAATTACTAACTTAATCTATGATATTCATGTAATTATGGTTCCTTATTGGAGGTATTGCAATCAATAGCAAATAGGTATATTATACGAAACTAGATATCAATTTAAAGTGACAGTTGAGTCGTCACTGGCCAGTCGCCAGGCAAACTCTCCCTAAATCATATGGGCTTGAATGTTAGGAGAGCCCAGTACGTTCCAAGCCTACAGAAGCACACTTCGGCTTGTAGGTAATTACGCAGTTGCAAAAAACTATTTATATATATGCACAATCATTATTCAAGTCATCAACAATGTGCCATATTACTTCAATCATACTATGGAAATAATTCTATAACACAGGCCACTCGTCGTCGAGTGCCAGCTGGGGTTTCCTTAGACTTCCTATGAGGCTGTGGTTCTCTCTCTATCTCTGATCTTCTACTATGCTTGAACAAATAAGATATATTACCATTGGTCACCGCCCGTGCAGATGCGGGGCCCTCTTGCAGAAGAGGGACAGCAAAGAATACATCTGACGTGATACTGCGTGTCGTAAGAGGCGACTAAAGGTGCAAAGGTCCTGGTCTCCCGAGAAGAGCCAGTTGGCGGTGGGCCAACTACCCACCCTGTAAAAATAAACCAGTTACAGAAACACAAGCAAATACTTTAAATCAGTCTTTTATCTTGGGAGAAGGGGGAGCATCTGCACCTGTAGATTCAATGAAGGACAATGGACAAAGCCGAAAGGACTCCACTGGCCTGACTGCTCCTTCATCAAACAAGTCACTCCGGATTGCGTCGTGGAATGTCCGCTCCATGTATGAAGCAGGAAAGAGTGCCCAGGTTACAATGGAGATGAGGCGATACAGACTGCACATACTTGGAGTTAGCGAGACCCGCTGGATACAGTCCGGACTGAAACAACTTAATTCTGGGGAAAAGATTTTGTATTCTGGAAGGGAGGACAAAAAGCATACAGAAGGAGTAGCGATCATCTTGAGCAAGCACGCCCAGAGGTCACTGAGGGGATGGGAACCCTACGGAAGGAGAATTATATTGGCATCATTTACTACAAAGAACAAGAACATCAACATGAACATTGTGCAGATATACGCCCCAACAAATGAAGCAACCGATGAGGACAAGGACGATTTCTACAACCAGCTTCAGGAAATAGTTGACACATTGCCAAGAAAAGATGTGAACATTATAATGGGAGACGCCAATGCCAAGATAGGACAGGACAATACAGGGTATGAAGACATTATGGGGTGCAATGGTTTGGGACAAATGAATGAGAATGGAGAGCGGTTTGCAAGTTTCTGCGCATTTAACAGCTATGTGATTGGAGGTTCAGTATTCCCACACAAGAGGATCCATAAGGCCACTTGGATTTCACCGGATGGAGTAACTGAAAACCAGATTGACCACTTTTGCATCACCCGACGATTCAGACGCTCACTGGAGGATGTCATAGTACAGAGAGGAGCTGATGTTGGATCTGACCATCACATGCTGCTGGCAAGACTCAAACTCCGCCTCAAGAAACAAGGTACCAGAGCAGGAACAAAGAGGAGAAAGTTTCAAGTGAGCCTTCTGGATGGAGACAAGAAGGAAGAGTTCCAGCTGACACTGAGGAATAGATTCAAACCCCTTGTTGACCTCGAAGAGACAGTAGATTTGGAGACTCACTGGGCTAAGGTAAAAGGAGTATTTACATCGACATGCCAGGATGTTCTTGGGGAAAAGAAAGTGGAACACAAGGAATGGATCAGTCAAAAATCACTGGACTTGATAGGGATAAGAAGAGACCTAAAAGAACAGGTAAATGCAAGTCGTACAAGAAGCTCAAGAGTTGGTAACCAGGAAGAGTACCGAGCATCAGCTAAAGAGGTCAAAAAATCAATTAAAAAAGACAAAGAGTTTATAGGAATGTTAGCAGAGAAAGCAGAGAAGGCAGCAACAGGAGGACACATGAGGATCCTCTACCAGACTACAAAGACTCTTGCTGGAAAATATGGAAAACCTGAAGTTCCTGTCAAGGATTACAACAGGAAGGCTATTTTTGGAAAGGAAGCTCAGGCAAAAAGATGGATAGAACATTTTAACAGCCTCTTGAACAGACCTCCACCAAGCAACCCACCCGACATTCTACCCGCAAGAAATGATTTACCGATCAGTTGCGACCCTCCGACTAAAGCAGAGATTAATGATGCCATAAAGCAGTTAAATCGAGGCAAGGCAGCTGGACCAGATCAGATCCCACCAGAGGCGCTGAAGGCAGATGCTGCTGGGGCTGCAGAGGGTCTGCACTCACTATTCTCGAGGATTTGGACCGGAGGCAAGTTTCCAAAGGACTGGAAGGAAGGACACCTCGTGAAGCTTCCAAAAAAAGGGGACCTCAGCAATTGTAGTAACTACAGAGGAATTACACTTCTCTCCATCCCAGGAAAGGTTTTCAACCGGATTATTCTCAAGCGAATACAGAATGCAACAGACCCAAAACTTCGTGAGGAGCAAGCTGGTTTCAGGAGTAATCGATCAACCACCGACCAGATCGCCACGCTGAGAATCATAGTAGAGCAGTCGCTAGAGTGGAACTCCCAACTGATAGTGAACTTCCTTGACTACGAGAAGGCCTTTGATAGCATCGATAGAGAAACACTGTGGAGAATATTGAGACATTATGGAATCCCAGAGAAGATGGTGAACCTTATCAAGAGCATGTACGAGGGGACAAGTTGCAGAGTCGTGCACGATGGCGAGCTTACTGACAGCTTTGATATCAAGACTGGTGTTAGGCAGGGTTGTTTGCTGTCCCCATTTCTGTTTGTCCTGGTGATTGATTGGCTTATGAAAGAAACCACCAGTGGAGGAAGAAATGGCATACAATGGACCCCATGGACACAGCTGGACGATCTAGATTTTGCAGATGACTTGGCACTATTGTCGCACACACACGACCAGATGCAAGCAAAGACTACAGCTCTAAACAAAATTTCAGAATCTATTGGATTGAGGATACATCCTGCGAAGTCGAAGGTCCTAAAAATTGTTGCACCCCCAAGCGCACAAGTCAGAGTAGGAGATCAACCACTGGAAGATGTAGAGTCCTTCTGCTATCTTGGTAGTATCATTGACAATAAGGGAGGAACAGAGGCAGAAGTCAAAGCACGAATTGGAAAGGCACAGGCAGCTTTCACGTCCTTAAGCAAGATTTGGAGAACCAAGGATATATCTCTAAAAACAAAGCTGAGGATATTCAACTCGAACGTGAAGTCAGTCCTGTTGTATGGATGTGAGACTTGGAATGCGTCCCAGGCCTGCATAAAGAGAATCCAAGTTTTCATCAACAGATGTTTGAGGAAGCTACTTAAGATCAGATGGACAGACAAGGTCAGCAATGAAATTGTATGGAAAAGAACAAGACAGAGCCCAGTCAGAGAGGAAATTGGTAGGAGGCGATGGAGATGGATCGGCCACACTCTCAGGAGGCCAGGAAACAGCATCACGAAGAAGGTATTGGATTGGAATCCCCAGGGCAAGAGATCAAGAGGAAGGCCGCGCGGAACGTGGAGAAGAGCCAGAGAAAATGATGTGCAACGAAGCGGAAAGACTTGGAATAATGTAAAGAGACTGGCCCATGATAGAGAGGGATGGAAAGTGTTTGTTGGTGGCCTATACCCTGATCCAGGGTGAGAAAGGCAATGATGATGATGACCATTGGTCACGCCTACTGGTAGGCGCGCGCGAACATCAAAATAGCGCAGCGTGGGCTTTCAAAGGTCAGCCCACTCAGACCTTTCTTTCTAGAGCTCAGTCAGTCCGTTAGCAAGGACTTCTAGTCTTCAAATCACAGTTCAGGTACTGGCCAACCGGAGATACTTCACGACACGATGCTTCTGCTCGTCTGTATTCAATAAATCTGAACGTTACACGATGTTTTATACTATCTAACTACCCAGCAGTGCTAGTCCGCTGGCCCAATTAGTTCAACTATCTCATTGGCCGAAACCTCCCACCATTTTAATTGTAGTAATACGTCTGCACTATTCTACCAGCCAGTTAACGTGCAAAAACTTGTCTAGTCATACTTAACAATGTCAACTATCCCCACCTTGTTTCACCCCTACTCCATTACTTATTAATCACGAACATTAAAACCGACAAGCGTGAATCCAACAGTTTAACTTTACATTTATTTACTCACCAACTATAATTCGCGAGGGCCGTTCAAGGCCACCAGCCAATTTCTCATGGCCCTGGTAAAACAACAACAACTCACTCTCTGCGTGAGTTTTAACAACATCCGAATCATGACAATAATTATCAATCACAGTTCACCCTACCAGTCATCACTGGAAAACACACAACAATCTCCCGACTGCTCTGATCTCACGTCTGTCCCCTGGGACCTCTTAACTTGCAGTGATCTGACTATTCAGATTTTGCCTCTAGTACGCCTCAACTTCACTCACAACATGCACGCTTCAACGTTAACTAACAGAAGTCAATATAGGTGAGCAGCCTCACTATCCCGTGAGTCAATCCTACACTTCCATGCCCCCGTAATCCTTGAATCCCGCTCACTCCACTCGTGACCATCTTCTCTGTTCTGCAGGAAGACGTATTCTCTTGTCCCCTCTCTTACCTATCTGTAGATACGTTCCTTGACGTTCTGTTTCTCACGGGGAGACTAAAATTTGTGTTGGTAATGAACAGGCCAAATTCTGCGCACAAAGTAAGTAAGCGCAACCAATTGTTATTGCATGAACCAACTCCATGAGGGCCCAAAACATTTGGCCACGCTGAGATTTCGGAGCCAACCCTAGCATTGAAGTCCCCCAAGAGAATCAGCTTATCAGCGGCCTGGACAGAGCATATGACAGATTCTAGATCAGAATAGAACTTGTCTTTGGCTTCATCTGGGTTTGTCATGGTGGACGCATATGCGCTAATGAGGATGGCTGGCTGGCTTTTCCCAACTGGGATCCTGAGTGTCATTAGCCTGTCATTTATTTCAATTGGCATGGACTGCAAGTTTCTGACAAGGTCATTTTTAATTGCAAACCCAACACCATGCTGTCTCGGTTCGACTGCACCCTTGCCTTTCCAGAAGAAGGTGTATCCACCACTGAGCTCTTTGAGTTGGCCACTATCAGGGAGTCTGGTCTCACTGAGTGCCACTATGTCCAGGTTGTACCTGCTGAGCTCATGGCAATAAGTGCAGTGCGTCTTTCCGGGTTGTTTGAGTTGTCCTGTAGTGTGCGTATATTCCAGGTTCCTGGCCTGAGTAAGCTGAATTTCTTTTTGTTTCGACCGCAAAAAGGGATCCCCACTGGTCGCGGTATACCAGTCAGGGTGATGTGAAGTGGGCTTTCTTTAGGGCACCTTTTCTAGCCCCTTCCTCAGTTGAGGTGAGCAGTGCTATCCTTAAATAAGGCTGCTCAGCTACTGTGGGTGCTGCCTCCCCACGCCTCCACTTCAATCGACGATGAAGCGACCATAGCCCACAGCCACAAACGTGTAGGTCTGTGCTAACAGCTTCCAGTCTATCCAAACCTGCTGCCACCGCACTCGCCCATCGCCGTTGGAATTTTGAGAGGAAAGAAGACGAGACAAAGATGAAAGAAGACGAGGTGAGTGTTAAGACTGGCGCAAAGAATTTGTTTTTAGTGAGAAAGAGCTGCGCAAACATCAGACTCACTCTCTCGCCTGGACACAACTTATCCAAGTGGCAAGACAGGGTCAAGACGACTGGAAATGTATCCAGGTGCAGGAGGATGCCAGAGGGACAGTCATATTGCCTGACCGGCTGCCTGTAGGCTACTCCACAGCCTCGCAGTCCCAACTGACTAGGGTGAAAGACCCAAACCAAAGAACACCAATACTGGTGGATGCTCTGTGTCACGATATCCAGGCCAGGGTGACGGTATATTGCCATCTGCCCTATCAATCAACCACTGGCCTGCTGCCGCCAGCTTCGAAGCTGCGTCCGGGAAGTTTGCTCAATTCTTCGTCTGTGATTTAGGCAAACAAGCCTATGACCACACCGCTACCGGGGGCCAATATGAAGGACTCAAAACATTAGTACATATTCATAACAATACATGCATCAATACATCTTGATAAAAATACATAAACCATATCATGAAATTCTCATTAATCCAACAAACCAAAGACAACAGCACAAATTCCTACCACAACATTACTACGTGGACAAAACTAAACTAGCAAATGCCCACTGACAAATCCCTACTAACTAACTATAACTAAACATGACGAATTCACAGTGTCAAAATGACTACGGGTAAACTGGACGAGCCCCCAATGTAACAAATCCCAGATTGGGAAATGCCCGTAATAAGACATAGGAACAATCACAAACGAACAAGTATAACAAGTAACAAAACAATCAAACAGGCTCACACATTTATTATATATTAAATATTCGTTCAATTACGTACAATACAATGGTCAATTCAAATACCATACAATGGCCATTCTTCCCACAGTCACCCTATCTCCGGTTCCACAACCGTACAGTCAATGCTTTACACTCTGACTTTCCAGGCCCCTACTCGACCTAACATCAACACTCTATACAAGTAGTAATACAGACCATCAAGTACATAACTTAGACCTATGGTCAGCCCAATCCCCTAGATCCAGCCTGCCACGGCTGCTGGGCTGCCTGTCGGCCTTACGCCCTTGTCTGCACGGCTCCACAGCCTGTCCCCGGCCTGTGTCCATCCACCGCGGGTGGCCTCACTGCCCGACCCCGGCACCTATAAGAATAACATTACATCTCTATAACATCATACACTTAGTATCCACTTCACCACTCATTACGAACCATCACGCGTACATACACATTCCACAGTTCACTCACCACACAACTGCGCCTCTCTTCTGTAACACACCTCCACCGTATTACACAGTACTCAGGCTAGGCTAGGAATCCACACTCCTAACGTACAGATCTCGCTCTAAGTTCACATCTATTAATACAGTAGCACATGACTTGCACACTCCTCGCATATAACTTATTTACATCATGGACATCAGAAGAATATAGTACATCAATTATCAATCATAGTTCAACCTACCAGTCATCACTGGAAAAAACACTCTCACTAGTCTTCCGACTGCTCCCTTATGTTCGCCCTCTGGGCTCTCTCTTGCGTCCGTTCCCTTAGGACTCTCTGTGTGCAGTGACTTGTAAGTACACCGATCTCGCCTCGTCCAATCCAATCCCCAACTCACAACATTCCACGCTTTCCATTAATTGTCTGCCGTGAGTTAATCTTACTATACTCCCTTCTCCCCGTAATTATTGATCCTCGCTCACTCGCTCGCGACAATAGGTTCGAACTAAATGCACAACTGCAGTGGGGAGAGAACAAGAAACTATGGTCCACGTACCTGGCATCTCTATTACAGGGTCGAGCGTTGACCTATTTTAAAGAATTACAGCGCGAGGACGTGCATGATTACGATAAACTGAAGTCCTTGCTACTTCGCCGCTTTGCGCGTACGGAGGAATATTTTCGGAAGAAGTTTAGGCGAGCACGTGCGGATACTAGGGAAGATTTTGCTGCCTTCGTTGCCAGATTGACAGAGTATTTCACGAACTGGTTAGACTTATCGCATGTTGGCACAGATTTTGCGAAATTGAAGGACCTAATGATCCGTGACCAGCTCCATGCATCGTGTCATAGAGATTTGGTGGCTTTTCTTAAAGAAAATGAACCCGCGACGGTGCAGGAGGCGTCAAAGTTAGCGGAGGCATACCGTAAGGCACATCCTTCCAAACCAGTGGCGAAGGCGTACGTTCAGGATGGCGGTTACATCGCCGTTGTTGAGGGGTCGCCGACAGGACGTAGCAAAGATAGGTCGCGTCCGCGTGGCGGCTTTAATGGACCAACTCAGGCCCCACGTAGGGGGTATGGCCAATCACCTGAATATGTGGCCGGTAAGTTTGACCGAGCAGGAGGGCGAGGTCGCGGTAATGGCAGAGGGCGTTTTGTAACCTTTGCCGATGATCGACGGCAGAGGGACTTTAGTTCGGGTCGCGATGGGTCACTCGGACCCAGGTCTTGCGGAACACAGGGAGCGAAGTGTTGGACTTGCGGACGCGTAGGTCATTTTTCACGGGAGTGTACGGCAGCGAAGTGTTGGAACTGCGGAAGAGCAGATCACAGTAGCGTTAATTGTCCTGCGAGTAGGATAGCGGCAAACGTGGATGGCAGACATAGTAGCTCCACTCAGTATTCTCCTAATAAATTTCATCATGCGGCCGCGTGTGTTACATCGGACGGCAGAGGCGGACAGTATTCTGAATGTCCCAGTTGTGAGAAATTATTATCTTCCGGTGTTTTACCTTGTGGGAGAAAAATTCCCGTCATTAATTCATGTCACACAGATGGTGGTCTTCGGGTTTATCCAGGGTTTGTTGGTGACAAACCGGTGTCAGTATTGCGTGATACAGGATCTACCGTGGTAGGGGTGCACAGAGATTGCATTCGCGAGTCACAGCTTACAGGTAAGACTATTCCCTGTATTCAGTTTTCGGGCGCCATTGAGAAGTTACCTATCGCAAAGATAGAGATTGATACACCTTTTCTTAGCGGTGAAGTTGAGGCGGTCGTTGGATTATTCCCAGGGGCTCAGCTCATTATTGGTAATGTGTCCCATGTGATTTCTCCTTCTACAGAGCATGTACAGGCATGGTCGCAGTCTAAGGGTATTGACTTTGGGCCGCAGTTGAGACACGTCGTCAGGTATCTGATAAGGGAAAAATTAAACCGTTGGCGACACCGTCGGTCAACCTTGATATCACACCAGAACGCTTGGCGAGATTACAAAGTGAGGATCCATCATTAAGTTCATGTTTTGAGGAGGCGCGAAATGAGAAAACGAGGAAGTATAGGAACGGTTCATCTTCCTTTCTTATCCAAGGGGGCATTCTGTTCCGTAAGTACGTGACAGTGGCTTCGGTTCTGAAGCAGGTAGTTGTGCCAGCGTTGTTAATTGCAACAGTATTGCGTTTGGCCCATGATGTCCCATTAGCGGGTCATATGGGAATTGCTAGAACCAAGGAAAGAGTTCTGAAGAATTTTTATTGGCCTTCAATACACAGAGATGTCCGGCTGTATTGTAAGACGTGCAGCGCGTGCCAAAAGACGACTCACAAGGGTCGCACACCCCAGGCTCCTCTTCAGACTATCCCCACGGTTTCGGAACCTTTTAAAAAGGTTTCGATTGATCTTGTTGGCCCCATTCACCCAGCTACTGATAGGGGGAATCGATTTTTTCTAACTATCATTTGTAATGCTACGAGATGGCCAGAGGCAGTTCCTCTTCGTACTATAACGTCAGAGGCAGTCGCGGAAGCGTTATTTGGCATCTTCGCTAGAGTGGGAATAGCGGAGCAGATCTTGTCTGATAGGGGCGCGCAATTTACGTCGGATATGATGAAGGAATTGTTTCGCTTGTTTGGCATACAACCCATCACTACCACTCCATATCACCTGCAGGCTAATGGCATGTGCGAGAGACTTAACTCGACGCTAAAGTCGATGTTGCGTAAAGTAGCTGCTGATCGCCCTAAAGATTGGGATAGGTATATCCCTGCAGTATTGTTTGCGTATAGGGAGGTACGTCAGGAGTCAACGGGATTCTCTCCGTTTGAGATGTTCTATGGTCGTAGTCCTAGGGGTCTAACTGATGTTCTTCGGGACATGATGACGTCGCCATCATCGGGAGACGATGAGCAAATTTCAGTGTTTCAGTACCTTGTTGATTTAAGGCAGAGATTATCTTCAGCGCGCACTATTCGAAGAGAGCGAAGACATATAAAGATAGAGGTTCCAAACTGCGAATTTTTAAGCCAGGGGACAAGGTTTTGTTGTTATTGCCCACCGATCACAATAAGTTATTAATGACATGGAAAGGTCCGTATACTATTGAGCGAGTCGTTTCGAAGGTAGATTATGCTGTTCAGATTGATGGATCAGTAAAGGTTTTTCATGTGAATATGCTGCAGAGATTTTATGAGAGACCAGAGTATCTGTGTTGTCAGACGGAACCAGAGGAGAGTGTCTTCACTGTTGCATGTACGGGGGTGGTAGACCAGTCAGACAGTGACGTGGGCGATACCGAGGCACAGGAGGAAGTAGAAATTCAATTGCCGGAGTTAGCTCCGACACAAGGTTACAGGGACGTAAATGTTAGCCCTGACCTTACGAGTTCACAGAGTAGGGAACTTCAGGCCCTGTTATCCTCATTCCCAGATGTTATCACAAATTTGCCGGGTCATACTACGGTGATCCAGCACAAGATAAAGTTGACTTCGGATAATCCAGTGTGTCTTAAACCTTATCCGTTACCTTTTGCTTCCAGAGATAGGGTTATTAAGGAAGTTCAGGACATGTTGAAGTTAGACGTGATAGAACCGTCAACATCGCCATATTCATCACCCATCGTCCTGGTAAAGAAATCTGATGGATCGGTGCGGTTCTGTATTGATTTTCAGAGACTTAACACTATTACTGTAGGCGATAGGGAGGCTATACCATTCCAAGAGGAATTAATAGCTTCATTGGCTGGTTCGACGTGGTTCTCGAAGATAGATTTAACAAAAGGGTATTGGGAAATTCCTCTCGCTGAGGAATCTAAACAATACACGGCTTTTCAAACGCCCATAGGATTGTTTCAGTTTAAGGTTATGCCATTTGGGTTGGTAAACGCGCCAGCCACGTTTGCAAGATTAATGAGACTTGTATTGAAGGACATATCTAATGTCGTGTCATTCTTTGACGATATAGCATGTCACACGTCGTCATGGTCTGAACATATTCAGACACTAACAGTAATTTTTAAACGATTGCATCATTTTGGTTTTACTGCTAAACCCGCAAAAATGTATTTGGCATGTCCAGAAATAGTATTCTTAGGACATCTCGTGGGCAGAGGTATTCAGAGACCTGATATAACAAAAATTGATAAATTGGTAGGGTTGGAAATCCCTAAGACAAAGAAACAAGTGAGAAGCTTAGTGGGAGTTCTAAATTATTACAGGAAGTTCATTCCGAACTTTTCCTCTTTGTCATCTCCTCTTACTGACCTTACTAAGAAGGGACAGCCCGATAAGGTCCAGTGGACGTCTGAATGTCAGACAGCATTTAATAAATTAGTGACGGCATTATCATCGTCACCTATTCTGATATTGCCAGATTTTCGATCTAAATTTATCCTCAGAACAGATGCATCGGACTCTGGTGTCGGCGCTTGTCTTCTACAGGAGAAGAATGAGTATTTACATCCTGTATGCTATGTCAGTCGTAAATTATTACAGAGAGAAAGGAAATATTCTGTAATAGAGCGGGAGTGTCTTGCCATTGTGTGGTCCGTCCAGAAATTAGGACGTTATTTGATGGGACGAGAATTCTGCATCCAGACAGACCACAAACCACTGACGTTTTTATCTAGGAATCGTTCGTCGAGCCCTTGCTTATCGAGGTGGGCATTGGCTTTACAGACGTATACGTTCGTCATCCAACCGATTCCAGGAACCAATAACCATATCGCCGACTACCTTAGTCGAGCCTAGGTGGAAGTTTTAGGCGCTTGCCCATCGGAGGAGAGGAACGTTTGACGCACAGATGGAACAACGAGGAGTAGCAAATTGTGCACGATTGAAAACGTGTTGTCATTCAAAATTGGGAAACATATGTACATTGACAGTGATCTGTGGGAACGATTCGTCGATCTTAAAATATTGACATTATAAATATTATATGAAGAATGGTTGATAGGTTGACTGATTTTGATTCTGTATTAGATACTATGTTTTAGTTGGGTATAGATGATGTGGTATATATATATGCATAGTGCAGGGCAAATGAATCGCCATGTTTTCCCCTGATTTCGGTACCATATGTGCTATAGGCATGAGTAGGTCATTTTTTGCGTAAATGTCGCATCATTTATCTTGATGCGATTTTGAAATTAATTGCATTAATTTTTTTGGGGTGGGGGATGATGTCGCGAGCGAGTGAGCGAGGATCAATAATTACGGGGAGAAGGGGGTATAGAAAGATTAACTCACGGCAGACAATTAATGGAAAGCGTGGAATGTTGTGAGTTGGGGATTGGACGAGGCGAGATCGGTGTACTTTGTCGCGATGTGGGTTAGATGGGGAGAGTTCGACTGACACTCTTTCGAGGTCCGCTCCCACAATCGACGGACACACAAAAAAAATACTTGCACTCTAAAAACTAAATAAATCAATTGCTTTGATTTTTAGCAGAACTGTAGGGCAGTTTAATTACAGGAATTAATGTAACAAATATAATTATAAATATAAATATCAATTCAAAGGCAACTGAATCTAACTAAAGAAACTACAGCTTTCTATAAAGACTAACTTATTCACTCTAACTACTTGCAGGTCATATGAGTTATATGCCAAATAGAATCCGCGCACGTGGCGACGGATATAACAGTTTAAATTCTATTAATTCAATGAGACATGTTATGATATGGACATTTCCTCGAGACACGCCATGGAGAATGCTTGTACAACCATGCGTTGTCTGGCGGTAGCTCTGAAACTGTCTTCAAAAGTAAGTAGAACGGTTCACTTTCATCATTACAAATTAGTATGGACTCTCACCATGTGGCCCTCACTGGGAGTGAGAGCGCTGGATGTAAACGCTGTGGGTTTATATCAAACCAAGTAGCTTAGGCTCTGGAGCTTTAAGTCAGGCGCTCCTCACAATGGTCTGCTTAACTGCGTCTCTTATGTCTCTCATCTGGCTGAGGACTATCGCCGTCCACCTCGTAAATGGATTGTCTACATGTGGCCACTATCTAAGCTCTGCACGGGTTTAAATACTAAAGCTATGTCTCGACCTTCCGTCCAGATTCATACATTTGATTGGTGCAACCACCTCTAGCTCAGCTGCCGAACCGAGTTATTTTAAGTAACAGCCCTACGCAACGACCTTGGGTCGACATCAAAGGTCGAATCACTCAAGACAATAAAATGTAATTTTATAGCAATAAATTCTTAACATGTTCAAAACCCCGAGCTTTTTCTCTGGATCACGGATTTTCTGTACGTCAACAGACGTCTCAATAACATTTAATTCCTACTCACCCCTTCCCTCTCTACTAAACCTAGTTCAAAACACGAGATATAAAAAGTGCTCAGTCCTGCACACTTACGCTGTCCGTCTATCCTTCCCCACACCTTCTGTCTATCTATTAGGAAAAAGACTGTTCAAAACAAATTGTTTATGAGACCAAGTTATGCTGGCTCGCACAATAATTACGTTTGTAAAAATTACTCACTGCTCTCTCACAAAAATTTAGTCAGTGGAAACATTAATGAATCAAATGTGTTCTTGACACATCCCCCACCCCAGTGAAAACTTAGGGTTTGAACGACATAACTGTCCACTAACGTTGCTATGAAATAGTACTTTGGAAAGGGCTATATAGTAAAAATTATATAGCGTTACTGAAAGTCAAAAAAAAATAATTCTAAGAACGTGCATTATCGATGGACAATAGCATATATATATTTATATGCAACGTTCTGTGATAATATATAATAAATGTAGCACTTAAGAATGAAAGTGACAAACTTCTCTCACACAGACATACTGTAAAGACTGAAATATTGAGCAACTAGCTCATCGCTTCACTGAGCGTAATTAATACATTCATAGAACATGAACGAACAATAGTTAATTAAAGTAATGGTATCCTGGCAGCAGTAGGTCTGGTCGCTCGGTTTGCCATTTCCTCATCTCATTGACCCGCAGACAAAGGCGTCAAGGTCGTCTGAAACTCAGGTCATGGTCAGGATGGACGCTAGTGGAAAAAGGAATCACATGGAAATTTTGAGAAAGAATGTCGATAATTGGTAGGACAATATAATGTGAAACCATCCACGGTCTCCGAAAAAGGTGAAAAATGCTCAACCTCAATGTTCAACAGACTATTTTAGAACACTAAATCAAACGGGACAATACATCAGCTTGTAAATTATCCTCCCCAGGTATAGCCCGAATAGTAAATTTGTATTCCTGGAGCGCAAGGCTCCATCTGGTTAGTCGAGCATTCTTGGCTCTGTTCGACTTAAGAAACAGTAATGGTCGATGATCCGTTTCAATTATAAATTCGGACATTAATAAGTATCGAGAAAATGCATCTACCGCGTAAACAATTGCGAGGCACTCTCGTTCGACAATCGCATAGCGCGTCTCTCGATCAAGTAATTTCCGGCTTGCATATAAGCACGGTCACAAGAAACCGTCACGCTGTTGGAGTAACACGGCGCCTATTCCTTTATCTGATGCATCCGTTCGGACGACGAATGTCTGGCGTATATCGGGTAAAACAAGCAGGGGGAAAGTAGAAAATAAATTCTGAATAGTCTGAAGGGCATCAGCGCACTGAGGCGTCCAGACGACTCTATTTGGAACATTTTTCCTCGTTAGATCAGATAACGGGGCTGAGAGAGAGGAAAAGTTTGGTATAAATTTCCTGTAATAATTCAAAAGTCCCAACAAGCTACGGACTTGCTTTTTAGTTTTAGGGGGTTGCAGTTTCAAAATACTGGATATCTTGCGATCGTCTGGAGTCTGAACCCCGTGGGTTATGGTATGACCCAAAAAGTTTATATGGTGATATCCCAGGAACACTTTACTGGGTCGCGCGGTAAGGCCAGCTCGGCGAAGAGCGGCAAAAACTTCACGAAGGGCCATTAAGTGGCCAGCCCAATCAGCCTGAAAAATACATATATCATCGAAATATGATAGAACGCAGCGCAGTTCATTTAGTAAGATGTTCATCATGCGCGCGAACGTGGCTGGTGCAGTAACCAGTCCAAAAGGCATATATTTCCATTGCATTAAACCCAAAGGGGTTTGAAAAGCTGTATATTGTTTACTTTCTTCTTCGAGAGGAATCTGCCAATATCCTTTGGATAAGTCTATTTTAGAGAAGATACTTGCATTGGATAACCGCGCGAATAAGTCCTCCTGATTGGGAATGGGTTCCGCATCATAGATGGTTATAGCATTGAGCTTTCTATAGTCAATACAAAAACGCACGGTATCGTCTTTCTTCTTGACCAAGACAATCGGCGAGCAATACGGACTTGTTGATCGCTCTATCACGCCTAGCCGTAGCATGGCACGTACTTCTGTAATTATCGTTTCGTGAGCGTGCAGCGGGCGCGGGTACGGTTTAACAAACACCGGTACGTCTGTCTGAAGTCGTATTACATGTTGGACTAAAGACGTACAACCCGGCAAATCAGTGAACACCGTTGCAAATTCTTGGAGCAGGTGTGTAAGATCCTGTTTCTGCGACGGCGCAAGCTCATCATTGATATTAACATCGTTTATACTCTCGGTGGCCTGTAATATGGGCAACGATTTGTCGATACTCAAAGGGTCCTCGTCGTCGACAGTAACTAAAGCCGCGTTGGCCATTGGGACGACATGAACGGAGTTGTAACGACGATCATCGCTAAGCAGGTACTTTTTCAGCATATTAATATGGAATATTTTCCTCTGCCCACGAATATCTACCAAATAATTCACTTTAGAGAGTCTCTTAAGGACTCTGTATGGTCCCTTCCAAGTTAGAAGGAGTTTGTTTTGCGTTTGCGGCAAAAGAACAAGTGTCAGATCTCCGACTGACAAGGCGCGCATTTGGGCGCCCTGATCGCGATAAAATTTTGAAGAACTCGCTCTAGCACATGCAAATTGCAGAGCGGTTTTGCATGCATTAATAATTCGTTGTCGGAGATCGACAACATATTGATACGCGCATCGCGTATCATAATCGTCGGTTTCAGAACCGGCGAACAATTGACTAAGTATGGCCATCGGGCCACGTGCTTTACGTCCGTATAATAACTCAAATGGGGAGAAACCCGTGGACGCGTTCGGGAGTTCCCTATAGGCGAAGAGAATAGCGGGGAGCTGACGGTCCCAGTCTCCAGGTTTGTCGGCGGATACGCGTGCTAGCATAGACTTCATGCTCGCATTCCACCGCTCGCAACAACCATTTGACTGCGGATGATAGGGGGACGTTAATTTCTGTTTAATGCCCGCTAATTCTAGTACCTTTTTGTATAGATCAGAGGTGAATTGTGGTCCTCTGTCTGAAAGAATCTCAGTCGGAAATCCGACTGGCGAGAAAATAGTAACAAGTGCCTCAGCGACATGGTCAGCCGTAATGTCTCTTAAAGGAATAGCCTCAGGCCAGCGCGTCGCGTCGTCGATTACCGAAAGGATGAAACGATGGCCTCTGTTTGATTTACTAAGAGGACCTACTATGTCAACTGCGACACGCTCGAATGGTGTTGAGACTGGAGGCATCTCCTGAAGGGGTGCGCGTGATGCTTTACCTTTAGGTGTACGTTTTTGACATACATCGCAGCGCGCCACAAAACGGTTCACGTCCGCGTATACACCAGGCCAGAAAAAATGAGCCAATATCCGTGATTTGGTTCTGGCTGAACCTTGATGGCCTGAAAATGATGTATCATGCGCGAGACGCAGAATGTCGCGACGGAACGACTTAGGCACCACGAGCTGTTCAATGGTCTCACGTTTACTTCGGAAATTTCTGTATAATAATTCATTTTTAATGATAAATGGAGAGGCATTTCCGTTCTGAGGCTGAACTTTCGCAAACAGCGGTTTTAGTGATGGATCGCTTTGTTGTTCCTTATAGAAAACTGTAGGCGTGACATTAAAATCAAACGGAGGGGTTTGTAAATTACCATCCGGTGGACGTTTTGACTGTTGTCGTGTGGTGACACACGCAACGTTTTCGTTCCAAACTTTTAACTGGCCGTCAGGTGTATCCTTGACCTGTGGTAAATTACCAATAATTAGATCGGCGACCGGATTTGGTAATACGCATGCCGTTACGACACCTGTAATGAATGGCGTGTCGATGTATATCTCCGCGAGACGGAATCGCTCGACGGAGTCCCCGAAAGTAATGCAAGTTGCCTGTTGTTCAATCAGCTGGGTCGGTCTGACCAGTGATTCCCTAACACCGATAGTGGTGCAACCTGAATCGCGTAAGACA
The DNA here is from genome assembly GCA_963931925.1 of Onchidella celtica. Lineage (NCBI taxonomy): Eukaryota > Metazoa > Mollusca > Gastropoda > Systellommatophora > Onchidiidae > Onchidella > Onchidella celtica. The sequence goes on along the minus strand of OZ007584.1, from coordinate 12,553,480 downwards.
GACGAGGGTATGGCGTTAACATGACCCTCATATAAGGTCAATGACCTGTGTTGATGGAGGGCCGACATAACCGGAACGGTGCCCGTTATGGGCGACGTGAGTTGAACGCTACGGCTACTCTGTGCAGCCGGAACAATGACGGTGCAAGCATTTGCAGCTTCAAACTGAACCCTACAATATTTTGAAGTATGACCTGGTTTATTGCACCGATAACACCTAATGCTGTCATATATATTACGTCTGGGTTGCATTGGAGGTGCATTATATGGATTATTATAATATGCCCAAGGAGGTGGACATGGTGGGCTCTGATAATGGTAGCCCTCGTTAACGTCACGACGGGGTGGACCTGAATAGCGAATAAAATGTCCCCGAGTGGGAGGTCCAGCACGGCTTGGAAAACCGCGAGCTTCATTGGGCGGCGGTTCGGAATATGCACGCGGAGGCGGCGTCTGGCGATGAACTGGTGGAGAATTTCTTGTACCCATTGGCGCAGTTCCACCGACTCCGGCATAAAACGGTTCGCTAGTTTTGGCTTTAGCCAGCGAACGATTAGGGTGTGCGGACGCGTACTGTTCTACTAAGGACGTGATTTCCGCTAACGTCTTAGGTGCCCACTCCTTAATGTGGGAGACTAGCTCTGAATGGCACGGGTTAAATATTTGGTCCTTTAGAACGAGCTCATAAAGCCCTTTAAAATTACCGTCAGCGACACCGGCCAGCTGAATCCAGCGGTCTAAGTAGTGCTTTAGGCGGTCGACGTACGTTGAAAAATTTTCGGACGGGTCTGGCTTACAACTCCGGAATCTTTGGTGAAAACCGTCCTCGGTGTGTTGAAAACGCTTTAAAAGAGCCTTTTTAAGGATGTCGTAATTTTTAGAATCCTCGATGTTGAGGCCATGGAATACCTCAAGTGCACGTCCCGTTAATAAATTTGCAAGGCACGAAGTCCATTCAGTTCTTTCCCATCCGGTGGCTACCGCGTGGAGCTCAAAACGATGAATATAAGAATAGATCTGGTCGACCTTATCATTATAGGTTGGAAGCTTTGGTTTTGTTTTAACATTATTTGTTGGAACACTTGGAGCCGCGGTCGGTTGGTTTCCTTGCAGCTCTAATTTCTGTAGGCCAATTTCGTGCTCTCGATGAGCCGCTTTGTCGCCTCTTTCTTCTTTTTCTCTTTGTCGTTCTCTTTCTTCTTTTTCTTTTTCTCGTTCGCGTTCCGCGGCCTTCTCGGCTCTTTCTTCTTTTTCTTGTTCTCGTTTGCGTTCCGCGGCCTTCTCGGCTCTTTCTGCGGCACGCTCTTCTCTAGCTAGGTCTTCTTTTAGTCTACTCTCGCACCAAGAAGCCAGCTGGTCCTCGGGTATGCCTAACAGCTTCGCTGAATTTATATAGGAAGTGTAATCGGCCATTATGATTAGTTACACTCACAATAGGTCTCTACAGGAGATCTATTAACGTTAATGGACAGGTATCCGGATAAATTCACGCAATAACCCGTCTGACAGTGTACTATGTTATCACTGTAGTATTTACGTTAATCCGATACGCGATAAAAAATATTTACTTATTTAACTCCGCGATTATTAATCCCTGAGGCAATTTGCACTCGTCGGGTCGACGTCACTAGTAGACGACAAAATACAAACAATGTTCCTTCTTCAATGAAATCGCAGTGTCCTTACTGTTATCACTGCCGATGTAATATATAATTACATGTGAATCAACGAATATCAGATCGTTGATTAATATTTTTAGCTATTTTTCTATAGCTCTTGTATAATTGCAATTGCAAGGTAATTTTATTACCTGAAGTTCTCTTTATTTATTACCTGAAGTTCTCTTTAAAGAACAATAACTTCAGTAATTATATACTGGATATTCAAGGCAGGTGCACAACTGCACTTGAATGGGGAATCAATATTCCCAATATATAAATATATACTCTGGCGTATCAGCCTTATACGTCACAATAACCAGATAAACTCAATCAATGCGTCAATGTAGACACATGACTCACACAGGCATTATATTAAACAAAGGAATGTACCAACAACATAATGATAAAGGTCTAATGAAAAAAAATACACCAAACACGACGCTAGACAAACAAGAAAAGACGAACGATAACAGACCCTACAAGTTCTGAATATAATTACAGATAGGTGAGAAGAGAACAAGAGAGACGTCTTCCCAAAGAGAGGAGGAAGATGTGAACGCCACAATCTAAACAAATATACAGGTCCCTAACAAAGACTATTCTCACGAATGCGAATCCTCACTGTTTTAATCACCACTGGTTGTTGCGAGACCGCAGACGTTGTCGTCGGAACGGCAAAATCGGCGACCAAGCCACCACTTTGGCACAGAGGACACGCACACGTAAGAACCCTCGCCGACCTCCCGCAGTTCTAACAAAGAAGAAAAGTGTAAAAAGCCTGGAAAACACGAGGAGGAACACTCAACTCCCCAGACGCAGACAAAATTTTAGGATGGAATCACTTAACTTTCAAGGAACTGGGTGGTAATTCCTTTAGCCCTTGCGTACACCACAGTCAGTCTTTTTTGTCTTTCACCGTTCCAAGTTCTGTTATGTAGTCTCCCTGGCCTCGGTCATCGGGTCAATGGGAGAGCAGCGACATATGTGGAAGTAAAAATAAAGCAGTATACAAAACTAAATAATAAATAATTTTAAACTAGCTCAACGTGCGAGACCCTGTGAGCGACGGATCATGAAAAGAACAAAAATGTAATGCAAACAAAGAGAAAAGGTGATTATAATTTAACGAATTTAAGAAATTAAGGATTAAGAAATTTGGTAAGTCCCCTCCAGTGTCGCCATGTGGGTTAGATGGGGAGAGTTCGACTGACACTCTTTCGAGGTCCGCTCCCACAATCGACGGACACACAAAAAAAATACTTGCACTCTAAAAACTAAATAAATCAATTGCTTTGATTTTTAGCAGAACTGTAGGGCAGTTTAATTATAGGAATTAATGTAACAAATATAATTATAAATATAAATATCAATTCAAAGGCAACTGAATCTAACTAAAGAAACTACAGCTTTCTATAAAGACTAACTTATTCACTCTAACTACTTGCAGGTCATATGAGTTATATGCCAAATAGAATCCGCGCACGTGGCGACGGATATAACAGTTTAAATTCTATTAATTCAATGAGACATGTTATGATATGGACATTTCCTCGAGACACGCCATGGAGAATGCTTGTACAACCATGCGTTGTCTGGCGGTAGCTCTGAAACTGTCTTCAAAAGTAAGTAGAACGGTTCACTTTCATCATTACAAATTAGTATGGACTCTCACCATGTGGCCCTCACTGGGAGTGAGAGCGCTGGATGTAAACGCTGTGGGTTTATATCAAACCAAGTAGCTTAGGCTCTGGAGCTTTAAGTCAGGCGCTCCTCACAATGGTCTGCTTAACTGCGTCTCTTATGTCTCTCATCTGGCTGAGGACTACCGCCGTCCACCTCGTAAATGGATTGTCTACATGTGGCCACTATCTAAGCTCTGCACGGGTTTAAATACTAAAGCTATGTCTCGACCTTCCGTCCAGATTCATACATTTGATTGGTGCAACCACCTCTAGCTCAGCTGCCGAACCGAGTTATTTTAAGTAACAGCCCTACGCAACGACCTTGGGTCGACATCAAAGGTCGAATCACTCAAGACAATAAAATGTAATTTTATAGCAATAAATTCTTAACATGCTCAAAACCCCGAGCTTTTTCTCTGGATCACGGATTTTCTGTGCGTCAACAGACGTCTCAATAACATTTAATTCCTACTCACCCCTTCCCTCTCTACTAAACCTAGTTCAAAACACGAGATATAAAAAGTGCTCAGTCCTGCACACTTACGCTGTCCGTCTATCCTTCCCCACACCTTCTGTCCATCTATTAGGAAAAAGACTGTTCAAAACAAATTGTTTACGAGACCAAGTTATGCTGGCTCGCACAATAATTACGTTTGTAAAAATTACTCACTGTTCTCTCACAAAAATTTAGCCAGTGGAAACATTTATGAATCAAATGTGTTCTTGACATACTTACAAGTCACTGCACACAGAGAGTCCTAAGGGAACGGACGCAAGAGAGAGCCCAGAGGGCGAACATAAGGGGAGCAGTCGGAAGACTAGTGAGAGTGTTTTTTTCCAGTGATGACTGGTGCCGGGGACAGGCCAGCATAAGTGAGATGCATGGGTTGGGCAGTGAGGCCATCCGCAGGCCAGCATAAGTGAGGTGCATGGGTTGGGCAGTGAGGCCACCCGCAGGACAGTGAGGGCACATTATTCGTGGCAGTCTGGCCGCATTCAGGAATGTATTGAGATGTATTGATGTGAGATTAAGATATTGATGTGATGTTGAGCACGGGCAGTGATACGTCGTGCTACAAGGCAGTGCAGCCCTTGACGTATTGTTAGGCTGAGGCCAACGGTAATATTGTAAAGGAGTGATTATCCTAGAGAGGAACGAGGAGAGGAATGAATGCTTAAGGGAATGTGAGTGAGATGTTGTACTTATTGAATTGTCATTATTAATGTTATAATAAATGTGTGAGCCTGTTTGATTGTTTTGTTAATTGTTATACTTGTCTGTTCGTGACTGTTACTGTCATATAAGTACTTCTCCCAATCTGGGATTTGTTACAATGATTACTTTCGGTTGGCGGGTTTGGGCTGGAAAAACTGTGTCAGTTTGGCGGTTTTTGGGGCTAGTTTTTTTGGGTAACTTTGGCGGGTTTAAAAAAAAATATCTGGGAACACCGATCCCGATGCCATTGTTTACGTGATGGCGACAAGAGGAGCTCGTTATTGCTCTAATATTAATTGGAGCTCTAACTCCATGACTTCCACTGATCCTAGAACTGGAGCGAGCCTGAAATTCCATAACTGTCCAAATCCAGAAAAAGACAGAGAGAGGTAAGTAGACTATGTTATTTATAATATAAATCTAGTGCGATTGAACCCCCGCTGACACTGTCACTGTCAGTGTTAGCAATCACAGTGATCGGTGATTGTTGTTGTTTTTTTGACTCGATTGTGGTAACAAGAGAATTTGAAACACAATTCAGTGCGTTTGGGATGTTTGGTTTTATTCCAAAACATAAATGTCACTGGCTTGCAAGGATTTAAAGATTATCAATAGGCCTATCAGTTTAAACAGAGCTGGTGTCCATGAGTGTTTGACTAGGACTAGCCTAGGCCTGGCTAGGCTAGGAGTCCAGGCTTTGTATCACCAGTGCTCGAGTTTTCGCCTTCCTATATTAAATGCATAAAAACACGATGTCTGTTACGAGTTGGGGTATTAAGGAATTATCGGTGTTACGACTGCATTTAAAAATCGAGAGGTATTTAGGAATTACTCTTTCATACCATGCCACATACTAATAACAATCTGAATGGTTTTTATCCACAGACCTGCAGGGCCACAAATTTATTTACTTATTATTCCCTAACAATTTCGTCTAGCTCTTACATACCAAAAAGACAACATCAGCAGCATCAAATGAAAATTCAATAATATGTCACTAGAAGTCTCCTCTAGATTCCTAAAAGATTATATCATTCTGACTCACTCACAATTTAAGTATTACTTATCTATTTCTCAGATATAGTCTACCTACTATCTAACAAATAATATTCTAATGTCTCAGACGACAATGTTATCTCAGTTATTTGTGCCTACCGCTTATAATGGATCAAACTCGTCAATACAAACTGACGTAGTTAAGTTAGATCTAGATCTGCTCTAGGATGGGCTGGCAATCCCCAGCCTCATCCAGACACATCAATTTCAATTTACAAATGTGTATGCCAGACATTCATGCTAGATCTAGTTGCAAGTTAAAATACATCGTAGTCTTGCATTCTTCGGTAGCACTCCTACTGGAAAAATTAAGGTCAGCTTCACGTTCATTGTTGAATCAGCAGGCAGACACTTACACTTGCTCCCTGATCAGAAATCAGGGAACAGTAGATAACAGCAGTGGGTAATTCTCACAAAGAGCATATGGTCTCATTTCAGTGTCTATAATGGACATAGACATGAATATAACAGTCTTCTGATTCTTCTGGCAGAATCCCGCCGACCGCCTGCACAGATGGATATTTCTGCATGGAGTGCTCAAACATAGGAATGGCCACGCTTATATACTGTGCGGCCGGCTGCAAATTAACATGTCAAAACCCATACTAAAGTCTCTAAACCCTCTACGTTTTATGTACGAATTTACTATCTCCCTTTACTCACCCCTTCTCTTCCCCTGTTAGAGTTCATCAAAATCACGGGGTCGAGAATTGCACCGTCACTGCTAACTTATCCATTTATTCTATCTTGCCCCACTTTCTTTCCATCTCTAAGAAAAAGTGTTACAAAAACAAACTGTTCACGAGAACAGTCCAAGGACATTTACGCTGGTTATAATCAACGAGACCGTGAAAAAAACAAGTCTTTTCAAGTTGTGACCCAGCACGACAATTATAAGACATTTGTGTTCGTGACACATCCCCCACCCCAGTGGAAATTTTAAGAAATATTTACACGATAAGATCTAAGAAACCACAAAGTTATTGTGGTGGGGGCCTAAGTACTACTGTAGAAAAGTCAGCCTTAAGCTCGAGAACAAAAAATTTAACTAAGAACGTGCATATTGGATGGACAAAAAGCATACAATTATTGATGTCACGTTCTGTAGAATCTAGTCTATCGAAACATTCTTACTGCACACAATCAAACTTCTCACGAACATTTATAATAACAATGAGTATATCACTGTATACTGCTGAATTAAAGTATAACTACTATCAAACAATCAGGCCTTACTGAAGGAATAGGCTCATAATTATCTCGTCAACACACATAATTGCTGCTTATATACACATTCACACACAATATATTGTTAATTAAAATACTGTGGTATCCAATGGCAGCAGTAGCTCTGGTAGCTTGGTTTGCCATGTCTCCATCTCATTGACCCGCTGACAAGGGCGTCAGGTTTGTCATAAGTTCAGGTCACAGTCCGGAATGACGCTGGTGGAAAGAGGATATTCACAAAAAAGGATTGTAAAACTGGTTCATAAAGTAATGAACAAGATAAATGTGAATTCATCCACCGTCTAGAATTGAGGGGGACAAGCACTATCCAACCCCAATACAAGACACAACACTCTTTAATAGGGAACTAAATTAGACGTGACAAAACATCAGCTTGGGAATTGTCACCGCCAGGGATAGCCCGGATAACAAACCGGTATTCCTGGAGTGCAAGACTCCATCTGGTTAATCGAGCATTTTTAGCCCTGTTAGCCTTTAAGAATAACAACGGACGATGGTCCGTTTCAATTATAAACTCGGACATGAGTAGAAATCGCGAAAATACGTTTGCAGCAAAAATGATAGCGAGGCACTCTCGCTCGATAATTGCATAGCGGCATTCCCTATCTAGCAACTTGCGGCTGGCGTATAGACATGGCCGCAAGGTATCGTCTCGTTCCTGTAATAACACAGCTCCCAATCCCTTGTCCGACGCATCAGTGCGGACAATAAATATTTGGTTTATATCTGGAAGTATGAGAATGGGGGAAGTGGAAAACAGTTGTTGAACGGTACGAAGTGTATCAGCACATTCGGTTGTCCATTTCACTTTATTAGGAAAATTCTTTCTTGTGAGGTCCGACAACGGAGCTGTAAGCGAAGAAAAATTTGGAATGAACTTCCTATAATAGTTAAGAAAGCCCAATAAACTACGAACTTCTTTCTTAGTTCGAGGGGGTTGGAGCTTTAAGATCGTAGTTATCTTCTTGTCATCAGGGGTCTGAACGCCGTGGGCAATTGTATGGCCCAGAAAATTAATTTCATTATATCCTAAAAACACCTTACTGGGTTTCGCCGTAAGGCCAGCTCGACGAAGAGCAATAAAAATTTGTCATAGGGCTGCGAGGTGGCCCGACCAATTGGTTTCATAAATACAAATGTCGTCAAAATACGACAATACGGAATTCATATTCTGGAGCAATATTGTCATCATACGGGCGAAAGTGGCAGGGGCTGTAACTAACCCGAAAGGCATATAGCGCCACTGCATAAGACCCAACGGAGTCTGAAAAGCGATATATTGCTTGCTATTCTCATCAAGCGGAATTTGCCAATAGCCTTTGGAAAGGTCAATTTTAGAAAAAATCGTTGCCCTCGCTAACTGCGCAAACAGATTCTCCTGGTTGGGAATCGGTTCAGCGTCATATATCGTAACCTCATTAAGTTTACGATAGTCAATACAAAAACGCACTGTATCATCTTTTTTTTTCACTAAGACGATGGGTGAGTTATATGGGCTCGTCGATCGCTCTATCACTCCCAGGTGAAACATGTTACGTACCTCGGATATTATAGTCTCCTGTGCGTGCAGCGGACGCGGGTATGGTTTAACAAAGACGGGTATATCCGTCTTTAATCTTATAACATGTTGTACCAAAGAAGTATTACCTGGTAGATCAGTAAAGACTGTAGTAAACTCGTTAAGCAAATCTCTTATATCTTGTCTTTGCGATTCAGATAAATCTGGATTTATATTTACATCCGAAGTGTTTTCAGAAGATCGAAGTGCGGGGATTGAATGCTCTATCTTAATAGGATCATCATCGTCAACTGAAACTAAGGCCGCATTGGCCTGAGCAACCACATTTCGGCGATTATTCTGACGATTATCATCGTCGGACAGGTACTGCTTTAACATATTTATATGGAAGACTTTGTGCTGTCCCCGAATCTTGATAAGATAATTTACTCCAGAAAGTCTCTTTAGGACTTTGAAAGGTCCCTTCCATGTAAGAAGGAGTTTATTTTTCGTCTCCGGAAGGAGAACAAGAGTTTGGTCTCCGACGGCCAAGGTTCGCAATCGGCTACCTTGATCACGATATAATTTATAAACACTCGCATGCGCAGCCGAAGATTTTTGTGCGAGCTGACATGCGTTAAGAATTCGATGGCGCAAGTCTACAACGTATTGATATGCAGACCGCGTATCGTTGTCGTCGGTGTCTGATCCGGCGAATAAATCCCGGAGTATGGCCATTGGACCACGGGGCTTGCGACCATACAATAATTCGAAGGGGGAAAAACCCGTCGATGCATTCGGTAGTTCTCGGTATGCAAAGAGAATAGCGGGGAGTTGTCGATCCCAATCACTCGGCTTGTCGGCCGAAACTCGCGCAAGCATAGTTTTCATGGTAGCATTCCACCGTTCACAGCAGCCATTAGACTGTGGGTGGTATGGAGATGTCAATCGTTGTTTAATCCCGACCAATTCCAAGACTTTCTTAAAAAGCTCAGAGGTAAACTGTGGACCTCTGTCCGATAAAATTTCAGCCGGAAATCCAAGACGCGAAAAAATAGTAATAAGGGCTTCAGCCACATGATCGGCTGAAATGTCTTTTAGTGGAATGGCCTCTGGCCAACGGGTTGCGTAGTCAATAACAGAAAGTATAAAACGATGTCCTCTGTCTGACTTGTGTAGGGGCCCAACTATATCTACGGCAACGCGCTCAAATGGTCTGGAGACCATAGGCATCTCCTGCAGAGGAGCCCGCGATGCTCTCCCTTTAGGGGTACGTCTCTGACATACGTCACATGTTGATACGAACCGGTTTACATCTGCGTAAATACTGGGCCAAAAAAATTGCGATAGTATTCGAGACTTAGTTCTGGCCTTTCCTTGGTGACCCGCCAAGGAAGTGTCATGCGCGAGACGAATAATGTCCCGACGAAAAGATCTTGGTACTACAAGCTGCATAACGGCCTCTCGCTTATTCCGAAAATTACGATATAATAAGTCATCTTTAATAAGAAACTTAGAGGTATCCGGCGCGGTAGGATCAACCTTAGCAAACAAATGTTTCAATGTGGGGTCTGAATGTTGCTCATCATGGAATGCATTAGACGTTATGTTCACTTCAATAGTAGGGTTACTCAATGCACTGCCTGCTCGTCGACTCGATTGTAGGCGTGTTGTCGCACAAGCAACACTCTCCTCCTCAGTCCAAATTTCCAAGTTACCGATAGGAAACGTATTTACTTGAGGTACATTCCCTATGATTAAATCAGCCACCGGATTAGGCAGTACACATGCGGTAACAATACCTGTGAGAAAAGGTGTATCAATATAAACTTCTGCAATACGGAATCGCTCTACAGATCCGCCAAAAGTAATACAAGTTACATCCTTATCCAAAAATTGTGTTGGACGGACTAGTGACTGTCGAACGCCGATAGTCGTGCATCCGGAGTCACGTAGAACGGAAGCGCGAATGGCGTTCACGCGGCCCTGGTAAAATGTTAATTCCCCCAGTTCATGTAGGGCAGACATGACTGGAATAGCTTTTGATTGTCATGAAGATTCATTATGACCGTCAGTCTCATAAGGTGTAGATTTAACAGAGCAGGCATTTGCCGCTTCCATTTTCACGTTACAAAATTTGTGTACGTGGCCTACCCTATTACACCTAAAACACATAATACGATGCGGATCGTTTCCACGATAAGGAAGACTCTGCGGCCTATCATAATCATGATTATTATCAAAATGCACTCGTCGCGGCGGTCCCTGAGGCCGGTTATATTGTTGGCCTGGATAGTTGCCACGATAATATGGGCGAGGCTCGTAAAAAGAATAACTCTGGTATCCTCGACGTGGGGATAAATTACTTCGATTCGGAAAATCCCTCTGACTAAAAAAAGGCGGCTCTGATTGAGAGCGCGGATTTGGGGCCTGACGACGAGTCGGCCTTGAACGATCGTGTCCGGTTGGCGCTCCTTTGCCCACGTTGGCATAACACGGTGCTATAGTTGAAGGCTTTGCCAAAGGACGATTTGGGTGGGCGGACGCATAACGTTCCGCGCACTATGTGATTTCTTCAGAGGATGTCGGTGCCCTCTCTTTAAGGTGGGCAACCAAATCGGAATGACATGCCGTATAGATTTGGTCTTTTAAGACCAAATCATAAAGTTGAAAATAATTTCCGGTAGTCACGTTCGCGAGCTCGATCCAGCGATCTAAGTAATGTTTCAGCCGATTCACATAAGTTGAGAAATTTTCAGATGGCTCAGGTTTACATGCGCGAAATCTCTGATGAAAGCCATCCTCGGTATGCTGGAATCGCTTAAGCAGTGCTGTTTTAAGCTTGTCATAGTCGTTGGCATCCTCTACTTTGAGGCTATGAAATACTTCTAGAGCCTTACCTGTTAGTAAATTAGACAGGCATGAACTGTACATCGCCTGCTGCCATCCGACGCATTTAGCGTGTAGCTCGAACCGATGCAAATATGCGTCGATCCGGTCGAGTTTTTCATTAAACGTCGGAAGTTTTGGTTTCTTAGCATACGTATTGCTGGCAGCAGTGGGGGCCACAAGCGATTCTCGCTCTAACTTCTTTATTGCGAGTTCATGCTCTCTTTTTTCTCTCTCTACAGCCTCTTTTTCTCTTTCTCTTTCTCTTTCCTTTTCTCTCTCTCTTTCTTTTTCTCTTTCTCTTTCTCTTTCTTCTTTTTCTCTCTCTCTTGCTTCTTTTCGATCCTCTCGGTCTCGGTCTTGCTGTACTTGTCGTTCGCACCACGAGGCGAGTTCTTCTTCTGGTATACCCAGAGCTTTGGCAGAGTCAATGTATTTGAGAAACTCGGCCATGATATGTTAAAATCTGTAACCCGTATAGATTCGTATAGAATCAAAACACTGGCACGCTAGTGTGTGCACAATTAGTAAGTATTTACCTACTGTTACGGTATATCGCGGTATCAATTATATTATCTCTAACAGTTACTCTCTCTCAATATTAATCCAGTGTCCTATGTTACCACTGCTTCGCGAAAAGAACGTTCTATCTCTCTCTGTAAATTTTATCTCTCTCTCTCTGAATATGAATACTAGTAAGGCAGTGCCGTCTATCCGTTGCTCCCACTGCAATAAAATATATATATCGCCTTTAATGCGATAAATTAGTGTCTTGAGTGATCACTCTCAAAATTTATGTCTCTCTCAATGCGACGAACCAGTGTCCTCTGTTATCACTGTCAAAAATGTATCGCTCTCTCAATGCGACAAATCAAAATTATATCTCTCTCTCAACGCGACAAATTTGAAATAGCTCTCTCTTCTTAAAACGCGCACACGCAGTGTCCTCTGTTACCACTGCACAAACTCTCAAAAACGCGAACAGGCAGTGTCCTCTGTTATCACTGCAAAATTATTCTCTCTATATTCGACGTGAAATTAGCACGTGACCAAAAATTTATTATCTCTCTCTCTCTCACACATATCAATACCAGATTACAATTCAACGTGTTTTAGCACGTGAAACACCTCAGGCATATATTGTAAACATAGCAATGTTAGTATACTAGTTTAAAGTTTATAAGGAAAGAAAAAAAAATACACTAAACAGGACGCTAGACTCACAAGAAAGACGAACGACAACAGACCCTACAAGTCCTAACTTATATTACAGAAAGTTTAAGAAAAAGACAGGAGAGACATCTTCCTAAAAAAATGTGAGGAAGCAAGAGAAACGTCACAATCTATACGAATAATGGATCCCTAATAGAACTATTCACAGTTAAGCAAATCCCCCCGAGTTATCAATAGCCACCAAGGCACTCCAATATCCTTCGAAATGGCAAAGAAGATATGCTAAACTATGACCCCAACCAACCTCCCGCTCTTAAACTAAACATATAGTAAATGGAAAATAGCCTGGAACACAGAGCGGAAAGTACCTCGCCCTCCTCAAGACTGTCAAATAGATGGTTCACTTATCTTTCTTTTTGAGGAATTCAGATGGTAGATATCCTCAAACCATAGCTCGTTCCAAGCCCAAAAAAATGCGTTTCTGTCTCAGGTAGATCTGTAAGGTGAAAGGTGTCCCTCGCCGGTGTCGTCGGGTCAATGGGATGTTGAGTTCACCGTATGAAATTGAACCAAAATATTAAATTAATACAAATTGCCTATAATCTGAAATAAAAAGGACCTGAAATCACAATGTTATAATAGTACAATATCAAATAATGGGATAAAATGCAATAGATTTTAGAATAATTTACCTAAATGGCATGGTACTATTTAAATTCTTTAAGGGGTCCCTCTCCAGTGTTACGAGTTGGGGTATTAAGGAATTATCGGTGTTACGACTGCATTTAAAAATCGAGAGGTATTTAGGAATTACTCTTTCATACTGTAACAGGGCGACAGACCGGCAAGGTATAGCTAGCGTGGGAAGATAGCTAACTTCGGGGAGACAGAGTTATTGTAGGCCAGAGGGGGAAAGTAGCCGATGCAACTGAAGCGCTTTGACACCCGAAAAGGGTAGTGTTTACTTGACCGCCGTACTTGTCGATCAGATCACCTGGGAATTGCTTGGGGGGTAGAGCTGTTTCAATAGTATTTGACGTGGAGTCGACGGGGGTGGCTATTAGGATAACTAATGTACACTCGGTGAGCGTCTTGGGACGCTACCTGACTGGGTATAAATCCCCGAACGCTCCTTCCAACTTCAGACCGCTGAGAGCACTCACCAGCTTCGTGCCGAAGAGGAGACCACAACCGCAACTGTAACTTTGTACTAGTCTTGTGAGTGGGGAAGGTCAGGGAACCCGCAAACATCCTTTGTCAGAGCGTGGTATCTTTGGTATCTTGTCGGCATTTGGGCTGTTGCTGAGTGGTAAGTTAATTGTACGATGTATGTGTATTTTACTTAATGTTCATGATTGTAGAACCTAAATCTAGTGGGTTTACTTTGGTATAACTACTGCCTCTGAGAGAGTCACGGAAACGCCGTTATATATATGTTACGAAACCTTATAGGATGGGGTCTGTTAGAGAGAGCGTTATTCTTCGTGGGGAACGTGTAAATATCATTGAAACTGTATTGATCGTTTATTCTATTGCCTATATGGGAGCCTATGGAGTATGGGAGCTGCAGCCCGACTTATAACAGTGTCAGCGGTAAAAGGTATTAATGATGAATATCCGTCATGGAGTAAGTATGGAAGTCATGCCTTCCAACAGTAGATTAGGAAGTTGCGATTGTTTTTCTACAGAGGAGGAAGAACAACACCTTGTTGGTCTCAACTTCTTGTACTTTGATTAACGACATCGTGGCTTCTTGGCTTCCCGACCTATTGGTACCTGCCGATACCTCTTGATCTAACTGCGCAGTCAAGCCAGAGTAGAGAGGAAGAACCAGTGCCCAGATAGCGCCATACACCCCTAAAGGAGAGGTTTCCTTATGCTGAATGTACCCATGTGTTTTATAAAATGTGCTAGGGATTGAATATTACGAAGCCTTTTAATTATCATGTACTGATTTGCATCAACTTCATTCCATCGAAATTCACATGAAATTGTATGACCTATGTTCCTATTATTATTGAATGAATTAATAATTATTGTATATATGTAAGCAATACAGATATCGTTTGTTATAACTTATAGAAGAGAGATAGTCGATTATTTAGTGTGTTTGTGCCGTGCCCATCACGGCTGGTGTCAGAAGAAAGTTAGTGAGAGAAAGTGGAAACATCACACATACCATGCCACATACTAATAACAATCTGAATGGTTTTTATCCACAGACCTGCAGGGCCACAAATTTATTTACTTATTATTCCCTAACAATTTCGTCTAGCTCTTACATACTAAAAAGACAACATCAGCAGCATCAAATGAAAATTCAATAATATGTCACTAGAAGTCTCCTCTAGATTCCTAAAAGATTATATCATTCTGACTCACTCACAATTTAAGTATTACTTATCTATTTCTCAGATATAGTCTGCCTACTATCTAACAAATAATATTCTAATGTCTCAGACGACAATGTTATCTCAGTTATTTGTGCCTACCGCTTATAATGGATCAAACTCGTCAATACAAACTGACGTAGTTAAGTTAGATCTAGATCTGCTCTAGGATGGGCTGGCAATCCCCAGCCTCATCCAGACACATCAATTTCAATTTACAAATGTGTATGCCAGACATTCATGCTAGATCTAGTTGCAAGTTAAAATACATCGTAGTCTTGCATTCTTCGGTAGCACTCCTACTGGAAAAATTAAGGTCAGCTTCACGTTCATTGTTGAATCAACAGGCAGACACTTACACTTGGTCCCTGATCAGAAATCAGGGAACAGTAGATAACAGCAGTGGGTAATTCTCACAAAGAGCATATGGTCTCATTTCAGTGTCTATAATGGACATAGACATGAATATAACAGTCTTCTGATTCTTCTGGCAGAATCCCGCCGACCGCCTGCACAGATGGATATTTCTGCATGGAGTGCTCAAACATAGGAATGGCCACGCTTATATACTGTGCGGCCGGCTGCAAATTAACATGTCAAAACCCTTACTAAAGTCTCTAAACCCTCTACGTTTTATGTACGAATTTACTATCTCCCTTTACTCACCCCTTCTCTTCCCCTGTTAGAGTTCATCAAAATCACGGGGTCGAGAATTGCACCGTCACTGCTAACTTATCCATTTATTCTATCTTGCCCCACTTTCTTTCCATCTCTAAGAAAAAGTGTTACAAAAACAAACTGTTCACGAGAACAGTCCAAGGACATTTACGCTGGTTATAATCAACGAGACCGTGAAAAAAACAAGTCTTTTCAAGTTGTTACCCAGCACGACAATTATAAGACATTTGTGTTCGTGACAATGTCCAAACACTATTATGCCGTAGGCAAACTCGTAGATCGCCTATGCCATAGACTAGCATACAGTGTTTCCAAGATGTCGGAAGGCTAGCAGTAGACGAATTTGAGGTCACGCTAGAACGATATTTCGTGACGTCACTCAATGGGAATGTCCCGTCTGGTTTATCCCTAGTCTGTGGTTTATAATAACAAGTGGGCCATCCCGCGTATTTTGAAATTTCGGATTTCACCGTTTATGTCCAGCGACCGATCTGCTACGAAATTAATGAAGCTTATTAAGCTTCTACTAATTGTCCCAGTGGCCAGCTCGCTCCACTATTGTTGGGTTCGTCCGGCCTTTTCCCTCAGCCCGTTTGCACCCCGCTTCAATCATTCTAGTTAAATAGGCCCATTGCGGATATCAGCTATTTTAGTTGTCAGGACCGACGCTTAACCATGGCGATGGTAGCATCGATTTTGATTCGTTAGCTGATTTGCACTGCGAGCGCTTCAGGCGTCCCGAACCAATCGGCGGAGAGCTAAAAAAAAGTTCACTAGGCCTACAATAAACAATGACACCTGCGTTCACGCACATGAGGGACGATCGGTCAATTCTTTCACTCCCTTTCCTTTGTTTACACTGATGGTAGGGAGTCTGACCAGCTTGGATCCATCCTTCCCACCCCTGTCATAACAGTCGACTGCAGTGCAGCCAGCAGGCATTTTAACCGCATAGACATATCTCGAAGTTACACTCGTCAGCTGATCCACCCGCCATTTTAGTTGACGGGAGTACAAAACAAAAACAATCTGTGACGTCATTCACAATGGGTCTATAGGGAGGGGGGGCATCTCAAAGTCTTCATCCGCCCGCAATCTGCATGAGCTCATTCCTATCATGCTGCAGGTCTCTACAGACAGTAGCGTTGCCGGCAAGTAGACCGGCTACCTTATTGCCCCCACCACCAGTGACAAAGAACCGAACATAAAATGACAAACGGGAGTAAGAGAAGAAAACACAAACTTACAAAAATAAGAAATCTTTGCCATTCTCAGATACAGTTCCAATTTTCTATACCGGCACTTTTTTCTTCTTTTTTTTTTTGCATACCGTCTATCGTCAGAGAAGATTTACATTGAACATAATTATGGCTTTAAGTGACAAACTCGAGTAAGAGAAGTACATGTAATATAAATTAAGATAAGGTGAGATAAGATAAAATAAGAATCACTTTATTATCCCATAATGGAACATAGCGTTCACAGCACACACGTGGTAAATTCTCCGTGATCATGTGAAAAGCGCGGGGGTCCGTAAGTTGAACATCATACATCTTGACTTGCACGCTATTCATTCTCAATGATCAAGTGGAAAGCGCGAATGCCCGTGCGATGAACACCGCGCATCGTTAGAAACACGATGTTCATCCTCAAAATGTGATATAGGCGAAATAATAAAAGTATCGATATTTCCACCATTTATCAATATACAGTAATGAGACCAATACCAAAATGTAGATCGTTCTTTTGCTGGTTAAAAAAAAAAAAAAAAACATCGAAAATTTTGGACATATACTGTTTTCATTCTCTGCATGCGACATATCTTAAGTGTCATTATATAACTATTAACTTACAGTCTAAGAAATCTTTGCTGTTGTCAGATACAGTTCCAATTTTCTATACCGGCACTCTTTTTTCGCACACTGTATATAGTCAGGGAACAGATACATTGAACCTGGCAAACGGGAGTAAGAGGAGAAATAAATAAAAGTTTACCATCTAAGAAATCTTTGTCATTCTCATATAACAATTCCAATTTTCGACACCGACCCTCTTTCATGCATATACCATGTATCGTCAGATGACAGTGGTAATGTATAGTAGAAATAAAAGGGCAATAAGCAATTTGCAGTGAAGCGGGGTTTTGGTGTGCACAGAAACGGCAGTAGGAACGTCAAAAACGTTTCAAGTAGTGAAACAGAAAGAATGTTTTAATGTGTACGCGAACGCCCTTTCCGGACACATGGAAACATTCTTTGTTTCTACTACTTGACGGCTTTTTGCCGTTTCTGTTGTCGTTTCCGCTCCCATGAAAACACGGCTTAAGATGAGAAATGAATAACTTACAATGTAAGGAATTTTTGTCATTCTCAGGTAGGATTCCAACTTGAGCTGAAAGGGTGACAGAGCCGGAGCGAAGGGCCCTCGTGGGAACTGGTACAGTAACACCGTGTCTGGCGGGCAGTATGAACATGAGGGTCTCCTGGACATGGAATGTTTGTGGTAAGTTCTATGTGAAATGTTATGTGGTTGACAGGTAGATAGACTGACAGACAGACAGACATAAAGATAGACAGACAGACAGACAGACAGACAGACAGACAGACAGACAGACAGACAGACAGACAGACAGACAGACAGACAGATAGATAGGTAGATAGATAGAAAGATAGCTTTGTATCAATATATAATACAGTTAGAAGCAATGAACATATTATGCCCCTATTGCAGTGAGATGTGACGCCCCTTACTGCACAGGTGAAATTTCCACTTTGCAGATATATACCGTATCGCCGTAGTTCTGTTTTGTAATGTGGTGGTATGCGTTTATTATTGAGGGGGGGGGGGGAGGGCAGGGCGGAGAAAGAGACAGAGGGGGGCTAGAAGGGGAGAAAAGGGGAGAGAAAGAGAGAGAGAGAGACAGGAGAGAAAGAGAGAGGGAGGACAGCGGGAGGGAGGCAGGGCGGAGAAACAGAGAGAGCAGGGCTAGAAGGGGAGAAGATGAGAGAGAAAAGGAGAGAGAGAGAGGGAGCGAGGGACAGAAAGAGAGAGAGAGAGAGGGGGGGGTGAGAGAGAGATGGGCAGAAAGAAAATGACTTAGGCAATTGTGTTATGACCGTGGCTACAAGGAGTTGTTTTTCAGAAAGAGGAAAGGGGGGTGATAATCAGAGTTTTGAAAGGGATGGCAAAGCAAAGCAGCTGAGAAATCTGTGGTCTAGTGAGTGACTGTGGAAGAGTACTTACCCACCACTCAGCCTGCGATGCAACACATAGCAGACAGCCGGGGCAGCCAAAGCCCCGCCCACAATGTACGGATGCTCCTCCCACAGAGTCTTTAATTGGTCCATTTCTGTGGCAAGGGCGGGCTTTGTATTTGTGCTGAAACAGAAGGGAACATGTGGTACAAATAGATAGATAGATAGATAGATAGATAGATAGATAGATAGATAGATAGATAGATAGATAGATAGATAGATAGATAGATAGATAGACAGACAGACAGACAGACAGACAGATAGATAGACAGATAGACAGATAGACAGATAGATAGATAGATAGATAGATAGATAGATAGATAGATAGATAGATAGATAGATAGATAGATAGATGGCCACATTTCCACAAAAACATCTCTATAATAAAGACACGTTCACCCCACAGCCTACATTAGCCTCTGACAGCACAAACTCGTACGTCAGCACACATAGTTTTTGGTGACATGACCCATTTGTCCTTAAAGGGCATGTGAACGTTGGAATGTCGTCAATGTTTTTAGGCCATTTTCAATGATTAAGACCTCCCGCATGAACCTAGGATCCAGAGGTCAATAAGCCGGTAAAATTTAAAGCATGAAAGAATTGTGCTTACAGACTCGTGACCTTACCTGTTTGATTAACGCTTGGTTTAAATAAAATACAGCAGAAAATATAGGCTTTGATCTGAATTAGAATGCATTGTTGGGTATGTTAGTGAGAACTTGGTGTTCTTTTAGTGTATAAGCTGGTTCCCTTGTGTCACAAACTTGTCTGTACAAACTCGCACCAACTTATTTAACTAATCTTTTGGGTCTTTGCGTACCATTATCACATCTTAGATCATCTGCGCGCACTAAAAAGTTCAAAATTCCTAAGATGTCCCTTAAGAGCATGGGTGAAAAATCTTTTTTTTTTCAATGGCCTCAGATTTGTATTTCTCTGTCTCTGTTTTGAGAGAGGCTGAAACTTTATGACTTTTAAACATCAGCTGACGAGTAATCTATTTTACACTCTGAATGTCCATTTAGTAGTTGTTATTTTATTTTATTTTTTTGTGTGAGTACGCCTGTGTATTGTGTGGGCGATTTACACCATATAAACTTTGTAAAGCTCTTAGAACCTGGTTGTTAACGGAATGAAGCGCAATATAAATGTTATGTATTATTATTATTATTATTATTACCTGTCGTGTATGGTATATGTGGCTGAGTGGAATACACCTTGTAGAATGGCAATGAAATTTACTATTATATTCATATAGGGTGAGTAAGAAAGTGCTGCAGCATTCATAATTTTAGTAGAGTGTACTGATTGTTTTTGGAATGACTGCCAGAACTATCCGATAGAACACTATGAGTAGCTGAACACGAAGGCTGAAATCTGTTCCATTAAGAACCCATTCTTTTCTTCTTACTTGTTTTTTTTTTCTTTGAACAAAGTGTTTCATTTATGCCTGCTATGATCTGCACGTGATCACTTTTTTTTTTTTTTTTTAAGCTACTGCCTGCAGTTTATTTTGCCGAGTCTGTAATTGTATCGTAACTGCAACGTGTCCACAAAGTCTGGGTACATGGGGGATTTCACTATCATTTTGCTACAGCTGTTAGAGATTGGCTGAATGACACTTTTCCTCACTTGTTCGGAAGAAGAGGCCATGTGAAGTGGTCCCCTCGTTCACCAGACCTTTCTCCCATTGACTTCTTTTTCTGGGCTATGCTAAAAGAGAAAGTGTATTCAATGAAGATTACAGATTTAAACCACTTGAGAGAACGCTTTACCAGTCAGTGTGCTGAAATCGACGGCAATGCAGACCTGTTCCATCGAGTTCACCTGAATTTTGCAAAGTGCATCAAGTTATGCATTGAAAATGCTGGAAATCATGTTGAAAATATTATTCATCAACATCCCAATTGTATAAACTAGTTGTTTTGTTTTAAGAAGTATGTGTTTTTTACCATGTACCCAGACTTTATGGACACTCTGTAGTAACACCAGCCAATATAGCATGATATACATGTAACAGTTTAAAATACAGGAACATGTACGAACAAATGTGGGTCTGCTTGCCGCTCACGCAGCCACCGGCATTTGTTTGAGAACACACTGGTCACGCGAGCGGCGCTTTGAGTGCACGATCTGGGACCAGCAAGAATGGAAAGCAAGGTTGAAATTTCCAAAACAAACTTCACCGTCCAGTACACAGAGTTACATACGCACGGACCTACCTTTTCTCTATGTGACGCTGTGAAACAAGCACTTAATTTTAATTTAATTATTACTGTCCCACGTACAATGGAGAAAAATCTCCTACTGCTGCTGTTAACGCAATACCATACGAGCTCAGGCAGGTTACTACACAATACACAACTCATTCAATTTTTTTTTTCACGCTGTCGTTCGCCGGCATCTGTTAACGGGCTTAGGAACACGAACTCGTTATGCACATTCAGAGGCGCGGTGTGTTATCCTGTAATGGGGGTGCTTGCTGGAGTTGGGGTTAAACTGTTTGTCGGCGAGAAAAACAACAACAACAACAACAAACAAGCCCGGCCCCTTGTGCACCCCTGACGTTTTTTTGAGAGGTGTGTGTGTGGAGGGGGAAGGGGGGGGGTGGCATGGAGGTACTTCGCTGTGGTTTGGTCATCAGAGAATGATCGGTCAACATTTCTTCATTAAGATTATTAAGAATGTAAAAAGGATAGGCCTACAATATAATTGTGTTGTGTGAATTTGCTAGAAGTCTTTAGATCAACTTGTAGCTTTATTTATTTATTTATTTATGTAGACAGACAGACAGACAGGCGATAAACCGACAGACCAATAGATAGATAGCAAGAGGGATGGATGGATGGATGTATGGATGGATGGAGAGATAGATAGATAGATAGATAGATAGATAGATAGATAGATAGATAGATGGATGGATGGATGGATGGATGGATGGATGGGTGGATGGAGGGGTGGCTAGATGGATGGATGGATGGCTGGATGGATGGATGGGTGGATGGATGGAAAGATGGATGGATGGATGGATAGATGGATGGAAGCATGGATGGTGGATGCATGGATGGATGGATGTATAGATGGATAGATCGATAAAATATTGGACGAATGGATGGATGGATAGATAGATGAATGGATGGATGGATGGGTGGATGGATGGATGGGTGGATGGATAGATGGATGGATGGATGGGTGGGTGGATGGATATATGGATGGATGCATGGATGGATGGATGGATGGATGGATGGATGGATGGATGGATGGATGGATAGATGGAGAAAAAATTGGACAAATGGATGTACGGACAGATGGATGGATGGATGGATGGATGGATGGATAGATGGAGAAAAGATTGGACAAATGGATTCACGGACAGATGGATGGATGGATGGATAGATACCTTGAAGAATAGATAGTTGGATGAGTAAACATACAAAGAAAGAAAGTATTGAAACATCAGACTTAGAGCTAACTGTAGTATTTATTTCTTTGCTAAAACAATTCTACATGACAATTCTTTGAAATCTAGTCAAGAAGAAATTTATTACTGCAACAAAATAATGAATAAAGAAAGAAATAATGCAGTATGATACTCTTGACACTGGCAACGACAGCAACAAATTAATATAAAACCAACAGAGCTTGATTCAGATCAGTGTATATCTGTTCGCAAAACTAAACCCCTTTCTCTTTCTCTCTCCCTCTCTGTCTATCTATCTCCCATCTCTCTCTCTATCTTCTCCTTTCCACCTCTGTCTCCCGTCTCTCTCCTCTCTCTCCCGTCTCCCTCCTCTGTCTCCCATCTCCCGCCTCTCTCTCTCCTCTTGTCTCCTGTCTCCCTCATCTCTCTACCGCCTCTCTCCCGTCTCTCTCCTCTGTCTCATGTCTCTCTCCTCTCTCTCTCTCTCCACCCTCTCTCTCCCTTATTGGATATATAATAACCAAACATTTATACCATAGATAGTCATAAATTTATGCCACCGCTGAGATAAAACTGCAACATCAATATTTATATAAACATCCAACTCTACAATCTACTGTACTACATCTACATGTACCACAGCTATCACCATCACCACACTGATAATTGCATTATATTATGTAATAGACTGAATCTATATCAATTTAGTATTCTCACAAAAGTTTTCGTCATGATGTCACTTACTCTCTCACTCTCTCTCACTCATTCATTCACTCACGCATGCACTATTTTAGAATGAAATCGTGATCTGTTTGTGAGTCTGTTCCCTCTCAATTTCTCCATCTCTCTCTTTCTCTCTCTATCTCTTTTACCATTTCTCAGTTTTCCCTCTCTCATTCACCTTCTCTCTCTCCCACTCAATTTCTTTCTGTCACCTTCTTTTTCTCTGCCTCTTTATTGCTCCCCGCTCTCTCGCTACTTCTCTACTATTCTCTCTTTCTCTCTCTCACCTACTCTTTCTTCCCCTATATGTCTCTCCTTCTACCTCTTTATTGTTCGCTCTTTCTCTCTCTCACCTTCTCTCTTTCTCCTTCCCCTTCTCTCTCTCTCTGGCATTTCTCTGTCTCACCTCCTCTCACTCCCATTCCCTCCCTGTCTGGCTATTAAAATGATTTATTATCCGTTCTTGTTATTTTCCTCCATCTGACACTTGAAAGTCACAGGAAATTTATCATTGCTCATCGTGCATCTCTCCATCCTCCTTTCCCCCTCCTCTATTCCCCCCCCCCCACCTCCCTTACGCCTATTTCGTTGCCTTTCTTGTCCCTCCGTGGGTGATACACTGATCCCAGTCAGGCCAGAATCGATCCCTCATTCTCTCACAGTACGATAGCAAGTTCGGGAATTTCTCTGTGGAAAGACAAAATTTGTATTCGATAAACTTTATAAAATCATGCACAGTCAAGTTGTCCAACTACATACTCATTTCAGACACATCTTACAATGCATTACACAGTTCTGCATTTTCACATCTTGATAGTGTTTCATAAATATCTGGTTTCGATATATATTCAAAACTAAAATGCTACTTCCAAAGCGAACTCAAGAGAAGGTATTTTCTGTCTTCTCTTTAGTTTGCTTTGTATCGTTTGGGTTTTATTTCTCACGCACGGCTTCGCTACATACAACTTTTTCTTTTCGCCCATTTTTGACATTGCTTATAGCCCTGCTGCGACCCCACAGTTTTTCTGTGGTTTTTATGATATTTCGTCTACTTCGTCAGACAACTTTTTTTGTCTTGATTTGTGGAACTGATTTTGTGAATATGAAGACGAAAACACTGATGTTGTCATAAAAGTAGATAAGACAGATAAGATAAGATAAGATATAACTTTATTATCCTGTTTCCAGGAAATCTGTTGTCATAGCATCAGTAACAGTACAGCAGTAAATACAGTATCTAAGACCTACAGGTCTCTCTAACGCATATCACACATACGCACATTGCTCACACAACATTACCAGCAAATATGAACATTGCTCACATACACTGTGAGTGATAATACGGATGATGATGATTGTGACAATGACAATGAGGATGGTGAAAATTTGGGATGATAATGATGATGGCAACGACACAGGCGGTGATGATGAGGATGAGGATGATAATTTTCATGTTGATGGTGAAAATGGTGAAGGTCATGATGACAAACATGATGATGGCAATGCAGCCGCTGCCTCTGATGATAATGGTAATGAAAAAGACGACGACAATGAAGATGGCTGTGATAATGATAAAGATGGTGATAATGATGATGAAGATAGTGATGGTGGTTGTGGCAAGGATGAAGATGGTAATGGTGATGATGATGATGATGATGGTTGTGGCAAGAACGGTGATGATGATGATGATGTTTGCTGATGATGATGATGATGATTATGGTTGTCGTAAGAATGAACATGATGATGATGGTTGTGGCAAGGATGAAGATGGTGATGATGATGATGATAACTACGACAATGATGATAAAGATGATGATAATACTCACCTTGTACCACATTATCACACACTCCATCCCTGCTCTGCCACACAAACTGAGCCACCATACCAAACACAGAAGCATCTACTTCAGTAGGGATCTGCCCCATCATGAAAGGTTTGTCTCCTGTATGAATCAGACAGAATTGGGAAAATATATTATTATACAGTCCGGCGTGCACAACTATTACTGGATTAGCTGGGATTAAAAAAAAAAAAAAAAAAGGAAGGATTATACTATATTATTTCATACAACAAAACATTTGTTTTATGATTTCTGTGTTATTTCATATAATAAAACCTTTGTTGTATGGTTTCTGCATTACAAATTACAATACAATTGTTGTTGTATCGTTTCTGTACTAAAATAAAACGGTTGTGTCATTTCTGCAACACAACAAAACCTTTGTTGTACTTTCCCGGAATTTCTGTATTTTTAATAAAATGTCTATTGTATCTTTTCTGTATTACAATAAAAATTTATTTGTTGTATCGTTTCTGATTTACAATCTAATCTTTGTTGTATCTTTTCTGTATTACAATAGAATCTTTGCTGTATCCTTTTCTGCACTGTGATAAAGTCTGTTGTATCGCTTCTATATTCCAAAAACAAACAAAAAAAAAAAAAAGCAACAAACAACAACCTCTGTTGTACCGTATCTGTATTATTTCCTATGATACAACCTTTGTTGTGTCATTTCTATAATACTTCATACAACACAACCTTTGTTATATAATCCTTTCTGCATTAATTCTTACAAGAAAACCTTTGTTGCATTGTTTTTGCATTATTTTTTACGAGAAAACCTTTGTTATTTCACTTCTGTATGCTTTCTTACAAGAAAATCTTTGTTGTATTTTGTTGTATCATTTCTGCATTATTTCACACACTAAAACATATATTATGTATCGTGTCTGTGTCATCTTTTACAATAAAACCATTGTTGTATAATTCTGGTATCATAATATTTTAAGCGAGACTTTGCAGCATACAATTTCGTTCCTTTTTGCCACATCTTGCTTTTCCTTTGCACAGGGTGACCGATATCTTGTCAATGTGCTTTCTCCAAACTCAAACCTATCCCTCTTCTCTCTCTCTCTCTCAAATACAGCCTCCCATGCGCATTAACATGCTATGCATCAAAATCTCCGCCTCTCTCTTTCAAATACAGCATCCCATGCGCATTAATGTGCTATGCATCGACATCTCCCCCCCCCCTCTCTCTCTCTCAAATACGGCCTCCCATGCGCATTAATGTGCGATGCATCGAAACCTCCCCCTCTCACTCTTTCAAATACGGCCTCCCATGCGCATTAATGTGCAATGCATCGAAATCTCCACCCCCCCCTCTCTCTCAAATACAGCTTCCCATGCGCATTAATGTGCTACGCATCGAAATTTCCCTCTCTCTCTCTTTCAAATACAGCCTCCCATCGAAATCTCCCCCTCTCTCTCTTTCAAATACAGCCTCCCATCGAAATCTCCCCCTCTCTCTCTTTCAAATACAGCCTCCTATGCGCATTAATGTGCTATGCATCGAAATCTCCCTCTCTTCTTTCAAATGCAGCCTAGGGAGGACATCACTCAATTGAACACTTCTGAACACCCCAGTCAAATAAAAACTATCAAAGGCAAGAGTGGGCACAAAGCGAGGACGAAATGAATGGAAAAAAAAAATTCGATTTTCTGAAAAAACAGACGCATCAGTATATAAAATAGTCTAGTATCGCATTATCATGTATAACCATTATGATTGTAACCTGTATGAAATTGTTTGAAGCTTATACTCAATGAGATATGATCAGTAACTGGTGCCAAATAACGGCAAGTCCTGATAGATCCGGTATCTCACTATAATTGAGCTAGAGGGTGAACCTGTAAGCAGCTAAAACTTCGCCACTACGCCATAAAAAACTATGAAACTTGGTGTACTGCATCAATTTTTGACGAAGAGTTACGTGGACACATTCATTTTGAACAAAAATTAGTCTTTACTATTATTTATATTCACATTTTTTAGCCACAAAAACAGAGACGCATTTTCGTCGAGCAGAATCAAAAAGCATTAATTGGAAATTCCGCCCTTCGCCTCTCTTTACACATTGGTGCTCGTAAATCTATGTATTTCTATGTGGAATTGTGGTGTAACAGTAAGTTCTATTAGTCATTGCAACGAATCCAATTTTAATGTAGCCTAGATCTAGACTTCCGGTTGGGCGTGGAAACTTGGCAGATTTGCAAGATTTCTCTTGCCCAGGTCAGCTAGTAATTGATGATTTGTAACGAAGTGGTGTCCAGATGACGACAATTCCGCAGTGCAAAGGCAGAGTGACGTATCTGCTCATTTCATAGTTTTGAGAAAAACAAAAAAATTACGCGTCGTGGATGTTTTTATTTTTATTTATGATTTCGCCATGCTAGAAATTGCAATTTCGTCTATATTATATGCCTTTGACATAACAGAATTATATTTTGAGACAGGTTCATAGAGTCAATAGAGCTTTGCTGTCAGCTACGTCGCTCTGCTTTAGCACGGCAGAATAGACGGACAAACTCGGTGTACTGATTGGAAACTTTCTTCTTCTTCTTCTGCGCTCTTCATGTCAGACTGTTTATATCAGGAGGCCAGTAGCCTTTATGAAGGACACTGTTCTCCTGAGTTCCTCTGTTGTCCCATATAGCTCTTAGTGTGTAGTGCCGCACCTCGGGGCCAGCTGCCTTCCCTCTGTTGTCTGTATAGGGGCCATTGTTGGAGGACATGTTCTGCATTCTCTGGGGAATCTCCACATGGGCATGTCTCAGTTTCTCCAACCATGATTTTTCTTTGTAAAGATGCTGCCGGAGTCTGCTATGTCCAGTTCTTAGCCTAAAGACTACAATTTGTTCCTTGCTGCTGAACAAGTGCATCGCATCATCTGTTACATGGCTTGGGTGACTCTGTTTCCACTAGGATTTCAAGGCTGCCTTAATGTGACTTTTGGCTTCCGAGAATGTTATGTTTTCTCTGACTTGAGGGAGGTTTGCGCCATTTTTTGTCAGAGTGTCTGCCTTATCATTTCCGATGATGTTACTGTGGTCAGGGATCCACTGGAAAACCACGTTGCTTGCTGTGTGACACAACTGCACTAAGGCAGAGGTGAGTTTGTTTTGATGATAATCATGTGAACTTTGAAGGGCCTACAGGACAGACCTAGCATCTGTGAGAATAACTATTTTTGTTGTTGTTGTAGATGATTGGAAACCAAGAACTGGGAAGAGATTCAGAACAACACTAGCAAGAAGATGGCAGGATGACATCAGAAAGCATGAGGGGTACAGCATGGCACAGACAGACAGAGGATAGAACCAGATGGATCGAAGAAGTCTGCAGTGGATGAACAGTGTCTAGAAGAGGAATTTGAGTCAGAGTTTGGGTTTGGGTTTAAGGCGCACCAGCAAGACAACAGCCTCTTTGCGCCTATTAGGGTCTACCTGCATCCCTATTACCTGTCACGTATTCAGACCTTTATGAATTCAAATTTTGCCACTGAAAATAAATAGTTTCGTTTAAATTTACGACATGTTTATCCGCCGATAATTGGATTAATGATGTTTATTTTGGAAAAAATTCCTTCACAGTTATACAGGGTCCATGACAGCGTAGTGATTAGCATCTTCGTCTGTCAGAGGGGTGATCGTGGTTCAATTCTCAGCTGGGTATTGTTTTTTGAGTTTTTTTCTGAAAGTCTTTTTTTTCTACTAGGAATCAATTTGTTTAATTCTTTAAAATATCCAACAACAACAACAGGGAGTAAATCCCTGTTTTTATTGTTGTTGTTGTTGTCTTTAGTCAACGCCTATACTGGCGGATAAACCCAAGCCGATATTGTTGGTGGATAATGGCAGCCTTAAGTTGATAACATTCATAAAAATCTCAAAAGTCATTTTGTATAGATTTGAAAAGAGTCAAAGGTGCAGCCTATAAAATGAATACGTGTATTTGCAACATAAATAGCATGTATTTGGCACATTACCTTGACTACAACTGCCGAGCAAAACCCAGCTGTAGGCATTAAGGAATAAGTCGGTATACTTACCCAAGTAATCGGACAATGTCTGTAGATCAGTCAAGAAAATGTGTTTGATTTCTTCAGGGCTATGCCTGCCTAGACCCTGGCCATGCAGCTGCCGCAGTACCGTGCCTTTGAAGAGTAATCGAACCATCCAGAACCGACGACCAATACTGAGCCTCACCATGGTCATGTTTTTGTCGTACACCCAGCGATAGTACACCAGAGTCCTGGTGGGCAGGGAAAATAGTTGGCATAAAGAGTAATGAACAGCACGATTATTTCCTTTCTTTTTTTTCTTTTCAGCATTCGATAACCTTTCAACTTTTAAGATAAGCTACTACTAGTACTATTTCCTATTGCACCCACTGGTGCTTAAGGCAGCAACAAAGGATCTCCAGCCCTTTTTGTCCTGGGCCATCTTTGCGAGAGTTCCCCAAGAGTGATTGAGGGATTTCATCTCTGCCAGGTTGCCTTGGGTCTGCCTCGCTTGCGCCGTCCCTTCGGTGTCCACTGAAGTGCCGTTTTGAAGATAAGCTAAGAATCACTTTATTATTACTTGAGGCAAATGTCACGATTAAGGTTGATGACCTTGTACGCCACGAGTATAGAGGGGGTAAACTTAGTAGGGGAGAAGGGGAGTTTAAAGTTGTTGTCGAGCATGAAAGATTAAATATCACGAGGAAGGTCGGTGGCCTTGTGCACCACGAGTCTAGGGGGGTGAGCTTAGCAGGGGAAAACACGGTTTTTAACATTGTTGACGATCTTGAATAGATACACACGACTCGCTTTAGACTAGTCGCGTGTGCAAAGACCTCGGGAGTATAAGTAGAGGAGAAGCTCGACACACGTGGTTTCCAAGTTATTCATTCCTAAAGGAAGACGCAGAATTTATCGGTCCGGGCGACAAGTGGAAGGTCGTGCCAGTGGGGACCAGAAGTATTAGGTGTGTGAGGGATCCATGATGTTCACATTTATTTCCCAATAAGAAGAATTTATCGGTCCGGGCGACAAGTGGAAGGTCGTGCCATGGGGACCAGAAGTTGAGGAGTCCTGATGATAGGATGGGAAATCTTCAGGAGCTCGTGATTTACGATGGCGGGTGTGAACCGTCGGTGTGCTGTGTGTTTGCAGAAGTTGAAGAGTCCTGAGGACGGGATGATGAGAACCCCTCAAGGAGCTAGTAATCTACGATGGCGGGTGTGAACTGTGTGTTCTTATTTGTGAGAAGCCAGGGGCGTCTGTTTCCCCTTTTATCGTCGAAGTTAGAGATCTAGAAAGGATCGTGTGAACTCTGGAGACGTGAAAGTGCATCAACGAGGAGGGCAGCTGTTGACAGAGACTATTAGGTATACGTAATTAAGTTTATGGACAGAGGGATTAGATCTAGATGTGAAACGGGAAATAGAGAATAGCCATGATCCCCAAGAGTAAATTTCAAATATCTCTGTTTTTGTGATTATGTATGTGATTATCATGAGTTGAATGTTTTGACATAAGTTTTGTCATAAATTTAGAATTAAATATCGTTTAGTTTGAATCTCACTCCATGTGTCCGTTGATCGCTGGCCTGCTTGCTTGGCTTGTTAGCTGGGTTTGAAAGGTAAATAAGTTAGGTACTCATCACACACGTGGTCGTGACCATCTTCACGCATGTGATCGTGACACAAAATACCATTCGATATGGTAAAATACCAGTTTATTGGTAATCAGACAGAATATTTCTCAGAGTAATTTTCGCATACAACCTGAAGTATGTGTTTTTTGGATGGACCTCACTAACAAGCCCGTAGAAAGCTCACTTCTTTTCTGCCGTTGTATGGGGAAAAAAAAAAAAAAACACCCCAAAAAACAACAAACAAACAAACAAAAACACAACATATTCAGAAAACCAAAATTTTACAGGAAACGGAAAGAAAAAAGTTCAATAATAATTTTATAATGTGAAGAACAAAATTAACGATCAGTCGCACATTAGTACAACCCAGACAGAAAGACAAAGCACATTTCATTCCATAAAACTATGTTAAAGAATGAGTCTGACCCTAGGAGAGCGCCTAGGTCTGACCCAAATTGGCTAATACAGTCTTTTGCCATAGCACAGCAGAGTAGGCCTACTCACCAATACAAATGTTCATCCACTAAAACACGTATCGCATGGGCCACCGCTTTGTCTTCTTTACTCAAACCTTTATTGAGATCGATATTCAACTTTTTGTTCAGATACTCGATACAGAACTGGGAATCGGCAACGTCTACTCCATTGTAACTCATCCAGGGTGTTTTGTGTTTCGATGACATCTTGCCAGTATGGTCATTCTGGGAAAGGAAAAGTATGACAAATTAAGCAAATAATCTAATGAATAAAGTAATCATTTGACACGATGCCCCAAATACTGAAACAGCTTCGTCCTTAAAATTTTATGTAACATCTAAGGGAGGCATCATGCAGAGCCCGGCCAGACACAGTCAGCTGCAGGCGGACAATCCCATAATATTGTCTTCTTAGTAAATCCAGGAAGACCCCTGTCATACTAAGCCCGGTCAGACACAGTTAGCTTCTGCCACTAATTTCTTGGTGTACATATTGCTGGCAGCATCTGACTGTCTGACCGGGCTTAGTATGAAACCCCCCTAACTCGCTGCAGTTCCAATTTACCATAATAAATAAATGATCTTTCATGCATGTGCCATGTCTTGTATTCGCGACCTTGTTTCTTGTTTGTTCCATCTCCATTCTCTGAAAAAAATGCATATCATTTGGTGGCTCGTGTAGAAAAGGTATAACAAACACACACTTTTGACTCTTATTTAAAATGCTTTTTGGCACTTATCAAGCTGTTTCACAATCCCGATTTATTCTAACTCCTTATCATTATAGACCCTTTTCATTTACCGTCCTGCATATCGCGTGATTTGCAAACAAAAAGGCGGCGTGCCCCACTTGTAGGGCGGAAGCGGTGGACAACGGTCGAACGATGCCATCCTCTTGTTGGGCACCCAACTGTACAAACCCGTTACGTGCTGGTTCTGGCATAAAAATGCATCTTTGCTTAGACTGTGCACATATTCAGATGCTATCACTAAGGCAAGTGGAGGTTTTTGCCCTACACGGTGCTTTTCGAAGCCGTGCGGCTCCCCGCAAACAACCGTAACGCGGAAGTGAAAAGGGTCTATACTAAAGCCGCGAACGTTTCATGATGAATTTCTCAGCCGTGCAAAAAAGTGGAGTTGGAACAAACAAGAATGAAGGTTGCGTATGGTTACAAGACAGTGACAATGAACATAACATAAAATGACAAATGGCAGTATGATGAGAAATGACTAATTCACAGTGTTGGATACCTTGACCATTCCCAGGTACCGCTCCATTTAAAACTACTCACCTCACTCTCTTTCGTGTATAGGCCAATGGCGGATATTGGCCATTTTAGCTGTCAGGACCGACGCATAACCATGGCGATGGTAACATTGATTTTGATTCGTTAGCTGATTTGCACTGCGAGCACATCAGGCGTCGTGAACCAATCGGCGGCGAGCTAGGAAAAAAGTTCACTACAGTAAACAATGACACGTGTGTTCACGCACATGGGAGACGTTTTGTCAATTCTTTCACTTCCTCTCCCTTGTTTACACGGATGGTAGGGAATCTGACCAGCTTGGATCCATCCTTTCCACCCCTGTCATAACAGTCAACTGCAATGCAACCATCAGGCATTTTAACGGTTTGAACATATCTGTAAGTTACATTCGTCAGCTGATCCACCCGCCATTTTAGGTGTCGGAGGTACAAAACAAAAACACTCTGTGGCGTCATTCGCAACGGACCTACATACGATGTAATGTCAGAGGTTAGCGGCAACGGACAGACAGCGGCTTACCTATCTTGACTGTTCTCAGCTACAATTCCAATTTACTTTTAACACCTTATGTACCTTCAGGAGCACTCAGGTCATCGAGTGATATAACCATCCTTCTTAAACCTAAAGTAAATTATAAGGCGTACGGCCAGCGCCCTTTCTCATATTTTGCCCCACTCATGTGGAATAAGCATCCGAAATCCACTAGAAGAGCCGAGAATTTGGAAATATTCAAGAAACAACTCAAAACAATTTTATTTTCATCATACTTTGAGCAGTGAGTAAAATGTACATCAATCCAAGCTTGGCATCTGTGCGTGTGCGCGCGCATGTGGGTGTGTGGGCGTTGTATGTGTTTATTTATTGTGGTTGTGTGTGTGAGCTTTCATAAGGGTGTTTCTGTTATGCCCCTTCTATTTTAATTAAGGGTACCATGATTGATTTTTTGTGATTGTTTTACCCATGTATTTTGACATGTTGCTTCTGTAAAGCGAATAGAGCATTTTTAATGGATATGCGCTATATAAATGCCATCCATTATTTTGATGGCCCTCTTTCAGACGTATGCGTTGTATTGCCGGAGGACAGTGATAATGATGAATGATAACATGACAAACGGCAGTAGGAGGGGAAAAAAAAAAAAGAAAAACTTACAATGTACGGAATGTTTGCCATTCTCAGATAAGATTCCAACTTGATCGGAAACGGTGACAGAGATGGGGCGTAAGGTCCTCGTATAAACTGGTACAATAGAACCGTGTCCCGTGGGCAGGACGGACGGGATGGTTTCCTGCAGAAAGAATGTTCTCGTGTAAGTTCAATAGCTTGTGAACATGTCATTGTTTGTCGGCATGATAACGGTCACATTGAACCTTTTGCGTTTTTAAATTATATATATATTTTTAAAAATATTATCTTACTTTGGGCTTGTGTTCAGCCCTCTCATTCTCACAAATAAGATTATATGACAGTGGAATTAAAAATCTAATGGGAAAAGGTCCATACTGCAAAGCATGTCTAGATGAACCCTGTAAAAATGATAGAAATCTGTTAAATCAAATTGTAGAGTTAGGCCTCTTTCAAAAGAAAAAAAGACAAGACACTCTGTGGGTCCAGGCTAGAAAATCATTCTTTCATAGAATGATCAGCAGGTACAATGCCTTCTTCGGATATGCGCAAAATCCACACATTCTGTTATAACGTGGCTCACAGTTAGCTGGCATTTGGATGGGGGGGGGGGGGGGGTGGGAGTGGGGGGGGGGAGGGAAAGGGGATTCTCCCGGAGCAAAAATCTATGAGTGAGGTAGGTACCCTTACAGTCTACTAAGGACAGTTTCCGTTTTGCAGGAGTCCACTCTCCATCGTTGTTTTGTGACTCAGCTTCTAAAACTGATATTTATTTCACTCGCAGTGGCTGAGCAATGAAAACAGCACTGGTTATTTTCATTGGACAAAGGTGATTTCTATCCAAACTGAATATTGGTTGATTATGATTCCCCAGTATCTCTTTTACGAGTGTAGAAACTTATTTTCATGAATGAGATATCGAAATAAGTCCAATGTGACTCCATTTGACTAAATCCCATTTAACTGTTTGTTTCAATCATTTGGGTCACATTCATTTATCTCTGGCTCTATCACAAACACAGTGAAATCCACTTAAATTGAACTTCAAGGGACCAGGGAAATCTGTTCACTTTAACCATTTTCATGGGAAGCATATTAGTCATCATAATAGAGATGCTTGAAACATGACATTGTATATCACGGATTTATCTCTAATTTACATTTTGATGAAAATAGAATTGTTCAGTCCACTGGCGTTTAATTGGGAGTATCTTGGACAGTGCATGTGTGTATGTTTTAAGAAAGTTGTTACCAGTACGTACACCCCCCCCCCCCCAAGTTTTTTATTGCGCGA
The DNA here is from genome assembly GCA_963931925.1 of Onchidella celtica. NCBI lineage: Eukaryota > Metazoa > Mollusca > Gastropoda > Systellommatophora > Onchidiidae > Onchidella > Onchidella celtica. The sequence continues at coordinate 12,518,942 of OZ007584.1, read as the reverse complement.
GGGGTACATATTTTAAAGCTGTTTGCCACACCAGAGCTAGAGAGTTGTGAGCGTGCATGAGAAAATCCACAATAAGTCGACAGAGCTGATTTTGAGAAAAACGGTTTTGAAGTGAAAATATGGGTCCGACACAAACTTCAAACTTGGCTATTGTTTAGGGGACAGTGGCATATGTTACAGGATAAACTGTAGATGAGCAGTGAACACTACTCACTATGATCTGTATAACTGCTTTGTAATTAGACTACGGTCTCCTGACAAGATCCAAAAACTTCACGACTTGGCTGTTTCTTGGGGACCGTGGCATGTTACAGGGTAAACTGTAGATGAGCAGTGAACACTATTCACTATGGCCTCTTTAACGGCTTAGTTATTAGACTACGGTCTCCTAACAACAATCACTCCAATATTACTTGGTCAATCAGCTATTGCCACTTATAGGATTAAATGCTGTTTTCTCAAAATCTTGTTTTAGGGGGGGGGGGGGGGGGTCACTGACTTTAATTTATCAGAAATGTCTTGTCTTTTAATATATGTACAGAACTCAGAATGTCATATTGCCGACTTATTGTGGGTTTTCTCATACACACTCACAGTTCCTCTCGAAATGCTCCTTACAGCAACCTTAATTCATTATGATTATTCTTTCAGATTTGCTTTTTGTTTTCCTCCTATGTTTTGGTTGAAATGGTAGGGGGCGGAGTTAAGGCTTCGATTAAAATTTAGGGTTGAGGATAAGGACAGGCTCATGGATAGTACTTATACGTACGCGCTGAGGCGAGCATATGAACCCCTCAGTACGCGCCCATAGCGCAGAACGCTTAGGGTGCAGACGTACTTATAACCACAGCCGCGTTTTCATTTGATGTGCTTGTTTCTGCCCAGCTACGTTGGGCAGGACATGTTGTCAGAATGCCCGACTCCAGACTCCCAAAGCAAATCTTCTTCTCTGAGCTCTCCAATGGAACGAGGAATGTTGGGGCCCCAAAGAGACGTTACAAAGACACTCTCAAGCAATCACTGAAGGCCTTTGCCATTGATGTGGGTGAGTGGGAAAAGCTCTCGGCTTGATCGTGCAAATTGGAGGGCGGCCCTTACCAGAGGCAGCAAAGCATGGGAAGCTGACAGAGTCCAGCAGGCTATCAAAAAAAGAGAACGGCGCAAGAAAAGGCCCAGTGGTACTGAACCAACGGAGCACTCTTGTCATTTATGCGGAAGGGTCTGCAGGGCAAAAATAGGACTTATCAGTCACATGAGAAGCCATAAGTCATGAAAGAACAGTCTTTCCATTCTGTCCTCTGTGTCCTTTAGTTCTCTTTATTGTCCATGTGTTGAAATTCTCAACAATTTCTGTTCTTTATTCCTCTGGTGTTGTTAAGGTCATCATCATACCCGATGGACGAACTATTATTATTATTATTATAAAAGTAAAAAAAAAATATTCATGACGATTCTAATAATGGCATGGGATCATTTGAAAAATACAAACAAAGAAACAAACAACAACAACAACAACAACAACAACAACAAAAAAAAGAGAACAGTGCTACGAACACCGACCACTACTACGATGACGACAACAACAACAACAACAACTACACCAACAATCTATTATAAAAAAAAAACTCGCTTTTTTTGTAAAAGCCGTAGCTCGGCTATCTGTGCACCAATCGAGCTCAAATTTTGCATACAAATTTCTTTTGGTCTGAAGTTGATTCCTTGCTACACTCATTGCTGAACACTCTCCGTAAGTATTTTGTTGAACTACGCAAATTTGCATTTGTTCCAGATAAATACCATCCGGGCGTGAGTTTTTATGTGGCATGACGTCACTGAATTTGCGGTCCACCGTGCGATCTCAACGTCCGGTTCCCCAAATTTGAAACCGTGCTTCCGAGTCCATCCATAACATTCGTGGTTCTTGCTGCACTTTGCTGTGCCAACGGTCAAGTAATGCTCCCTCCATTGCAGCCACCCCCAGACCCCTGCGAATTTCGCGGGTTCAATACTTGTTATTATAACAATGGTAGCGACAACCCCAGCAGCAGCAATAACAACAGCCATAACGGGAAGGACTACTTACCCACCACTCAGCTTTCTATGCAACACATAACAGACAAGTGGTGCAGCCAAAGCTCCGCCCACAATGTACGGATGCTCCTCCCACAGAGTCTTTAACTGGTCCATTCTGTGGCAAGGGCGGACTCTGTATGTGCTGAAATAGAAGAGATACAATTTTCAACAGACAGATACAGACAGCCTGGCGGACGAACCGACAGACAGACAGGTAGGCAGACAGCCAAACAGACAGACAGATTATAGACAACCAGACAGACCTAGATAGGCAGGAAGGCAGACAGACAGATTTATAGACGACCAGACAGACAGATACAGAGATAGAAGACAGAAGGACGGACAGACGGACAAACAGACCAACAGATAGATAGATATCTAGATAGACAGACACAGACGGATTGATAGACAGACAGATAACAGATAGACAAAATAGATAGATAGACAGATAGATAGATAGATAGATAGATAGATAGATAGATAGATAGATAGATAGATAGATAGATAGATAGATAGATAGATAGATAGATAGATAGATAGATAGATAGATACCATTCTATGATAAAGGTATGTAGACAGACAGACAGACAGATAACATGAATGAATGGATAAACAGACAGACAGACAGACAGATAACATGAATGGATGGATAGACAGACAGACAGATAACATGAATAGATGGATAGACAGACAGCCAGCGAGACGGGTGGACAGACAAATAGACAGACAGATAATGAGATAGATAGATAGATAGATAGATAGATAGATAGATAGATAGATAGATAGATAGATAGATAGATAGATAGATAGATAGATAGATAGATAGATCGATCGTAAACAACGTCGGATAAGGAATCAACGATATCCTTCTCACACATACATGGCAGAAAATGTTCCTGCTTTCACATTATAAAGCTTGCTCCATTAATTATTTAAAGAGCCAATGTCATCTTGGCCTGAAGGCAATGGGCGCGCCTCTCACGCCTAAGGTACCGGGTTCAAATCCCGATCAGTGCAGGCATGTTGGAATTTTGGGATTTTTCTCATATTTTCCTGTCCCTGATCCTAGGGGAAGTAGGATCGAGTGCCTAGTCTTCTCGGATGAGGACGAAAGTTCGTAGGGCCCTTGTGCACGTTACGCACGTTAAAGACACCGTGGCAGTTGGAAATCGAAAAGAGCAAGCTGAGCAGGCCGCTCCCGGGCAAAATTAAATAAAATGCATCCCTATCATTCCCTCTCCTCCCCCGCCCTCCTCGCCCCCCCCCCCCGCCGCTCTGCACTGTGGCGACGACGTGCCTGCTCCAGTTGTAACTGGCTGCAATGACACGAAGGCAAATTTCCCATATGACAAAATACAAATAATACAAATCTTGCCAACTGCATGCGCCTTCGCACGGGGAATTTCCCACCTCGGCGCGCATAGTGTATGGTGACCTATATACAACGTTACTGTTCTCGACCTTAAACTTTGACCCCCCGCACCCGAGCTGTGGTCTAGAGGTCAACATCCCGGCAGTAACGAGTTATAAACGAGTGGCCTCTTCTGTTGACATTGTAGCAACTGTAGGCTACGATTGAGGTCTAAATAATTACGTGTTTCTTTGTCTCTTGGAGAAAATCTAATGTTCTAGAGAGATTGTAAGACGTTTAGAATACAGGAGTAAGGATGATCTAGACAGATGGACGGACAGATAGATAGACAGATAGATCGAGAGATCTGATAGACAGACGGTAAAATGAATGGATGGATAGACAGTCAGGTAGCCAGCAAGAAGGACTGACGGATACAGATAGATAGATAGATAGATAGCTAGATAGATAGATAGGCCTAGATTGATAGATAGATAGATAGACGAACAGACATACAGATAGATAGACAGACAGACAGATAGATAGATCTAAGCTTCTATATCGTCAGAGACCTATGACTATGGATACTGCCGAAGCAAGCAGCAGCAAAGACGAAATAAGTGAGAATAGCATTTCATTTGCAAAAAAACACCTTTTCACTTCAATACACTTATACTGACAAACTAATGTACAAACCTACCTAGTCTCTCAGTGAAGCTGTAAAGGAACACTAAGTCTTGTCCCACGTAGGCCTGTGTGTTTTGGACAGTCACTTTTGGCTGTCCCCTTTTGTTTTCAGTAAAAAAAAACGACACGTTCCCTTCGGTTACTGATACCGGATACCTTACAACAGCATATTAAGGTCTCTGGTGATACCCTTGGTTATGCACACACTACAAGTTCAAAGTTTTTGTTGTCACCCACGCCTGGCGCCCGCTGTGTAGGTACTGGGAATGTCACCTTTGACTATAAGCTACACAGCCAGAGGCGGAGTTTGTTATAATGTAAGGAGGGACCCGGGGTGGGGGGGGGGGGCGATGTGCCTACCTGGAGAGGAGTTTGCTGTGTGAATTCTGAGTTAGAGTTTGAGTTTAGAGAATGACGTCAGCAAGATAACGGCCACATTGTGCAAGGAAAAAGCAAGACGATAGACAGAATAAAGCAGAGTGATAGAATAGAAAGAGATCCTACCAGAAGCGCCAAAAATCCGCTCGCTGGAGAGAGAGAGAGGGGGGGGAGAAAGAGAGGAAGAGGGAGAGAGGAATAGAGAGAGAGAGAAAGAGAGAGAGAGAGAAAGAAAGAAAAAGAGAAAGAAAAAGAGAGAGAGAAAGAAAGAGAGAGAGAGAAAGAAAGAAAAAGAGAAAGAAAAAGAGAAAGAGAGAAAGAAAATGAGAGAGAGAGAGAGGGGGGGAGAGAGAGGGAGAGAGAGAGGGGGGTGAGAGAGAGGAAGAGAGAGAAAGAAAGAGAGAGAGAAAGAGAGAGAGAGAAAGAAAGAGAGAGAGAGAGAGGGGTACAGAGAGGGAGAGGAGAGGAAGAGAGATAGAGAAAGAAAGAAAGAGAGAGAGAATTAAAGAGAGAGAGAAAGGAAGAGAGAGAGAAATAAAAGAGAGAAAGAAAGAAAGAGAAAGAGAGAGAGAGAAAGAAAGAAAGAGAGTGAAAGAAAGAGAGAGAAAGAAAGAGAGAGAAGAGAAAGAGCGAGAGAAAGAAAGACAGAGGGAGAAAGAAAGAGAGAGAGAAAAAGGAAGAGACAGAGAGAAAGAAAGAGAAAGAGAGACAGAGACACAGAGAGAGACGCGGAGAGAGTGAGAGAGACACAGAAAGAGAGGAGAGAGAGAGAAAGAGAGAGAGGAAGAGAGAGAGAGAGAGAGAGAGAGAGAGGGAATTGGAGTATGGGTTTGAAGAAAGCAAGACGACACGTGAACGGTGGCATTGTGCTAGGAAGGAGCCAAGACGATAGACAGAATGTAACAGAATGATAGGACAGAGGCAGGCCCTGCCAGAACCGTCCACCACCACTAAGCAATCTGAATTAACATATGGAAGTAATCATGAATTATATTCATTCTAGTTTTGACACGTTCACACATCATAACCTCACTTCTAATCAAATAACATGTAATGAACTAGATCTAATATCCCTACATACACACAGAGAGACACACACACGCACACACAGAGACGAGTGGTGCAAAAGAGAGAGAGAGGGAGAGACGGGGATTGGGTAAAGAAACAATGGGGGGGGGGATGGGAGGAAGAACTGGGGAGAGAGAGGGAGGGAGAGAGGGAGAGAAGGATAAAGAGACACACACACAATACAGACACAATGAGAGAGAAACCGAAATTAGAGAGAGACAGTGAGAGTAGGGACAGACAAGGAGAGTAGGGACAGACAGGGACAGAGAATAAGAGACATGAGAGGCAGAGAGAAGGGGAGAGACAGAGAAAGAGAGAGAGACACCCAGACAGACACATACACACATACATATAGACACACAAACATAAACGCAAATAAAACCCACAAGAATTGCAAATTTTTATCAGGGGTTGTGTTAGGATGAATACTAATTGCGTGCAAACGGGTCAGAGATCACGAAAAGCATATCCTCAATTAATGACCTTTTCACCGGATGAACTTGAGCTAAAATCAGGACACAAACACACATATACAATTAACACAAAAATCCAGCCAAAATGGCTAAAATCTAAAATAGACGCCCCTTTAGAATTGCAAGTTCTTGTTTTAGTGTTAGCATAAGTCCGACAAATCTGCTACACAAGTCTGACAAGTAAGATGCACAAGTCCAATAAGATGGCGGAAAAATTCCGACCAGTCTGACACACAAGTCTGGCAAGCTGGCCCAAAAATCCGACAAGTCCGATGCACAAGTCCAACAAGTTGCCCCCTAAAAATTTGACAAGTCTGACACACAAGTCCTACAATTTGGCCAAAAATTTATGACAAGTCTGATGCACGAGTCTAACAAGTTGGCCAGAAAATTTTGTCAAGCCTGACGCACAAGTCCATCAAGATGGCCAAAAAATTTTCACTAGTCTGACAAGTTGGCTGAAAAAAGACTGACAAGTCCGACGCACAAGCCCAACAAATTGGCAGAAAATTCCGACAAGTCTGGTGCACAAGTATGAAAAGTTGGCCAAAATATTTTGACAATTCTGACCCACAAGTCTGACCAGTTGACCGATGCACAAGTCCGACAAATTGGCCAAAACATTTTGACAAGTCTGACACACAAAACCAACAATATTGGCCCAAATATTCTGATAAGTCTGACACACAAGTCCAACATGTTGGCCAAAAAACCTTGACAGGTCTGACGTACAAATCAAACAAGTTGGACGAAAAAGGCCTTACGAGTCTGATGCACAAGTCTGACAAGATGGCCGAAAATTCTGACACAGTCTGACGCACAAATCCAACAAGTTGGCTGAAAACTCCAACAAGTCCAAATTGAATGTGGAAGTCCAACAAGTTGGCCGAAAAATTACGACAAGTCAAACACACAAGTCTGACATGCTGGCCAAAAAATCCGATACGTCTGATGTACAAGTCCCACAACTTCCCTGCCGACAATTCTGACAAGCCCGAAGCATAAGTCCGACAAGTTGGCAGAACCATTTTGAGAAGCCTGACCAACAAAGTTCGACAAATTGACCAAAACATCAGACAAATCTGATGCAGAAGTCTGACTACTTGGTAAAAAAAATTCTGATAATTCTAATACTCAAGTCCGACAAGTTGGCCAAAAAATTCCGACAAGACTGATGTACAAGTCCCACAACTTCCCTGCCGACGAATTCTGACACAGCCTGATGCACAATTCCAGCAAGTTGGCAAAAAAATTTGGAGAAGTCTGACGCACAAGTCCGATAAGTTGATACAAAAAAATTGACAATTCTGACGCAGGAGCTCAACAAGTACACCGAAAATTCTGACAAGCCCGAAGCATAAGTCCGACAAGTTGGCAGAACCATTTTGAGAAGCCTGACCTACAAAGTTCGACAAATTGACAAAAACATCAGACAAATCTGATTCAGAAGTCCAACAAGTTGGCTGAAAAATAATTACGACAAGTCTGATGCACAAATCCAACAAGCTGTCCACAATAAACCGTCAAGTCCAATGTGCAAGCCCGACGAAATGGTAAAAAATTTCTCACATGTCTGAGGCATAAGTTTGACAAGTTGGCAGAACAATTTTGAGAAGTCTGTTCACAAGTTCGTCAAGTTGGCCAAAAACTAAGACAAGTCTGATGCACAAGTATGATAAGTTGGCCAAAACTTTTTGACAAATCTGACCCATTAGGCAGACCAGTTGGCCAAAAAATTCCAACAAGTCCGATGCACAAGTCCGACAGATTTGAAAAATCATTTTGACAAGTCTGAGGAGTCTCTCGCACACGTCCAACAAGTTGGCCGAAAAATCCTGCAAATCCGACGCACAAGTCCAACAAGTTGGCCGAAAAATTCCAACAAATCTGATGCACAAGGCCGACAAGTTAGGCGAAAAATTTTGACAAGTCCGATAAGGTTGCCAAAAATTTCCAACAAGTGTGAGGTACAGGTCCAAGAAGTTTTCTGGAAAATCCGACAATACCGGCATGCAAGTCCAGCAAGTTGGCCAAAAACTTATGACAAGACTGATGCACAAATCCAACAAGTTGTCCAGGATAATCCGACGTCCGACGAGTTGGCCAAAAAAATCCGACAAGACTGATGCACAAGTCCAACAAGTTGGTCGAAAAATTCTCACAAGTCTGAAGCATAAGTCCGACAAGTTGGCCAAAAAATCAGATAAGACTGATGCAGAAGACGAACAAGTTGGCCAAAAAATTCTGTCAAGTCTGATGCACAAGTCTGACAAGTTGGCCCCAAAAAAATTGTTGAAAAATTCTGACAAGTGTTGCGCATGAATCCAACAAGTTGGATAAAAAGATTCGATAAGTATGACGAGCAAATCCAACAAGTTGGTAGAAAAATTACAACAAGACTGACGCACAAGTCCGACGATTTAGCCAGAAAATCTGACGAGACTGGCGCACAAATCAGAGAAGTTGACGAAAAAATCCCAAAAAATCTGACGCACAAGTCCATGAAGTTGGCCGAAAAATTCCGCCTTGATGCACAAGTCCGACAAGTTGGCATAAAAATTGCTACAATTCCAACGCACAAGTCCGACAAGTTAGCCGAAAAATTTCTACAGGTGTGATGCACAAGTCCGACATTTTGGCCAAAAAATGCCAACAAGTCTGACGTACAAGTTCGAGAAATTGGCAAAAAATGACAACAAGTCTGATGCACAAGTTCGACGAGTTGGCCAAAAACTCTGACAAGTCTGACGGACAAATAAGACAAGTTGGCCAAAAAATCAGACAAGCCTGATGCACAAGTACAACAAGTTGGATAAAAAAAATTTTTGAGAAGTCTAATGCAAAAGTCTGAGATGTTGGCCAAAAAATTCTGACAAATCCGACGCACAAGTCTGACAAGTTGGCCAAAAACTTCCAACAAATCTGATGCACAAGTCTGACAAGTTGGGATGAAAATATTGACAAGTCCGATAAAGTTGCCAAAAATTTCTGACAAGTATGACGCACAGGTCCAAAACATTTTCCAGAAAATCTGACAAGTCCAGCATGCAATTCCAACAAGTTGGCCAAAAAATTATGACAAGACTGACGAACAAGTCCAAGAAGTTGGCTGAAAATTTCTGACAAGCCCGACAAGTTGGTCAGAAAATTCTTTCAAGTCTGACGCATCAGTCCAAGTGGTATGCCAAAAAATCCAACAAGTCCGACGTCCAATTCCGACAAGTTGGCCAAAACATTTTGACAAGTCTGGCGCACAAATCCAACAAGTTGGGCGAAAAGTAGTGGCATAGTCTATTGGGTAAGTCTGACAAGATGGCTGAAAACTTCAAACAGAAGTCTGTCGCAAAAATCTGACAATTTGGCCAAAAATATTTGAAAAGTTCAACAATTTGGCCAAAAAATCGGACAAGTCTGACGTTGAAGTTCAACAAGTTGGCAAAAAAAATTAAGAGCAGTCTGACGAGTTGAGCCAAAAACTTTCACAAATATGATAAAGTTGGCGAAAACTTCCTACAAGTGTGACACACAAGTCTAACAACTTGACCAAAAGAATTACGACAAGAATGACGAAAAAGTCCGAGGAGTTGGCCAAAATATCTAACAAGAGTGACGCACAAGTCCAGGAAGTTGGCCAAAAATTTCTGACAAGTCCGACAAGAGTTGTACAAAAAATCTGTCAAGTCTGATGCACAAGTCCGACGAGTTGGCCAAAAAATCTGACAAGTCTGATGGACAAATAAGACAAGTTGGCCAAAATATTCCAACAAATCTGACGCACAAGTCCGAGAAGTTGGCCAAAAAATTCAACAAGTCCGCGAAGTTGGCTGAAAAATTCTGACAAGTGTGATGCAGAAGTCCAACAACTTGGCCGAAAAATCCGACAAGTCCAAATTTGAAGTCCAATAAGTTGGACAAAAAATCTGACAAGGCTGACGGACAAATAAGACAAGTTGGCCAAAAAATCAGACAAGCCTAATGCACAAGTACAACAAGTGGGATAAAAAATTTTGAGAAGTCTAATGCACAAGTCTGAGATGTTGGCCAAAAAATTCTGACAAGTCCGATGCACAAGTCTGACAAGTTGGCCAGAAAATTCCAGCAAATCTGATGCACAAGTCCGACAAGATGGGGGAGAAATTTTGACAAGTCTGATAAGGTTCATGAAAATTTCCGACAAGTGTGACGCACAGGTCCAAAACGTTCTCCCCAAATTCGAAATAGTCCGTCATGCAAGTCCAACAAGACGGCAAAAAAAGTTACGACAAAACTGACGAATAAGCTAAACAAGTTGGCCAAAAAATTACGACAAGTCTGACGCACAAGTCTTACGAGTTGGCCAAAAAATCTGACAAGTCTGACGCACAAGTCCGACAAGTTGGCCGGGAAACTCTGACAAGGCTGACGCACAAATCCAACAAGTTGGCCAAAAGATCCATCAAGTCCGACGTCCAATTCCAAGTTGGATGAAAAATTGTGAAATAAAAGTCTGATGCATAAGTCTGACAAGTTGGCCAAAAAATTCCGACAAGTTTGGCACTGGCCAAAAACTTGTGACATAGCCTGTTGCACAAGTCTAACAAGATACCTGAAAAATATACAGAATTCTGACAAGTTGGCCGAAAAATTCCGACACGTGTGACGCACAAGTCCAAGAAGTTGGCAAAAAAAATCAGACAAGTCCGAAGTTGAAGTCTAACAAGTTGGCAAAAAAATTACAACAGCCCTGATGCACAAGTCCGACGAGTTGGCCAAAAAATCTGACAAGACTGACAAACAAATTTAATAAGACAAGTTGGCCAAGAAAATCATACAAGTCTGACTCACAAGTACAACAAGTTGGTCAAAAAATTTTGATAAGTCTAACGCACAAGTCTGAGATGTTGGCCAAAAAATTCTGACAAGTCCGACAAGTTGGCCAAAAAATGTTTAAAAGTCTGACGGCCAAAAACTTATGACAAGTCCAACAAGTTGGGCCAAAAATTTTGACAAGTCCGACCAGTTGGCCGAAAAATTCCAACATGTGTGATGCACCAGTCCAACAAGTTGACCAAAAAATCTGACAAAACCAATGTGCATGTCCAACAAGTTGGCCAAAAAATTCCGACAAGATTCAAAAACAAGTCCGACTAGTTGACCAAAAATCTGACAAGAATGATGCACAAGCAAGACAAGTCGGCCAAATTATTTTGAGAAGTCTAATGCACAAGTCCGAGATGTTAGTCGAAAAATTCTGACATGTCCGACAAGTTGGCCAAAAAATTACGACAAATCCAACGCACAAATCCGATGTGTTCCCAAAAAAATCTGATAAGTCTGACACACAAATACGACAAGTTGGTTGAAACATTTTGACAAGTCTGATGCACAAGTCCAACAAGTTGCCCGAAAAATATATACAAGTCTGAGGCACAAATCTGACAAATTGCCCGAAACATTTCGTCATGTCCGACTAGACTTTGGTAAAAAAATCTGCCATCCAGATTCAACAAATCGGCTGGACAAGTCTAACTAGTCAACCAAACAAGTCTGACAAGTATAACAAGTCGGCCGAATAGGTTTGTTACGGAGTTGGGTTATATGGAATTATTGGTGTTACGACTGCATTTAAAATATCGAGAGGTTTTTAGGAATTACTCTTCCATACCATGCCACATATACTAATAACAATTCGAATAAGTTTTATCAAGGACCTTGCAGGGCCACAAATTTATTACTTTAAATTCCCTAACAAATTTCGTCTAGCTCTTACATACTAAAAAGACAACATCAGCAGCATCAAATGAAAATTCAATAATATATCACTAGAAGTCTCCTCTAGATTCCTAAAAGATTATATCATTCTGACTCATTCACAATTTAATTATTACTTATCTATCTTTCAGATATAGCCTGCCTACTATCTAACAAATAATATCTTAATGTCTCAGACGACAATGTTAACTCAGTTATTTGTGCCTACCGCTTATAAAGGATCAAACTCGTCAATACACACTGACGTAGTTACGTTAGATCTAGATCTACTCTAGGATGGGCTGGCAATCCCCAGCCTCATCCAGACACATCAATTTCAATTTACAAATGTGTATACCAGACACTCATGCTAGATCTAGTTGCAAGTTAAAATACATTGTAGTCTTGCATTCTTCGGTAGCACTTCTACTGGAAAATTAAGGTCAGCTTCACGTTCATCGTCGAATCAATAGGCAGACACTTACACTTGGTCCCTGATACGAGATCAGGGAGCTGGAGATAATAGCAGTAGATAATTTCTGAAAAGCGTATGGTCTCATTCCAGTGTCTATCAAGGACATAGACATGACTTTAACAATCTTCTGATTCTCTCAGGCTGAATCCCGCCGACTACCTTCACAGATGGATAATTCTGCATGGAGTAGTGAAACATAGGAATGGCTCCGCTTATATACCGCGCGGCCATCTGCAAATCCCCAGCCAACTGCCCAAATTTGATTGGTGCATCCATTTCGAGCTCAGCTCGTAGTATTAATAGATTCTATTAATAGTAACAGACAAGGTCAAATCAACATATCAAAACCCTTACTAAAGTCTCTAAACCCTCTACGTTTTATGTACGAATTTACTCACTCCCTTTTCTCACCCCTGTTAAAGTTTATCAAAATCACGGGGTCGAGAATTGCACCGTCACTGTTAACTCATCCATTTATTCCATCTCGCCCCACTTTCTTTCCATCTCTAAGAAAAAGCGTTACAAAAACAAACTGTCCCCGAGAATAGTTCAAGGACATTTGCACTGGCTAAAATCAACGAGACCATGAAATAAACAAACCGTGACCCAGCACGACACTTCTAGTCCTAACCCTTACAAGGTTCAACATGTCCGACAAGTACGACAAATCCAACAAGTCATCTGCACAAGTCCGACAAATTCTCTGCACAGGTTCAACAAGTTCGACAAGTCCACTGCACAAACCCCATAGTTTTGACATGTCTGAAATGCCAGCTGCACAATTATGACAAATCTGATAAATCCGCTGCAGGTCCAATGAAGTTTGTCGAAAAAGTCTGCCAACTCCAGCATATCTGATAAGTCCACTGCAGACGTCCGTCAAGTCCGACAAATCAGCAGCACAAGTCCAACAGGTCTGCCACATAAGTGTTACAAGCACAAGTCTGACAAGTCAGCTGCGCAAGTCTGGCAAGCCTGCACAACAAGTCAGACAAGTTCACTACAGAAGTCCGATAAGAGCAAAGAGTTTGCCACACAGGTTCGACAAGTATGACTAGTCTACCGGACAAGCCGGACAAGTCTGCCGCACAAGTCCAAAAAGTGCGGCGCACAAGTCTGACAGCTGCAGGGAACAAGTCTGACAAGTCCAACAAGTCTAAAAAATCTGAAAATTTCAGCAATCCCGACAAGTTCAACAAGTCCACGGCACAGGTTTGACAAGCTCAACATGACCGCTGCAAAGGTTCGACAAGTCTGAGGAATCCAACAAATCAGCCGCACAAATCCAACAAGTGTGTCACAAAAGTCTAAAAAGTCCACCCCACATGTCTGCCGCACAAGTACAAGAAGTCTGACAAGTCCACCGCACAAGTATGACGAGTCTGAAAAATCTGCCACACAAGTCCAACAAGTTCGACAAATTTGCTGCACAAGTCTGACAACACCGACAAAATCAACAAGTCCCCTGCACAAGTCAGACAAGTTTGACAAGCCTTTTGTAAAACTTTGTTTCCATGAGATAAGTGGTTTGAACATCCCATCGATGTAATACATTATTATCATAATTTAGAGGCTATAAGATTTTCAGTGTTAAAGATGGTGAGGTATGGCAAGTCCGACCAGTTTTTCCCTTCTTTTGTAAAATTTTGTTTCCATGAGATAGATGGCTTGGCCACGACACCGACGATGAATATCATAATTTAGAAGTGACAGGATTTTTAATGGTAAGGGTGGTAAGGTAGTCTCTTTGGTAATGGATTTGGTATCGAATTTCGAATCCTAAATAGGGACTTTCTGATATTGTCAGACACGAAACTATTATGAAATCATTTTAATGTTTTGTTAGACCTACTTTATTTTATTCAAACGTGTGAACCAGGGGAAGAAAAAGCCTAAGGTAAAAGCAAGTGAAAAGTTTCACATGTTCGAGAAAGTAAGAGAAAGTATTCAATCTGTTATGACATTCACTTTGAAGAGAATATATAATGGTATCGATTCCCACTTCTGCTCCCGATTTGTAGATAGAAGTCAAGGGCAAAGGAAGATAATCATGTGTGTAGTTTACATTTATTGCCCTATTTCCAGTAGCAGGCTTGTCTCTTTGGCTTATAGTATTAATCGAACTTGTTTGAGTGAAAACCATGTATTTTTAGTAAGTTTTGTAAAGAAATGGATTTAATATATAAGTTTATGCATAATGAGGTCAAACCCATAACGGCGGACAATGTATGGATTCTGTGCCTTATAAGAAAAACCAAAATTTATTTATAGTACAGAACAGCCACCTTCGGGAAACCTGGGTGGTCACTGGCTCCTGCTTCCATGTAGCGTTCGAGGTGGGCGGTCGACCAAAGTACTCGCACGGCTAGTCATGCCCAACTAGTCTGTAAAGCTTAGGGTCTGGCGAGTTTCCTCCCTTAAGGCGCTTCTGAGAGAATGAGAGTTGGGGTGGAGTTTGGTCGTGGGTAGGCCGGACAAAACTACGGATTAGAACCTACTTCTTTAGATCTTAAGGGGCAACTGGTACTGTATTATTAGACTTAGGATCGTCCATGTCATGGGAAAAGTGCTCTCGCAACCACATGGTCACACGGCACATCTGTGCTAGGTAGGGTAGTGTGTGCTGGATTCCCCGTCCCACTATTTTTTGTTCGTTTTTGAATTATTTTAATTTTTAAGCGTGTTTTGAAATACAGAAAGTGAATTATTTTTCAGGTTTTGAAGCGATCTGCTGTGTAATGTATTGTATTGTTACTTCTAACTTTCAAATCTCTGGTACAACAAAATGAATACTTTGAATTTAAGGGAAACAACTCTCAGGCCTCTCTACAGCCAACCCTTTTCACAAATCGAAACTACCCTTACTACTTTATCCTTTACTTACAAAACGCTGTTTTTAAACGTCTACATCCCACTTTAATTACCCGAATCTTTTAAACACATATCTGACTCCATCCATGACGATTTCGATCCCTTCCTTTAAGCCTTCAAACTCTTTTAACTTTTATGCAAGTTTTTATCTACCTTGGTGTGCAAGGATCTCCATCTCTCCTTTTTAATCAAACTACCTATAATGGCACCTCTACACCCGCTTCCTCTCATAAAGACATTTCACTTTTTCATTAATAAACATACTTAATATTTATTAAGACAATTGCACTTTTACCGTCTTCCTTTTACACTGCATCTTAAAATCTCATCTTGATCTCTTTTTTTGCTTTCCCCTTTGTAAATAGCCTTAACTGATATTATCGTATTTTAAAACTTGTTAAATGATATGAACTAGACTCAGAAAGGACGGGTTTTCAGAAAAAAAATGCCACTTTGCCACTGGGTTGGCGCCCCTACTAACACCCGTTACAACTATTAACACCTTATCATACATCGCGGCCCTGGGGGTGGCGGGGTCCTGTCCAAGCAGATCTACAGCTGGATGGGCACTCGCCAACCTCGGCCTGCGATCTGCTACCGGCCCCCTACCACCCTGACAGAATTAATCACATCCTCCTTTAGTTTTCTAACAAACAAAGGCCCAATATGGAATAGGACCTCCCTTCGGTAGTACCAAAAGACTCCCCATACCCCCACACCTCTTTCTTCCCCAACCCACTTGTCACGAGCGAGTGAGCGATAGTTAATAAGTGCGGGGAAAGGAGTAGAGTAAAATTAACGCACGCAGACAAGTAATCGGAAGCGTGGGAAGTGGTGAGTTGGAAAATAGACGAGGCGAAATCGCTGGCCCTTTATGTCACTGCAAGTTAGGAGGTCCCAGGGGACAGACGTGAGATCAGAAGCAGTCGGGAGATTGTTGTGTGTTTTCCAGTGATGACTGGTAGGTTGAACTATGATTTATAATTATGATGATTGATGTATTATATTCTCCTATGACCATGATGTAAATAAGTATGTGAGGAATGTGGAAGTCATTGATTACTGTGTATAGAGTTGTGCGTGCAATGAACGACACATGTAAGTTAGGTTCATGGATTCGTAGCGAGAGTGAGTACTGTGTAATACGGTGGAGGTGTGTTACCGTAAGATGTTTGGTGAGTGAAATGTGAACTATTGTGTGTACGCTTCATGAGTTGTAATGAGGGGTGAAGTGATTAGAAATGGTATGGTATTATACCAATGTAATGTTATTCTTGTAGGTGCCGGTGACGGGCCAAGAGCCGCCTACGGTGAGCACAGGGGATAGGCCAGCATAGGGCCGAGGGCTACATATAGGCCAGGAGTGACGCTGTCGTGTAGGACAGTCGCAGCACATGAGTCGTGGCAGTCTGGCCACCGACAGGGATGTATATATATGCTTGTAATGTGCTATTACGATGTACTACTGTGACATGGATGTATTACTGTGCGAATGAGATACTCATGTGAATTGAAGTATTAACGTGCTATGGCCAGGTGAGGTGTTATAGGAGGCTAAGGTGTATTGCCATAGGGAGGCGCTATTGAGAGACTGTGGTGTGAAAGAATACTAGTGTGTCATTAAGACCCTGAGTGGAGAGGCTGAGGCCGAAGTGTCTTTAGAAGTAATTACCGGGTTGTGGACCCGAGGAAGTGTGCTTACGGGAGAAGGCCGTGGACGGCAGTTTACTTAAGTAATATAATGTATGTCATTGCATTTCTATCTTTATCTTTATGTTAATAAATGTGTGAGTCTGATGGGCTGTGCTGTCAAGTGTTATACGTGTTCGTTCGTGATTGTTGTCCTGTTATAACTATTACATCTCCCAGTCTGGGATTTGTGACACCACTTCTGCTATCCACAGCCAACCACAGACTAATAAACTAACCAGACTGGAAACACGACCTTCGGGCTGTGTGGTTTTTTTTTTTTTTTACTGAATTTCCCGAGAGGCGACCTTATAACCAACATGGCCACCGCTGGGGAAATTCCGATTCTAGTTCTATCTGCAGTAGAAATTTCTTTTTATTTGTCAAGATTGGTTATACATGTAATGTCTTGGTGCGGAACCAAACTTCCGCGTTCAGTAGGCGTGTCAAAATGGTATCATTCAAAATTGTAGCTATGCTGAAGCGTCGGTCGCTACCGTAAACCTTTAATGGCGGATGGTTCATGGCTTTTCGCTGTTTTGTAATGTCACACGATGGGATCATCCAGTCTGGGTATTTTATTAGCCTGTGCCCCCAACCCACGTCCCCAACCAGCGCCATCGGCACGCCGCCATGGCGATTTCAGAACCTACTCTGTCCAAACACCCTTAACATTTCCAGCGCCATCGGCACTCCGCCATGACCCTTTCAGAACTATTAGAATAAATACACTCCTACACTCCTAGCGTCATCGGCACACCGACCTGGCCATCCCCTCCTCTCACCCTTATTTTTTGTTCCCATTGAAACACCACCATGGCCATCCCAATAAAAATATCTAGTCTATGCACAACTAGCAAATTTGTCTTCCCTGCCTATAGCAGGGGCGACAACCAAATAAATAAACCAACAAATTTAAAACCGACAACAGTTACCGCCCATGCCATGGGCTATGAGTCCTTACTTTTTGTAAGGATCCCCAATTCCCCCCTCCCAAAAAAAGGAATCTGTCCTATTCTTTTAGGACTTTTTCTTTGACGCCAGCCCAAAACAAAGCAGAAAGCATCCCGAAGGGGAGCCCTTTTGAAGGCTAGAAGCTGAAACAAAGAACGACAGAAAGACAAAACAAGATCAAGAAAACCCAAATGTTAGCCCTTTTGAGTTGTAAGAAAGTCAGAAGATGTCAACAAGAAATCAACATTGAAAAACTAAAGAACAACAAGAAAAAGCGTGTGTAAATGCCAAGAGCAGCGACCCTCCATAAAGGAAGATCTACAACCCATATTACCACTGCCTCCCTACTTGTATTACACTGTATGCCATTAACGTTAGTGTAGGAGTAATGGGTAGTCTTCCCATTATTCCTGAGAGTGAGAGAGATAAATGATACTGATAACACACGAGAGCTTTACAACACGAAGATTTCATTTGATTCTGACACTGATAGTATGCAAAATATTGTCATGTCTCAAAAAAAAAAAGAAAAAAAAAAAAAAGACGTAAAATGAAAAAGTGTTTGAAATTTTAAAATCTCGTAGAATCTTACAGTTTCAAGTACATTGTATTTGACGGTAAAGAATATTGAATAATGAGAGTTTGAGTTTGGGTTATACGCTAGGATAACGGCGTCTCAGCACCTTTAGCAGTCTATTTGAGTACTTTATGTATGTTTGGTATTCAAAAAGTACATGTCGTACACATGATGTTTTCAGTGTCATGATGTCATTTAGTCCTTGTGCACTCATTTTCATGTGCAGCTTGTGTAAAACAAAACAAGAAAAGCAAAATTCATTTAATGCAAAATACAATGTGTGAGTGTGAGATAGGGTCTGGACCAGCTTGCACCAAAGTATTTGATAACCTACAATGTAGTAATTATGCTTGGTGTAATGCACGCAGCACGGTGCATTAATTTGTAAGGTGAAAGCAAAGGAAACAAAAAAAACAAAAAAATCAAATTGGTGCAGGTAAACTGATTTTTTTTTTTCACTTGAAATTTACACTCTGTAGGGGGTTACATGTTTGGCATTCTCTGTGATTTCAGTTATTAAATTAAGTTAAGACATGCACAGGTATTTCCCCCAACCTGTTAAATCTGTTTAATGTTCTAATTTTTCATTGGAACAACTTGCTTTCAAATAAACTTTAGGGTAAAATTTCATCCACATGGGGACAAACATGCAGAATTCAGTCAAAATTGGGCAAAAAGAAAAGAATTCTGTATAATATACAGAATTCAGCCACAGTTAAAGTGGCATGTAAGCTCAATGATGGAAACTTTGTGCTGTATGTGTATTAACATTTCTACAAATAATCCAGAAAGCGTGTGCTTTCACTGCAAATTCTGATTTGATGATGTGGACAAAATATATAAAAAGCTGCCAAGAAATGCATGGTGTCTCAAGAAACACCATAAAAAAAAAAGTGAAGTCTTGACTGCTATTGTTTTTCTGATGCATATTAAATTCAGATATTGTGCTTTTCATTAATTTGTATATTTCCTCACATGAGATCAAATTTCCTGGACATACTTTATATACATCTTTTAAATTTTAAAGTTTATGACAATGTGTTTAAAAACAACATTATGTACATTTTGACAAGAAGCCATCCATTCATATGTAATGTACGCTCAGACGGGAGTTTGCTAGATCTATAATATACCTATACCTAATAACACACCATTTGTGACATTTTCATGTCTCTAATTAGCACTGGTCACGAAATATAGGCAGCGGAGTAACTGACCCAGATTCCTGTCTGCTCCTTGATTTCAATGGCTGAATTATACGTACGACGCGGATAATAACTATGTATTTTTTAACATCGTGCCAATCCACCGTTTAGTCTTGTTGTCACCAAAGTTACTAAAATTAAAAGTACATATGCATGTATCATAGCTTTACTGTCACGGCCGGATTTAGATGAAGAGAGACCCTCGGCTATTAAAGCTGTGAGGCCCATCCCAATCCCCCACTTTCACGCCTAGAGGAAGATGGAAGTGTTTTAAATAATTTGAGTAACGCCAGTGATGATGATAGATGTTTAAAAATTCCGCACTCGGCAATTTCCTTCTCGAAAGCTCGGAAAATTACAAAAGGTTTGTTCAGAAACTACAGTTCATTGTAACATCATAATATGTAAGAAAAGGCCACGCGTGTCACTAAATATTATGCAGATTGGCCTGAGGCGGCGAGCCCCCCAGCCCCCCACCCCCTTTCTCCTCACCACCCCCCCCCCCCCAGATTATGAGGCCCTATAGGCTTCAACGTACCAATCCAAATGGTAAATCCGACACTGTTTGCTCTCACCCAAGAATGTAGGCCTTACTGTAATAGTAATAACGGCACGGAACTTACTGTTGCGACTGCCAGTAAAAGTCAGGGCAAAACGCAGGGAAAAAACAACAACAAAATGCGACTGTCATGCTTAGGGGGCCCATAAACACACAGTGTATGTGTTATAAAATCATCCTGCTTAATGACATAAATTTGTGATTGAGAGAGTTATGAGCAGCAATAATTCTCACACCGCACCACATGTATAATCTACAATAAAATGATGCCAAAGAGGTTTGACAAATGAAATGGATCATTTTTCTATTCTATTTGAATCTTTGAAAGTTCTAATTGAATAAACTTGTGCTTACGTGCTGAAATATTTCTGTCCAGGTTTCAGATGTTCCCACACAAACTTATTTCCCCGAACAGACGACAAAATGACCATTTTTCTTTCGTTCTGGGGTTAGTTGGATCACCATCAATGAATTCTGTATTTCTTGTGAATATTAAGGGATAAGAGAGAGAGATAAGATAAGGTATGACTTTATTATCCTGTTTCCAGAAAATTTGTTGTCACAGCATTCAGTAACAGTACAACAGCAAATACAATATCTAAGACCTACAAGTCTTTAACGCACACCACACACACGCACATCGCTCACACAACATTACCAACAAGTAAGAACATTGCTCTCACACACACACATACAAACACACACACTGTAAGAACAATCCATTAGGTAAAACTAACAACAGCATACTGCATCAGGAAACACTGCTACTTCGAATGCGGATGGCAAAAATGATCGTCTATAGCGCTCTCTGTTTGTTTTTAAATACAGTATTCGTCCACTTCTTTGGGATCGGACTATCTGATGGAACAGGGGGTGGAAGCAATCATTTAGAATTCATTTTAGTTTCTGTTTGCTCGAATGCACAAATAACTCATCAAAGTTCATGTATTCACTGTTAGTTAGATGGCAAGCTTTTTTGATAATAGAGTTGTTAATTTTGTTCTTGTCTTGCTCCTTTGCATTTCCTCCCCAGGCTGTAATACAAAATAGAATGATACTCTGGATAGTTGATTTATAAAACATCTGAATGAGTGTTTGTTCTACATTAAATGATCTAAGTTTCCTCAAGAAACACATAAGTTTGTTTGCCTATTATTTTCTCATCTCAGGATAAATTTGTCACTGAGCGACATTCAGGCTGGAATTGATACATGTCTTTCTATTTCATCATCATGTTGAAAGGTATGTGGATTGTGGAGTGAAAGATTGGAATAGCATACTATTTGTATTGTATTTGTATTTGTTTAACTCTTTAATCCCATTTGGGAAATTTGCCTTTGTGCCATTGCAGCCCAGTTACAACTGGAGCAGGCACGTCGTCGCCACAGTGCAGTACATTATTACTAGACTACAGGGTCATGTCTGTCATTATATGGGTGTGAAAATGACACAATCGTCAATGACTTGAATGAAAGACGAATCAAAATATCGAGGGGTATTCATCATAATATTGTTGTATGCGTCATTTTGCGGATTTGGAGCTTTAGTCGTGAAAATGGTTCCCTCACTCCTAATTTCATCATGTGTAAATGTCGTTCCAAGCGGTTAAAAACTTTCCGAGACATGTGTTTGTGGCCTAATGGTTTATGCATTGGCAGCCCTTTTGTCGACCAAAGTTCAATCCTCATTTTCTCGAAAAGTCAGACATGCACAATACAACACAATATAGCAAATACCCGACGATATTAATTTAACGCCAGGCAACTTTGTACTGTATGTACAATGTATACTGTCGGCCTCGGGCTCACAGAATTTTCTTGGCTATTCGAGAGGACGTTTGGCTCAACTAGGAGACAGCGCGATTTCTTAAAGATTGATAGTAGCAAATATACTTATTATGGTATGAGGGCTCTCCAGAGTGCAATGTAATTTCATAGTTTTGATAGGCTGTGGAAGAAGTGCAATATCAGTAAATCAGCAGACACACTAATGTTGGGTGAACTACGAGTGGCTAATGTGGTTACTGCGTGGGTTCAATAGTAACTCCCTTAAGGATACACAGGATTAACAAACACAGGGTTCTGCTGGCAATCTTATTTATTCAAAAAGCCTAACAAAGGTATCACTACCAAAAAGGCATGGGAAAACCCTACCAAGAAAAAGAAAAAGAAGCCCAAAAAAAAAAAAAAGCCCAACCAGCCATAAGCCAAAGTCTCTCTGCTACTGGCGCAACTGGACTAGGCCATGTTTTGGGCGAGGCGCGCCACGGCAGGCCGCCGCCGGTCTAGGTTCACTGTGCTGTCGGCTCTTGTCTCTGCGTCTTTGATGGAGTGTGCTGACCACTCGAACTCGCATCTTATTTAAGCCAGCGCGGACGTCCGAGAGAGCTATTACGTAGTCCAGTTTTGGACAAATGAAAGGCTCGGACATGGAGTCCAGCCCGACAATAAAACTGGTTAGGGTCCTAACACAATCGAATTTACAGTACGGTTAAAAGGGTGCACACAAAAGTCAATTAGGTATCCCAGTAAACTGCAGAAATTACTCTAACGACCCCTCTAGCAATAATTGAATAAATTTGACCCAGGTTGGATTTATCGGGGATAACATGCATCTAACTCGTAGTTTACTTTAAATCCGAGATCCTCTTATTAATTATTTCAATAGGACCTGTGCATCAAAGTACAACAAAATTGGTACCATTACAAAGTAGAAACTTGCTGCTAAAATTCTAACTGACTACTTATACCAGAAACCCGGTAATAGTTTTAATATAAATTCTCAAAGCTTCAGGACTAACAACATTGGACAAATTTGTGCGGGATACTTTCGTCCATTAATACGACGTATCTCCATTGATGACAAACGTTATCATGAGTACCTATTTTGTACCGATAAGGTATTGTCTACTCTCAAAAATGAATTCGGGTTCCCGTCTTTCTGTCGGTGGATAACAACGAAGGAGCGAGTTGTAAGAAACTTAAAGCCATGATATAAGAGTTGGAGGCCCGGTGGTCAACATTTCCAACTGACCAATCAAAATGCGCGCTTTTCACCGTGATGTGAATAACGGGTCCCGCGCTAGTATTACAAGGGAAATAATCCAATTAATGGTACTCGGCCAAGTGTCCATAAACTACCATGAGTGGCCGTCCCTCACTCACGCACTAGAGTTACCATGAGAGCACATTAAAAATAGAAAGTCGTTCATCCTCTCACACTAAAAAAAAAAATCACCAGTTTGTAATTTGAATATTTGGTGTTGACGTCCAGAAACATGTATGTGCACCCTCCCCCCCCCCCCCCCCAAAACAACAACAACAACAACAAACAAACAACAAAAATCCAAAACAAAACAAAACTTCCATCTATGTATGCAAAGGCGTTTTGTTACATGTTGTAAATAAATGAATTCTGAATAAATAAATCAGGGTCTCTTCATTTCATACTCCTCCCCTATTCAGACTCCTTTTCCTTTTCTCCCCTAATTTACTAATTATTTTAGGTCGAGTGCTGTGTCATCCATGCATTTCTTCCCTCTTTCCCAATTCATTCCATCCTATCATCTCTTTAGAATGACAAGGATCTCTACTTTTTGGCTGAACTGAGTTAAGGTTCCGCTGTCAAAGCTCAGGACTCAGAGTTGGCTGTTATTGGGCAGTGAAAACCTACAGATACAATGTACATTTAGAAACTCGGAACATTGTGTACATTATCTGTAGTGAACTGTGGGTGGTCGGCGGAGGAATGCTATTGCTTCCTGTCTAAAGGTGAGATTGGGAGATGGAAACAAATGGAGACAGTCTTTTTAACATCGACTCCAGAATATCTGATACCCCTCCCCCCCCCCCCCCCCATTGGTCCAGCTCTTCCTCCTAGTCCACTGCTCCCAATATTAAACTAGAACCATCTCTGTCCTGGTACCTACACTCCCACTCCCTTTCTCACCAAATTTATGTTCGAGGATTTTTCTCCAGTGTATACGTGTAGGAATAGGAAAGAGTTTTCCACAGAGTGTTTGGTTGTCTCTCTTTCTCTCAAAGTGTTGCAATCACAATGGACAGAATAATACCCTGTATGATAATCTGTTTTTAACAAGTGTGGCATAGGAAGGAAGCTGAACATTTTTCCAAGGTGCAAAATTAATTTAAAATACATACACTGATAGCAGACAAAACAATAAACACTCCTGGATAGACCAGAAAAGCTTTCTAAATTTTAAAGACCAAATCTCTAGACTTCAGTAACCCACGGAAAATGTGTAGGGTCACAGCAGGGCTTGGAGCAAAATTAAAATGTGGCAAAAAAAATTATAATAATTGTAGATTCCATAGAAACAAACACTATGTCTAGATAGCAATACCAACAATAACAAAATATCATAAAAACTACAGAATATTCTTTTTCTGCCCAATTTTGACTTGACAACAATAACAAATTACCCTGGCAAACACTACTAAAGTTGTCAATGTTCACACGTGGACCATAATATTTTCTCGAAATTTTGACGCATCCGGTGGTTTGCCATCACGGCTCATGACCCGGAAGTTGTAATTGTGAAGAATTGAAAAAGTATTAAATGAAAAAATAATCGCCGACCCGTTTCTGGCCAGTTGCAGATGCGAACAAACACGCACTGATATTCGATAGATCTAATACGGAAGAATTGGTGGTTTACCACTGTAAGTGGTAGCTAATTACACCAGTTTTATTTAGATTTAGACTCTTAGATCTAGACTCTGCTGTGTGTTCATTCTAAACTCTTAGTTTTAGGCCCTGGCCACAGTGCATTTGTGCGGTCAACGCCTCTAGGAAAACCCGTCACATGGGTCAAATTTTACATTTTGGGATATATAACTACGAAAGAGGGCCATTGGAAGGACTTCCAAATGCGTTCCATAGCCCGAGTGAAAACAATACATAGCTACCCCGGCACTTGTCGAGCTATGGAACACATTCGGAAGTCCTCCCGGGCCATTTTCTGTGTATTTTAAAACTACTTTGCTCTTCATTTTGAAGTCAATATAATCTCAAATAGTTTTTGAGATATGGCCCTTTAAAGTGTCAGGTGTAGCAACCAGAGAAACTGAGAAAAATTACCTTGGAGGCCTGTATCTTAAAACCAGCCTGTGCGTCACCCGACGGGTTTTCGTGGAGCGCCACACATTTGTGTCTGTGTCTACTCTAACTCTCGCACTGCAGCCGCATCTAGATCTAGTCTAGTAATTATTAATAGAAGGCCCTATAGCAATGCCAATGAAAATTTTTTTTTTGCACCTTTGATGAATAAAACAGATTATATCAAAAGCCCTATCTTTTATAAGAACAATGCTTTTTACCTTTTTAAAATCCATCAATGCGTAACAAAGTTACGTTCGTTTAAAGTTTTGAAAAATCAGATTACTTGTATTAGTAAAAAATGGCCAAAAAGTGGCAACAAAATCGCCACTTTTTTGTCAACTTTTTAGCCAGTCAGTTTGGGGACTGCATGCATGAAACTTGGCATCTTTCTGAGAAATTGAATGGGAAATGTGCTGGTACCATTAGCATTCTTTTGCCTTTATTATTTTAAATTCTAAAACTTGAAGATTTGTAGCCATTCTTTAATTAATCGAAAATTACTCCCTTGTTCACATTACCCCCCAAAATTCCCACCTTTACTTGCAGTGTGAATGTAACATAATTATACATGATGTATTTAAAAAGAATGCACACAGGCTTAGCAGCATATTCTTTATTACATAATATATAGACATCTAAAATATAATTTTCCACCTCAATTTTGAGTATATATTGCATTTGAATGGACTTTGCATTCTATATTATCCATGACCGTCCTCCTTGCCGTGGCTCATAGTTGAGTTCAGTCTCTAGAACGCTCAGCCTTGACACACTGTGAATATCTTTTCCTGCTGGCCATTTAAAAATTCCAAGGCCCTTTCCAAGTTCTGTGAAGTCCACAATTACTTCCTCTCTTTCAGTGCTGTCTGTCATCACATGTGCCGAGAAAAGAAAACATCGGCAAAGGCAAATTATAAAATGATTATATTATATCCAACTAGGAAACATATTTTACTTTATCCATACTTTCAGTGTATCATTCTACATGTAATTATTTTGTTTATATCATTTTTGGCATTTTGATGGTATCTTTTCTGATTGGTACGGCGTCTTCAAGATCAGCGAAAAATAGAAAATAAAAATATTTTTAAAACTTAAATACGCAACAAAACGGTGTAGTTTGCGCGCTGACTTTGCATATTTTGGGGTGCTGATCACGAATATGAACTTAGTTTTTCAATTCATGCGAAAATTTTAAAAAGTTTTTAACTGTCTACTGGGGCCCTGCCGCACCTTTACCTGACAACTTACGACAGAAATGGAGCAAGCAGCATTCGATCAGACTGTGCCCGACATGACTTTTGTCTGAACTTGTGGGTGGACACACCTAAAACGAGACTCAAAATTAAAACAGTGATAAAAAAATCGTTGTTGCATTACCTGTTGCGGTGTCTTGTCTTTTTCGCCCCTCTGGTGTCCTCCCAGTGGACACGGGGCATTACTTGGAGAAACACTGCATCAGACTTTTGTCTTGTGCAAGACTACCCACTCGAGAAAGAAACTAGAGCATTAAATAAATGAGGCATGTTTGATTGGACTAAAGACTGAACAGCAAGGTAATGCATTCACTTCACGTCATACTGAAGTAAAACACCGGGAAACTATGTAAATGTAAGATACCTTCATCATCATGGAACATGAAGAAAAACCAGAAAAAAAATTCTCACTGTTACTGTTCATCATCATCATTGCCTTTCTCACCCTGGATCAGGGTATAGGCCACCAACAAACACCTTCCATCCCTCTCTATCATGGGCCAGCCTCTTTACATTATTCCAAGTCTTTCCGCTTCGTTGCACATCATTTTCTCTTGCTCTTCTCCACGTTCCGCGCGGCCTTCCTCTTGATCTCTTGCCCTGGGGATTCCAGTCCAATACCTTCTTCGTGATGCTGTTTCCTGGCCTCCTGAGAGTGTGGCCGATCCATCTCCATCGCCTCCTACCAATTTCCTCTCTGACTGGGTTCTGTCTTGTTCTTTTCCATACAATTTCATTGCTGACCTTGTCTGTCCATCTGATCTTAAGTAGCTTCCTCAAACATCTGTTGATGAAAACTTGGATTCTCTTTATGCAGGCCTGGGACGCATTCCAAGTCTCACATCCATACAACAGGACTGACTTCACGTTCGAGTTGAATATCCTCAGCTTTGTTTTTAGAGATATATCCTTGGTTCTCCAAATCTTGCTTAAGGATGTGAAAGCTGCCTGTGCCTTTCCAATTCGTGCTTTGACTTCTGCCTCTGTTCCTCCCTTATTGTCAATGATACTACCAAGATAGCAGAAGGACTCTACATCTTCCAGTGGTTGATCTCCTACTGTGACTTGTTCGCTTAGGGGTGCAACAATTTTTAGGACCTTCGACTTCGCGGGATGTATCCTCAATCCAATAGATTCTGAAATTTTGTTTAGAGCTGTAGTCTTTGCTTGCATCTGGTCGTGTGTGTGCGACAATAGTGCCAAGTCATCTGCAAAATCTAGATCGTCCAGCTGTGTCCATGGGGTCCATTGTATGCCATTTCTTCCTCCACTGGTGGTTTCTTTCATAAGCCAATCAATCACCAGGATAAACAGAAATGGGGACAGCAAACAACCCTGCCTAACACCTGTCTTGATATCAAAGCTGTCAGTAAGCTCACCATCATGTACGACTCTGCAACTTGTCCCCTCGTACATGCTCTTGATAAGATTCACCATCTTCTCTGGGATTCCATAATGTCTCAATATTCTCCACAGTGTTTCTCTATCGATGCTATCAAAGGCCTTCTCGTAGTCAAGGAAGTTCACTATCAGTTGGGAGTTCCACTCTAGCGACTGCTCTACTATGATTCTCAGCGTGGCGATCTGGTCGGTGGTTGATCGATTACTCCTGAAACCAGCTTGCTCCTCGCGAAGTTTTTGGTCTGTTGCATTCTGTATTCGCTTGAGAATAATCCGATTGAAAACCTTTCCTGGGATGGAGAGAAGTGTGATTCCTCTGTAGTTACTACAATTGCTGAGGTCCCCTTTTTTTGGGAGCTTCACGAGGTGTCCTTCCTTCCAGTCCTTTGGAAACTTGCCTCCGATCCAAATCCTCGAGAATAGTGAGTGCAGACCCTCTGCAGCCCCAGCAGCATCTGCCTTCAGCGCCTCTGGTGGGATCTGGTCTGGTCCAGCTGCCTTGCCTCGATTTAACTGCTTTATGGCATCATTAATCTCTGCTTTAGTCGGAGGGTCGCAACTGATCGGTAAATCATTTCTTGCGGGTAGAATGTCGGGTGGGTTGCTTGGTGGACGTCTGTTCAAGAGGCTGTTAAAATGTTCTATCCATCTTTTTGCCTGAGCTTCCTTTCCAAAAATAGCCTTCCTGTTGTAATCCTTGACAGGAACTTCAGGTTTTCCATATTTTCCAGCAAGAGTCTTTGTAGTCTGGTAGAGGATCCTCATGTGTCCTCCTGTTGCTGCCTTCTCTGCTTTCTCTGCTAACATTCCTATGAACTCCTCTTTGTCTTTTTTAATTGATTTTTTGACCTCTTTAGCTGATGCTCGGTACTCTTCCTGGTTACCAACTCTTGAGCTTCTTGTACGACTTGCATTTACCCGTTCTTTTAGGTCTCTTCTTATCCTTATCAAGTCCAGTGATTTTTGACTGATCCATTCCTTGTGTTCCACTTTCTTTTCCCCAATAACATCCTGACATGTCGATGTAAATACTCCTTTTACCTTAGCCCAGTGAGTCTCCAAATCTACTGTCTCTTCGAGGTCAACAAGGGGTTTGAATCTATTCCTCAGTGTCAGCTGGAACTCTTCCTTCTTGTCTCCATCCAGAAGGCTCACTTGAAACTTTCTCCTCTTTGTTCCTGCTCTGGTACCTTGTTTCTTGAGGCGGAGTTTGAGTCTTGCCAGCAGCATGTGATGGTCAGATCCAACATCTGCTCCTCTCTGTACTATGACATCCTCTAGTGAGCGTCTGAATCGTCGGGTGATGCAAAAGTGGTCAATCTGATTTTCAGTTACTCCATCCGGTGAAATCCAGGTGGCCTTATGGATCCTCTTGTGTGGGAATACTGAACCTCCAATCACATAGCTGTTAAATGCGCAGAAACTTGCAAACCGCTCTCCATTCTCATTCATTTGTCCTAAACCATTGCACCCCATAATGTCCTCATACCCTGTATTGTCCTGTCCTATCTTGGCATTGGCGTCTCCCATTATAATGTTCACATCTTTTCTTGGCAATGTGTCAACTATTTCCTGAAGCTGGTTGTAGAAGTCGTCCTTGTCCTCATCGGTTGCTTCATTTGTTGGGGCGTATATCTGCACAATGTTCATGTTGATGTTCTTGTTCTTAGTAGTAAATGATGCCAATATAATTCTCCTTCCATAGGGTTCCCATCCCCTCAGTGACCTCTGGGCGTGCTTGCTCAAGATGATCGCTACTCCTTCTGTATGCTTTTTGTCCTCCCTTCCAGAATACAAAATCTTTTCCCCAGTATTAAGTTGTTTCAGTCCGGACTGTATCCAGCGGGTCTCGCTAACTCCAAGTATGTGCAGTCTGTATCGCCTCATCTCCATTGTAACCTGGGCACTCTTTCCTGCTTCATACATGGAGCGGACATTCCACGACGCAATCCGGAGTGACTTGCTTGATGAAGGAGCATTCGGGCCAGTGGCGTCCTTTCGGCTTTGTCCATTGTCCTTCATTGAATCTACAGGTGCAGATGCTCCCCCTTCTCCCAAGATAAAAGACTGATTTGAAGTATTTGCTTGTGTTTCTGTAACTGGTTTATTTTTACAGGGTGGGTAGTTGGCCCACCGCCAACTGGCTCTTCTCGGGAGACCAGGACCTTTGCACCTTTAGTCGCCTCTTACGACACGCAGTATCACGTCAGATGTATTCTCTGCTGTCCCTCTTCTACAAGAGAGCCCCGCATCTGCACGGGCGACTGTTACTGTTACTATTAGTAAATTGGAAGAAAATTAAACTCTAGCGAAATTCTTACCGAAGTGTCAAAAGCAGTCGTTCTCTAGGTGGAATAGCCCTCCTGAAGTTGGTGTCTGATTTATAGATGTGTTCAACCACTAATGATAGGAGAGCTCTTCAAAAGCGTTTGTCGCGATGTGGGTTAGATGGGGATATTTCGACTGACACTCTTTCGAGGTCCGCTCCCACAATCGACGAACACACAAAAAAAAAATACTTGCACTCTAAAAACTAAATAAATCAATTGCTTTGATTTTTAGCAGAACTGTAGGGCAGTTTAATTACAGGAATTAATGTAACAAATATAATTATAAATATAAATATCAATTCAAAGGCAACTGAATCTAACTAATGAAACTACAGCTTTCTATAAAGACTAACGTATTCAATCTAACTACTTGCAGGTCATATGAGTTATATGCCAAATAGAATCCGCGCACGTGGCGACGGATATAACAGTTTAAATTCTATTGATTCAATGAGACATGTTATGATATGGACATTTCCTCTAGACACGCCATGGAGAATGCTTGTACAACCATGCGTTGTCTGGCGGTAGCTCTGAAACTGTCTTCAAAGTAAGTAGAACGGTTCACTTTCATCATTACACATTAGTATGGACTCTCACCATGAGGCCCTCACTGGGAGTGAGAGCGCTGGATGTAAACGCTGTGGGTTTATATCAAACCAAGTAGCTTAGGCTCTGGAGCTTTAAATCAGGCTCCTCACAATGGACTGCTCAACTGCGTCTCTATGTCTCTCATCTGGCTGAGGACTATCGCCGTCCACCTCGTAAATGGATTGTCTACATGTGGCCCAGAACTAAGTTCTGTATGGCCTTAAATACTGGACTGCATCTGCAGCTTACCGTCTAATTCCTGGATTGTGATTGGTGCAACCACTTCTAGCTCAGCTGCCGAACTGAGTTATTTTAAGTAACAGCCCTACGCAACGACCTTGGGTCGACATCAAAGGTCGAATCACTCAATACAATATAATGTAATTTTATAGCAATAAATTCTTAACATGTTCAAAACCCCGAGCTTTTACTCTGGATCACGGTATTTTCTGTACGTCAACAGACGTCTCAATAACATTTAATTCCTACTCACCCCTTCCCTCTTTACTAAACCTAGTTCAAAACACGAGATATAAAAAGTGCTCTGTCATGCACACCTACGCTGTCCGTCTATCCTTCCCCACACCTTCTGTCTATTTTTTAGGAAAAAAAACTGTTCAAAACAAATTGTTTACGAGACCACGTTATGCTGGCTCGCACAATAATTACGTTTGTAAAAATTACTCACTGCTCTCTCACAAAAATTTAGTCAGTGGAAACATTTATGAATTAAATCTATTCTTGACAGCGTTCTTTGACATGCGAGGAAAATTGTAGAACTTCCCATCATCATCACAGCCACTGGTACCTCTTCTCTTGTTAATTGGGTGGACCCATATCTTCCGTCTCTTTCTGTTCAGCATTTTGTATGCAAGATAAGTAACAGCAGCATCTTCCTCTTTTCTGAGCTCATGTTCAGATAGTTCTACGGCACTACACACCACCTGCCTCACGTGAGGCAAAAGCCCATTGTGCAGTACAGGGTACGCTAGCGTGAGATACAGAAATGGGAGCACACTCCCACTGGCGGACGCGCCGGCTACACAGCGAGACCTAGGCACAGATACAGACACAGACTGCACTGTGGCCAGGACCTAATGTAAACAAACTGACTGTTTGCCAGAATTGGCCTATAAAGATAAGATAAGATAAGAATCACTTTATTAGACAGACACATAATAGAGATATTTGTTTTAGGTGAAATAATACTGATTTTCATTTCTTTCAGTTGCTGATCCTGTATGTGGATTGTATTGTACCCTGGAGAAAAGACCATTTGGACTGGGGGAATTCAGATATCAAGCTTGAAATTCAAAGCATAGATTCTTAATCTTTTGTGATTCTACTTGTTGCAAGGTTTTAATCAGGCACAGAATTAGTGATAATTAGGATGGATATTCAGCATTTTACATCAGGAGGAGCAAGGAAATGACAGATGTGTTTTCTTGTGTGATCAGTAAGAATTCACAAAGACCAATAGGGATGGAAAATCAGGAAAATAGAAGATCTGCATTTAAAATCTTTTTTTAAAAATGTGTTCGTGAGAAAATATCGATGAAACATCCTGGTTTTCCAGCAACATCAATTGCAGACCACATGTGATAATACCAATTTTCTTTTCTTTCAGTTTCTGAGTCCACACTTATATTATTTTGTACTCTGGAGAAAACATAATGGACGGTGGATGTGAAGCCTGAAATTCAATGCATAGATTCTGAAACTTTTGGGATTGGACTGGCTGCATGTACGTTGCACCACAGGAGGACAGAGATTATATACCGATGTTAGGATAGAGTAGGAAAGTGACCCCGTTTTTTGAAAGGGGATCATGGTAAGATGGCACAAAGATCAATAATGGAAAATTTGACACAGGATGTTGAGATTATGCAACGAGGGCAAGAAACATTTGATTTGCTGAGTAATATAAAGGAAGAACCATGTGATCACGACAACGGGATTTGCCAAAGTGCGAATGGTGTCATTTCAGATCATGATAATGAAACTGATTTTTTAGATCATAAAGATATAACAATTGAATCTGTGGACCTTTCTCATGGTGATATGCAAGTAACTTTGTCATCTAAAGGATCAGTTTCTAATTGTTTGACTGTATGGAAATGTGAGAAAAATGAAGACTGTGTGACAAACGTTGCACTTGAAAATGGGACTGACAGGAAGGATAGGATATCAGAAGTTGCAGGTGTGAAGAAAGAACAGTGTAATAATTTGTTTGTCAGTGATAGTAGTTATGAAGACGTCCATGACTTAAATGGTGATGAAAAGGTTGAATTATTAACCAGAACAAGTGAACGCTTAGCTGTCAAACTGAGGGCTGTGTGTGAAGAGCTTAAAGAGGAGAAGGAGGCAGAAATAGAGTTGGACCTGATGAAAAGTCCCAACATCCTGAAATATCAAACATACCGCAGCGCTAACACTAGTAACAGTCCTACAGCACGGATCATAAAAGTGGAACCTGAGTCAGGAAGTGAAAAAAGCGGTAAGTACAGTTATTTTATTGTATTAAATTCAACGATTAAGAAAAGAAGCTATCAGTCCTTCCAAAACAAGGAGCAGAAGATAAGCAGATGCCTTTTGAGTGTTGCATTTATGGATCATTTTTCATATGTGTCTGAACAGATGTATGTTATCGTTATCTAGAGGCGAAAAGCTGTCATTGCATAACATATGGCAAAAGCTTTTCAAACACTCATGCAGCAAAGCCTGCATACTGTACTAAAAGGAAGATAAATATACACACTTAGTGTTGTCATAGGTTTTCACCACGTGATAAATCTCAGGTTTGGTAAGGTTTTGTCACAGTGAAGTCGAGTCCAGAGCTAGTAAAATACTTTTAAAATAGTTTTCATCAATTACCTGTTGAAAACCGTTTGCCAAGGGATATACACCTCACTTGGTTGATTTGAGCTATTTTTTTTTGGTTTTGTTTTCCCTTCCTCTAGGTTTTTCTTTTTCGTCAAATTTGGTGAATATTTCGCCACTTCCATACTTTGGCACATCGACAATTTATTGAGTGATTGTCAGCCAGATATCTAGTAAAAGGTATAGCTGATTGTAAAAGAAGATAGAATACAGTAATACACATGTAGTGAGAACAAAACAATTGCAATATGAAATAGAAACATGTATAGGAATGTATGTGAAGCATGTGGATTCTAAAGTTAAAATGTTCGAATGTTCGACTGTTTTCTCATATACATATTTGAATGATCAGAGAATCAGCTCTCAGTAGTCTCTTATTTGTCTTCCCAGAGATCTTTTCCTGTGACATGTGTCATCGGGCTTTTCTACAACACAACTGCTTGCTGAAACATATGAGTAAATATCACTCTGAATACTCCAGGCAACAACATAACTTACAAACTACTGAACCTGAAAGTTTCTATAGGAAGAAAAGCAACACATGTATTTCCAGAGGTAGTGAAATGAATAATTCCATCTCAACCAAAAGTGGCATGGAAGATTTTAAAACTGACAATGTGAATCGGGTTATCTCTGCCCCAGAAGGAAATCATTTAACTGGACAGCAGGTTCTTCAGGATTTCAATGTGTCCAGCATACTTGATATCAAACAATTTGACAGTAATCCAGTGCCTTCCAAAACTTTTGTTACAGCTAACAAATATTCAGATTCAAAAAGCTGGCAGGAACATGATGATCTACAACTACAAGGTGAAAAAATGGAAGGCGCAAGAGAGAAACTTTACGAGTGTGATGTTTGTGCGGTTGGTTTTGCTTATAAAAGAACGTTACAAAGCCACAAAAGAATACATACAGGAGAGAAAACTTACAAGTGTGATGTTTGTGCTGCTGGTTTTGCTTGTAAAAGAACGTTACAATACCACAAAAGAAGACATACAGGAGAGAAACCTTACAAGTGTGATGTTTGTGCTGCTGGTTTATCTTCTAAAAGAACGTTACAATACCACAAAAGAATACATACAGGAGAGAAGCCTTTTAAATGTGATGTTTGTGGAAAAGGTTTTGCTCGTGGAGGT
The DNA here is from genome assembly GCA_963931925.1 of Onchidella celtica. Taxonomy (NCBI): domain Eukaryota; kingdom Metazoa; phylum Mollusca; class Gastropoda; order Systellommatophora; family Onchidiidae; genus Onchidella; species Onchidella celtica. The sequence continues at coordinate 12,484,137 of OZ007584.1, read as the reverse complement.
GATTTAAAAACCCACAAAAAGATGCACACAGGAGAAAAGCCTTTCCAGTGTGAATTTTGTGCTGTTGGTTTTGTTTCTTCAAGTTATTTACAACGCCACAAAATAAAACACACAGGAGAGAAGCTTTTACAGTGTGATGTTTGTGGAAAAAGTTTTGCTCGTGGAGGTGATTTAAAAACCCACAAAAGGATGCACACAGGAGAGAAACCTTTCCAGTGTGATGTTTGTGGAAAAGGTTTTGCTCAAATAAGTCCTCTGCAAGTCCACAAACGAATACATACAGGAGAGAAGCCTTTTAAGTGTGATGTTTGTGGAAAACGTTTTGCTCGTGGAGGTGATTTAAAAACCCACAAAAGGATACACACAGGAGAGAAGCCTTTCAAGTGTGATGTTTGTGGAAAAGGTTTTGCTCAAATAAGTCCTCTGCAAGTCCACAAAAGGACGCACACAGGAGAGAAGCCTTTTAAGTGTGATGTTTGTGATGCAGGCTTTGTTAGTACATGCTACTTAAATGTTCACAAAAGAATACATACAGGAGAGAAACCTTACAAGTGTGATGTTTGTCGTAGGGGTTTTGCTACTTCAATTTATTTGCAATTCCACAAAACAAAGCACACATTCGAAAAACCTTGCAAGTGTGATGTTTGTGGAAAAGTCTTTGCATCTAAAAGTAGGTTACGATGCCACAAAAGAATACATACAGGCGAGAAACCTTACAAGTGTGATGTTTGTGCTGCTGGTTTTGTTTCTTCAAGTTATTTACAACGCCACAAAAGAATACATACAGGAGAGAAACTTTACAAGTGTGACGTTTGTGCTTTTTGTTTTGCTTTTTCAAGGGATTTACAACGCCATCAAAGAATGCACACAGGAGAGAAGCCGTTTAAGTGCGATGTTTGTGGAAAGGGTTTTTCTCGTGGATGTAATTTAAAACTCCACAAAAGGATGCACACTGGAGAGAAACCTTATAAGTGTGATGTTTGTAGAAAAGGTTTTGCTCGAGGAAGTCATTTACAACGCCATCAAAGAATACACACAGAAGAGAAGCCTTTTAAGTGTGGAAAGGGTTTTGCTCGTGGAGGTGATTCAAAACTGCACACAGGAGAAAAGCCTTTCAAGTGTGATGTTTGTGCTACTGGATTTGCTTGTAAAAGTACGTTACAAAGCCACAAGAGAATACATACAGGAGAGAAACCTTACAAGTGTGATGTTTGTGCTGCTGGTTTTGCTTGGAAAAGTACGTTACAATACCACAAAAGAATACATACAGGAGAGAAATCTTACAAGTGTGATGTTTGTGCTGCTGGTTTTGCTTGTAAAAGTACATTACAGTACCACAAAAGAAGACATACAGGAGAGAAACCTTACAAGTGTGATGTTTGTGCTGCTGGTTTTGCTTGTAAAAGTACGTTACAATACCACAAAAAAAGACATACAGGAGAGAAACCTTACAAGTGTGATGTTTGTGCTGTTGGTTTATCTTCTAAAAGTACGTTACAATACCACAAAAGAATACATACGGGAGAGAAGCCTTTTAAGTGTGATGTTTGTGGAAAAGGTTTTGCTCGTGGAGGTGATTTAAAAACCCACAAAAAGATGCACACAGGAGAAAAGCCTTTCCAGTGTGAATTTTGTGCTGTTGGTTTTGTTTCTTCAAGTTATTTACAACGCCACAAAATAATACACACAGGAGAGAAGCCTTTACAGTGTGATGTTTGTGGAAAAGGCTTTGCTCGTTTAGGTGGTTTAAAAACCCACAAAAGGATGCACACAGGAGAGAAACCTTTCAAGTGTGATGTTTGTGGAAAAGATTTTGCTCAAGGAAGTCATTTACAACGGCACAAAATAATACACACAGGAGAGAAGCCTTTCAAGTGTGATGTTTGTGGTAAAGATTTTACTTTTTCAAATGGTTTACAGCGCCACAAAAGAATGCACAATTGAGAGAAGCCTTTTAAGTGTGATGTGTCTTCGAAGGGTTTTGATCAAGGATGTGATTTAAAAACCTACAAAAGGACTCACACCGGAGAGAAACCTTTTAAGTGTGATGTTAGTGATTCAGGCTTTGTTAATTCATGCTACTTAAATGTTCACAAAAGAAAACATACAGGAGAGAAGCCTTACAAGTGTGATGTTTGATGTGAAGGCTACGTTCGTACCGGCGACCTAAAAGTCCACAAAACAATACAAACATCAGAGAAGCCTTACCATTGTGGTTCTTGTTGTGTAGCTTATTCTGCTTTTCGTTCTTTACAGTTTGAGAAAAAAATATGTGTACACACAGGAGAGAAACCTTACAAGTTACAAGTGTGATATATTATATGTGGAAAAGGTTTTTCTCGTACAGATAATTTTAAAGTCCAGAATAGAACACACACAATAGAGGAGTCCTACAAGTGTGACATTTGCGTGTAGGTTTTGCTGCTTCACATTCTTTACATGCCCACAAAAGAATGCATACCAGTGAGAAAAGGTTGCAAGTATGATGTTTGTAGTATAGGTTTAGCTCGTCTATCCTGCAAAAGAACACACATAAGGGAGAAGAGTTACGAGTGAGATGTTTGTACTGGCTTAGCTCTGGCACACCTATAATTTTAGGCCAACAAAATTACAAAGCTACTGCTGCTGTAAGAGCGTTGTGACCCACACTGTTAGTTATACAAGTATCGTAAAAACCACAAAAACTGTGGGGTCGCAGCAGGGCTACAAGCAAAGTCAAAATTGAGCAAAAAGAAAAGGTTGTATGTTGACCTTTTCTTTTTGCCCAATTTTGACTTTAGTTATGCAAGTGTCCATTTTTGAAGCTGCTTTATTTATAGAAAGTGTGTTAAACACTTAATAATTTGTTGTTGTTGTTGTATAAATAATAGGTACACATATGTGAGTGTCTTTATATAATGATTATAGATGAAGAAAAAATAACGATTTGAAAAGAAGCTTTTGTTGTGTTCATGTTTCTAATTTGTTCGAAACTGCTTTTTAAAAAGAAAGGACAAACACCGGTCTGTGTATAATGAAAATTTGGTGTGGGGATATAAAATATTGAGGCTGAGGCAGATTATATTTCACCTGTGGAGGTTTACATAAAATTCTGACAATGGGACAGCCTGTATTTAATCACTTCTTTTTTAAAACTAAGGTCTACTGAAAGTACAGTGTATAAAATGTGCATGTCCATATAAATGTTAAAAAAAAAAAAAATTGTGTGGTTAGAAAATACATAAATTTTATCTAAAACATTAATGCCAGATTGAGACAATCATACCAGCAAAATATGGCTTAGATTGGTCTTGCAAATTCTTTACATGTGACAATGTCTTTTACATGATTTAAATATAATGTATTCCTTTGAATCACTGATGTTCGAAATTTGCCTCATTGTTGCTCACAGATGTGTATGATTTTCTAAATTCAATGCTAAATGCTTAGTACTGCAATAAAAGAACCTTCCAAGCATTAATTTACAGAACGCGTTGTCAACCTGTGAATTGTGCCATTAGACAGACAAATGATGGACCGATGGATGGATGACGGACGGACGGATTGATGGATATGATAGATGGATAAATGGATGGACGGACTCAAATAACGAGTCACGGCTCATTCCGTGATGGCCGCCAGCGCCTTCTGAAAATCCCATCCAATCAGTAACGTGTCTGGGCATTGGTCAAAGTAGATTATGGAGGTGCTACGATGTCACGGTAGAAACATCTGATCTACACAGGTCTATTTCCAAGACGAGTATGAGGCAAGTAAACTCAGTTCTCTGAGTATATACCAAGGATAGTACAAGGCGAGAAAATCTGTTTCTACAAGAGAAATCAAGATGAAGGTACCGGTACTAGTAGAGTCTAGTAGACAGATACACGTCTCATGGTACTGTTAAGCCTTTGGTCTAGATCGATATAGCTGTGGCTTAGGCTACCCTCTGAATGAATTAGAAGTGCAATTCATTGCTTTAAAAATAAATAATAGTATTCGCATGCAACTCCAAGGATATAAAAATTACACAAGATGATTAAATCAGTTGACTTAACGTGCAAGAAATTATTTGGAAGATGTGGTTAAGCCAATGCATGTCTAAAATCACAGATAATGATGCAGTTTGTTTTTCCAACAGATTTATACTGCTAGTTTTCCTCAGTCAGTCAGGTGTACAATGTGTTCACCATCTTTGCCATTTATGGGTAGCTTACTTCAGAAGGGAATACTTGAAACTTTATCAGTATCTTCTAGGTTACAGACTTAAAATCTGTGCCTATCCCAGTCTAGTTGTTTGGATTCTCCTGGTGGCCTTGTGACAGCTAGGTGACTACGGTGGTACGTATAGAAAACTGTTGAAGGAACGAATGTTCCTGGAACTTGGAAATGAGATTGACAAAAAGGCTATGATCCCAGACGTTACAGATTTGAGAAGAGAACAGTCTGCTAGTCTGGTTGTCAGGGACAGCAGTACTGAAGACAGTTACTTCATCACAGCAATAAAGTAAATTTAAAGAAAATACCGGTACGTAAAGAAATTGATGTCAACATTAACAATCTGCATATATAAACTTTTACATTTTATTGATCCCTTTTAGCCCTTATCAAGCCCTTGGATAGCCACAATGACATCTCCCTTCCCTTCTAGGGTCGATATGGACCACTCTCTTTTCATGAAAGCTCATTACACATCCATTCAGTTGAAACGCACTTTTCTTCATATTACAGGGTGACTTGATAATGATACTCAACAGAAAAGATGGCCTTTGCATCATGGAGATTACGGGAATTATAATTGTAGAATTCTGAATAATTTCCCCATCTAAACTAAGTGATTGGCATCCCACAGATCCTCAGTAAAGATTTTTAATCTTGATGAATGTTTTTTTTTTTCTTTCTTTTGGTAGGTGCTGAAATTGAAACTGGTCAAAAATTGAATAACAGTTACTCAGGAGTCTAGGTACCATAAATAGCTGAACTCTTTTACTATAGGGTCTGGGCCCAAGTAAGCTCCTTGGTCCCAAGAGATATTTTTAAGATTGGGCGTGTTGGTCTAGAGGCAATGTGCTCGTCTCCCATGATGAAGGTAGTGGGTTCGATTCCCGGTTGGGATTTTGGGGAAAAATCTGTGTCTCTGATCTTGTTGTAGGTCGGATAGAACACCGTTTTCTTGGATAGAGATGAAAAATGAGAAGGCCCTTGTGCACGTTACCCATGACAAACATACTTTGGCAGTTGGAAATCGAGGAGAGCAGACCCAATTAAAAAAAAAATCCCTTCTACAAAAACACATGAAAAACTAACAAGAAAAATAAAAACAAGGAAAATGAGGTGTAAATGAATGCCAAGAGCAATGAACCTCCAAAATTAACCCTTTGAACACTATTGCCCTGTACACCGGTCAAATTCTACATCGATATATATACTATACATACACTATTGACCTGTACAGCGGTCAGAAGGGTGAAACCGCATATATTTGTACTTTTACGTCATCAAAAGTTACCTTTGGCCGCTATTTTTAATTCCCAGTTGTAAACAAAGAGAAAACTAGAAGCAGGCGCGTAGTTTGGATATTTTTTGTGAATGTTTCGTGATGAATGCACAGAAAGCAAAGTTTTTTTATGTATCAAACGGGGCTCATCAAGCTGGACCGACTGGCATACCAAGGCTCAATACTGGTATAAAAGATAAGAAAAACAATACTCACATTTGTTCCCTATCCGTCAATTTTGTTTTTTTGTGTGTTTCCATCATTATATTACTACATGTATCTATGAAAATAGCAATTTTGGGCTGGGGGACCAGGGACAGGGGTTCATTATTATAAGGGGGACCAGTGTTCAAAGGGTTAAGACCGAAAAAATTATATACACTGTAATTTTAATGAAACTAAACAACAAATGTTCCGCTGTAATGGCTGAGAACTCAGAGTGGCTGTTATTGTATGTACTGCGAACACAGGAATAGGAAAGAGTTTTCACACAAAGTGTTTGGTTGTCTCTCTTTCTTTAAAAGTGTTGCAATCACAATAGACAATAATACCCTGTATGATAATCTGTGTTTTTAACAAGTGTGGCATAGAAAGGAAGGTAAATAGTGCTGAAAATTTGTCCAAGGTGCAAAATTACCCTAAAATACATATTGGAAGAGGATGGCTGATTGGTAGCACTAGCACTGAAAAGCTTTCTAACTTTAAGAAATAAGAGACTAAATCTCTAGACTTCAGTAACCCACGGAAAATAAAATGTGGGGAAAAAAATGTAGATTACATAGAAACAAACAGTATGTCTAGATAACAATATTAACAATAACAAATTCTCCTGGCACACGTTTTGTTCAAGTTCACACGTGGACCATAATAATTTCTTCAAATTTTGACGCATCTGATGGTTTACCATCATGGCTGATGACCCGGAAGTTGATATTGTGAAAATTATAGTAAGAATCGAATGAAATCATTGACCAGTTTGTGGTGTGGTTACAATTGGACAGAAATATAGAGACAAACACGCACTGATGTCCGATAGCTCTAATGCGGAAGAATTGGTGGTTTAACCTCAGTAAGTGGTAGGTAATTACACTAGTTTTATTTAGATTTAGACTCTAGATCTAGTCTAGTCTCTCTGTTGTGTGTTCACTCTAAACTCTAACGCTAAAACAAAGTGACTGTCCGCCAGTGCCACGCTTATTCGGAGACGTCTGCCAAAAGATCAGAATCTTATTCGCAGAGATGGATGTTTGGTATGTGATTTTTATTTAGGAAGAGCTCCTTAAAATGGTATTCGGTTTCAGAGCTATCGATGAAACTTTCAGAAAAACATTTTTGATGGCGAGAGCTGCCTATGGGATACAAAATCACCCAACTCAAGTACCATAACAAACTAAACAGGCGAGAACCAAAGCCCTCTGAATTTTAGTGACTGATAAAAGTCTAGAAAGATCAGATTAACTTCACATAGGCCTGAATAGACTGAAAAGCTGAAACGAACAATTCCTTCTCTTGACGAGTGAAAGGCCAGCGGCAGCCACCCATGCGTCCATCTCAATCACATGACGAAAACAAACGATGCGCATCACTCCTCATTCAGAAAATGGACCAGTAGATGTATGTATAAACAAACAGCATGTCGAGGGGGAAACTTGGAAAGCCAGGAGAGTTTGTCCTCCACTGCCGCTCATTCCTTTTTTTTATTCCAAAAACCTACCAGAAATAAACTCGTCTGCCGAGTTTGGGGGGGGGGGGGGGGGGGGCATCAAGGCTCCGCAAGATCTGATTTTTTTATTAGGGTCAATTTTTACTGCGTTATCCCCCACTGATCATCCTTGCTTTTCTCTAAAATTGTGACTAGGATTTTTTTAAATTTAAATTTTTACAATTTTTTTTAGATGAATTATTAAATTATTAGCCAAATTTGTGGGGTGTGAAGTCACAGAGAAAGTCAGACAGACTAGAGCAAATAAAAATGAAAAAAAACTTCCATTGAAACAAAAAAAGTAATAAAACAAAACATGTCAAATAGATCCAGGTTAACATGGAGAGAGATGAGCAGTTCAGCTCACACTGACTAAAAGAAATGATTTACATTTCTAAAATTTGATTTATATTTTTATTTCTGTCCCGTTCAGTGAAAAGGAATTTAAATAAAAGGAATAGGAATAAAGTAATCTGGAGCACATTAGTAACATGGATCAATTTCCCCATGACATAAATTTTACAAAATCCTATTAAAATAAAAAATTCCTAAAAATGAGCAATCCTAGGCTAAAAAAAAACATGCATCAGGAGCTCTTCATCGCGCTGACAATAACGCGAACTTAAAAGTGACTGAGGGGTCACATATTGTGTCCGGTCAAGGCCTGCTTGTTCCGCATATCGTTTGAGTGGACGTAGTCTATCATGACTGTTGTGTTGTGCTGACTTCGTCTCGTGTGTCAGGCCTACACCAGAATTAATGCTTTAGACGCCTGCAATGGTAGATCTACGAACTTTGATTATCGATTGTCGATGGATGCTTTCGTTTGGAATTCCCGGTTGCTTGGTTCCGTGTGTACTGTGAACATGTTGTGCGGACTGATTTGACGTGTTACTGCCGTTACGCAAAACCTAGAATCTAGACCAAGGTCAAGCATGCCCCCTAAATCTGTACCGATACAAGTTATACGGCTACTAATAATCATTGTACTAGATCTAGTTCAACCTGAAGACGGTTGCTTTAGTTTATAGCGGCCTGAAGGGGGCCCACCTCAGATTATTCTACGTTTTTTAGTTTTCCAGCATCAGTATCATCGGCACCCATGGCGCTGTGTTGCACATGCTGGCCGCTTGATTATTCTGGGTGATCGACTGCCGATCGGCTTACCATGGCAGTTTTGACAGGGGGTACGTAGATGTTGGCAGGCGGTATGTGAAAAGTAAAATACACAAAAATGTCAAATATTAGGACGTAAAAGAAGTCTTCAAGACTTGCCCTTTTCAAGATGATATTGCTGCTCCTTGTGGTTCATGAAATATATAACGATGAAGAAGTTCGGTAGACTTTAAACTGCTTTTCCGAGCAGTAAAAAGATTGTTTTCTGTCTATTAATTATCATTAGGGAGATCTATTTTCTGATCGTTTGCCAAGTTTCATTCATATTGGTTATGAAACAACATAGTACGAGGACATACAAGAGAATGATCCTCTTTCACACACTTTCCAAAAATTGACCCGCCGGCAGTGACCTAATTCAGGCACACAGAAATACGCCCGAGTGACATTGTTACTTTGCGCCATCGCAGACTGCGGAATGTGGGAGAACTTGTCCATAGTAGACATCACAATACCAAGAAACTCCCCATCTGGATCTGCGAATAAGATCAGGATCTGCGAATAAGCACTTCGCTGCCAGAATTGGCCAATAAAATTTCCCCAAGGATTTCATTTTACCCAACAGCATCGATAATATTGTATTGGGAGTGATCTCCCCAGATTGAACCCATCTCCATATTCCTCCCATATTCCCTCAGTGCACATATTGAAAACAATGGGACCATTTGAAAAGTAATTGGAAATATTTTTCTAGATAAATTGGAATTTCATTGATTAAATCAATATCAAGTACTTATAATCACAGACATCTCCGAGACAAATCCTGGTTTTATTAGGCTATTCATGGGTGCCAGACCTCTGGTATATTATATACCGGATATCCGGTTTTACTTTTTCTCAAAACAATTGATATGAAAAATTGAAAAACACCAGCAAAAAAAAAACAAGAACAAAACACCCTGCTTAATCACAAAAAAAAAGTGCAAGTTCGCCGAATCCGAGATATCAGCCTTTTTAGCATTTACCATGTCCAAAGGCACATGTAAGGCTACCGTTGTGTTCTGGTTAATTCGGCATTTTAGATCAAGCGCTTCACATGCATCAGCTGCTTTTTATTGAACTGACAATTTACAATGCCAAATTAAAAAAGTTAGTGAAGGGTCACAAGATGACGTACTGTGTCTGGTCAAGACCCACTTGTTCCGCGTGGCGTTTCATATGAGTGAACGTAGACTATTATGTGTTGCGCTGACTTCGTGTGTCAAACCTAGATCTACACCAGAATTGAATCTTTTGATGCCTGCAGTGTGTCACGATGTGGGTTAGATGGGGAGAATTCAACTGACACTCTTTCGAGGTCCGCTCCCACAATCGACGAACACACAAAAAAAATACTTGCACTCTAAAAACTAAATAAATCAATTGCTTTGATTTTTAGCAGAACTGTAGGGCAGTTTAATTACAGGAATTAATGTAACAAATATAATTATAAATATAAATTTATATCAATTCAAAGGCAACTGAATCTAACTAATGAAACTACAGCTTTCTATAAAGACTAACTTATTCACTCTAACTACTTGCAGGTCATATGAGTTAGATGCCAAATAGAATCCGCGCACGTGACGACGGATATAACAGTTTAAATTCTATTAATTCAATGAGACATGTTATGATATGGACATTTCCTCTAGACACGCCATGGAGAATGCTTGTACAACCATGCGTTGTCTGGCGGTAGCTCTGAAACTGTCTATCGCCGTCCACCTCGTAAATGGATTGTCTACATGTGGCCTCTATCTAAGCTCTGCACGGGTTTAAATACTAAAGCTATGTCTCGACCTTCCGTCCAGATTCATATACATTTGATTGATGCAGTCGCTTCAGCTCAGCCTGCAATATTAATTTATGCTTGTCATGGCCTTCCGCCAAAATCAAGGTCAATTTTACGGTCTAGACAAAATTTAAAATGCGAAACATTAACTACTAAAATCTTCAAACCCCGTGCTTTCTACTCTTATGCACGAATTTCCGAACGCCAACTAAGCGTCTAAATAAACTACCTTTACTCGCCCCTTATTTATGTTAATCAAAATCACAGGGTCGAGAACTGCTCTGTCATTCCTAGCTATACATTTATTCTGTCTCGTCCCTCCTTCTCTCCATCCATCAGAAAAAAGGTGTTTCAAAACAAACTGTTCACGAGAACAGCTCAAGGACAAATTACGCTGGTTATAATCAACAAGATCGTAAAAATTAACTCACTGACGTCGTGACCTAGCACGGCATTTATGATCCTAATGTGATCATGACACATCCCCCACCCCAGTGAAAATTTAGGGTTTGAACGACATAACTGTCTACTAACGTTGCTATGTAATAGTACTTTTGAAAGGGCTATATTGTAAAAAAAAATATAGCGTGACTGAAAGTAAAAAAAAAATAAATTCTAAGAACGTGCATTATCGATGGACAATAGCATATGTATATTTATAATCGACGTTCTGTGATAATATATAATTATTGTAGCACTTAAGAATTAAAGTGATAAACTTCTCTCACACAGACATACCGTAAAGACTGAAATATTGAGCAACTAGCTCATCGCTTCATTGAGCGTAATTAATACATTCATAGAACATGAACGAACAATAGTTAATTAAAGTAATGGTATCCTGGCAGCAGTAGGTCTGGTCGCTCGGTTTGCCATTTTCTCATCTCATTGACCCGCAGACAAAGGTGTCAAGGTTGTCTGAAACTCAGGTCATGGTCAGGATGGACGCTAGTGGAAAAAGGAATCACATGGAAATTTTGAGAAAGAATGTCCATAATTGGTAGGACAATACCTTGTGAAACCATCCACGGTCTCCGAAAAAGGTGAAAAATGCTCAACCTCAATGCTTAACAGTCTATTTTAGAACACTAAATCAAACGGGACAATACATCAGTTTGTAAATTATCCTCCCCAGGTATATCCCGAAAGTAAATTTGTATTCCTGGAGCGCAAGGTTCCATCTGGTTAGTCGAGCATTCTTGGCTCTGTTCGACTTAAGAAACAGTAATGGTCGATGATCCGTTTCAATTATAAATTCGGACATTAATAAGTATCGAGAAAATGCATCTACCGCGTAAACAATTGCGAGGCACTCTCGTTCGACAATCGCATAGCGCGTCTCTCGATCAAGTAATTTCCGGCTTGCATATAAGCACGGTCGCAAGAAACCGTCACGCTGTTGGAGTAACACGGCGCCTATTCCTTTATCTGACGCATCCCTTCGGACGACGATGTCTGGCGTATATCGGGTAAAACAAGCAGGGGGAAAGTAGAAAATAAATTCTGAATAGTCTGAAGGGCATCAGCGCACTGAGGCGTCCAGACGACTCTATTTGGAACATTTTTCCCCGTTAGATCAGATAACGGGGCTGAGAGAGAGGAAAAGTTTGGTATAAATTTCCTGTAATAATTCAAAAGTCCCAACAAGCTACGGACTTGCTTTTTAGTTTTAGGGGGTTGCAGTTTCAAAATACTGGATATCTTGCGATCGTCTGGAGTCTGAACCCCGTGGGTTATGGTATGACCCAAAAAGTTTATATGGTGATATCCCAGGAACACTTTACTGGGTCGCGCGGTAAGGCCAGCTCGGCGAAGAGCGGCAAAAACTTCACGAAGGGCCATTAAGTGGCCAGCCTAATCAGCCTGAAAAATACATATATCATCGAAATATGATAGAACGCAGCGCAGTTCATTTAGTAAGATGTTCATCATGCGCGCGAACGTGGCTGGTGCAGTAACCAGTCCAAAAGGCATATATTTCCATTGCATTAAACCCAATGGGGTTTGAAAAGCTGTATATTGTTTACTTCCTTCTTCGAGAGGAATCTGCCAATATCCTTTGGATAAGTCTATTTTAGAGAAGATACTTGCATTGGATAACCGCGCGAATAAGTCCTCCTGATTGGGAATGGGTTCCGCATCATAGATGGCTATAGCATTGAGCTTTCTATAGTCAATACAAAAACGCATGGTATCGTCTTTCTTCTTGACCAAGACAATCGGCGAGCAATACGGACTTGTTGATCGCTCTATCACGCCTAGCCGTAGCATGGCACGTACTTCTGTAATTATCGTTTCGTGAGCGTGCAGCGGGCGCGGGTACGGTTTAACAAACACCGGTACGTCTGTCTGAAGTCGTATTACATGTTGGACTAAAGACGTACAACCCGGCAAATCAGTGAACAACGTGGCAAATTCTTGGAGCAGGTGTGTAAGATCCTGTTTCTGCGACGGCGCAAGCTCATCATTGATATTAACATCGTTTATACTCTCGGTGGCCTGTAATATGGGCAACGATTTTTCGATACTCAAAGGGTCCTCGTCGTCGACAGTAACTAAAGCCGCGTTGGCCATTGGGACGACATGAACGGAGTTGTTACGACGATCGTCGCTAAGCAGGTACTTTTTCAGCATATTAATATGGAATATTTTCCTCTGCCCGCGAATATCTATCAAATAATTCACTCTGGGGAGTCTCTTAAGGACTCTGTATGGTCCCTTCCAAGTTAGAAGGAGTTTGTTTTGCGTTTGCGGCAAAAGAACAAGTGTCAGATCTCCGACTGACAAGGCGCGCATTTGGGCGCCCTGATCGCGATACAATTTTGAAGAACTCGCTCTAGCGCATGCAAATTGCAGAGCGGTTTTGCAGGCATTAATAATTCGTTGTCGGAGATCGACAACATATTGATACGCGCATCGCGTATCATAATCGTCGGTTTCAGAACCGGCGAACAATTGACTAAGTATAGCCATCGGGGAACGGGGTTTACGTCCGTATAATAACTCAAATGGGGAGAAACCCGTGGACGCGTTCGGGAGTTCCCTTTAGGCGAAGAGAATAGCGGGGAGCTGACGGTCCCAGTCTCCAGGTTTGTCGGCGGATACGCGTGCTAGCATAGACTTCATGCTCGCATTCCACCGCTCGCAGCAACCATTTGACTGCGGATGATAGGGGGACGTTAATTTCTGTTTAATTCCCGCTAATTCTAGTACCTTTTTGTATAGATCAGAGGTGAATTGTGGTCCTCTGTCTGAAAGAATCTCAGTCGGAAACCCGACTCGCGAGAAAATAGTAACAAGTGCCTCAGCGACATGGTCAGCCGTAATGTCTCTTAAAGGAATAGCCTCAGGCCAGCGCGTCGCGTAGTCGATTACCGAAAGGATGAATCGATGGCCTCTGTCTGATTTACTAAGAGGACCTACTATGTCAACTGCGACACGCTCGAATGGTGTTGAGACTGGAGGCATCTCCTGAAGGGGTGCGCGTGATGCTTTACCTTTAGGTGCACGTTTTTGACATACATCGCAGCGCGCCACAAAACGGTTCACGTCCGCGTATACACCAGGCCAGAAAAAATGAGCCAATATCCGTGATTTGGTTCTGGCTGAACCTTGATGGCCTGAAAATGATGTATCATGCGCGAGACGCAGAATGTCGCGACGAAACGACTTAGGCACCACGAGCTGTTCAATGGTCTCACCTTTACTTCGGAAATTTCTGTATAATAATTCATTTTTAATGATAAACGGAGAGGCATTTCCGTTCTGAGGCTGAACTTTTGCAAACAGCGGGTTTAGTGATGGATCGCTTTGTTGTTCCTTATAGAAAACTGTAGGCGTGACATTAAAATCAAACGGAGGGGTTTGTAAAGTACCATCCGGTGGACGTTTTGACTGTTGTCGTGTGGTGACACACGCAACGTTTTCGTTCCAAACTTTTAACTGGCCGTCAGGTGTATCATTGACCTGTGGTAAATTACCAATAATTAGATCGGCAACCGGATTTGGTAATACGCATGCCGTTACGACACCTGTAATGAATGGCGTGTCGATGTATATCTCCGCGAGACGGAATCGCTCGACGGAGCCCCCGAAAGTAATGCAAGTTGCCTGTTGTTCAATCAGCTGGGTCGGTCTGACCAGTGATTCCCTAACATCGATAGTGGTGCAACCTGAATCGCGTAAGACAGACGCGGGTATGGCGTTAACATATAAGGTCAATGACCTGTGTTGATGGAGGGCCGACATAACCGGAACGGTACCCGTCATGGGCGACGTGAGTTCAACGCCACGGCTAATCTGTGCAGCCGGAACAATGACGGTGCAAGCATTTGCAGCTTCAAACTTAACCCTACAATATTTTGACGTATGACCTGGTTTATTGCACCGATAACACCTAGTGCTGTCATATATATTACGTCTGGGTTGCATTGGAGGTGTATTATATGGGTTATTATAATATGTCCAAGGAGGAAGAACAAAAATGGACATAAGTGCAAATAACGCAAGGATGGAAATTGCATTTCTTCTGCTTGAGTTTGATCAAAATTTCCTGTCTTTCGTTTCGTTTTATTTTTTTAAATTGTCATGATATTGATAGGAACAAATTGAGTAGCAAAAAAGGGCATTTTGTGAATGTGACACTGACAACTTAGATCACCGCATTCATTGTGCAATTGCGCATATTGGCAGAGAAATCCAATTCTTGATAAACTCAGAAATATTTTGGCAAACTTCACTCTTTAGACCAAACTTAAAACAAAATAGGAAAAAATAATTGATTTCCATATATATGCATTGTAATGTGGGTGGCCTAGGCCGTGAAAAGAAGCCTGTCAGAGTGTCACAGGATTTGTAATCCATTTTCTCAAACTTTCAAGAACACTGCAAGGGCCGAAGAATGGTAAAAAAATGTACTTTTGATACATGATTCCTTTCAAAACTTGAAGTTTTGGTTGGTCTTAATTCCATTAATACATTTCTTGAACACGAAGCACGATACAAATTAAATACAGTCTCTTCATAAAGAAGAGCAATTACCAATGAAACTGAGATTTTGATTTCATTATATTTCATGTTCAGATTCTTAATCAACTGTTATTAATTTGTTATTAATTACATGTGAAGTGAAGCTCCATACTGACGACCAGTTGGGTCTTATCCAATCCAAAAGCTGGGATATTTGTTTTAGGTGAAATAATACTGATTTTGATTTCTTTCAGTTGCTTATCCCGTATGTGGCTTGTATTGTGTTCTGAAGAAAAGACTGTTTGGACTGGGGGAATTCAGATGTCAAGCTTGAAATTCAAAACATAGTTTCTTAATCTTTTGTGATTAGACTTGTTGCAAGGTTTTAATCAGGCACAGAATTAGTGATAATTAGGATAGACAGTCAGCATTTTACATCAGGAGGAGCAAGGAAATGACAGTCTATGTGTTTTCTTGTGTGATCAGTAAGAATTCACAAACATCAATAGAGATGGAAATCAGGAAAATAGAAGATCTGAATAAAATGTTTTTTTTTTTTAATGTGTTCGTGAGAAAATATCGATGAAACATCCTGGTTTTCCAGCGACATCAATTGCAAACCACATGTGATAATACCAATTTTCTTTTCTTTCAGTTTCTGAGTCCACACTTATATTATTTTGTACTCTGGAGAAAACATAATGGACAGTGGATGTGAAGCCTGAAATTCAATGCATAGATTCTGAAACTTTTGGGATTGGACTGGTTGCATGTACGTTGCACCACAGGAGGACAGAGATTATATACTGATGTTAGGATAGAATAGGAAAGTGACCCTGTTTTTTGAAAGGGGATCATGGTAAGATGGCACAAAGATCAATAATGGAAAATTTGACACAGGATGTTGAGATTATGCAACGGGGACAAGAAACATTTGATTTGCTGAGTGATATAAAGGAAGAACCATGTGATCACGACAACGGGAGTTGCCAAAGTGTGAATGGTGTCATTTCAGATCAAGATAATAAAACTGAATTTTTAGATCATAAAGATATAACAATTGAATCTGTGGACCTTTCTCATGATTATATGCAAGTAACTTTGTCATCGAAAGGATCAGTTTCTAATTGTTTGACTGTATGGAAATGTGAGAAAAATGAAGACTGTGTGACAAATGTTACACTTGAAAATGGGACTGACAGAAAGGATAGGATATCAGAAGTTGCAGGTGTGAAGAAAGAACAATCTAATAATTTGTTTGTCAGTGATAGTAGTTATGAAGACAGCCATGTCTTAAATGGTGATGAAAAGGTTGAATTATTAACCAGAACAAGTGAATGCTTAGCTGTAAAACTATGTGCTGTGTGTGAAGAGCTTAAAGAGGAGAAGGAGTCAGAAATAGACTTAGCCCTGATGAAAAGTCCCAACACCCTGAAATGTCATACATACCGCAGGGCTAACACTAGTAACAGTCCTACAGCACGGATCATAAAAGTGGAACCTGAGTCAGGAAGTGAAAAAAGCGGTAAGTACAGTTATTTTATTGTATTAAATTCAACTAAGAAAAGAAGCTATCAGTCCTTACAAAACAAAGAGCAGAAGATAAGCAGATGCCTTTTGAGTGTTGCATTTGCGGATCATTTTTCATACATATATATTATATGTCTGAACAGACATGTTATCTAGAGGACAAACACTGACATTGCATGACATATGACAAAAGCTTCTCAAACATTTGAGCAACAAAGCCTATATTATACTGTACTAAAAAGAAGATAAAGATAATATACACACGTAGTGTTGTCATAGGTCTTCACCACTTGTGATGAATCTGTGGTTTGGTAAGGCTTTGTCATAGTGAAATCGAGTCCAGATCTAGTAAAATACTCTTAAAATAGATTTCATCAGTTGCATGTTGAAAACCCTTTGTCAGGGGCTATACATCTCACTTGATCCATTTCGGCTACTTTTTTGTTTTCCCTTCCTGTAGGTTTTTCTTTTTCATCAAATTTGGTGAGTATTTTGCCACTTCCAAATCTTTGGCACATTGACCATTGCTAAGTGATTGACAGCCAGATCTGGTAAAAGGGATAAAAGTTGTAGCTGATTGTAAAAGAAGGTAGAATACAGTAATAGTGAGAACAAAACAATTGCAATATGAAATAGAAACATGTATAGGAATGTATGTGAAGCATGTGGATTAATTAAAATGTTAGACTGTTTTCCCTTATGAATGATCAGAGAATGAGCTCTCAGTAGTCTCTTATTTGTCTTCCCAGAGACCTTTTCCTGTGACATGTGTCATCGGGCTTTCCTTGAACACAATTGCTTGTTGAAACATATAAGTAAATATCACTCTGAATACTCCAGGCAACAACATAACTTACAAACGACTGAACAGAAAAGTTTCCATATGAAGAAAAACAACACATCTATTCCCAGAGGTAGTGGAGTGAATAATTCCATCTCAACCCAAAGTGGCATGGAAGTTCAGAGATTGGAAACTGACAATGTGAACTGTGTTATCTCTGGCCCAGCAGAAAATCATTCAACCGGAGAATACACTGGAAAGCAGATTCTTCAGGATTGCAATGTGTCCAGCATACCTGATATCAAACAATTTGAGGGCAATCCAGTGCCTTCCAAAACTTTTGTTACAGCTAACAAATATTCAGATTCAAAAAGTGGAAAGAAACCTTTTGAGTGTGATGTTTGTGGAAAAGGTTTTGCTAAAGGAGGTAATTTACAACGCCACAAAAGGATGCACACAGGAGAGAAGCCATTCAAGTGTGATGTTTGTGCTGCTGGTTTTGCTTCTAAAATTACGTTACAATACCACAAAGGGATACATACAGGAGAGAAGCCTTACAATTGTGATGTTTGTGCTGCTGGTTTTACTTCTAAAAGTAGTTTACAATCCCACAAAAGAATACATACTGGAGAGAAGCCTTTTAGGTGTGATGTGTGTGGAAAGAATTTTGCTCATGGAGGTTCTTTAAAAACCCACAAAAGATTACACACAGGAGAGAAACCCTTTAAGTGTGATGTTTGTGGAAAAGGATTTGCTGAAGGACGTTATTGGCAACGACACAAAAGGACTCACACATTAGAGAAGCCTTACAAGTGTGATGTTTGTGCGGCTGCTTATACTTCTAAAAGTAGTTTACAATCCCACAAAATAATACATACAGGAGAGAAGCCTTTTGAGTGTGACGTGTGTGGAAAGGGTTTTGCTTATGGAAGTTCTTTAAAAACCCACAAAATGATACACACAGGGGAGAAGCCTTTTAAGTGTGATGTTTGTGGAAAAGGTTTTGCTTCTGGAGATCATTTACAATGCCACAAAAGAATACACACAGGAGAGAAACCTTTTAAGTGTGATGTGTGTGGAAAGGGTTTTGCTCATGGAAGTGATTTAAAACGCCACAAAAGGATACACACAGGAGAGAAAGCTTCTCCGGCTACTTTTCTAAATCACAAAAGGGTGCACACAGGAGAGAAACGTTTTATGTGTGATGTTTGTGGAAAAGGTTTTGCTTCTGGAGCTCATTTACAACGCCACAAAAGAATACACACAGGAGAGAAGCCTTTTACGTGTGATGTGTGTGGAAAGAATGTTACTCGAGAATGTTATTTAAAAACCCACAAAAGGACTCACACAGGAGAGAAACCCTTTAAGTGTGATGTTTGTGGAAAAGGATTTGCTGAAGGAAGTTATTTGCAACGACACAAAAGGACTCACACATTAGAGAAGCCTTACAAGTGTGATGTTTGTGCGGCTGCTTATACTTCTAAAAGTAGTTTACAATCCCACAAAATAATACATACAGGAGAGAAGCCTTTTGAGTGTGACGTGTGTGGAAAGGGTTTTGCTTATGGAAGTTCTTTAAAAACCCACAAAATGATACACACAGGGGAGAAGCCTTTTAAGTGTGATGTTTGTGGAAAAGGTTTTGCTTCTGGAGATCATTTACAATGCCACAAAAGAATACACACAGGAGAGAAACCTTTTAAGTGTGATGTGTGTGGAAAGGGTTTTGCTCATGGAAGTGGTTTAAAACGCCACAAAAGGATACACACAGGAGAGAAAGCTTCTCCGGCTACTTTTCTAAATCACAAAAGGGTGCACACAGGAGAGAAACGTTTTATGTGTGATGTTTGTGGAAAAGGTTTTGCTTCTGGAGCTCATTTACAACGCCACAAAAGAATACACACAGGAGAGAAGCCTTTTACGTGTGATGTGTGTGGAAAGAATGTTACTCGAGAATGTTATTTAAAAACCCACAAAAGGACTCACACAGGAGAGAAACCCTTTAAGTGTGATGTTTGTGGAAAAGGTTTTGCTGAAGGAAGTTATTTGCAACGACACAAAAGGACTCACACATTAGAGAAGCCTTACAAGTGTGATGTTTGTGCTGCCGGTTTTGCTTCTAAAAGTACGTTACAATCCCACAAAAGAATACATACAGGAGAGAAGCCTTTTAAGTGTGATGTGTGTGGAAAGAGTTTTGCTCATGGAGGTTATTTAAAAACCCACAAAAGGAAACACACAGGAGAGAAGCCTTTTGAGTGTGACATGTGTGGAAAGGGTTTTGCTTATGGAAGTTCTTTAAAAACCCACAAAATGATACACACAGGGGAGAAGCCTTTTAAGTGTGATGTTTGTGGAAAAGGTTTTGCTTCTGGAGATCATTTACAACGCCACAAAAGGATACACACAGGAGAGAAACCTTTTCAGTGTGAGATTTGTGGAAAAGGTTGTGCTAAAGGAAGTGATTTACAACACCACAAAAGGATGCACACAGGAGAGAATGCTTTCAAGTGTGATGTTTGTGCGGCTGGTTTTGCTTCTAAAATTGCCTTACAATACCACAAAGGCATACATACAGGAGAGAAACTTTATAATTGTGATGTTTGTGCGGCTGCTTATACTTCTAAAAGTAGTTTACAATCCCACAAAAGAATACATACAGGGGAGAAGCCTTTTAAGTGTGATGTGTGTGGAAAGAGTTTTGCTCATGGAGGTTCCTTAAAAACCCACAAAAGGATACACACAGGAGAGAAGCCTTTTAAGTGTGATGTTTGTGGAAAAGGTTTTGCTTCTTCGGGTAGTTGTCTAAATCACAAAAGGATGCACACGGGAGAGAAACCTTTTAAGTGTGATATTTGTGGAAAAGGTTTTGCTCGTGGAATTGATTTAAAAACCCACAAAAGGATGCACACAGGAGAGAAACCTTTTAAGTGTGATGTTTGTGGGAAAGGTTTTGCTCAAATAAGTCCTCTACAAGTCCACAAAAGAATACACACAGGAGAGAAGCCTTTTAAGTGTGAGGTTTGTGGAAAAGGTTTTGCTTCTTCAGGTAGTTGTTTAAAGCACAAAAAGGATGCACACGGGAGAGAAACCTTTTAAGTGTGATGTTTGTGGAAAAGGTTTTACCCATGGAGCTGTTTTAAAAACCCACAAAAGGATGAACACAGGAGAGAAGCCTTTCAAGCGTGATGTTTGTGGTAAAGGTTTTGCTCAAATAAGTGATCTACCAGTCCACAAAAGAATACACACAGGAGAGAAGCTTTTTAAGTGTGATGTTTGTGGTAAAGGTTTTTCTCGTGGATATAATTTAAAAACCCACAAAAGGACTCACACAGAAACAGAAGCCTTTTAAATGTTTGATGTTTGTGGAAAGGGTTTTGTTCAAGGATGTTATTTAAAAACCCACAAAAGGACAGGAGATAAACCTTTTAAGTGTGATGTTTGTGGTAAAGATTTTGCTTTTTCAAATGGTTTACAGCGCCACAATAGAATACGCACAGCAGAGAATTCTTTTATGCGTTACATGTGTGGAAAGGGTTTTGATCAAGGATGTGATTTAAAAACCCACTAAAAAGGACTCACGCAGGAGAGAAACCTTTTAAGTGCGATGTTTGTGGGAAACGTTTTGCTCAAATAAGGCATCTACAAGTCCACAAAAGAATACACACAGGAGAGAAGCCTTTTAAGTGTGATGTTTGTGGAAAAGGTTTTGCTTGTGGAGTTGATTTAAAAGGCCAGAAAAGGGTGCACACCAGAAAGAGGCCTTTCAAGTGTGATGTTTGTGGTAAAGATTTTGCTTCTAAAAGTAGTTTACAATACCACTAAAGAATACATACAGGAGAGAAGCCTTTTAAGTGTGATGTTTGTGGAAAGGGTTTTCGCTCATGGAGGTTTTATAAAAACCCACAAAAGGATAAGCACAGGAGAGAAGCCTTTAAGTGTGATGTTTGTGGAAAAGATTTTGATCGTGGGTGTGATTTTTTAACCCACAGTACGATGGAACACAGGAGAGGAGCTTTTTGAGTGTGATGTTTGTGGAAAGGGTTTTGCTAAAGTAAGTCATTTAAAACTGCACAAAAGGATCCACGCAGGAGAGAAGCCTTTCAAGTGTGATGTTTGTGCTGTTGGTTTTGCTTCTTCAGGTCAGTTACAACGCCACAAGCGAATACACGCAGGAGAGAAGACTTTTAGATGTGATGTGTGTGGAAAAGGTTTTGCTCTTGGAGGTGATTTAAAAATCCACAAAAGGATACACACAGGAGAGAAAACTTTTAAGTTTGATGTTTGTGACGCAGGCTTTATTCGTACATGATGCCAGTTAACTGCTCACAAAAGAAAACACACAGGAGAGAAGCCTTACAAGTGTGATGTTGGAGGTGAAGTCTACATTCATATGGGCGGCCTAAAAGGCCAACAAAACAATACAAACATCAGAGAAGCCTTCCCATTGTGATTCTTGTTGTGTAGGTTTTGCTGCTTTTCATTCTTTACAGGCTGAGAAAAAAAATATGTGTACACACAGGAGAGAAACCTTACAAGTTACAAGTGTGATATATATGTGGAAAAGGTTTTACTCTTATAGATAATTTAAAAGTCCACAAAAGGACACACACAAGAGAGGAGCCCTACAAGTGTGACATTTGCGTGGTAGCATGACGTTTGGAGCACCAACATTTTTAAAACATGACATTTGGAGCACTGCCTAAATCTGGCCTAAATTGCAGTTTGACATTTGGAGCACTACCAAAAATTAATAAAATTTCAGTATGACATTTGGCGCACCTTTACCGCTGCTGGTATTCGATTACATTTTCACAGACTCATATCAACATCAAGTCGGAAATCTACTGAAAAAAAATTTCCATCTTTTACACTCAAAAAAATTTTGTTTTGCTCATCATCATCATCATCATCATCATAAATTAGGTGAAAAAAGACTGGTCTATAAATGATGTCGATGATGATGGTGTTGTTGTAGTTGTTGTTGTTTTTTTATTATTATTATTTTTATTATTATTACAGGTATTATTATTTTAGCATCATTATTATTATTGTTGTTGTTGATGTTGTTGTCCTTGTCCAAGGCCACTGTTTGTGGGGTTTCTGATCTCTGTGTCCAATTCCCTCCACAAAACTGTACTATTGTTTTTGTTGGGTCCCACGAAGCTTATCTTCCCTTAGGCCTTCGACAACAGTGTGAAGACTCGTGTAGATTATTTATTTTGTTCAGCCACTTATTAAAAAAATATTAAACCAAAAAAAGACAAAAAAAAACCCAATAAAATAAACATTATTAATGCGCGCCTCTTCACGAGACAGTCCCAAGCTTGTATAAACTCAGAGGGAAAATGTTTATTAAAAAAAACATTTATTCAAAACGCGCACGGTTCTAAGATTTTAACGCAAAAAATGTGAAATATAAAACCGATCGTTGAATAAATATTTACTATTTAACATGAGTCTTTGTTCAGTTATGCTTACAATAATCCATTTGGATTCTAATATATCCTGATATCCAAATAATTTCAAAATAATTTGGTAAGTTTTAAAACGCTCCAGCAAACACTTTGCCAACGTTAACTAGTCGCTATTCATCTGGAATTGACTGACGGAGAGTGTATTAGGCATATAAAGAAACTTTCTATCCCTGTGGTACCCACCTCAAGTTATTGCAAAATATCCGTAGAGTATGCGATAGTCAACAGGTTGATTAAGGATTAATCGATAAAATCACAGCCCAAATTCTATTGCTCCAAATGTCACATGCCAGCTTTCTTTGAACTAACTTAGTGCTCCAAATATCAGATGGCGGCTTTCTTTGATCTGCAGTAGTGCTTTAAATGTCATACAACCATTTGCGTGTAGGTTTTGCTGCTTTACGTTCTTTTACATGCCCACAAAAGAATGCATACCAGTGAGAAACCTTGCAAGTATGATGTTTGTAGTATAGGTTTAGCTCGTCTATCCTGCAAAAGAACACACGTAAGGGAGAAAAGTTAGGAGTGAGATGTTTGTAGTGGCTTAGCTCTGGCACACCTGTTGCAACGCCCAAAATAATGCACATTACAATTGTGATGCTTATGGTGCAAGCTTTGTTTAATCGAGTGTTTTAAAAGTCCACCCCTCCTCCTCCTGCCCCCCCCCTCCCACCCCACCCCATCTCCTCTCCCACCCCCCCCCCCCCCAAAAAAAGAAGAAGTCGTGTTAGAAAAGCCCTTTATGGTATAGACGTGACTGATAAAAGTGCTTCACGACGCCACAAAAACATTCACGCATGAAGAACCCTAATGTAAAGCCCCCCACACACGTTCAAGTCCGGCGTACGGCCTCGCCCAGATTCTGTAAAACTTATAAAAAACTGAACGTGTGTGGGCGATTTCATACAGCCGGGATCCGAGTCAGGACTTAAGCCAAAATATCGGGAGGCGCCTGAAAAATTATGTAAAGCCAATGGCTTGACACAGTAAACTCAAAATTAAAACGTACATGAAAATCTTTTTTTGGCCATTTTGATGACAAAATCGGGAAAAGTAGTAAATTTACCATCGATTTTATACCAAACACCATTCTCGTACGATGGATAGATCTTTTTTTTTATTTTATAAATTACGGACCTTTCATCAATTCTCGCACCTAACTCCGTTCCCCTCTCTCTTTCTCTCTCTCTCTGTGTATCTCCCTCTCTCTCTCTCTCTCTCTCTCTGCCGTTCTGCTTGTCTGTGTTTGGTGGGGATAAAAAGAGAGATACGGTAGATATACAGAGAGAGATTTTTTTCTCTTAACCTGTGCGTCCCCGGAAAAATGACCGTGAGGCCGTGCCTATAAACAAAGTGAAGTCATTGTATTGTTGTTGCCTTTGCATTCTACTCATACCTAATCCTTGTCACATACATGTGACATGTATCGATAATTTTATGTTTTAATAAGTCAGTGAATTTGTTAAGTGAATCATTCAATCCGGTCAATAAAGTGTGATTTTAAAAATCTTGCCTTGTCTTATTAAAAAAACAACAACAATAGAAACTCTATTAAAGACACCGATGAAATATAGCTGATAGATACAATGTACTCAACCGGCTACATCAGGGGTCCCCAACTTCCTGTCCTTCGGCCGGTACCACCGGTCCGTGGATCATTTGGTACCAGGGTGCAAAGAAAAAAAATTGTGATTTAAAATATAGTTATTTTTCTTTCATTAGCAGTGTCTACCCAGTCTGCAGAAAAATTTCATGTATAAAAAAAGTTGGGGACTGCTGGGCTAGATGATCCAGCGGTTAGAACCGCTATACCGGAACCGGGAGGTTGGGGGTTCGAACCCCGGTCGGGTCACACCTAAAATTGGCAATCCAGTGGCTTGTCTTGCTTCATCATCAAAGTGCAGGGATTGGTCGGGTCGGTGTCAGTATACTGTGATTGGGAGGGATATGTGAGTTGTGCTACACTTCGTAAAATGTCCAAATAGCAACGTTATTTAAATAACCAACTTGTTGTGGAAGTGACGTTAAACCCAAGTCCAATATACTCATCCTCAAGTAGTCCTCTGCAAGGCAAGTATAAAACAAATTGCCCTGCATGTCTCTAGTATCAGTCCACCTAAAGCTTGAGGTGAGATGCAGGTTGAAAATTTCAGGTCTTCATAATTAATTATTATGACCAGCCTGTGACTAGTGTGACAAAAAACCTCAAGGTTGCTATCAGCCATTCATGGGGGGACACTGCTGTCCTCATCACTGTATTTTCCCCTCGATCAACGGTGTGATAAGTCTCAAGAGTTTTAAGTACTTGTCGTCGTGCATTCGCAAATCAGATAATTACGAAAATCACTTGGATAAAATCTTAACTCATTCAATAAATTGATGTGACTGTGGGTCGCTCGATCCAACAGCCACTGTTTGACTCAGTATCGTTTTTTGATGCTCACTTTCCGATTGGGAATGGCTGAACATACGATTCCACATAGGGCCTGTTGGTTGTGAGACATTGTGAACGGGCTATGGTCCGAAATGAAGTGATAAAACTACGTATATCAAGAGTTGAGGGCACTGTTTTCAAGTGTTTTGTGTATCAATGAAACTTCAGTTTTCGTACCTCTGTGCAATCAGTCCTCGTAGTGGCGGGAAAAATTTCATAAAGCCTGACCGCAACATGTGTGTGCAAAATTGGAATTAAAATCTTTTCCTAAAGCTTGGATTTGGGCGAGGCTGTGAGTCGGGCTTGATCGTGTGTGGGGGGCTTTAGTGATACATGTACTTGTGATTAGTGTTTGATTTTGCCGATGATCTTACTCAGCCCTTTTTGTGGTATCTGCTGTAATAAGTTATAAATAAATCTTCATTATTAAATTTACTCAGTGTAGACCAGCGGTTTTTAACACGGGCGATATCGCTTATGGGTGTGTGTGTGTGTGTGTGTATGCGGGGAGGGAGAGAGAGTGCGAATACCAGGTTGGTGTAAACAAAAAAACAAAAGGTGACAAAGGAATAAAACCATGATAAGTGGTGGTGAGGGGGGGGGGGGCTAAATGAATGGAGGACGATTTATGGGGTAAATAAGGCAGCCACTGCCTTGTTCAAAAGCATACCGCATAATTCGAAGTTGTCTGGAAATGGATTCCTCCGAACAGAGAAATAACCTTTATTATGCTGTTTGCCCCATTAGGTAGTCCAAACGGCCCCGCTAAGGGTCCAAAATCCTATTTTGGTATAATTTTAGTCCAACATTACAAGGCTACCGCTGCTGTAGGAGTGTTGTGACCCACATTGTTAATGTAAAGAAGTGTCCATTTTTGAAGCTGCTTTATTTATAAAAAGTGTGTTAAACACTTAATAATTTGTTGTTGTTGTTGTTTTTATAGGTGCACGTATGTGAGTGTCTTCGTGCAATGATATAGATGAAGAAAAAATAATGATTTGAAAAGAAGCTTTTGTTGTGTTCATGTTTCTGTTTTGTTCGGTGTTAAACTGCTTTTTAAAAAGAAAGGACTAACACCAGCCTGTGTATAATGAAAATTTGGGGCTGGGGTATAAAATGTTGAGGCTCAGGCAGATTATATATCACCTGTGGAGCTGACAATGAGATAGCCTGTATAATCACTTCCTTTTTAAAACTAAGGTATACTGAAAGTACAGTGTATATGTGCATATGTTAAAAAAAACATGTGTGGTTAGAAAATACAATTTATAATATCTGAAAAATTAATGCCAGATTGAGACTATCATACCAGCAAAATATGGCTTAGATTGGTCTTGCAAATTCTTTACCTGTGACGTCTTTTACATGATTTAAATATAATGTATTCATCTAAATCACTGATGTTCAAATTTGCCTCCTCGTTGCTCAGATATGTATGATTTTCTAAATTCAATGCTAAATGCTCAGTGCTGCAATAAAGGTACCTTCCAAATCCAAGCATTAATTTACAGAACGCATTGTCAACCTGTGAATTGTGTCAATAGATAGACAGACAGGTGGATGGATGGATGGATGGATGGACGGCCGGGCGGACGGATGGATGGATGGACGGATGGATGGATGGGCGGACGGACGGATGGATGGATGGATGGACTCAAATAATGAATCACGGCTCATTCCGTAATGGCCACCAGCGCCTTCTGAAAATCCCATCCAATCAGTATCGTGTCTGGACATTGGTCAAAGGAGACTGTGGAGGTGCTGCGATGTCACGGTAGAAACAGGTCTGATCTACACAGGTCTATTTCCAAGACGAGTATGAGGCAAGTAGATCTAGTTCTCTGACTATATACCAAGGATAGTACAAGGCGAGAAAATCTGTTTCTATAAGAGAAATCAAAATGTTGGTACATGTAGTTGTAGAGTCTAGTAGACAGATGTACACGTCTCGTGGTACTGGTGGGCCTTCGGTCTAGATCGATATAGCTGTGATTTAGGCTACCCTCTGAACGAATTAGAAGTGCAATTCATTGCTTTAAAAATATATATTCGCTTGCAACTCCAAGGATATATAAAAATTACACAGGATGATTATATCAGTTGACTTAACGTGCAAGAAATTATTTGGAAGATGTGGTTAAGCCAATGCATATAATATCTAAAATCACAGATAATGATGCAGTTTGTTTTTCCAGCAGATTTATACTGCTGGTTTTCCTCAGTCAGTTAGGTGTACGATGTGTTCACCATCTTTGCCATTTATGGGTAGCTTACTTCAGAAGGGAATACATGTACTTGAAACTTTATCAGTATCTTCTAGGTTATAGACTTAAAATCTGTGCCTATCCCAGTCAAGTTGTTTGGATTCTTCTGGTAGCCATGTGACAGCTAGGTGGCTACGATTGTACGTATAGAAATTTGAGAACTGTTAATGAAAGAGCCAATGTTCCTGGAACTTTTGACAACTACATAACATGTACATTGATTCATTTTAATGACAGTTGAAGTAACTTGAAGGACATGAAAACATTGATATTAATGGTAACCACTCATCACATGATTTGGTGGGCAAGACTGGGAGCAACTAAATTTTAGAGCAAGTTATTTAGTACTATATTATAGTAGGCCTACTGTGCTACTGATTTATGATAGTGCTCGTCTGTTCTGTCTGTGTGAATATTTTAAAGTCGTTGATTCTAAAGGATTAGGCTTGATTAAATCATGTTGAAAATAAAAAAGGGCCCGAATCATTAGAATAACATCTCGACTGAGAATCGTAAAATTTAGGTACTAAAATGTTAAATTGTTTCTTCGGCTCATCCCCCAGTACAAAGATAACCTTACCTTTCCTGTCTCTGCATAGTATAAAATTTATGGTTCGAAAAAATATACTGTACATGTATAATTTAAATTAACCTTTTCCGTATGTCGCGATTTTCTCTGCGGTCCGTACGTCGTGGTATATTTTGTTACCAGACTGTCCCGCATAGAGAAAAATGCAGGTTATGCCCATCCGTACGTCCTGGGAACAATTGTTACCACACTGAGACAAGTGTAGAATAACACGCTTTCAGTCGGTCTATCCCTCGTGGTCACAAATGCTATCCAAGGCAGCTTTCATGTGGACTCTAGGGACCACTTCTTGTCAAAAGAAACGTTCTGTGGGATGTTTATTCTCTAAATTTATAATTGTATCACAGTGGGCCGACCACCGTGATTAGCCAGGGCGCTAGAATATGGTGCTCGCTTATAGTTTTCTTTCAGCTTCAACCTGAATGGAAACAAGGCGTGTAATTGTAGTATGTAATTGCACAAAGATGATTATACTCGTGTGAATTTCAAACGATGCTCTGTAATGTCCTCCACCCCACCTCCACGTGCAACAATCAGGTAAGTTTTATTATCTAAGGCAGCTCTCTGCCAGTACAGGAAAAGCCTCGCAGATGCTTATTTTTTTTCATATATACATGTACAATGTATACATGTACTATCTTATTATACCCGGTCCTCACCCTGTCTTAATTGTTTTAAATTTTTGTAGCAAACTGCTAAGTACCTGACTATTATTTAGTTCGAAATTATATAGTGGGATGAGACCTATCGTTGTGATTTGCTCCTGAGCACAGCATAGTAAGAAAGCCACATTATTTTTTTCACCTCTAGATGCATACTGCAACAATGGGTCGAGGTCAGTTGAACTACACTATTACGGTGTCCAAAAAAGTAAAGTCTGAGAAAACACAGTATAACCACAATGCGGAAAGCAGTCTTTTGGGGGCAAAGACTGACGTAATGTGGGCCCAATAATTATTTCTATAACACTTTAACAGTTAACACTGCCTCATCAAACCCTACCGCACTGGAAGATAAGGCGAGAGCGACAATGAGAAGGATAAGTACATGACTCAGTGTCAGTTTATCCTATTCCTATCCGCATAATAAATTGAACAAAATGAATTTCAGAGGCGGTAAATGGGCTGTGTGGTCCATGAAAAAGACAATCACTTAAAATAATAGATACGGAAAGAGTCAAATGGTGAAATCAAAGTGCAATCCAGAAATGCAAACGTTTCTGATTTGGGTGCTAATGATTACAAGTGATGTTTTCGGGAACAAAAATACATACAAATTATCGAAATTAAAATAATGAGCAGTAAATAATTAACATTCCTGTCGCTGTCCACACGATGAACGTTCAACCATTGACTTATGGTTGAGGAAACTGTTCTTCAGGCTTTTCAGAATTGAGTGGGAAACATAACAAAATGTAGGACGCGAGGACCATTGAAATGGCTTGCCATTTCCAATGACAGGCCTCAAAATGGGTGACCCTGAAAGAATTTTATGATTTCGTCATGTGATCTTCAGCAACAGCCTCACATGCGTGTTACATGTTGTTCCTTCCGAGATTGAATAGCACTAGCTGAAGCTCTATCAAGTTTCATGATCATCTTGTCAGCAGTGCATATTTTCGTCACTATGTGCCACTCACTGTCCCACTCGCCAGTTAATAATAATACCTGTGCATTTATAATTATGGCTTCACATTCAAGTCAGTTCGTCAACACTCACTTGGTCGTGGGAGGCTGTGCTCACTACCGACAGCGCTCTATAGCTTCAGGCATCATTTTCTAACTGTTCCCTCAAAACCTTGGAAAAGACAGGATTTACATAACGGTGTTTTATCAAACAATACACTTTCCGTCGGAGCAGAAATGAAAACCAAGTTCATACGTGGTCGATTTCGAATATCTGATATTTTATAAGGGGGCAAAGTAATACATAAAATGAAGAGATTTGCATACATGTATTTTGTTACATTATGGGGCCATAAAATTAAACAATACACTGAGAAATAATCATCTGTTCATATTACAGACATTTCTATTGGTACTGTCCGTATAAAACTAAGTCATAAATCAAAAACTAAACACAGCAATATTACCAGAATGTTGCCCAGTCGATATTGAGGCTTGGAAATCGCCCATAAAGATGACCCATTTACAGATTACAACAAAGAGACACAGTTTACTGCAACCAAAGAAGTTACATACCCGATGTTAAGGTTTTTCTCACTTTCATTTTTTTTTTTTCACAACAAAGAATGAGAGGTTTGGTCGTCCGATGCCACTGTACGTTATTCTTAGCGCCCCATATAACACATACCACTGAAATTTGATCTCCTCAAAAACCATTATTGCTTGCGTTTCAGGAGGGGTTTGGTGGGTGGGACAGTGGGGTCATGTCTTCAACTTGTGTCCCCCTTTATATGTTGGGGTAAACCTGATGTCGACAGTGTGATTATTTCACTCTTTACAGTATCTGCTGCATGGGAACATTTTTTTACCACGACGTACGGACACGTTGGATTTAGTAAATCTCTTCTTTGCTAGTCTGGTAATTTTTGTTCCCACGACGTACTGTAAGTTGTACCGAAAAGTAAGAGTAAATAAAACCCGCTAAAACAAACAAACATTAACTTCTATAGCACCAGACGAATCCTCTGATGAAACGGAAAAGGTTAATTTAAAATCAAACACCCAATTTTTCCCCATACATCAGTTGCGTTATTGTTCTCAGTGATTGCCACATTTTTTTTTTTTAAGAAGGGGTGAAAGGACTGTGATGCAAATAATCAATAATGCAAATATGTAATTTGTTTAAACACTGCAGCGACGTATTGCAGTACTGAAGTGCTAAGATAAGAACCTCGTGAAATAGTGAGGTCTTTGTTCCTCCAGGGCCTTACCATAACTTTTTACTTTTGAATACAGTCCGTGTAATAAGAGTGAATAGTAATAAGGGTGAAGTCTTTCATTATCGCTTGACGTTAAGCTTTATTTCACTTAATAAAGACACATCATACCTTAAACGAAAACAAAACAGAAAACATCGATAAGACATCTAGACAAACAAACATGAATACATTCATCACATTCTCCCCCACCAAAAGATAAGCAATCGTAGCCATACATACATCTTTCATACACCACGTCTATTTCTATACCGGAAGACTGCCGGACTAATTAACTTAAATAATAAAGTCAAGACTTAGATCATCTTAGACCGCTTCTGAGGTTGTAAGGCCTAGTTCGTATGAAGGGTTGATGTTTCTCCAGAGGTTTCTCCTTTGTATGTTTATCCGGAGATCCAGCTGGAGGTGTGAGGTCAATAGCTTATATATATATAGTAGAAAAAACGGGGATTTAAAATGTTGTCGCTATAGGCAAAGTTCTCGTTATTAGCAGTGTCGTTAAAGATGATGGTCCACTGTATATAATTTAAATTAATTTAAAATCAAACACCCAATTTTTCCCCATACATCAGTTGCGTTATTGTTCTCAGTGATTGCCACATTTTTTATTTTTTTTTAAAGCTTGGGTGAAAGGACTGTGATTCAGATAATCAATAATGCAAAGATGGATACTCTTCATATATATTTTTTTTAAATTTTGGCCATGCTAGGCAAAAACAGGGATGGAGAAGAATCATTGGCGGGGACACTGAAATCACAAATATATCGCACTTTCATTGCCTGTGCACATTTGCCAGGCAAATATGCAATGGGGCCAATACCTGATGAACACAGAAATATTGTGTCATTAGTGAGACCACAGAGTTTAGAAATATTTATGGCGAAGTGTGTGGCACCATTGTTGTAAAACAGGCCGTTGAGTTTTACAACATTTGTGATGCATTTCCTGAAACTGGTACCTATTATAAGAGTGGAGAAAAAAATACTTTTACTGTAAAAGTTCTACTTTCCAAGTCCAATTGAAAATGAAACAACATACATACACATATGTACGTAGTTGAAACTGAGATTTTGTTGATTATTGGTGTCAGGGTTAAGTACTATAATTGCCGTGCTGGATCACGACTTGCAAGGAGTTGATTTTTCACGGTCTCGTTGGTTATAACCAGCGTAATTTGTCCTTGAACTGTCCTCGTGAACAGTTTGTTTTTGAAAGACTTTTTCTTAGAGATGGAAAGAAAGTGGGGCGAGATAGAATAAATGGATAAGTTAGGAGTGACAGTGCAATTCTCGACCCCGTGATTTTGATGAACACTTAGAAGGGAAGAGAAGGGGTGAATAAGGATAGATAGTTTAAGACGCTTAGTCGCGTTCAGAAATTCGTACATAAAATATAGAAAGCACGAGGGTTTAAAGATTTCAGTAATTGTTTTGACATTTTAAATTGACCTTGTCTGTTTTAGTACAAGGCCGTGACCAACTCCCACGTAGAATATATTAATACTGCGAGATGAGCTCGCATGGATGCACCAATCAAATCTAGGGATTTGGACGGTAGTTTGCAGGTGGCTGCACAGTATAAAAGTGTAGCCATACCTATGTCCATTACTCCATACAGAAAACTCCAATCTGTGCAGGCGTCGGCACGATTCTGCCTGAAGAATCCTAAGTCTGTTCGATGTCATGTCTAGTCCACTATAGACATTTGAGAGGAAGCCATATGCTTGAATGAGATATGCCCACTGCTATTGTCCACTGTTCCCTGGTTGTTCCTAACACCAGGGACCAAGCGTAAGTGTTTGTCCATTGATGACTCAACAATGAACGAGGAGCTGAACATAAGTTATCCACTAGGACAGGATTGCCGCATATACTAGGAATGCTACCCAAGACTGCAAGACAAAGATTTATATTGACTTGCAATTATTATGAATGTATGGCATACGCATCTGTGAATTGGGATTGATTTGTCTGGATGAGGCTGGGAATTGCCAGCCCATCCTAGAGTAGATATCTAGACTTAGCTACGTCAGTTTATATTGACGAGCTCGATCCATTATAAGCGGTAGGCACAAATAGCTGAGGTGACATCGTCGCCAGAGCCCATATTAGTATATTGATTGATATATAGTAGGCAGACCAGATCTGAGAGATATATAATTAGTACTTAAATTGTTAGTGAGTCAGAATTATCATAATATTATAGGAATCTAGAGAAGACTTCGAGTGGCATATTATTGAATTTAGATTTGATGCTGCTGATGTTGTATTTACTATGTAATAGATCCAGCCAAAATTGTTAGGATAATTAATGTAATTAAATTTGTGGCCCTGCAGGTCTGTTTATGAAACTTATTCAGATTGTTCTTAGTGTGTGGCATGGTACGAAAGATCCAATACTAAATACCTCTCGATTTAAATGCAGTCATAATACCAGCATTGAGAAGACCCTCTTTCCACCAGCGTCATTCCGGACTGTGACCTGAACTTCTGACAAACCTGACGCCCTTGTCAGCGGGTCAATGAGATGGAGACATGGCAAACCAAGCTACCAGAGCTACTGCTGCCATTGGATACCACAGTATTTTAATTAACAATATATTGTTTGTGAATGTGTATATAAGCAGCAATTATGTGTGTTGACTAGATAATTATGAGCCTATTCCTTCAGTAAGGCCTGATTGTTTGATAGTAGTTATACTTTAATTCAGCAGTATACAGTGATATACTCATTGTTATTATAAATGTTCGTGAGAAGTTTGATTGTGTGGAGTGGGAATGTTTCGATAGACTAGATTCTACAGAACGTGGCATCAATAATTGTATGCTTTTTGTCCATCCAATATGCACGTTTGTCAAGGTTAGTAGTATAAGTGTCGTGCTGGGTCACGGCTTGTTTTTTTTCACGGTCTCGTTGATTATAGCCAGTGTAAATGTCCTTGAACTGTTCTTGTGAACAGTTTGTTTTTGTAACACTTTTTCTTAGAGATGGAAAGAAAGTGGGGCAAGATAGAATAAATGGATAAGTTAGGAGTGACGGTGCAATTTTCGACCCCGTGATTTTGGTGAACTCTTACAGGGGAAGAGAAGGGGTGAATAATGTTAGATAGTTTAAGACGCTTAGTCACGCTCAGAAATTCGTACATAAAACGTAGAAAGCACGAGGGTTAGAGATTTTAGTAATGGTTTTGACATTTTAATTTGACCTTGTCTGTTTCTAGTACAAGGCCGTGACCAACTTCCATGCAGAATCTATTAATAGTGCGAGCTGAGCTCGAATGGATGCACCAATCAAATCTAGGCAGTTGGACGGGGATTTGCAGCTGGCCGCACAGTATATAAGCGTAGCCATTCCTGTGTTCTTGACTCCATACAGAAATTTCCATCTGTGCAGGCGTCGGCGTGATTCTGCCAGAAGAATCAGAAGACTGTTATTTTTATGTCTATGTCCATTATAGGCATGGAGCTGAAACCATATGCTCGAGTATGATTTACCCACTGCTGTTCACTACTGTTCCCTGATTCCTTATCAGGGACCAAGTGTAAGTGTCTGTCTGTTGTGATTCAACGATGAACGAGGAGCTGAATGTAATTTTTCCTGTAGGACTGGATTGCCTCTTATGCTAGAAGTGCTACCCAAGAATGCAAGACAAGATGTATATTAACTTGCAACTAGATCTAGTATGAATGTTTGGCATACACATTTGTGAATTGGAATTGATTTGTCTGGATGAGGCTGGGGATTGCCAGCCCATCCTAGAGTAGATCTAACTTAACTACGTCAGTTTGTATTGACGAGCTTGATCCATTATAAGCGGTAGGCATAAATAGCTGAGATGACATTGTCGTCAGAGACATGAGTATAGTGCTTGATAGATAGTAGGCAGACTATGTCTGAGAGATAGATAATTCATACTTAAATTGTTAGTGAGTCAGAATGATATTAATCTTATAGGAATCTAGAGGAGACTTCTAGTGACATATTATTGAATTTTCATTTGATGCTGCTGATGTTGTCTTTTTAGTATGTAAGAGATTTAGACAAAATTGTTAGGGAATATAAAGTAATTAAATTTGTGGCCCTGCAGGTCTATTGATAAAACTTATTCAGATTGTTATTAGTATGTGGCATGGTACGAAAGAGTAATTCATAAAAACCTCTCGATTTTAAAATGCAGTCATAAAACCAATAACTCATAACACCCATTCTGTAACACTATCACCCAGACCGTCCTCGTAACACTGGAGGGGACTCGTAACAACGTTCTTAGTTAAATTTTTTGTTCTCAAGCTTAAGGCTGACTTTTCTACAGTACTACTTGAGCCCCCACCACAACAACTTTGTGGTTTCTTGGATCCTATCGCGTAAATTTTTCTTAAAATTTCCACTGGGGTGGGGGATGTCAATACTATAATTGCCGTGCTGGGTCACGACTTGCAAGGAGTTGATTTTTCACGGTCTCGTTGATTATAACCAGCGTAATTTGTCCTTGAACTGTCCTCGTGAACAGTTTGTTTTTGAAAGACTTTTTCTTAGAGATGGAAAGAAAGTGGGGCGAGATAGAATAAATGGATAAGTTAGGAGTGACAGTGCAATTCTCGACCCCGTGATTTTGATGAACACTTAGAAGGGAAGAGAAGGGGTGAATAAGGATAGATAGTTTAAGACGCTTAGTCGCGTTCAGAAATTCGTACATAAAATGTAGAAAGCACGAGGGTTTAAAGATTTCAGTAATTGTTTTGACATTTTAAATTGACCTTGTCTGTTTTAGTACAAGGCCGTGACCAACTCCCACGTAGAATATATTAATACTGCGAGATGAGCTCGCATGGATGCACCAATCAAATCTAGGGATTTGGACGGTAGTTTGCAGGTGGCTGCACAGTAT
Source organism: Onchidella celtica (assembly GCA_963931925.1). Taxonomy (NCBI): domain Eukaryota; kingdom Metazoa; phylum Mollusca; class Gastropoda; order Systellommatophora; family Onchidiidae; genus Onchidella; species Onchidella celtica. The sequence continues at coordinate 12,448,175 of OZ007584.1, read as the reverse complement.
AAAAGTGTAGCCATACCTATGTCCATTAGTCCATACAGAAAACTCCAATCTGTGCAGGCGTCGGCACGATTCTGCCTGAAGAATCCTAAGTCTGTTCGATGTCATGTCTAGTCCACTATAGACATTTGAGAGGAAGCCATATGCTTGAATGAGATATGCCCACTGCTATTGTCCACTGTTCCCTGGTTGTTCCTAACACCAGGGACCAAGCGTAAGTGTTTGTCCATTGATGACTCAACAATGAACGAGGAGCTGAACATAAGTTATCCACTAGGACAGGATTGCCGCATATACTAGGAATGCTACCCAAGACTGCAAGACAAAGATTTATATTGACTTGCAATTATTATGAATGTATGGCATACGCATCTGTGAATTGGGATTGATTTGTCTGGATGAGGCTGGGAATTGCCAGCCCATCCTAGAGTAGATATCTAGACTTAGCTACGTCAGTTTATATTGACGAGCTCGATCCATTATAAGCGGTAGGCACAAATAGCTGAGGTGACATCGTCGCCAGAGTCCATATTAGTATATTGATTGATATATAGTAGGCAGACCAGATCTGAGAGATATATAATTAGTACTTAAATTGTTAGTGAGTCAGAATTATCATAATATTATAGGAATCTAGAGAAGACTTCGAGTGGCATATTATTGAATTTAGATTTGATGCTGCTGATGTTGTATTTACTATGTAATAGATCTAGCCAAAATTGTTAGGATAATTAATGTAATTAAATTTGTGGCCCTGCAGGTCTGTTTATGAAACTTATTCAGATTGTTCTTAGTGTGTGGCATGGTACGAAAGATCCAATACTAAATACCTCTCGATTTAAATGCAGTCATAATACCAGCATTGAGAAGACCCTCTTCATAACACCTAGAGGGGACTTTAGTCCAGAACCCAAACACTGGAGGGCACTATCACCCAGTCCAGATTCGTAACAATTGGCTCTTCTTTAAGTACAAATTCCTTTGTCATTAATACAATGCATAACTGTGTTTTCACTCCAACTAACGAATCTAACTTACAGATTTGACCAGATGGGCCACAATTAATCTAGAGGTTGAGACACATTAAATGAAATAATAGTGCATCCAGCTTATATTCTGGAGAAAAGACTGTGAGGAGGACTGTGGATGTAAGCCTGAAATTCAATGTTTTGATTCTAAAATTGTTCGGATTAGATTGGTTACATTGTGTAAAACAGGTTTTAGACAAAGATAGAATTAATTATAGTTGAGACAGACATTCAGCATTACTTCAGATGGAACAGAAACAGTAATATATGCGAGATATCTTTTCTCATGTGATCAGCGAGAAGTTGTGAAGATTAAGGATGGAAAATCTGTCACAGAATGTTGAGATTACACCGCAACTCAATCAACTCAATGTAAGTTAATGCAACTTTTGATTTCCGGCACCGTGGCCGTGAAAACCAGTTTCCACAAACACGTTGACACAGGCCTGTTCAACAACGTCACTCTTCGCAGCCATCGAGGGGGAGGGTAGAGGTGCCAAAAATGATGCAATGGATAGGCTGCAGAGCCTTCCTCTTACGTGTCTGTCCTGACCAAGCGAGAAACATGCCGCGGAGGGTGGCAATGGAACGGGTCGGGGTCCTTGCACGCAGCGTGATTCTGCCCCAATGACCAATGATAATAATTATATTATCAGCCAACAATACAGTACGCGAGACGGTGCTCGCATTTTTAATTTATGGCCAGTGAATTAATCGATTGCTGACGTAACCACACCATGTAGATCTACAGCCAAGACACGGTGTGCCGTGGAACATAAATTACACACACTTGAGCCGTGTGGTGTGCCCAAAGAGGAGTATACTATACTGTGCCCACCTTGCTCACACAGAGCCATTCTAGTAGGCCTACGCGCTTGTGTAATGCTCGCTAAGCATCACATGACTGTATTCAAAAGTAAAAAGTTATGGTAAGGCCCTGTAGGAACAAACTTACAAAGACCTCACTTTTTCACGAGGTTCTTATCTTAGCACTTCAGTACTGCAATATGTCGCTGCAGTGTTTACAAATTACACATTCACCAGACTATACTCGATGGGGAGGGGGTACGAGTACGGCATTGTTACACTGCGTAATAATAGTAATTCCACGCCACTGATAGCAAGGCGGGAAAACGCAATACGCCTACAGTCTTGCATTTGACATCGTACACGGGTATGTGTTTATGGATTGATGACGTCACACACAATACATGCGGCCAAGATAAAGACAGTTTGCTGACCAGCAACTACCACTAGTAGTAGTACCAGGTCTAGGCCATTCAACGTTGCTTTTTTCTTTTACCGCTACGGTAGGGTAACTTCTAAAGAAAAAAAATAATCGAAAGATCTCATGATTCATACAGGTTCCTTTGCGTTATTTGTGTGTGTGTGTGTGTATGGTGGGGAGGAGGCAAGGCGAAGAGATGTAATTACACGTATGGTATGGGGCAGACTGCAAAATAATGATTATTTCTCTGCCCAGAGGAAACTGCACTTTCGTAAGTCGAAGTATAAATCATATCCCGGCGACTTCGAATTATGCGGGATCCACTGTACATGTATTATGCCTTAGAACTGCAAATGCCTTTAATTAATGATGGAATCAGGATGTTTAATCTCAGTAACGAAATACAATCATGTATTTACAAATGATCAAGGCGACGTACCTTTAATTGTCCACAAAAGAAGGTAAAATGCCATACAAAAATACATGTATGATTGTGTTGTCTAAACAAATTGCCAAGTGTCCAACAAGAAGAGTATAACGTGATGATACAGTGCACTCTCCCGATTACGACATCTCCGAATAACGACATTCTCCCGATAACGACATTGACCCCCGGTCCCGATTTTTTTACTATATGTTATTAGTAATAAAACTCTCTAAATAGCGACATACTTTTTAGACCACTCTCCGGATAACGACATTGAGTTAGCAATAATCGGCTGTGACTTTGCTAGATACAAAAATAAAAATAGCTAAAATATTGTTTCCGGTCAGTTTCATTTCATTCTCTGAGCCAATAAAAACACTTCTTTTCCGACCAATGAAATGTCCTACCAGAGGCACCTCATAGCCAATGAGATCGCTTTGTTATCGGCCAATGAGTTCGCTTTGTTATCGGCCAATGAAAACACACCTGTGTCTATTGTCGTCGGAACAAAAAGGGTGACGCGCATTAAATGAGTCAGTCATCACATCGCTGACCGCTGAATCGATTGTATTCACCCATGTGTTCAGTTGTATTATTAAATACAGCTGCACTCATGCCGGTCCCAAGCCCGGATAAACAACAGAGGGAAAATGACACACAAAAAACAACAACAACAAAAAAAACAAACAAACAAAAAAAACAAAACAACACACACAACACACTTCGTGTATTTTACATGTTTGGAAAGTCCGATCACTGATCACCCACTATGGTTGGTACGTTACATTCTAAGGGTCTAACCACACCCCTTTTTCCGCCATCTTGAAAATCTCCGAATAACGACATGTTCCCGATAACGACATGCACCTCTGGTCCCGAGCCATGTCGTTATCGGGAGAGTGCACTGTAATTGTATGCATAGTAGTGGGAATCTGAGCCTTGACAACTGCATTTTGTGAAAATGACAAGTTTAAGCAGGCCTCTTTAAAAGCTCATCCATCCAATACTAGTCATTACACATTATTAGGACTCCTCTGTAAAGGCTGTTTGAAAGCCGAGCCTTAAATTCTACGAAATATCATTCTAAGCGGAGAGGGATGTCAAGGTGTACATGGACGGGCCGGCATAGTTCAAAAAGGATTGGACTTTGCCATATTTTTAATACTTTTGTTGATTTTGAGCAACAACTGAAGTGAACAGAGGAAAGTGCTCGGACATTTCAAGCCAGGAAAACAAGATGCATTTCCTTCGAGCAGAATTAAAAAGTATGACAGGAAATTTCGTTGTGACATTTAAAAATCACATCTGTGTACATGTATTCCCCAAGTCAGCAGGCCAGCTAGTGCTAATAAGAATTGTAAACAGATTGATCTTGGGCAATTGCAATACCGCGTACTGCACCTATAAAATAATATAAAATACACGTACATGTATAGTAAAGCTCCAATGCACAATAACAGCAGTGTGGAAAAACAATCGATCCTGCTTTCCATCAACATAATACATGTATGTATCCTGTTGTTTACCTCCTATTCCCAATGCGAGAACTTCAGAGGGACAAAATCTGGGGACATTTTACAAATACAGTGCAATCCTGATATCTCGACATCAGTGGGACCGTCTGTCTTGTGTCGAGTAAAGAGAAAGTCGAAATAGCAGGTTAGTGGTGGAAGAGAAAAAAAAAAGGGGGGGGGGGGGGGAGAGGGAGATCACACATCTCCATAATGGGAAGTGTCCAATAAATAACGCAATTATGCCCCTTTTTCTTTTAATTATCGGCATATTGTCACCCGTTCCTCCAATATCACTGTTCTGCGGAGCAGTTGCGTGGGAAAGATTTACTGATATCGGAGAAATGCTGTAGCTATCAAATGCGCAGTCCTTTCCTGTTCTTGTTTTTTTTAACCTCGACCTGACTGTTTCTTTAGAAGTGATGATACCGATACACACACAGTACGGCAGTTAACCGAGAGATCTAGGTCAAGGCCTAGTATCAACGGCGCACGAGTGTTTTGTGGGGAAAAAATAATTACATGTACTCATTCTGTAGTACTCTGTACCTTTACTGCCGTACGCTTATGCAAGGCACTCCACACTCGCGTTACTGAAGCCAAGGGTCATCCTCTGTGTCCACACATCCCCCCCCCCCCCGCCAGCACCGCAAACAGAAATAAAGAGATCTTATATATGCGGGGAGTTACGTGGGCATTTTTGATAGCACAGTAGTAGATCTAGTGCACTTGTTTTGCCGCATTCTGGGAGAAATGTGTCGATATAAGAGGAAAGAACGGATCAACACGTCGAGTTACTGGGAAATATTTAGTAGCATTAAAGAAGGAATAGGTTGGGACTTAAAAATTGTGTCGAGTTACCTAGAATGTCGAGAAAAGCCATGTGGAGATAAATGGATTGGACTGTATTTCATTCTTGCACAAGTAGAATAGGAATTTTGATATTGGTGAAAAGCGCACTTTTCTTCATACATGTATTTTACAGGGTGACACGATAATGATACTCAACAGAAAAGATGGCGTTTGCATCACGGAGATTACGGGAATTATAATTGTATAATTCTGAATAATTTCCCCATCTAAACTAAGTGATTGGCATCCCACAGATCCTCAGTAAAGATTTTTAATCTTGATGAATGTTTTTTTTTTCTTTCTTTTGGTAGGTGCTGAAATTGAAACTGGTAAAAAATTGAATAACAGTTACTCAGGAGTCTAGGTACCATAAATAGCTGAACTCTTTTACCATAAAAATTCAAAAATTTGGTCTGGGCCCAAGCAAGCTGCTTGGTCCCAAGAGATATTTTTAAGATTGGGCGTGTTGGTCTAGAGGCAATGTGCTCGTCTCCCATAATGAAGGTAGTGGGTTCGATTCCCGGTTGGGATTTTGGGGAAAAATTTATGTCTCTGATGTTGTTGTAGTTAGGATAGAACACCTAGTCTTCTTGGATAAAGATGAAAAATAAGAAGGCCCTTGTGCAAGTTGCCCATGACAAAGATACTTTGGCAGTTGGAAATCGAGGAGAGCAGACCCAATTAAAAAAGGAAATCCCTTCTACAAAAACACATGAAAAACTAACAAGAAAAATAAAAACAAGGAAAATGAGGTGTAAATGAACGCTAAGAGCAGTGAACCTCCAAAATTAAGACCGAAAAAATGAGATACTTTTAATGAAACAAAACAACAAATATTCCGCTGTAATGGCTGAGGACTCATAGTGGCCGTTATTGGGCAGTGAAACCCTACAGACACAATGTTCAAATTTAGAAAGTCGGAACATGTGTACAGTATGAATACATGTAGAAACATTGTAGAGTCTTTCTTGCTGTCCCATAACCGGTCATTTTTGATTAGAGATAGATTCACCATATTCTTCCCAACAATGCGCTCTGCACTGCTACTGATCTTCTCGAATTTCAACTGTCAAGATATCCTTGACATGTGCAACAAGAACACGAGCCATCCGAGTTTTTGGTCCTTATCCGAGAAAACTAAGTACTGTACAATGTACTCGATCCTGCCTACCTAGGATCAGCTCCCACACCCCCCCCCCCCACTCCCAAAGAAATCTAGCATGACTGTGCCATCCGGGGATCAAACCCGATACCTTCTGCTTGAGAGATAAGCACCTTGTCTGTAGACCAAAGTGTCCCCGCGTGCATGATATGTGTGTGTTTGGCGGGGGGGGGGGGGTGTGGTGACATGATGGAACAAGATGCAAACGTGTCGGAATTGGTTTTTCACCAGTGTATGTACTGCGAACGCAGGAATAGAAAAGACTTTTCACACAAATTATTTGGTTGTCTCTCTTTCTTTGAAAGTGTTGCAATCACAATAAACAGATTAATACCCTGTATGATAATCTATGTTTTTAACAAGTGTGCATAGGAAGGAAGTTAAATAGGGCTGAAAATTTGTCCAAGGTGCAAAATTATTTTAAAGCACAAGTTGGAACAGGATGGCTGATTGGTAGCACTAGCACTGCAAAGCTTTCTAACTTTAACTTAAGAGACCAAATCTCTAGACTTCAGTAGCCCACGGAAAATATATAGGGCCGCAGCAGGGCTTGGACTGAGCAAAATTAAAATGTGGGGGAAAAAAATGTAGATTACATAGAAATCAACAGTATGTTTAGATTATAACAATATTAACAATTTAACAAATTCCTGCAACAAATATTTTGTCCAAGTCCACACTTGGACCATAATAATTTCTTCGAATTTTGACGCATCTGGTGGTTTACCACCACGGTTGACGACCCGGAAGTTGATACATGTATTGTGAAAATTATAGAATAGAAAGAATCGAATGAAATCATCGACCAGGTTGTGGTGTGGTTACAGTTGCACAGATCTATACGAACAAACACGCATTGAGGTCAGATAGCTCTAATACGGAAGAATTGGTGGTTTACCTCTGTAGGTGGTAGGTAATTGCACCAGTTTTATTTAGATTTAGACTCTAGATCTGGTCTAGTCTCTCTGTTGTGTGTTCACTCTAAACTCTAACGTAAAACAAAGTGACTGTCCGCCAGTGCCACGCTTATTCGGAGACGTCTGCCAAAAGATCAGAATCTTATTCGCAGAGATGGATGTTTGGTATGTGATTTTTATTTAGGAAGAGCTCCTTAAAATGGCGTTCGGTTTCAGAGCTATCGATGAAACTTTCAGAAAAACATTTTTGATGGCGAGAGCTGCCTATGGGATACAGAATCGCCCAAGTCAAGTACCATAACAAACTAAACAGGCGAGAACCAAAGCCCTCTGAATTTTAGTGACTGATAAAAGTCTAGAAAGATCAGATTAACTTCACATAGGCCTGAATAGACTGAAAAGCTGAAACGAACAATTCCTTCTCTTGACGAGTGAAAGGCCAGCGGCAGCCACCCATGCGTCCATCTCAATCACATGACAAAAACAAACGATGCGCATCACTCCTCATTCAGAAAATGGACCACTAGATGTATGTACATGTATAAACAAACAGCATGTCGAGGGGGAAACTTGGAAAGCCAGGAGAGTTTGTCCTCCACTGCCGCTCATTCCTTTTTTTTAATTCCAAAAACCTACCAGAAATAAACTCGTCTGCTGAGTTTGGGGGGGGGGAGGGTCGTCAAGGCTCCGCAAGATCTGATTTTTTTAGGGTCAATTTTTACTGCGTTGTCCCCCACTGATCATCCTTGCTTTTCTCTAGACTCCGAGTTAAAATTGTGACTGGGAATTTTTAAAATTTAAATTTTTACAATTTTTTTTAGATGAATTATTAAATTATTAGCCAAATTTGTGGGGTGTGAAGTCACAGAGAAAGTCAGACAGACTAGAGCAAATAAAAATGAATTAAACTTCCATTGAAACAAAAAAATTAATAAAACAAAACATGTCAAATAGATCCAGGTTAACATGGAGAGAGATGAGCAGTTCAGCTCACACTGACTAAAAGAAATCATTTACATTTCTAAAATTTGATTTATATTTTTATTTCTGTCCCGTTCAGTGAAAAGGAATTTAAATAAAATGAATAGGAATAAAGTAATCTGGAGCACATTAGTAACATGGATCAATTTCCCCATGACATCAATTTTACAAAATCCTATTAAAATAAAAAAATTCCTAAAAATGAGCAATCCTAGGCTAAAAAAAACATACATCAGGAGCTCTTCATCGCGCTGACAATAACGCGAACTTAAAAGTGACTGAGGGGTCACATATTGTGCCCGGTCAAGGCCTGCTTGTTCCGCATATCGTTTGAGTGGACGTAGTCTATCATGACTGTTGTGTTGTGCTGACTTCGTCTCGTGTGTCAGGCCTACACCAGAATTAATGCTTTAGACGCCTGCAATGGTAGATCTACGAACTTTGATTATCGATTGTCGATGGATGCTTTCGTTTGGAATTCCCGGTTGCTTGGTTCCGTGTGTACTGTGAACATGTTGTGCGGACTGATTTGACGTGTTACTGCCGTTACGCAAAACCTAGAATCTAGACCAAGGTCAAGCATGCCCCCTAAATCTGTACCGATACAAGTTGTACGGCTACTAATAATCATTGTACTAGATCTAGTTCAACCTGAAGACGGTTGCTTTAGTTTATAGCGGCCTGAAGGGGGCCCACCTCAGATTGTTCTACGTTTTTTAGTTTTCCAGCTTCAGTATCATCGGCACCCATGGCGCTGTGTTGCACATGCTGGCCGCTTGATTATTCTGTTGGTAAGGCAATTTTGACAGGGGGTACGTAGATGTTGGCAGGCGGTATGTGAAAAGTAAAAAACACAAAAATGTCAAATATTAGGACGTAAAAGAAGTCTTCAAGACTTGGCCTTTTGAAGATGATATTGCTGCTCCTTGTGGTTCGTGAAATATATGTTGGATGAACTACGAGTGGCTAATGTGGTTACTGCGTGGGTTCAATAGTAACTCCCTTAAGGATACACAGGATTAACAAACACAGGGTTCTGCTGGCAATCTTATTTATTCAAAAGCCTAACAAAGGTATCGCTACCAAAAGGCATTATAGGGAAAACCCTATCAAGAAAAGGAAAAAGAAGCCAAGAAAAAGAAGCCCAACCAGCCATAAGCTGGAACAAGAGAAAAAGACAAAAATATGATTAGGATATAATGACAACATTAATCAGGCAATCAATGGTGGACATACATATTAATAGTATTAAGTATTAAATCAAACAACAACAACATAATATAGAATTTAAGCAATAACCAACTGGATATGTATGCATGGAATAAAATAGCGCTAAGGTTAATGAATAACAACTACAAGTGGCTATATCATACAAGGAGTTTCCTAGTACACTGGCAACATAAACTAATGTACTAATCAAAGTATGAAGGACATAACAAATGAAGGGGCAAGAACACAATAGTTTTGCTCCACTGAGCCGGTGTACAGCACATGTTCCAGAGTGGCCATTCCATAAAATAATAACGCAGTGGCCAACATGGCCCACTGACCGTCCATAACACAGACGCTGCATCCCAATGCAGGCCATCCTCATAGGCCCACTCCCATTATTAGTACTAACCCGCCCCAGGGCTATTGTATTGGTTACTTCCCTTCCCAATCGATACTGAAGGGTCATGCCCTTTGACCTTAGCCGCGGAGCTATGCCGCCAGGCTAACATGTGTATGACACCACTAGATACATAAAGTAATGTGTACATTCCTTAAAATGAAACTGCCCTTCACACACTTACGAAACTCGTAGAAGCATAATACATCTGGATAACCATAATACATGCACATGATATATATATATATATGTCGGCGAGACTCATTGCAACATGTGTAGACTCACTGAAACATTGTTCATCCACCGCCGCACATAGGACAATCCTGGGGCTCACCCATGTGAGGCCCAACTAATATTATACATCTCCAATAGGCCTACATGTAATTAATTACACATCTTAAACATTAAACACACAATCACAATCACACTGCTCTCTATAGCATAGTGGCACTGGCAAGGTACACAAATACCCGTAATACAATCAAGTGTATAGTGCCGCTCGCTGTAACATAAGCCATCCACATTAACATGTCAGGAAATCCTCACTGCCTACTACAACAAGGCAATGCTACACATACACTATATATATGCACACAAGCAAATCGTGATAGCTTGGTTAGCGAGCCATCATTATCATCTAGCACCGCAAACGTTAACTTTGACAATAAAGTCACAATATCAAGACACTGCACTGCACCGCGCATCCTACACGTCTAATGACAATGGCAATTACCGTTGAGCCGGACTCATAATAGTCTCTGTAGATCAGCATTCTCTACGCGGCATCCAAAAAGGGGGGGGGGGGGGGTGGGTGCGCAAATTAAAGTCACTTCTAATATAATAGTCTCCAACTTACCCAAAGTTTCTCCGGGTCCTGTGCTACCGCTTCATGCCTTATGGGGCGTGGTGGCGATGGCAAGCGTCGGCAAGCCTCTGAGCTGCTACGGGCCCGGGTTGCTGGTCTGGGTTCACTGTGCCGTCGGCTCTTGTCTCTGCGTCTTTGATGGAGTGTGTTGACCACTCGAACTCGCATCTTATTTATGAGCCAGCGCGGACGTCCGAGAGAGCTATTACGTAGTCCAGTGTTTGGACAAGTGAAAGGCTCGGACATGGAGTCCAGCCCAACAATAAAACTGGTTAGGGTCCTAACACAATCGAATTTACAGTACGGTTAAAAGGGTGCACACAAAAGTCAATTAGGTATCCCAGTAAACTGTAGAAATTACTCTAACGTCCCCTCCAGCTATAATTGAATAAATTTGACCCAGGTTGGAATTATCGGGGATAACATGCGTCTAACTCATAGTTTGCTTTAAATCCGAGACCCTCTTATTAATTATTTCAATAGTATATGTGCATCAAAGTACAACAAAATTGGTACCATTATAAATTGGAAACTTGCTGCTAAAATTCTAACTGACTACTTATACCAGAAACCCGGTAATAGTTTTAATATAAATTTTCAAAGTGTCAGGACTAACAACATTCGACAATTTTGTGCGGGATACTTTCGTCCATTAATACGACGTATCTCCATTGATAACAAACGTTATCATGAGTACCTATTTTGTACCGATAGGGTATTGTCTACTCTCAAAAATGAATTCGGGTTCCCGTTTTTCTGTCGGTGGATAACAACGAAGGAGCGAGTTGTAAGAAACTTAAAGCCATGATATAAGAGTTGGAAGCCCGGTGGTCAACATTTCCAACTGACCAATCAAAATGCGCGCTTTTCACCGTGATGTGAATAACGGGTCCCGCGCTAGTATTACAAGGGAAATAATCCAATTAATGGTACCCGGCCAAGTGTCCATAAACTACTATGAGTGGCCGTCCCTCACTCACGCACCAGAGTTACCATGAAAGCACATTAAAAATAGAAAGTCGTTCATCCTCTCACATATATAACGATGAAGAAGTTCGGTAGACTTTAAACTGCTTTTTCGAGGAGTAAAAAGATTGTTTTCTGCCTATTAATTATCATTAGGGAGATCTATTTTCTGATCGTTTGCCAAGTTTCATTCATATTGGTTATGAAACAACATGGTACGAGGGCATACAAGAGAATGATCCTCTTTCACACACTTTCCAAAAATTGACCCGCCGGCAGTGACCTAATTCAGGCACACAGAAATACGCCCGAGTGACATTGTTACTTTGTGCCATCGCAGACTGCGGAATGTGGGAGAACTTGTCCATAGCAGAAATCACAATACCAAGAAACTCCCCATCTGGATCTGCGAATAAGATCAGGATCTGCGAATAAGATCAGGATCTGCGAATAAGCACTTCGCTGCCAGAATTGGCCAATAAAATTTCCCCAAGGATTTCATTTTACCCAACAGCATCGATAATATTGTATTGGGAGTGATCTCCCCAGATTGAACCCATCTCCATATTCCTCCCATATTCCCTCAGTGCACATATTGAAAACAATGGGACCATTTGAAAAGTAATTGGAAATATTTTTCTAGATAAATTGGAATTTCATTGATTAAATCAATATCAAGTACTTATAATCACAGACATCTCCGAGAAAAATCCTGGTTTTTTTATTAGGCTATTCATGGGTGCCAGACCTCTGGTATATTATATACCGGATATCCGGTTTTACTTTTTCTCAAAACAATTGATATGAAGAATTGAAAAACACCAGCAAAAAAAAACAAGAACAAAACACCCTGCTTAATCACAAAAAAAAAGTGCAAGTTCGCCGAATCCGAGATATCAGCCTTTTTAGCATTTACCATGTCCAAAGGCACATGTAAGGCTACCGTTGTGTTCTGGTTAATTCGGCATTTTAGATCAAGCGCTTCACATGCATCAGCTGCTTTTTATTGAACTGACAATTTACAATGCCAAATTAAAAAAGTGAGTGAAGGGTCACAAGATGACGTACTGTGTCTGGTCAAGACCCACTTGTTCCGCGTGGCGTGTCATATGAGTGAACGTAGACTATTATGTGTTGCGCTGACTTCGTGTGTCAAACTCAGATCTACACCAGAATTGAATCTTTTGATGCCTGCAGTGATAGATTTACTTGAACTATTATTGTCGATTGACGATGGATGCTTTCATTTGGAATGTCTGGTTGCTTGGTTCTGTGCGTATTGCGAACGTTGAATATATGTTGTGCGGACTGATTTGACGTGTTAACTACTGTTACTCAAAAACCTAGAATCTAGATCAAGGTCAAGCATCCCCTAGATCTGTACCGATACATGTGGTACGGCTACTAATAATCATTGTACTAGATCATTCAGATGACGGGTGTTTTAGTTTATAAAAGTCTGAAGGGGCCCGCCTCAGGTTCTTGTAGTTCTCTGATGTCAATATCATTGGCACAGCCGGATTTCACCCCATTGTCCAAGACACAGTTCTTATATATATAATATACATCAAGTGTTAGTGAGAGGGTACAGGTCTGACCCTTCTATTATAACGGCGGGGACCGTAAACAGCATACTGCTAAAGCTGTGTTTTCATGGGTACGGAACGAAAAAGTCAAAACTCCAATTAAAGTATGTAGTTCTATTTCACTATTTGATAGGTTTTTGACTTTTCGTTTGCCACTTCCATTTCCGTACACACAAAAATCCTGCATAACGGTGTTGAATTGAAAGGGAGACAAGAGGATCTATTTTATTGGCTCAAGGGACATAAATTATACACGCACAAAAGTCATGGTTACATGCTTTGTCCATTGGGTGTTTGTGATGGGGTCCTACAAACTTATTGGAGAAATTGTTCCATATTCAGATTAACAAGGAAATATTCATCTTGTAGAACAAAAACTGCTGCAGTCACCACACATTATATAATATGAACAAGGAAAGTTGTAGGTGTGCACAAAATACTTAGTAACCGTGGTATATTATATTGTGACATGTAAAGTGTTTTGTTCTCTAATAATATTTGAAATTTGCCTTTAGTTTATGGCATTGGTTTAAGTTTTTAATTTAATTTACGGTTATAGTAATGTTTATTTCAGAAGAGTTCCTTCACCATTTAACATGCTCCAGCACGGGGTAGTGGCTAACAAGAAATACTAACATCTTCACTTCTCAATCCGGAGACCGCAGGTTTAATTCTCCACTGGGCACAGTCTTTTTTGCTAGCTCCTCTCATTATTAGGAATCAATTTGTTTTAGTTTCAGGATTTTGCAAAATCTGCATTGGGAATTTGCTTCGGATTACTTCCATTTTATTTAATACTGTTCTTTGAAGAGAAGAGGTGCTAGACTTTAGAAATAAAAAGGCCACTAGTGTGTAGCGTCCCACTAGTTGAACGATCGATATTTTCTCAACCCCCCCGCTTCGTGAGTCTCACTCGGCGACCTTCCTCCCCCCTCTCGCCAGCAAGGCCGGTATTTCCCTTTGATGTCGCTGTGTGGCTTGTTTGTTTCACTGTAGAAAATCTAGAGAGTCTGGAAGATATTGCAGTGTCCGAGATTACGCTGGGTTGACCTTGAGTGATGTAATTCTGTGACGTGTCTGTGTACGATTGGGTGGCTTGTATGTGTCCCGAACGATCTAGGTCTGTCTCGTGCTTATGGGGCGGTTAAGCCGCTTCCTGAACGTTCCTGGACAGAATATATAAGGAGGGCCAGGCGAGTAGGGGTGGTGCAAATCGTGGGTGCAAATCGTAGGTGTGCAGATCGTAGGCGCAAATTGTAGGTGTAAATCCAGTTGTAGTAGAAGTGTAGTGCCTTCCCTGATAGGTGTAAGTAACTTGTGGATATCAGCTCTTGTTTACAGTTATTAAAAATTAGTATTAATTGTTCATCGGATCCTGTTATTTATTTCTACATCAGTTTGGGACAGTTTCGTTTTTAAGGGTAGACGATCAGTTCATCTGACTCTCTCCCATCATAACGTGCTGAAATTTGCATCAACTGTTACATAGTGTTTGCTAACATTATCCGCGGATATCTGTGCCAATTTGAATCCTAACCAGTTGATTTTCCCTCTATGATATTGTTGGTCTTCTAAGCTCAGATAAATGGTAGAACACTCAGCACCAGTACACTTTTGAACAGGAATAAATTTTTTTTTGGAGCCTAGCGCATCAATCACATGGTGATGCCACTCCAGTCACAGGGTTCATCGGGTTAACGTATTCCTGCGAAAAAATTAATGACACACCCAAGTTTTCCAATGGCATTTTTTGCAATAGTCAGTGATTCAGATTGCCCTTTTGTCCTTTATTTTTTTTTTTTTAGGAAGAACAAAAATGGACATAAGTGCAAATGACGCAAGGATGGAAATTGCATTTCTTCTGCTTGAGTTTGATCAAAATTTCCTGTCTTTCGTTTTGTTTTGTTTTTTTTAATTTTCATGATATTGATAGGAACAAATTGAGTAGCAAAAAAGAAAAAAGGGCATTTTGTGAATGTGACACTGACAACTTAGATCACCGCAATCATTGTGCAATTGCGCATATTGGCAGAGAAATCCAATTCTTGATAAACTCAGAAATATTTTGGCTAACTTCACTCTTTAGACCAAACTTAAAACAAAATGAGGAAAAAATAATTGATTTCCATATATATGCATTGTAATGTGGGTGGCCTAGGCCGTGAAAAGAAGCCTGTCAGAGTGTCACAGGATTTGTAATCCATTTTCTCAAACTTTCAAGAACACTGCAAGGGTCGAAGAATGGTAACAAAATGTACTTTTGACACATGATTCCTTTCAAAACTTGAAGTTTCGGTTGGTCTTAATTCCATTAATACATTTCTTGAACACGAAGCACGATACAAATTAAATACAGTCTCTTCATAAAGAAGAGCAATTACCAATGAAACTGAGATTTTGATTTCATTATATTTCATGTTGAGATTCTTAATCAACTGTTATTAATTTGTTATTAATTACATGTGAAGTGAAGCTCCATACTGACGACCAGTTGGGTCTTATCCAATCCAAAAGCTGGGATATTTGTTTTAGGTGAAGTAATACTGATTTTCATTTCTTTCAATTGCTTATCCTGTATGGCTTGTATTGTGTTCTGAAGAAAAGACTGTTTGGACTGGGGGAATTCAGATGTCAATCTTGAAATTCAAAACATAGTTTCTTAATCTTTTGTGATTAGACTTGTTGCAAGGTTTTAATCAGGCACAGAATTAGTGATAATTAGGATAGACATTCAGCATTTTACATCAGGAGGAGCAAGGAAATGACAGTCTATGTGTTTTCTTGTGTGATCAGTAAGAATTCACAAACATCAATAGGGATGGAAAATCAGGAAAATAGAAGATCTGAATAAAATGTTTTTTTTTTTTTAATGTGTTCGTGAGAAAATATCGATGAAACATCCTGGTTTTCCAGCGACATCAATTGCAAACCACATGTGATAATACCAATTTTCTTTTCTTTCAGTTTCTGAGTCCACACTTATATTATTTTGTACTCTGGAGAAAACATAATGGACAGTGGATGCGAAGCCTGAAATTCAATGCATAGATTCTGAAACTTTTGGGATTGGACTGGTTGCATGTACGTTGCACCACAGGAGGACAGAGATTATATACTGATGTTAGGATAGAATAGGAAAGTGACCCTGTTTTTTGAAAGGGGATCATGGTAAGATGGCACAAAGATCAATAATGGAAAATTTGACACAGGATGTTGAGATTATGCAACGAGAACAAGAAACATTTGATTTGCTGAATGATATAAAGGAAGAACCATGTGATCACGACAACGGGAGTTGCCAAAGTGTGAATGGTGTCATTTCAGATCAAGATAATAAAACTGAATTTTTAGATCATAAAGATATAACAATTGAATCTGTGGACCTTTCTCATGGTGATATGCAAGTAACTTTGTCATCGAAAGGATCAGTTTCTAATAGTTTGACTGTACGGAAATGTGAGAAAAATGAAGACTGTGTGGCAAACGTTACACTTGAAAATGGGACTGACAGAAAGGATAGGATATCAGAAGTTGCAGGTGTGAAGAAAGAACAATCTAATAATTTGTTTGTCAGTGATAGTAGTTATGAAGACAGCCATGTCTTAAATGGTGATGAAAAGGTTGAATTATTAACCAGAACAAGTGAATGCTTAGCTGTAAAACTATGGGCTGTGTGTGAAGAGCTTAAAGAGGAGAAGGAGTCAGAAATAGACTGGGCCCTGATGAAAAGTCCCAACACCCTGAAATGTCATACATACCGCAGGGCTAACACTAGTAACAGTCCTACAGCACGGATCATAAAAGTGGAACCTGAGTCAGGAAGTGAAAAAAGCGGTAAGTACAGTTATTTTATTGTATTAAATTCAACTAAGAAAAGAAGCTATCAGTCCTTCCAAAAACAAAGAGCAGAAGATAAGCAGATGCCTTTTGAGTGTTGTATTTGTGGATCATTTTTCATACATACATATTATATGTCTGAACAGACATGTTATCTAGAGGACAAACACTGACATTGCATGACATATGACAAAAGCTTCTCAAACACTTGAGCAACAAAGCCTATATTATACTGTACTAAAAAGAAGATAAAGATAATATACACACGTAGTGTTGTCATAGGTCTTCACCACTTGTGATGAATCTGTGGTTTGGTAAGGCTTTGTCATAGTGAAATCGAGTCCAGATCTAGTAAAATACTCTTAAAATAGATTTCATCAATCGCATGTTGAAAACCCTTTGTCAGGGGCTATACATCTCACTTGATCCATTTCGGCTACTTTTTTGTTTTCCCTTCCTGTAGGTTTTTCTTTTTCATCAAATTTGGTGAGTATTTTGCCACTTCCAAATCTTTGGCACATTGACCATTGCTAAGTGATTGACAGCCAGATCTGGTAAAAGGGGTAAAAGTTGTAGCTGATTGTAAAAGAAGGTAGAATACAGTAATAGTGAGAACAAAACAATTGCAATATGAAATAGAAACATGTATAGGAATGTATGTGAAGCATGTGGATTAATTAAAATGTTAGACTGTTTTCCCTTATGAATGATCAGAGAATGAGCTCTCAGTAGTCTCTTATTTGTCTTCCCAGAGACCTTTTCCTGTGACATGTGTCATCGGGCTTTCCTTGAACACAATTGCTTGTTGAAACATATAAGTAAATATCACTCTGAATACTCCAGGCAACAACATAACTTACAAACGACTGAACAGAAAAGTTTCCATATGAAGAAAAACAACACATCTATTCCCAGAGGTAGTGGAGTGAATAATTCCATCTCAACCCAAAGTGGCATGGAAGTTCAGAGATTGGAAACTGACAATGTGAACTGTGTTATCTCTGGCCCAGCAGAAAATCATTCAACCGGAGAATACACTGGAAAGCAGATTCTTCAGGATTGCAATGTGTCCAGCATACCTGATATCAAACAATTTGAGGGCAATCCAGTGCCTTCCAAAACTTTTGTTACAGCTAACAAATATTCAGATTCAAAAAGTGGAAAGAAGCCTTTTGAGTGTGATGTTTGTGGAAAAGGTTTTGCTAAAGGAGGTAATTTACAACGCCACAAAAGGATGCACACAGGAGAGAAGCCATTCCAGTGTGATGTTTGTGCTGCTGGTTTTGCTTCTAAAATTACGTTACAATACCACAAAAGAATACATACTGGAGAGAAGCCTTTTAAGTGTGATGTGTGTGGAAAGAATTTTGCTCATGGAGGTTCTTTAAAAACCCACAAAAGATTACACACAGGAGAGAAACCCTTTAAGTGTGATGTTTGTGGAATAGGATTTGCTGAAGGACGTTATTTGCAACGACACAAAAGGACTCACACATTAGAGAAGCCTTACAAGTGTGATGTTTGTGCGGCTGCTTATACTTCTAAAAGTAGTTTTCAATCCCACAAAATAATACATACAGGAGAGAAGCCTTTTGAGTGTGACGTGTGTGGAAAGGGTTTTGCTTATGGAAGTTCTTTAAAAACCCACAAAATGATACACACAGGGGAGAAGCCTTTTAAGTGTGATGTTTGTGGAAAAGGTTTTGCTTCTGGAGATAATTTACAATGCCACAAAAGAATACACACAGGAGAGAAACCTTTTAAGTGTGATGTGTGTGGAAAGGGTTTTGCTCATGGAAGTGATATAAAACTCCACAAAAGGATACACACAGGAGAGAAACCTTTTATGTGTGATGTTTGTGGAAAAGGTTTTGCTTCTGGAGCTCATTTACAACGCCACAAAAGAATACACACAGGAGAGAAGCCTTTTACGTGTGATGTGTGTGGAAAGAATTTTGCTCATGGAGGTTCTTTAAAAACCCACAAAAGATTACACACAGGAGAGAAACCCTTTAAGTGTGATGTTTGTGGAATAGGATTTGCTGAAGGACGTTATTTGCAACGACACAAAAGGACTCACACATTAGAGAAGCCTTACAAGTGTGATGTTTGTGCGGCTGCTTATACTTCTAAAAGTACGTTACAATCCCACAAAAGTATACATACAGGAGAGAAGCCTTTTAAGTGTGATGTGTGTGGAAAGAGTTTTGCTCATGGAGGTTATTTAAAAACCCACAAAAGGAAACACACAGGAGAGAAGCCTTTTGAGTGTGACGTGTGTGGAAAGGGTTTTGCTTATGGAAGTTCTTTAAAAACCCACAAAATGATACACACAGGGGAGAAGCCTTTTAAGTGTGATGTTTGTGGAAAAGGTTTTGCTTCTGGAGATCATTTACAACGCCACAAAAGGATACACACAGGAGAGAAACCTTTTCAGTGTGAGATTTGTGGAAAAGGTTGTGCTAAATTAAGTGATTTACAACACCACAAAAGGATGCACACAGGAGAGAATGCTTTCAAGTGTGATGTTTGTGCGGCTGGTTTTGCTTCTAAAATTACCTTACAATACCACAAAGGCATACATACAGGAGAGAAACCTTATAATTGTGATGTTTGTGCGGCTGCTTATACTTCTAAAAGTAGTTTACAATCCCACAAAAGAATACATACAGGGGAGAAGCCTTTTAAGTGTGATGTGTGTGGAAAGAGTTTTGCTCATGGAGGTTCCTTAAAAACCCACAAAAGGATACACACAGGAGAGAAGCCTTTTAAGTGTGATGTTTGTGGAAAAGGTTTTGCTTCTTCGGGTAGTTGTCTAAATCACAAAAGGATGCACACGGGAGAGAAACCTTTTAAGTGTGATATTTGTGGAAAAGGTTTTGCTCGTGGAATTGATTTAAAAACCCACAAAAGGATGCACACAGGAGAGAAACCTTTTAAGTGTGATGTTTGTGGGAAAGGTTTTGCTCAAATAAGTCCTCTACAAGTCCACAAAAGAATACACACAGGAGAGAAGCCTTTTAAGTGTGAGGTTTGTGGAAAAGGTTTTGCTTCTTCAGGTAGTTGTTTAAAGCACAAAAAGGATGCACACGGGAGAGAAACCTTTTAAGTGTGATGTTTGTGGAAAAGGTTTTACCCATGGAGCTGTTTTAAAAACCCACAAAAGGATGAACACAGGAGAGAAGCCTTTCAAGCGTGATGTTTGTGGTAAAGGTTTTGCTCAAATAAGTGATCTACCAGTCCACAAAAGAATACACACAGGAGAGAAGCTTTTTAAGTGTGATGTTTGTGGTAAAGGTTTTTCTCGTGGATATAATTTAAAAACCCACAAAAGGACTCACACAGAAACAGAAGCCTTTTAAATGTTTGATGTTTGTGGAAAGGGTTTTGTTCAAGGATGTTATTTAAAAACCCACAAAAGGACAGGAGATAAACCTTTTAAGTGTGATGTTTGTGGTAAAGATTTTGCTTTTTCAAATGGTTTACAGCGCCACAATAGAATACGCACAGCAGAGAATTCTTTTATGCGTTACATGTGTGGAAAGGGTTTTGATCAAGGATGTGATTTAAAAACCCACTAAAAAGGACTCACGCAGGAGAGAAACCTTTTAAGTGCGATGTTTGTGGGAAACGTTTTGCTCAAATAAGGCATCTACAAGTCCACAAAAGAATACACACAGGAGAGAAGCCTTTTAAGTGTGATGTTTGTGGAAAAGGTTTTGCTTGTGGAGGTGATTTAAAAGGCCAGAAAAGGGTGCACACCAGAAAGAGGCCTTTCAAGTGTGATGTTTGTGGTAAAGATTTTGCTTCTAAAAGTAGTTTACAATACCACTAAAGAATACATACAGGAGAGAAGCCTTTTAAGTGTGATGTTTGTGGAAAGGGTTTTCGCTCATGGAGGTTTTATAAAAACCCACAAAAGGATAAGCACAGGAGAGAAGCCTTTAAGTGTGATGTTTGTGGAAAAGATTTTGATCGTGGGTGTGATTTTTTAACCCACAGTACGATGGAACACAGGAGAGGAGCTTTTTGAGTGTGATGTTTGTGGAAAAGGTTTTGCTAAAGTAAGTCATTTAAAACTGCACAAAAGGATCCACGCAGGAGAGAAGCCTTTCAAGTGTGATGTTTGTGCTGTTGGTTTTGCTTCTTCAGGTCAGTTACAACGCCACAAGCGAATACACGCAGGAGAGAAGACTTTTAGATGTGATGTGTGTGGAAAAGGTTTTGCTCTTGGAGGTGATTTAAAAATCCACAAAAGGATACACACAGGAGAAAAAACTTTTAAGTTTGATGTTTGTGACGCAGGCTTTATTCGTACATGATGCCAGTTAACTGCTCACAAAAGAAAACACACAGGAGAGAAGCCTTACAAGTGTGATGTTGGAGGTGAAGTCTACATTCATACGGGCGGCCTAAAAGGCCAACAAAACAATACAAACATCAGAGAAGCCTTCCCATTGTGATTCTTGTTGTGTAGGTTTTGCTGCTTTTCATTCTTTACAGGCTGAGAAAAAAAATATGTGTACACACAGGAGAGAAACCTTACAAGTTACAAGTGTGATATATATGTGGAAAAGGTTTTACTCTTATAGATAATTTAAAAGTCCACAAAAGAACACACACAATAGAGGAGCCCTACAAGTGTGACATTTGCGTGGTAGCATGACGTTTGGAGCACCAACATTTTTAAAACATGACATTTGGAGCACTGCCTAAATCTAGGTTAAATGGCAGTTTGACATTTGGAGCACTACCAAAAATTAATAAAATTTCAGTATGACATTTGGCGCACCTTTACCGCTGCTGGTATTCGATTACATTTTCACAGACTCATATCAACATCAAGTCGGAAATCTACTGAAAAAAAATTTCCATCTTTTACACTCAAAAAAAATTTGTTTTGCTCATCATCATCATCATCATCATCATAAATTAGGTGAAAAAAGACTGGTCTATAAATGATGTCGATGATGATGGTGTTGTTGTAGTTGTTGTTGTTTTTTTATTATTATTATTTTTATTATTATTACAGGTATTATTATTTTAGCATCATTATTATTATTGTTGTTGTTGATGTTGTTGTCCTTGTCCATGGCCACTGTTTGTGGGGTTTCTGATCTCTGTGTCCAATTCCCTCCACAAAAACTGTACTATTGTTTTTGTTGGGTCCCACGAAGCTTATCTTCCCTTAGGCCTTCGACAACAGTGTGAAGACTCGTGTAGATTATTTATTTTGTTCAGCCACTTATTAAAAAAATAATAAACCAAAAAAAGAAAAAAAAAACCCAATAAAATAAACATTATTAATGCGCGCCTCTGCACGAGACAGTCCCAAGCCTGTATAAACTCAGAGGGAAAATGTTTATTAAAAAAAACATTTATTCAAAACGCGCACGGTTCTAAGATTTTAACGCAAAAAATGTGAAATATAAAACCGATCGTTGAATAAATATTTACTATTTAACATGAGTCTTTGTTCAGTTATGCTTACAATAATCCATTTGGATTCTAATATATCCTGATATCCAAATAATTTCAAAATAATTTGGTAAGTTTTAAAACGCTCCAGCAAACACTTTGCCAACGTTAACTAGTCGCTATTCATCTGGAATTGACTGACGGAGAGTGTATTAGGCCTATAAAGAAACTTTCTATCCCTGTGGTACCCACCTCAAGTTATTGCAAAATATCCGTAGAGTATGCGATAGTCAACAGGTTGATTAAGGATTAATCGATAAAATCACAGCCCAAATTCTATTGCTCCAAATGTCACATGCCAGCTTTCTTTGAACTAACTTAGTGCTCCAAATATCACATGGCGGCTTTCTTTGATCTGCAGTAGTGCTTTAAATGTCATACAACCATTTGCGTGTAGGTTTTGCTGCTTTACGTTCTTTTACATGCCCACAAAAGAATGCATACCAGTGAGAAACCTTGCAAGTATGATGTTTGTAGTATAGGTTTAGCTCGTCTATCCTGCAAAAGAACACACGTAAGGGAGAAAAGTTAGGAGTGAGATGTTTGTAGTGGCTTAGCTCTGGCACACCTGTTGCAACGCCCAAAATAATGCACATTACAATTGTGATGCTTATGGTGCAAGCTTTGTTTAATCGAGTGTTTTACAAGTCCACCCCTCCTCCTCCTGCCCCCCCCCCTCCCACCCACCCCATCTCCTCTCCCAACCCCCCCCCCCCCCCCCCAAGAAAAAAGAAGTGTTAGAAAAGCCCTTTATGGTATAGACGTGACTGATAAAAGTGCTTCACGACGCCACAAAAACATTCACGCATGAAGAACCCTAATGTAAAGCCCCCCACACACGTTCAAGTCCGGCGTACGGCCTCGCCCAGATTCTGTAAAACTTATAAAAAACTGAACGGGATAAAAAGAGAGATAGATATACAGAGAGAGATTTTTTTCTCTTAACCCTTTCCGGACCCGCTAAAATGACCGTGAGGCCGTGCCTATAAACAAAGTAAACTCATTGTATTGTTGTTGCCTTTGCATTCTACTCATACCTAATCCTTGTCACATACGTGTGACATGTATCGACAATTTTATGTTTTAATAAGTCAGTGAATTTGTTAAGTGAATCATTCAATCCGGTCAATAAAGTGTGATTTTAAAACTCTTGCCTTGTCTTATTAAAAAAACAACAACAATAGAAACTCTATTAAAGACACCGATGAAATATAGCTGATAGATACAATGTACTCAACCGGCTACATCAGGGGTCCCCAACTCCCTGTCCTTCGGCCGGTACCACCGGTCCGTGGATCATTTGGTACCAGGGTGCAAAGAAAAAAAATTGTGATTTAAAATATAGTTATTTTTCTTTCATTAGCAGTGTCTACCCAGTCTGCAGAAAAATTTCATGTATAAAAAAAGTTGGGGACTGCTGGGCTAGATGATCCAGCGGTTAGAACCGCTATACCGGAACCGGGAGGTTGGGGGTTCGAACCCCGGTCGGGTCACACCTAAAATTGGCAATCCAGTGGCTTGTCTTGCTTCATCATCAAAGTGCAGGGATTGGTCGGGTCGGTGTCAGTATACTGTGATTGGGAGGGATATGTGAGTTGTGCTACACTTCGTAAAATGTCAAAATAGCAACGTTATTTAAATAACCAACTTGTTGTGGAAGTGACGTTAAACCCAAGTCCAATATACTCATCCTCAAGTAGTCCTCTGCAAGGCAAGTATAAAACAAATTGCCCTGCATGTCTCTTCTATCAGTCCACCTAAAGCTTGAGGTGAGATGCAGGTTGAAAATTTCAGGTCTTCATAATTAATTATTATGACCAGCCTGTGACTAGTGTGACAAAAAACCTCAAGGTTGCTATCAGCCATTCATGGGGGGACACTGCTGTCCTCATCAATGTATTTTCCCCTCGATCAACGGTGTGATAAGTCTCAAGAGTTTTAAGTACTTGTCGTCGTGCATTCGCAAATCAGATAATTACGAAAATCACTTGGATAAAATCTTAACTCATTCAATAAATTGATGTGACTGTGGGTCGCTCGATCCAACAGCCACTGTTTGACTCAGTATCGTTTTTTGATGCTCACTTTCCGATTGGGAATGGCTGAACATACGATTCCACATAGGGCCTGTTGGTTGTGAGACATTGTGAACGGGCTATGGTCCGAAATGAAGTGATAAAACTACGTATATCAAGAGTTGAGGGCACTGTTTTCAAGTGTTTTGTGTATCAATGAAACTTCAGTTTTCGTACCTCTGTGCAATCAGTCCTCGTAGTGCGGGAAAAATTTCATAAAGCCTGACCGCAACATGTGTGTGCAAAATTGGAATTAAAATCTTTTCCTAAAGCTTGGATTTGGGCGAGGCTGTGAGTCGGGCTTGATCGTGTGTGGGGGGCTATAGTGATACATGTACTTGTGATTAGTGTTTGATTTTGCCGATGATCTTACTCAGCCCTTTTTGTGGTATCTGCTGTAATAAGTTATAAATAAATCTTCATTATTAAATTTACTTAGTGTAGACCAGCGGTTTTTAACACGGGCGATATCGCTTATGGGTGTGTGTGTGTGTCTGTGTGTATGCGGGGAGGGAGAGAGAGTGCGAATACCAGGTTGGTGTAAACAAAAAAACAAAAGGTGACAAAGGAATAAAACCATGATAAGTGGTGGTGAGGGGGGGGGGGGGGGCTAAATGAATGGAGGACGATTTATGGGGTAAATAAGGCAGCCACTGGCTTGTTCAAAAGCATACCGCATAATTCGAAGTTGTCTGGAAATGGATTCCTCCGAACAGAGAAATAACCTTTATTATGCTGTTTGCCCCATTAGGTAGTCCAAACGGCCCCGCTAAGGGTCCAAAATCCTATTTTGGTATAATTTTAGTCCAACATTACAAGGCTACCGCTGCTGTAGGAGTGTTGTGACCCACATTGTCAATG
Organism: Onchidella celtica; assembly: GCA_963931925.1. Taxonomy (NCBI): domain Eukaryota; kingdom Metazoa; phylum Mollusca; class Gastropoda; order Systellommatophora; family Onchidiidae; genus Onchidella; species Onchidella celtica. Next base: position 12,422,795 of record OZ007584.1, on the reverse strand, counting down.
TAAAGAAGTGTCCATTTTTGAAGCTGCTTTATTTATGAAAAGTGTGTTAAACACTTAATAATTTGTTGTTGTTGTTGTTTTTATAGGTGCACGTATGTGAGTGTCTTCGTGCAATGATATAGATGAAGAAAAAATAACGATTTGAAAAGAAGCTTTTGTTGTGTTCGTGTTTCTGTTTTGTTCGGTGTTAAAATGCTTTTTAAAAAGAAAGGACTAACACCAGCCTGTGTATAATGAAAATTTGGGGCTGGGGTATAAAATGTTGAGGCTCAGGCAGATTATATATCACCTGTGGAGCTGACAATGAGACAGCCTGTATAATCACTTCCTTTTTAAAACTAAGGTATACTGAAAGTACAGTGTATATGTGCATATGTTAAAAAAAACACGTGTGGTTAGAAAATACAATTTATAATATCTGAAAAATTAAATCCAGATTGAGACAATCATACCAGCAAAATATGGCTTAGATTGGTCTTGCAAATTCTTTAGCTGTGACGTCTTTTACATGATTTAAATATAATGTATTCATCTAAATCACTGATGTTCAAATTTGCCTCTTCGTTGCTCAGATATGTATGATTTTCTAAATTCAATGCTAAATGCTCAGTGCTGCAATAAAGGTACCTTCCAAATCCAAGCATTAATTTACAGAACGCATTGTCAACCTGTGAATTGTGTCAATAGATAGACAGACAGGTGGATGGATGGATGGATGGATGGACGGACGGGCGGACGGATGGATGGATGGATGGATGGACGGATGGATGGATGGACGGACGGATGGGCGGACGGACGGATGGATGGATGGAGGGATGGACTCAAATAATGAATCACGGCTCATTCCGTAATGGCCACCAGCGCCTTCTGAAAATCCCATCCAATCAGTATCGTGTCTGGACATTGGTCAAAGGAGACTGTGGAGGTGCTGCGATGTCACGGTAGAAACAGGTCTGATCTATACAGGTCTATTTCCAAGACGAGTATGTGGCAAGTAGATCTAGTTCTCTGACTATATACCAAAGATAGTACAAGGCGAGAAAATCTGTTTCTATAAGAGAAATCAAAATGTTGGTACATGTAGTAGTAGAGTCTAGTAGACAGATGTACACGTCTCGTGGTACTGGTGGGCCTTCGGTCTAGATCGATATAGCTGTGATTTAGGCTACCCTCTGAACGAATTAGAAGTGCAATTCATTGCTTTAAAAATATATATTCGCTTGCAACTCCAAGGATATACATGTATAAAAATTACACAAGATGATTAAATCAGTTGACTTAACGTACGAGAAATTATTTGGAAGATGTGGTTAAGCCAATGCATATAATATCTAAAATCACAGATAATGATGCAGTTTGTTTTTCCAGCAGATTTATACTGCTGGTTTTCCTCAGTCAGTTAGGTGTACGATGTGTTCACCATCTTTGCCATTTATGGGTAGCTTACTTCAGAAGGGAATACTTGAAACTTTATCAGTATCTTCTAGGTTATAGACTTAAAATCTGTGCCTATCCCAGTCAAGTTGTTTGGATTCTTCTGTTATCCATGTGACAGCTAGGTGGCTACGATTGTACGTATAGAAATTTGAGAACTGTTAATGAAAGAGCCAATGTTCCCGGAACTTTTGACAACTACATAACATGTACATTGATTCATTTTAATGACAGTTGAAGTAACTTGAAGGACATGAAAACATTGATATTAGAAATGGTAACCACTCGTCACATGATTTGGTGGGCAAGACTAGGAGCAACTAAATTTTAGAGCAAGTTATTTAGTACTATATTATAGTAGGCCTACTGTGCTACTGATTTATGATAGTGCTCGTCTGTACAAAGATAACCCTACCTTTCCTGTCTCTGCATAGTATAAAATTTATGGTTCGAAAAAATATACTGTACATGTATAATTTAAATTAACCTTTTCCGTACGTCGCGATTTTCTCTGCGGTCCGTACGTCGTGGTAAATTTTGTTACCAGACTGTCCCGTATAGAGAAAAATGCAGGTTATGCCTATCCGTACGTCCTGGGAACAATTGTTACCACACTGAGACAAATGTAGAATAACACGCTTTCAGTCGGTCTATCCCTCGTGGTCACAAATGCTATCCAATGCAGGTTTCATGTGGACTCTAGGGACCACTTCTTGTCAAAAGAAACGTTCTGTGGGGTGTTTATTCTCTAAATTTATAATTGTATCACAGTGGGCCCACCACCGTGATTAGCCAGGGCGCTAGAATATGGTGCTCGCTTATAGTTTTCTTTCAGCTTCAACCTGAATGGAAACAAGGTGTGTAATTGTAGTACATGTATGTAATTGCACAAAGATGATTATACTCGTGTGAATTTCAAACGATGCTCTGTAATGTCCTCCACCCCACCTCCACGTGCAACAATCAGGTAAGTTTTATTATCTAAGGCAGCTCTCTGCCAGTACAGGAAAAGCCTCGCAGATGCTTATTTTTTTTTCATATATACATGTACAATGTATACATGTACTATCTTATTATACCCGGTCCTCACCCTGTCTTAATTGTTTTAAATTTTTGTAGCAAACTGCTAAGTACCTGGCTATTATTTAGTTCGAAATTATATAGTGGGATGAGACCTATCGTTGTGATTTGCTCCTGAGCACAGCATAGTAAGAAAGCCACATTATTTTTTTCACCTCTAGATGCATACTGCAACAATGGGTCGAGGTCAGTTGAACTACACTATTACGGTGTCCAAAAAAGTAAAGTCTGAGAAAACACAGTATAACCACAATGCGGAAAGCAGTCTTTTGGGGGCAAAGACTGACGTAATGTGGGCCCAATAATTATTTCTATAACACTTTAACAGTTAACACTGCCTCATCAAACCCTACCGCATTGGAAGATAAGTCGAGAGCGACAATGAGAAGAATAAGTACATGACTCAGTGTCAGTTTATCCTATTCCTATCCGCATAATAAATTGAACAAAATGAATTTCAGAGGCGGTAAATGGGTTGTGTGGTCCATGAGAAAGACAATCACTTAAAATAATAGATACGGAAAGAGTCAAATGGTGAAATCAAAATGCAACCCAGAAATGCAAACGTTTCTGATTTGGGTGCTAATGATTACAAGTGATGTTCCAATGACAGGCCTCAAAATGGGTGACCCTGAAAGAATTTCATGATTTCTTCATGTAATCATCAGCAACAGCCTCACATGCGTGTTACATGTTGTTCCTTCCGAGATTGAATAGCACTAGCTGAAGCTCTATCAAGTTTCATGATCATCTTGTCAGCAGTGCATATTTTCGTCACTATGTGCCACTCACTGTCCCACTCGCCAGTTAATAATAATACCTGTGCATTTATAATTATGGCTTCACATTCAAGTCAGTTCGTCAACACTCACTTGGTCGTGGGAGGCTGTGCTCACTACCGACAGCGCTCTATAGCTTCAGGCATCATTTTCTAACTGTTCCCTCAAAACCTTGGAAAAGACAGGATTTACATAACGGTGTTTTATCAAACAATACACTTTCCGTCGGAGCAGAAATGAAAACCAAGTTCATACGTGGTCGATTTCGAATATCTGATATTTTATAAGGGGGCAAAGTAATACATAAAATGAAGAGATTTGCATATTTTGTTACATTATGGGGCCATAAAATTAAACAATACACTGAGAAATAATCATCTGTTCATATTACAGACATTTCTATTGGTACTGTCCGTATAAAACTAAGTCATAAATCAAAAACTAAACACAGCAATATTACCAGAATGTTGTCCAGTCGATATTGAGGCTCGGAAATCGCCCATAAAGATGACCCATTTACAGATTACAACAAAGAGACACAGTTTACTGCAACCAAAGAAGTTACATACCCGATGTTAAGGCTTTTCTCACTTTCATTTTTTTTTTTTCACAACAAAGAATGAGAGGTTTGGTCGTCCGATGCCACTGTACGTTATTCTTAGCGCCCCATATAACACATACCACTGAAATTTGATCTCCTCAAAAACCATTATTGCTTGCGTTTCAGGAGGGGTTTGGTGGGTGGGACAGTGGGGTCATGTCTTCAACTTGTGTCCCCCTTTATATGTTTGGGAAACCTGATGTCGACAGCGTGATTGTTTCACTCGTTACAGTATCTGCTGCATGGGAACATTTTTTACCACGACGTACGGACACGTTGGATTTAGTAAATCTCTTCTTTGCTAGTCTGGTAATTTTTGTTCCCACGACCTACTGTAAGGGGTACCGAAAAGTAAGAGTTTTTTTTTATAAAACCCGCTAAAACAAACAAACATTCACTTCTATAGCACCAGACGAATCCTCTGATGAAACGGAAAAGGTTAATTTAAAATCAAACACCCAATTTTTCCCCAGACATCAGTTGCGTTATGGTTCTCAGTGATTGCCACATTTTTTTTTTTTAAGAAGGGGTGAAAGGACTGTGATGCAAATAATCAATAATGCAAATGTGTAATTTGTTTAAACACTGCAGCGACGTATTGCAGTACTGAAGTGCTAAGATAAGAACCTCGTGAAATAGTGAGGTCTTTGTTCCTCCAGGGCCTTACCATAACTTTTTACTTTTGAATACAGTCCGTGTAATAAGAGTGAATAGTAATAAGGGTGAAGTCTTTCATTATCGCTTGACGTTAAGCTTTATTTCACTTAATAAAGACACATCATACCTGAAACGAAAACAAAACAGAAAACATCGATAAGACATCTAGACAAACAAACATGAATACATTCACCACATTCTCCCCCACCAAAAGATAAGCAATCGTAGCCATACATATACATCTTTCACACACCACGTCTATTTCTATACCGGAAGACTGCCGGACTAATTAACTTAAATAATAAAGTCAAGACTTAGATCATCTTAGACCGCTTCTGAGGTTGTAAGGCCTAGTTCGTATGAAGGGTTGATGTTTCTCCAGAGGTTTCTCCTTTGTATGTTTATCCGGAGATCCAGCTGGAGGTGTGAGGTCAATAGCTTATATATATATAGTAGAAAAAACGGGGATTTAAAATGTTGTCGCTATAGGCAAAGTTCTCGTTATTAGCAGTGTCGTTAAACATGATGGTCCACTGTATATAATTTAAATTAATTTAAAATCAAACACCCAATTTTTCCCCAGACATCAGTTGCGTTATTGATCTCAGTGATTGCCACATTTTTTTTTTTTTTTAAAGAAGGGGTGAAAGGACTGTGATGCAGATAATCAATAATGCAAAGATGGATACTCTTCATATATATTTTTTTTAAATTTTGGTCATGCTAGTCAAAAACAGGGATGGAGAAGAATCATTGACGGGGACACTGAAATCACAAATATATCGCACTTTCATTGCCTGTGCACATTTGCCAGGCAAATATGCAATGGGGCCAATATCTGATGAACACAGAAATATTGTGTCATTAGTGAGACCACAGAGTTTAGAAATATTTATGGCGAAATGTGTGGCACCATTGTTGTAAAACAGGCCGTTGAGTTTTACAACATTTGTGATGCATTTCCTGAAACTGGTACCTATTATAAGAGTGGAGAAAAAAAATACTTTTACTGTAAAAGTTCTACTTTCCAAGTCCAATTGAAAATGAAACAACATACATACACATTAGTTGAAACTGAGATTTTGTTGATTATTGGCTCTTCTTTAAGTACAAATTCCTTTGTCATTAATACAATGCATAACTGTGTTTTCACTCCAACTAACGAATCTAACTTACAGATTTGACCAGATGGGCCACAATTAATCTAGAGGTTGAGACACATTAAATGAAATAATAGTGCATCCAGCTTATATTCTGGAGAAAAGACTGAGGAGGACTGTGGATGTAAGCCTGAAATTCAATGTTTTGATTCTAAAATTGTTCGGATTAGATTGGTTACATTGTGTAAAACAGGTTTTAGACAAAGATAGAATTAATTATAGTTAAGACGGACATTCAGCATTACTTCAGATGGAACAGAAACAGTAATATATGCGAGATATCTTTTCTCATGTGATCAGCCAGAATTTGTGAAGATTAAGGATGGAAAATCTGTCACAGAATGTTGAGATTACACCACAACTCAATCAACTCAATGTAAGTTAATGTAACTTTTGATTTCCGGCACCGTGGCCGTGAAAACCAGTTTCCACAAACACGTTGACACAGGCCTGTTCAACAACGTCACTCTTCGCAGCCATCGAGGGGTAGGGTAGAGGTGCCAAAAATGATGCAATGGATAGGCTCCAGAGCCTTCCTCTTACGTGTCTGTCCTGACCAAGCGAGAAACATGCCGCGGAGGGTGGCAATGGTACGGGTCGGGGTCCTTGCACGCAGCGTGATTCTGCGCCAATGACCAATGATAATATATTATCAGCCAACAATACAGTACGCGAGACGGTGCTCGCATTTTTAATTTATGGCCAGTGAATTAATCGATTGCTGACGTAACCACTGTCACAAATCCCAGACTGGGAGATGTAATAGTTTATGACAGGACAACAATCACGAACAAACAAGTTTAACACTTAACAGAACAATCCATCAGACTCACACATTTATTAAACATAATTATACAGATAATAGCGCAATTACATACATTATATTATTGCAATTAACTGCCGTACAACGGCCTTATTCTCACACACACTCTCCCTCGGATCCACAATCCGGTAGTTACTCCTAAAGGCACTTCGGCCTCAGCCTCTCCCCTCAGGGTCTTAATAGCACATTAGTAATTCACTGGCACCGCAGTCTCTCAATATCACCTTCCTATTGTCATACACCTTAGCACTCCCCTAGCACCTCAGCAGGGCAATAACACATTATCATTTCAATAAGACATTATCATTTCAATAGACATTATTAGTTCACTAGCCCCTCAGCATGGCAATAGTACATTATCACATTCACGCTCATATCTACGTCCCTGTCCGTGGCCTGACTGCCACGACTTTATGTGCCTCTACTGTCCTGCACTGACAGCCTCACTTCCGGCCTATGTGTGGCCTCCGGCCCTATGCTGGCCTATCCCCTGTGCTCATCGAGGTGGCTCTGCGGCCCGTCCTCGACACCTACAAGAATAACATTACATTGGTATAATACCCTACCATTTCTATTCACTCCACCTCTCCTTACAACCCATGAAGCGTACACACACTAGTTCACCTTTCACTCACCACACATCTTACGGTAACACACCTCCATCGGAGTACACACTACTCACTCGCGCTACAAATCCATGAACTCACTTTCATCTATCGCTCATGGCGCACATTGCTATATCCAATTTCAAGGACTTCCACATTCCTCACATATACTTATTTACATCATGGTAATAGACGAATATAATATAATACATCAATCATAATAATCAATCAACGTTCTACGTACCAGTCATCACTGGAAACTCTCTCACTAGTCTTCTCGACTGCTCCCCTTATGTCCGCCCGATGGGCTCTTATTCACAGGTCCGTTCCGTAGGACCTTCTAACTTGCAGTGATAGTAATACAGCGCTTTCGCCTCATTCAGACCCTCCCACTACTCACAACAGCACGCTTAACTTACTTGTCCACCGTGAGCCCTTCTTACTCTACACCCGCTCTGTAGCAATCCCCTTAATTGCACTCACTCCACTCGTGACAACCACACCATGTAGATCTACAGCCAAGACACGGTATGCCGTGGAACATAAATTACACACAGTTGAGCCGTGTGGTGTGCCCAAAGAGGAGTATACTATACTGTGCCCACCTTGCTCACACAGAGCCATTCTAGTAGGCCTACGCGCTTGTGTAATGCTCGCTAAGCATCACATGACTGTATTCAAAAGTAAAAAGTTATGGTAAGGCCCTGTAGGAACAAACTTACAAAGACCTCACTTTTTCACGAGGTTCTTATCTTAGCACTTCAGTACTGCAATATGTCGCTGCAGTGTTTACAAATTACACATTCACCAGACTATACTCGATGGGGAGGGGGTACGAGTACGGCATTGTTACACTGCGTAATAATAGTAATTCCACGCCACTGATAGCAAGGCGGGAAAACGCAATACGCCTACAGTCTTGCATTTGACATCGTACACGGGTATGTCTTTATCGATTGATGACGTCACACACAATACATGCGGCCAAGATAAAGACAGTTTGCTGACCAGCAACTACCACTAGTAGTATTACCAGGTCTAGGCCATTCAACGTTGCTTTTTTCTTTTACCGCTACGGTAGGGTAACTTCTAAAGAAAAAAAATAATCGAAAGATCTCATGATTCATACAGGTTCCTTTGCGTTATTTGTGTGTGTGTGTGTGTATGGTGGGGAGGAGGCAAGGCGAAGAGATGTAATTACACGTATGGTATGGGGCAGACTGCAAAATAATGATTATTTCTCTGCCCAGAGGAAACTGCACTTTCGTAAGTCGAAGTATAAATCATATCCCGGCGACTTCGAATTATGCGGGATCCACTGTACATGTATTATGCCTTAGAACTGCAAATGCCTTTAATTAATGATGGAATCAGGATGTTTAATCTCAGTAACGAAATACAATCATGTATTTACAAATGATCAAGGCGACGTACCTTTAATTGTCCACAAAAGAAGGTAAAATGCCATACAAAAATACATGTATGATTGTGTTGTCTAAACAAATTGCCAAGTGTCCAACAAGAAGAGTATAACGTGATGATAATTGTATGCATAGTAGTGGGAATCTGAGCCTTGACAACTGCATTTTGTGAAAATGACAAGTTTAAGCAGGCCTCTTTAAAAGCTCATCCACCCAATACTAGTCATTACACATTATAAGGACTCCTCTGTAAAGGCTGTTTGAAAGCCGAGCCTTAAATTCTACGAAATATCGTTCTAAGCGGAGAGGGATGTCAAGGTGTACATGGACGGGCCGGCATAGTTCAAAAAGGATTGGACTTTGCCATATTTTTAATACTTTTGTTGATTTTGAGCAACAACTGAAGTGAACAGAGGAAAGTGCTCGGACATTTCAAGCCAGGAAAACAAGATGCATTTCCTTCGAGCAGAATTAAAAAGTATGACAGGAAATTTCGTTGTGACATTTAAAAATCACATCTGTGTACATGTATTCCCCAAGTCAGCAGGCCAGCTAGTGCTAATAAGAATTGTAAACAGATTGATCTTGGGCAATTGCAATACCGCGTACTGCACCTATAAAATAATATAAAATACACGTACATGTATAGTAAAGCTCCAATGCACAATAACAGCAGTGTGGAAAAACAATCGATCCTGCTTTCCATCAACATAATACATGTATGTATCCTGTTGTTTACCTCCTATTCCTAATGCGAGAACTTCAGAGGGACAAAATCTGGGGACATTTTACAAATACAGTGCAATCCTGATATCTCGACATCAGTGGGACCGTCTGTCTTGTGTCGAGTAAAGAGAAAGTCGAAATAGCAGATTAGTGGTGGAAGAGAAAAAAAAAGTGGGGGGGGGGGGGGGGGAGATCACACATCTCCGTAACGGACGTGTCCAATAAATAACGCAATTATGCCCCTTTTTCTTTTAATTATCGGCATATTGTCACCCGTTCCTCCAATATCACTGTTCTGCGGAGCAGTTGCGTGGGAAAGATTTACTGATATCGGAGAAATGCTGTAGCTATCAAATGCGCAGTCCTTTCCTGTTCTTGTTTTTTTTAACCTCGACCTGACTGTTTCTTTAGAAGTGATGATACCGATACACACACAGTACGGCAGTTAACCGAGAGATCTAGGTCAAGGCCTAGTATCAACGGCGCACGAGTGTTTTGTGGGGAAAAAATAATTACATGTACTCATTCTGTAGTACTCTGTACCTTTACTGCCGTACGCTTATGCAAGGCACTCCACACTCGCGTTACTGAAGCCAAGGGTCATCCTCTGTGTCCACACATCCCCTCTCCTACCCCTCCCCGCCAGCACCGCAAACAGAAATAAAGAGATCTTATATATATGCGGGGAGTTATGTGGGCATTTTTGGTAGCACAGTAGTAGATCTAGTGCACTTGTTTTGCCGCGTTCTGGGAGAAATGTGTCGATATAAGAGGAAAGAACGGATCAACACGTCGAGTTACTGGGAAATATTTAGTAGCATTAAAGAAGGAATAGGTTGGGACTTAAAAATTGTGTCGAGTTACCTAGAATGTCGAGAAAAGCCATGTGGAGATAAATGGATTGGACTGTATTTCATTCTTGCACAAGTAGAATAGGAATTTTGATATTGGTGAAAAGCGCACTTTTCTTCATATTTTACAGGGTGACATGATAATGATACTCAACAGAAAAGATGGCGTTTGCATCAAGGAGATTACGGGAATCATAAATGTATAATTCTGAATAATTTCCCCATCTAAACTAAGTGATTGGCATCCCACAGATCCTCAGTAAAGATTTTTAATCTTGATGAATATTTTTTTTTCTTTCTTTTGGTAGGTGCTGAAATTGAAACTGGTAAAAAATTGAATAACAGTTACTCAGGAGTCTAGGTACCATAAATAGCTGAACTCTTTTACCATAAAAATTCAAAAATTTGGTCTGGGCCCAAGCAAGCTGCTTGGTCCCAAGAGATATTTTTAAGATTGGGCGTGTTGGTCTAGAGGCAATGTGCTCGTCTCCCACAATGAAGGTAGTGGGTTCGATTCCCGGTTGGGATTTTGGGGAAAAATTTATGTCTCTGATGTTGTTGTAGTTAGGATAGAACACCTAGTCTTCTTGGATAAAGATGAAAAATAAGAAGGCCCTTGTGCACGTTACCCATGACAAAGATACTTTGGCAGTTGGAAATCGAGGAGAGCAGACCCAATTAGAAAAAAAAAATCCCTTCTACAAAAACACATGAAAAACTAACAAGAAAAATAAAAACAAGGAAAATGAGGTGTAAATGAACGCTAAGAGCAGTGAACCTCCAAAATTAAGACCGAAAAAATGAGATACTTTTAATGAAACAAAACAACAAATGTTTTTGCTGTAATGGCTGAGGACTCAGAGTGGCCGTTATTGGGCAGTGAAATCCTACAGACACAATGTACAAATTTAGAAAGTTGGAACATGTGTACAGTATGAATACATGTAGAAACATTGTAGAGTCTTTCTTGCTGTCCCATAACCGGTCATTTTTGATTAGAGATAGATTCACCATATTCTTCCCAACAATGCGCTCTGCACTGGTACTGATCTTCTCGAATTTCAACTGTCAAGATATCCTTGACATGTGCAACAAGAACACGAGCCATCCGAGTTTTTGGTTCTTATCCGAGAAAACTAAGTACTGTACAATGTACTCGATCCTGCCTACCTAGGATCAGCTCCCATATCCCCCCCCCCCCCACTCCCAAAGAAATCTAGCATGACTGTGCCATCCGGGGATCAAACCCGATACCTTCTGCTTGGGAGATAAGCACCTTGTCTGTAGACCAAAGTGTCCCCGCGTGCATGATATGTGTGTGCTTGGCGAGGGGGGGGGGGGGGGGAGGTGGTGACATGATGGAACAAGATGCAAACGTGTCGGAATTGGTTTTTCACCAGTGTATGTACTGCGAACGCAGGAATAGGAAAGACTTTTCACACAAATTATTTGGTTGTCTCTCTTTCTTTGAAAGTGTTGCAATCACAATAAACAGATTAATACCCTGTATGATAATCTATGTTTTTAACAAGTGTGCATAGGAAGGAAGTTAAATAGGGCTGAAAATTTGTCCAAGGTGCAAAATTATTTTAAAGCACAAGTTGGAACAGGATGGCTGATTGGTAGCACTAGCACTGCAAAGCTTTCTAACTTTAACTTAAGAGACCAAATCTCTAGACTTCAGTAGCCCACGGAAAATATATAGGGCCGCAGCAGGGCTTGGAGCAAAATTAAAATGTGGGGGAAAAAAATGTAGATTACATAGAAATCAACAGTATGTTTAGATTATAACAATATTAACAATTTAACAAATTCCTGCAGCAAATATCTTGTCCAAGTCCACACTTGGACCATAATAATTTCTTCGAATTTTGACGCATCTGGTGGTTTACCACCACGGTTGACGACCCGGAAGTTGATACATGTATTGTGAAAATTATAGAATAGAAAGAATCGAATGAAATCATCGACCAGGTTGTGGTGTGGTTACAGTTGCACAGATCTATACGAACAAACACGCATTGAGGTTAGATAGCTCTAATACGGAAGAATTGGTGGTTTACCTCTTTAGGTGGTAGGTAATTGCACCAGTTTTATTTAGATTTAGACTCTAGATCTGGTCTAGTCTCTCTGTTGTGTGTTCACTCTAAACTCTAACGTAAAACAAAGTGACTGTCCGCCAGTGCCACGCTTATTCGGAGACGTCTGCCAAAAGATCAGAATCTTATTCGCAGAGATGGATGTTTGGTATGTGATTTTTATTTAGGAAGAGCTCCTTAAAATGGCGTTCGGTTTCAGAGCTATCGATGAAACTTTCAGAAAAACATTTTTGATGGCGAGAGCTGCCTATGGGATACAGAATCGCCCAAGTCAAGTACCATAACAAACTAAACAGGCGAGAACCAAAGCCCTCTGAATTTTAGTGACTGATAAAAGTCTAGAAAGATCAGATTAACTTCACATAGGCCTGAATAGACTGAAAAGCTGAAACGAACAATTCCTTCTCTTGACGAGTGAAAGGCCAGCGGCAGCCACCCATGCGTCCATCTCAATCACATGACGAAAACAAACGATGCGCATCACTCCTCATTCAGAAAATGGACCAGTAGATGTATGTATAAACAAACAGCATGTCGAGGGGGAAACTTGGAAAGCCAGGAGAGTTTGTCCTCCACTGCCGCTCATTCCTTTTTTTTTTTATTCCAAAAACCTACCAGAAATAAACTCGTCTGCCGAGTTTGGGGGGGGCGTCAAGGCTCCGCAAGATCTGATTTTTTTATTAGGGTCAATTTTTACTGCGTTATCCCCCACTGATCATCCTTGCTTTTCTCTAGACTCTAGAGTTAAAATTGTGACTAGGATTTTTTAAAATTTAAATTTTTACAATTTTTTTTAAATGAATTATTAAATTATTAGCCAAATTTGTGGGGTGTGAAGTCACAGAGAAAGTCAGACAGACTAGAGCAAATAAAAATGAATTAAACTTCCATTGAAACAAAAAAATTAATAAAACAAAACATGTCAAATAGATCCAGGTTAACATGGAGAGAGATGAGCAGTTCAGCCCACACTGACTAAAAGAAATCATTTACATTTCTAAAATTTGATTTATATTTTTATTTCTGTCCCGTTCAGTGAAAAGGAATTTAAATGAAATGAATAGGAATAAGGTAATCTGGAGCACATAAGTAACATGGATCAATTTCCCCATGACATCAATTTTACAAAATCCTATTAAAATAAAAAAAATCCTAAAAATGAGCAATCCTAGGCTAAAAAAAAACATACATCAGGAGCTCTTCATCGCGCTGACAATAACGCGAACTTAAAAGTGACTGAGGGGTCACATATTGTGTCCGGTCAAGGCCTGCTTGTTCCGCATATCGTTTGAGTGGACGTAGTCTATCATGACTGTTGTGTTGTGCTGACTTCGTCTCGTGTGTCAGGCCTACACCAGAATTAATGCTTTAGACGCCTGCAATGGTAGATCTACGAACTTTGATTATCGATTGTCGATGGATGCTTTCGTTTGGAATTCCCGGTTGCTTGGTTCCGTGTGTACTGTGAACATGTTGTGCGGACTGATTTGACGTGTTACTGCCGTTACGCAAAACCTAGAATCTAGACCAAGGTCAAGCATGCCCCCTAAATCTGTACCGATACAAGTTGTACGGCTACTAATAATCATTGTACTAGATCTAGTTCAACCTGAAGACGGTTGCTTTAGTTTATAGCGGCCTGAAGGGGGCCCACCTCAGATTGTTCTACGTTTTTTAGTTTTCCAGCATCAGTATCATCGGCACCCATGGCGCTGTGTTGCACATGCTGGCCGCTTGATTATTCTGGGTGATCGACTGGCCGATCGGCTTACCATGGCAATTTTGACAGGGGGTACGTAGATGTTGGCAGGCGGTATGTGAAAAGTAAAAAACACAAAAATGTCAAATATTAGGACGTAAAAGAAGTCTTCAAGACTTGCCCTTTTGAAGATGATATTGCTGCTCCTTGTGGTTCGTGAAATATATAACGATGAAGAAGTTCGGTAGACATTAAACTGCTTTTTCGAGGAGTAAAAAGATTGTTTTCTGCCTATTAATTATCATTAGGGAGATCTATTTTCTGATCGTTTGCCAAGTTTCATTCATATTGGTTATGAAACAACATGGTACGAGGGCATACAAGAGAATGATCCTCTTTCACACACTTTCCAAAAATTGACCCGCCGGCAGTGACCTAATTCAGGCACACAGAAATAAGCCCGAGTGACATTGTTACTTTGTGCCATCGCAGACTGCGGAATGTGGGAGAACTTGTCCATAGTAGAAATCACAATACCAAGAAACTCCCCATCTGGATCTGCGAATAAGATCAGGATCTGCGAATAAGCACTTCGCTGCCAGAATTGGCCAATAAAATTTCCCCAAGGATTTCATTTTACCCAACAGCATCGATAATATTGTATTGGGAGTGATCTCCCCAGATTGAACCCATCTCCATATTCCTCCCATATTCCCTCAGTGCACATATTGAAAACAATGGGACCATTTGAAAAGTAATTGGAAATATTTTTCTAGATAAATTGGAATTTCATTGATTAAATCAATATCAAGTACTTATAATCACAGACATCTCCGAGACAAATCATGGTTTTTTTATTAGGCTATTCATGGGTGCCAGACCTCTGGTATATTATATACCGGATATCCGGTTTTACTTTTTCTCAAAACAATTGATATGAATAATTGAAAAACACCAGCAAAAAAAAAAACAAGAACAAAACACCCTGCTTAATCACACAAAAAAAGTGCAAGTTCGCCGAATCCGAGATATCAGCTTTTTTAGCATTTACCATGTCCAAAGGCACATGTAAGGCTACCGTTGTGTTCTGGTTAATTCGGCATTTTAGATCAAGCGCTTCACATGCATCAGCTGCTTTTTATTGAACTGACAATTTACAATGCCAAATTAAAAAAGTGAATGAAGGGTCACAAGATGACGTACTGTGTCTGGTCAAGACCCACTTGTTCCGCGTGGCGTGTCATATGAGTGAACGTAGACTATTATGTGTTGCGCTGACTTCGTGTGTCAAACCTAGATCTACACCAGAATTGAATCTTTTGATGCCTGCAGTGTTTCGCGATGTGGGTTAGATGGGGAGAATTCAACTGACACTCTTTCGAGGTCCGCTCCCACAATCGACGAACACACAAAAAAAATACTTGCACTCTAAAAACTAAATAAATCAATTGCTTTGATTTTTAGCAGAACTGTAGGGCAGTTTAATTACAGGAATTAATGTAACAAATATAATTATAAATATAAATTTATATCAATTCAAAGGCAACTGAATCTAACTAATGAAACTACAGCTTTCTATAAAGACTAACTTATTCACTCTAACTACTTGCAGGTCATATGAGTTAGATGCCAAATAGAATCCGCGCACGTGACGACGGATATAACAGTTTAAATTCTATTAATTCAATGAGACATGTTATGATATGGACATTTCCTCTAGACATGCCATGGAGAATGCTTGTACAACCATGCGTTGCCTGGCGGTAGCTCTGAAACTGTCTATCGCCGTCCACCTCGTAAATGGATTGTCTACATGTGGCCTCTATCTAAGCTCTGCACTGGTTTAAATACTAAAGCTATGTCTCGACCTTCCGTCCAGATTCGTATACATTTGATTGATGCAGTCGCTTCAGCTCAGCCTGCAATATTAATTTATGCTTGTCATGGCCTTGCGCCAAAATCAAGGTCAATTTTACGGTCTAGACAAAATTTAAAATGCGAAACATTAACTACTAAAATCTTCAAACCCCGTGCTTTCTACTCTTATGCACGAATTTCCGAACGCCAACTAAGCGTCTAAATAAACTACCTTTACTCGCCCCTTATCTATGTTAATCAAAATCACAGGGTCGAGAACTGCTCTGTCATTCCTAGCTATACATTTATTCTGTCTCGCCCCTCCTTCTCTCCATCCATCAGAAAAAAAGGTGTTTCAAAACAAACTGTTCACGAGAACAGCTCAAGGACAAATTACGCTGGTTATAATCAACAAGATCGTAAAAATTAACTCACTGACGTCGTGACCTAGCACGGCATTTATGATCCTAATGTGATCATGACACATCCCCCACCCCAGTGAAAATTTAGGGTTTGAACGACATAACTGTCTACTAACGTTGCTATGTAATAGTACTTTTGAAAGGGCTATATTGTAAAAAAAAATATAGCGTGACTGAAAGTCAAAAAAAAATAAATTCTAAGAACGTGCATTATCGATGGACAATAGCATATGTATATTTATAATCGACGTTCTGTGATAATATATAATTATTGTAGCACTTAAGAATTAAAGTGATAAACTTCTCTCACACAGACATACCGTAAAGACTGAAATATTGAGCAACTAGCTCATCGCTTCATTGAGCGTAATTAATACATTCATAGAACATGAACGAACAATAGTTAATTAAAGTAATGGTATCCTGGCAGCAGTAGGTCTGGTCGCTCGGTTTGCCATTTTCTCATCTCATTGACCCGCAGACAAAGGTGTCAAGGTTGTCTGAAACTCAGGTCATGGTCAGGATGGACGCTAGTGGAAAAAGGAATCACATGGAAATTTTGAGAAAGAATGTCCATAATTGGTAGGACAATACCTTGTGAAACCATCCACGGTCTCCGAAAAAGGTGAAAAATGCTCAGCCTCAATGCTTAACAGTCTATTTTAGAACACTAAATCAAACGGGACAATACATCAGCTTGTAAATTATCCTCCCCAGGTATATCCCGAAAGTAAATTTGTATTCCTGGAGCGCAAGGCTCCATCTGGTTAGTCGAGCATTCTTGGCTCTGTTCGACTTAAGAAACAGTAATGGTCGATGATCCGTTTCAATTATAAATTCGGACATTAATAAGTATCGAGAAAATGCATCTACCGCGTAAACAATTGCGAGGCACTCTCGTTCGACAATCGCATAGCGCGTCTCTCGATCAAGTAATTTCCGGCTTGCATATAAGCACGGTCGCAAGAAACCGTCACGCTGTTGGAGTAACACGGCGCCTATTCCTTTATCTGACGCATCCGTTCGGACGACGATGTCTGGCGTATATCGGGTAAAACAAGCAGGGGGAAAGTAGAAAATAAATTCTGAATAGTCCGAAGGGCATCAGCGCACTGAGGCGTCCAGACGACTCTATTTGGAACATTTTTCCTCGTTAGATCAGATAACGGGGCTGAGAGAGAGGAAAAGTTTGGTATAAATTTCCTGTAATAATTCAAAAGTCCCAACAAGCTACGGACTTGCTTTTTAGTTTTAGGGGGTTGCAGTTTCAAAATACTGGATATCTTGCGATCGTCTGGAGTCTGAACCCCGTGGGTTATGGTATGACCCAAAAAGTTTATATGGTGATATCCCAGGAACACTTTACTGGGTCGCGCGGTAAGGCCAGCTCGGCGAAGAGCGGCAAAAACTTCACGAAGGGCCATTAAGTGGCCAGCCTAATCAGCCTGAAAAATACATATATCATCGAAATATGATAGAACGCAGCGCAGTTCATTTAGTAAGATGTTCATCATGCGCGCGAACGTGGCTGGTGCAGTAACCAGTCCAAAAGGCATATATTTCCATTGCATTAAACCCAATGGGGTTTGAAAAGCTGTATATTGTTTACTTCCTTCTTCGAGAGGAATCTGCCAATATCCTTTGGATAAGTCTATTTTAGAGAAGATACTTGCATTGGATAACCGCGCGAATAAGTCCTCCTGATTGGGAATGGGTTCCGCATCATAGATGGTTATAGCATTGAGCTTTCTATTCAATACAAAAACGCATGGTATCGTCTTTCTTCTTGACCAAGACAATCGGCGAGCAATACGGACTTGTTGATCGCTCTATCACGCCTAGCCGTAGCATGGCACGTACTTCTGTAATTATCGTTTCGTGAGCGTGCAGCGGGCGCGGGTACGGTTTAACAAACACCGGTACGTCTGTCTGAAGTCGTATTACATGTTGGACTAAAGACGTACAACCCGGCAAATCAGTGAACACCGTGGTGGCAAATTCTTGGAGCAGGTGTGTAAGATCCTGTTTCTGCGACGGCGCAAGCTCATCATTGATATTAACATCGTTTATACTCTCGGTGGCCTGTAATATGGGCAACGATTTTTCGATACTCAAAGGGTCCTCGTCGTCGACAGTAATAAAGCCGCGTTGGCCATTGGGACGACATGAACGGAGTTGTTACGACGATCGTCGCTAAGCAGGTACTTTTTCAGCATATTAATATGGAATATTTTCCTCTGCCCGCGAATATCTATCAAATAATTCACTCTGGGGAGTCTCTTAAGGACTCTGTATGGTCCCTTCCAAGTTAGAAGGAGTTTGTTTTGCGTTTGCGGCAAAAGAACAAGTGTCAGATCTCCGACTGACAAGGCGCGCATTTGGGTGCCCTGATCGCGATACAATTTTGAAGAACTCGCTCTAGCGCATGCAAATTGCAGAGCGGTTTTGCATGCATTAATAATTCGTTGTCGGAGATCGTCGGTTTCAGAACCGGCGAACAATTGACTAAGTATAGCCATCGGGCCACGTGGTTTACGTCCGTATAATAACTCAAATGGGGAGAAACCCGTGGACGCGTTCGGGAGTTCCCTATAGGCGAAGAGAATAGCGGGGAGCTGACGGTCCCAGTCTCCAGGTTTGTCGGCGGATACGCGTGCTAGCATAGACTTCATGCCCGCATTCCACCGCTCGCAACAACCATTTGACTGCGGATGATAGGGGGACGTTAATTTCTGTTTAATTCCCGCTAATTCTAGTACCTTTTTGTATAGATCAGAGGTGAATTGTGGTCCTCTGTCTGAAAGAATCTCAGTCGGAAACCCGACTCGCGAGAAAATAGTAACAAGTGCCTCAGCGACATGGTCAGCCGTAATGTCTCTTAAAGGAATAGCCTTAGGCCAGCGCGTCGCCTAGTCGATTACCGAAACGATAAATTGATGGCCTCTGTCTGATTTACTAAGAGGACCTACTATGTCAACTGCGACACGCTCGAATGGTGTTGAGACTGGAGGCATCTCCTGAAGGGGTGCGCGTGATGCTTTACCTTTAGGTGTACGTTTTTGACATACATCGCAGCGCGCTACAAAACGGTTCACGTCCGCGTATACACCAGGCCAGAAAAAATGAGCCAATATCCGTGATTTGGTTCTGGCTGAACCTTGATGGCCTGAAAATGATGTATCATGCGCGAGACGCAGAATGTCGCGACGAAACGACTTAGGCACCACGAGCTGTTCAATGGTCTCACCTTTACTTCGGAAATTTCTGTATAATAATTCATTTTTAATGATAAACGGAGAGGCATTTCCGTTCTGAGGCTGAACTTTCGCAAACAGCGGGTTTAGTGATGGATCGCTTTGTTGTTCCTTATAGAAAACTGTAGGCGTGACATTAAAATCAAACGCAGGGGTTTGTAAGGTACCATCCGGTGGACGTTTTGACTGTTGTCGTGTGGTGACACACGCAACGTTTTCGTTCCAAACTTTTAACTGGCCGTCAGGTGTATCATTGACCTGTGGTAAATTACCAATAATTAGATCGGCAACCGGATTTGGTAATACGCATGCCGTTACGACACCTGTAATGAATGGCGTGTCGATGTATATCTCCGCGAGACGGAATCGCTCGACGGAGCCCCCGAAAGTAATGCAAGTTGCCTGTTGTTCAATCAGCTGGGTCGGTCTGACCAGTGATTCCCTAACATCGATAGTGGTGCAACCTGAATCGCGTAAGACAGACGCGGGTATGGCGTTAACATGACCCTCATATAAGGTCAATGACCTGTGTTGATGGAGGGCCGACATAACCGGAACGGTGCCCGTCATGGGCGACGTGAGTTCAACGCCACGGCTAATCTGTGCAGCCGGAACAATGACGGTGCAAGCATTTGCAGCTTCAAACTTAACCCTACAATATTTTGACGTATGACCTGGTTTATTGCACCGATAACACCTAGTGCTGTCATATATATTACGTCTGGGTTGCATTGGAGGTGTATTATATGGGTTATTATAATATGTCCAAGGAGGAAGAACAAAAATGGACATAAGTGCAAATAACGCAAGGATGGAAATTGCATTTCTTCTGCTTGATTTTGATCAAAATTTCCTGTCTTTCGTTTTGTTTTATTTTTTTAAATTGTCATGATATTGATAGGAACAAATTGAGTAGCAAAAAAGGGCATTTTGTGAATGTGACACTGACAACTTAGATCACCGCATTCATTGTGCAATTGCGCATATTGGCAGAGAAATCCAATTCTTGATAAACTCAGAAATATTTTGGCAAACTTCACTCTTTAGATCAAACTTAAAACAAAATAGGAAAAAATAATTGATTTCCATATATATATATTGTAATGTGGGTGGCCTAGGGCGTGAAAAGAAGCCTGTCAGAGTGTCACAGGATTTGTAATCCATTTTCTCAAACTTTCAAGAACACTGCAAGGGCCGAAGAATGGTAAAAAAATGTACTTTTGATACATGATTCCTTTCAAAACTTGAAGTTTTGGTTGGTCTTAATTCCATTGATACATTTCTTGAACACGAAGCACTATACAAATTAAATACAGTCTCTTCATAAAGAAGAGCAATTACCAATGAAACTGAGATTTTGATTTCATTATATTTCATGTTGAGATTCTTAATCAACTGTTATTAATTTGTTATTAATTACATGTGAAGTGAAGCTCCATACTGACGACCAGTTGGGTCTTATCCAATCCAAAAGCTGGGATATTTGTTTTAGGTGAAATAATACTGATTTTGATTTCTTTCAGTTGCTTATCCTGTATGTGGCTTGTATTGTGTTCTGAAGAAAAGACTGTTTGGACTGGGGGAATTCAGATGTCAAGCTTGAAATTCAAAACATAGTTTCTTAATCTTTTGTGATTAGACTTCTTGCAAGGTTTTAGTCAGGCACAGAATTAGTGATAATTAGGATAGACAGTCAGCATTTTACATCAGGAGGAGCAAGGAAATGACAGTCTATGTGTTTTCTTGTGTGATCAGTAAGAATTCACAAACATCAATAGAGATGGAAATCAGGAAAATAGAAGATCTGAATAAAATGTTTTTTTTTTTTAATGTGTTCGTGAGAAAATATCGATGAAACATCCTGGTTTTCCAGCGACATCAATTGCAAACCACATGTGATAATACCAATTTTCTTTTCTTTCAGTTTCTGAGTCCACACTTATATTATTTTGTACTCTGGAGAAAACATAATGGACAGTGGATGTGAAGCCTGAAATTCAATGCATAGATTCTGAAACTTTTGGGATTGGACTGGTTGCATGTACGTTGCACCACAGGAGGACAGAGATTATATACTGATGTTAGGATAGAATAGGAAAGTGACCCTGTTTTTTGAAAGGGGATCATGGTAAGATGGCACAAAGATCAATAATGGAAAATTTGACACAGGATGTTGAGATTATGCAACGGGGACAAGAAACATTTAATTTGCTGAATGATATAAAGGAAGAACCATGTGATCACGACAACGGGAGTTGCCAAAGTGTGAATGGTGTCATTTCAGATCAAGATAATAAAACTGAATTTTTAGATCATAAAGATATAACAATTGAATCTGTGGACCTTTCTCATGGTGATATGCAAGTAACTTTGTCATCGAAAGGATCAGTTTCTAATTGTTTGACTGTATGGAAATGTGAGAAAAATGAAGACTGTGTGACAAATGTTACACTTGAAAATGGGACTGACAGAAAGGATAGGATATCAGAAGTTGCAGGTGTGAAGAAAGAACAATCTAATAATTTGTTTGTCAGTGATAGTAGTTATGAAGACAGCCATGTCTTAAATGGTGATGAAAAGGTTGAATTATTAACCAGAACAAGTGAATGCTTAGCTGTAAAACTATGTGCTGTGTGTGAAGAGCTTAAAGAGGAGAAGGAGTCAGAAATAGACTTAGATCTGATGAAAAGTCCCAACACCCTGAAATGTCATACATACCGCAGGGGTAACACTAGTAACAGTCCTACAGCACGGATCATAAAAGTGGAACCTGAGTCAGGAAGTGAAAAAAGCGGTAAGTACAGTTATTTTATTGTATTAAATTCAACTAAGAAAAGAAGCTATCAGTCCTTACAAAACAAAGAGCAGAAGATAAGCAGATGCCTTTTGAGTGTTGCATTTGCGGATCATTTTTCATACATATATATTACATGTCTGAATAGACATGTTATCTAGAGGACAAACACTGACATTGCATGACATATGACAAAAGCTTCTCAAACACTTGAGCAACAAAGCCTATATTATACTGTACTAAAAAGAAGATGAAGATAATATACACACGTAGTGTTGTCATAGGTCTTCACCACTTGTGATGAATCTGTGGTTTGGTAAGGCTTTGTCATAGTGAAATCGAGTCCAGATCTAGTAAAATACTCTTAAAATAGATTTCATCAATTGCATGTTGAAAACCCTTTGTCAGGGGCTATACATCTCACTTGATCCATTTCGGCTACTTTTTTGTTTTCCCTTCCTGTAGGTTTTTCTTTTTCATCAAATTTGGTGAGTATTTTGCCACTTCCAAATCTTTGGCACATTGACCATTGTTAAGTGATTGACAGCCAGATCTGGTAAAAGGGGTAAAAGTTGTAGCTGATTGTAAAAGAAGGTAGAATACAGTAATAGTGAGAACAAAACAATTGCAATATGAAATAGAAAAATGTATAGGAATGTATGTGAAGCATGTGGATTAATTAAAATGTTAGACTGTTTTCCCTTATGAATGATCAGAGAATGAGCTCTCAGTAGTCTCTTATTTGTCTTCCCAGAGACCTTTTCCTGTGACATGTGTCATCGGGCTTTCCTTGAACACAATTGCTTGTTGAAACATATAAGTAAATATCACTCTGAATACTCCAGGCAACAACATAACTTACAAACGACTGAACAGAAAAGTTTCCATATGAAGAAAAACAACACATCTATTCCCAGAGGTAGTGGAGTGAATAATTCCATCTCAACCCAAAGTGGCATGGAAGTTCAGAGATTGGAAACTGACAATGTGAACTGTGTTATCTCTGGCCCAGCAGAAAATCATTCAACCGGAGAATACACTGGAAAGCAGATTCTTCAGGATTGCAATGAAAATGAAAACGATACTGCTCCAAATAGGCTAGGCCGGCAACCGCTATTCAACAACAATAATATTAGATATAGAAATAAGCCACTGTGGATAGAAAAATGGGTCAGAGGGGGAATTAAATATCTGTATCAAATGTTTAGTGTAAATAAATGGAAAACCCTGCAAGACATTGCTGGGATAATCGGACATTACCCTGGTATCCATTTTGATTACTGGGCAGTTACAAATGCTGTTAAAAAAAGAATGGAAGGAAATTTTTGTACAAACCAGAACGGAGGACAGACCTCCTCTGCATAATATAGAAGATGAGACAGATGAAAATGTAAAAGATATCTTTAAACTAACGAATAAAGAAATTAGAGAGAAACTAATAAATAACAAAAACGCCACGATCTGTAGCTTGGGTTTCTGGAAACGAAAATACAATGTCGATATATATCCTTATCTTGAAAGCGGGTTTAGAGCCTGCAAAGAAACAAGATTGAGGCTCTTACATTTTAAAATCCTACACAATATTTACCCAACCAATATTCTCTTACATAAAATGAAAATAAAGGAAAGTAATAAATGCGAGCACTGTAAGACGCCTGATTTTATAGAACATTTCTTTTTCTATTGCAGTAAATTGAAAGACTATTGGCCTTATGTGGCCCAGTATATTTTGAATAAAACCGGTAAAAGAATTGAAATAAATGAGAAAATTGCACTTTTTGGAATAATACGTGGGGACTTGGACTATACTGTAAATCAAAATATTATTGATGATATTAACTTTGTACTATTAGTTGCTAAAATGTGTATAGGTAAAATAAAATATGGCAAATCAATGAATCTTAAATTGGCATTTGAGACAGAAATGCAGGTAAGGGAAAAATATCTGAAGGTATGTCCGAATAAATAATCAGAGAATGCAAGGACGATTGAAAAGTGTGGAGAATGTGTAAATGAAGTAAGAGTCAAATGAAAACAAATAAACTTTAAAAAAAAAAAAAAAAAAAAAAGGGCAATGACGAAAAGATGAAAATGCAAAAACTAGAACATTCCAAAGTGCATGAAGTAAAGTATAATTGGTATACGGCCGTATACTGCTATTATTATTATTCTGTTATTGGCAATATATTATTACCATCTAGTACAATAATTGATTGTCGTGTCGCATCTGGCTGATAATAACCTATTTATTTATTTATTTATCCTTATTTTTATCTCGTTTTCTTTCTTCTTTGTTTTTATCTTACTTGCCTTTGTATTTGTTGAGATGTTTATACATTATATGGTTATTATTTAATTATAGCTGTTTTTCATGCACTCGTAATAATTTGTAAATGAAGCATCCACTCAGTTTTTTTTTGTTTTTTTTTGCTGTTGAAAATGAATTGTAAAAACTGTCAGCTGATAATGAAAAGACCAAAATGGTTCGAGAACAGCCGACAACATAGAATTCAGCAACTGACAATTCTGGGAGATAAAAGACTGCAATTGGGTCCGATCCTCAGAATAGTCCTTATAGACAGCCATGTATTTATTTGCTAGACTATTATCAGGTCATACGTACTTCATACTTATCTATTTATTCATTTAACCAGCCACTTTGAACTAGACTTCTCTACATGTTTATTTGCTTTATATGGATACCTTCTTAAAGTAGGTTTTTTTGTTGCTGTTTTTTTTTGGTTTTTTTTCAAATTTCCGTAAATTTTAAAAAATATACCAGACCTATTAAGTGATCTCCAATCACTGAGTCATGCACGAAATGAATGCATTGCATTTGAATCTGAGCCCAAAAAAAATAAAAAAAAAAAATATTCAGATTCAAAAAGTGGAAAGAAGCCTTTTGAGTGTGATGTTTGTGGAAAAGGTTTTGCTAAAGGAGGTAATTTACAACGCCACAAAAGGATGCACACAGGAGAGAAGCCATTCAAGTGTGATGTTTGTGCTGCTGGTTTTGCTTCTAAAATTACGTTACAATGCCACAAAGGGATACATACAGGAGAGAAGCCTTACATCTGTGATGTTTGTGCTACTGGTTTTACTTCTAAAAGTAGTTTACAATCCCACAAAAGAATACATACTGGAGAGAAGCCTTTTAAGTGTGATGTGTGTGGAAAGAATTTTGCTCATGGAGGTTCTTTAAAAACCCACAAAAGATTACACACAGGAGAGAAGCCTTTTAAGTGTGATGTTTGTGGAAAAGGTTTTGCTTCTCCGGCTACTTTTCTAAATCACAAAAGGATGCACACAGGAGAGAAACCTTTTATGTGTGATGTTTGTGGAAAAGGTTTTGCTTCTGGAGCTCATTTACAACGCCACGAAAGAATACACACAGGAGAGAAGCCTTTTACGTGTGATGTGTGTGGAAAGAGTGTTACTCGAGGATGTTATTTAAAAACCCACAAAAGGACTCACACAGGAGAGAAACCCTTTAAGTGTGATGTTTGTGGAAAAGGTTTTGCTGAAGGAAGTTATTTGCAACGACACAAAAGGACTCACACAGGAGAGAAGCCTTTCAAGTGTGATGTTTGTGCTGCCGGTTTTGCTTCTAAAAGTACGTTACAAGGCCACAAATGGATACATACAGGAGAGAAGCCTTACAAGTGTGATGTTTGTGCTGCTGGTTTTACTTCTAAAAATAGTTTACAATCTCACAAAATAATACATACAGGAGAGAAGCCTTTTGAGTGTGACGTGTGTGGAAAGGGTTTTGCTTATAGAAATTCTTTAAAAAAACACAAAATGATACACACAGGAGAGAAGCCTTTTAAGTGTGATGTTTGTGGAAAAGGTTTTGCTTCTGGAGATCATTTACAATGCCACAAAAGAATACACACAGGAGAGAAACCTTTTAAGTGTGATGTGTGTGGAAAGGGTTTTGCTCATGGAAGTGATTTAAAACGCCACAAAAGGATACACACAGGAGAGAAACCTTTTCAGTGTGAGATTTGTGGAAAAGGTTATGCGAAAGGAAGTGATTTACAACACCACAGAAGGATGCACACAGGAGAGAATGCTTTCAAGTGTGATGTTTGTGCGGCTGGTTTTGCTTCTAAAATTACCTTACAATCCCACAAAAGAATACATACAGGAGAGAAGCCTTTTAAGTGTGATGTGTGTGGAAAGAGTTTTGCTCATGGAGGTTCCTTAAAAACCCACAAAAGGATACACACAGGAGAGAAGCCTTTTAAGTGTGATGTTTTTGGAAAAGGTTTTGCTTCTTCAGGTAGTGGTCTAAAGCACAAAAAGGATGCACACGGGAGAGAAACCTTTTAAGTGTGATGTTTGTGGAAAAGGTTTTACCCATGGAGCTGTTTTAAAAACCCACAAAAGGATGCACACAGGAGAGAAGCCTTTCAAGTGTGTTGTTTGTTGTAAAGGTTTAGCTCACATAAGTGATCTACCAGTCCACAAAAGAATACACACAGGAGAGAAGCTTTTTAAGTGTGATGTTTGTGGTAAAGGTTTTTCTCGTGGATATAATTTAAAAACC
The DNA here is from genome assembly GCA_963931925.1 of Onchidella celtica. Taxonomy (NCBI): domain Eukaryota; kingdom Metazoa; phylum Mollusca; class Gastropoda; order Systellommatophora; family Onchidiidae; genus Onchidella; species Onchidella celtica. Next base: position 12,395,981 of record OZ007584.1, on the reverse strand, counting down.
CACAAAAGGACTCACACAGAAACAGAAGCCTTTTAAATGTTTGATGTTTGTGGAAAGGGTTTTGTTCAAGGATGTTATTTAAAAACCCACAAAAGGACTCACACAGGAGATATACCTTTTAAGTGTGATGTTTGCGGTAAAGATTTTGCTTTTTCAAATGGTTTACAGCGCCACAATAGAATACACACAGCAGAGAATCTTTTTATGCGTTACGTATGTGGAAAGGGTTTTGATAAAGGATGTGATTTAAAAACCCACAAAAGGACTCACGCAGGAGAGAAACCTTTTAAGTGCGATGTTTGTGGAAAACGTTTTGCTCAAATAAGTCATCTAAAAGTCCACAAAAGAATACACACAGGAGAGAAGCCTTTTAAGTGTGATGTTTGTGGAAAAGATTTTGCTTGTGGAGGTGATTTAAAAGGCCAGAAAAGGGTGCACACCAGAAAGAGGCCTTTCAAGTGTGATGTTTGTGGTAAAGATTTTGCTTCTAAAAATAGTTTACAATACCACTAAAGAATACATACAGGAGAGAAGCCTTTTGAGTGTGAAGTTTGTGGAAAGGGTTTTCGCTCATGGAGGTTTTATAAAAACCCACAAAAGGATAAGCACAGGAGAGAAGTCTTTAAGTGTGATGTTTGTGGAAAAGATTTTGATCGTGGGTGTGATTTTTTAACCCACAGTACGATGGAACACAGGAGAGGAGCTTTTTGAGTGTGATGTTTGTGGAAAAGGTTTTGCTAAAGTCAGTCATTTAAAACTGCACAAAAGGATCCACGCAGGAGAGAAGCCTTTCAAGTGTGATGTTTGTGCTGTTGGTTTTGCTTTTTCAGGTCAGTTACAACGCCACAAGCGAATACACGCAGGAGAGAAGACTTTTAGATGTGATGTGTGTGGAAAAGGTTTCGCTCTTGGAGGTGATTTAAAAATCCACAAAAGGATACACACAGGAGAGAAAACTTTTAAGTTTGATGTTTGTGACGCAGGCTTTATTCGTACTTGATGCCAGTTAACTGCTCACAAAAGAAAACACACAGGAGAGAAGCCTTACAAGTGTGATGTTTGAGGTGAAGGCTACGTTCATACGGGCGGCCTAAAAGGCCCACAAAACAATACAAACATCAGAGAAGCCTTCCCATTGTGATTCTTGTTGTGTAGGTTTTGCTGCTTTTCGTTCTTTACAGGCTGAGAAAAAAATATGTGTACACACAGGAGAGAAATCTTACAAGTTACAAGTGTGATATATATGTGGAAAAGGTTTTACTCTTATAGTTATTTTAAAAGTCCACAAAAGAACACACACAATAGAGGAGCCCTACAAGTGTGACATTTGCGTGGTAGCATGACGTTTGGAGCACCAACATTTTTAAAACATGACATTTGGAGCACTGTTTAAATCTAGGTTAAATTGCAGTATGACATTTGGAGCACTACCAAAAATTAATAAAATTTCAGTATGACATTTGGCGCACCTTTACCGCTGCTGGTATTCGATTACATTTTCACAGACTCATATCAACATCAAGTCGGAAATCTACTGAAAAAAAATTTCCATCTTTTACACTCAAAAAAAATTTGTTTTGCTCATCATCATCATCATCATCATCATAAATTAGGTGAAAAAAGACTGGTCTATAAATGATGTCGATGATGATGGTGTTGTTGTAGTTGTTGTTGTTTTTTTATTATTATTATTTTTATTATTATTACAGGTATTATTATTTTAGCATCATTATTATTATTGTTGTTGTTGCTGTTGTTGTCCTTGTCCATGGCCACTGTTTGTGGGGTTTCTGATCTCTGTGTCCAATTCCCTCCACAAAACTGTACTATTGTTTTTGTTGGGTCCCACGAAGCTTATCTTCCCTTAGGCCTTCGACAACAGTGTGAAGTCTCGTGTAGATTATTTATTTTGTTCAGCCACTTATTAAAAAAATAATAAACCAAAAAAAGAAGAAAAAAACCCAATAAAATAAACATTATTAATGCGCGCCTCTTCACGAGACAGTCCCAAGCCTGTATAAATTCAGAGGGAAAATGTTTATTATTAAAAACATTTATTCAAAACGCGCACGGTTCTAAGATTTTAACGCAAAAAATGTGAAATATAAAACCGATCGTTGAATAAATATTTACTATTTAACATGAGTCTTTGTTCAGTTATGCTTACAATAATCCATTTGGATTCTAATATATCCTGATATCCAAATAATTTTAAAATAATTTTGTAAGTTTTAAAACGCTCCAGCAAACACTTTGCCAACGTTAACTAGTCGCTATTCATCTGGAATTGACTGACGGAGAGTGTATTAGGCCTATAAAGAGACTTTCTATCCCTGTGGTACCCACCTCAAGTTATTGCAAAATATCCGTAGAGTATGCGATAGTCAACAGGTTGATTAAGGATTAATCGATAAAATCACAGCCCAAATTCTAGTGCTCCAAATGTCACATGCCAGCTTTCTTTGAACTAACTTAGTGCTCCAAATATCACATGGCGGCTTTCTTTGAGTTTGATCTGCAGTAGTGCTCCAAATGTCATACAACCATTTGCGTGTAGGTTTTGCTGCTTTACGTTCTTTACATGCCCACAAAAGAATGCATACCAGTGAGAAACCTTGCAAGTATGATGTTTGTAGTATAGGTTTAGCTCGTCTATCCTACAAAAGAACACACGTAAGGGAGAAAAGTTAGGAGTGAGATGTTTGTAGTGGCTTAGCTCTGGCACACCTGTTGCAACGCCCAAAATAATGCACATTACAGTTGTGATGCTTATGGTGCAGGCTTTGTTTAATCGAGTGTTTTACAAGTCCACCCCTCCTCCTCCTGCACCCCCCCCTCCCACCCCACCCCATCTCCTCTCCCCCCCCCCCCCCCCCCACAAAAAAAAAGAAGAAGTCGTGTTAGAAAAGCCCTTTATGGTATAGACGTGACTGATAAAAGTGCTTCACGACGCCACAAAAACATTCACGCATGAAGAACCCTAATGTAAAGCCCCCCACACACGTTCAAGTCCGGCGTACGGCCTCGCCCAGATTCTGTAAAACTTATAAAAAACTGAACGTGTGTGGGCGATTTCATACAGCCGGGATCCGAGTCAGGACTTAAGCCAAAATATCAGGAGGCGCCTGAAAAATTTTGTAAAGCCAATGGCTTGACACAGTAAACTCAAAATTAAAACGTACATGAAAATCTTTTTTTGGCCATTTTGATGACAAAATCGGGAAAAGTAGTAAATTTACCATCGATTTTATACCAAACACCATTCTCGTACGATGGATAGAACTTTTTTTTTTTTTTATAAATTACGGACCTTTCATCAATTCTCACACCTAACTCCGTTCCCCTCTCTCTTTCTCTCTCTCTCTGTGTATCTCCCTCTCTCTCTCTCTCTCTCTCTCTCTCTGCCGTTCTGCTTGTCTGTGTTTGGTGGGGATAAAAAGAGAGATAGATATTCAGAGAGAGATTTTTTTCTCTTAACCTGTGCGTCCCCGCAAAAATGACCGTGAGACCATGCCTATAAACAAAGTAAACTCATTGTATCGTTGTTGCCGTTGCATTCTACTCATACCTAATCCTTGTCACATGCATGTGACATGTATCGATAATTTTATGTTTTAATAAGTCAGTGAATTTGTTAAGTGAATCATTCAATCCGGTCAATAAAGTGTGATTTTAAAAATCTTGCCTTGTCTTATTAAAAAAACAACAACAATAGAAACTCTATTAAAGACACCGATGAAATATAGCTGATAGATACAATGTACTCAACCGGCTACATCAGGGGTCCCCAACTCCCTGTCTTTCGGCCGGTACCACCGGTCCGTGGATCATTTGGTACCAGGGTGCAAAGAAAAAAAATTGTGATTTAAAATATGGTTATTTTTCTTTCATTAGCAGTGTCTACCCAGTCTGCAGAAAAATTTCATGTATAAAAAAAAGTTGGGGACTGCTGGGCTAGATGATCCAGCGGTTAGAACCGCTATACCGGAACCGGGAGGTTGGGGGTTCGAACCCCGGTCGGGTCACACCTAAAATTGGCAATCTAGTGGCTTGTCTTACTTCATCATCAAAGTGCAGGGATTGGTCGGGTCGGTGTCAGTATACTGTGATTGGGAGGGATATGTGAGTTGTGCTACACTTCGTAAAATGTCCAAATAGCAACGTTATTTAAATAACCAACTTGTTGTGGAAGTGACGTTAAACCCAAGTCCAATATACTCATCCCCAAGTAGTCCTCTGCAAGGCAAGTATAAAACAAATTGCCCTGCATGTCTCTAGTATCAGTCCACCTAAAGCTTGAGGTGAGATGCAGGTTGAAAATTTCAGGTCTTCATAATTAATTATTATGACCAGCCTGTGACTAGTGTGACAAAAAACCTCAAGGTTGCTATCAGCCATTCATGGGGGGACACTGCTGTCCTCATCACTGTATTTTCCCCTCGATCAACGGTGTGATAACTCTCAAGAGTTTTAAGTACTTGTCGTCGTGCATTCGCAAATTAAATGTTGGATGAACTACGGGTGGCTAATGTGGTTACTGCGTGGGTTCAATAGTAACTCCCTTAAGGATACACAGGATTAACAAACACAGGGTTCTGCTGGCAATCTTATTTATTCAAAAGCCTAACAAAGGTATCGCTACCAAAAGGCATAGGGAAAACCCTATCAAGAAAAGGAAGAGAAGCCCAAACAAAGAAGCCCAACCAGCCATAAGCTGGAACAAGAGAAAAAGACAAAAATATGATTAGGATATAATGACAACATTAATCAGGCAATCAATGGTGGACATACATAGTAATAGTATTAATTATTAAATCAAACAACAACAACATAATATAGAATTTAAGCAATAACCAACTGGATATGTATGCATGGAATAAAATAGCGCTAAGGTTAATGAATAACAACTACAAGTGGCTATATCATATACACCAGGAGTTTCCTAGTACACTGGCAACATAAACTAATTAATGTACTAATCAAAGTATGAAGGACGTAACAAATGAAGGGGCAAGAACACAATAGTTTCGCTCCACTGAGCCGGTGTACAGCACATCCAGAGTGGCCATTCCATAAAATAATAACGCAGTGGCCAACATGGCCCACTGACCGTCCATAACACAGACGCTGCATCCCAATGCAGGCCATCCTCATAGGCCCACTCCCATTATTAGTACTAACCCGCCCCAGGGCTATTGTATTGGTTACTTCCCTTCCCAATCGATACTGAAGGGTCATGCCCTTTGACCTTAGCCGCGGAGCTATGCCGCCAGGCTAACATGTGTATGACACACCACTAGATACATAAAGTAATGTGTACATTCCTTAAAATGAAACTGTCCTTCCGACACTTACGAAACTCATAGAAGCATAATACATCTGGATAACCATAATACATGCACATGATATATATATATATGTCGGCGAGACTCATTGCAACATGTGTAGACTCACTGAAACGTTGTTCATCCACCGCCGCACATAGGACAATCCTGGGGCTCACACATGTGAGGCCCAACTAATATTATACATCTCCAATACATGTAATTAATTACACATCTTAAACACTAAACACGCAATCACAATCACACTGCTCTCTATAGCATAGTGGTACTGGCAAGGTACACAAATACCCGTAATACAATCAAGTGTGTAGTGCCGCTCGCTATAACATAAGTCATCCACATCAACATGTCAGGAAATCCTCACTGCCTACCACAACAAGGCAATGCTACACACACACTATATATATGCACACAAGCAAATCGTGATAGCTTGGTTAGCGAGCCATCATTATCATCTAGCACCGCAAACGTTAACTCTGACAATAAAGTCACAATATCAAGACACTGCACTGCACCGCGCATCTTACACGTCTAATGACAATGGCAATTACCGTTGTGCCGGACTCATAATAGTCTCTGTAGATCAGCATTCTCTACGCGGCATCCCCGAAAGGGGGGAGGGGGTGCGCAAATTAAAGTCACTTGTAATATAATAGTCTCCAACTTACCCAAAGTTTCTCTGCTACTGCTTCATGCCTTATGGGGCGGGGTGGCGATGGCAAGCGTCGGCAAGCCTCTGAGCTGCTACGGGCCCGGGTTGCTGATCTGGGTTCACTGTGCTGTCGGCTCTTGTCTCTGCGTCTTTGATGGAGTGTGCTGACCACTCGAACTCGCATCTTATTTATGAGCCAGCGCGGACGTCCGAGAGAGCTATTACGTAGTCCAGTGTTGCACAAGTGAAAGGCTCGGACATTGAGTCCAGCCGAACAACATAACCGGTTAGGGTCCTAACACAATCGAATTTACAGTACGGTTAAAAGGGTGCACACAAAAGTCAATTAGATATCCCAGTAAACTGCAGAAATTACTCTAACGTCCCCTCCAGCAATAATTGAATAAATTTGACCCAGGTTGGATTTATCGGGGATAACATGCGTCTAACTCGTGGTTTACTTTAAATCCGAGATCCTCTTATTAATTATTTCAATAGGATATGTGCATCAAAGTACAACAAAATTGGTACCATTATAAAGTAGAAACTTGCTGCTAAAATTCTAACTGACTACTTATACCAGAAACCCGGTAATAGTTTTAATATAAATTTTCAAAGAGTCAGGACTAACAACATTCGACAATTTTGTGCGGGATACTTTCGTCCATTAATACGACGTATCTCCATTGATAACAAACGTTATCATGAGTACCTATTTTGTACCGATAGGGTATTGTCTACTCTCAACAATGAATTCGGGTTCCCGTCTTTCTGTCAGTGGATAACAACGAAGGAGCGAGTTGTAAGAAACTTAAAGCCATGATATAAGAGTTGGAAGCCCGGTGGTAACATTTCCAACTGACCAATCAAAATGCGCGCTTTTCACCGTGATGTGAATAACGGGTCCCGCGCTAGTATAAGGGAAATAATCCAATTAATGGTACTCGGCCAAGTGTCCATAAACTACTATGAGTGGCCGTCCCTCACTCACGCACCAGAGTTACCATGAAAGCACATATTAAAAATAGAAAATCGTTCATCCTCTCACATAAATAATTACGAAAATCACTTGGATAAAATCTTAACTCATTCAATAAATTGATGTGACTGTGGGTCGCTCGATCCAACAGCCACTGTTTGACTCAGTATCGTTTTTTGATGCTCACTTTCCGATTGGGAATGGCTGAACATACGATTCCACATAGGGCCTGTTGGTTGTGAGACATTGTGAACGAAATTCCGAAATGAAGTGATAAAACTACGTATATCAAGAGTTGAGGGCACTGTTTTCAAGTGTTTTGTGTATCAATGAAACTTCAGTTTTCGTACCTCTGTGCAATCAGTCCTCGTAGTGGCGGGAAAAATTTCATAAAGCCTGGCCGCAACGTGTGTGTGCAAAATTGGAATTAAAATCTTTTCCTAAAGCCCGGATTTGGGCGAGGCTGTGAGTCGGGCTTGATCGTGCGTGGGGGGGGGGGGTGTTACGAGTCCCCTCCAGTGTTACGGGGACGGTCTGGGTGTTATGATTGGGTATTATGGAATTATTGGTTTTATGACTGCATTTTAAAATCGAGAGGTATTTATGAATTACTCTTCCGTACCATGCCACACACTAATAACAATCTGAATAAGTTTTATCAACAGACCTGCAGGGCCACAAATTTAATTACTTTATATTCCCTAACAATTTTGTCTAAATCTCTTACATACTAAAAAGACAACATCAGCAGCATCAAATGAAAATTCAATAATATGTCACTAGAGGTCTCCTCTAGATTCCTATAAGATTAATATCATTCTGACTCACTAACAATTTAAGTATGAATTATCTATCTCTCAGACATAGTCTGCCTACTATCTATCAAGCACTATACTCATGTCTCTGACGACAATGTCATCTCAGCTATCTATGCCTACCGCTTATAATGGATCAAACTCGTCAATACAAACTGACGTAGTTAAGTTAGATCTACTCTAGGATGGGCTGGCAATCCACAGCCTCATCCAGACAAATCAATTCCAATTCACAAATGTGTATGCCAAACATTCATACTAGATCTAGTTGCAAGTTAATATACATCTTGTCTTGCATTCTTGGGTAGCACTTCTAGCATGTGAGGCAATCCAGTCCTACAGGAAAAATTACATTCAGCTCCTCGTTCATCGTTGAATCACAACAGACAGACACTTACACTTGGTCCCTGATAAGGAATCAGGGAACAGTAGTGAACAGCAGTGGGTAAATCATACTCGAGCATATGGTTTCAGCTCCATGCCTATAATGGACATAGACATATAAATAACAGTCTTCTGATTCTTCTGGCAGAATCACGCCGACGCCTGCACAGATGGAAATTTCTGTATGGAGTAAAGAACACAGGAATGGCTACGCTTATATACTGTGCGGCCAGCTGCAAATCCCCGTCCAACTGCCTAGATTTGATTGGTGCATCCATTCGAGCTCAGCTCGCACTATTAATAGATTCTGCATGGAAGTTGGTCACGGCCTTGTACTAGAAACAGACAAGGTCAAATTAAAATGTCAAAACCATTACTAAAATCTCTAAACCCTCGTGCTTTCTACGTTTTATGTACGAATTTCTGAACGTGACTACGCGTCTTAAACTATCTAACCTTATTCACCCCTTCTCTTCCCCTGTAAGAGTTCACCAAAATCACGGGGTCGAAAATTGCACCGTCACTCCTAACTTATCCATTTATTCTATCTTGCCCCACTTTCTTTCCATCTCTAAGAAAAAGTGTTACAAAAACAAACTGTTCACGAGAACAGTTCAAGGACATTTACACTGGTTAAAATCAACGAGACCGTGAAATAAACAAGTCGTGACCCAGAACGACACTTATAGTCTTAACCTTGACAGGGGGCTTTAGTGATACATGTTGTGATTAGTGTTTGATTTTGCCGATGATCTTACTCAGCCCTTTTTGTGGTATCTGCTGTAATAAGTTATAAATAAATCTTCATTATTAAATTTACGCAATATCGCTTATGGGTGTGTGTGTGTGTGTGCGGGGAGGGAGAGAGAGTGCGAATACCAGGTTGGTGTAAACAAAAAAACAAAAGGTGACAAAGGAATAAAACCATGATAAGTGGTGGTGAGGGGGGGGGGGGCTAAATGAATGGAGGACGATTTATGGGGTAAATAAGGCAGCCACTGGCTTGTTCAAAAGCATACCGCATAATTCGAAGTTGTCTGGAAATGGATTCCTCTGAACAAAGAAATAACCTTTATTATGCTGTTTGCCCCATTAGGTAGTCCAAACGGCCCCGCTAAGGGTCCAAAATCCTATTTTGGTATAATTTTAGTCCAACATTACAAGGCTACCGCTGCTGTAGGAGTGTTGTGACCCACATTGTTAATGTAAAGAAGTGTCCATTTTTGAAGCTGCTTTATTTATAAAAAGTGTGTTAAACACTTAATAATTTGTTGTTGTTGTTGTTTTTATAGGTACACGTATGTGAGTGTCTTCGTGCAATGATATAGATGAAGAAAAAATAATGATTTGAAAAGAAGCTTTTGTTATGTTCATGTTTCTGTTTTGTTCGGTGTTAAACTGCTTTTTAAAAAGAAAGGTCTAACACCAGCCTGTGTATAATGAAAATTTGGGGCTGGGGTATAAAATGTTGAGGCTCAGGCAGATTATATATCACCTGTGGAGCTGACAATGAGACAGCCTGTATAATCACTTCCTTTTTAAAACTAAGGTATACTGAAAGTACAGTGTATATGTGCATTATTATGTTAAAAAAAACATGTGTGGTTAGAAAATACAATTTATAATATCTGAAAAATTAAATCCAGATTGAGACAATCATACCAGCAAAATATGGCTTAGATTGGTCTTGCAAATTCTTTAGCTGTGACGTCTTTTACATGATTTAAATATAATGTATTGATCTAAATCACTGATGTTCAAATTTGCCTCTTCGTTGCTCAGATATGTATGATTTTCTAAATTCAATGCTAAATGCTCAGTGCTGCAATAAAGGTACCTTCCAAATCCAAGCATTAATTTACAGAACGCATTGTTAACCTGTGAATTGTGTCAATAGATAGACAGACAGGTGGATGGATGGATGGATGGATGGATGGACGGACGGGCGGACGGATGGATGGATGGATGGATGGACGGATGGATGGATGGACGGACGGATGGGCGGACGGACGGATGGATGGATGGATGGATGGACTCAAATAATGAATCACGGCTCATTCCGTAATGGCCACCAGCGCCTTCTGAAAATCCCATCCAATCAGTATCGTGTCTGGACATTGGTCAAAGGAGACTGTGGAGGTGCTTCGATGTCACGGTAGAAACAGGTCTGATCTATACAGGTCTATTTCCAAGACGAGTATGTGGCAAGTAGATCTAGTTCTCTGACTATATATATACCAAGGATAGTACAAGGCGAGAAAATCTGTTTCTATAAGAGAAATCAAAATGTTGGTACATGTAGTAGTAGAGTCTAGTAGACAGATGTACACGTCTCGTGGTACTGGTGGGCCTTCGGTCTAGATCGATATAGCTGTGATTTAGGCTACCCTCTGAACGAATTAGAAGTGCAATTCATTGCTTTAAAAATATATATTCGCTTGCAACTCCAAGGATATATAAAAATTACACAAGATGATTAAATCAGTTGACTTAACGTACAAGAAATTATTTGGAAGATGTGGTTAAGCCAATGCATATAATATCTAAAATCACAGATAATGATGCAGTTTGTTTTTCCAGCAGATTTATACTGCTGGTTTTCCTCAGTCAGTTAGGTGTACGATGTGTTCACCATCTTTGCCATTTATGGGTAGCTTACTTCAGAAGGGAATACTTGAAACTTTATCAGTATCTTCTAGGTTATAGACTTAAAATCTGTGCCTATCCCAGTCAAGTTGTTTGGATTCTTCTGGTAGCCATGTGACAGCTAGGTGGCTACGATTGTACGTATAGAAATTTGAGAACTGTTAATGAAAGAGCCAATGTTCCTGGAACTTTTGACAACTACATAACATGTACATTGATTCATTTTAATGACAGTTGAAGTAACTTGAAGGACATGAAAACATTGATATTAGAAATGGTAACCACTCGTCACATGATTTGGTGGGCAAGACTAGGAGCAACTAAATTTTAGAGCAAGTTATTTAGTACTATATTATAGTAGGCCTACTGTGCTACTGATTTATGATAGTGCTCGTCTGTACAAAGATAACCCTACCTTTCCTGTCTCTGCATAGTATAAAATTTATGGTTCGAAAAAATATACTGTACATGTATAATTTAAATTAACCTTTTCCGTACGCCGCGATTTTCTCTGCGGTCCGTTCGTCGTGGTAAATTTTGTTACCAGACTGTCCCGTATAGAGAAAAATGCAGGTTATGCCTATCCGTACGTCCTGGGAACAATTGTTACCACACTGAGACAAGTGTAGAATAACACGCTTTCAGTCGGTCTATCCCTCGTGGTCACAAATGCTATCCAATGCAGCTTTCATGTGGACTCTAGGGACCACTTCTTGTCAAAAGAAACGTTCTGTGGGGTGTTTATTCTTTAAATTTATAATTGTATCACAGTGGGCCCACCACCGTGATTAGCCAGGGCGCTAGAATATGGTGCTCGCTTATAGTTTTCTTTCAGCTTCAACCTGAATGGAAACAAGGTGTGTAATTGTAGTATGTAATTGCACAAAGATGATTATACTCGTGTGAATTTCAAACGATGCTCTGTAATGTCCTCCACCCCACCTCCACGTGCAACAATCAGGTAAGTTTTATTATCTAAGGCAGCTCTCTGCCAGTACAGGAAAAGCCTCGCAGATGCTTATTTTTTTTCATATACATATGTATACATGTACAATGTATACATGTACTATCTTATTATACCCGGTCCTCACCCTGTCTTAATTGTTTTAAATTTTTGTAGCAAACTGCTAAGTACCTGACTATTATTTAGTTCGAAATTATATAGTGGTATGAGACCTATCGTTGTCATGTGCTTCTGAGCACAGCATAGTAAGAAAGCCACATTATTTTTTTCACCTCTAGATGCATACTGCAACAATGGGTCGAGGTCAGTTGAACTACACTATTACGGTGTCCAAAAAGGAAAAGTCTGAGAAAACACAGTATAACCACAATTCGGAAAGCAGTCTTTTGGGGGCAAAGACTGACGTAATGTGGGCCCAATAATTATTTCTATAACACTTTAACAGTTAACACTGCCTCATCAAACCCTACCGCACTGGAAGATAAGGCGAGAGCGACAGTGAGAAGGATAAGTACATGACTCAGTGTCAGTTTATCCTATTCCTATCCGCATAAAAAATTGAACAAAATGAATTTCAGAGGCGGTAAATGGGCTGTGTGGTCCATGAGAAAGACAATCACTTAAAATAATAGATACGGAAAGAGTCAAATGGTGAAATCAAAGTGCAATCCAGAAATGCAAACGTTTCTGATTTGGGTGCTAATGATTACAAAAATGCAAGTGATGTTTTCGGGAACAAAAATACATACAAATTATCGAAATTAAAATAATGAGCAGCAAATAATTAACATTCCTGTCGCTGTCCACACGTTGAACGTTCAACCATTGACTTATGGTTGAGGAAACTGTTCTTCAGGCTTTTCAGAATTGAGTGGGAAACATAACAAAATGTAGGACGCGAGGACCATTGAAATGACTTGCCATTTCCAATGACAGGCCTCAAAATGGGTGACCCTGAAAGAATTTCATGATTTCTTCATGTAATCTTCAGCAACAGCCTCACATGTGTGTTACATGTTGTTCCTTCCGAGGTTGAATAGCACTAGCTGAAGCTCTATCAAGTTTCATGATCATCTTGTCAGCAGTGCATATTTTCGTCACTATGTGCCACTCACTGTCCCACTCGCCAGTTAATACCTGTGCATTTATAATTATGGCTTCACATTCAAGTCAGTTCGTCAACACTCACTTGGTCGTGGGAGGCTGTGCTCACTACCAACAGCGCCCTATAGCTTCAGGCATCATTTTCTAACTGTTCCCTCAAAACCTTGGAAAAGACAGGATTTACATAACGGTGTTTTATCAAACAATACACTTTCCGTCGGAGCAGAAATGAAAACCAAGTTCATACGTGGTCGATTTCGAATATCTGATATTTTATAAGGGGGCAAAGTAATACATAAAATGAAGAGATTTGCATATTTTGTTACATTATGGGGCCATAAAATTAAACAATACACTGAGAAATAATCATCTGTTCATATTACAGACATTTCTATTGGTACTGTCCGTATAAAACTAAGTCATAAATCAAAAACTAAACACAGCAATATTACCAGAATGTTGCCCAGTCGATATTGAGGCTTGGAAATCGCCCATAAAGATGACCCGGTTACAGATTACAACAAAGAGACACAGTTTACTGCAACCAAAGAAGTTACATAGCTGATGTTAAGGCTTTTCTCACTTTCATTTTTTTTTTTTCACAACAAAGAATGAGAGGTTTGGTCGTCCGATGCCACTGTACGTTATTCTTAGCGCCCCATATAACACATACCACTGAAATTTGATCTCCTCAAAAACCATTATTGCTTGCGTTTCAGGAGGGGTTTGGTGGGTGGGACAATAGGGTCATGTCTTCAACTTGTGTCCCCCTTTATATGTTTGGGGAAACCTGATGTCGACAGCGTGATTGTTTCACTCTTTACAGTATCTGCTGCATGGGAACATTTTTTACCACGACGTACGGACACGTTGGATTTAGTAAATCTCTTCTTTGCTAGTCTGGTAATTTTTGTTCCCACGACGTACTGTAAGGGGTACCGAAAAGTAGGAGTAAATAAAACCCGCTAAAACAAACAAACATTCACTTCTATAGCACCAGACGAATCCTCTGATGAAACGGAAAAGGTTAATTTAAAATCAAACACCCAATTTTTCCCCAGACATCAGTTGCGTTATTGTTCTCAGTGATTGCCACATTTTTTTTTTTTAAGAAGGGGTGAAAGGACTGTGATGCAAATAATCAATAATGCAAATATGTAATTTGTTTAAACACTGCAGCGACGTATTGCAGTACTGAAGTGCTAAGATAAGAACCTCGTGAAATAGTGAGGTCTTTGTTCCTCCAGGGCCTTACCATAACTTTTTACTTTTGAATACAGTCCGTGTAATAAGAGTGAATAGTAATAAGGGTGAAGTCTTTCATTATCGCTTGAGGTTAAGCTTTATTTCACTTAATAAAGACACATCATACCTGAAACGAAAACAAAGCAGAAAACATCGATAAGACATCTAGACAAACAAACATGAATACATTCACCACATTCTCCCCCACCAAAAGATAAGCAATCGTAGCCATACATATACATCTTTCACACACCACGTCTATTTCTATACCGGAAGACTGCCGGACTAATTAACTTAAATAATAAAGTCAAGACTTAGATCATCTTAGACCGCTTCTGAGGTTGTAAGGCCGTATGAAGGGTTGATGTTTCTCCAGAGGTTTCTCCTTTGTATGTTTATCCGGAGATCCAGCTGGAGGTGTGAGGTCAATAGCTTATATATATATAGTAGAAAAAACGGGGATTTAAAATGTTGTCGCTATAGGCAAAGTTCTCGTTATTAGCAGTGTCGTTAAACATGATGGTTGTTACGAGTTGGGTATTAAGGAATTATAGGTGTTACGACTGCATTTAAAAATCGAGAGGTTTTTAGGACTTACACGTTCATACCATGCCACATACTAATAACAATCTGAATGGTTTTTATCGAGACCTGCAGGGCCACAAATTTATTTACTTATTATTCCCTAACAATTTCGTCTAGCTCTTACATACTAAAAAGACAACATCAGCAGCATCAAATGAAAATTCAATAATATGTCACTAGAAGTCTCCTCTAGATTCCTAAAAGATTATATCATTCTGTCTCACTCACAATTTAAGTATTACTTATCTATTTCTCAGATTATATCATTCTGTCTCACTCACAATTTAAGTATTACTTATCTATTTCTCAGATATAGTCTGCCTACTATTTAACAAATAATATTCTAATGTCTCAGACGACAATGTTATCTCATTTATTTGTGCCTACCGCTTATAATGGATCAAACTCGTCAATACAAACTGACGTAGTTAAGTTAGATCTAGATCTGCTCTAGGATGGGCTGGCAATCCCCAGCCTCATCCCGACACATCAATTTCAATTTACAAATGTGTATGCCAGACATTCATGCTAGATCTAGTTGCAAGCTAATATACATGGAAGTCTTGCATTCTTCGGTAGCACTCCTACTGGAAAATTAAGGTCAGCTTCACGTTCATTGTTGAATCAACAGGCAGACACTTACACTTGGTCCCTGATCAGAAATCAGGGAACCGTAGATAACAGCAGTGGATAATTCTCACAAATAGCATATGGTCTCATTTCAGTGTCTATAAGGACATAGACATGAATATAACAGTCTTCTGATTCTTCTGGCAGAATCCCGCCGACCGCCTGCACAGATGGATATTTCTGCATGGAGTGATCAAACATAGGAATGGCTGCGCTTATATACTCTGCGGCCGGCTGCAAATTAACATGTCAAAACCCTTCCTAAAGTCTCTAAACCCTCTACGTTTTATGTACGAATTTACTATCTCCCTTTACTCACCCCTTCTCTTCCCCTGTTAGAGTTCATCAAAATCACGGGGTCGAGAACTGCACCGTCACTGCTAACTTATCCATTTATTCTATCTTGCCCCACTTTCTTTCCATCTCTAAGAAAAAGCGTTACAAAAACAAACTGTTCACGAAAACAGTTCAAGGACATTTCCGCTGGTTAAAATCAACGAAACCGTGACAAAGAAACAAGTCGTGACCCAGCACGACAATTACAAGATTAACCCTGACAATGGTCCACTGTATATAATTTAAATTAATTTAAAATCAAACACCCAATTTTTCCCCAGACATCAGTTGCGTTATTGATCTCAGTGATTGCCACATTTTTTATTTTTTTTTAAAGAAGGGGTGAAAGGACTGTGATGCAGATAATCAATAATGCAAAGATGGATACTCTTCATATATATATTTTTTAAATTTTGGTCATGCTAGTCAAAAACAGGGATGTAGAAGAATCATTGACGGGGACACTGAAATCACAAATATATCGCACTTTCATTGCCTGTGCACATTTGCCAGGCAAATATGCAATGGGGCCAATATCTGATGAACACAGAAATATTGTGTCATTAGTGAGACCACAGAGTTTAGAAATATTTATGGCGAAATGTGTGGCACCATTGGTGTAAAACAGGCCGCTGAGTTTTACAACATTTGTGATGCATTTCCTGAAACTGGTACCTATTATAAGAGTGGAGAAAAAAAATACTTTTACTGTAAAAGTTCTACTTTCCAAGTCCAATTGAAAATGAAACAACATACATACACATTAGTTGAAACTGAGATTTTGTTGATTATTGGCTCTTCTTTAAGTACAAATTCCTTTGTCATTAATACAATGCATAACTGTGTTTTCACTCCAACTAACGAATCTAACTTACAGATTTGACCAGATGGGCCACAATTAATCTAGAGGTTGAGACACATTAAATGAAATAATAGTGCATCCAGCTTATATTCTGGAGAAAAGACTGTGAGGAGGACTGTGGATGTAAGCCTGAAATTCAATGTTTTGATTCTAAAATTGTTCGGATTAGATTGGTTACATTGTATAAAACAGGTTTTAGACAAAGATAGAATTAATTATAGTTAAGACAGACATTCAGCATTACTTCAGATGGAACAGAAACAGTAATATAATGCGAGATATCTTTTCTAATGTGATCAGCCAGAATTTGTGAAGATTAAGGATGGAAAATCTGTCACAGAATGTTGAGATTACACCACAACTCAATCAACTCAATGTAAGTTAATGTAACTTTTGATTTCCGGCACCGTGGCCGTGAAAACCAGTTTCCACAAACACGTTGACACAGGCCTGTTCAACAACGTCACTCTTCGCAGCCATCGAGGGGTAGGGTAGAGGTGCCAAAAATGATGCAATGGATAGGCTGCAGAGCCTTCCTCTTACGTGTCTGTCCTGACCAAGCGAGAAACATGCCGCGGAGGGTGGCAATGGTACAGGTCGGGGTCCTTGCACGCAGCGTGATTCTGCGCCAGTGACCAATGATAATATATTATCAGCCAACAATACAATACGCGAGACGGTGCTCGCATTTTTAATTTATGGCCAGTGAATTAATCGATTGCTGACGTAACCACACCATGTAGATCTACAGCCAAGACACGGTATGCCGTGGAACATAAATTACACACACTTGAGCCGTGTGGTGTGCCCAAAGAGGAGTATACTATACTGTGCCCACCTTGCTCACACAGAGCCATTTTAGTAGGCCTACGCGCTTGTGTAATGCTCGCTAAGCATCACATGACTGTATTCAAAAGTAAAAAGTTATGGTAAGGCCCTGTAGGAACAAACTTACAAATGTCATGATTCAGATGTTGTTAAAACTCACGCAGAGAGTGAGTTGTTGTTGTTTACCAGGGCCATGAGGGGTTGGCTGGTGGCCTTGAGCGGTCCTCGCCAAATTGTAGTTGGTGAGTGGATGGGTGTAGAGTTGGACTGCTGGAGTCGCGCTTGTCGGCTTTGGTGTTCGTGATTGGTGGGTAGTGGAGTGGGGGTGAGGCGGGGTGGGGACGGTTGACATTGTTAAGTGTGACTGGACAGGTTTTTGCACGTTGGCTGGCTGGTGGAGTGGTGCAGACGTGTTGCTACAATTGGAGTGGTGGGAGGTTTCGACCTGTGGGATGGCTGGGCTGGTTGGGCCGGCGGACTGGCACGCTGGGTGGTTGGATAGTGTATGGCATCGTGTGGCGTTCGGGTTTGGTGAATACAGACGAGAGAAGCATCGTTTCGTGAAGTATCTCCGGTTGGCCAGTGCCTGAACTGTGTGGTCTGAGGACAAGAAGTCCTTGCTAACGGACTGACTGAGCTCTGGAAAGACGGGTCTGAGTGGGCTGACCTTTGAAGGCCCGCGCTGCGCTGTTTTGATGTTCGCGCCTCCCGGTGGGCGTGGGCAATGGTAATGTATCTTGTTTGTTCAAGTATGGTGGAGATCGGAGGTGGAGAGAGAGCTACAGCCTCATGGGAAGACTGAGGAAACCCCAGCTGGCACTCGACCACGAGTGTCCTGTATGATAGATCTATTGCCATGGTATGATTGGAATGATGTGGCACATTGTTGATGAATTGAATGGTGATTGTGCATAAAATATAGTCTTTTGGCAACTGCTTAAATTACCTGCGGGCCGAGGAGTGCTTCTGTGGGCTTTGAGCGTACTGGGCTCTCCTGGCATTTGGGCCCATGTGATTTGTGGAGAGTTTGCCTGGCGGCTGGCCAGTGGCGACTCGGCTGTCACTTTGGATTGATGTCCGGTTTCGTATGGTATACCTATTTGCTGTTGATTGCAGTACCTCCATAGCTGCATGAATGTCGTTGGTTAAGTTATTGGTTGGAGTTTTTGGTTTGAATATATGCCTCTGTTGTCTTTTGTTTTGTTATTGATGTTTATGTGGGCTATGGCCTGACCGGCCTGGCATATATACGCTCTAGTTGTTTGGTGCTTTTCTTGTGTGGTTGTGTCCGGGTGTGAGTTGGCTGCCTCTCGTGCAGTCGTAACATCCCCAGGACTCTAGCTCTGCTCGTGACATCTGGAGGGGACCCCACTGACATCTGAAGAGGACCCGTCACCTTCTGACATCTAGAGAACACTACTATCATCGGAAGAGGACCCCGTCAACAGCTGCAGGTCTACCACTCTAAGACTCCACTGTTATTTATGTAATTTTTGTAGTTTATAGTTTTGTATACTGCTGATTTTTTTTTTGTTTCTCCCCCACATGTCTGGCATGTCCTCTCGTCATTGATCCTGGGACCACTACGAGGGACTGACAGCTAGCATCAGGAAAAGACAAGACCAGCGCTGTGGACCAAAGGAAAGAGCCAGTCCATTTTGCCCAGTTAAGTGAACCATCTGTATTTGTCTTCGTTTGAGGGGTTCGTCGTTCCAGCTCCCCTACTTTTGACAGGCATTATTTTTTCTTTTGTGTTAGATTAGATAGGCGGGAGGTTGGAAGGGATCGAGACTTAGCATACCTCTTTTTGCCAGACTAGCAGATCTAGATGGCGTTTAAAACGGATAGGAGATACGCTTTGCCTTGAATAGTTCTGTAGGGACCTGTTATTCGTATAGATTGTTAGCGTTTTATCTTCCTCGTACTTTTAGGAAGACGTCTCTCTTGTGCTTTTCTTACCTTTCTGTACATAGTTTCAGGTTAGCCGGGTCTGTTGTCGTTCGTGATTTCTGTTAGTCTAGCGTCTTATTGTAATTTATCGTTCGTTCTGTTACTCTAGCGTCTTGTTTGTAATGTATTACCTTTTTATATATTCATTATATCGTATTTCTCTTTCTTGGTTACACTTATTTTTTTTTTTTGATTACATACTTCCATTGACTCACGTGTTTTGACACGTTGAGCGGTTTTTAGAGGTAACTTGGCTTGGTGAGAGGGAAAAGTTTTTAAGAATTAACCCTCCTGTGCTGTAGAGTGACAACACTGTTTAAGTGACAACTATTATTGAATTGTTGGAATCCGCGCAGTGAGTACACTGCCAGTTCTTGCTAATTATTAATTTATACCGATCTCGTCTTTAAATTGACGGGCTCCCGAGAGGACAGTATTAGACTGTTTAGAGAGGTGACCTTTTTTTTGTGTAGTGATGAATAGTGAGTATTGGTTTTATTGTCGGCTGGTGCCGCCGCCCGAAGGAGCAATAAATTGTCTCAGGGGAAGAGTCTGTATCAGTGTCGAGGTGATATCAATATAAGAGCTATGTAAATTATATATATTGAGGATACTTTTTTTAGTCGTCTGCATATGACGTCGACCCGAGGAGAGCAATAATGAGATTGCCTCGTGGGATGGATGATATTGGTATTTTTCGATTATTTGAGAGATGTTTGGCAGTGGTAACGTAGTACACTGCGTATTCGTGTTTTGAGAGATATTTTGCAGTGGTAACAGAGGACACTGCGTGTTCGCGTTTTGAGATATTTTGCAGTGGTAACAGAGGACACTGCGTGGTCGCGTTTTGAGATATTTTGCAGTGGTAACAGAGGACACTGCGTGTTCGCGTTTTGAGATATTTTGCAGTGGTAACAGAGGACACTGCGTGGTCGCGTTTTAAGAAGTTTTGGAGAAGTATGGAGTTGTTTTTTTATACAACCGATTATGACTATGGTTTTCCGCGTTTCGTGGACCATCTAAAGTAATACCAGATGTGATTATATACCGAGATGACTGTGACACTTGACGTGTGCATGGCTTGCGTACGGAAACGGCGCATTAAATTAACTGCTATCGCTTCGTGTCATCTCATCTATACCGGATTGGATATTGAAAAGATTTAAGTGTAATGTTATTTGAGATCTAGATTATTGTTGAATGCAAGAAGCGCTATATAATTCTTAACTCAAGACGAGGGCTACGCGGACTTTAAACGAGAACATCAGATTAATTTATCTTAAGGACGCTTCTGTTAGTGTTAATTAAGCTTAACTATGCCGAAATTATTAGTTGTGATAGACCCGGAAATTTTGTTCTCCTATTTAGGTCTGTCATATGTACTGGCGTTGGATAGGATTAGCACCTCATTCAGAGACCGAGGGATGGTTTCACATATTGTTCACCCATTGTGAACACTTTTCACCTACCCCTGTGCTTTCCTTTGTTCCAACAGCTATTTTACTGACGTCGACCCGTATTTTGGCCACACCAGACGTTGTTGCCCAGGGTCGAGGACGAGAGATCATGGCAGACCAGGAGTCCAGATCCACTAATGCCATCGATGCTACTATAGTTATCTTTTCTTGAGTATTATTCATTGTATGTATGCATTCCTGATAACATTCGCACAGGATCAATGTTGTACTCTAAAATTTTCGAGTTATGATTGTTAATGTCTACGTATTTAGAGGTAAGATTTAATCCTCAGAGAGATATATACTTTTGGACGGAACCTTAAGATTTTCATGAAGTTTTGTCCATCAAGGATACCCGTCCTGTAGGGTTTTTTCAACTTTTGTAGTAGTCTTAGTTATTACCTAATTAAGTTCACCTTCGAGCAATTTCTCGACTCATGCTTTCCCCTTACGATAATCATTTATATCGTTAAAATTGCAAATTTTAACTGGGGTGGGGGATGTGTCATGATTCAGATGTTGTTAAAACTCACGCAGAGAGTGAGTTGTTGTTGTTTACCAGGGCCATGAGGGGTTGGCTGGTGGCCTTGAGCGGTCCTCGCCAAATTGTAGTTGGTGAGTGGATGGGTGTAGAGTTGGACTGCTGGAGTCGCGCTTGTCGGCTTTGGTGTTCGTGATTGGTGGGTAGTGGAGTGGGGGTGAGGCGGGGTGGGGACGGTTGACATTGTTAAGTGTGACTGGACAGGTTTTTGCACGTTGGCTGGCTGGTGGAGTGGTGCAGACGTGTTGCTACAATTGGAGTGGTGGGAGGTTTCGACCTGTGGGATGGCTGGGCTGGTTGGGCCGGCGGACTGGCACGCTGGGTGGTTGGATAGTGTATGGCATCGTGTGGCGTTCGGGTTTGGTGAATACAGACGAGAGAAGCATCGTTTCGTGAAGTATCTCCGGTTGGCCAGTGCCTGAACTGTGTGGTCTGAGGACAAGAAGTCCTTGCTAACGGACTGACTGAGCTCTGGAAAGACGGGTCTGAGTGGGCTGACCTTTGAAGGCCCGCGCTGCGCTGTTTTGATGTTCGCGCCTCCCGGTGGGCGTGGGCAATGGTAATGTATCTTGTTTGTTCAAGTATGGTGGAGATCGGAGGTGGAGAGAGAGCTACAGCCTCATGGGAAGACTGAGGAAACCCCAGCTGGCACTCGACCACGAGTGTCCTGTATGATAGATCTATTGCCATGGTATGATTGGAATGATGTGGCACATTGTTGATGAATTGAATGGTGATTGTGCATAAAATATAGTCTTTTGGCAACTGCTTAAATTACCTGCGGGCCGAGGAGTGCTTCTGTGGGCTTTGAGCGTACTGGGCTCTCCTGGCATTTGGGCCCATGTGATTTGTGGAGAGTTTGCCTGGCGGCTGGCCAGTGGCGACTCGGCTGTCACTTTGGATTGATGTCCGGTTTCGTATGGTATACCTATTTGCTGTTGATTGCAGTACCTCCATAGCTGCATGAATGTCGTTGGTTAAGTTATTGGTTGGAGTTTTTGGTTTGAATATATGCCTCTGTTGTCTTTTGTTTTGTTATTGATGTTTATGTGGGCTATGGCCTGACCGGCCTGGCATATATACGCTCTAGTTGTTTGGTGCTTTTCTTGTGTGGTTGTGTCCGGGTGTGAGTTGGCTGCCTCTCGTGCAGTCGTAACATCCCCAGGACTCTAGCTCTGCTCGTGACATCTGGAGGGGACCCCACTGACATCTGAAGAGGACCCGTCACCTTCTGACATCTAGAGAACACTACTATCATCGGAAGAGGACCCCGTCAACAGCTGCAGGTCTACCACTCTAAGACTCCACTGTTATTTATGTAATTTTTGTAGTTTATAGTTTTGTATACTGCTGATTTTTTTTTTGTTTCTCCCCCACATGTCTGGCATGTCCTCTCGTCATTGATCCTGGGACCACTACGAGGGACTGACAGCTAGCATCAGGAAAAGACAAGACCAGCGCTGTGGACCAAAGGAAAGAGCCAGTCCATTTTGCCCAGTTAAGTGAACCATCTGTATTTGTCTTCGTTTGAGGGGTTCGTCGTTCCAGCTCCCCTACTTTTGACAGGCATTATTTTTTCTTTTGTGTTAGATTAGATAGGCGGGAGGTTGGAAGGGATCGAGACTTAGCATACCTCTTTTTGCCAGACTAGCAGATCTAGATGGCGTTTAAAACGGATAGGAGATACGCTTTGCCTTGAATAGTTCTGTAGGGACCTGTTATTCGTATAGATTGTTAGCGTTTTATCTTCCTCGTACTTTTAGGAAGACGTCTCTCTTGTGCTTTTCTTACCTTTCTGTACATAGTTTCAGGTTAGCCGGGTCTGTTGTCGTTCGTGATTTCTGTTAGTCTAGCGTCTTATTGTAATTTATCGTTCGTTCTGTTACTCTAGCGTCTTGTTTGTAATGTATTACCTTTTTATATATTCATTATATCGTATTTCTCTTTCTTGGTTACACTTATTTTTTTTTTTTGATTACATACTTCCATTGACTCACGTGTTTTGACACGTTGAGCGGTTTTTAGAGGTAACTTGGCTTGGTGAGAGGGAAAAGTTTTTAAGAATTAACCCTCCTGTGCTGTAGAGTGACAACACTGTTTAAGTGACAACTATTATTGAATTGTTGGAATCCGCGCAGTGAGTACACTGCCAGTTCTTGCTAATTATTAATTTATACCGATCTCGTCTTTAAATTGACGGGCTCCCGAGAGGACAGTATTAGACTGTTTAGAGAGGTGACCTTTTTTTTGTGTAGTGATGAATAGTGAGTATTGGTTTTATTGTCGGCTGGTGCCGCCGCCCGAAGGAGCAATAAATTGTCTCAGGGGAAGAGTCTGTATCAGTGTCGAGGTGATATCAATATAAGAGCTATGTAAATTATATATATTGAGGATACTTTTTTTAGTCGTCTGCATATGACGTCGACCCGAGGAGAGCAATAATGAGATTGCCTCGTGGGATGGATGATATTGGTATTTTTCGATTATTTGAGAGATGTTTGGCAGTGGTAACGTAGTACACTGCGTATTCGTGTTTTGAGAGATATTTTGCAGTGGTAACAGAGGACACTGCGTGTTCGCGTTTTGAGATATTTTGCAGTGGTAACAGAGGACACTGCGTGGTCGCGTTTTGAGATATTTTGCAGTGGTAACAGAGGACACTGCGTGTTCGCGTTTTGAGATATTTTGCAGTGGTAACAGAGGACACTGCGTGGTCGCGTTTTAAGAAGTTTTGGAGAAGTATGGAGTTGTTTTTTTATACAACCGATTATGACTATGGTTTTCCGCGTTTCGTGGACCATCTAAAGTAATACCAGATGTGATTATATACCGAGATGACTGTGACACTTGACGTGTGCATGGCTTGCGTACGGAAACGGCGCATTAAATTAACTGCTATCGCTTCGTGTCATCTCATCTATACCGGATTGGATATTGAAAAGATTTAAGTGTAATGTTATTTGAGATCTAGATTATTGTTGAATGCAAGAAGCGCTATATAATTCTTAACTCAAGACGAGGGCTACGCGGACTTTAAACGAGAACATCAGATTAATTTATCTTAAGGACGCTTCTGTTAGTGTTAATTAAGCTTAACTATGCCGAAATTATTAGTTGTGATAGACCCGGAAATTTTGTTCTCCTATTTAGGTCTGTCATATGTACTGGCGTTGGATAGGATTAGCACCTCATTCAGAGACCGAGGGATGGTTTCACATATTGTTCACCCATTGTGAACACTTTTCACCTACCCCTGTGCTTTCCTTTGTTCCAACAGCTATTTTACTGACGTCGACCCGTATTTTGGCCACACCAGACGTTGTTGCCCAGGGTCGAGGACGAGAGATCATGGCAGACCAGGAGTCCAGATCCACTAATGCCATCGATGCTACTATAGTTATCTTTTCTTGAGTATTATTCATTGTATGTATGCATTCCTGATAACATTCGCACAGGATCAATGTTGTACTCTAAAATTTTCGAGTTATGATTGTTAATGTCTACGTATTTAGAGGTAAGATTTAATCCTCAGAGAGATATATACTTTTGGACGGAACCTTAAGATTTTCATGAAGTTTTGTCCATCAAGGATACCCGTCCTGTAGGGTTTTTTCAACTTTTGTAGTAGTCTTAGTTATTACCTAATTAAGTTCACCTTCGAGCAATTTCTCGACTCATGCTTTCCCCTTACGATAATCATTTATATCGTTAAAATTGCAAATTTTAACTGGGGTGGGGGATGTGTCATGATTCAGATGTTGTTAAAACTCACGCAGAGAGTGAGTTGTTGTTGTTTACCAGGGCCATGAGGGGTTGGCTGGTGGCCTTGAGCGGTCCTCGCCAAATTGTAGTTGGTGAGTGGATGGGTGTAGAGTTGGACTGCTGGAGTCGCGCTTGTCGGCTTTGGTGTTCGTGATTGGTGGGTAGTGGAGTGGGGGTGAGGCGGGGTGGGGACGGTTGACATTGTTAAGTGTGACTGGACAGGTTTTTGCACGTTGGCTGGCTGGTGGAGTGGTGCAGACGTGTTGCTACAATTGGAGTGGTGGGAGGTTTCGACCTGTGGGATGGCTGGGCTGGTTGGGCCGGCGGACTGGCACGCTGGGTGGTTGGATAGTGTATGGCATCGTGTGGCGTTCGGGTTTGGTGAATACAGACGAGAGAAGCATCGTTTCGTGAAGTATCTCCGGTTGGCCAGTGCCTGAACTGTGTGGTCTGAGGACAAGAAGTCCTTGCTAACGGACTGACTGAGCTCTGGAAAGACGGGTCTGAGTGGGCTGACCTTTGAAGGCCCGCGCTGCGCTGTTTTGATGTTCGCGCCTCCCGGTGGGCGTGGGCAATGGTAATGTATCTTGTTTGTTCAAGTATGGTGGAGATCGGAGGTGGAGAGAGAGCTACAGCCTCATGGGAAGACTGAGGAAACCCCAGCTGGCACTCGACCACGAGTGTCCTGTATGATAGATCTATTGCCATGGTATGATTGGAATGATGTGGCACATTGTTGATGAATTGAATGGTGATTGTGCATAAAATATAGTCTTTTGGCAACTGCTTAAATTACCTGCGGGCCGAGGAGTGCTTCTGTGGGCTTTGAGCGTACTGGGCTCTCCTGGCATTTGGGCCCATGTGATTTGTGGAGAGTTTGCCTGGCGGCTGGCCAGTGGCGACTCGGCTGTCACTTTGGATTGATGTCCGGTTTCGTATGGTATACCTATTTGCTGTTGATTGCAGTACCTCCATAGCTGCATGAATGTCGTTGGTTAAGTTATTGGTTGGAGTTTTTGGTTTGAATATATGCCTCTGTTGTCTTTTGTTTTGTTATTGATGTTTATGTGGGCTATGGCCTGACCGGCCTGGCATATATACGCTCTAGTTGTTTGGTGCTTTTCTTGTGTGGTTGTGTCCGGGTGTGAGTTGGCTGCCTCTCGTGCAGTCGTAACATCCCCAGGACTCTAGCTCTGCTCGTGACATCTGGAGGGGACCCCACTGACATCTGAAGAGGACCCGTCACCTTCTGACATCTAGAGAACACTACTATCATCGGAAGAGGACCCCGTCAACAGCTGCAGGTCTACCACTCTAAGACTCCACTGTTATTTATGTAATTTTTGTAGTTTATAGTTTTGTATACTGCTGATTTTTTTTTTGTTTCTCCCCCACATGTCTGGCATGTCCTCTCGTCATTGATCCTGGGACCACTACGAGGGACTGACAGCTAGCATCAGGAAAAGACAAGACCAGCGCTGTGGACCAAAGGAAAGAGCCAGTCCATTTTGCCCAGTTAAGTGAACCATCTGTATTTGTCTTCGTTTGAGGGGTTCGTCGTTCCAGCTCCCCTACTTTTGACAGGCATTATTTTTTCTTTTGTGTTAGATTAGATAGGCGGGAGGTTGGAAGGGATCGAGACTTAGCATACCTCTTTTTGCCAGACTAGCAGATCTAGATGGCGTTTAAAACGGATAGGAGATACGCTTTGCCTTGAATAGTTCTGTAGGGACCTGTTATTCGTATAGATTGTTAGCGTTTTATCTTCCTCGTACTTTTAGGAAGACGTCTCTCTTGTGCTTTTCTTACCTTTCTGTACATAGTTTCAGGTTAGCCGGGTCTGTTGTCGTTCGTGATTTCTGTTAGTCTAGCGTCTTATTGTAATTTATCGTTCGTTCTGTTACTCTAGCGTCTTGTTTGTAATGTATTACCTTTTTATATATTCATTATATCGTATTTCTCTTTCTTGGTTACATTTATTTTTTTTTTTTGATTACATACTTCCATTGACTCACGTGTTTTGACACGTTGAGCGGTTTTTAGAGGTAACTTGGCTTGGTGAGAGGGAAAAGTTTTTAAGAATTAACCCTCCTGTGCTGTAGAGTGACAACACTGTTTAAGTGACAACTATTATTGAATTGTTGGAATCCGTGCAGTGAGTACACTGCCAGTTCTTGCTAATTATTAATTTATACCGATCTCGTCTTTAAATTGACGGGCTCCCGAGAGGACAGTATTAGACTGTTTAGAGAGGTGACCTTTTTTTTGTGTAGTGATGAATAGTGAGTATTGGTTTTATTGTCGGCTGGTGCCGCCGCCCGAAGGAGCAATAAATTGTCTCAGGGGAAGAGTCTGTATCAGTGTCGAGGTGATATCAATATAAGAGCTATGTAAATTATATATATTGAGGATACTTTTTTTAGTCGTCTGCATATGACGTCGACCCGAGGAGAGCAATAATGAGATTGCCTCGTGGGATGGATGATATTGGTATTTTTCGATTATTTGAGAGATGTTTGGCAGTGGTAACGTAGTACACTGCGTATTCGTGTTTTGAGAGATATTTTGCAGTGGTAACAGAGGACACTGCGTGTTCGCGTTTTGAGATATTTTGCAGTGGTAACAGAGGACACTGCGTGGTCGCGTTTTGAGATATTTTGCAGTGGTAACAGAGGACACTGCGTGTTCGCGTTTTGAGATATTTTGCAGTGGTAACAGAGGACACTGCGTGGTCGCGTTTTAAGAAGTTTTGGAGAAGTATGGAGTTGTTTTTTTATACAACCGATTATGACTATGGTTTTCCGCGTTTCGTGGACCATCTAAAGTAATACCAGATGTGATTATATACCGAGATGACTGTGACACTTGACGTGTGCATGGCTTGCGTACGGAAACGGCGCATTAAATTAACTGCTATCGCTTCGTGTCATCTCATCTATACCGGATTGGATATTGAAAAGATTTAAGTGTAATGTTATTTGAGATCTAGATTATTGTTGAATGCAAGAAGCGCTATATAATTCTTAACTCAAGACGAGGGCTACGCGGACTTTAAACGAGAACATCAGATTAATTTATCTTAAGGACGCTTCTGTTAGTGTTAATTAAGCTTAACTATGCCGAAATTTGTAGTTGTGATAGACCCGGAAATTTTGTTCTCCTATTTAGGTCTGTCATATGTACTGGCGTTGGATAGGATTAGCACCTCATTCAGAGACCGAGGGATGGTTTCACATATTGTTCACCCATTGTGAACACTTTTCACCTACCCCTGTGCTTTCCTTTGTTCCAACAGCTATTTTACTGACGTCGACCCGTATTTTGGCCACACCAGACGTTGTTGCCCAGGGTCGAGGACGAGAGATCATGGCAGACCAGGAGTCCAGATCCACTAATGCCATCGATGCTACTATAGTTATCTTTTCTTGAGTATTATTCATTGTATGTATGCATTCCTGATAACATTCGCACAGGATCAATGTTGTACTCTAAAATTTTCGAGTTATGATTGTTAATGTCTACGTATTTAGAGGTAAGATTTAATCCTCAGAGAGATATATACTTTTGGACGGAACCTTAAGATTTTCATGAAGTTTTGTCCATCAAGGATACCCGTCCTGTAGGGTTTTTTCAACTTTTGTAGTAGTCTTAGTTATTACCTAATTAAGTTCACCTTCGAGCAATTTCTCGACTCATGCTTTCCCCTTACGATAATCATTTATATCGTTAAAATTGCAAATTTTAACTGGGGTGGGGGATGTGTCATGATTCAGATGTTGTTAAAACTCACGCAGAGAGTGAGTTGTTGTTGTTTACCAGGGCCATGAGGGGTTGGCTGGTGGCCTTGAGCGGTCCTCGCCAAATTGTAGTTGGTGAGTGGATGGGTGTAGAGTTGGACTGCTGGAGTCGCGCTTGTCGGCTTTGGTGTTCGTGATTGGTGGGTAGTGGAGTGGGGGTGAGGCGGGGTGGGGACGGTTGACATTGTTAAGTGTGACTGGACAGGTTTTTGCACGTTGGCTGGCTGGTGGAGTGGTGCAGACGTGTTGCTACAATTGGAGTGGTGGGAGGTTTCGACCTGTGGGATGGCTGGGCTGGTTGGGCCGGCGGACTGGCACGCTGGGTGGTTGGATAGTGTATGGCATCGTGTGGCGTTCGGGTTTGGTGAATACAGACGAGAGAAGCATCGTTTCGTGAAGTATCTCCGGTTGGCCAGTGCCTGAACTGTGTGGTCTGAGGACAAGAAGTCCTTGCTAACGGACTGACTGAGCTCTGGAAAGACGGGTCTGAGTGGGCTGACCTTTGAAGGCCCGCGCTGCGCTGTTTTGATGTTCGCGCCTCCCGGTGGGCGTGGGCAATGGTAATGTATCTTGTTTGTTCAAGTATGGTGGAGATCGGAGGTGGAGAGAGAGCTACAGCCTCATGGGAAGACTGAGGAAACCCCAGCTGGCACTCGACCACGAGTGTCCTGTATGATAGATCTATTGCCATGGTGTGATTGGAATGATGTGGCACATTGTTGATGAATTGAATGGTGATTGTGCATAAAATATAGTCTTTTGGCAACTGCTTAAATTACCTGCGGGCCGAGGAGTGCTTCTGTGGGCTTTGAGCGTACTGGGCTCTCCTGGCATTTGGGCCCATGTGATTTGTGGAGAGTTTGCCTGGCGGCTGGCCAGTGGCGACTCGGCTGTCACTTTGGATTGATGTCCGGTTTCGTATGGTATACCTATTTGCTGTTGATTGCAGTACCTCCATAGCTGCATGAATGTCGTTGGTTAAGTTATTGGTTGGAGTTTTTGGTTTGAATATATGCCTCTGTTGTCTTTTGTTTTGTTATTGATGTTTATGTGGGCTATGGCCTGACCGGCCTGGCATATATACGCTCTAGTTGTTTGGTGCTTTTCTTGTGTGGTTGTGTCCGGGTGTGAGTTGGCTGCCTCTCGTGCAGTCGTAACATCCCCAGGACTCTAGCTCTGCTCGTGACAACAAAGACCTCACTTTTTCACGAGGTTCTTATCTTAGCACTTCAGTACTGCAATATGTCGCTGCAGTGTTTACAAATTACACATTCACCAGTCTATACTCGATGGGGAGGGGGTACGAGTACGGCATTGTTACACTGCGTAATAATAGTAATTCCACGCCACTGATAGCAAGGCGGGAAAACGCAATACGCCTACAGTCTTGCATTTGACATCGTACACGGGTACAGTGCACACCACTTATATCGACATCGCTTATATAGACATTTCTCTTTTATCGACATGATTTACAAAGTCCGGATTTCTTTCCTCTTTATTTGTTAGTAAATAGATTCTTCTATATCGACATCCTCTCCTTGTGACTTCTCTTATATCGACATGTCCACCAAACTTGCTAAGCCGCACAGCCCTAGTTTTGTGCACAAGAAATCGCTTCGTCCCTCCCCGCTCGCTCGAATCTATTATAAGAGGCGAGCCGCGTGCCTTTTGTGTGTCAAAGTCAAACGCTGGGTGCTCAGGTAAGCAGAGGAGTGGTCGGCACAATAGACTTACGAAACCATATGTAACCCGGTGGCGCCGCTGAAACTGAAAGGGAAACAAAGAGGCCTGTGTCTAGTTTGGACTGCAGTCAGCGGGGGGAAGGGAAGGCGTTGTGTGTGTGTGATACTGACGCGTTTACGCATCCAACCACGCGCTGTCTAGATCTAGTCTGACTTGTGCAGCGAACTGGTCTTGTGTTTCATACGACCGCCAGGAATCACTTGTATCAGTAATAGCCTAATCCCTGCCGTGTGTATTCTCACAAGATCTACCGAATCACTGAATTCCTTATTAAAGTTAAACTTCGGCTGCAACTTCACGACGATGTCGGAACAAAAGAAAACACGCAAGACACTCAGCATTGAAACTAAGCTGCAACCTATTGCTGAGATAGACAAGAAACAGAGCACGAAGAAAGAGATAGCCGCGAAATATGGGATTCCGCAAAGCTTGACGGGCAGGGCTAAACAAAACTGACAATTGTAAACGCCCAAACGGTCCTTTTAAGGGCCAAACAACCATAACAAACAGTTTAAAAGATAACAGAACGGGTGCTTATTTTATCGATTTTTTCTGACCAAGGGAAATAACCATCAATATTTCGATCGTGGCATGGTTGCTTCCCCTTATGTCAAAATACAGCACTATTACTTGCTATTATTGTAGTAACCCATTTTTGCAACGAAAGAACACCATCTTAAAGAGGTTTCTCTTATATCGACTTTCTCTTATATCGACACAAAATGTCTGGACCCTTGCATGTCGATATATCAGGTGTGCACTGTTAGTCTTTATCGATTGATGACGTCACACACAATACATGCGGCCAAGATAAGACAGTTTGCTGACCAGCAACTAACCACTAGTAGTATTACCAGGTCTAGGCCATTCAACGTTGCTTTTTTCTTTTACCGCTACGGTAGGGTAACTTCTAAAGAAAAAAAATAATCGAAAGATCTCATGATTCATACAGGTTCCTTTGCGTTATTTGTGTGTGTGTGTGTGTGTGTGTGTGTGTGGTGGGGAGGAGGCAAGGCGAAGAGATGTAATTACACGTATGGTATGGGGCAGACTGCAAAATAATGATTATTTCTCTGCCCAGAGGTAAACTGCACTTTCGTAAGTCGAAGTATAAATCATTTCCCGGCGACTTCGAATTATGCGGGCTCCACTGTACATGTATTATGCCTTAGAACTGCAAATGCCTTTAATTAATGATGGAATCAGGATGTTTAATCTCAGTGACGAAATACAATCATGTATTTACAAATGATCAAGGCGACGTACCTTTAATTGTCCACAAAAGAAGGTAAAATGCCATACAAAAATACATGTATGATTGTGTTGTCTAAACAAATTGCCAAGTGTCCAACAAGAAGAGTATAACGTGATGATAATTGTATGCATAGTAGTGGGAATCTGAGCCTTGACAACTGCATTTTGTGAAAATGACAAGTTTAAGCAGGCCTCTTTAAAAGCTCATCCACCCAATAATAGTCATTACATATTATAAGGACTCCTCTGTAAAGGCTGTTTGAAAGCCGAGCCTTAAATTCTACGAAATATCATTCTAAGCGGAGAGGGATGTCAAGGTGTACATGGACGGGCCGGCATAGTTCAAAAAGGATTGAACTTTGCCATAGTTGTAATACTTTTGTTGATTTTGAGCAACAACTGAAGTGAACAGAGGAAAGTGCTCGGACATTTCAAGCCAGGAAAACAAGATGCATTTCCTTCGAGCAGAATTAAAAAGTATGACAGGAAATTTCGTTGTGACATTTAAAAATCACATCTGTGTACATGTATTCCCCAAGTCAGCAGGCCAGCTAGTGCTAATAAGAATTGTAAACAGATTGATCTTGGGCAATTGCAATACCGCGTACTGCACCTATAAAATAATATAAAATACACGTACATGTATAGTAAAGCTACAATGCACAATAACAGCAGTGTGGAAAAACAATCGATCCTGCTTTCCATCAACATAATACATGTATGTATCCTGTTGTTTACCTCCTATTCCTAATGCGAGAACTTCAGAGGGACAAAATCTGGGGACATTTTACAAATACAGTGCAATCCTGATATCTCGACATCAATGGGACCGCCTGTCTTGTGTCGAGTAAAGAGAAAGTCGAAATAGCAGATTAGTGGTGGAAGAGAAAAAAAAAGGGGGAGGGGGGAGAGGGAGATCACACATCTCCGCAATGGGAAGTGTCCAATAAATAACGCAATTATGTCCCTTTTTCTTTTAATTATCGGCATATTGTCACCCGTTCCTCCAATATCAGTGTTGTGCGGAGCAGTTGCGTGGGAAAGATTTACTGATATCGGAGAAATGCTGTAGCTATCAAATGCGCAGTCCTTTACTGTTGTTGTTTTTTTTAACCTCGACCTGACTGTTTCTTTAGAAGTGATGATACCGATACACACACAGTACGGCAGTTAACCGAGAGATCTAGGTCAAGGTCTAGTATCAACGGCGCACGAGTGTTTTGTGGGGAAAAAATAATTACATGTAGGCTACTCATTCTGTAGTACTCTGTACCTTTACTGCCGTACGCTTATGCAAGGCACTCCACACTCGCGTTACTGAAGCCAAGGGTCATCCTCTGTGTCCATACATCCCCTCTCCTGCCCCTCCCCGCCAGCACCGCAAACAGAAATAAAGAGATCTTATATATGCGGGGAGTTACGTGGGCATTTTTGGTAGCACAGTAGTAGATCTAGTGCACTTGTTTTGCCGCGTTCTGGGAGAAATGTGTCGATATAAGAGGAAAGAACGGATCAACACGTCGAGTTACTGGGAAATATTTAGTAGCATTAAAGAAGGAATAGGTTGGGACTTAAAAATTGTGTCGAGTTACCTAGAATGTCGAGAAAAGCCATGTGGAGATAAATGGATTGGACTGTATTTCATTCTTGCACAAGTAGAAAAGGAATTTTGATATTGGTGAAAAGCGCACTTTTCTTCATATTTTACAGGGTGACACGATAATGATACTCAACAGAAAAGATGGCGTTTGCATCAAGGAGATTACGGGAATTATAAATGTATAATTCTGAATAATTTCCCCATCTAAACTAAGTGATTGGCATCCCACAGATCCTCAGTAAAGATTTTTAATCTTGATGAATGTTTTTTTTTCTTTCTTTTGGTAGGTGCTGAAATTGAAACTGGTAAAAAATTGAATAACAGTTACTCAGGAGTCTAGGTACCATAAATAGCTGAACTCTTTTACCATAAAAATTCAAAAATTTGGTCTGGGCCCAAGCAAGCTGCTTGGTCCCAAGAGATATTTTTAAGATTGGGCGTGTTGGTCTAGAGGCAATGTGCTCGTCTCCCATAATGAAGGTAGTGGGTTCGATTCCCGGTTGGGATTTTGGGGAAAAATTTATGTCTCTGATGTTGTTGTAGTTAGGATAGAACACCTAGTGTTCTTGGATAAAGATGAAAAATAAGAAGGCCCTTGTGCAAGTTGCCCATGACAAAGATACTTTGGCAGTTGGAAATCGAGGAGAGGAGACCCAATTAAAAAAAGAAATCCCTTCTACAAAAACACATGAAAAACTAACAAGAAAAATAAAAACAAGGAAAATGAGGTGTAAATGAACGCTAAGAGCAGTGAACCTCCAAAATTAAGACCGAAAAAATGAGATACTTTTAATGAAACAAAACAACAAATATTCCGCTGTAATGGCTGAGGACTCAGAGTGGCCGTTATTGGGCAGTGAAATTCTACAGACACAATGTACAAATTTAGAAAGTCGGAACATGTGTACAGTATGAATACATGTAGAAACATTGTAGAGTCTTTCTTGCTGTCCCATAACCGGTCATTTTTTATTAGAGATAGATTCACCATATTCTTCCCAACAATGCGCTCTGCACTGGTACTGATCTTCTCGAATTTCAACTTTCAAGATATCCTTGACATGTGCAACAAGAACACGAGCCATCCGAGTTTTTGGTCCTTATCCGAGAAAACTAAGTACTGTACAATGTACTCGATCCTGCCTACCTAGGATCAGCTCCCACCCCCCCCCCCGCCCCAAAATCTAGCCTGACTGTGCCATCCGGGGATTAAACCCGATACCTTCTGCTTGAGAGATAAGCACCTTGTCTGTAGACCAAAGTGTCCCCGCGTGCATGATATGTGTGTGTTTGGCGGGGGGTGGGGGGGGGGGTGGGAGGATGGTGACATGATGGAACAAGATGCAAACGTGTCGGAATTGGTTTTTCACCAGTGTATGTAATGCGAACGCAGGAATAGGAAAGACTTTTCACACAAATTATTTGGTTGTCTCTCTTTCTTTAAAAGTGTTGCAATCACAATAAACAGATTAATACCCTGTATTATAATCTATGTTTTTAACAAGTGTGGCATAGGAAGGAAGCTAAATAGGGCTGAAAATTTGTCCAAGGTGCAAAATTATTTTAAAGCACAAGTTGGAACAGGATGGCTGATTGGTAGCACTAGCACTGCAAAGCTTTCTAACTTTAACTTAAGAGACCAAATCTCTAGACTTCAGTAACCCACGGAAAATATATAGGGCCGCAGCAGGGCTTGGAGCAAAATTAAAATGTGGGGTGAAAATGTAGATTACATAGAAATCAACAGTATGTTTAGATTATAACAATATTAACAATTTAACAAATTCCTGCAGCAAATATCTTGTCCAAGTCCACACTTGGACCATAATAATTTCTTCGAATTTTGACGCAACTGGTGGTTTACCACCACGGTTGATGACCCGGAAGTTGATACATGTATTGTGAAAATTATAGAATAGAA
Organism: Onchidella celtica; assembly: GCA_963931925.1. Classification (NCBI taxonomy): domain Eukaryota; kingdom Metazoa; phylum Mollusca; class Gastropoda; order Systellommatophora; family Onchidiidae; genus Onchidella; species Onchidella celtica. The sequence goes on along the minus strand of OZ007584.1, from coordinate 12,360,578 downwards.
AGAATCGAATGAAATCATCGACCAGGGTGTGGTGTGGTTACAGTTCTTTTTCTTCTTCCTTAAAACTGGTTTTCTCAGGTTTGAGTATCTCACCAGTGCGCAATAAAAATCGACTCGGCCCGTGTCCCTGGGAGTTAAAAATTTATATACATATAAGGCTGTAAGAAGCGGGAGTCGATTAAATTTATAAAAACTGATAAAAACACTTGATTGTGGCCATGAGCAGATCAACCAATCTTATCACTGGGTTTATAAGTATATCTATGCAGCCTGTTCAGTAGCTAGCTCTCAACGTGTGCTTTTCTAATTTTGTCTTAAAAGAGTCTAGGCTACTGCACAATTTTAGGTCCTCCGGCAAGGAGTTCCACAGCCTCAACGTGCTCGGATAAAAAGAATATAAGTGGCCGTCAACACTGGACGATGGTATGGCATAGGTCTGGCTATTCCGCCTAGTCTTACTAAAATTAATCCCAATGTGTTCCATGGGTATATCCATCAGACCGCATCTACCTTTAAAGAAGCTGGTAATTTTATTTCTTGCCCGCCTCTCCTCTAAAGGCATCCAGCCAAGTTTTTGCATATTAATCTTGGTGTTACCCTCCTCAAATTTATAGTTGTTTGTCACGAATCTGGCTGCTCTTTTCTGTATCTATACGAACAAACACGCATTGAGGTCAGATAGCTCTAATACGGAAGAATTGGTGGTTTACCTCTGTAGGCGGTAGGTAATTGCACCAGTTTTATTTAGATTTAGACTCTAGATCTAGTTTTGTCTCTCTGTTGTGTGTTCACTCTAAACTGTAACGTAAAACAAAGTGACTGTCCGCCAGTGCCACGCTTATTCGGAGACGTCTGCCAAAAGATCAGAATCTTATTCGCAGAGATGGATGTTTGGTATGTGATTTTTATTTAGGAAGAGCTCCTTAAAATGGCGTTCGGTTTCAGAGCTATCGATGAAACTTTCAGAAAAACATTTTTGATGGCGAGAGCTGCCTATGGGATACAGAATCGCCCAAGTCAAGTACCATAACAAACTAAACAGGTGAGAACCAAAGCCCTCTGAATTTTAGTGACTGATAAAAGTCTAGAAAGATCAGATTAACTTCACATAGGCCTGAATAGACTGAAAAGCTGAAACGAACAATTCCTTCTCTTGACGAGTGAAAGGCCAGCGGCAGCCACCCATGCGTCCATCTCAATCACATGACGAAAACAAACGATGCGCATCACTCCTCATTCAGAAAATGGACCAGTAGATGTATGTATAAACAAACAGCATGTCGAGGGGGAAACTTGGAAAGCCAGGAGAGTTTGTCCTCCACTGCCGCTCATTCCTTTTTTTTTATTCCAAAAACCTACCAGGAATAAACTCGTCTGCCGAGTTTGGGAGGGGGGGGGGGGGGTCGTGAAGTCTAGACTCTAGAGTTAAAATTGTGTCTAGGATTTTTTAAAATTTAAATTTTTATTAATTTTTTTAGATGAATTACATGTATTAAATTATTAGCCAAATTTGTGGGGTGTGAAGTCACAGAGAAAGTCAGACAGACTAGAGCAAATAAAAATGAATTAAACTTCCATTGAAACAAAAAATGTAATAAAACAAAACATGTCAAATAGATCCAGGTTAACATGGAGAGAGATGAGCAGTTCAGCTCACACTGACTAAAAGAAATGATTTACATTTCTAAAATTTGATTTATATTTTTATTTCTGTCCCGTTCAGTGAAAAGGAATTTAAATAAAAGGAATAGGAATAAAGTAATCTGGAGCACATTAGTAACATGGATCAATTTCCCCATGACATCAATTTTACAAAATCCTATTAAATTCAAAAAATTCCTAAAAATGAGCAATCCTAGGCTAAAAAAAACATGCATCAGGAGCTCTTCATCGCGCTGACAATAACGCGAATTTAAAAGTGACTGAGGGGTCACATATTGTGTCCGGTCAAGGCCTGCTTGTTCTGCACATCGTTTGAGTGGACGTAGTCTATCATGACTGTTGTGTTGTGCTGACTTCGTCTCGTGTGTCAGGCCTACACCAGAATTAATGCTTTAGACGCCTGCAATGGTAGATCTACGAACTTTGATTATCGATTGTCGATGGATGCTTTCGTTTGGAATTCCCGGTTGCTTGGTTCCGTGTGTACTGTGAACATGTTGTGCGGACTGATTTGACGTGTTACTGCCGTTACGCAAAACCTAGAATCTAGACCAAGGTCAAGCATGCCCCCTAAATCTGTACCGATACAAGTTGTCCGGCTACTAATAATCATTGTACTAGATCTAGTTCAACCATGAAGACGGTTACTTTAGTTTATAGCGGCCTGAAGGGGGCCCACCTCAGATTGTTCTACGTTTTTTAGTTTTCCAGCATCAGTATCATCGGCACCCATGGCGCTGTATTGCACATGCTGGCCGCTTGATTATTCTGGGTGATCGACTGGCCGATCGGCTTACCATGGCCGTTTTGACAGGGGGTACGTAGATGTTGGCAGGCGGTATGTGAAAAGTAAAAAACACAAAAATGTCAAATATTAGGACGTAAAAGAAGTCTTCAAGACTTGCCCTTTTGAAGATGATATTGCTGCTCCTTGTGGTTCGTGAAATATATAACGATGAAGAAGTTCGGTAGACTTTAAACTGCTTTTTCGAGGAGTAAAAAGATTGTTTTCTGCCTATTAATTATCATTAGGGAGATCTATTTTCTTATCGGTTGCCAAGTTTCATTCATATTGGTTATGAAACAACATGGTACGAGGGCATACAAGAGAATGATCCTCTTTCACACACTTTCCAAAAATTGACCCGCCGGCAGTGACCTAATTCAGGCACACAGAAATACGCCCGAGTGACATTGTTACTTTGCGCCATCGCAGACTGCGGAATGTGGGAGAACTTGTCCATAGTAGACATCACAATACCATGAAACTCCCCATCTGGATCTGCGAATAAGATCAGGATCTGCGAATAAGCACTTCGCTGCCAGAATTGGCCAATAAAATTTCCCCAAGGATTTCATTTTACCCAACAGCATCGATAATATTGTATTGGGAGTGATCTCCCCAGATTGAACCCATCTTCATATTCCTCCCATATTCCCACAGTGCACATATTGAAAACAATGGGACCATTTGAAAAGTAATTGGAAATATTTTTCTAGATAAATTGGAATTTCATTGATTAAATCAATATCAAGTACTTATAATCACAGACATCTCCGAGAAAAATCCTGGTTTTTTTATTAGGCTATTCATGGGTGCCAGACCTCTGGTATATTATATACCGGATATCCGGTTTTACTTTTTCTCAAAACAATTGATATGAAGAATTGAAAAACACCAGCAAAAAAAAAACAAGAACAAAACACCCTGCTTAATCACAAAAAAAAAGTGCAAGTTCGCCGAATCCGAGATATCAGCTTTTTTAGCATTTACCATGTCCAAAGGCACATGTAAGGCTACCGTTGTGTTCTGGTTAATTCGACATTTTAGATCAAGCGCTTCACATGCATCAGCTGCTTTTTATTGAACTGACAATTTACAATGCCAAATTAAAAAAGTTAGTGAAGGGTCACAAGACGACGTACTGTGTCTGGTCAAGACCCACTTGTTCCGCGTGGCGTTTCATATGAGTGAACGTAGACTATTATGTGTTGCGCTGACTTCGTGTGTCAAACCTAGATCTACACCAGAAATGAATCTTTTGATGCCTGCAGTGGTAGATTTACTTGAACTATTATTGTCAATTGACGATGGATGCTTTCATTTGGAATGTCTGGTTGCTTGGTTCTGTGCGTATTGCGAACGTTGAATATATGTTGTGCGGACTGATTTGACGTGTTAACTACTGTTACTCAAAAAGCTAGAATCTAGATCAAGGTCAAGCATCCCCTAGATTTGTACCGATACATGTTGTACGGCTACTAATAATCATTGTACTAGATCAACCAGATGACGGGTGTTTTAGTTTATAAAGGTCTGAAGGGGCCCGCCTCAGGTTCTTGTAGTTCTCTGATGTCAATATCATTGGCACAGCCGGATTTCACCCCATTGTCCAAAACACAGTTCTTATATATAATATACATCAAGTGTTAGTGAGAGGGTACAGGTCTGACCCTTCTATTATAACGACGGGGACCGTAAGGAGTGTGAGTGAAGCAACAGCATACTGCTAAAGCTGTGTTTTCATGGGTACGGAACGAAAAAGTCAAAACTCCAATTAAAGTATGTAATTCTATTTTACTATTTGATAGGTTTTTGACTTTTCGTTTGCCACTTCCATTTCCGTACACACAAAAATCCTGCATAACGGTGTTGAATTGAAAGGGAGACAACAGGATCTATTTTATTGGCTCAAGGGACATAAATTATACACGCACAAAAGTCATGGTTACATGCTTTGTCCATTGGGTGTTTGTGATGGGGTCCTACAAACTTATTGGAGAAATTGTTCCATATTCAGATTAACAAGGAAATATTCATCTTGTAGAACAAAAACTGCTGCAGTCACCACACATTATATAATATGAACAAGGAAAGTTGTAGGTGTGCACAAAATACTTAGTAACCGTGGTATATTATATTGTGACATGTAAAGTGTTTTGTTCTCTAATAATATTTGAAATTTGCCTTTAGTTTATGGCATTGGTTTAAGTTTTTAGTTTCATTTACGGTTATAGTAATGTTTATTTCAGAAGAGTTCCTTCACCATTTAACATGCTCCAGCACGGGGTAGTGGCTAACAAGAAATACTAACATCTTCACTACTCAATCAGGAGACCGCAGGTTTAATTCTCCACTGGGCACAGTGGTATTTTTTTTCCTGTCAGGTTAGTCTTTTTTGCTAGCTCCTCTCATTATTAGGAATTAGTCTGTTTTAGTTTCAGGATTTGCAAAATCTGCATTGTAGGGAAACTGATCACATTGTGAATTTGCTTCGGATTACTTCCATTTTATTTAATACTGTTCATTGAAGAGAAGAGTTGCTAGATTTTAGAAATAAAAAGGCCACTAGTGTTTGCTAACATTATCCGCGGATATCTGTGCCACTTTGAATCCTAACCAGTTGATTTTCCCTCTATGATATTGTTGGTCTCCTAAGCTCAGATAAATGGTAGAACACTCAGCACCAGTACACTTTTGAACAGGAATATATTTTTTTTTGGAGCCTAGCGCATCAATCACATGGTGATGCCACTCCAGTCACAGGGTTCATCGGGTTAACGCATTCCTGCGAAAAAATTAATCACACACCCAAGTTTTCCAATGGCATATTTTGCAATACTCAGTGATTCAGATTGCCCTTTTGTCCTTTATTTTTTTTTTTAGGAAGAACAAAAATGGACAGAACTGCAAATGACGCAAGGATGGAAATTGCATTTCTTCTGCTTGAGTTTGATCAAAATTTCCTGTCTTTCGTTTTGTTTTATTTTTTTAAATTGTCATGATATTGATAGGAACAAATTGAGTAGCAAAAAAGGGCATTTTGTGAATGTGACACTGACAACTTAGATCACTGCATTCATTGTGCAATTGCGCATATTGGCAGAGAAATCCAATTCTTGATAAACTCAGAAATGTTTTGGCTAACTTCACTCTTTAGACCAAACTTAAAACAAAATAGGAAAAAATAATTGATTTCCATATATATGGATTGTAATGTGGGTGGCCTAGTTCTTTAAAAGAAGCCTGTCAGTGTTAATGAGTGTCACAGGATTTGTAATCCATTTTCTCAAACTTTCAAGAACACTGCAAGGGTCGAAGAATGGTAAAAAAATGTACTTTTGAAACATGATTCCTTTCAAAACTTGAAGTTTCGGTTGGTCTTAATTCCATTAATACATTTCTTGAACACAAAGCACTATACAAATTAAATACAGTCTCTTCATAAAGAAGAGCAATTACCAATGAAACTGAGATTTTGATTTCATTATATTTCATGTTCAGATTCTTAATCAACTGTTATTAATTTGTTATTAATTACATGTGAAGTGAAGCTCCATACTGACGACCAGTTGGGTCTTATCCAATCCAAAAGCTGGGATATTTGTTTTAGGTGAAATAATACTGATTTTCATTTCTTTCAATTGCTTATCCTGTATGGCTTGTATTGTGTTCTGAAGAAAAGACTGTTTGGACTGGGGGAATTCAGATGTCAAGCTTGAAATTCAAAACATAGTTTCTTAATCTTTTGTGATTAGACTTGTTGCAAGGTTTTAATCAGGCACAGAATTAGTGATAATTAGGAGAGACATTCAGCATTTTACATCAGGAGGAGCAAGGAAATGACAGTCTATGTGTTTTCTTGTGTGATCAGTAAGAATTCACAAACATCAATAGGGATGGAATATCAGGAAAATAGAAGATCTGAATAAAATGTTTTTTTTTTTTTTAATGTGTTCGTGAGAAAATATCGATGAAACATCCTGGTTTTCCAGCGACATCAATTGCAAACCACATGTGATAATACCAATTTTCTTTTCTTTCAGTTTCTGAGTCCACACTTATATTATTTTGTACTCTGGAGAAAACATAATGGACAGTGGATGCGAAGCCTGAAATTCAATGCATAGATTCTGAAACTTTTGGGATTGGACTGGTTGCATGTACGTTGCACCACAGGAGGACAGAGATTATATACTGATGTTAGGATAGAATAGGAAAGTGACCCTGTTTTTTGAAAGGGGATCATGGTAATTTGGCACAAAGATCAATAATGGAAAATTTGACACAGGATGTTGAGATTATGCAACGAGAACAAGAAACATTTGATTTGCTGAATGATATAAAGGAAGAACCATGTGATCACGACAACGGGAGTTGCCAAAGTGTGAATGGTGTCATTTCAGATCAAGATAATAAAACTGAATTTTTAGATCATAAAGATATAACAATTGAATCTGTGGACCTTTCTCATGGTGATATGCAAGTAACTTTGTCATCGAAAGGATCAGTTTCTAATTGTTTGACTGTACGGAAATGTGAGAAAAATGAAGACTGTGTGGCAAACGTTACACTTGAAAATGGGACTGACAGAAAGGATAGGATATCAGAAGTTGCAGGTGTGAAGAAAGAACAATCTAATAATTTGTTTGTCAGTGATAGTAGTTATGAAGACAGCCATGTCTTAAATGGTGATGAAAAGGTTGAATTATTAACCAGAACAAGTGAATGCTTAGCTGTAAAACTATGGGCTGTGTGTGAAGAGCTTAAAGAGGAGAAGGAGTCAGAAATAGACTTAGCCCTGATGAAAAGTCCCAACACCCTGAAATGTCATACATACCGCAGGGCTAACACTAGTAACAGTCCTACAGCACGGATCATAAAAGTGGAACCTGAGTCAGGAAGTGAAAAAAGCGGTAAGTACAGTTATTTTATTGTATTAAATTCAACTAAGAAAAGAAGCTATCAGTCCTTCCAAAAACAAAGAGCAGAAGATAAGCAGATGCCTTTTGAGTGTTGCATTTGTGGATCATTTTTCATACACATATATTATATGTCTGAACAGACATGTTATCTAGAGGACAAACACTGACATTGCATGACATATGACAAAAGCTTCTCAAACACTTGAGCAACAAAGCCTATATTATACTGTACTAAAAAGAAGATAAAGATAATATACACACGGAATGTTGTCATAGGTCTTCACCACTTGTGATGAATCTGTGGTTTGGTAAGGCTTTGTCATAGTGAAATCGAGTCCAGATCTAGTAAAATACTCTTAAAATAGATTTCATCAATTGCATGTTGAAAACCCTTTGTCAGGGGCTATACATCTCACTTGATCCATTTCGGCTACTTTTTTGTTTTCCCTTCCTGTAGGTTTTTCTTTTTCATCAAATTTGGTGAGTATTTTGCCACTTCCAAATCTTTGGCACATTGACCATTGCTAAGTGATTGACAGCCAGATCTGGTAAAAGGGGTAAAAGTTGTAGCTGATTGTAAAAGAAGGTAGAATACAGTAATAGTGAGAACAAAACAATTGCAATATGAAATAGAAACATGTATAGGAATGTATGTGAAGCATGTGGATTAATTAAAATGTTAGACTGTTTTCCCTTATGAATGATCAGAGAATGAGCTCTCAGTAGTCTCTTATTTGTCTTCCCAGAGACCTTTTCCTGTGACATGTGTCATCGGGCTTTCCTTGAACACAATTGCTTGTTGAAACATATAAGTAAATATCACTCTGAATACTCCAGGCAACAACATAACTTACAAACGACTGAACAGAAAAGTTTCCATATGAAGAAAAACAACACATCTATTCCCAGAGGTAGTGGAGTGAATAATTCCATCTCAACCCAAAGTGGCATGGAAGTTCAGAGATTGGAAACTGACAATGTGAACTGTGTTATCTCTGGCCCAGCAGAAAATCATTCAACCGGAGAATACACTGGAAAGCAGATTCTTCAGGATTGCAATGTGTCCAGCATACCTGATATCAAACAATTTGAGGGCAATCCAGTGCCTTCCAAAACTTTTGTTACAGCTAACAAATATTCAGATTCAAAAAGTGGAAAGAAACCTTTTGAGTGTGATGTTTGTGGAAAAGGTTTTGCTAAAGGAGGTAATTTACAACACCACAAAAGGATGCACACAGGAGAGAAGCCATTCAAGTGTGATGTTTGTGCTGCTGGTTTTGCTTCTAAATTTACGTTACAATGCCACAAAGGGATACATACAGGAGAGAAGCCTTACAATTGTGATGTTTGTGCTGCTGGTTTTACTTCTAAAAGTAGTTTACAATCCCACAAAAGAATACATACTGGAGAGAAGCCTATTAAGTGTGATGTGTGTGGAAAGAATTTTGCTCAAGGATATGTTTTAAAAACCCACAAAAGGATACACACAGGAGAGAAGCCTTTTAAATGTGATGTGTGTGGAAAGAATTTTGCTCAAGGATGTGTTTTAAAAACCCACAAAAGGATACACACAGGAGAGACGCCTTTTAAATGTGGTGTTTGTGGAAAAGGTTTTGCTTCTTCGTGTAGTTGTCTAAATCACAAAAGGGTGCACACAGGAGAGAAACGTTTTATGTGTGATGTTTGTGGAAAAGGTTTTGCTTCTGGAGCTCATTTACAACGCCACAAAAGAATACACACAGGAGAGAAGCCTTTTACGTGTGATGTGTGTGGAAAGGGTTTTGCTCATGGAAGTGATTTAATACGCCACAAAAGGATACACACAGGAGAGAAACCTTTTCAGTGTGACATTTGTGGAAAAGGTTTTGCTTCTGGAGCTCATTTACAACGCCACAAAAGAATACACACAGGAGAGAAGCCTTTTACGTGTGATGTGTGTGGAAAGAGTGTTACTCGAGAATGTTATTTAAAAACCCACAAAATGATACACACAGGAGAGAAGCCTTTTAAGTGTGATGTTTGTGGAAAAGGTTTTGCTGAAGGAATTTGTTTGCAACGACACAAAAGGACTCACACATTAGAGAAGCCTTACAAGTGTGATGTTTGTGCTGCCGGTTTTGCTTCTAAAAGTACGTTACAAGGCCACAAATGGATACATACAGGAGAGAAGCCTTACAAGTGTGATGTTTGTGCTGCTGCTTATACTTTTAAAAGTAGTTTACAATCCCACAAAATAATACATACAGGAGAGAAGCCTTTTGAGTGTGACGTGTGTGGAAAGGGTTTTGCTTATGGAAGTTCTTTAAAAACCCACAAAATGATACACACAGGAGAGAAGCCTTTTAAGTGTGATGTTTGTGGAAAAGGTTTTGCTTCTGGAGCTCATTTACAATGCCACAAAAGAATACACACAGGAGAGAAACCTTTTAAGTGTGATGTGTGTGGAAAGGGTTTTGCTCATGGAAGTGATTTAATACGCCACAAAAGGATACACACAGGAGAGAAACCTTTTCAGTGTGAGATTTGTGGAAAAGGTTATGCTAAAGGAAGTCGTTTACAACACCACAAAAGGATGCACACAGGAGAGAATGCTTTCAAGTGTGATGTTTGTGCGGCTGGTTTTGCTTCTAAAATTACTTTACAATACCACAAAGGCATACATACAGGAGAGAAACCTTATAATTGTGATGTTTGTGCGGCTGCTTATACTTCTAAAAGTAGTTTACAATCCCACAAAAGAATACATACAGGAGAGAATCCTTTTAAGTGTGATGTGTGTGGAAAGAGTTTTGCTCATGGAGGTTATTTAAAAACCCACAAAAGGAAACACACAGGAGAGAAGCCTTTTGAGTGTGACGTGTTTGGAAAGGGTTTTGCTTATGGAAGTTCTTTAAAAACCCACAAAATGATACACACAGGAGAGAAGCCTTTTAAGTGTGATGTTTGTGGAAAAGGTTTTGCTTCTGGAGATCATTTACAATGCCACAAAAGAATACACACAGGAGAGAAACCTTTTAAGTGTGATGTGTGTGGAAAGGGTTTTGCTCATGGAAGTGATTTAAAACGCCACAAAAGGATACACACAGGAGAGAAACCTTTTCAGTGTGAGATTTGTGGAAAAGGTTGTGCTAAAGGAAGTGATTTACAACACCACAAAAGGATGCACACAGGAGAGAATGCTTTCAAGTGTGATGTTTGTGCGGCTGGTTTTGCTTCTAAAATTACCTTACAATACCACAAAGGCATACATACAGGAGAGAAACCTTATAATTGTGATGTTTGTGCGGCTGCTTATACTTCTAAAAGTAGTTTAGAATCCCACAAAAGAATACATACAGGGGAGAAGCCTTTCAAGTGTGATGTGTGTGGAAAGAGTTTTGCTCATGGAGGTTCCTTAAAAACCCACAAAAGGATACACACAGGAGAGAAGCCTTTTAAGTGTGATGTTTGTGGAAAAGGTTTTGCTTCTTCGGGTAGTTGTCTAAATCACAAAAGGATGCACACGGGAGAGAAACCTTTTAAGTGTGATATTTGTGGAAAAGGTTTTGCTCGTGGAATTGATTTAAAAACCCACAAAAGGATGCACACAGGAGAGCAACCTTTTAAGTGTGATGTTTGTGGGAAAGGTTTTGCTCAAATAAGTCCTCTACAAGTCCACAAAAGAATACACACAGGAGAGAAGCCTTTTAAGTGTGAGGTTTGTGGAAAAGGTTTTGCTTCTTCAGGTAGTTGTTTAAAGCACAAAAAGGATGCACACGGGAGAGAAACCTTTTAAGTGTGATGTTTGTGGAAAAGGTTTTACCCATGGAGCTGTTTTAAAAACCCACAAAAGGATGCACACAGGAGAGAAGCCTTTCAAGCGTGATGTTTGTGGTAAAGGTTTTGCTCAAATAAGTGATCTACCAGTCCACAAAAGAATACACACAGGAGAGAAGCTTTTTTAAGTGTGATGTTTGTGGTAAAGGTTTTTCTCGTGGATATAATTTAAAAACCCACAAAAGGACTCACACAGAAACAGAAGCCTTTTAAATGTTTGATGTTTGTGGAAAGGGTTTTGTTCAAGGGTGTTATTTAAAAACCCACAAAAGGACAGGAGATAAACCTTTTAAGTGTGATGTTTGTGGTATTCTATTGCGCCACAATAGAATACACACAGCAGAGAATTCTTTTATGCGTTACATGTGTGGAAAGGGTTTTGATCAAGGATGTGATTTAAAAACCCACAAAAGGACTCACGCAGGAGAGAAACCTTTTAAGTGCGATGTTTGTGGGAAACGTTTTGCTCAAATAAGGCATCTACAAGTCCACAAAAGAATACACACAGGAGAGAAGCCTTTTAAGTGTGATGTTTGTGGAAAAGGTTTTGCTTGTGGAGGTGATTTAAAAGGCCAGAAAAGGGTGCACACCAGAAAGAGGCCTTTCAAGTGTGATGTTTGTGGTAAAGATTTTGCTTCTAAAAGTAGTTTACAATACCACTAAAGAATACATACAGGAGAGAAGCCTTTTAAGTGTGATGTTTGTGGAAAGGGTTTTCGCTCATGGAGGTTTTATAAAAACCCACAAAAGGATAAGCACAGGAGAGAAGACTTTAAGTGTGATGTTTGTGGAAAAGATTTTGATCGTGGGTGTGATTTTTTAACCCACAGTACGATGGAACACAGGAGAGGAGCTTTTTGAGTGTGATGTTTGTGGAAAAGGTTTTGCTAAAGTAAGTCATTTAAAACTGCACAAAAGGATCCACGCAGGAGAGAAGCCTTTCAAGTGTGATGTTTGTGCTGTTGGTTTTGCTTCTTCAGGTCAGTTACAACGCCACAAACGAATACACGCAGGAGAGAAGACTTTTAGATGTGATGTGTGTGGAAAAGGTTTTGCTCTTGGAGGTGATTTAAAAATCCACAAAAGGATACACACAGGAGAGAAAACTTTTAAGTTTGATGTTTGTGACGCAGGCTTTATTCGTACATGATGCCAGTTAACTGCTCACAAAAGGCCAACAAAACAATACAAACATCAGAGAAGCCTTCCCATTGTGATTCTTGTTGTGTAGGTTTTGCTGCTTTTCGTTCTTTACAGGCTGAGAAAAAAAATATGTGTACACACAAGAGAGAAACCTTACAAGTTACAAGTGTGATATATATGTGGAAAAGGTTTTACTCTTATAGATAATTTAAAAGTCCACAAAAGGACACACACAATAGAGGAGCCCTACAAGTGTGACATTTGCGTGGTAGCATGACGTTTGGAGCACCAACATTTTTAAAACATGACATTTGGAGCACTGCCTAAATCTAGGTTAAATTGCAGTATGACATTTGGAGCACTACCAAAAATTAATAAAATTTCAGTATGACATTTGGCGCACCTTTACCGCTGCTGGTATTCGATTACATTTTCACAGACTCATATCAACATCAAGTCGGAAATCTACTGAAAAAAAATTTCCATCTTTTACACTCAAAAAAAATTTGTTTTGCTCATCATCATCATCATCATCATCATAAATTAGGTGAAAAAAGACTGGTCTATAAATGATGTCGATGATGATAGTGTTGTTGTAGTTGTTTTTTTTTTTTTTTATTATTATTATTTTTATTATTATTACAGGTATTATTATTTTAGCATCATTATTATTATTGTTGTTGTTGCTGTTGTTGTCCTTGTCCATGGCCACTGTTTGTGGGGTTTCTGATCTCTGTGTCCAATTCCCTCCACAAAACTGTACTATTGTTTTTGTTGGGTCCCACGAAGCTTATCTTCCCTGAGGCCTTCGACAACAGTGTGAAGTCTCGTGTAGATTATTTATTTTGTTCAGCCACTTATTAAAAAAATAATAAACCAAAAAAAGAAAAAAAAAACCCAATAAAATAAACATTATTAATGCGCGCCTCTTCAAGAGACAGTCCCAAGCCTGTATAAACGCAGAGGGAAAATGTTTATTATTAAAAACATTTATTCAAAACGCGCACGGTTCTAAGATTTTAACGCAAAAAATGTGAAATATAAAACCGATCGTTGAATAAATATTGACTATTTAACATGAGTCTTTGTTCAGTTATGCTTACAATAATCCATTTGGATTCTAATACATGTATATCCTGACATCCAAATAATTTCAAAATAATTTTGTAAGTTTTAAAACGCTCCATCAAACACTTTGCCAACGTTAACTAGTCGCTATTCATCTGGAATTGACTGACGGAGAGTTTATTAGGCCTATAAAGAAACTTTCTATCCCTGTGGTACCCATCGCAAGTTATTGCAAAATATCCTTAGAGTATGCGATAGTCAACAGGTTGATTAAGTATTAATCGATAAAATCACAGCCCAAATTCTAGTGCTCCAAATGTCACATGCCAGCTTTCTTTGAACTAACTTAGTGCTCCAAATATCACATGGCGGCTTTCTTTGAGTTTGATCTGCAGTAGTGCTCCAAATGTCATACAACCATTTGCGTGTAGGTTTTGCTGCTTTACGTTCTTTACATGCCCACAAAAGAATGCATACCAGTGAGAAACCTTGCAAGTATGATGTTTGTAGTATAGGTTTAGCTCGTCTATCCTGCAAAAGAACACACGTAAGGGAGAAAAGTTAGGAGTGAGATGTTTGTAGTGGCTTAGCTCTGGCACACCTGTTGCAACGCCCAAAATAATGCACATTACAATTGTGATGCTTATGGTGCAGGCTTTGTTTAATCGAGTGTTTTACAAGTCCACCCCTCCTCCTCCTGCCCCCCCCTCCCACCCCACCCCATCTCCTCTCCCACCCCCCCCCCCCCAAAAAAAGAAGAAGTCGTGTTAGAAAAGCCCTTTATGGTATAGACGTGACTGATAAAAGTGCTTCACGACGCCACAAAAACATTCACACATGAAGAACCCTAATGTAAAGCCCCCCACACACGTTCAAGTCCGGCGTACGGCCTCGCCCAGATTCTGTAAAACTTATAAAAAACTGAACGTGTGTGGGCGATTTCATACAGCCGGGATCCGAGTCAGGACTTAAGCCAAAATATCGGGAGGCGCCTGAAAAATTATGTAAAGCCAATGGCTTGACACAGTAGACTCAAAATTAAAACGTACATGAAAATCTTTTTTTGGCCATTTTGATGACAAAATCGGGAAAAGTAGTAAATTTACCATCGATTTGATACCAAACACCAATTTCGTACGATGGATAGAACTTTTTTTTTTTTTTATAAATTACGGACCTTTCATCAATTCTCACACCTAACTCCGTTCCCCTCTCTCTTTCTCTCTCTCTCTGTGTATCTCCCTCTCTCTCTCTCTCTCTCTCTCTCTCTCTCTCTCTCTCTCTCTCTCTCTGCCGTTCTGCTTGTCTGTGTTTGGTGGGGATAAAAAGAGAGATAGATATTCAGAGAGAGATTTTTTTCTCTTAACCTGTGCGTCCCCGCAAAAATGACCGTGAGGCCGTGCCTATAAACAAAGTAAACTCATTGTATCGTTGTTGCCGTTGCATTCTACTCATACCTAATCCTTGTCACATGCATGTGACATGTATCGATAATTTTATGTTTTAATAAGTCAGTGAATTTGTTAAGTGAATCATTCAATCCGGTCAATAAAGTGTGATTTTAAAAATCTTGCCTTATCTTATTAAAAAAACAACAACAATAGAAACTCTGTTAAAGACACCGATGAAATATAGCTGATAGATACAATGTACTCAACCGGCTACATCAGGGGTCCCCAACTCCCTGTCTTTCGGCCGGTACCACCGGTCCGTGGATCATTTGGTACCAGGGTGCAAAGAAAAAAAATTGTGATTTAAAATATGGTTATTTTTCTTTCATTAGCAGTGTCTACCCAGTCTGCAGAAAAATTTCATGTATAAAAAAAGTTGGGGACTGCTGGGCTAGATGATCCAGCGGTTAGAACCGCTATACCGGAACCGGGAGGTTGGGGGTTCGAACCCCGGTCGGGTCACACCTAAAATTGGCAATCCAGTGGCTTGTCTTGCTTCATCATCAAAGTGCAGGGATTGGTCGGGTCGGTGTCAGTATACTGTGATTGGGAGGGATATGTGAGTTTTGCTACACTTCGTAAAATGTCCAAATAGCAACGTTATTTAAATAACCAACTTGTTGTGGAAGTGACGTTAAACCCAAGTCCAATATACTCATCCCCAAGTAGTCCTCTGCAAGGCAAGTATAAAACAAATTGCCCTGCATGTCTCTAGTATCAGTCCACCTAAAGCTTGAGGTGAGATGCAGGTTGAAAATTTCAGGTCTTCATAATTAATTATTATGACCAGCCTGTGACTAGTGTGACAAAAAAACCTCAAGGTTGCTATCAGCCATTCATGGGGGGACACTGCTGTCCTCATCACTGTATTTTCCCCTCGATCAACGGTGTGATAAGTCTCAAAAGTTTTAAGTACTTGTCGTCGTGCATTCGCAAATTAAATAATTACGAAAATCACTTGGATAAAATCTTAACTCATTCAATAAATTGATGTGACTGTGGGTCGCTCGATCCAACAGCCACTGTTTGACTCAGTATCGTTTTTTGATGCTCACTTTCCGATTGGGAATGGCTGAACATACGATTCCACATAGGGCCTGTTGGTTGTGAGACATTGTGAACGGGCTATGGTCCGAAATGAAGTGTTAAAACTACGTATATCAAGAGTTGAGGGCACTGTTTTCAAGTGTTTTGTGTATCAATTGTGAGAGGATGAACGACTTTCTATTTTTAATGTGCTTTCATGGTAACTCTGGTGCGTGAGTGAGGGACGGCCACTCATAGTAGTTTATGGACACTTGGCCGAGTACCATTAATTGGATTGTTACCCTTGTAATACTAGCGCGGGACCCGTTATTCACATCACGGTGAAAAGCGCGCATTTTTGATTGGTCAGTTGGAAATGTTGACCACCGGGCTTCCAGCTCTTATATCATGGCTTTAAGTTTCTTACAACTCGCTCATTCGTTGTTATCCACCGACAGAAAGACGGGAACCCGAATTCATTGTTGAGAGTAGGCAATACCCTATCGGTACAAAATAGGTACTCATGATAACGTTTGTTATCAATGGAGATACGTCGTATTAATGGACGAAAGTATCCCGCACAAAATTGTCGAATGTTGTTAGTCCTGACACTTTGAAAATTTATATTAAAACTATTACCGGGTTTCTGGTATAAGTAGTCAGTTAGAATTGTAGCAGCAAGTTTCTACTTTATAATGGTACCAATTTCGTTGTGCTTTGATGCACAGGTCCTATTGAAATAATTAATAAGAGGATCTCGGATTTAAAGTAAACCACGAGTTAGACGCATGTTATCCCCGATAAATCCAACCTGGGTCAAATTTATTCAATTATTGCTGGAGGGGACGTTAGAGTAATTTCTGCAGTTTACTGGGATACCTAATTGACTTTTGTGTGCACCCTTTTAACCGTACTGTAAATTCGATTGTGTTAGGACCCTAACCGGTTATGTTGTTCGGCTGGACTCAATGTCCGAGCCTTTCACTTGTGCAACACGGGCTACGTAATAGCTCTCCCGGACGTCCGCGCTGGCTCATAAATAAGATGCGAGTTCGAGTGGTCAGCACACTCCATCATAGACGCAGAGACAAGAGCCGACAGCACAGTGAACCCAGCCCAGCAACCCGGGCCCGTAGCAGCTCAGAGGCTTGCCGACGCTTGCCATCGCCACCCCGCCCCATAAGGCATGTAGCGGTAGCGCAGGACCCGGAGAGACTTTGGGTAAGTTGGAGACTATTATATTAGAAGTGACTTTAATTTGCGCACCCCCCCCCCCTTTCTTGGATGCCGCGTAGAGAATGCTGATCTACAGAGACCATTATGAGTCCGGCTCAACGGTAATTGCCATTGTCATTAGACGTGTCGGATGCGCGATGCAGCGCAGTGTCTTGATATTGCGACTTTATTGTCAAAGTTAACGTTTGCGGTGCTAGATGATAATGATGGCTCGCTAACCAAGCTGTCACGATTTGCTTGTGTGCATATAGTGTATGTGTAGCATTGCCTTGTTGTGGTAGGCAGTGAGGATTTCCTGACATGTTAAGGTGGATGACTTATGTTATAGCGAGCGGCACTACACACTTGATTGTATTACGGGTAATTGTGTACCTTGCCAGTACCACTATGCTATAGAGAGCAGTGTGATTGTGATTGCGTGTCTAGTGTTTAAGATGTGTAATTAATTACATGTATTGGAGATGTATAATATTAGTTGGGCCTCACATGAGTGAGCCCCAGGATTGTCCTATGTGCGGCGGTGGATGAACAATGTTTCAGTGAGTCTACACATGTTGCAATGAGTCTCGCCGATATATATATATATATATATCATGTGCATGTATTATTGTTATCCAGATGTATTATGCTTCTATGAGTTTCGTAAGTGTGTGAAGGACAGTTTCATTTTAAGGAATGTACACATTACTTTATGTATCTAGTGGTGTGTCATACACATGTTAGCCTGGCGGCATAGCTCCGCGGCTAAGGTCAAAGGGCATGACCCTTCAGTATCGATTGGGAAGGGAAGTAACTAATACAATAGCCCTGGGGCGGGTTAGCACTAATAATGGGAGTGGGCCTATGAGGATGGCCTGCATTGGGATGCAGCGTCTGTGTTATGGACGGTCAGTGGGCCATGTTGGCCACTGCGTTATTAAATGGAATGGCCACTCTGGATGTGCTGTACACCGGCTCAGTGGAGCGAAACTATTGTGTTCTTGCCCCTTCATTCGTTATGTCCCTCATACTTTGATTAGTATATTAGTTTGTGTTGCCAGTGTACTAGGAAACTCCTTGTGTATATGATATAGCCACTTGTAGTTGTTATTCATTAACCTTAGCGCTATTTTATTCCATGCATACATATCCAGTTGGTTATTGCTTAAATTCTATATTATATTGTTGTTGTTTGATTTAATACTTAATACTATTACTATGTATGTCCACCATTGATTGCCTGATTAATGTTGTCATTATATCCTAATCATATTTTCGTCGTTTTCTCTTGTTCCAGCTTATGGCTGGTTGGGCTTCTTTTGTTGGGCTTCTTTTTCTTGGCTTCTTTTTCTTTTTTTTGTTTGGTAGTGATACCTTTGTTAGGCTTTTTGAATAAATAAGATTGCCAGCAGAACCCTGTGTTTGTTAATCCTGTGTATCCTTAAGGGAGTTACTATTGAACCCACGCAGTAACCACGTTACCCCCACTGTTAGTCCCCCCAACATTTTCTGGTGTCAAGAGGTGGGATACACAGAAGGGTTAGTTTGTAGTGTAGAGAACCCAGCCGTGGAAATTTTTAGCTTGAAGCCCAGCCAGCCAGCCAACCCCTGCCCCACCCCATAGGAACCAGGGAGCCATGAAGACCAACGCCCTCCAACATCAACTCAAGATTCAGGACCTGTATCCCAGTCCTGTGTACACCACCCATCACACTGCAGTCAACAGGGACCCGTTGCGGGTATTTCATCCCGCAATCTACACGTATCCGCAACATCCGCCCCCACAGCCTGCGTCGACCAGTGTCTGGTACTCCCAGCCCACCACCCTTGCTAGCCACCTGCAGCCCGACCGGACCCTCAACCTGGGATGACAACTTCCCAGCGCCTACCTCCTGTGCGAAGGTCCAGCCGCCCACACAGACAACCCCAGAGATTGGACCTCTGACTCTTATTAGTGATTAACATTAGACATTGACTGTGAGTGCAGAAAGAGCAGGGGAGCGCACCCATCAAGACCCCCCCCCCCCCGGGTTTCCATCAGGCCAGATGATAGACCACCGAATCCAAGGGAGCTCCGCCTCAAGATTTTAAGTTAGAGAGTATGCCCATGTTAGCTTTCTCCACAGCTTAGTTACGATGACTTTTAATGCCTATGTTGACCTTACCTTTTTCATTGCACTATTGCCCTTATAGCATATTGTCTTTTTTTGTACTGTTCGATCCTACGTTAACCCTGATAGTGGTCTGGGACCACCGTTGCAGGTCTGGGACCTGTTGTTTTGTCCATATGATGTAACTTACTACAGCCAGAGCTGAGACTGTTGTGTACATCTTCAGGATGCCAGTAGTAACTTAGCCGGCTCACGCCACCTGTTAGTAGTTATAAAGAGGATGGACCATTGTTGTACTTCGGTTCACTATGTGTAATTTGCAATTGTTCTACCCTAAGTGATGGTATCATAGCCCCTTAGAGTTTGATTATACCTTCAGTGGTCTTTTGTAAACCTTTGAATTGATGTATGTGTCACGTAAGGGACTACGTGACTTAGCAGGGGAGAATGTGAGAGGATGAACGACTTTCTATTTTTAATGTGCTTTCATGGTAACTCTGGTGCGTGAGTGAGGGACGGCCACTCATAGTAGTTTATGGACACTTGGCCGAGTACCATTAATTGGATTGTTACCCTTGTAATACTAGCGCGGGACCCGTTATTCACATCACGGTGAAAAGCGCGCATTTTTGATTGGTCAGTTGGAAATGTTGACCACCGGGCTTCCAGCTCTTATATCATGGCTTTAAGTTTCTTACAACTCGCTCATTCGTTGTTATCCACCGACAGAAAGACGGGAACCCGAATTCATTGTTGAGAGTAGGCAATACCCTATCGGTACAAAATAGGTACTCATGATAACGTTTGTTATCAATGGAGATACGTCGTATTAATGGACGAAAGTATCCCGCACAAAATTGTCGAATGTTGTTAGTCCTGACACTTTGAAAATTTATATTAAAACTATTACCGGGTTTCTGGTATAAGTAGTCAGTTAGAATTGTAGCAGCAAGTTTCTACTTTATAATGGTACCAATTTCGTTGTGCTTTGATGCACAGGTCCTATTGAAATAATTAATAAGAGGATCTCGGATGTAAAGTAAACCACGAGTTAGACGCATGTTATCCCCGATAAATCCAACCTGGGTCAAATTTATTCAATTATTGCTGGAGGGGACGTTAGAGTAATTTCTGCAGTTTACTGGGATACCTAATTGACTTTTGTGTGCACCCTTTTAACCGTACTGTAAATTCGATTGTGTTAGGACCCTAACCGGTTATGTTGTTCGGCTGGACTCAATGTCCGAGCCTTTCACTTGTGCAACACGGGCTACGTAATAGCTCTCCCGGACGTCCGCGCTGGCTCATAAATAAGATGCGAGTTCGAGTGGTCAGCACACTCCATCATAGACGCAGAGACAAGAGCCGACAGCACAGTGAACCCAGCCCAGCAACCCGGGCCCGTAGCAGCTCAGAGGCTTGCCGACGCTTGCCATCGCCACCCCGCCCCATAAGGCATGTAGCGGTAGCGCAGGACCCGGAGAGACTTTGGGTAAGTTGGAGACTATTATATTAGAAGTGACTTTAATTTGCGCACCCCCCCCCCCCTTTCTTGGATGCCGCGTAGAGAATGCTGATCTACAGAGACCATTATGAGTCCGGCTCAACGGTAATTGCCATTGTCATTAGACGTGTCGGATGCGCGATGCAGCGCAGTGTCTTGATATTGCGACTTTATTGTCAAAGTTAACGTTTGCGGTGCTAGATGATAATGATGGCTCGCTAACCAAGCTGTCACGATTTGCTTGTGTGCATATAATGTATGTGTAGCATTGCCTTGTTGTGGTAGGCAGTGAGGATTTCCTGACATGTTAAGGTGGATGACTTATGTTATAGCGAGCGGCACTACACACTTGATTGTATTACGGGTATTTGTGTACCTTGCCAGTACCACTATGCTATAGAGAGCAGTGTGATTGTGATTGCGTGTCTAGTGTTTAAGATGTGTAATTAATTACATGTATTGGAGATGTATAATATTAGTTGGGCCTCACATGAGTGAGCCCCAGGATTGTCCTATGTGCGGCGGTGGATGAACAATGTTTCAGTGAGTCTACACATGTTGCAATGAGTCTCGCCGATATATATATATATATATATCATGTGCATGTATTATTGTTATCCAGATGTATTATGCTTCTATGAGTTTCGTAAGTGTGTGAAGGACAGTTTCATTTTAAGGAATGTA
Organism: Onchidella celtica; assembly: GCA_963931925.1. Lineage (NCBI taxonomy): Eukaryota > Metazoa > Mollusca > Gastropoda > Systellommatophora > Onchidiidae > Onchidella > Onchidella celtica. The sequence continues at coordinate 12,339,192 of OZ007584.1, read as the reverse complement.
CACATTACTTTATGTATCTAGTGGTGTGTCATACACATGTTAGCCTGGCGGCATAGCTCCGCGGCTAAGGTCAAAGGGCATGACCCTTCAGTATCGATTGGGAAGGGAAGTAACTAATACAATAGCCCTGGGGCGGGTTAGCACTAATAATGGGAGTGGGCCTATGAGGATGGCCTGCATTGGGATGCAGCGTCTGTGTTATGGACGGTCAGTGGGCCATGTTGGCCAATGCGTTATTAAATGGAATGGCCACTCTGGATGTGCTGTACACCGGCTCAGTGGAGCGAAACTATTGTGTTCTTGCCCCTTCATTCGTTATGTCCCTCATACTTTGATTAGTATATTAGTTTGTGTTGCCAGTGTACTAGGAAACTCCTTGTGTATATGATATAGCCACTTGTAGTTGTTATTCATTAACCTTAGCGCTATTTTATTCCACGCATACATATCCAGTTGGTTATTGCTTAAATTCTATATTATATTGTTGTTGTTTGATTTAATACTTAATACTATTACTATGTATGTCCACCATTGATTGCCTGATTAATGTTGTCATTATATCCTAACCATATTTTCGTCTTTTTCTCTTGTTCCAGCTTATGGCTGGTTGGGCTTCTTTTGTTGGGCTTCTTTTTCTTGGCTTCTTTTTCCTTTTTTTGTTTGGTAGTGATACCTTTGTTAGGCTTTTTGAATAAATAAGATTGCCAGCAGAACCCTGTGTTTGTTAATCCTGTGTATCCTTAAGGGAGTTACTATTGAACCCACGCAGTAACCACATTACCCACTCGTAGTTCATCCAACACAATGAAACTTCAGTTTTCGTACCTCTGTGCAATCAGTCCTCGTAGTGGCGGGAAAAATTTCATAAAGCCTGGCCGCAACGTGTGTGTGCAAAATTGGAATTAAAATCTTTTCCTAAAGCCCGGATTTGGGCGAGGCTGTGAGTCGGGCTTGATCGTGCGTTGGGGGGGGGGGGGCCTTTAGTGATACATGTTGTGATTAGTGTTTGATTTTGCCGATGATCTTACTCAGCCCTTTTTGTGGTATCTGCTGTAATAAGTTATAAATAAATCTTTATTATTAAATTTACTCAGTGTAGACCAGCGGTTTTTAACACGGGCGATATCGCTTATAATGGGTGTGTGTGTGTGTGTGCGGGGAGGGAGAGAGAGTGCGAATACCAGGTTGGTGTAAACAAAAAAACAAAAGGTGACAAAGGAATAAAACCATGATAAATGGTGTTGAGGGGGGGGGGGGCTAAATGAATGGAGGACGATTTATGGGGTAAATAAGGCAGCCACTGGCTTGTTCAAAAGCATACCGCATAATTCGAAGTTGTCTGGAAATGGATTCCTCTGAACAAAGAAATAACCTTTATTATGCTGTTTGCCCCATTAGGTAGTCCAAACGGCCCCGCTAAGGGTCCAAAATCCTATTTTGGTATAATTTTAGTCCAACATTACAAGGCTACCGCTGCTGTAGGAGTGTTGTGACCCACATTGTTAATGTAAAGAAGTGTCCATTTTTGAAGCTGCTTTATTTATAAAAAGTGTGTTAAACACTTAATAATTTGTTGTTGTTGTTTTTTTTATAGGTACACGTATGTGAGTGTCTTCTTGCAATGATATAGATGAAGAAAAAATAATGATTTGAAAAGAAGCTTTTGTTGTGTTCATGTTTCTGTTTTGTTCGGTGTTAAACTGCTTTTTAAAAAGAAAGGACTAACACCAGCCTGTGTATAATGAAAATTTGGGGCTGGGGTATAAAATGTTGAGGCTCAGGCAGATTATATATCACCTGTGGAGCTGACAATGAGATAGCCTGTATAATCACTTCCTTTTTAAAACTAAGGTATACTGAAAGTACAGTGTATATGTGCATATGTTAAAAAAAACATGTGTGGTTAGAAAATACAATTTATAATCTGAAAAATTAAATCCAGATTGAGACTATCATACCAGCAAAATATGGCTTAGATTGGTCTTGCAAATTCTTTAGCTGTGACGTCTTTTACATGATTTAAATATAATGTATTCATCTAAATTACTGATGTTCAAATTTGCCTCTTCGTTGCTCAGATATGTATGATTTTCTAAATTCAATGCTAAATGCTCAGTGCTGCAATAAAGGTACCTTCCAAATCCAAGCATTAATTTACAGAACGCATTGTCAACCTGTGAATTGTGTCAATAGATAGACAGACAGGTGGATGGATGGATGGATGGATGGATGGACGGACGGGCGGACGGATGGATGGATGGACGGATGGATGGATGGGCGGACGGACGGATGGATGGATGGACTCAAATAATGAATCACGGCTCATTCCGTAATGGCCACCAGCGCCTTCTGAAAATCCCATCCAATCAGTATCGTGTCTGGACATTGGTCAAAGGAGACTGTGGAGGTGCTGCGATGTCACGGTAGAAACAGGTCTGATCTACACAGGTCTATTTCCAAGACGAGTATGAGGCAAGTAGATCTAGTTCTCTGACTATATACCAAGGATAGTACAAGGCGAGAAAATCTGTTTCTATAAGAGAAATCAAAATGTTGGTACATGTAGTAGTAGAGTCTAGTAGACAGATGTACACGTCTCGTGGTACTGGTGGGCCTTCGGTCTAGATCGATATAGCTGTGATTTAGGCTACCCTCTGAACGAATTAGAAGTGCAATTCATTGCTTTAAAAATATATATTCGCTTGCAACTCCAAGGATATATAAAAATTACACAGGATGATTATATCAGTTGACTTAACGTGCAAGAAATTATTTGGAAGATGTGGTTAAGCCAATGCATATAATATCTAAAATCACAGATAATGATGCAGTTTGTTTTTCCAGCAGATTTATACTGCTGATTTTCCTCAGTCAGTTAGGTGTACGATGTGTTCACCATCTTTGCCATTTATGGGTAGCTTACTTCAGAAGGGAATACTTGAAACTTTATCAGTATCTTCTAGGTTATAGACTTAAAATCTGTGCCTATCCCAGTCAAGTTGTTTGGATTCTTCTGGTAGCCATGTGACAGCTAGGTGGCTACGATTGTACGTATAGAAATTTGAGAACTGTTAATGAAAGAGCCAATGTTCCTGGAACTTTTGACAACTACATAACATGTACATTGATTCATTTTAATGACAGTTGAAGTAACTTGAAGGACATGAAAACATTGATATTAATGGTAACCACTCGTCACATGATTTGGTGGGCAAGACTAGGAGCAACTAAATTTTAGAGCAAGTTATTTAGTACTATATTATAGTAAGCCTACTGTGCTACTGATTTATGATAGTGCTCGTCTGTTCTGTCTGTGTGAATATTTTAAAGTCGTTGATTCTAAAGGATTAGGCTTGATTAAATCATGTTGAAAATAAAAAAGGGCCCGAATCATTAGAATAACATCTCGACTGAGAATCGTAAAATTTAGGTACTAAAATGTTAAATTGTTTCTTCGGCTCATCCCCCAGTACAAAGATAACCTTACCTTTCCTGTCTCTGCATAGTATAAAATTTATGGTTCGAAAAAATATACTGTACATGTATAATTTAAATTAACCTTTTCCGTATGTCGCGATTTTCTCTGCGCTCCGTACGTCGTGGTAAATTTTGTTACCAGACTGTCCCGTATAGAGAAAAATGCAGGTTATGCCTATCCGTACGTCCTGGGAACAATTGTTACCACACTGAGACAAGTGTAGAATAACACGCTTTCAGTCGGTCTATCCCTCGTGGTCACAAATGCTATCCAATGCAGCTTTGATGTGGACTCTAGGGACCACTTCTTGTCAAAAGAAACGTTCTGTGGGATGTTTATTCTCTAAATTTATAATTGTATCACAGTGGGCCGACCACCGTGATTAGCCAGGGCGCTAGAATATGGTGCTCGCTTATAGTTTTCTTTCAGCTTCAACCTGAATGGAAACAAGGCGTGTAATTGTAGTATGTAATTGCACAAAGATGATTATACTCGTGTGAATTTCAAACGATGCTCTGTAATGTCCTCCACCCCACCTCCACGTGCAACAATCAGGTAAGTTTTATTATTTAAATAGTTTTATTATTTGGCAGGCCTCAAAATGGGTGACCCTGAAAGAATTTTATGATTTCTTCATGTAATCTTCAGCAACAGCCTCACATACGTGTTACATGTTGTTCCTTCCGAGATTGAATAGCACTAGCTGAAGCTCTATCAAGTTTCATGATCATCTTGTCAGCAGTGCATATTTTCGTCACTATGTGCCACTCACTGTCCCACTCGCCAGTTAATACCTGTGCATTTATAATTATGGCTTCACATTCAAGTCAGTTCGTCAACACTCACTTGGTCGTGGGAGGCTGTGCTCACTACCGACAGCGCTCTATAGCTTCAGGCATCATTTTCTAACTGTTCCCTCAAAACCTTGGAAAAGACAGGATTTACATAACGGTGTTTTATCAAACAATACACTTTCCGTCGGAGCAGAAATGAAAACCAAGTTCATACGTGGTCGATTTCGAATATCTGATATTTTATAAGGGGGCAAAGTAATACATAAAATGAAGAGATTTGCATATTTTGTTACATTATGGGGCCATAAAATTAAACAATACACTGAGAAATAATCATCTGTTCATATTACAGACATTTCTATTGGTACTGTCCGTATAAAACTAAGTCATAAATCAAAAACTAAACACAGCAATATTACCAGAATGTTGCCCAGTCGATATTGAAGCTTGGAAATCGCCCATAAAGATGACCCAGTTACAGATTACAACAAAGAGACACAGTTTAATGCAACCAAAGAAGTTACATACCCGATGTTAAGGCTTTTCTCACTTTCATTTTTTTTTTTTCACAACAAAGAATGAGAGGTTTGGTCGTCCGATGCCACTGTACGTTATTCTTAGCGCCCCATATAACACATACCACTGAAATTTGATCTCCTCAAAAACCATTATTGCTTGCGTTTCAGGAGGGGTTTGGTGGGTGGGACAGTGGGGTCATGTCTTCAACTTGTGTCCCCCTTTATATGTTGGGGTAAACCTGATGTCGACAGCATGATTGTTTCACTCTTTACAGTATCTGCTGCATGGGAACATTTTTTACCACGACGTACGGACACGTTGGATTTAGTAAATCTATTCTTTGCTAGTCTGGTAATTTTTGTTCCCACGACCTACTGTAAGGGGTACCGAAAAGTAAGAGTTTTTTTTATAAAACCCGCTAAAACAAACAAACATTCACTTCTATAGCACCAGACGAATCCTCTGATGAAACGGAAAAGGTTAATTTAAAATCAAACACCCAATTTTTCCCCAGACATCAGTTGCGTTATTGTTCTCAGTGATTGCCACATTTTTTTATTTTAAGAAGGGGTGAAAGGACTGTGATGCAAATAATCAATAATGCAAATATGTAATTTGTTTAAACACTGCAGCGACGTATTGCAGTACTGAAGTGCTAAGATAAGAACCTCGTGAAATAGTGAGGTCTTTGTTCCTCCAGGGCCTTACCATAACTTTTTACTTTTGAATACAGTCCGTGTAATAAGAGTGAATAGTAATAAGGGTGAAGTCTTTCATTATCGCTTGACGTTAAGCTTTATTTCACTTAATAAAGACACATCATACCTTAAACGAAAACAAAACAGAAAACATCGATAAGACATCTAGACAAACAAACATGAATACATTCTCCACATTCTCCCCCACCAAAAGATAAGCAATCGTAGCCATACATATACATCTTTCACACACCACGTCTATTTCTATACCGGAAGACTGCCGGACTAATTAACTTAAATAATAAAGTCAAGACTTAGATCATCTTAGACCGCTTCTGAGGTTGTAAGGCCTAGTTCGTATGAAGGGTTGATGTTTCTCCAGAGGTTTCTCCTTTGTATGTTTATCCGGAGATCCAGCTGGAGGTGTGAGGTCAATAGCTTATATATATATAGTAGAAAAAACGGGGATTTAAAATGTTGTCGCTATAGGCAAAGTTCTCGTTATTAGCAGTGTCGTTAAACATGATGGTCCACTGTATATAATTTAAATTAATTTAAAATCAAACACCCAATTTTTCCCCAGACATCAGTTGCGTTATTGTTCTCAGTGATTGCCACATTTTTTATTTTTTTTTAAAGCTTGGGTGAAAGGACTGTGATGCAGATAATCAATAATGCAAAGATGGATACTCTTCATATATATATATTTTTTTTAAATTTTGGCCATGCTAGGCAAAAACAGGGATGGAGAAGAATCATTGACGGGGACACTGAAATCACAAATAGATCGCACTTTCATTGCCTGTGCACATTTGCCAGGCAAATATGAACACAGAAATATTGTGTCATTAGTGAGACCACAGAGTTTAGAAATATTTATGGCGAAATGTGTGGCACCATTGTTGTAAAACAGGCCGTTGAGTTTTACAACATTTGTGATGCATTTCCTGAAATTGGTACCTATTATAAGAGTGGAGAAAAAAAATACTTTTACTGTAAAAGTTCTACTTTCCAAGTCCAATTGAAAATGAAACAACATACATACACATTAGTTGAAACTGAGATTTTGTTGATTATTAGCTCTTCTTTAAGTACAAATTCCTTTGTCATTAATACAATGCATAACTGTGTTTTCACTCCAACTAACGAATCTAACTTACAGATTTGACCAGATGGGCCACAATTAATCTAGAGGTTGAGACACATTAAATGAAATAATAGTGCATCCAGCTTATATTCTGGAGAAAAGACTGAGGAGGACTGTGGATGTAAGCCTGAAATTCAATGTTTTGATTCTAAAATTGTTCGGATTAGATTGGTTACATTGTGTAAAACAGGTTTTAGACAAAGATAGAATTAATTATAGTTAAGACAGACATTCAGCATTACTTCAGATGGAACAGAAACAGTAATATATGCGAGATATCTTTTCTCATGTGATCAGCGAGAAGTTGTGAAGATTAAGGATGGAAAATCTGTCACAGAATGTTGAGATTACACCGCAACTCAATCAACTCAATGTAAGTTAATGCAACTTTTGATTTCCGGCACCGTGGCCGTGAAAACTAGTTTCCACAAACACGTTGACACAGGCCTGTTCAACAACGTCACTCTTCGCAGCCATCGAGGGGGAGGGTAGAGGTGCCAAAAATGATGCAATGGATAGGCTGCAGAGCCTTCCTCTTACGTGTCTGTCCTGACCATGCGAGAAACATGCCCGGAGGGTGGCAATGGTGCGGGTCGGGGTCCTTGCACGCAGCGTGATTCTGAGCCAATGACCAATGATAATATATTATCAGCCAACAATACAGTACGCGAGACGGTGCTCGCATTTTTAATTTATGGCCAGTGAATTAATCGATTGCTGACGTAACCACACCATGTAGATCTACAGCCAAGACACGGTATGCCGTGGAACATAAATTACACACACTTGAGCCGTGTGGTGTGCCCACAGAGGAGTATACTATACTGTGCCCACCTTGCTCACACAGAGCCATTCTAGTAGGCCTACGCGCTTGTGTAATGCTCGCTAAGCATCACATGACTGTATTCAAAAGTAAAAAGTTATGGTAAGGCCCTGTAGGAACAAACTTACAAAGACCTCACTTTTTCACGAGGTTCTTATCTTAGCACTTCAGTACTGCAATATGTCGCTGCAGTGTTTACAAATTACACATTCACCAGACTATACTCGATGTAGCTCATCCACCCAATACTAGTCATTACACATTATAAGGACTAATCTGTAAAGGCTGTTTGAAAGCCGAGCCTTAAATTCTACGAAATATCATTCTAAGCGGAGAGGGATGTCAAGGTGTACATGGACGGGCCGGCATAGTTCATAAAGGATTGGACTTTGCCATATTTTTAATACTTTTGTTGATTTTGAGCAACAACTGAAGTGAACAGAGGAAAGTGCTCGGACATTTCAAGCCAGGAAAACAAGATGCATTTCCTTCGAGCAGAATTAAAAAGTATGACAGGAAATTTCGTTGTGACATTTGAAAATCACATCTCTGTACATGTATTCCCCAAGTCAGCAGGCCAGCTAGTGCTAATAAGAATTGTAAACAGATTGATCTTGGGCAATTGCAATACCGCGTACTGCACCTATAAAATAATATAAAATACACGTACATGTATAGTAAAGCTCCAATGCACAATAACAGCAGTGTGGAAAAACAATCGATCCTGCTTTCCATCAACATAATACATGTATGTATCCTGTTGTTTACCTCCTATTCCTAATGCGAGAACTTCAGAGGGACAAAATCTGGGGACATTTTACAAATACAGTGCAATCCTGATATCTCGACATCAGTGGGACCGTCTGTCTTGTGTCGAGTAAAGAGAAAGTCGAAATAGCAGATTAGTGGTGGAAAAGAAAAAAAAAAGGGGGGGGGGGAGAGGGAGATCACACATCTCCATAATGGGAAATGTCCAATAAGTAACGCAATTATGCCCCTTTTTCTTTTAATTATCGGCATATTGTCACCCGTTCCTCCAATATCACTGTTGTGCGGAGCATTTGCTTGGGAAAGATTTACTGATATCGGAGAAATGCTGTAGCTATCAAATGCGCAGTCCTTTCCTGTTCTTGTTTTTTTTAACCTCGACCTGACTGTTTCTTTAGAAGCGATGATACCGATACACACACAGTACGGCAGTTAACCGAGAGATCTAGGTCAAGGCCTAGTATCAACGGCGCACGAGTGTTTTGTGGGGAAAAAATAATTACATGTACTCATTCTGTAGTACTCTGTACCTTTACTGCCGTACGCTTATGCAAGGCACTCCACACTCGCGTTACTGAAGCCAAGGGTCATCCTCTGTGTCCATACATCCCCTCTCCTACCCCTCCCCGAAAGCACCGCAAACAGAAATAAAGAGATCTTATATATGCGGGGAGTTACGTGGGCATTTTTGGTAGCACAGTAGTAGATCTAGTGCACTTGTTTTGCCGCGTTCTGGGAGAAATGTGTCGATATAAGAGGAAAGAACGGATCAACACGTCGAGTTACTGGGAAATATTTAGTAGCATTAAAGAAGGAATAGGTTGGGACTTAAAAATTGTGTCGAGTTACCTAGAATGTCGAGAAAAGCCATGTGGAGATAAATGGATTGGACTGTATTTCATTCTTGCACAAGTAGAATAGGAATTTTGATATTGGTGAAAAGCGCACTTTTCTCCATACATGTATTTTACAGGGTGACACGATAATGATACTCAACAGAAAAGATGGCGTTTGCATCACGGAGATTACGGGAATTATAATTGTATAATTCTGAATAATTTCCCCATCTAAACTAAGTGATTGGCATCCCACAGATCCTCAGTAAAGATTTTTAATCTTGATGAATGATTTTTTTCTTTCTTTCTTTTGGTAGGTGTTGAAATTGAAACTGGTAAAAAATTGAATAACAGTTACTCAGGAGTCTTGGTACCATAAATAGCTGAACTCTTTTACCATAAAAATTCAAAAATTTGGTCTGGGCCCAAGCAAGCTGCTTGGTCCCAAGAGATATTTTTAAGATTGGGCGTGTTGGTCTAGATGCAATGTGCTCGTCTCCCATAATGAAGGTAGTGGGTTCGATTCCCGGTTGGGATTTTGGGGAAAAATTTATGTCTCTGATGTTGTTGTAGTTAGGATAGAACACCTAGTTTTCTTGGATAGAGATGAAAAATGAGAAGGCCCTTGTGCACGTTACCCATGACAAAGGTACTTTGGCAGTTGGAAATCGAGGAGAGCAGACCCAATTAAAAAAGGAAATCCCTTCTACAAAAACACATGAAAAACTAACAAGAAAAATAAAAACAAGGAAAATGAGGTGTAAATGAACGCTAAGAGCAGTGAACCACCAAAATTAAGACCGAAAAAATGAGATACTTTTAATGAAACAAAACAACAAATGTTTTTGCTGTAATGGCTGAGGACTCAGAGTGGCCGTTATTGGGCAGTGAAATCCTACAGACACAATGTACAAATTTAGAAAGTTGGAACATGTGTACAGTATGAATACCATATTCTTCCCAACAATGCGCTCTGCACTGGTACTGATCTTCTCGAATTTCAACTGTCAAGATATCCTTGACATGTGCAACAAGAACACGAGCCATCCAAGTTTTTGGTCCTTATCCGAGAAAACTAAGTACTGTACAATGTACTCGATCCTGCCTACCTAGGATCAGCTCCCACACCCCCCCCCCCACTCCCAAAGAAATCTAGCATGACTGTGCCATCCGGGGATCAAACCCGATACCTTCTGCTTGGGAGATAAGCACCTTGTCTGTAGACCAAAGTGTCCCCGCGTGCATGATATGTGTGTGATTGGCGGGGGGGGGGGGGGGGGGAGGGGAGGTGGTGACATGATGGAACAAGATGCAAACGTGTCGGAATTGGTTTTTCACCAGTGTATGTACTGCGAACGCAGGAATAGGAAAGACTTTTCACACAAATTATTTGGTTGTCTCTCTTTCTTTGAAAGTGTTGCAATCACAATAAACAGATTAATACCCTGTATGATAATCTATGTTTTTAACAAGTGTGCATAGGAAGGAAGTTAAATAGGGCTGAAAATTTGTCCAAGGTGCAAAATTATTTTAAAGCACAAGTTGGAACAGGATGGCTGATTGGTAGCACTAGCACTGCAAAGCTTTCTAACTTTAACTTAAGAGACCAAATCTCTAGACTTCAGTAGCCCACGGAAAATATATAGGGCCGCAGCAGGGCTTGGAGCAAAATTAAAATGTGGGGGGAAAAAATGTAGATTACATAGAAATCAACAGTATGTTTAGATTATAACAATATTAACAATTTAACAAATTCCTGCAGCAAATATCTTGTCCAAGTCCACACTTGGACCATAATAATTTCTTCGAATTTTGACGCATCTGGTGGTTTACCACCACGGTTGACGACCCGGAAGTTGATACATGTATTGTGAAAATTATAGAATAGAAAGAATCGAATGAAATCATCGACCAGGTTGTGGTGTGGTTACAGTTGCACAGATCTATACGAACAAACACGCATTGAGGTCAGATAGCTCTAATACGGAAGAATTGGTGGTTTACCTCTGTAGGTGGTAGGTAATTGCACCAGTTTTATTTAGATTTAGACTCTAGATCTGGTCTAGTCTCTCTGTTGTGTGTTCACTCTAAACTCTAACGTAAAACAAAGTGACTGTCCGCCAGTGCCACGCTTATTCGGAGACGTCTGCCAAAAGATCAGAATCTTATTCGCAGAGATGGATGTTTGGTATGTGATTTTTATTTAGGAAGAGCTCCTTAAAATGGCGTTCGGTTTCAGAGCTATCGATGAAACTTTCAGAAAAACATTTTTGATGGCGAGAGCTGCCTATGGGATACAGAATCGCCCAAGTCAAGTACCATAACAAACTAAACAGGTGAGAACCAAAGCCCTCTGAATTTTAGTGACTGATAAAAGTCTAGAAAGATCACATTAACTTCACATAGGCCTGAATAGACTGAAAAGCTGAAACGAACAATTCCTTCTCTTGACGAGTGAAAGGGCAGCGGCAGCCACCCATGCGTCCATCTCAATCACATGACGAAAACAAACGATGCGCATCACTCCTCATTCAGAAAATGGACCAGTAGATGTATGTATAAACAAACGGCATGTCGAGGGGGAAACTTGGAAAGCCAGGAGAGTTTGTCCTCCACTGCCGCTCATTCCTTTTTTTTTATTCCAAAAACCTACCAGAAATAAACTCGTCTGCCGAGTTTGGGGGGGGGGGGGGGGGGGGTCGTCAAGGCTCCGCAAGATCTGATTTTTTTATTAGGGTCAATTTTTACTGCGTTGTCCCCCACTGATCATCCTTGCTTTTCTCTAGACTCTAGAGTTAAAATTGTGACTAGGACTTTTTAAAATTTAAATTTTTACAATTTTTTTTAGATGAATTATTAAATTATTAGCCAAATTTGTGGGGTGTGAAGTCACAGAGAAAGTCAGACAGACTAGAGCAAATAAAAATGAATTAAACTTCCATTGAAACAAAAAAAGTAATAAAACAAAACATGTCAAATAGATCCAGGTTAACATGGGGAGAGATGAGCAGTTCAGCCCACACTGACTAAAAGAAATCATTTACATTTCTAAAATTTGATTTATATTTTTATTTCTGTCCCGTTCAGTGAAAAGGAATTTAAATAAAATGAATAGGAATAAAGTAATCTGGAGCACATTAGTAACATGGATCAATTTCCCCATGACATCAATTTTACAAAATCCTATTAAAATAAAAAAATCCTAAAAATGAGCAATCCTAGGCTAAAAAAAACATACATCAGGAGCTCTTCATCGCGCTGACAATAACGCGAACTTAAAAGTGACTGAGGGGTCACATATTGTGTCCGGTCAAGGCCTGCTTGTTCCGTATATCGTTTGAGTGGACGTAGTCTATCATGACTGTTGTGTTGTGCTGACTTCGTCTCGTGTGTCAGGCCTACACCAGAATTAATGCTTTAGACGCCTGCAATGGTAGATCTACGAACTTTGATTATCGATTGTCGATGGATGCTTTCGTTTGGAATTCCCGGTTGCTTGGTTCCGTGTGTACTGTGAACATGTTGTGCGGACTGATTTGACGTGTTACTGCCGTTACGCAAAACCTAGAATCTAGACCAAGGTCAAGCATGCCCCCTAAATCTGTACCGATACAAGTTGTACGGCTACTAATAATCATTGTACTAGATCTAGTTCAACCTGAAGACGGTTGCTTTAGTTTATAGCGGCCTGAAGGGGGCCCACCTCAGATTGTTCTACGTTTTTTAGTTTTCCAGCATCAGTATCATCGGCACCCATGGCGCTGTGTTGCACATGCTGGCCGCTTGATTATTCTGGGTGATCAACTGGCCGATCGGCTTACCATGGCAGTTTTGACAGGGGGTACGTAGATGTTGGCAGGCGGTATGTGAAAAGTAAAAAACACAAAAATGTCAAATATTAGGACGTAAAAGAAGTCTTCAAGACTTGGCCTTCTGAAGATGATATTGCTGCTCCTTGTGGTTCGTGAAATATATAACGATGAAGAAGTTCGGTAGACTTTAAACTGCTTTTTCGAGGAGTAAAAAGATTGTTTTCTGCCTATTAATTATCATTAGGGAGATCTATTTTCTGATCGTTTGCCAAGTTTCATTCATATTGGTTATGAAACAACATGGTACGAGGGCATACAAGAGAATGATCCTCTTTCACACACTTTCCAAAAATTGACCCGCCGGCAGTGACCTAATTCAGGCACACAGAAATACGCCCGAGTGACATTGTTACTTTGTGCCATCGCAGACTGCGGAATGTGGGAGAACTTGTCCATAGTAGAAATCACAATACCAAGAAACTCCCCATCTGGATCTGCGAATAAGATCAGGATCTGCGAATAAGATCAGGATCTGCGAATAAGCACTTCGCTGCCAGAATTGGCCAATAAAATTTCCCCAAGGATTTCATTTTACCCAACAGCATCGATAATATTGTATTGGGAGTGATCTCCCCAGATTGAACCCATCTCCATATTCCTCCCATATTCCCTCAGTGCACATATTGAAAACAATGGGACCATTTGAAAAGTAATTGGAAATATTTTTCTAGATAAATTGGAATTTCATTGATTAAATCAATATCAAGTACTTATAATCACAGACATCTCCGAGAAAAATCCTGGTTTTTTTATTAGACTATTCATGGGTGCCAGACCTCTGGTATATTATATACCGGATATCCGGTTTTACTTTTTCTCAAAACAATTGATATGAAGAATTGAAAAACACCAGCAAAAAAAAAACAAGAACAAAACACCCTGCTTAATCACAAAAAAAAAGTGCAAGTTCGCCGAATCCGAGATATCAGCCTTTTTAGCATTTACCATGTCCAAAGGCACATGTAAGGCTACCGTTGTGTTCTGGTTAATTCGGCATTTTAGATCAAGCGCTTCACATGCATCAGCTGCTTTTTATTGAACTGACAATTTACAATGCCAAATTAAAAAAGTTAGTGAAGGGTCACAAGATGACGTACTGTGTCTGGTCAAGACCCACTTGTTCCGCGTGGCGTGTCATATGAGTGAACGTAGACTATTATGTGTTGCGCTGACTTCGTGTGTCAAACCTAGATCTACACCAGAATTGAATCTTTTGATGCCTGCAGTGTGTCGCGATGTGGGTTAGATGGGGAGAATTCAACTGACACTCTTTCGAGGTCCGCTCCCACAATCGACGAACACACAAAAAAAATACTTGCACTCTAAAAACTAAATAAATCAATTGCTTTGATTTTTAGCAGAACTGTAGGGCAGTTTAATTACAGGAATTAATGTAACAAATATAATTATAAATATAAATTTATATCAATTCAAAGGCAACTGAATCTAACTAATGAAACTACAGCTTTCTATAAAGACTAACTTATTCACTCTAACTACTTGCAGGTCATATGAGTTAGATGCCAAATAGAATCCGCGCACGTGACGACGGATATAACAGTTTAAATTCTATTAATTCAATGAGACATGTTATGATATGGACATTTCCTCTAGACATGCCATGGAGAATGCTTGTACAACCATGCGTTGCCTGGCGGTAGCTCTGAAACTGTCTATCGCCGTCCACCTCGTAAATGGATTGTCTACATGTGGCCTCTATCTAAGCTCTGCACTGGTTTAAATACTAAAGCTATGTCTCGACCTTCCGTCCAGATTCGTATACATTTGATTGATGCAGTCGCTTCAGCTCAGCCTGCAATATTAATTTATGCTTGTCATGGCCTTGCGCCAAAATCAAGGTCAATTTTACGGTCTAGACAAAATTTAAAATGCGAAACATTAACTACTAAAATCTTCAAACCCCGTGCTTTCTACTCTTATGCACGAATTTCCGAACGCCAACTAAGCGTCTAAATAAACTACCTTTACTCGCCCCTTATCTATGTTAATCAAAATCACAGGGTCGAGAACTGCTCTGTCATTCCTAGCTATACATTTATTCTGTCTCGCCTCTCCTTCTCTCCATCCATCAGAAAAAAAGGTGTTTCAAAACAAACTGTTCACGAGAACAGCTCAAGGACAAATTACGCTGGTTATAATCAACAAGATCGTAAAAATTAACTCACTGACGTCGTGACCTAGCACGGCATTTATGATCCTAATGTGATCATGACACATCCCCCACCCCAGTGAAAATTTAGGGTTTGAACGACATAACTGTCTACTAACGTTGCTATGTAATAGTACTTTTGAAAGGGCTATATTGTAAAAAAAAATATAGCGTGACTGAAAGTCAAAAAAAAATAAATTCTAAGAACGTGCATTATCGATGGACAATAGCATATGTATATTTATAATCGACGTTCTGTGATAATATATAATTATTGTAGCACTTAAGAATTAAAGTGATAAACTTCTCTCACACAGACATACCGTAAAGACTGAAATATTGAGCAACTAGCTCATCGCTTCATTGAGCGTAATTAATACATTCATAGAACATGAACGAACAATAGTTAATTAAAGTAATGGTATCCTGGCAGCAGTAGGTCTGGTCGCTCGGTTTGCCATTTTCTCATCTCATTGACCCGCAGACAAAGGTGTCAAGGTTGTCTGAAACTCAGGTCATGGTCAGGATGGACGCTAGTGGAAAAAGGAATCACATGGAAATTTTGAGAAAGAATGTCCATAATTGGTAGGACAATACCTTGTGAAACCATCCACGGTCTCCGAAAAAGGTGAAAAATGCTCAACCTCAATGCTTAACAGTCTATTTTAGAACACTAAATCAAACGGGACAATACATCAGCTTGTAAATTATCCTCCCCAGGTATATCCCGAAAGTAAATTTGTATTCCTGGAGCGCAAGGCTCCATCTGGTTAGTCGAGCATTCTTGGCTCTGTTCGACTTAAGAAACAGTAATGGTCGATGATCCGTTTCAATTATAAATTCGGACATTAATAAGTATCGAGAAAATGCATCTACCGCGTAAACAATTGCGAGGCACTCTCGTTCGACAATCGCATAGCGCGTCTCTCGATCAAGTAATTTCCGGCTTGCATATAAGCACGGTCGCAAGAAACCGTCACGCTGTTGGAGTAACACGGCGCCTATTCCTTTATCTGACGCATCCGTTCGGACGACGATGTCTGGCGTATATCGGGTAAAACAAGCAGGGGGAAAGTAGAAAATAAATTCTGAATAGTCTGAAGGGCATCAGCGCACTGAGGCGTCCAGACGACTCTATTTGGAACATTTTTCCTCGTTAGATCAGATAACGGGGCTGAGAGAGAGGAAAAGTTTGGTATAAATTTCCTGTAATAATTCAAAAGTCCCAACAAGCTACGGACTTGCTTTTTAGTTTTAGGGGGTTGCAGTTTCAAAATACTGGATATCTTGCGATCGTCTGGAGTCTGAACCCCGTGGGTTATGGTATGACCCAAAAAGTTTATATGGTGATATCCCAGGAACACTTTACTGGGTCGCGCGGTAAGGCCAGCTCGGCGAAGAGCGGCAAAAACTTCACGAAGGGCCATTAAGTGGCCAGCCTAATCAGCCTGAAAAATACATATATCATCGAAATATGATAGAACGCAGCGCAGTTCATTTAGTAAGATGTTCATCATGCGCGCGAACGTGGCTGGTGCAGTAACCAGTCCAAAAGGCATATATTTCCATTGCATTAAACCCAATGGGGTTTGAAAAGCTGTATATTGTTTACTTCCTTCTTCGAGAGGAATCTGCCAATATCCTTTGGATAAGTCTATTTTAGAGAAGATACTTGCATTGGATAACCGCGCGAATAAGTCCTCCTGATTGGGAATGGGTTCCGCATCATAGATGGTTATAGCATTGAGCTTTCTATAGTCAATACAAAAACGCATGGTATCGTCTTTCTTCTTGACCAAGACAATCGGCGAGCAATACGGACTTGTTGATCGCTCTATCACGCCTAGCCGTAGCATGGCACGTACTTCTGTAATTATCGTTTCGTGAGCGTGCAGCGGGCGCGGGTACGGTTTAACAAACACCGGTACGTCTGTCTGAAGTCGTATTACATGTTGGACTAAAGACGTACAACCCGGCAAATCAGTGAACACCGTGGTGGCAAATTCTTGGAGCAGGTGTGTAAGATCCTGTTTCTGCGACGGCGCAAGCTCATCATTGATATTAACATCGTTTATACTCTCGGTGGCCTGTAATGTGGGCAACGATTTTTCGATACTCAAAGGGTCCTCGTCGTCGACAGTAATAAAGCCGCGTTGGCCATTGGGACGACATGAACGGAGTTGTTACGACGATCGTCGCTAAGCAGGTACTTTTTCAGCATATTAATATGGAATATTTTCCTCTGCCCGCGAATATCTATCAAATAATTCACTCTGGGGAGTCTCTTAAGGACTCTGTATGGTCCCTTCCAAGTTAGAAGGAGTTTGTTTTGCGTTTGCGGCAAAAGAACAAGTGTCAGATCTCCGACTGACAAGGCGCGCATTTGGGTGCCCTGATCGCGATACAATTTTGAAGAACTCGCTCTAGCGCATGCAAATTGCAGAGCGGTTTTGCATGCATTAATAATTCGTTGTCGGAGATCGTCGGTTTCAGAACCGGCGAACAATTGACTAAGTATAGCCATCGGGCCACGTGGTTTACGTCCGTATAATAACTCAAATGGGGAGAAACCCGTGGACGCGTTCGGGAGTTCCCTATAGGCGAAGAGAATAGCGGGGAGCTGACGGTCCCAGTCTCCAGGTTTGTCGGCGGATACGCGTGCTAGCATAGACTTCATGCCCGCATTCCACCGCTCGCAACAACCATTTGACTGCGGATGATAGGGGGACGTTAATTTCTGTTTAATTCCCGCTAATTCTATTACCTTTTTGTATAGATCAGAGGTGAATTGTGGTCCTCTGTCTGAAAGAATCTCAGTCGGAAACCCGACTCGCGAGAAAATAGTAACAAGTGCCTCAGCGACATGGTCAGCCGTAATGTCTCTTAAAGGAATAGCCTTAGGCCAGCGCGTCGCGTAGTCGATTACCGAAACGATAAATTGATGGCCTCTGTCTGATTTACTAAGAGGACCTACTATGTCAACTGCGACACGCTCGAATGGTGTTGAGACTGGAGGCATCTCCTGAAGGGGTGCGCGTGATGCTTTACCTTTAGGTGTACGTTTTTGACATACATCGCAGCGCGCCACAAAACGGTTCACGTCCGCGTATACACCAGGCCAGAAAAAATGAGCCAATATCCGTGATTTGGTTCTGGATGAACCTTGATGGCCTGAAAATGATGTATCATGCGCGAGACGCAGAATGTCGCGACGAAACGACTTAGGCACCACGAGCTGTTCAATGGTCTCACCTTTACTTCGGAAATTTCTGTATAATAATTCATTTTTAATGATAAACGGAGAGGCATTTCCGTTCTGAGGCTGAACTTTCGCAAACAGCGGGTTTAGTGATGGATCGCTTTGTTGTTCCTTATAGAAAACTGTAGGCGTGACATTAAAATCAAACGCAGGGGTTTGTAAGGTACCATCCGGTGGACGTTTTGACTGTTGTCGTGTGGTGACACACGCAACGTTTTCGTTCCAAACTTTTAACTGGCCGTCAGGTGTATCATTGACCTGTGGTAAATTACCAATAATTAGATCGGCAACCGGATTTGGTAATACGCATGCCGTTACGACACCTGTAATGAATGGCGTGTCGATGTATATCTCCGCGAGACGGAATCGCTCGACGGAGCCCCCGAAAGTAATGCAAGTTGCCTGTTGTTCAATCAGCTGGGTCGGTCTGACCAGTGATTCCCTAACATCGATAGTGGTGCAACCTGAATCGCGTAAGACAGACGCGGGTATGGCGTTAACATGACCCTCATATAAGGTCAATGACCTGTGTTGATGGAGGGCCGACATAACCGGAACGGTGCCCGTCATGGGCGACGTGAGTTCAACGCCACGGCTAATCTGTGCAGCCGGAACAATGACGGTGCAAGCATTTGCAGCTTCAAACTTAACCCTACAATATTTTGACGTATGACCTGGTTTATTGCACCGATAACACCTAGTGCTGTCATATATATTACGTCTGGGTTGCATTGGAGGTGTATTATATGGGTTATTATAATATGTCCAAGGAGGAAGAACAAAAATGGACATAAGTGCAAATAACGCAAGGATGGAAATTGCATTTCTTCTGCTTGATTTTGATCAAAATTTCCTGTCTTTCGTTTTGTTTTATTTTTTTAAATTGTCATGATATTGATAGGAACAAATTGAGTAGCAAAAAAGGGCATTTTGTGAATGTGACACTGACAACTTAGATCACCGCATTCATTGTGCAATTGCGCATATTGGCAGAGAAATCCAATTCTTGATAAACTCAGAAATATTTTGGCAAACTTCACTCTTTAGATCAAACTTAAAACAAAATAGGAAAAAATAATTGATTTCCATATATATATATTGTAATGTGGGTGGCCTAGGGCGTGAAAAGAAGCCTGTCAGAGTGTCACAGGATTTGTAATCCATTTTCTCAAACTTTCAAGAACACTGCAAGGGCCGAAGAATGGTAAAAAAATGTACTTTTGATACATGATTCCTTTCAAAACTTGAAGTTTTGGTTGGTCTTAATTCCATTGATACATTTCTTGAACACGAAGCACTATACAAATTAAATACAGTCTCTTCATAAAGAAGAGCAATTACCAATGAAACTGAGATTTTGATTTCATTATATTTCATGTTGAGATTCTTAATCAACTGTTATTAATTTGTTATTAATTACATGTGAAGTGAAGCTCCATACTGACGACCAGTTGGGTCTTATCCAATCCAAAAGCTGGGATATTTGTTTTAGGTGAAATAATACTGATTTTGATTTCTTTCAGTTGCTTATCCTGTATGTGGCTTGTATTGTGTTCTGAAGAAAAGACTGTTTGGACTGGGGGAATTCAGATGTCAAGCTTGAAATTCAAAACATAGTTTCTTAATCTTTTGTGATTAGACTTGTTGCAAGGTTTTAGTCAGGCACAGAATTAGTGATAATTAGGATAGACAGTCAGCATTTTACATCAGGAGGAGCAAGGAAATGACAGTCTATGTGTTTTCTTGTGTGATCAGTAAGAATTCACAAACATCAATAGAGATGGAAATCAGGAAAATAGAAGATCTGAATAAAATGTTTTTTTTTTTTAATGTGTTCGTGAGAAAATATCGATGAAACATCCTGGTTTTCCAGCGACATCAATTGCAAACCACATGTGATAATACCAATTTTCTTTTCTTTCAGTTTCTGAGTCCACACTTATATTATTTTGTACTCTGGAGAAAACATAATGGACAGTGGATGTGAAGCCTGAAATTCAATGCATAGATTCTGAAACTTTTGGGATTGGACTGGTTGCATGTACGTTGCACCACAGGAGGACAGAGATTATATACTGATGTTAGGATAGAATAGGAAAGTGACCCTGTTTTTTGAAAGGGGATCATGGTAAGATGGCACAAAGATCAATAATGGAAAATTTGACACAGGATGTTGAGATTATGCAACGGGGACAAGAAACATTTGATTTGCTGAATGATATAAAGGAAGAACCATGTGATCACGACAACGGGAGTTGCCAAAGTGTGAATGGTGTCATTTCAGATCAAGATAATAAAACTGAATTTTTAGATCATAAAGATATAACAATTGAATCTGTGGACCTTTCTCATGGTGATATGCAAGTAACTTTGTCATCGAAAGGATCAGTTTCTAATTGTTTGACTGTATGGAAATGTGAGAAAAATGAAGACTGTGTGACAAATGTTACACTTGAAAATGGGACTGACAGAAAGGATAGGATATCAGAAGTTGCAGGTGTGAAGAAAGAACAATCTAATAATTTGTTTGTCAGTGATAGTAGTTATGAAGACAGCCATGTCTTAAATGGTGATGAAAAGGTTGAATTATTAACCAGAACAAGTGAATGCTTAGCTGTAAAACTATGTGCTGTGTGTGAAGAGCTTAAAGAGGAGAAGGAGTCAGAAATAGACTTAGATCTGATGAAAAGTCCCAACACCCTGAAATGTCATACATACCGCAGGGGTAACACTAGTAACAGTCCTACAGCACGGATCATAAAAGTGGAACCTGAGTCAGGAAGTGAAAAAAGCGGTAAGTACAGTTATTTTATTGTATTAAATTCAACTAAGAAAAGAAGCTATCAGTCCTTACAAAACAAAGAGCAGAAGATAAGCAGATGCCTTTTGAGTGTTGCATTTGCGGATCATTTTTCATACATATATATTATATGTCTGAACAGACATGTTATCTAGAGGACAAACACTGACATTGCATGACATATGACAAAAGCTTCTCAAACACTTGAGCAACAAAGCCTATATTATACTGTACTAAAAAGAAGATAAAGATAATATACACACGTAGTGTTGTCATAGGTCTTCACCACTTGTGATGGATCTGTGGTTTGGTAAGGCTTTGTCATAGTGAAATCGAGTCCAGATCTAGTAAAATACTCTTAAAATAGATTTCATCAATTGCATGTTGAAAACCCTTTGTCAGGGGCTATACATCTCACTTGATCCATTTCGGCTACTTTTTTGTTTTCCCTTCCTGTAGGTTTTTCTTTTTCATCAAATTTGGTGAGTATTTTGCCACTTCCAAATCTTTGGCACATTGACCATTGTTAAGTGATTGACAGCCAGATCTGGTAAAAGGGGTAAAAGTTGTAGCTGATTGTAAAAGAAGGTAGAATACAGTAATAGTGAGAACAAAACAATTGCAATATGAAATAGAAACATGTATAGGAATGTATGTGAAGCATGTGGATTAATTAAAATGTTAGACTGTTTTCCCTTATGAATGATCAGAGAATGAGCTCTCAGTAGTCTCTTATTTGTCTTCCCAGAGACCTTTTCCTGTGACATGTGTCATCGGGCTTTCCTTGAACACAATTGCTTGTTGAAACATATAAGTAAATATCACTCTGAATACTCCAGGCAACAACATAACTTACAAACGACTGAACAGAAAAGTTTCCATATGAAGAAAAACAACACATCTATTCCCAGAGGTAGTGGAGTGAATAATTCCATCTCAACCCAAAGTGGCATGGAAGTTCAGAGATTGGAAACTGACAATGTGAACTGTGTTATCTCTGGCCCAGCAGAAAATCATTCAACCGGAGAATACACTGGAAAGCAGATTCTTCAGGATTGCAATGTGTCCAGCATACCTGATATCAAACAATTTGAGGGTAATCAAGTGCCTTCCAAAACTTTTGTTACAGCTAACAAATATTCAGATTCAAAAAGTGGAAAGAAGCCTTTTGAGTGTGATGTTTGTGGAAAAGGTTTTGCTAAAGGAGGTAATTTACAACGCCACAAAAGGATGCACACAGGAGAGAAGCCATTCAAGTGTGATGTTTGTGCTGCTGGTTTTGCTTCTAAAATTACGTTACAATGCCACAAAGGGATACATACAGGAGAGAAGCCTTACATCTGTGATGTTTGTGCTGCTAGTTTTACTTCTAAAAGTAGTTTACAATCCCACAAAAGAATACATACTGGAGAGAAGCCTTTTAAGTGTGATGTGTGTGGAAAGAATTTTGCTCATGGAGGTTCTTTAAAAACCCACAAAAGATTACACACAGGAGAGAAGCCTTTTAAGTGTGATGTTTGTGGAAAAGGTTTTGCTTCTCCGGCTACTTTTCTAAATCACAAAAGGATGCACACAGGAGAGAAACCTTTTATGTGTGATGTTTGTGGAAAAGGTTTTGCTTCTGGAGCTCATTTACAACGCCACGAAAGAATACACACAGGAGAGAAGCCTTTTACGTGTGATGTGTGTGGAAAGAGTGTTACTCGAGGATGTTATTTAAAAACCCACAAAAGGACTCACACAGGAGAGAAACCCTTTAAGTGTGATGTTTGTGGAAAAGGTTTTGCTGAAGGAAGTTATTTGCAACGACACAAAAGGACTCACACAGGAGAGAAGCCTTTCAAGTGTGATGTTTGTGCTGCCGGTTTTGCTTCTAAAAGTACGTTACAAGGCCACAAATGGATACATACAGGAGAGAAGCCTTACAAGTGTGATGTTTGTGCTGCTGGTTTTACTTTTAAAAATAGTTTACAATCTCACAAAATAATACATACAGGAGAGAAGCCTTTTGAGTGTGACGTGTGTGGAAAGGGTTTTGCTTATAGAAATTCTTTAAAAAAACACAAAATGATACACACAGGAGAGAAGCCTTTTAAGTGTGATGTTTGTGGAAAAGGTTTTGCTTCTGGAGATCATTTACAATGCCACAAAAGAATACACACAGGAGAGAAACCTTTTAAGTGTAATGTGTGTGGAAAGGGTTTTGCTCATGGAAGTGATTTAAAACGCCACAAAAGGATACACACAGGAGAGAAACCTTTTCAGTGTGAGATTTGTGGAAAAGGTTATGCGAAAGGAAGTGATTTACAACACCACAGAAGGATGCACACAGGAGAGAATGCTTTCAAGTGTGAGGTTTGTGCGGCTGGTTTTGCTTCTAAAATTACCTTACAATCCCACAAAAGAATACATACAGGAGAGAAGCCTTTTAAGTGTGATGTGTGTGGAAAGAGTTTTGCTCATGGAGGTTCCTTAAAAACCCACAAAAGGATACACACAGGAGAGAAGCCTTTTAAGTGTGATGTTTTTGGAAAAGGTTTTGCTTCTTCAGGTAGTGGTCTAAAGCACAAAAAGGATGCACACGGGAGAGAAACCTTTTAAGTGTGATGTTTGTGGAAAAGGTTTTACCCATGGAGCTGTTTTAAAAACCCACAAAAGGATGCACACAGGAGAGAAGCCTTTCAAGTGTGTTGTTTGTTGTAAAGGTTTAGCTCACATAAGTGATCTACCAGTCCACAAAAGAATACACACAGGAGAGAAGCTTTTTAAGTGTGATGTTTGTGGTAAAGGTTTTTCTCGTGGATATAATTTAAAAACCCACAAAAGGACTCACACAGAAACAGAAGCCTTTTAAATGTTTGATGTTTGTGGAAAGGGTTTTGTTCAAGGATGTTATTTAAAAACCCACAAAAGGACTCACACAGGAGATATACCTTTTAAGTGTGATGTTTGTGGTAAAGATTTTGCTTTTTCAAATGGTTTACAGCGCCACAATAGAATACACACAGCAGAGAATCTTTTTATGCGTTACGTATGTGGAAAGGGTTTTGATCAAGGATGTGATTTAAAAACCCACAAAAGGACTCACGCAGGAGAGAAACCTTTTAAGTGCGATGTTTGTGGAAAACGTTTTGCTCAAATAAGTCATCTAAAAGTCCACAAAAGAATACACACAGGAGAGAAGCCTTTTAAGTGTGATGTTTGTGGAAAAGATTTTGCTTGTGGAGGTGATTTAAAAGGCCAGAAAAGGGTGCACACCAGAAAGAGGCCTTTCAAGTGTGATGTTTGTGGTAAAGATTTTGCTTCTAAAAATAGTTTACAATACCACTAAAGAATACATACAGGAGAGAAGCCTTTTGAGTGTGAAGTTTGTGGAAAGGGTTTTCGCTCATGGAGGTTTTATAAAAACCCACAAAAGGATAAGCACAGGAGAGAAGTCTTTAAGTGTGATGTTTGTGGAAAAGATTTTGATCGTGGGTGTGATTTTTTAACCCACAGTACGATGGAACACAGGAGAGGAGCTTTTTGAGTGTGATGTTTGTGGAAAAGGTTTTGCTAAAGTCAGTCATTTAAAACTGCACAAAAGGATCCACGCAGGAGAGAAGCCTTTCAAGTGTGATGTTTGTGCTGTTGGTTTTGCTTTTTCAGGTCAGTTACAACGCCACAAGCGAATACACGCAGGAGAGAAGACTTTTAGATGTGATGTGTGTGGAAAAGGTTTCGCTCTTGGAGGTGATTTAAAAATCCACAAAAGGATACACACAGGAGAGAAAACTTTTAAGTTTGATGTTTGTGACGCAGGCTTTATTCGTACTTGATGCCAGTCAACTGCTCACAAAAGAAAACACACAGGAGAGAAGCCTTACAAGTGTGATGTTTGAGGTGAAGGCTACGTTCATACGGGCGGCCTAAAAGGCCCACAAAACAATACAGACATCAGAGAAGCCTTCCCATTGTGATTCTTGTTGTGTAGGTTTTGCTGCTTTTCGTTCTTTACAGGCTGAGAAAAAAATATGTGTACACACAGGAGAGAAATCTTACAAGTTACAAGTGTGATATATATGTGGAAAAGGTTTTACTCTTATAGTTATTTTAAAAGTCCACAAAAGAACACACACAATAGAGGAGCCCTACAAGTGTGACATTTGCGTGGTAGCATCACGTTTGGAGCACCAACATTTTTAAAACATGACATTTGGAGCACTGTTTAAATCTAGGTTAAATTGCAGTATGACATTTGGAGCACTACCAAAAATTAATAAAATTTCAGTATGACATTTGGCGCACCTTTACCGCTGCTGGTATTCGATTACATTTTCACAGACTCATATCAACATCAAGTCGGAAATCTACTGAAAAAAAATTTCCATCTTTTACACTCAAAAAAAATTTGTTTTGCTCATCATCATCATCATCATCATCATAAATTAGGTGAAAAAAGACTGGTCTATAAATGATGTCGATGATGATAGTGTTGTTGTAGTTGTTTTTTTTTTTTTTATTATTATTATTTTTATTATTATTACAGGTATTATTATTTTAGCATCATTATTATTATTGTTGTTGTTGCTGTTGTTGTCCTTGTCCATGGCCACTGTTTGTGGGGTTTCTGATCTCTGTGTCCAATTCCCTCCACAAAACTGTACTATTGTTTTTCTTGGGTCCCACGAAGCTTATCTTCCCTGAGGCCTTCGACAATAGTGTGAAGTCTCGTGTAGATTATTTATTTTGTTCAGCCACTTATTAAAAAAATAATAAACCAAAAAAAGAAAAAAAAAACCCAATAAAATAAACATTATTAATGCGCGCCTCTTCACGAGACAGTCCCAAGCTTGTATAAACGCAGAGGGAAAATGTTTATTATTAAAAACATTTATTCAAAACGCGCACGGTTCTAAGATTTTAACGCAAAAAATGTGAAATATAAAACCGATCGTTGAATAAATATTGACTATTTAACATGAGTCTTTGTTCAGTTATGCTTACAATAATCCTTTTGGATTCTAATACATGTATATCCTGACATCCAAATAATTTCAAAATAATTTTGTAAGTTTTAAAACGCTCCATCAAACACTTTGCCAACGTTAACTAGTCGCTATTCATCTGGAATTGACTGACGGAGAGTTTATTAGGCCTATAAAGAAACTTTCTATCCCTGTGGTACCCACCGCAAGTTATTGCAAAATATCCTTAGAGTATGCGATAGTCAACAGGTTGATTAAGTATTAATCGATAAAATCACAGCCCAAATTCTAGTGCTCCAAATGTCACATGCCAGCTTTCTTTGAACTAACTTAGTGCTCCAAATATCACATGGCGGCTTTCTTTGAGTTTGATCTGCAGTAGTGCTCCAAATGTCATACAACCATTTGCGTGTAGGTTTTGCTGCTTTACGTTCTTTACATGCCCACAAAAGAATGCATACCAGTGAGAAACCTTGCAAGTATGATGTTTGTAGTATAGGTTTAGCTCGTCTATCCTGCAAAAGAACACACGTAAGGGAGAAAAGTTAGGAGTGAGATGTTTGTAGTGGCTTAGCTCTGGCACACCTGTTGCAACGCCCAAAATAATGCACATTACAATTGTGATGCTTATGGTGCAGGCTTTGTTTAATCGAGTGTTTTACAAGTCCACCCCTCCTCCTCCTGCCCCCCCCCCTCCCACCCCACCCCATCTCCTCTCCCACCCCCCCCCCCCAAAAAAAAAGAAGAAGTCGTGTTAGAAAAGCCCTTTATGGTATAGACCTGACTGATAAAAGTGCTTCACGACGCCACAAAAACATTCACACATGAAGAACCCTAATGTAAAGCCCCCCACACACGTTCAAGTCCGGCGTACGGCCTCGCCCAGATTCTGTAAAACTTATAAAAAACTGAACGTGTGTGGGCGATTTCATACAGCCGGGATCCGAGTCAGGACTTAAGCCAAAATATCGGGAGGCGCCTGAAAAATTATGTAAAGCCAATGGCTTGACACAGTAGACTCAAAATTAAAACGTACATGAAAATCTTTTTTTGGCCATTTTGATGACAAAATCGGGAAAAGTAGTAAATTTACCATCGATTTGATACCAAACACCAATTTCGTACGATGGATAGAACTTTTTTTTTTTTTTATAAATTACGGACCTTTCATCAATTCTCACACCTAACTCCGTTCCCCTCTCTCTTTCTCTCTCTCTCTGTGTATCTCCCTCTCTCTCTCTCTCTCTCTCTCTCTCTCTCTCTCTCTCTCTCTCTCTCTCTCTGCCGTTCTGCTTGTCTGTGTTTGGTGGGGATAAAAAGAGAGATAGATATTCAGAGAGAGATTTTTTTCTCTTAACCTGTGCGTCCCCGCAAAAATGACCGTGAGGCCGTGCCTATAAACAAAGTAAACTCATTGTATCGTTGTTGCCGTTGCATTCTACTCATACCTAATCCTTGTCACATGCATGTGACATGTATCGATAATTTTATGTTTTAATAAGTCAGTGAATTTGTTAAGTGAATCATTCAATCCGGTCAATAAAGTGTGATTTTAAAAATCTTGCCTTATCTTATTAAAAAAACAACAACAATAGAAACTCTGTTAAAGACACCGATGAAATATAGCTGATAGATACAATGTACTCAACCGGCTACATCAGGGGTCCCCAACTCCCTGTCTTTCGGCCGGTACCACCGGTCCGTGGATCATTTGGTACCAGGGTGCAAAGAAAAAAAATTGTGATTTAAAATATGGTTATTTTTCTTTCATTAGCAGTGTCTACCCAGTCTGCAGAAAAATTTCATGTATAAAAAAAGTTGGGGACTGCTGGGCTAGATGATCCAGCGGTTAGAACCGCTATACCGGAACCGGGAGGTTGGGGGTTCGAACCCCGGTCGGGTCACACCTAAAATTGGCAATCCAGTGGCTTGTCTTGCTTCATCATCAAAGTGCAGGGATTGGTCGGGTCGGTGTCAGTATACTGTGATTGGGAGGGATATGTGAGTTTTGCTACACTTCGTAAAATGTCCAAATAGCAACGTTATTTAAATAACCAACTTGTTGTGGAAGTGACGTTAAACCCAAGTCCAATATACTCATCCCCAAGTAGTCCTCTGCAAGGCAAGTATAAAACAAATTGCCCTGCATGTCTCTAGTATCAGTCCACCTAAAGCTTGAGGTGAGATGCAGGTTGAAAATTTCAGGTCTTCATAATTAATTATTATGACCAGCCTGTGACTAGTGTGACAAAAAAACCTCAAGGTTGCTATCAGCCATTCATGGGGGGACACTGCTGTCCTCATCACTGTATTTTCCCCTCGATCAACGGTGTGATAAGTCTCAAAAGTTTTAAGTACTTGTCGTCGTGCATTCGCAAATTAAATAATTACGAAAATCACTTGGATAAAATCTTAACTCATTCAATAAATTGATGTGACTGTGGGTCGCTCGATCCAACAGCCACTGTTTGACTCAGTATCGTTTTTTGATGCTCACTTTCCGATTGGGAATGGCTGAACATACGATTCCACATAGGGCCTGTTGGTTGTGAGACATTGTGAACGGGCTATGGTCCGAAATGAAGTGTTAAAACTACGTATATCAAGAGTTGAGGGCACTGTTTTCAAGTGTTTTGTGTATCAATTGTGAGAGGATGAACGACTTTCTATTTTTAATGTGCTTTCATGGTAACTCTGGTGCGTGAGTGAGGGACGGCCACTCATAGTAGTTTATGGACACTTGGCCGAGTACCATTAATTGGATTGTTACCCTTGTAATACTAGCGCGGGACCCGTTATTCACATCACGGTGAAAAGCGCGCATTTTTGATTGGTCAGTTGAAAATGTTGACCACCGGGCTTCCAGCTCTTATATCATGGCTTTAAGTTTCTTACAACTCGCTCATTCGTTGTTATCCACCGACAGAAAGACGGGAACCCGAATTCATTGTTGAGAGTAGGCAATACCCTATCGGTACAAAATAGGTACTCATGATAACGTTTGTTATCAATGGAGATACGTCGTATTAATGGACGAAAGTATCCCGCACAAAATTGTCGAATGTTGTTAGTCCTGACACTTTGAAAATTTATATTAAAACTATTACCGGGTTTCTGGTATAAGTAGTCAGTTAGAATTGTAGCAGCAAGTTTCTACTTTATAATGGTACCAATTTCGTTGTGCTTTGATGCACAGGTCCTATTGAAATAATTAATAAGAGGATCTCGGATTTAAAGTAAACCACGAGTTAGACGCATGTTATCCCCGATAAATCCAACCTGGGTCAAATTTATTCAATTATTGCTGGAGGGGACGTTAGAGTAATTTCTGCAGTTTACTGGGATACCTAATTGACTTTTGTGTGCACCCTTTTAACCGTACTGTAAATTCGATTGTGTTAGGACCCTAACCGGTTATGTTGTTCGGCTGGACTCAATGTCCGAGCCTTTCACTTGTGCAACACGGGCTACGTAATAGCTCTCCCGGACGTCCGCGCTGGCTCATAAATAAGATGCGAGTTCGAGTGGTCAGCACACTCCATCATAGACGCAGAGACAAGAGCCGACAGCACAGTGAACCCAGCCCAGCAACCCGGGCCCGTAGCAGCTCAGAGGCTTGCCGACGCTTGCCATCGCCACCCCGCCCCATAAGGCATGTAGCGGTAGCGCAGGACCCGGAGAGACTTTGGGTAAGTTGGAGACTATTATATTAGAAGTGACTTTAATTTGCGCACCCCCCCCCCTTTCTTGGATGCCGCGTAGAGAATGCTGATCTACAGAGACCATTATGAGTCCGGCTCAACGGTAATTGCCATTGTCATTAGACGTGTAGGATGCGCGATGCAGCGCAGTGTCTTGATATTGCGACTTTATTGTCAAAGTTAACGTTTGCGGTGCTAGATGATAATGATGGCTCGCTAACCAAGCTGTCACGATTTGCTTGTGTGCATATAGTGTATGTGTAGCATTGCCTTGTTGTGGTAGGCAGTGAGGATTTCCTGACATGTTAAGGTGGATGACTTATGTTATAGCGAGCGGCACTACACACTTGATTGTATTACGGGTATTTGTGTACCTTGCCAGTACCACTATGCTATAGAGAGCAGTGTGATTGTGATTGCGTGTCTAGTGTTTAAGATGTGTAATTAATTACATGTATTGGAGATGTATAATATTAGTTGGGCCTCACATGAGTGAGCCCCAGGATTGTCCTATGTGCGGCGGTGGATGAACAATGTTTCAGTGAGTCTACACATGTTGCAATGAGTCTCGCCGATATATATATATATATATATATCATGTGCATGTATTATTGTTATCCAGATGTATTATGCTTCTATGAGTTTCGTAAGTGTGTGAAGGACAGTTTCATTTTAAGGAATGTACACATTACTTTATGTATCTAGTGGTGTGTCATACACATGTTAGCCTGGCGGCATAGCTCCGCGGCTAAGGTCAAAGGGCATGACCCTTCAGTATCGATTGGGAAGGGAAGTAACTAATACAATAGCCCTGGGGCGGGTTAGCACTAATAATGGGAGTGGGCCTATGAGGATGGCCTGCATTGGGATGCAGCGTCTGTGTTATGGACGGTCAGTGGGCCATGTTGGCCACTGCGTTATTAAATGGAATGGCCACTCTGGATGTGCTGTACACCGGCTCAGTGGAGCGAAACTATTGTGTTCTTGCCCCTTCATTCGTTATGTCCCTCATACTTTGATTAGTATATTAGTTTGTGTTGCCAGTGTACTAGGAAACTCCTTGTGTATATGATATAGCCACTTGTAGTTGTTATTCATTAACCTTAGCGCTATTTTATTCCATGCATACATATCCAGTTGGTTATTGCTTAAATTCTATATTATATTGTTGTTGTTTGATTTAATACTTAATACTATTACTATGTATGTCCACCATTGATTGCCTGATTAATGTTGTCATTATATCCTAATCATATTTTCGTCGTTTTCTCTTATTCCAGCTTATGGCTGGTTGGGCTTCTTTTGTTGGGCTTCTTTTTCTTGGCTTCTTTTTCCTTTTTTTGTTTGGTAGTGATACCTTTGTTAGGCTTTTTGAATAAATAAGATGGCCAGCAGAACCCTGTGTTTGTTAATCCTGTGTATCCTTAAGGGAGTTACTATTGAACCCACGCAGTAACCACGTTACCCCCACTGTTAGTCCCCCCAACATTTTCTGGTGTCAAGAGGTGGGATACACAGAAGGGTTAGTTTGTAGTTTAGAGAACCCAGCCGTGGAAATTTTTAGTTTGAAGCCCAGCCAGCCAGCCAACCCCTGCCCCACCCCATAGGAACCAGGGAGCCATGAAGACCAACGCCCTCCAACATCAACTCAAGATTCAGGACCTGTATCCCAGTCCTGTGTACACCACCCATCACACTGCAGTCAACAGGGACCCGTTGCGGGTATTTCATCCCGCAATCTACACGTATCCGCAACATCCGCCCCCACAGCCTGCGTCGACCAGTGTCTGGTACTCCCAGCCCACCACCCTTGCTAGCCACCTGCAGCCCGACCGGACCCTCAACCTGGGATGACAACTTCCCAGCGCCTACCTCCTGTGCGAAGGTCCAGCCGCCCACACAGACAACCCCAGAGATTGGACCTCTGACTCTTATTAGTGATTAACATTAGACATTGACTGTGAGTGCAGAAATAGCAGGGGAGCGCACCCATCAAGACCCCCCCCCCCCGGGTTTCCATCAGGCCAGATGATAGACCACCGAATCCAAGGGAGCTCCGCCTCAAGATTTTAAGTTAGAGACTATGCCCATGTTAGCTTTCTCCACAGCTTAGTTACGATGACTTTTAATGCCTATGTTGACCTTACCTTTTTCATTGCACTAGTGCCCTTATAGCATATTGTCTTTTTTTGTACTGTTCGATCCTACGTTAACCCTGATAGTGGTCTGGGACCACCGTTGCAGGTCTGGGACCTGTTGTTTTGTCCATATGATGTAACTTACTACAGCCAGAGCTGAGACTGTTGTGTACATCTTCAGGATGCCAGTAGTAACTTAGCCGGCTCACGCCACCTGTTAGTAGTTATAAAGAGGATGGACCATTGTTGTACTTCGGTTCACTATGTGTAATTTGCAATTGTTCTACCCTAAGTGATGGTATCATAGCCCCTTAGAGTTTGATTATACCTTCAGTGGTCTTTTGTAAACCTTTGAATTGATGTATGTGTCACGTAAGGGACTACGTGACTTAGCAGGGGAGAATGTGAGAGGATGAACGACTTTCTATTTTTAATGTGCTTTCATGGTAACTCTGGTGCGTGAGTGAGGGACGGCCACTCATAGTAGTTTATGGACACTTGGCCGAGTACCATTAATTGGATTGTTACCCTTGTAATACTAGCGCGGGACCCGTTATTCACATCACGGTGAAAAGCGCGCATTTTTGATTGGTCAGTTGGAAATGTTGACCACCGGGCTTCCAGCTCTTATATCATGGCTTTAAGTTTCTTACAACTCGCTCATTCGTTGTTATCCACCGACAGAAAGACGGGAACCCGAATTCATTGTTGAGAGTAGGCAATACCCTATCGGTACAAAATAGGTACTCATGATAACGTTTGTTATCAATGGAGATACGTCGTATTAATGGACGAAAGTATCCCGCACAAAATTGTCGAATGTTGTTAGTCCTGACACTTTGAAAATTTATATTAAAACTATTACCGGGTTTCTGGTATAAGTAGTCAGTTAGAATTGTAGCAGCAAGTTTCTACTTTATAATGGTACCAATTTCGTTGTGCTTTGATGCACAGGTCCTATTGAAATAATTAATAAGAGGATCTCGGATTTAAAGTAAACCACGAGTTAGACGCATGTTATCCCCGATAAATCCAACCTGGGTCAAATTTATTCAATTATTGCTGGAGGGGACGTTAGAGTAATTTCTGCAGTTTACTGGGATACCTAATTGACTTTTGTGTGCACCCTTTTAACCGTACTGTAAATTCGATTGTGTTAGGACCCTAACCGGTTATGTTGTTCGGCTGGACTCAATGTCCGAGCCTTTCACTTGTGCAACACGGGCTACGTAATAGCTCTCCCGGACGTCCGCGCTGGCTCATAAATAAGATGCGAGTTCGAGTGGTCAGCACACTCCATCATAGACGCAGAGACAAGAGCCGACAGCACAGTGAACCCAGCCCAGCAACCCGGGCCCGTAGCAGCTCAGAGGCTTGCCGACGCTTGCCATCGCCACCCCGCCCCATAAGGCATGTAGCGGTAGCGCAGGACCCGGAGAGACTTTGGGTAAGTTGGAGACTATTATATTAGAAGTGACTTTAATTTGCGCACCCCCCCCCCTTTCTTGGATGCCGCGTAGAGAATGCTGATCTACAGAGACCATTATGAGTCCGGCTCAACGGTAATTGCCATTGTCATTAGACGTGTAGGATGCGCGATGCAGCGCAGTGTCTTGATATTGCGACTTTATTGTCAAAGTTAACGTTTGCGGTGCTAGATGATAATGATGGCTCGCTAACCAAGCTGTCACGATTTGCTTGTGTGCATATAGTGTATGTGTAGCATTGCCTTGTTGTGGTAGGCAGTGAGGATTTCCTGACATGTTAAGGTGGATGACTTATGTTATAGCGAGCGGCACTACACACTTGATTGTATTACGGGTATGTGTGTACCTTGCCAGTACCACTATGCTATAGAGAGCAGTGTGATTGTGATTGCGTGTCTAGTGTTTAAGATGTGTAATTAATTACATGTATTGGAGATGTATAATATTAGTTGGGCCTCACATGAGTGAGCCCCAGGATTGTCCTATGTGCGGCGGTGGATGAACAATGTTTCAGTGAGTCTACACATGTTGCAATGAGTCTCGCCGATATATATATATATATATATATCATGTGCATGTATTATTGTTATCCAGATGTATTATGCTTCTATGAGTTTCGTAAGTGTGTGAAGGACAGTTTCATTTTAAGGAATGTACACATTACTTTATGTATCTAGTGGTGTGTCATACACATGTTAGCCTGGCGGCATAGCTCCGCGGCTAAGGTCAAAGGGCATGACCCTTCAGTATCGATTGGGAAGGGAAGTAACTAATACAATAGCCCTGGGGCGGGTTAGCACTAATAATGGGAGTGGGCCTATGAGGATGGCCTGCATTGGGATGCAGCGTCTGTGTTATGGACGGTCAGTGGGCCATGTTGGCCACTGCGTTATTAAATGGAATGGCCACTCTGGATGTGCTGTACACCGGCTCAGTGGAGCGAAACTATTGTGTTCTTGCCCCTTCATTCGTTATGTCCCTCATACTTTGATTAGTATATTAGTTTGTGTTGCCAGTGTACTAGGAAACTCCTTGTGTATATGATATAGCCACTTGTAGTTGTTATTCATTAACCTTAGCGCTATTTTATTCCATGCATACATATCCAGTTGGTTATTGCTTAAATTCTATATTATATTGTTGTTGTTTGATTTAATACTTAATACTATTACTATGTATGTCCACCATTGATTGCCTGATTAATGTTGTCATTATATCCTAACCATATTTTCGTCTTTTTCTCTTGTTCCAGCTTATGGCTGGTTGGGCTTCTTTTGTTGGGCTTCTTTTTCTTGGCTTCTTTTTCCTTTTTTTGTTTGGTAGTGATACCTTTGTTAGGCTTTTTGAATAAATAAGATTGCCAGCAGAACCCTGTGTTTGTTAATCCTGTGTATCCTTAAGGGAGTTACTATTGAACCCACGCAGTAACCACATTACCCACTCGTAGTTCATCCAACACAATGAAACTTCAGTTTTCGTACCTCTGTGCAATCAGTCCTCGTAGTGGCGGGAAAAATTTCATAAAGCCTGGCCGCAACGTGTGTGTGCAAAATTGGAATTAAAATCTTTTCCTAAAGCCCGGATTTGGGCGAGGCTGTGAGTCGGGCTTGATCATGCGTGGGGGGGGGGGGGGCTTTAGTGATACATGTTGTGATTAGTGTTTGATTTTGCCGATGATCTTACTCAGCCCTTTTTGTGGTATCTGCTGTAATAAGTTATAAATAAATCTTCATTATTAAATTTACTCAGTGTAGACCAGCGGTTTTTAACACGGGCGATATCGCTTATAATGGGTGTGTGTGTGTGTGTGCGGGGAGGGAGAGAGAGTGCGAATACCAGGTTGGTGTAAACAAAAAAACAAAAGGTGACAAAGGAATAAAACCATGATAAATGGTGTTGAGGGGGGGGGGGGCTAAATGAATGGAGGACGATTTATGGGGTAAATAAGGCAGCCACTGGCTTGTTCAAAAGCATACCGCATAATTCGAAGTTGTCTGGAAATGGATTCCTCTGAACAAAGAAATAACCTTTATTATGCTGTTTGCCCCATTAGGTAGTCCAAACGGCCCCGCTAAGGGTCCAAAATCCTATTTTGGTATAATTTTAGTCCAACATTACAAGGCTACCGCTGCTGTAGGAGTGTTGTGACCCACATTGTTAATGTAAAGAAGTGTCCATTTTTGAAGCTGCTTTATTTATAAAAAGTGTGTTAAACACTTAATAATTTGTTGTTGTTGTTTTTTTTATAGGTACACGTATGTGAGTGTCTTCTTGCAATGATATAGATGAAGAAAAAATAATGATTTGAAAAGAAGCTTTTGTTGTGTTCATGTTTCTGTTTTGTTCGGTGTTAAACTGCTTTTTAAAAAGAAAGGACTAACACCAGCCTGTGTATAATGAAAATTTGGGGCTGGGGTATAAAATGTTGAGGCTCAGGCAGATTATATATCACCTGTGGAGCTGACAATGAGATAGCCTGTATAATCACTTCCTTTTTAAAACTAAGGTATACTGAAAGTACAGTGTATATGTGCATATGTTAAAAAAAACATGTGTGGTTAGAAAATACAATTTATAATCTGAAAAATTAAATCCAGATTGAGACTATCATACCAGCAAAATATGGCTTAGATTGGTCTTGCAAATTCTTTAGCTGTGACGTCTTTTACATGATTTAAATATAATGTATTCATCTAAATCACTGATGTTCAAATTTGCCTCTTCGTTGCTCAGATATGTATGATTTTCTAAATTCAATGCTAAATGCTCAGTGCTGCAATAAAGGTACCTTCCAAATCCAAGCATTAATTTACAGAACGCATTGTCAACCTGTGAATTGTGTCAATAGATAGACAGACAGGTGGATGGATGGATGGATGGATGGATGGACGGACGGGCGGACGGATGGATGGATGGACGGATGGATGGATGGGCGGACGGACGGATGGATGGATGGACTCAAATAATGAATCACGGCTCATTCCGTAATGGCCACCAGCGCCTTCTGAAAATCCCATCCAATCAGTATCGTGTCTGGACATTGGTCAAAGGAGACTGTGGAGGTGCTGCGATGTCACGGTAGAAACAGGTCTGATCTACACAGGTCTATTTCCAAGACGAGTATGAGGCAAGTAGATCTAGTTCTCTGACTATATACCAAGGATAGTACAAGGCGAGAAAATCTGTTTCTATAAGAGAAATCAAAATGTTGGTACATGTAGTAGTAGAGTCTAGTAGACAGATGTACACGTCTCGTGGTACTGGTGGGCCTTCGGTCTAGATCGATATAGCTGTGATTTAGGCTACCCTCTGAACGAATTAGAAGTGCAATTCATTGCTTTAAAAATATATATTCGCTTGCAACTCCAAGGATATATAAAAATTACACAGGATGATTATATCAGTTGACTTAACGTGCAAGAAATTATTTGGAAGATGTGGTTAAGCCAATGCATATAATATCTAAAATCACAGATAATGATGCAGTTTGTTTTTCCAGCAGATTTATACTGCTGATTTTCCTCAGTCAGTTAGGTGTACGATGTGTTCACCATCTTTGCCATTTATGGGTAGCTTACTTCAGAAGGGAATACTTGAAACTTTATCAGTATCTTCTAGGTTATAGACTTAAAATCTGTGCCTATCCCAGTCAAGTTGTTTGGATTCTTCTGGTAGCCATGTGACAGCTAGGTGGCTACGATTGTACGTATAGAAATTTGAGAACTGTTAATGAAAGAGCCAATGTTCCTGGAACTTTTGACAACTACATAACATGTACATTGATTCATTTTAATGACAGTTGAAGTAACTTGAAGGACATGAAAACATTGATATTAATGATAACCACTCGTCACATGATTTGGTGGGCAAGACTAGGAGCAACTAAATTTTAGAGCAAGTTATTTAGTACTATATTATAGTAGGCCTACTGTGCTACTGATTTATGATAGTGCTCGTCTGTTCTGTCTGTGTGAATATTTTAAAGTCGTTGATTCTAAAGGATTAGGCTTGATTAAATCATGTTGAAAATAAAAAAGGGCCCGAATCATTAGAATAACATCTCGACTGAGAATCGTAAAATTTAGGTACTAAAATGTTAAATTGTTTCTTCGGCTCATCCCCCAGTACAAAGATAACCTTACCTTTCCTGTCTCTGCATAGTATAAAATTTATGGTTCGAAAAAATATACTGTACATGTATAATTTAAATTAACCTTTTCCGTATGTCGCGATTTTCTCTGCGCTCCGTACGTCGTGGTAAATTTTGTTACCAGACTGTCCCGTATAGAGAAAAATGCAGGTTATGCCTATCCGTACGTCCTGGGAACAATTGTTACCACACTGAGACAAGTGTAGAATAACACGCTTTCAGTCGGTCTATCCCTCGTGGTCACAAATGCTATCCAATGCAGCTTTGATGTGGACTCTAGGGACCACTTCTTGTCAAAAGAAACGTTCTGTGGGATGTTTATTCTCTAAATTTATAATTGTATCACAGTGGGCCGACCACCGTGATTAGCCAGGGCGCTAGAATATGGTGCTCGCTTATAGTTTTCTTTCAGCTTCAACCTGAATGGAAACAAGGCGTGTAATTGTAGTATGTAATTGCACAAAGATGATTATACTCGTGTGAATTTCAAACGATGCTCTGTAATGTCCTCCACCCCACCTCCACGTGCAACAATCAGTTAAGTTTTATTATTTAAATAGTTTTATTATTTTTTATTATACTCTGCCAGTACAGGAAAAGCCTCGCAGATGCTTATTTTTTTTCATATATACATGTACAATGTATACATGTACTATCTTATTATACCCGGTCCTCACCCTGTCTTAATTGTTTTAAATTTTTGTAGCAAACTGCTAAGTACCTGACTATTATTTAGTTCGAAATTATATAGTGGGATGAGACCTATCGTTGTGATTTGCTCCTGAGCACAGCATAGTAAGAAAGCCACATTATTTTTTTCACCTCTAGATGCATACTGCAACAATGGGTCGAGGTCAGTTGAACTACACTATTACGGTGTCCAAAAAAGTAAAGTCTGAGAAAACACAGTATAACCACAATGCGGAAAGCAGTCTTTTGGGGGCAAAGACTGACGTAATGTGGGCCCAATAATTATTTCTATAACACTTTAACAGTTAACACTGCCTCATCAAACCCTACCGCACTGGAAGATAAGGCGAGAGCGACAATGAGAAGGATAAGTACATGACTCAGTGTCAGTTTATCCTATTCCTATCCGCATAATAAATTGAACAAAATGAATTTCAGAGGCGGTAAATGGGCTGTGTGGTCCATGAGAAAGACAATCACTTAAAATAATAGATACGGAAAGAGTCAAATGGTGAAATCAAAATGCAATCCAGAAATGCAAACGTTTCTGATTTGGGTGCTAATGATTACAAGTGATGTTTTCGGGAACAAAAATACATACAAATTATCGAAATTAAAATAATGAGCAGTAAATAATTAACATTCCTGTCGCTGTCCACACGTTGAACGTTCAACCATTGACTTATGGTTGAGGAAACTGTTCTTCAGGCTTTTCAGAATTGAGTGGGAAACATAACAAAATGTAGGACGCGAGGACCATTGAAATGGCTTGCCATTTCCAATGGCAGGCCTCAAAATGGGTGACCCTGAAAGAATTTTATGATTTCTTCATGTAATCTTCAGCAACAGCCTCACATGCGTGTTACATGTTGTTCCTTCCGAGATTGAATAGCACTAGCTGAAGCTCTATCAAGTTTCATGATCATCTTGTCAGCAGTGCATATTTTCGTCACTATGTGCCACTCACTGTCCCACTCGCCAGTTAATACCTGTGCATTTATAATTATGGCTTCACATTCAAGTCAGTTCGTCAACACTCACTTGGTCGTGGGAGGCTGTGCTCACTACCGACAGCGCTCTATAGCTTCAGGCATCATTTTCTAACTGTTCCCTCAAAACCTTGGAAAAGACAGGATTTACATAACGGTGTTTTATCAAACAATACACTTTCCGTCGGAGCAGAAATGAAAACCAAGTTCATACGTGGTCGATTTCGAATATCTGATATTTTATAAGGGGGCAAAGTAATACATAAAATGAAGAGATTTGCATATTTTGTTACATTATGGGGCCATAAAATTAAACAATACACTGAGAAATAATCATCTGTTCATATTACAGACATTTCTATTGGTACTGTCCGTATAAAACTAAGTCATAAATCAAAAACTAAACACAGCAATATTACCAGAATGTTGCCCAGTCGATATTGAAGCTTGGAAATCGCCCATAAAGATGACCCAGTTACAGATTACAACAAAGAGACACAGTTTAATGCAACCAAAGAAGTTACATACCCGATGTTAAGGCTTTTCTCACTTTCATTTTTTTTTTTTCACAACAAAGAATGAGAGGTTTGGTCGTCCGATGCCACTGTACGTTATTCTTAGCGCCCCATATAACACATGCCACTGAAATTTGATCTCCTCAAAAACCATTATTGCTTGCGTTTCAGGAGGGGTTTGGTGGGTGGGACAGTGGGGTCATGTCTTCAACTTGTGTCCCCCTTTATATGTTGGGGTAAACCTGATGTCGACAGCATGATTGTTTCACTCTTTACAGTATCTGCTGCATGGGAACATTTTTTACCACGACGTACGGACACGTTGGATTTAGTAAATCTATTCTTTGCTAGTCTGGTAATTTTTGTTCCCACGACCTACTGTAAGGGGTACCGAAAAGTAAGAGTTTTTTTTATAAAACCCGCTAAAACAAACAAACATTCACTTCTATAGCACCAGACGAATCCTCTGATGAAACGGAAAAGGTTAATTTAAAATCAAACACCCAATTTTTCCCCAGACATCAGTTGCGTTAT
The DNA here is from genome assembly GCA_963931925.1 of Onchidella celtica. Classification (NCBI taxonomy): domain Eukaryota; kingdom Metazoa; phylum Mollusca; class Gastropoda; order Systellommatophora; family Onchidiidae; genus Onchidella; species Onchidella celtica. The sequence continues at coordinate 12,298,857 of OZ007584.1, read as the reverse complement.
TGTTCTCAGTGATTGCCACATTTTTTTATTTTAAGAAGGGGTGAAAGGACTGTGATGCAAATAATCAATAATGCAAATATGTAATTTGTTTAAACACTGCAGCGACGTATTGCAGTACTGAAGTGCTAAGATAAGAACCTCGTGAAATAGTGAGGTCTTTGTTCCTCCAGGGCCTTACCATAACTTTTTACTTTTGAATACAGTCCGTGTAATAAGAGTGAATAGTAATAAGGGTGAAGTCTTTCATTATCGCTTGACGTTAAGCTTTATTTCACTTAATAAAGACACATCATACCTTAAACGAAAACAAAACAGAAAACATCGATAAGACATCTAGACAAACAAACATGAATACATTCACCACATTCTCCCCCACCAAAAGATAAGCAATCGTAGCCATACATATACATCTTTCACACACCACGTCTATTTCTATACCGGAAGACTGCCGGACTAATTAACTTAAATAATAAAGTCAAGACTTAGATCATCTTAGACCGCTTCTGAGGTTGTAAGGCCTAGTTCGTATGAAGGGTTGATGTTTCTCCAGAGGTTTCTCCTTTGTATGTTTATCCGAAGATCCAGCTGGAGGTGTGAGGTCAATAGCTTATATATATATAGTAGAAAAAACGGGGATTTAAAATGTTGTCGCTATAGGCAAAGTTCTCGTTATTAGCAGTGTCGTTAAAGATGATGGTCCACTGTATATAATTTAAATTAATTTAAAATCAAACACCCAATTTTTCCCCAGACATCAGTTGCGTTATTGTTCTCAGTGATTGCCACATTTTTTATTTTTTTTTAAAGCTTGGGTGAAAGGACTGTGATGCAGATAATCAATAATGCAAAGATGGATACTCTTCATATATATATATTTTTTTTAAATTTTGGCCATGCTAGGCAAAAACAGGGATGGAGAAGAATCATTGACGGGGACACTGAAATCACAAATAGATCGCACTTTCATTGCCTGTGCACATTTGCCAGGCAAATATGAACACAGAAATATTGTGTCATTAGTGAGACCACAGAGTTTAGAAATACTTATGGCGAAATGTGTGGCACCATTGTTGTAAAACAGGCCGTTGAGTTTTACAACATTTGTGATGCATTTCCTGAAATTGGTACCTATTATAAGAGTGGAGAAAAAAAATACTTTTACTGTAAAAGTTCTACTTTCCAAGTCCAATTGAAAATGAAACAACATACATACACATTAGTTGAAACTGAGATTTTGTTGATTATTGGCTCTTCTTTAAGTACAAATTCCTTTGTCATTAATACAATGCATAACTGTGTTTTCACTCCAACTAACGAATCTAACTTACAGATTTGACCAGATGGGCCACAATTAATCTAGAGGTTGAGACACATTAAATGAAATAATAGTGCATCCAGCTTATATTCTGGAGAAAAGACTGAGGAGGACTGTGGATGTAAGCCTGAAATTCAATGTTTTGATTCTAAAATTGTTCGGATTAGATTGGTTACATTGTGTAAAACAGGTTTTAGACAAAGATAGAATTAATTATAGTTAAGACAGACATTCAGCATTACTTCAGATGGAACAGAAACAGTAATATATGCGAGATATCTTTTCTCATGTGATCAGCGAGAAGTTGTGAAGATTAAGGATGGAAAATCTGTCACCAAATGTTGAGATTACACCGCAACTCAATCAACTCAATGTAAGTTAATGCAACTTTTGATTTCCGGCACCGTGGCCGTGAAAACTAGTTTCCACAAACACGTTGACACAGGCCTGTTCAACAACGTCATTCTTCGCAACCATCGAGGGGAAGGGTAGAGGTGCCAAAAATGATGCAATGGATAGGCTGCAGAGCCTTCCTCTTACGTGTCTGTCCTGACCAAGCGAGAAACATGCCGCGGAGGGTGGCAATGGTACGGGTCGGGGTCCTTGCACGCAGCGTGATTCTGCACCAATGACCAATGATAATATATTATCAGCCAACAATACAGTACGCGAGACGGTGCTCGCATTTTTAATTTATGGCCAGTGAATTAATCGATTGCTGACGTAACCACACCATGTAGATCTACAGCCAAGACACGGTATGCCGTGGAACATAAATTACACACACTTGAGCCGTGTGGTGTGCCCAAAGAGGAGTATACTATACTGTGCCCACCTTGCTCACACAGAGCCATTCTAGTAGGCCTACGCGCTTGTGTAATGCTCGCTAAGCATCACATGACTGTATTCAAAAGTAAAAAGTTATGGTAAGGCCCTGTAGGAACAAACTTACAAAGACCTCACTTTTTCACGAGGTTCTTATCTTAGCACTTCAGTACTGCAATATGTCGCTGCAGTGTTTACAAATTACACATTCACCAGACTATACTCGATGTAGCTCATCCACCCAATACTAGTCATTACACATTATAAGGACTCCTCTGTAAAGGCTGTTTGAAAGCCGAGCCTTAAATTCTACGAAATATCATTCTAAGCGGAGAGGGATGTCAAGGTGTACATGGACGGGCCGGCATAGTTCATAAAGGATTGGACTTTGCCATATTTTTAATACTTTTGTTGATTTTGAGCAACAACTGAAGTGAACAGAGGAAAGTGCTCGGACATTTCAAGCCAGGAAAACAAGATGCATTTCCTTCGAGCAGAATTAAAAAGTATGACAGGAAATTTCGTTGTGACATTTGAAAATCACATCTCTGTACATGTATTCCCCAAGTCAGCAGGCCAGCTAGTGCTAATAAGAATTGTAAACAGATTGATCTTGGGCAATTGCAATACCGCGTACTGCACCTATAAAATAATATAAAATACACGTACATGTATAGTAAAGCTCCAATGCACAATAACAGCAGTGTGGAAAAACAATCGATCCTGCTTTCCATCAACATAATACATGTATGTATCCTGTTGTTTACCTCCTATTCCTAATGCGAGAACTTCAGAGGGACAAAATCTGGGGACATTTTACAAATACAGTGCAATCCTGATATCTCGACATCAGTGGGACCGTCTGTCTTGTGTCGAGTAAAGAGAAAGTCGAAATAGCAGATTAGTGGTGGAAAAGAAAAAAAAAAGGGGGGGGGGGAGAGGGAGATCACACATCTCCATAATGGGAAATGTCCAATAAATAACGCAATTATGCCCCTTTTTCTTTTAATTATCGGCATATTGTCACCCGTTCCTCCAATATCACTGTTGTGCGGAGCAGTTGCATGGGAAAGATTTACTGATATCGGAGAAATGCTGTAGCTATCAAATGCGCAGTCCTTTCCTGTTCTTGTTTTTTTTAACCTCGACCTGACTGTTTCTTTAGAAGCGATGATACCGATACACACACAGTACGGCAGTTAACCGAGAGATCTAGGTCAAGGCCTAGTATCAACGGCGCACGAGTGTTTTGTGGGGAAAAAATAATTACATGTACTCATTCTGTAGTACTCTGTACCTTTACTGCCGTACGCTTATGCAAGGCACTCCACACTCGCGTTACTGAAGCCAAGGGTCATCCTCTGTGTCCATACATCCCCTCTCCTACCCCTCCCCGCCAGCACCGCAAACAGAAATAAAGAGATCTTATATATGCGGGGAGTTACGTGGGCATTTTTGGTAGCACAGTAGTAGATCTAGTGCACTTGTTTTGCCGCGTTCTGGGAGAAATGTGTCGATATAAGAGGAAAGAACGGATCAACACGTCGAGTTACTGGGAAATATTTAGTAGCATTAAAGAAGGAATAGGTTGGGACTTAAAAATTGTGTCGAGTTACCTAGAATGTCGAGAAAAGCCATGTGGAGATAAATGGATTGGACTGTATTTCATTCTTGCACAAGTAGAATAGGAATTTTGATATTGGTGAAAAGCGCACTTTTCTCCATACATGTATTTTACAGGGTGACACGATAATGATACTCAACAGAAAAGATGGCGTTTGCATCACGGAGATTACGGGAATTATAATTGTATAATTCTGAATAATTTCCCCATCTAAACTAAGTGATTGGCATCCCACAGATCCTCAGTAAAGATTTTTAATCTTGATGAATGATTTTTTTCTTTCTTTCTTTTGGTAGGTGTTGAAATTGAAACTGGTAAAAAATTGAATAACAGTTACTCAGGAGTCTAGGTACCATAAATAGCTGAACTCTTTTACCATAAAAATTCAAAAATTTGGTCTGGGCCCAAGCAAGCTGCTTGGTCCCAAGAGATATTTTTAAGATTGGGCGTGTTGGTCTAGATGCAATGTGCTCGTCTCCCATAATGAAGGTAGTGGGTTCGATTCCCGGTTGGGATTTTGGGGAAAAATTTATGTCTCTGATGTTGTTGTAGTTAGGATAGAACACCTAGTCTTCTTGGATAGAGATGAAAAATGAGAAGGCCCTTGTGCACGTTACCCATGACAAAGATACTTTGGCAGTTGGAAATCGAGGAGAGCAGACCCAATTAAAAAAGGAAATCCCTTCTACAAAAACACATGAAAAACTAACAAGAAAAATAAAAACAAGGAAAATGAGGTGTAAATGAACGCTAAGAGCAGTGAACCACCAAAATTAAGACCGAAAAAATGAGATACTTTTAATGAAACAAAACAACAAATGTTTTTGCTGTAATGGCTGAGGACTCAGAGTGGCCGTTATTGGGCAGTGAAATCCTACAGACACAATGTACAAATTTAGAAAGTTGGAACATGTGTACAGTATGAATACCATATTCTTCCCAACAATGCGCTCTGCACTGGTACTGATCTTCTCGAATTTCAACTGTCAAGATATCCTTGACATGTGCAACAAGAACACGAGCCATCCAAGTTTTTGGTCCTTATCCGAGAAAACTAAGTACTGTACAATGTACTCGATCCTGCCTACCTAGGATCAGCTCCCACACCCCCCCCCCCCACTCCCAAAGAAATCTAGCATGACTGTGCCATCCGGGGATCAAACCCGATACCTTCTGCTTGGGAGATAAGCACCTTGTCTGTAGACCAAAGTGTCCCCGCGTGCATGATATGTGTGTGATTGGCGGGGGGGGGGGGAGGGGAGGTGGTGACATGATGGAACAAGATGCAAACGTGTCGGAATTGGTTTTTCACCAGTGTATGTACTGCGAACGCAGGAATAGGAAAGACTTTTCACACAAATTATTTGGTTGTCTCTCTTTCTTTGAAAGTGTTGCAATCACAATAAACAGATTAATACCCTGTATGATAATCTATGTTTTTAACAAGTGTGCATAGGAAGGAAGTTAAATAGGGCTGAAAATTTGTCCAAGGTGCAAAATTATTTTAAAGCACAAGTTGGAACAGGATGGCTGATTGGTAGCACTAGCACTGCAAAGCTTTCTAACTTTAACTTAAGAGACCAAATCTCTAGACTTCAGTAGCCCACGGAAAATATATAGGGCCGCAGCAGGGCTTGGAGCAAAATTAAAATGTGGGGGGAAAAAATGTAGATTACATAGAAATCAACAGTATGTTTAGATTATAACAATATTAACAATTTAACAAATTCCTGCAGCAAATATCTTGTCCAAGTCCACACTTGGACCATAATAATTTCTTCGAATTTTGACGCATCTGGTGGTTTACCACCACGGTTGACGACCCGGAAGTTGATACATGTATTGTGAAAATTATAGAATAGAAAGAATCGAATGAAATCATCGACCAGGTTGTGGTGTGGTTACAGTTGCACAGATCTATACGAACAAACACGCATTGAGGTCAGATAGCTCTAATACGGAAGAATTGGTGGTTTACCTCTGTAGGTGGTAGGTAATTGCACCAGTTTTATTTAGATTTAGACTCTAGATCTGGTCTAGTCTCTCTGTTGTGTGTTCACTCTAAACTCTAACGTAAAACAAATTGACTGTCCGCCAGTGCCACGCTTATTCGGAGACGTCTGCCAAAAGATCAGAATCTTATTCGCAGAGATGGATGTTTGGTATGTGATTTTTATTTAGGAAGAGCTCCTTAAAATGGCGTTCGGTTTCAGAGCTATCGATGAAACTTTCAGAAAAACATTTTTGATGGCGAGAGCTGCCTATGGGATACAGAATCGCCCAAGTCAAGTACCATAACAAACTAAACAGGTGAGAACCAAAGCCCTCTGAATTTTAGTGACTGATAAAAGTCTAGAAAGATCAGATTAACTTCACATAGGCCTGAATAGACTGAAAAGCTGAAACGAACAATTCCTTCTCTTGACGAGTGAAAGGGCAGCGGCAGCCACCCATGCGTCCATCTCAATCACATGACGAAAACAAACGATGCGCATCACTCCTCATTCAGAAAATGGACCAGTAGATGTATGTATAAACAAACGGCATGTCGAGGGGGAAACTTGGAAAGCCAGGAGAGTTTGTCCTCCACTGCCGCTCATTCCTTTTTTTTTATTCCAAAAACCTACCAGAAATAAACTCGTCTGCCGAGTTTGGGGGGGGGGGGGGGGGTCGTCAAGGCTCCGCAAGATCTGATTTTTTTATTAGGGTCAATTTTTACTGCGTTGTCCCCCACTGATCATCCTTGCTTTTCTCTAGACTCTAGAGTTAAAATTGTGTCTAGGATTTTTTAAAATTTAAATTTTTACAATTTTTTTTAGATGAATTATTAAATTATTAGCCAAATTTGTGGGGTGTGAAGTCACAGAGAAAGTCAGACAGACTAGAGCAAATAAAAATGAATTAAACTTCCATTGAAACAAAAAAAGTAATAAAACAAAACATGTCAAATAGATCCAGGTTAACATAGGGGGAGATGAGCAGTTCAGCCCACACTGACTAAAAGAAATCATTTACATTTCTAAAATTTGATTTATATTTTTATTTCTGTCCCGTTCAGTGAAAAGGAATTTAAATAAAATGAATAGGAATAAAGTAATCTGGAGCACATTAGTAACATGGATCAATTTCCCCATGACATCAATTTTACAAAATCCTATTAAAATAAAAAAATTCCTAAAAATGAGCAATCCTAGGCTAAAAAAAACATACATCAGGAGCTCTTCATCGCGCTGACAATAACGCGAACTTAAAAGTGACTGAGGGGTCACATATTGTGTCCGGTCAAGGCCTGCTTGTTCCGTATATCGTTTGAGTGGACGTAGTCTATCATGACTGTTGTGTTGTGCTGACTTCGTCTCGTGTGTCAGGCCTACACCAGAATTAATGCTTTAGACGCCTGCAATGGTAGATCTACGAACTTTGATTATCGATTGTCGATGGATGCTTTCGTTTGGAATTCCCGGTTGCTTGGTTCCGTGTGTACTGTGAACATGTTGTGCGGACTGATTTGACGTGTTACTGCCGTTACGCAAAACCTAGAATCTAGACCAAGGTCAAGCATGCCCCCTAAATCTGTACCGATACAAGTTGTACGGCTACTAATAATCATTGTACTAGATCTAGTTCAACCTGAAGACGGTTGCTTTAGTTTATAGCGGCCTGAAGGGGGCCCACCTCAGATTGTTCTACGTTTTTTAGTTTTCCAGCATCAGTATCATCGGCACCCATGGCGCTGTGTTGCACATGCTGGCCGCTTGATTATTCTGGGTGATCAACTGGCCGATCGGCTTACCATGGCAATTTTGACAGGGGGTACGTAGATGTTGGCAGGCGGTATGTGAAAAGTAAAAAACACAAAAATGTCAAATATTAGGACGTAAAAGAAGTCTTCAAGACTTGGCCTTTTGAAGATGATATTGCTGCTCCTTGTGGTTCGTGAAATATATAACGATGAAGAAGTTCGGTAGACTTTAAACTGCTTTTTCGAGGAGTAAAAAGATTGTTTTCTGCCTATTAATTATCATTAGGGAGATCTATTTTCTGATCGTTTGCCAAGTTTCATTCATATTGGTTATGAAACAACATGGTACGAGGGCATACAAGAGAATGATCCTCTTTCACACACTTTCCAAAAATTGACCCGCCGGCAGTGACCTAATTCAGGCACACAGAAATACGCCCGAGTGACATTGTTACTTTGTGCCATCGCAGACTGCGGAATGTGGGAGAACTTGTCCATAGTAGAAATCACAATACCAAGAAACTCCCCATCTGGATCTGCGAATAAGATCAGGATCTGCGAATAAGATCAGGATCTGCGAATAAGCACTTCGCTGCCAGAATTGGCCAATAAAATTTCCCCAAGGATTTCATTTTACCCAACAGCATCGATAATATTGTATTGGGAGTGATCTCCCCAGATTGAACCCATCTCCATATTCCTCCCATATTCCCTCAGTGCACATATTGAAAACAATGGGACCATTTGAAAAGTAATTGGAAATATTTTTCTAGATAAATTGGAATTTCATTGATTAAATCAATATCAAGTACTTATAATCACAGACATCTCCGAGACAAATCCTGGTTTTTTTATTAGGCTATTCATGGGTGCCAGACCTCTGGTATATTATATACCGGATATCCGGTTTTATTTTTTCTCAAAACAATTGATATGAAGAATTGAAAAACACCAGCAAAAAAAAACAAGAACAAAACACCCTGCTTAATCACAAAAAAAAAGTGCAAGTTCGCCGAATCCGAGATATCAGCTTTTTTAGCATTTACCATGTCCAAAGGCACATGTAAGGCTACCGTTGTGTTCTGGTTAATTCGGCATTTTAGATCAAGCGCTTCACATGCATCAGCTGCTTTTTATTGCACTGACAATTTACAATGCCAAATTAAAAAAGTGAGTGAAGGGTCACAAGATGACGTACTGTGTCTGGTCAAGACCCACTTGTTCCGCGTGGCGTGTCATATGAGTGAACGTAGACTATTATGTGTTGCGCTGACTTCGTGTGTCAAACTCAGATCTACACCAGAATTGAATCTTTTGATGCCTGCAGTGATAGATTTACTTGAACTATTATTGTCGATTGACGATGGATGCTTTCATTTGGAATGTCTGGTTGCTTGGTTCTGTGCGTATTGCGAACGTTGAATATATGTTGTGCGGACTGATTTGACGTGTTAACTACTGTTACTCAAAAACCTAGAATCTAGATCAAGGTCAAGCATCCCCTAGATCTGTACCGATACATGTGGTACGGCTACTAATAATCATTGTACTAGATCATTCAGATGACGGGTGTTTTAGTTTATAAAAGTCTGAAGGGGCCCGCCTCAGGTTCTTGTAGTTCTCTGATGTCAATATCATTGGCACAGCCGGATTTCACCCCATTGTCCAAGACACAGTTCTTATATATATAATATACATCAAGTGTTAGTGAGAGGGTACAGGTCTGACCCTTCTATTATAACGGCGGGGACCGTAAACAGCATACTGCTAAAGCTGTGTTTTCATGGGTACGGAACGAAAAAGTCAAAACTCCAATTAAAGTATGTAGTTCTATTTCACTATTTGATATGTTTTTGACTTTTCGTTTGCCACTTCCATTTCCGTACACACAAAAATCCTGCATAACGGTGTTGAATTGAAAGGGAGACAAGAGGATCTATTTTATTGGCTCAAGTTACATAAATTATACACGCACAAAAGTCATGGTTACATGCTTTGTCCATTGGGTGTTTGTGATGGGGTCCTACAAACTTATTGGAGAAATTGTTCCATATTCAGATTAACAAGGAAATATTCATCTTGTAGAACAAAAACTGCTGCAGTCACCACACATTATATAATATGAACAAGGAAAGTTGTAGGTGTGCACAAAATACTTAGTAACCGTGGTATATTATATTGTGACATGTAAAGTGTTTTGTTCTCTAATAATATTTGAAATTTGCCTTTAGTTTATGGCATTGGTTTAAGTTTTTAATTTCATTTACGGTTATAGTAATGTTTATTTCAGAAGAGTTCCTTCACCATTTAACATGCTCCAGCACGGGGTAGTGGCTAACAAGAAATACTAACATCTTCACTTCTCAATCCGGAGACCGCAGGTTTAATTCTCCACTGGGCACAGTCTTTTTTGCTAGCTCCTCTCATTATTAGGAATCAATTTGTTTTAGTTTCAGGATTTTGCAAAATCTGCATTGGGAATTTGCTTCGGATTACTTCCATTTTATTTAATACTGTTCTTTGAAGAGAAGAGGTGCTAGACTTTAGAAATAAAAAGGCCACTAGTGTGTAGCGTCCCACTAGTTGAACGATCGATATTTTCTCAACCCCCCCGCTTCGTGAGTCTCACTCGGCGACCTTCCTCCCCCCTCTCGCCAGCAAGGCCGGTATTTCCCTTTGATGTCGCTGTGTGGCTTGTTTGTTTCACTGTAGAAAATCTAGAGAGTCTGGAAGATATTGCAGTGTCCGAGATTACGCTGGGTTGACCTTGAGTGATGTAATTCTGTGACGTGTCTGTGTACGATTGGGTGGCTTGTATGTGTCCCGAACGATCTAGGTCTGTCTCGTGCTTATGGGGCGGTTAAGCCGCTTCCTGAACGTTCCTGGACAGAATATATATAAGGAGGGCCAGGCGAGTAGGGGTAGTGCAAATCGTGGGTGCAAATCGTAGGTGTGCAGATCGTAGGCGCAAATTGTAGGTGTAAATCCAGTTGTAGTAGAAGTGTAGTGCCTTCCCTGATAGGTGTAAGTAACTTGTGGATATCAGCTCTTGTTTACAGTTATTAAAAATTAGTATTAATTGTTCATCGGATCCTGTTATTTATTTCTACATCAGTTTGGGACAGTTTCGTTTTTAAGGGTAGACGATCAGTTCATCTGACTCTCTCCCATCATAACGTGCTGAAATTTGCATCAACTGTTACATAGTGTTTGCTAACATTATCCGCGGATATCTGTGCCAATTTGAATCCTAACCAGTTGATTTTCCCTCTATGATATTGTTGGTCTTCTAAGCTCAGATAAATGGTAGAACACTCAGCACCAGTACACTTTTGAACAGGAATAAATTTTTTTTTGGAGCCTAGCGCATCAATCACATGGTGATGCCACTCCAGTCACAGGGTTCATCGGGTTAACGTATTCCTGCGAAAAAATTAATGACACACCCAAGTTTTCCAATGGCATTTTTTGCAATAGTCAGTGATTCAGATTGCCCTTTTGTCCTTTATTTTTTTTTTTTTAGGAAGAACAAAAATGGACATAAGTGCAAATGACGCAAGGATGGAAATTGCATTTCTTCTGCTTGAGTTTGATCAAAATTTCCTGTCTTTCGTTTTGTTTTGTTTTTTTTAATTTTCATGATATTGATAGGAACAAATTGAGTAGCAAAAAAGAAAAAAGGGCATTTTGTGAATGTGACACTGACAACTTAGATCACCGCAATCATTGTGCAATTGCGCATATTGGCAGAGAAATCCAATTCTTGATAAACTCAGAAATATTTTGGCTAACTTCACTCTTTAGACCAAACTTAAAACAAAATGAGGAAAAAATAATTGATTTCCATATATATGCATTGTAATGTGGGTGGCCTAGGCCGTGAAAAGAAGCCTGTCAGAGTGTCACAGGATTTGTAATCCATTTTCTCAAACTTTCAAGAACACTGCAAGGGTCGAAGAATGGTAACAAAATGTACTTTTGATACATGATTCCTTTCAAGACTTGAAGTTTCGGTTGGTCTTAATTCCATTAATACATTTCTTGAACACGAAGCACGATACAAATTAAATACAGTCTCTTCATAAAGAAGAGCAATTACCAATGAAACTGAGATTTTGATTTCATTATATTTCATGTTCAGATTCTTAATCAACTGTTATTAATTTGTTATTAATTACATGTGAAGTGAAGCTCCATACTGACGACCAGTTGGGTCTTATCCAATCCAAAAGCTGGGATATTTGTTTTAGGTGAAATAATACTGATTTTCATTTCTTTCAATTGCTTATCCTGTATGTGGCTTGTATTGTGTTCTGAAGAAAAGACTGTTTGGACTGGGGGAATTCAGATGTCAATCTTGAAATTCAAAACATAGTTTCTTAATCTTTTGTGATTAGACTTGTTGCAAGGTTTTAATCAGGCACAGAATTAGTGATAATTAGGATAGACATTCAGCATTTTACATCAGGAGGAGCAAGGAAATGACAGTCTATGTGTTTTCTTGTGTGATCAGTAAGAATTCACAAACATCAATAGGGATGGAAAATCAGGAAAATAGAAGATCTGAATAAAATGTTTTTTTTTTTTTAATGTGTTCGTGAGAAAATATCGATGAAACATCCTGGTTTTCCAGCGACATCAATTGCAAACCACATGTGATAATACCAATTTTCTTTTCTTTCAGTTTCTGAGTCCACACTTATATTATTTTGTACTCTGGAGAAAACATAATGGACAGTGGATGCGAAGCCTGAAATTCAATGCATAGATTCTGAAACTTTTGGGATTGGACTGGTTGCATGTACGTTGCACCACAGGAGGACAGAGATTATAATATACTGATGTTAGGATAGAATAGGAAAGTGACCCTGTTTTTTGAAAGGGGATCATGGTAATTTGGCACAAAGATCAATAATGGAAAATTTGACACAGGATGTTGAGATTATGCAACGAGAACAAGAAACATTTGATTTGCTGAATGATATAAAGGAAGAACCATGTGATCACGACAACGGGAGTTGCCAAAGTGTGAATGGTGTCATTTCAGATCAAGATAATAAAACTGAATTTTTAGATCATAAAGATATAACAATTGAATCTGTGGACCTTTCTCATGGTGGTATGCAAGTAACTTTGTCATCGAAAGGATCAGTTTCTAATTGTTTGACTGTACGGAAATGTGAGAAAAATGAAGACTGTGTGGCAAACGTTACACTTGAAAATGGGACTGACAGAAAGGATAGGATATCAGAAGTTGCAGGTGTGAAGAAAAAACAATCTAATAATTTGTTTGTCAGTGATAGTAGTTATGAAGACAGCCATGTCTTAAATGGTGATGAAAAGGTTGAATTATTAACCAGAACAAGTGAATGCTTAGCTGTAAAACTATGGGCTGTGTGTGAAGAGCTTAAAGAGGAGAAGGAGTCAGAAATAGACTGGGCCCTGATGAAAAGTCCCAACACCCTGAAATGTCATACATACCGCAGGGCTAACAATAGTAACAGTCCTACAGCACGGATCATAAAAGTGGAACCTGAGTCAATAAGTGAAAAAAGCGGTAAGTACAGTTATTTTATTGTTTTAAATTCAACTAAGAAAAGAAGCTATCAGTCCTTCCAAAAACAAAGAGCAGAAGATAAGCAGATGCCTTTTGAGTGTTGCATTTGTGGATCATTTTTCATACATATATATTATATGTCTGAACAGACATGTTATCTAGAGGACAAACACTGACATTGCATGACATATGACAAAAGCTTCTCAAACACTTGAGCAACAAAGCCTATATTATACTGTATTAAAAAGAAGATAAAGATAATATACACACGTAGTGTTGTCATAGGTCTTCACCACTTGTGATGAATCTGTGGTTTGGTAAGGCTTTGTCATAGTGAAATCGAGTCCAGATCTAGTAAAATACTCTTAAAATAGATTTCATCAATCGCATGTTGAAAACCCTTTGTCAGGGGCTATACATCTCACTTGATCCATTTCGGCTACTTTTTTGTTTTCCCTTCCTGTAGGTTTTTCTTTTTCATCAAATTTGGTGAGTATTTTGCCACTTCCAAATCTTTGGCACATTGACCATTGCTAAGTGATTGACAGCCAGATCTGGTAAAAGGGGTAAAAGTTGTAGCTGATTGTAAAAGAAGGTAGAATACAGTAATAGTGAGAACAAAACAATTGCAATATGAAATAGAAACATGTATAGGAATGCATGTGAAGCATGTGGATTAATTAAAATGTTAGACTGTTTTCCCTTATGAATGATCAGAGAATGAGCTCTCAGTAGTCTCTTATTTGTCTTCCCAGAGACCTTTTCCTGTGACATGTGTCATCGGGCTTTCCTTGAACACAATTGCTTGTTGAAACATATAAGTAAATATCACTCTGAATACTCCAGGCAACAACATAACTTACAAACGACTGAACAGAAAAGTTTCCATATGAAGAAAAACAACACATCTATTCCCAGAGGTAGTGGAGTGAATAATTCCATTTCAACCCAAAGTGGCATGGAAGTTCAGAGATTGGAAACTGACAATGTGAACTGTGTTATCTCTGGCCCAGCAGGAGAATACACTGGAAAGCAGATTCTTCAGGATTGCAATGTGTCCAGCATACCTGATATCAAACAATTTGAGGGCAATCCAGTGCCTTCCAAAACTTTTGTTACAGCTAACAAATATTCAGATTCAAAAAGTGGAAAGAAGCCTTTTGAGTGTGATGTTTGTGGAAAAGGTTTTGCTAAAGGAGGTAATTTACAACGCCACAAAAGGATGCACACAGGAGAGAAGCCATTCCAGTGTGACGTTTGTGCTGCTGGTTTTGCTTCTAAAATTACGTTACAATGCCACAGAGGGATACATACAGGAGAGAAGCCTTACAATTGTGATGTTTGTGCTGCTGGTTTTACTTCTAAAAGTAGTTTACAATCCCACAAAAGAATACATACTGGAGAGAAGCCTTTTAAGTGTGATGTGTGTGGAAAGAATTTTGCTCGTGGAGGTTCCTTAAAAACCCACAAAAGGATACACACAGGAGAGAAGCCTTTTAAGTGTGATGTTTGTGGAAAAGGTTTTGCTTCTTCGGGTAGTTGTCTAAATCACAAAAGGATGCACACGGGAGAGAAACCTTTTAAGTGTGATATTTGTGGAAAAGGTTTTGCTCATGGAGGTTCTTTAAAAACCCACAAAAGATTACACACAGGAGAGAAGCCTTTTAAGTGTGATGTTTGTGGAAAAGGTTTTGCTTTTCTGGGTAGTTTTCTAAATCACAAAAGGATGCACACAGGAGAGAAACCTTTTATGTGTGATGTTTGTGGAAAAGGTTTTGCTTCTGGAGCTCATTTAAAACGCCACAAAAGAATACACACAGGAAAGAAGCCTTTTACGTGTGATGTGTGTGGAAAGAGTGTTACTCGAGAATGTTATTTAAAAACCCACAAAAGGACTCACACAGGAGAGAAACCCTTTAAGTGTGATGTTTGTGGAAAAGGTTTTGCTGAAGGAAGTTATTTGCAACGACACAAAAGGACTCACACATTAGAGAAGCCTTACAAGTGTGATGTTTGTGCGGCTGCTTATACTTCTAAAAGTAGTTTACAATCCCACAAAATAATACATACAGAAGAGAAGCCTTTTGAGTGTGACGTGTGTGGAAAGGGTTTTGCTTATGGAAGTTCTTTAAAAACCCACAAAATGATACACACAGGAGAGAAGCCTTTTAAGTGCGATGTTTGTGGAAAAGGTTTTGCTTCTGGAGATTATTTACAATGCCACAAAAGAATACACACAGGAGAGAAACCTTTTAAGTGTGATGTGTGTGGAAAGGGTTTTGCTCATGGAAGTGATTTAAAACGCCGCAAAAGGATACACACAGGAGAGAAACCTTTTCAGTCTGAGATTTGTGGAAAAGGTTGTGCTAAAGGAAGTGATTTACAACACCACAAAAGGATGCACACAGGAGAGAATGCTTTCAAGTGGGATGTTTGTGCGGCTGGTTTTGCTTCTAAAATTACCTTACAATACCACAAAGGCATACATACAGGAGAGAAACCTTATAATTGTGATGTTTGTGCGGCTGCTTATACTTCTAAAAGTAGTTTACAATCCCACAAAAGAATACATACAGGGGAGAAGCCTTTCAAGTGTGATGTGTGTGGAAAGAGTTTTGCTCATGGAGGTTCCTTAAAAACCCACAAAAGGATACACACAGGAGAGAAGCCTTTTAAGTGTGATGTTTGTGGAAAAGGTTTTGCTTCTTCGGGTAGTTGTCTAAATCACAAAAGGATGCACACGGGAGAGAAACCTTTTAAGTGTGATATTTGTGGAAAAGGTTTTGCTCATGGAGGTTCTTTAAAAACCCACAAAAGATTACACACAGGAGAGAAGCCTTTTAAGTGTGATGTTTGTGGAAAAGGTTTTGCTTTTCTGGGTAGTTTTCTAAATCACAAAAGGATGCACACAGGAGAGAAACCTTTTATGTGTGATGTTTGTGGAAAAGGTTTTGCTTCTGGAGCTCATTTAAAACGCCACAAAAGAATACACACAGGAAAGAAGCCTTTTACGTGTGATGTGTGTGGAAAGAGTGTTACTCGAGAATGTTATTTAAAAACCCACAAAAGGACTCACACAGGAGAGAAACCCTTTAAGTGTGATGTTTGTGGAAAAGGTTTTGCTGAAGGAAGTTATTTGCAACGACACAAAAGGACTCACACATTAGAGAAGCCTTACAAGTGTGATGTTTGTGCGGCTGCTTATACTTCTAAAAGTAGTTTACAATCCCACAAAATAATACATACAGAAGAGAAGCCTTTTGAGTGTGACGTGTGTGGAAAGGGTTTTGCTTATGGAAGTTCTTTAAAAACCCACAAAATGATACACACAGGAGAGAAGCCTTTTAAGTGCGATGTTTGTGGAAAAGGTTTTGCTTCTGGAGATTATTTACAATGCCACAAAAGAATACACACAGGAGAGAAACCTTTTAAGTGTGATGTGTGTGGAAAGGGTTTTGCTCATGGAAGTGATTTAAAACGCCGCAAAAGGATACACACAGGAGAGAAACCTTTTCAGTCTGAGATTTGTGGAAAAGGTTGTGCTAAAGGAAGTGATTTACAACACCACAAAAGGATGCACACAGGAGAGAATGCTTTCAAGTGGGATGTTTGTGCGGCTGGTTTTGCTTCTAAAATTACCTTACAATACCACAAAGGCATACATACAGGAGAGAAACCTTATAATTGTGATGTTTGTGCGGCTGCTTATACTTCTAAAAGTAGTTTACAATCCCACAAAAGAATACATACAGGGGAGAAGCCTTTCAAGTGTGATGTGTGTGGAAAGAGTTTTGCTCATGGAGGTTCCTTAAAAACCCACAAAAGGATACACACAGGAGAGAAGCCTTTTAAGTGTGATGTTTGTGGAAAAGGTTTTGCTTCTTCGGGTAGTTGTCTAAATCACAAAAGGATGCACACGGGAGAGAAACCTTTTAAGTGTGATATTTGTGGAAAAGGTTTTGCTCATGGAGGTTCTTTAAAAACCCACAAAAGATTACACACAGGAGAGAAGCCTTTTAAGTGTGATGTTTGTGGAAAAGGTTTTGCTTTTCTGGGTAGTTTTCTAAATCACAAAAGGATGCACACAGGAGAGAAACCTTTTATGTGTGATGTTTGTGGAAAAGGTTTTGCTTCTGGAGCTCATTTAAAACGCCACAAAAGAATACACACAGGAAAGAAGCCTTTTACGTGTGATGTGTGTGGAAAGAGTGTTACTCGAGAATGTTATTTAAAAACCCACAAAAGGACTCACACAGGAGAGAAACCCTTTAAGTGTGATGTTTGTGGAAAAGGTTTTGCTGAAGGAAGTTATTTGCAACGACACAAAAGGACTCACACATTAGAGAAGCCTTACAAGTGTGATGTTTGTGCGGCTGCTTATACTTCTAAAAGTAGTTTACAATCCCACAAAATAATACATACAGAAGAGAAGCCTTTTGAGTGTGACGTGTGTGGAAAGGGTTTTGCTTATGGAAGTTCTTTAAAAACCCACAAAATGATACACACAGGAGAGAAGCCTTTTAAGTGCGATGTTTGTGGAAAAGGTTTTGCTTCTGGAGATTATTTACAATGCCACAAAAGAATACACACAGGAGAGAAACCTTTTAAGTGTGATGTGTGTGGAAAGGGTTTTGCTCATGGAAGTGATTTAAAACGCCGCAAAAGGATACACACAGGAGAGAAACCTTTTCAGTCTGAGATTTGTGGAAAAGGTTGTGCTAAAGGAAGTGATTTACAACACCACAAAAGGATGCACACAGGAGAGAATGCTTTCAAGTGGGATGTTTGTGCGGCTGGTTTTGCTTCTAAAATTACCTTACAATACCACAAAGGCATACATACAGGAGAGAAACCTTATAATTGTGATGTTTGTGCGGCTGCTTATACTTCTAAAAGTAGTTTACAATCCCACAAAAGAATACATACAGGGGAGAAGCCTTTCAAGTGTGATGTGTGTGGAAAGAGTTTTGCTCATGGAGGTTCCTTAAAAACCCACAAAAGGATACACACAGGAGAGAAGCCTTTTAAGTGTGATGTTTGTGGAAAAGGTTTTGCTTCTTCGGGTAGTTGTCTAAATCACAAAAGGATGCACACGGGAGAGAAACCTTTTAAGTGTGATATTTGTGAAAAAGGTTTTGCTCGTGGAATTGATTTAAAAACCCACAAAAGGATGCACACAGGAGAGAAACCTTTTAAGTGTGATGTTTGTGGGAAAGGTTTTGCTCAAATAAGTCCTCTACAAGTCCACAAAAGAATACACACAGGAGAGAAGCCTTTTAAGTGTGAGGTTTGTGGAAAAGGTTTTGCTTCTCCAGGTAGTTGTTTAAAGCACAAAAAGGATGCACACGGGAGAGAAACCTTTTATGTGTGATGTTTGTGGAAAAGGTTTTCCCCATGGAGCTGTTTTAAAAACCCACAAAAGGATGCACACAGGAGAGAAGCCTTTCAAGCGTGATGTTTGTGGTAAAGGTTTTGCTCAAATAAGTGATCTACCAGTCCACAAAAGAATACACACAGGAGAGAAGCTTTTTAAATGTGATGTTTGTGGTAAAGGTTTTTCTCGTGGATATAATTTAAAAACCCACAAAAGGACTCACACAGAAACAGAAGCCTTTTAAATGTTTGATGTTTGTGGAAAGGGTTTTGTTCAAGGATGTTATTTAAACCCACAAAAGGACAGGAGATAAACCTTTTAAGTGTGATGTTTGTGATAAAGATTTTGCTTTTTCAAATGGTTTACAGCGCCACAATAGAATACACACAGCAGAGAATTCTTTTATGCGTTACGTGTGTGGAAAGGGTTTTGATCAAGGATGTGATTTAAAAACCCACAAAAGGACTGTCAAGACCAGATTTAGTTCATAAGAGTAAATTTTTGCGAGAGCAGTAAGTAATTTTTAGAAACGTAATTATTGTACGAGCCAGCATAACTTGGCCTTGAGCTGGTCTCGTAAACAATGTGTTTTGAACAGTTTTTTTCCCTGATAGATAGACAGAAGGTGGGGAAGGATAGAGGGACAGCGTAGGTGTGCATGACTGAGCACTTGTTGTATCTCGTGTTTTGAACTAGGGGTAGTAAAGAGGGAAGGGGTGAGTAGGAATTAAATGTTATTGAGACGTCTATTGACGTACAGAAAAACCGTGATCCAGAGTAAAAGCTCGGGGTTTTGAACATGTTAAGAATTTATTGCTATAAAATTTATATTATATTGTATTGAAGTAATTCGACCTTTGATGTCGACCCAAGGTCGTTGCGTAGGGCTGTTACTTAAAATAACTCAGTTCGGCAGCTGAGCTAGAAGTGGTTGCACCAATCACAATCCAGGAATTAGACGGTAAGCTGCAGATGCAGTCCAGTATTTAAGGCCATACAGAACTTAGTTCTGGGCCACATGTAGAAAATCCATTTACGAGGTGGACGGCGATAGTCCTCAGCCAGATGAGGGACATGGAGACGCAGTTGAGCAGTCCATTGTGAGGGGCCTGATTTAAAGCTCCAGAGCCTAAGCTACTTGGTTTGATATAAACCCACAGCGTTTACATCCAGCGCTCTCACTCCCAGTGAGGGCCGCATGGTGAGAGTCTATACTAATTTGTAATGATGAAAGTGAACCGTTCTACTTACTTTTGAAGACAGTTTCAGAGCTACCGCCAGACAACGCATGGTTGTACAAGCATTCTCCATGGCGTGTCTAGAGGAAATGTCCACATCATAACATGTCTCATTGAATTAATAGAATTTAAACTGTTAAATCTGTCGCCACGTGCGCGGATTCTATTTGCCATATAACTCATATGACCTGCAAGTAGTTAGATTGAATTCGTTAGTCTTTATAAAAGCTGTAGTTCCATTAGTTAGATTCAGTTGCCTTTGAATTGATATATATATTTATAATTATATTTGTTACATTAATTCCTGTAATTAAACTGCTCTACAGTTCTGCTAAAATTGAAAGCAATTGATTTATTTAGTTTCTAGAGTGCAAGTATTTATTTTTGTGTGTTCGTCGATTGTGGGAGCGGACCTCGAAAGAGTGTCAGTCGAAATATCCCCATGTAACCCACATCGCGACACTGGAGGGGACATTGTTTAGTTTATAGGTTATTTAGATTGGAGTATAATATCGGTTTTCTCTTTGATTAACTTTTGTTTTTTTTCAGTTTCAGTGCTCACGTGGTCTTCACGTTGAGCTACTTTAATTACTTCATTGTATTTAGTTTTGTATACTGCTTTCTTTCATTATTTGTTCCACATATTTCCGGCTCTCCCATTGACCCGAGGATCGAGGCCAAGGAGACTTCAACATAACTAAACGAAGAAAGACAAACGTACTGACTGTGGTGTACGCAAAGGCTAAAGGAATCTCCACCAGTTCCTTGAGTTAAGTGATTCCATCCTTAATATCGTCTGCGTTAAGGAGTTGAGTGTTCCTCCTTCTGTTTTACAGGCTCATTTTACTTTTTCTCTGTGTTTAGGAACCCACGGGCGGTGGCGAGGGCGTTCTTACGTGTGCGTGTCCTCTGTGCCAAAGTGGTGGCTTGGTCGCCGATTTTGCCGTTTCGACGACAACGTCTGCGGTCTCGCAACAACCAGTGGTGATTAAAACAGTGAGGATTCGCATTCGTGAGAATAGACTTTGATAGGGATCTGTACATTTTGTTTAGATTGTAGCGTTTCTATCTTCCTCGTTGTTTTAGGAAGACGTCTCTCTTGTCCTCTTCTTAATCCTATCTGTAAATATGTTCAGACTGTAGAGTTTGTTATTGTCCGTCTTTTCTTGTTAGTCTAGCGTCGAGTTTCGTGTTTTTTTTTTTTATTACACCTTACGTACATTGTAATTATACATTCCTTTTCTTAAATATATTGCCTGTGTGAATCATGCGTCAATGTTGACGCATTGATTATATTCTCTGGTTGTTGTGACGAGTAAGGCTCATAGGCCGGAAGTTAAATATATTGTTGGGAATAGAGATTCCCCATTCAAGCGCAGTTGTGCACCTGCCTTGAATCTTCAGTAACTAAGTACTGAAATAGTAGTTCTTAAAAAGAACTTCAGGTAATAGAATTTACCTCGGAATTTAAAATATACGATAGCTATATAAAGATAGCTGTAATTTTAATCAACGAAATAAAATTGTCGTTGATTTATACGTCATAAACATTAGTTACGCAGTGATAACAGTAAGGACACTGCAAGTTGTATAACGAAGGAACAGTGTTGGTAATTCGTCGTTCTTAGTAGCGGCCACCCGACGAGGTCAATTGGCCTCAGGGATAATTGATAACTTCAGGTTAATAATTAAGATTGTTATTTTAATCGGATAATCGTAAAGAATACAGTGCTAACATAGTTCACTGTACGCAGGTTATCGCGTGAAGGATCCGGATACCTGACCTTTATCAATACTAGATCTCATATAGAGACTTATTCGGAGTCTTAACCATAATGACTGATTACTCTGCCTATATTAACGCGGCGAAGCTGTTGGGCGTCCCCGATGATCAGCTACCCGCTTGGTGCGAAAGGAAACAAAAGGAAGACCAAGAGCTGGCTCGAGAGGAGCGCGCCGCAGAACGAGCCGAGAAGGCCGAGGAACGCGAACGAGAAAGAGAAAAAGAACGACACGAAAGAGAAAAAGAAGAACGAGAAAGAGAAAAAGAAGAACGAGAAAGAGAAAAAGAAGAACGAGAAAGAGCTGAGAACGCGGCTCAAAGAGAGCATGAAATTTTTCTAAAGAAACTAGAATTGCAGGCCATCCAGCCCACCGCGGCTCCGCTAGCATCCGCGAATAATGTTAAAACTAAGCCGAAGCTACCGACCTACAATGATAAGATCGACCACATCGATTCTTACATCCATCGCTTTGAGCTCCACGCTGTAGCCGCCGGTTGGGACCGCACGGAATGGACTTCGTGCCTTGCAAATTTATTGACTGGTCGTGCGCTTGAGGTATTTCATGGCCTCAATATTGAAGATTCTAAAAACTATGATGTCCTTAAAAAGGCTCTTCTCAAAAGATTTCAACATACAGAGGACGGGTTTCACCAACGATTCCGGACGTGTAAACCGGACCCATCCGAAAACTTCTCTACGTACGTTGATCGATTAAAGCACTACCTCGACCGCTGGATTCAGTTAGCCGGCATCGCTGACGGTAGCTTTCAAGGGCTGTACGAGCTAATATTAAAGGACCAAATTTATAACGCGTGTCACCCTGATCTGGTGTCCCACCTTAAAGAGTGGGCACCGAAAACATTAATAGAAACCACGTCGTTGGCGGAGCAGTACGCTTCTGCCCATCCCAATCGTTCGCTGGCGAAACCAAAAACAAGCGAACCCTTTTATGCCGGAGTCAGTGGTGCTCCACCTGCGGGAAGTAGAAATTCCCGTCCTACTAATCGCCAGACACCGTCTCCGAGGGCATACTCCCAACCGCCACCGAATCGATCGCGCGGTTTTCCGCGACGTGCTGGACCACCCACTGGACCACAAGCGCAAAATTTTTCTGGTCCACCGCGTCGGGATAATTGCAAGGGCTTCCAGTATCAAGGCCCACCATGCCCACCTCCTTGGGCATATTTTACTACTCCATATAACGCGCCTCCAATGCCACCCCAACGTAACGTGAATATTATCAGGTGCTATCGGTGCAATAGACCTGGGCATATATCAAAGGATTGTAAAGTAAAATTCGAGGCTGCGAATGCTTGCACTGTCGTAGTTCCGGCTGCACAGAATGTCAGCCCCGTCGAACTCACGTCGCCCATGACGGGCGCCGTCCCGGTGATGTCGGCCCTTCATCAGCACGGGTCATTGACATTATATAAAGGTCATGTAAATGCCATACCCGCGTCCGTGTTACGGGATACAGGATGCACCACCATAGGTGTCCGGGAGTCTTTGGTTCGACCGACCCAACTTATTGAACAACAGGCAACATGTATTACTTTTGGGGGCTCCGTCGAGCGTTTCCGACTCGCGGAGGTCTACGTCGCCACGCCATTTATTACCGGTGTCGTAACGGCGTGTGTTTTACCGAATCCGGTTGCCGATTTAATAATTGGTAACTTACCACAGGTGAACGATACACCTGACGGCGACTTGAACATCTGGACAGAAGAAGTTGCGTGTGTAATCACCCGACAACAGTCAAAGCGTCCACCGGATAGTAATTTAGCGACCCCCGTTTTTGATTTCAATGTCACGCCTTCCATTTTTTACAGAGAACAACAAAACGACTCTTCACTTCAACCGCTGTTTGCGAGGGTTCAACCTCAGAATGGAAATGCCTCTCCATTCCTTATTAAGAATAAATTACTTTATAGAAGTTTCAGAAATAAACGCGACGCCGTCGAACAGCTGGTAGTTCCTAAGTCGTTCCGTCGTGATATTTTGCGTCTCGCGCACGACACTTCCTTTTCAGGCCACCAAGGTTCAGCCAGAACCAAGTCACGAATATTGGCACATTTTTTTTGGCCTGGAGTATACGCGGACGTCAACCGTTTTGTGGCGCGCTGCGATGTGTGTCAAAAACGTACACCCAAAGGTAAGGCATCGCGCGCGCCCCTACAGGAAATGCCTCCAGTCTCAATCCCATTTCAGCGGGTCGCGATTGACTTGGTGGGCCCTCTTACTAAATCAGATAGGGGCCACCGTTTTATTCTTTCGGTCATCGACTACGCGACGCGCTGGCCTGAGGCTATTCCCTTGAAAGACATTACGGCTGACCATATCGCTGAAGCGCTTATGACTATTTTCTCGCGAGTCGGATTTCCCGGCGAGATTCTTTCCGACAGAGGTCCACAATTCACCTCTGAACTATACAAAAAGGTGCTGGAGTTAGCGGGCATTAGGCAGAAATTAACGTCCCCCTATCATCCGCAATCAAACGGTTGTTGCGAACGGTGGAACGCGAGCATGAAGGCAATGTTAGCCCGCGTATCTGCCGATAGACCAGGAGACTGGGACCGTCAGCTCCCCGCTATTCTTTTCGCCTATAGGGAACTCCCGCACGCGTCCACGGGTTTCTCCCCATTTGAACTATTATACGGACGTAAACCACGTGGCCCGATGGCCATTCTTAGTCAATTGTTCACCGGTTCGGAAACCGATGATTATGATACGCGCTCCGCGTATCAATATGTTGTCGATCTCCGACAACGAATTATTAATGCATGCAAAACCGCTCTGCAATTTGCATGCGCTAGAGCGAGTTCTTCAAAATTTTATCGCGATCAGGGCGCCCAAATGCGCGCCTTAACCGTCGGAGATCTGACACTTGTACTTTTGCCTCAAACGCAAAATAAACTCCTTCTAACGTGGAAGGGACCATATAGAGTCCAAAAGAGACTCTCCAGAGTCAATTACTTGATAGACATCCGCGGGCAGCAAAAAGTATTCCATATTAATATGCTCAAAAAGTACCTGCCTAGCGATGATCGTCGTCGAGGCGACTCCGTTCATGTCATCGCAAGGGCCAACGCGGCTTTAGTTACTGTCGACGACGAGGACCCGTTAAGTATCGACAGATCCTTGCCCATATTACAAGCCTCCGAGAGCATCAGTGATATTAATATCAGTGATGAGCTTACGCCGTCTCAAAAACAGGACCTTACGGACCTGCTCCAAGAATTTGCGACAGTGTTCACTGACCTGCCCGGTTCTACGTCTTTAGTCCAACATGTAATACGACTTCAGACAGACGTACCAGTGTTTGTTAAACCGTACCCGTACCCGCTGCACGCTCACGAAACAATAATCACCGAGGTACGTGCAATGTTACAATTAGGCGTAATAGAGCGGTCTACAAGCCCTTATTGCTCGCCCATTGTGTTAGTCAAGAAGAAAGACGATACCGTGCGCTTCTGCATTGACTATAGAAAGTTCAATGCTATTACCATCTATGATGCGGAACCCATTCCCAATCAGGAGGACCTTTTCGCGCGGTTATCTAACGCCACTATCTTCTCTAAAATAGACTTATCCAAAGGATATTGGCAGATTCCTCTCGAAGAGGATAGTAAACAGTATACAGCCTTTCAAACCCCTTTGGGTTTAATGCAATGGAAATATATGCCTTTTGGACTGGTTACTGCACCAGCAACTTTCGCGCGCATGATGAACATCTTATTAAATGAACTGCGCTGCGTGTTATCCTACTTCGATGATATATGTATTTTTCAGACCGATTGGGCTGGCCACTTGATGGCCCTTCGTGAAGTCTTTGCCACTCTTCGCCGAGCTGGCCTTACCGCGAGGCCCAGTAAGGTCTTCTTGGGCTATTCCCACATAAACTTCTTGGGTCATACCATAACCCGCGGGGTTCAGACTCCAGACAATCGCAAAATATCCACTATTTTGAAACTTCAACCCCCTAAAACTAAAAAACAAGTCCGTAGCTTGTTGGGACTTTTGAATTACTACAGGAAGTTCATACCAAACTTTTCTTCCCTTTCAGCCCCGTTATCTGATCTAACGAGGAAGAATTTTCCAAATAAAGTCGTCTGGACGCCTCAGTGCGCTGATGCCCTTCAGACTATTCAGAATTTATTTTCTACTTTCCCCCTGCTTGTTTTACCAGATATTCGCCAGACCTTCGTCGTCCGTACAGATGCGTCGGATAAAGGTATCGGCGCCGTGTTGCTCCAAGAGCATGAAGGTTCCTTACGTCCGTGCTTTTACGCAAGCCGGAAGCTACTTGATAGAGAGACTCGATATGCGATTATCGAACGTGAGTGTCTCGCGATTGTTTACGCGGTCGATGCATTTTCTCGATACTTATTAATGTCCGAATTTATAATTGAAACGGATCATCGTCCATTACTATTCCTCAAGTCGAACAGAGCGAGAAATGCGCGACTTACCCGATGGAGCCTTGCGCTCCAGGAATACAAATTTACCATTAGAGCTATACCTGGGAATGATAATCTACAAGCCGATGTGTTGTCCCGGTTAATTTAGTATCATTATATAGTCTGTAAACATTGAGGTTGAGCATTTTTCACCTTATTCGGAGACCGTGGATGGTTTCACATTATTTGTCCTACAAGTTATGGGCATACTTTCTCAAAATTTATGTGATTCCTTTATCCACTAGCGTCCATTCTGACCAAGACCTGAGTTCCAGACAACCTTGACGCCTTTGTCTGCGGGTCAATGAGATGAGGAAATGGCAAACCAAGGGACCAGACCTACTGCTGCCAGGATACCATTACGTTAGATTAACCATTGTTTGTACATGTTATATATGTCATAATTACGCTCAGTGAAGCTATGAGCTAGATGCTCAATATTTTAAGTCTTTACAGTATGTCTTTGTGAAATAGGTTATCACTTTAATTGTAACGATATTGTTACATTACATATATTACACTATACACAATTACCACATATATTATAGAACGTCGCATATGTCCTTCAGAATGCACGTTCTCAACAATTTTTTTCATGACTTTCAGTTAACGCTATAGTTTTTCCATATGGCTTCCAAATGTATTCTGACTTAATGACTTTAGTACACATTGTGTCGTTCAAACCCTAAGTTTTCACTGGGGTGGGGGATGTGTCAAGACCAGATTTAGTTCATAAGAGTAAATTTTTGCGAGAGCAGTAAGTAATTTTTAGAAACGTAATTATTGTACGAGCCAGCATAACTTGGCCTTGAGCTGGTCTCGTAAACAATGTGTTTTGAACAGTTTTTTTCCCTGATAGATAGACAGAAGGTGGGGAAGGATAGAGGGACAGCGTAGGTGTGCATGACTGAGCACTTGTTGTATCTCGTGTTTTGAACTAGGGGTAGTAAAGAGGGAAGGGGTGAGTAGGAATTAAATGTTATTGAGACGTCTATTGACGTACAGAAAAACCGTGATCCAGAGTAAAAGCTCGGGGTTTTGAACATGTTAAGAATTTATTGCTATAAAATTTATATTATATTGTATTGAAGTAATTCGACCTTTGATGTCGACCCAAGGTCGTTGCGTAGGGCTGTTACTTAAAATAACTCAGTTCGGCAGCTGAGCTAGAAGTGGTTGCACCAATCACAATCCAGGAATTAGACGGTAAGCTGCAGATGCAGTCCAGTATTTAAGGCCATACAGAACTTAGTTCTGGGCCACATGTAGAAAATCCATTTACGAGGTGGACGGCGATAGTCCTCAGCCAGATGAGGGACATGGAGACGCAGTTGAGCAGTCCATTGTGAGGGGCCTGATTTAAAGCTCCAGAGCCTAAGCTACTTGGTTTGATATAAACCCACAGCGTTTACATCCAGCGCTCTCACTCCCAGTGAGGGCCGCATGGTGAGAGTCTATACTAATTTGTAATGA
Source organism: Onchidella celtica (assembly GCA_963931925.1). Taxonomy (NCBI): domain Eukaryota; kingdom Metazoa; phylum Mollusca; class Gastropoda; order Systellommatophora; family Onchidiidae; genus Onchidella; species Onchidella celtica. The sequence goes on along the minus strand of OZ007584.1, from coordinate 12,271,468 downwards.
TGAAAGTGAACCGTTCTACTTACTTTTGAAGACAGTTTCAGAGCTACCGCCAGACAACGCATGGTTGTACAAGCATTCTCCATGGCGTGTCTAGAGGAAATGTCCACATCATAACATGTCTCATTGAATTAATAGAATTTAAACTGTTAAATCTGTCGCCACGTGCGCGGATTCTATTTGCCATATAACTCATATGACCTGCAAGTAGTTAGATTGAATTCGTTAGTCTTTATAAAAGCTGTAGTTCCATTAGTTAGATTCAGTTGCCTTTGAATTGATATATATATTTATAATTATATTTGTTACATTAATTCCTGTAATTAAACTGCTCTACAGTTCTGCTAAAATTGAAAGCAATTGATTTATTTAGTTTCTAGAGTGCAAGTATTTATTTTTGTGTGTTCGTCGATTGTGGGAGCGGACCTCGAAAGAGTGTCAGTCGAAATATCCCCATGTAACCCACATCGCGACAAGGACTCACGCAGGAGAGAAACCTTTTAAGTGCGATGTTTGTGGGAAACGTTTTGCTCAAATAAGGCATCTACAAGTCCACAAAAGAATACACACAGGAGAGAAGCCTTTTAAGTGTGATGTTTGTGGAAAAGGTTTTGCTTGTGGAGGTGATTTAAAAGGCCAGAAAAGGGTGCACACCAGAAAGAGGCCTTTCAAGTGTGATGTTTGTGGTAAAGATTTTGCTTCTAAAAGTAGTTTACAATACCACTAAAGAATACATACAGGAGAGAAGCCTTTTAAGTGTGATGTTTGTGGAAAGGGTTTTCGCTCATGGAGGTTTTATAAAAACCCACAAAAGGATAAGCACAGGAGAGAAGCCTTTAAGTGTGATGTTTGTGGAAAAGATTTTGATCGTGGGTGTGATTTTTTAACCCACAGTACGATGGAACACAGGAGAGGAGCTTTTTGAGTGTGATGTTTGTGGAAAAGGTTTTGCTAAAGTAAGTCATTTAAAACTGCACAAAAGGATCCACGCAGGAGAGAAGCCTTTCAAGTGTGATGTTTGTGCTGTTGGTTTTGCTTCTTCAGGTCAGTTACAACGCCACAAGCGAATACACGCAGGAGAGAAGACTTTTAGATGTGATGTGTGTGGAAAAGGTTTTGCTCTTGGAGGTGATTTAAAAATCCACAAAAGGATACACACAGGAGAGAAAACTTTTAAGTTTGATGTTTGTGACGCAGGCTTTATTCGTACATGATGCCAGTTAACTGCTCACAAAAGAAAACACACAGGAGAGAAGCCTTACAAGTGTGATGTTGGAGGTGAAGTCTACATTCATACGGGCGGCCTAAAAGGCCAACAAAACAATACAAACATCAGAGAAGCCTTCCCATTGTGATTCTTGTTGTGTAGGTTTTGCTGCTTTTCATTCTTTACAGGCTGAGAAAAAAAATATGTGTACACACAGGAGAGAAACCTTACAAGTTACAAGTGTGATATATATGTGGAAAAGGTTTTTTACTCTTATAGATAATTTAAAAGTCCACAAAAGGACACACACAATAGAGGAGTCCTACAAGTGTGACATTTGCGTGGTAGCATGACGTTTGGAGCACCAACATTTTTAAAACATGACATTTGGAGCACTGCCTAAATCTAGGTTAAATTGGAGTATGACATTTGGAGCACTACCAAAAATTAATAAAATTTCAGTATGACATTTGGCGCACCTTTACCGCTGCTGGTATTCGATTACATTTTCACAGACTCATATCAACATCAAGTCGGAAATCTACTGAAAAAAATTTCTATCTTTTACACTCAAAAAAAATTTTGTTTTGCTCATCATCATCATCATCATCATCATAAATTAGGTGAAAAAAGACTGGTCTATAAATGATGTCGATGATGATGGTGTTGTTGTAGTTGTTGTTGTTTTTTTATTATTATTATTTTTATTATTATTACAGGTATTATTATTTTAGCATCATTATTATTATTGTTGTTGTTGCTGTTGTTGTCCTTGTCCATGGCCACTGTTTGTGGGGTTTCTGATCTCTGTGTCCAATTCCCTCCACAAAACTGTACTATTGTTTTTGTTGGGTCCCACGAAGCTTATCTTCCCTTAGGCCTTCGACAACAGTGTGAAGACTCGTGTAGATTATTTATTTTGTTCAGCCACTTATTAAAAAAATAATAAACCAAAAAAAGAAGAAAAAAACCCAATAAAATAAACATTATTAATGCGCGCCTCTTCACGAGACAGTCCCAAGCCTGTATAAATTCAGAGGGAAAATGTTTATTATTAAAAACATTTATTCAAAACGCGCACGGTTCTAAGATTTTAACGCAAAAAATGTGAAATATAAAACCGATCGTTGAATAAATATTGACTATTTAACATGAGTCTTTGTTCAGTTATGCTTACAATAATCCATTTGGATTCTAATATATCCTGACATCCAAATAATTTCAAAATAATTTTGTAAGTTTTAAAACGCTCCATCAAACACTTTGCCAACGTTAACTAGTCGCTATTCATCTGGAATTGACTGACGGAGAGTTTATTAGGCCTATAAAGAAACTTTCTATCCCTGTGGTACCCACCGCAAGTTATTGCAAAATATCCTTAGAGTATGCGATATGTCATGATTCAGATGTTATTAAAACTCACGCAGAGAGTGAGTTGTTGTTGTTTTTTTTACCAGGGCCATGAGAAATTGGCTGGTGGCCTTGAACGGTCCTCGCCAAATTATAGTTGGTGAGTAAATAAATGTAAAGTTAAACTGTTAGATTCACGCTTGTGGGTTTTAATGTTCGTGATTAATAAGTAATGGAGTAGGGGTGAAACAAGGTGGGGACAGTTGACATTGTTAAGTATGACTAGACAAGTTTTTGCACGTTAACTGGCTGGTAGAATAGTGCAGACGTATTACTACAATTAAAATGGTGGGAGGTTTCGACCTAAGAGATAGCTGAACTAATTGGGCCAGCGGACTAGCACGCTGGGTACTTAGATAGTATATAACATCGTGTAGCGTTCAGATTTGGGGAATACAGACGAGCAGAAGCATCGTGTCGTGAAGTATCTCCGGTCGACCAGTACCTGAACTGTGTGCTTTGAAGACAAGAAGTCCTTGCTAACGGACTGACTGAGCTCTAGAAAGAAAGGTCTGAGTGGGCTGACCTTTGAAAGCCCACGCTGCGCTATATTGATGTTCGCGCCTACCAGTAGGCGTGAGCAATGGTAATATATTTTATTTGTTCAAGCATAATAGAGATCGGAGATAGAGAGAGAACTACAGCCTCATAGGAAGACTAAGGAAACCCCAGCTGGCACTCGACCACGAGTGTCCTGTATCATAGATCTATTGCCATAGTATGAGTGGAATAATATAGCACATTGTTGATGAATTGAATAGTGATTGTGCATAAAATATAGTCTTTTGGCAACTGCTTAAATTACCTACAAGCCGAAGAGTGCTTCTGTAGGCTTTGAACGTACTGGGCTCTCCTAACATTTAAGCCCATATGATTTATGGAGAGTTTGCCTGGCGACTGGCCAGTGGCGACTCAACTGTCACTTTAAATTGATATCTAGTTTCGTATAATATACCTATTTGCTATTGATTGCAGTACCTCCATAGTTACATGAATATCATTGGTTAAGTTATTAATTAGAGTTTTTTTGGTTTGAATATATACCTCTATTGTCTTTTGCTTTGTTATTAATATTTATGTAAACTATGGCCTGACCGGCCTGACATATATACGCTCTAGTTATTTAATACTTTTCTTGTGTGGTTGTGTCCGAGTGTGAGTTAGCTGCCTCTCGTGCAGTCGTAACATCCCCAAGACCCTAACTCTGCTCGTGACATCTGGACCGGACCCCACTGACATCTGAAGAGGACCCGTCACCCTCTGACATCTAGAGGACACTACTATCATCTGATGAGGACCCCGTAAACAGCTGCAGGTCTACCACTCTAGACTCCACTGTTATTTATGTCATTTTTGTAGTTTATAGTTTTGTATACTGCTGATTTTTTTTTTGTTTCTCCCCCACATGTCTGGCATGTCCTCTCGTCATTGATCCTGGGACCACTACGAGGGACTGACAGCTAGCATCAGGAAAAGACAAGACCAGCGCTGTGGATCAAAGGAAAGAGCCAGTCCATTTTGCCCAGTTAAGTGAACCATCTGTATTTGTCTTCGTTTGAGGGGTTCGTCGTTCCAGCTCCCCTACTTTTGACAGGCATTATTTTTTCTTTTGTGTTAGATTAGATAGGCGGGTGGTTGGAAGGGATCGAGACTCAGCATACCTCTTTTTGCCAGACTAGCAGATCTAGATGGCGTTTAAAACGGATGGGAGATACGCTTTGCCTTGAATAGTTCTGTAGGGACCTGTTATTCGTATAGATTGTTAGCGTTCTATCTTCCTGGTACTTTTAGGAAGACGTCTCTCTTGTGCTTTTCTTACCTTTCTGTAGATAGTTTCAGGTTAGTCAGGTCTGTTGTCGTTTGTTCTTTCTGTTAGTCTCGTCTTACTCTCCATGTAATTCTTTTCCATTATAGTGTTGCATTATTATATTTTGTATTCATACTTGCTATATTATTGCCTGGGATAAATCACGTGTCTAGGGCACGTTGAGAGATAATCTGGATATTAGAGTTGTTAGGCTTGTATAGCCAAGGAAGTTAATATCGTGAATATTGATTTATTCCGATTTATAGCAGAGGGAACGCTGCTAGGAGTGTACGGAAAATACACTGGGAATATTACATTGGTATCGTTAGTTAACGACCAATCACGGAAGCAGTAGACTGACTGCTTGAGGATTAGGAGAAATACGTGGAGTTAAGTGATCACTGAGATAGCTCAACCATTACTTGGTTGACTAAGGCGTACAGTTTGTTGTTGATTTCGTTAATTTCGTTCATACTGCAGGAACGAACACCCGCAGAGTGCAATTGATAAATTGCTTCAAGGGAGAATAAAGTTAGAGATTTTTCAGAAGTTGTCCTCGATTAGGACATTATTATATCGTATTATCGACCGATATCATGGCCGAACTACAGAAATATTTGGAACTAGCCCAATCATTTGGCATACCGGAAGCTCAGCGTGCTTCTTGGGTAGACCAGAAACTGAAAGAAGAACGAGAAGAAAAGGCCGAGGAGATATTACGAGAAGAAAAGGCCGCGGAGAGATCACGAGAAGAAAAGGCCGCGGAGAGATTACGAGAAGAAAAGGCCGCGGAGATATTACGCCAAGAAAAGGCCGCGGAGATATTACGCCAAGAAAAGGCCGCGGAGATATTACGCCAAGAAAAGGCCGCGGAGATATTACGCCAAGAAAAAGCTGCGGAACGAGACGAGAGAGCCGCGGAACGCGCGGAAAAACAGGCTCAAAGAGAGTACGAGCTCGCTTTGAAACAGTTAGAAGCGAAGCAAGCCCAACCTACCGGGGCTCCGGAAGTTACTTCCAATAATAAAACGAAGCCTAAATTGCCAACCTTTAATGATAAGGTTGATCGTATTGATTCCTACCTACACCGCTTCGAACTCCATGCCGTTTGCGCGGGATGGCAGCGTAGTGAGTACACGTCATGCCTCGCCAATCTTTTGACAGGGAGAGCGTTGGAAGTTTTCCATAGCCTCACTATTGATGACGCTAGGGACTATGACATTCTAAAGACCGCGCTATTAAAGCGTTTCCAACATACGGAAGATGGATTTCATAAGCGTTTCCGCGATTGCAAGCCGGAGGCATCTGAGAATTTCTCTACTTACGTGGACCGCCTCCGCCACCTACTCAGCCGTTGGACTGAGTTGGCCGGTGTGGAAGAGGGAAACTACAAGAAACTATATGATTTGATAATTAAAGACCAAATATATATGTCCTGCCACACGGACCTGGTGGCGCATTTCAAGGAACAAGCCCCCAAAACTACCGTCGAGATAACATCGATAGCGGAACGGTATGCTGCGGCTCACCCTAATCGATCGTTAGCTAAAGCTAAAGTAAGCGAACCGTGTTACGCCGGCGCTGCTACTAAGACACCGGTACCGTCGAGACAATCAAGACAGCCCTTTCGACAGTCGCCGCAGGTTCGTCCACGGTCCGAGCCGCCGGTTAGCAGGAGGCAACCGAATCCCCATAAATTTTCTCGGGACTGGGAACCCCGATATACACGTCCTTTCCCTACCGGAGGACCGCGTAACAACTACTATCAAGCGCCCACATTTCCTTCTTATCGAGGTACACCTCGAAGGGATGATAATCCAGTCTACTGTTATAGATGTGGCGCCGGAGGCCACATTGCGCGACAATGCAGAGTTAGATTAGATGCGGCAAATGCATGCTCTGTAGCATTCACCGAAAACCGCGGTTACAGAACTAGGAATGCCGAAACGGTAGATAAAGTTATTCCAGTTATGTCCGCCCTCCACGAGCGAGGCGCGCTGACATTGTATGAGGGACGAGTAAACGCCATACGAGCATCCGTATTGCGAGATTCAGGCTGTACGACCGTCGGTGTACGTGAATCGCTGGTCCGTCCTGCACAACTCATGGATCGCGGTGCGACATGCATTACTTTTGGTGGTTCAGTTGAACATTTTCGTTTGGCGGAAATATATGTTGACACACCGTTTATAACTGGTGTTGTCACGGCCTGCGTGCTACCAAATCCGGTCGCCGATCTAATCATTGGGAATATTCCCCACTTAAAGGACGTCTCCCATTGCGAACTCGGGATTTGGGATGATAACGACATTGCGTGTGTCACGACAAGACAACAATCGCGTCGCCAGAGTGACGACACATTACGATCGCCTGTCGTCGATTTGGATGTAACCCCCGAGATTTTTCGTAACGCACAGCGCACAGATCCATCACTAAAGCCCCTCTTTGCTAAGATTGATCCGGACAACCCGGATACATCCAGGTTCTGCCTTAAAGACGACCTCCTATATCGCGTTTTTCGAGGAAAGCGCGAAACTATTTTGCAATTGGTCATACCGAGATCATTTCGCCGAGACATCACCCGCCTCGCGCACGACACGCCATTGGCGGGCCACCAAGGCAAAGCGAGAACAAAATCGAGAGTCCTGTCTCAGTTTTTTTGGCCCGGGGTTTACGGGGACATAAATAGCTATGTGTCGCGTTGCGATACATGCCAGAAAAGAACCCCCAAAGGAAAAATTTCGCGGGCACCTATACAAGAGATGCCGCCGGTTTCCACTCCATTTCAGCGAGTTGCCGTCGACATCGTCGGGCCATTACCGAAATCGGATAGAGGCCATCGGTTTATTCTATCAGTAATCGATTATGCCACCCGTTGGCCTGAGGCTGTCCCTTTAAAGGAAATATCGGCCGATCACGTCGCCGAGGCATTGGTGACCATATTCACACGTGTCGGATTCCCGTCCGAATTATTGTCTGATAGAGGTCCGCAATTCACCTCTGACCTTTTCAGGAAAGTATTGGAACTCACGGGCATTAGGCAGAAACTTACGTCGCCATACCATCCACAGTCCAATGGCTGTTGCGAGCGCTGGAATGCCACCATGAAAACTATGCTGGCACGCGTTTCCGCCGATAGACCTGGTGACTGGGACCGTCGACTTCCGGCCATCTTGTTCGCATATAGGGAACTCCCAAATGCGACAACGGGTTTTTCCCCGTTTGAACTGTTATGCGGTCGAAAACCACGTGGCCCGATGGCCATTTTACGCGATTTATACGCCGGTTCTGATACCGACGTTCCTGATACGCGATCCGCGTATCAGTACATAGTCGATCTCCGACATAGAATAGTTAATGCATGCGACCTGGCTCGACAATTTGCATGCGTACGGACCAGGTCATTTATAGGATATCGCGATCGGGGTAGTCGGTTAAGAACCCTGCAGTCGGAGATCGGGCATTGGTGCTGCTACCAGAAACGAATAACAAGCTACTCCTCACTTGGAAAGGCCCCTTTCTAGTTAAAAAGCGACTCTCGAGAGTTAATTATCTCATTACCATACGTGGTAACGATAAGGTGTACCATATTAATATGTTGAAAAAGTATCTTACCGATGATCAAACTCATCACGATCATTCATGCCATGTTGTGGCCCAAGCAAACGCAGCGATGGTCACTATCGATGACAACGACCGGGAGCCATTATCTATGACTAGATCGCTCCTATCCTTGCAAGCCACAGAGGACGCGACTTCCGTTAATATCAATCCAGAGCTGGATCAAAGTAAGACACAGGACATCATGAATCTTGTTCGGGAGTTTTCGCCAGTATTCACTGATTTGCCGGGTAAAACATCCTTAGTTCAACACGTCATCCGGTTGCACTCGGACGTACCCGTGTTTGTCAAACCCTACCCGCGCCCGCTGCAAGCGCACGACACCATACAGTCCGAGGTGGAAAAGATGCTCAGCTTAGGAGTCATTGAGCGCTCGACGAGCCCTTACTGCTCGCCGATTGTACTAGTAAAGAAAACAGACGGTTCCGTTAGATTTTGTATCGATTACAGGAAGCTTAACGCTCTAACCATTTACGATGCTGAACCTATCCCGAATCAGGAAGATCTATTTGCGCGATTGGCCGAGTCGTCCGTGTTTTCGAAAATAGATTTGGCTAAAGGCTACTGGCAAATCCCAATGGAAAAGGCCAGTAAACAGTACACAGCGTTTCAGACCCCTATGGGTCTCATGCAATGGAGATTCATGCCATTCGGTCTCGTAACGGCACCAGCGACATTTGCGAGGATGATGAACATCCTATTGCAGCAGACACCATGCGTCCTAAGCTACTTTGACGACATTTGCGCTTTCCATACGGATTGGAAAGGCCACTTAGAAGCACTTCGTCAAGTGCTTAGTAAACTTCGAGATGCCGGGCTTACAGCTAAGCCTAGCAAAGTCTTCCTGGGTTATAAGCAGATTAACTTTCTGGGACATACTATCGCCAAAGGCGTCCAAACACCGGACGACAGTAAGATAAGTAAGATTTTAAAACTCAAGGCTCCTCATACTAAGAAGCAGGTTCGTAGCCTGTTAGGCTTCTTAAGCTATTATCGGAAATTCGTGCCTAATTTTTCGGCCCTTACGGCCCCGTTATCCGATCTTACAAGAAAAGACAGACCCAACAAAATTACCTGGAATACGCAGTGCGCCACCGCGCTCGCGACAGTGCAGCAAATGTTCTCCAGTTCGCCGCTGCTTATCCTACCGAATATTAGGCGCACCTTCACCGTCCGAACTGACGCGTCGGACCAAGGAATTGGAGCTGTTTTGCTTCAGGAAAGAGATGGCTTATTGCGCCCTTGTATGTACGCTAGCCGGAAATTACTTCCGAGAGAGCAGAGATACGCTATTATAGAGCGAGAATGCCTGGCGATTGTATACGCCATAGACGCGTTTTCCCGCTACCTACTTATGACAGAATTCGTCATCGAGACAGACCATAAACCGTTGTTATTTTTAAAATCGAACCGAGCCAAGAACGCTCGTTTGACCAGATGGAGTCTGGCCCTTCAGGAATACCGCTTCATTATAAAGGCCATTCCTGGTGGAGATAATGTCCATGTCGACCTATTATCACGGTTACCTTAATCTTGTTGTATTTTAGTCTGTCATATGTATTGGCGTTGGATACTGATTAGCACCTCATTCAGAGACCGAGGGATGGTATCACATATTGTTCACCCATTGTGAACACTTTTCACCTACCCCTGTGCTTTCCTTTGTTCCAACAGCTATTTTACTGACGTCGACCCGTATTTTGGCCACACCAGACGTTGTTGCCCAGGGTCGAGGACGAGAAGACATGGCAGACCAGGAGTCCAGATCCACTAATGCCATCGATGCTACTATAGTTATCTTTTCTTGAGTATTATTCGTTGTATGTATGCATTCCTGATGACATTCGCACAGGATCAGTGTTGTACTCTAAAATTTTCGAGTTATGATTGTTAATGTCTACGTATTTAGAGGTAAGATTTAATCCTCAGAGAGATATATACTTTTGGACGGAGCCTTAAGATTTTCATGAAGTTTTGTCCATCAATGATACCCGTCCTGTAGGTTTTTTTTCAACTTTAGTACTAGTCTTAGTTATTACCTAGTATTCTTAGTTAAGTTAACCTTTCGAGCAATTTCTCGACTCATGCCTTCCCCTTACGATAATCATTTATATCGTTAAAATTGCAAATTTTAACTGGGGTGGGGGATGTGTCATGATTCAGATGTTATTAAAACTCACGCAGAGAGTGAGTTGTTGTTGTTTTTTTTACCAGGGCCATGAGAAATTGGCTGGTGGCCTTGAACGGTCCTCGCCAAATTATAGTTGGTGAGTAAATAAATGTAAAGTTAAACTGTTAGATTCACGCTTGTGGGTTTTAATGTTCGTGATTAATAAGTAATGGAGTAGGGGTGAAACAAGGTGGGGACAGTTGACATTGTTAAGTATGACTAGACAAGTTTTTGCACGTTAACTGGCTGGTAGAATAGTGCAGACGTATTACTACAATTAAAATGGTGGGAGGTTTCGACCTAAGAGATAGCTGAACTAATTGGGCCAGCGGACTAGCACGCTGGGTAGTTAGATAGTATATAACATCGTGTAGCGTTCAGATTTGGGGAATACAGACGAGCAGAAGCATCGTGTCGTGAAGTATCTCCGGTTGACCAGTACCTGAACTGTGTGCTTTGAAGACAAGAAGTCCTTGCTAACGGACTGACTGAGCTCTAGAAAGAAAGGTCTGAGTGGGCTGACCTTTGAAAGCCCACGCTGCGCTATATTGATGTTCGCGCCTACCAGTAGGCGTGAGCAATGGTAATATATTTTATTTGTTCAAGCATAATAGAGATCGGAGATAGAGAGAGAACTACAGCCTCATAGGAAGACTAAGGAAACCCCAGCTGGCACTCGACCACGAGTGTCCTGTATCATAGATCTATTGCCATAGTATGAGTGGAATAATATAGCACATTGTTGATGAATTGAATAGTGATTGTGCATAAAATATAGTCTTTTGGCAACTGCTTAAATTACCTACAAGCCGAAGAGTGCTTCTGTAGGCTTTGAACGTACTGGGCTCTCCTAACATTTAAGCCCATATGATTTATGGAGAGTTTGCCTGGCGACTGGCCAGTGGCGACTCAACTGTCACTTTAAATTGATATCTAGTTTCGTATAATATACCTATTTGCTATTGATTGCAGTACCTCCATAGTTACATGAATATCATTGGTTAAGTTATTAATTAGAGTTTTTTTGGTTTGAATATATACCTCTATTGTCTTTTGCTTTGTTATTAATATTTATGTAAACTATGGCCTGACCGGCCTGACATATATACGCTCTAGTTATTTAATACTTTTCTTGTGTGGTTGTGTCCGAGTGTGAGTTAGCTGCCTCTCGTGCAGTCGTAACATCCCCAAGACCCTAACTCTGCTCGTGACACGATAGTCAACAGGTTGATTAAGTATTAATCGATAAAATCACAGCCAAAATTCCAGTGCTCCAAATGTCACATGCCAGCTTTCTTTGAACTAACTTAGTGCTCCAAATATCACATGGCGGCTTTCTTTGAGTTTGATCTGCAGTAGTGCTCCAAATGTCATACAACCATTTGCGTGTAGGTTTTGCTGCTTTACGTTCTTTACATGCCCACAAAAGAATGCATACCAGTGAGAAACCTTGCAAGTATGATGTTTGCAGTATAGGTTTAGCTCGTCTATCCTGCAAAAGAACACACGTAAGGGAGAAAAGTTAGGAGTGAGATGTTTGTAGTGGCTTAGCTCTGGCACACCTGTTGCAACGCCCAAAATAATGCACATTACAATTGTGATGCTTATGGTGCAGGCTTTGTTTAATCGGGTGTTTTACAAGTCCACCCCTCCTCCTCCTGCCCCGCCTCCCACCCCACCCCATCTCCTATCCCACCCCCCCCCCCAAAAAAAGAAGAAGTCGTGTTAGAAAAGCCCTTTATGGTATAGACGTGACTGATAAAAGTGCTTCACGACGCCACAAAAACATTCACGCATGAAGAACCCTAATGTAAAGCCCCCCACACACGTTCAAGTCCGGCGTACGGCCTCGCCCAGATTCTGTAAAACTTATTAAAAACTGAACGTGTGTGGGCGATTTCATACAGCCGGGATCCGAGTCAGGACTTAAGCCAAAATATCAGGAGGCGCCTGAAAAATTATGTAAAGCCAATGGCTTGACACAGTAAACTCAAAATTAAAACGTACATGAAAATCTTTTTTTGGCCATTTTGATGACAAAATCGGGAAAAGTAGTAAATTTACCATCGATTTGATACCAAACACCATTCTCGTACGATGGATAGAACTTTTTTTTTTTTTATAAATTACGGACCTTTCATCAATTCTCACACCTAACTCCGTTCCCCTCTCTCTTTCTCTCTCTCTCTGTGTATCTCCCTCTCTCTCTCTCTCTCTCTCTCTCTCTCTCTCTCTCTCTGCCGTTCTGCTTGTCTGTGTTTGGTGGGGATAAAAAGAGAGATAGATATTCAGAGAGAGATTTTTTTCTCTTAACCTGTGCGTCCCCGCAAAAATGACCGTGAGACCATGCCTATAAACAAAGTAAACTCATTGTATCGTTGTTGCCGTTTCATTCTACTCATACCTAATCCTTGTCACATGCATGTGACATGTATCGATAATTTTATGTTTTAATAAGTCAGTGAATTTGTTAAGTGAATCATTCAATCCGGTCAATAAAGTGTGATTTTAAAAATCTTGCCTTGTCTTATTAAAAAAACAACAACAATAGAAACTCTATTAAAGACACCGATGAAATATAGCTGATAGATACAATGTACTCAACCGGCTACATCAGGGGTCCCCAACTCCCTGTCTTTCGGCCGGTACCACCGGTCCGTGGATCATTTGGTACCAGGGTGCAAAGAAAAAAAATTGTGATTTAAAATATGGTTATTTTTCTTTCATTAGCAGTGTCTACCCAGTCTGCAGAAAAATTTCATGTATAAAAAAAAGTTGGGGACTGCTGGGCTAGATGATCCAGCGGTTAGAACCGCTATACCGGAACCGGGAGGTTGGGGGTTCGAACCCCGGTCGGGTCACACCTAAAATTGGCAATCTAGTGGCTTGTCTTGCTTCATCATCAAAGTGCAGGGATTGGTCGGGTCGGTGTCAGTATACTGTGATTGGGAGGGATATGTGAGTTGTGCTACACTTCGTAAAATGTCCAAATAGCAACGTTATTTAAATAACCAACTTGTTGTGGAAGTGACGTTAAACCCAAGTCCAATATACTCATCCCCAAGTAGTCCTCTGCAAGGCAAGTATAAAACAAATTGCCCTGCATGTCTCTAGTATCAGTCCACCTAAAGCTTGAGGTGAGATGCAGGTTGAAAATTTCAGGCCTTCATAATTAATTATTATGACCAGCCTGTGACTAGTGTGACAAAAAACCTCAAGGTTGCTATCAGCCATTCATGGGGGGACACTGCTGTCCTCATCACTGTATTTTCCCCTCGATCAACGGTGTGATAAGTCTCAATAGTTTTAAGTACTTGTCGTCGTGCATTCGCAAATTAAATGTTGGATGAACTACGAGTGGCTAATGTGGTTACTGCGTGGGTTCAATAGTAACTCCCTTAAGGATACACAGGATTAACAAACACAGGGTTCTGCTGGCAATCTTATTTATTCAAAAGCCTAACAAAGGTATCGCTATCAAAAGGCATAGGGAAAACCCTATCAAGAAAAGGAAGAGAAGCCCAAACAAAGAAGCCCAACCAGCCATAAGCTGGAACAAGAGAAAAAGACAAAAATATGATTAGGATATAATGACAACATTAATCAGGCAATCAATGGTGGACATACATAGTAATAGTATTAATTATTAAATCAAACAACAACAACATAATATAGAATTTAAGCAATAACCAACTGGATATGTATGCATGGAATAAAATAGCGCTAAGGTTAATGAATAACAACTACAAGTGGCTATATCATATACACCAGGAGTTTCCTAGTACACTGGCAACATAAACTAATTAATGTACTAATCAAAGTATGAAGGACATAACAAATGAAGGGGCAAGAACACAATAGTTTCGCTCCACTGAGCCGGTGTACAGCACATCCAGAGTGGCCATTCCATAAAATAATAACGCAGTGGCCAACATGGCCCACTGACCGTCCATAACACAGACGCTGCATCCCAAAGCAGGCCATCCTCATAGGCCCACTCCCATTATTAGTACTAACCCGCCCCAGGGCTATTGTATTGGTTACTTCCCTTCCCAATCGATACTGAAGGGTCATGCCCTTTGACCTTAGCCGCGGAGCTATGCCGCTAGGCTAACATGTGTATGACACACCAATAGATACATAAAGTAATGTGTACATTCCTTAAAATGAAACTGTCCTTCCGACACTTACGAAACTCATAGAAGCATAATACATCTGGATAACCATAATACATGCACATGATATATATATATATATGTCGGCGAGACTCATTGCAACATGTGTAGACTCACTGAAACGTTGTTCATCCACCGCCGCACATAGGACAATCCTGGGGCTCACACATGTGAGGCCCAACTAATATTATACATCTCCAATACATGTAATTAATTACACATCTTAAACACTAAACACGCAATCACAATCACACTGCTCTCTATAGCATAGTGGTACTGGCAAGGTACACAAATACCCGTAATACAATCAAGTGTGTAGTGCCGCTCGCTATAACATAAGTCATCCACATCAACATGTCAGGAAATCCTCACTGCCTACCACAACAAGGCAATGCTACACACACACTATATATATGCACACAAGCAAATCGTGATAGCTTGGTTAGCGAGCCATCATTATCATCTAGCACCGCAAACGTTAACTCTGACAATAAAGTCACAATATCAAGACACTGCACTGCACCGCGCATCTTACACGTCTAATGACAATGGCAATTACCGTTGAGCCGGACTCATAATAGTCTCTGTAGATCAACATTCTCTACGCGGCATCCCCGAAAGGGGGGGGGGGTGCGCAAATTAAAGTCACTTGTAATATAATAGTCTCCAACTTACCCAAAGTTTCTCTGCTACTGCTTCATGCCTTATGGGGCGGGGTGGCGATGGCAAGCGTCGGCAAGTCTCTGAGCTGCTACGGGCCCGGGTTGCTGATCTGGGTTCACTGTGCTGTCGGCTCTTGTCTCTGCATCTTTGATGGAGTGTGCTGACCACTCGAACTCGCATCTTATTTATGAGCCAGCGCGGACGTCCGAGAGAGCTATTACGTAGTCCAGTGTTGCACAAGTGAAAGGCTCGGACATTGAGTCCAGCCGAACAACATAACCGGTTAGGGTCCTAACACAATCGAATTTACAGTACGGTTAAAAGGGTGCACACAAAAGTCAATTAGATATCCCAGTAAACTGCAGAAATTACTCTAACGTCCCCTCCAGCAATAATTGAATAAATTTGACCCAGGTTGGATTTATCGGGGATAACATGCGTCTAACTCGTGGTTTACTTTAAATCCGAGATCCTCTTATTAATTATTTCAATAGGATATGTGCATCAAAGTACAACAAAATTGGTACCATTATAAAGTAGAAACTTGCTGCTAAAATTCTAAATGACTACTTATACCAGAAACCCGGTAATAGTTTTAATATAAATTTTCAAAGAGTCAGGACTAACAACATTCGACAATTTTGTGCGGGATACTTTCGTACATTAATACGACGTATCTCCATTGATAACAAACGTTATCATGAGTACCTATTTTGTACCGATAGGGTATTGTCTACTCTCAACAATGAATTCGGGTTCCCGTCTTTCTGTCAGTGGATAACAACGAAGGAGCGAGTTGTAAGAAACTTAAAGCCATGATATAAGAGTTGGAAGCCCGGTGGTAACATTTCCAACTGACCAATCAAAATGCGCGCTTTTCACCGTGATGTGAATAACGGGTCCCGCGCTAGTATAAGGGAAATAATCCAATTAATGGTACTCCGCCAAGTGTCCATAAACTACTATGAGTGGCCGTCCCTCACTCACGCACTAGAGTTACCATGAAAGCACATATTAAAAATAGAAAATCGTTCATCCTCTCACATAAATAATTACGAAAATCACTTGGATAAAATCTTAACTCATTCAATAAATTGATGTGACTGTGGGTCGCTCGATCCAACAGCCACTGTTTGACTCAGTATCGTTTTTTGATGCTCACTTTCCGATTGGGAATGGCTGAACATACGATTCCACATAGGGCCTGTTGGTTGTGAGACATTGTGAACGAAATTCCGAAATGAAGTGATAAAACTACGTATATCAAGAGTTGAGGGCACTGTTTTCAAGTGTTTTGTGTATCAATGAAACTTCAGTTTTCGTACCTCTGTGCAATCAGTCCTCGTAGTGGCGGGAAAAATTTCATAAAGCCTGGCCGCAACGTGTGTGTGCAAAATTGGAATTAAAATCTTTTCCTAAAGCCCGGATTTGGGCGAGGCTGTGAGTCGGGCTTGATCGTGCGTGGGGGGGGGGGGGTGTTACGAGTCCCCTCCAGTGTTACGGGGACGGTCTGGGTGTTATGAGTGGGTATTATGGAATTATTGGTTTTATGACTGCATTTTAAAATCGAGAGGTATTTATGAATTACTCTTCCGTACCATGCCACACACTAATAACAATCTGAATAAGTTTTATCAACAGACCTGCAGGGCCACAAATTTAATTACTTTATATTCCCTAACAATTTTGTCTAAATCTCTTACATACTAAAAAGACAACATCAGCAGCATCAAATGAAAATTCAATAATATGTCACTAGAGGTCTCCTCTAGATTCCTATAAGATTAATATCATTCTGACTCACTAACAATTTAAGTATGAATTATCTATCTCTCAGACATAGTCTGCCTACTATCTATCAAGCACTATACTCATGTCTCTGACGACAATGTCATCTCAGCTATCTATGCCTACCGCTTATAATGGATCAAGCTCGTCAATACAAACTGATGTAGTTAAGTTAGATCTACTCTAGGATGGGCTGGCAATCCCCAGCCTCATCCAGACAAATCAATTCCAATTCACAAATGTGTATGCCAAACATTCATACTAGATCTAGTTGCAAGTTAATATACATCTTGTCTTGCATTCTTGGGTAGCACTTCTAGCATGTGAGGCAATCCAGTCCTACAGGAAAAATTACATTCAGCTCCTCGTTCATCGTTGAATCACAACAGACAGACACTTACACTTGGTCCCTGATAAGGAATCAGGGAACAGTAGTGAACAGCAGTGGGTAAATCATACTCGAGCATATGGTTTCAGCTCCATGCCTATAATGGACATAGACATATAAATAACAGTCTTCTGATTCTTCTGGCAGAATCACGCCGACGCCTGCACAGATGGAAATTTCTGTATGGAGTAAAGAACACAGGAATGGCTACGCTTATATACTGTGCGGCCAGCTGCAAATCCCCGTCCAACTGCCTAGATTTGATTGGTGCATCCATTCGAGCTCAGCTCGCACTATTAATAGATTCTGCATGGAAGTTGGTCACGGCCTTGTACTAGAAACAGACAAGGTCAAATTAAAATGTCAAAACCATTACTAAAATCTCTAAACCCTCGTGCTTTCTACGTTTTGTGTACGAATTTCTGAACGTGACTAAGCGTCTTAAACTATCTAACCTTATTCACCCCTTCTCTTCCCCTGTAAGAGTTCACCAAAATCACGGGGTCGAAAATTGCACCGTCACTCCTAACTTATCCATTTATTCTATCTTGCCCCACTTTCTTTCCATCTCTAAGAGAAAAAGTGTTACAAAAACAAATTGTTCACGAGAACAGTTCAAGGACATTTACACTGGTTAAAATCAACGAGACCGTGAAATAAACAAGTCGTGACCCAGCACGACACTTATAGTCTTAACCTTGACATCCCCCACCCCATTGGAAATTTTAAGAAAAATTTACACGATAGGATCCAAGAAACCCCAAAGTTATTGTGGTAGGGGCTTAAGTACTACTCTAGAAAAACGAGCCTTAAGCTTGAGAATAAAAAAAATTTAACTAAGAACGTGCATATTGGATGGACAAAAAGCATACAATTATTGATGCCACGTTCTATAGAATCTAGTCTATCGAAACATTCTTAGTGCACACAATCAAACCTGTCACGAACATTTATAATAACAATGAGTATATCCCTGTATACTGCTGGATTAAAGTATAACTACAATCAAACAATCGGGCCTTACTGAAGGAATAGGCTCATAATTATCTAGTCAACACACATAATTGCTGCTTATATACACATTCACAAACAATATATTGTTAATTAAAATACTGTGGTATCCAATGGCAGCAGTAGCTCTGGTAGCTTGGTTTGCCATGTCTCCATCTCATTGACCCGCTGACAAGGGCGTCAGGTTTGTCAGAAGTTCAGGTCACAGTCAGGAATGACGCTGGTGGAAAGAGGATATTCACAAAAAAGGATTGTAAAACTGGTTCATAAAGTAATGAACAAGATAAATGTGAATCTATCCACCGTCTAGCATTGAGGGGGAAAAGTACTATCCAACCCCAATACAAGACACAACACTATTTAATAGGGAACTAAATTAGACGTGACAAAATATCAGCTTGGGAATTGTCACCGCCAGGGATAGCCCGGATAACAAACCGGTATTCCTGGAGTGCAAGACTCCACCTCGTTAATCGAGCATTTTTAGCCCTGTTAGCCTTCAAGAATAACAACGGACGATGGTCCGTTTCAATTATAAACTCGGACATAAGTAGATATCGCGAAAATGCGTTTACAGCAAAAATGATAGCGAGGCACTCTC
Organism: Onchidella celtica; assembly: GCA_963931925.1. Taxonomy (NCBI): domain Eukaryota; kingdom Metazoa; phylum Mollusca; class Gastropoda; order Systellommatophora; family Onchidiidae; genus Onchidella; species Onchidella celtica. The sequence goes on along the minus strand of OZ007584.1, from coordinate 12,252,630 downwards.
GCTCGATAATTGCATAGCGGCATTCCCTATCTAGCAACTTGCGGCTGGCGTATAGACATGGCCGCAAGGTATCGTCTCGTTCCTGTAATAACACAGCTCCTAATCCCTTGTCCGACGCATCAGTGCGGACAATAAATATTTGGTTTATATCTGGAAGTATGAGAATGGGGGAAGTCGAAAACAATCGTTGAACGGTACGAAGTGTATCAGTCCATTCGGTTGTCCATTTCACTTTATTAGGAAAATTCTTTCTTGTGAGGTCCGACAACGGAGCTGTAAGCGAAGAAAAATTTGGAATGAACTTCCTATAATAGTTAAGAAAGCCCAATAAACTACGAACTTCTTTCTTAGTTCGAGGGGGTTGGAGCTTTAAGATGGTAGTTATCTTCTTGTCATCAGGGGTCTGAACGCCGTGGGCAATTGTATGGCCCAGAAAATTAATTTCATTGTATCCTAAAAACACTTTACTGGGTTTCGCCGTAAGGCCAGCTCGACGAAGAGCAATAAAAACTTGTCGTAGGGCTGCGAGGTGGCCCGGCCAATTGGTTTCATAAATACAAATGTCGTCAAAATACGACAACACGGAATCCATACTCTGGAGCAATATTGTCATCATACGGGCGAAAGTGGCAGGGGCTGTAACTAACCCGAAAGGCATATAGCGCCACTGCATAAGACCCAACGGGGTCTGAAAAGCGGTATATTGCTTGCTATTCTCATCAAGCGGAATTTGCCAATAGCCTTTGGAAAGGTCAATTTTAGAAAAAATCGTTGCCCTCGCTAACTGCGCAAAAAGATTCTCCTGGTTGGGAATCGGTTCAGCGTCATATATCGTAACCTCATTAAGTTTACGATAGTCAATACAAAAACGCACTGTATCATCTTTTTTTTTCACTAAGACGATGGGTGAGTTATATGGGCTCGTCGATCGCTCTATCACTCCCAGGTGAAACATGTTACGTACCTCGGTTATTATAGTCTCCTGTGCGTGCAGCGGACGCGGGTATGGTTTAACAAAGACGGGTATATCCGTCTTTAATCTTATAACATGCTGTACCAATGAAGTATTACCTGGTAGATCAGTAAAGACCGTAGGAAACTCGTTAAGCAAATCTCTTATATCTTGTCTTTGCGATTCAGACAGATCTGGATTTATATGTACATCCGAAGTGTTTTCAGAAGCTTGAAGTGCGGGGATTGAATGCTCTATCTTAATAGGATCATCATCGTCAACTGAAACTAAGGCCGCATTGGCCTGAGCAACCACATTTCGGCGATTATTCTGACGATTATCATCGTCGGACAGGTACTGCTTTAACATATTTATATGGAAGACTTTGTCCTGTCCCCGAATCTTGATAAGATAATTTACTCGAGAAAGTCTCTTTAGGACTTTAAAAGGTCCCTTCCATGTAAGAAGGAGTTTATTTTTGGTCTCCGGAAGGAGAACAAGAGTTTGATCTCCGACGGCCAAGGTTCGCAATCGGCTACCTTGATCACGATATAGTTTATAAACACTCGCATGCGCAGCCGAAGATTTTTGTGCGAGCTGACATGCGTTAAGAATTCGATGGCGCAAGTCTACAACGTATTGATATGCAGACCGCGTATCGTTGTCGTGGGTGTCTGATCCGGAGAATAAATCACGAAGTATGGCCATTGGACCACGCGGCTTGCGACCATACAATAATTCGAAGGGGGAAAAACCCGTCGATGCGTTCGGTAGTTCTCGGTATGCAAAGAGAATAGCGGGGAGTTGTCGATCCCAATCACTCGGCTTGTCGGCCGAAACTCGCGCAAGCATAGCTTTCATGGTAGCATTCCAACGTTCACAGCAGCCATTAGACTGTGGGTGGTATGGAGATGTCAATCTTTGTTTAATCCCGACCAATTCCAAGACTTTCTTAAAAAGCTCAGAGGTAAACTGTGGACCTCTGTCCGATAAAATTTCAACCGGAAATCCAAGACGCGAAAAAATAGTAATAAGGGCTTCAGCCACATGATCGGCTGAAATGTCTTTTAGTGGAATGGCCTCTGGCCAACGGGTTGCGTAGTCAATGACAGAAAGTATAAAACGATGTCCTCTGTCTGACTTGTGTAGAGGCCCAACTATATCTACGGCAACGCGCTCAAATGGTCTGGAGACCATAGGCATCTCCTGCAGAGGAGCCCGCGATGCTCTCCCTTTAGGAGTACGTCTCTGACATACGTCACATGTTGATACGAACCGGTTTACATCTGCGTAAATACTGGGCCAAAAAAATTGCGATAATATTCGAGACTTAGTTCTGGCCTTTCCTTGGTGACCCGCCAAGGAAGTGTCATGCGCGAGACGAATAATGTCGCGACGAAAAGATCTTGGTACTACAAGCTGCATAACGGCCTCTCGCTTATTCCGAAAATTACGATATAATAAGTCATCTTTAATAAGAAACTTAGAGGTATCCGGCGCTGTAGGATCAACTTTAGTAAACAAATGTTTCAATGTGGGGTCTGAATGTTGCTCATCATGAAATGCACTAGACGTTATGTTTACTTCAATAGTAGGGTTACTCAATGCACTGTCTGCTCGTCGACTCGATTGTAGGCGTGTTGTCGCACAAGCAACACTCTCATCCTCAGTCCAAATTTCCAAGTTACCGATAGGAAACTTATTTACTTGAGGTACATTCCCTATGATTACATCAGCCACCGGATAAGGCAGTACACATGCGGTAACAATACCTGTGAGAAAAGGTGTATCAATATAAACTTCTGCAAGACGGAATCGCTCTACAGATCCGCCAAAAGTAATACAATTTACATCCTTATCCAAAAATTGTGTTGGACGGAGTAGTGACTGACGAACGCCGATAGTCGTGCATCCGGAGTCACGTAGAACGGAAGCGCGAATCGCATTCACGCGGCCCTGGTAAAATGTTAATTCACCCAGTTCATGTAGGGCGGACATGACTGGAATAGCTTTTGATTGTCATGTGGATTCAGAATGACCGTCAGTCTCATAAGGTGTAGATTTAACAGAGCAGGCATTTGCCGCTTCCATTTTCACGTTACAAAATTTTTGTATGTGGCCTACCCTATTACACCTAAAACACATAATACGATGAGGATCGTTTCCACGATAAGGAAAACTCTGCGGTCTATCATAATCATGATTATTATCAAAATGCACTCGTCGCGGCGGTCCCTGAGGCCGGTTATATTGTTGGCCTGGATAGTTGCCACGATAATATGGGCGAGGCTCGTAAAAAGAATAGCTCTGGTATCCTCGACGCGGGGATAAATTAGTTCGATTCGGAAAATCCCTCTGTCTAAAAAAAGGCGGCTCTGATTGAGAGCGCGGATTTGGGGCCTGACGATGAGTCGGCCTTGAACGATCGTGTCCGGTTGGCGCTCCTTTGCCCACGTTGGCATAACACGGTGCTGTAGTTGAAGGCTTTGCCAAAGGACGATTTGGGTGGGCGGACGCATAACGTTCCGCGCACTATGTGATTTCTTCAGAGGATGTCGGTGCCCTCTCTTTAAGGTGGGCAACCAAATCGGAATGACATGCCGTATAGATTTGGTCTTTTAAGACCAAATCATAAAGTTGGAAATAATTTCCGGTAGTCACGTTCGCGAGTTCGATCCAGCGATCTAAGTAATGTTTCAGCCGATTCACATAAGTTGAGAAATTTTCAGATGGCTTAGGTTTACATGCTCGAAATCTCTGATGAAAGCCATCCTCGGTATGCTGGAATCGCTTAAGCAGTGCTGTTTTAAGCTTGTCATAGTCGTTGGCATCCTCTACTTTGAGGCTATGAAATACTTCTAGAGCCTTACCTGTTAGTAAATTAGACAGGCATGAACTGTACATCGCCTGCTGCCATCCGACGCATTTAGCGTGTAGCTCGAACCGATGCAAATATGCGTCGATCCGGTCGAGTTTTTCATTAAACGTCGGAAGCTTCGGTTTTGTAGCATATGTATTGCTGGCAGCAGTGGGGGCTATAAGCGATTCTCGCTCTAACTTCTTTATTGCGAGTTCATGCTCCCTTTTTTCTCTCTCTACAGCCTCTTTTTCTCTCTCTCTTGCTTCTTTTTCTCGTTCTCTTTCTCTTTCCTCTTTTTCTCTCTCTCTTGCTTCTTTTTCTCTTTCTTTTTCTCTTGCTGCTACCCGATCCTCACGGTCTCGGTCCTGCTGTATTTGTCGTTCGCACCACGAGGCGCGTTCTTCTTCTGGTATACCCAGGGCTTTGGCAGATTCAATGTATTTGAGAAACTCGGCCATAATGTGTATTAAAATCTGTTACCTGTATAGATTCGTATAGAATCAAAACACTGGCACGCTAATGTGTGCACAATTAGTAAGTATTTACCTACTGTTACGGTATATCGCGGTATCAGTTATATTATCTCTAACAGTTACTCTCAATATTAATTCAGTGTCCTATGTTACCACTGCTTCGCGAAAAGAACGTTCTATCTCTCTCTGTCTGAATATGAATTCTAGTAAGGCAGTGCCGTCTATCCGTTGCTCCCAATGCAATAAAATATATATGTATCGCCTTCAATGCGACAAATCAGTGTCTTGAGTGATCACTCTCAAAATTTATGTCTCTCTCAACGCGACGAACCAGTGTCCTCTGTTATCACTGTCAAAATGAATCGCTCTCTCAATGCGACAAATCAAAAATATATCTCTCTCTCAACGCGACAAATTTGAAATATCTCTCTCTTCTTAAAACGCGCACACGCAGTGTCTTCTGTTACCACTGCAAAATTATTCTCTCTATATTCGACGCGAAATTAGCACGTGACCAAAAATTTATTATCTCTCTCTCTCTCACATATCAATACCAGATTACAATTCAACGTGGTTTTAGCACGTGAAACACCTCAGGCATATATTGTAAACATAACAATGTTAGTATACTAGTTTAAAGTTTATAAGGAAGCAAATAGAAATACACTAAACAGGACGCTAGACTCACAAGAAAGACGAACGATAACAGACCCTACAAGTCCTAACTTATATTACAGAAAGTTTAAGAAAAAGACAGGAGAGACATCTTCCTAAAGAAATGTAAGGAAGCAAGAGAAACGCCACAATCTATACGAATAATGGATCCCTAATAGAACTATTCACAGTGAAGCAAATCCCCCCGAGTTATCAATAGCCACCAAGGCACTCCAATATCCTTCGTAATGGCAAAGAAGATATGCTATACTATGACCCCAACCAACCTCCCGCTCTTAAACTAAACATATAGTAAATGGAAAAAAGCCTGGAAACACAGAGCGGAAAGTACCTCGCCCTCCTCAAGACTGACAAACAGATGGTTCACTTAACTTTCTTTTGAGGAATTCAGATGGTAATATCCTCAAACCATAGCTCGTTCCAAGCCCAAAAAAAATGTGTTTCTGTCTCAGGTAGATCCCCAAGGTGAATGGTGTCCCTCGCCGGTGTCGTCGGGTCAATGGGATGATCAGGTCACGATATGAAATTGAACCAAAATGTTATATTAATACAAATTGCCTATAATCTAAAATAAAAAGGACCTGAAATCACAATATTATAAAAGCACAATATAAAATAATGGAATAAAATGCAATAGGTTCTAGAATAGTTTACCTAAATGGCATGGCGTTATTTAAGTTCTTTAAGGGGTCCCTCTCCAGACCCACTCATAACACCCGGGTGTCCCCTCCAGTGTTACGAGTCTCCTCCAGTGTTACGGGGACGGTCTGGGTGTTATGAGTGGGTATTATGGAATTATTGGTTTTATGACTGCATTTTAAAATCGAGAGGTATTTATGAATTACTCTTCCGTACCATGCCACACACTAATAACAATCTGAATAAGTTTTATCAACAGACCTGCAGGGCCACAAATTTAATTACTTTATATTCCCTAACAATTTTGTCTAAATCTCTTACATACTAAAAAGACAACATCAGCAGCATCAAATGAAAATTCAATAATATGTCACTAGAGGTCTCCTCTAGATTCCTATAAGATTAATATCATTTTGACTCACTAACAATTTAAGTATGAATTATCTATCTCTCAGACATAGTCTGCCTACTATCTATCAAGCACTATACTCATGTCTCTGACGACAATGTCATCTCAGCTATCTATGCCTACCGCTTATAATGGATCAAGCTCGTCAATACAAACTGATGTAGTTAAGTTAGATCTACTCTAGGATGGGCTGGCAATCCCCAGCCTCATCCAGACAAATCAATTCCAATTCACAAATGTGTATGCCAAACATTCATACTAGATCTAGTTGCAAGTTAATATACATCTTGTCTTGCATTCTTGGGTAGCACTTCTAGCATGTGAGGCAATCCAGTCCTACAGGAAAAATTACATTCAGCTCCTCGTTCATCGTTGAATCACAACAGACAGACACTTACACTTGGTCCCTGATAAGGAATCAGGGAACAGTAGTGAACAGCAGTGGGTAAATCATACTCGAGCATATGGTTTCAGCTCCATGCCTATAATGGACATAGACATATAAATAACAGTCTTCTGATTCTTCTGGCAGAATCACGCCGACGCCTGCACAGATGGAAATTTCTGTATGGAGTAAAGAACACAGGAATGGCTACGCTTATATACTGTGCGGCCAGCTGCAAATCCCCGTCCAACTGCCTAGATTTGATTGGTGCATCCATTCGAGCTCAGCTCGCACTATTAATAGATTCTGCATGGAAGTTGGTCACGGCCTTGTACTAGAAACAGACAAGGTCAAATTAAAATGTCAAAACCATTACTAAAATCTCTAAACCCTCGTGCTTTCTACGTTTTATGTACGAATTTCTGAACGTGACTAAGCGTCTTAAACTATCTAACCTTATTCACCCCTTCTCTTCCCCTGTAAGAGTTCACCAAAATCACGGGGTCGAAAATTGCACCGTCACTCCTAACTTATCCATTTATTCTATCTTGCCCCACTTTCTTTCCATCTCTAAGAAAAAGTGTTACAAAAACAAACTGTTCACGAGAACAGTTCAAGGACATTTACACTGGTTAAAATCAACGAGACCGTGAAATAAACAAGTCGTGACCCAGCACGACACTTATAGTCTTAACCTTGACAGGGGGCTTTAGTGATACATGTTGTGATTAGTGTTTGATTTAGCCGATGATCTTACTCAGCCCTTTTTGTGGTATCTGCTGTAATAAGTTATAAATAAATCTTCATTATTAAATTTACGCGATATCGCTTATGGGTGTGTGTGTGTGTGTGCGGGGAGGGAGAGAGAGTGCGAATACCAGGTTGGTGTAAACAAAAAAAACAAAAGGTGACAAAGGAATAAAACCATGATAAGTGGTGGTGAGAGGGGGGGGGGGCTAAATGAATGGAGGACGATTTATGGGGTAAATAAGGCAGCCACTGCCTTGTTCAAAAGCATACCGCATAATTCGAAGTTGTCTGGAAATGGATTCCTCTGAACCAAGAAATAACCTTTATTATGCTGTTTGCCCCATTAGGTAGTCCAAACGGCCCCGCTAAGGGTCCAAAATCCTATTTTGGTATAATTTTAGTCCAACATTACAAGGCTACCGCTGCTGTAGGAGTGTTGTGACCCACATTGTTAATGTAAAGAAGTGTCCATTTTTGAAGATGCTTTATTTATAAAAAGTGTGTTAAACACTTAATAATTTGTTGTTGTTGTTGTTTTTATAGGTACACGTATGTGAGTGTCTTCGTGCAATGATATAGATGAAGAAAAAATAATGATTTGAAAAGAAGCTTTTGTTATGTTCATGTTTCTGTTTTGTTCGGTGTTAAACTGCTTTTTAAAAAGAAAGGACTAACACCAGCCTGTGTATAATGAAAATTTGGGGCTGGGGTATAAAATGTTGAGGCTCAGGCAGATTATATATCACCTGTGGAGCTGACAATGAGACAGCCTGTATAATCACTTCCTTTTTAAAACTAAGGTATACTGAAAGTACAGTGTATATGTGCATTATTATGTTAAAAAAAACATGTGTGGTTAGAAAATACAATTTATAATATCTGAAAAATTAAATCCAGATTGAGACAATCATACCAGCAAAATATGGCTTAGATTGGTCTTGCAAATTCTTTAGCTGTGACGTCTTTTACATGATTTAAATATAATGTATTCATCTAAATCACTGATGTTCAAATTTGCCTCTTCGTTGTTCAGATATGTATGATTTTCTAAATTCAATGCTAAATGCTCAGTGCTGCAATAAAGGTACCTTCCAAATCCAAGCATTAATTTACAGAACGCATTGTCAACCTGTGAATTGTGTCAATAGATAGACAGACAGGTGGATGGATGGATGGATGGATGGATGGACGGACGGGCGGACGGATGGATGGATGGATGGATGGACGGATGGATGGATGGACGGACGGATGGGCGGACGGACGGATGGATGGATGGATGGATGGACTCAAATAATGAATCACGGCTCATTCCGTAATGGCCACCAGTGCCTTCTGAAAATCCCATCCAATCAGTATCGTGTCTGGACATTGGTCAAAGGAGACTGTGGAGGTGCTGCGATGTCACGGTAGAAACAGGTCTGATCTATACAGGTCTATTTCCAAGACGAGTATGTGGCAAGTAGATCTAGTTCTCTGACTATATACCAAGGATAGTACAAGGCGAGAAAATCTGTTTCTATAAGAGAAATCAAAATGTTGGTACATGTAGTAGTAGAATCTAGTAGACAGATGTACACGTCTCGTGGTAGTGGTGGGCCTTCGGTCTAGATCGATATAGCTGTGATTTAGGCTACCCTCTGAACGAATTAGAAGTGCAATTCATTGCTTTAAAAATATATATTCGCTTGCAACTCCAAGGATATATAAAAATTACACAAGATGATTAAATCAGTTGACTTAACGTACAAGAAATTATTTGGAAGATGTGGTTAAGCCAATGCATATAATATCTAAAATCACAGATAATGATGCAGTTTGTTTTTCCAGCAGATTTATACTGCTGGTTTTCCTCAGTCAGTTAGGTGTACGATGTGTTCACCATCTTTGCCATTTATGGGTAGCTTACTTCAGAAGGGAATACTTGAAACTTTATCAGTATCTTCTAGGTTATAGACTTAAAATCTGTGCCTATCCCAGTCAAGTTGTTTGGATTCTTCTGGTAGCCATGTGACAGCTAGGTGGCTACGATTGTACGTATAGAAATTTGAGAACTGTTAATGAAAGATCCAATGTTCCTGGAACTTTTGACAACTACATAACATGTACATTGATTCATTTTAATGACAGTTGAAGTAACTTGAAGGACATGAAAACATTGATATTAGAAATGGTAACCACTCGTCACATGATTTGGTGGGCAAGACTAGGAGCAACTAAATTTTAGAGCAAGTTATTTAGTACTATATTATAGTAGGCCTACTGTGCTACTGATTTATGATAGTGCTCGTCTGTACAAAGATAACCCTACCTTTCCTGTCTCTGCATAGTATAAAATTTATGGTTCGAAAAAATATACTGTACATGTATAATTTAAATTAACCTTTTCCGTACGCCGCGATTTTCTCTGCGGTCCGTTCGTCGTGGTAAATTTTGTTACCAGACTGTCCCGTTTAGAGAAAAATGCAGGTTATGCCTATCCGTACGTCCTGGGAACAATTGTTACCACACTGAGACAAGTGTAGAATAACACGCTTTCAGTCGGTCTATCCCTCGTGGTCACAAATGCTATCCAATGCAGCTTTCATGTGGACTCTAGGGACCACTTCTTGTCAAAAGAAACGTTCTGTGGGGTGTTTATTCTTTAAATTTATAATTGTATCACAGTGGGCCCACCACCGTGATTAGCCAGGGCGCTAGAATATGGTGCTCGCTTATAGTTTTCTTTCAGCTTCAACCTGAATGGAAACAAGGTGTGTAATTGTAGTATGTAATTGCACAAAGATGATTATACTCGTGTGAATTTCAAACGATGCTCTGTAATGTCCTCCACCCCACCTCCACGTGCAACAATCAGGTAAGTTTTATTATCTAAGGCAGCTCTCTGCCAGTACAGGAAAAGCCTCGCAGATGCTTATTTTTTTTCATATACATATGTATACATGTACAATGTATACATGTACTATCTTATTATACCCGGTCCTCACCCTGTCTTAATTGTTTTAAATTTTTGTAGCAAACTGCTAAGTACCTGACTATTATTTAGTTCGAAATTATATAGTGGGATGAGACCTATCGTTGTCATGTGCTTCTGAGCACAGCATAGTAAGAAAGCCACATTATTTTTTTCACCTCTAGATGCATACTGCAACAATGGGTCGAGGTCAGTTGAACTACACTATTACGGTGTCCAAAAAGGTAAAGTCTGAGAAAACACAGTATAACCACAATGCGGAAAGCAGTCTTTTGGGGGCAAAGACTGACGTAATGTGGGCCCAATAATTATTTCTATAACACTTTAACAGTTAACACTGCCTCATCAAACCCTACCGCACTGGAAGATAAGGCGAGAGCGACAATGAGAAGGATAAGTACATGAATCAGTGTCAGTTTATCCTATTCCTATCCGCATAAAAAATTGAACAAAATGAATTTCAGAGGCGGTAAATGGGCTGTGTGGTCCATGAGAAAGACAATCACTTAAAATAATAGATACGGAAAGAGTCAAATGGTGAAATCAAAGTGCAATCCAGAAATGCAAACGTTTCTGATTTGGGTGCTAATGATGACAAAAATGCAAGTGATGTTTTCGGGAACAAAAATACATACAAATTATCGAAATTAAAATAATGAGCAGTAAATAATTAACATTCCTGTCGCTGTCCACACGTTGAACGTTCAACCATTGACTTATGGTTGAGGAAACTGTTCTTCAGGCTTTTCAGAATTGAGTGGGAAACATAACAAAATGTAGGACGCGAGGACCATTGAAATGACTTGCCATTTCCAATGACAGGCCTCAAAATGGGTGACCCTGAAAGAATTTCATGATTTCTTCATGTAATCTTCAGCAACAGCCTCACATGTGTGTTACATGTTGTTCCTTCCGAGATTGAATAGCACTAGCTGAAGCTCTATCAAGTTTCATGATCATCTTGTCAGCAGTGCATATTTTCGTCACTATGTGCCACTCACTGTCCCACTCGCCAGTTAATACCTGTGCATTTATAATTATGGCTTCACATTCAAGTCAGTTCGTCAACACTCACTTGGTCGTGGGAGGCTGTGCTCACTACCAACAGCGCTCTATAGCTTCAGGCATCATTTTCTAACTGTTCCCTCAAAACCTTGGAAAAGACAGGATTTACATAACGGTGTTTTATCAAACAATACACTTTCCGTCGGAGCAGAAATGAAAACCAAGTTCATACGTGGTCGATTTCGAATATCTGATATTTTATAAGGGGGCAAAGTAATACATAAAATGAAGAGATTTGCATATTTTGTTACATTATGGGGCCATAAAATTAAACAATACACTGAGAAATAATCATCTGTTCATATTACAGACATTTCTATTGGTACTGTCCGTATAAAACTAAGTCATAAATCAAAAACTAAACACAGCAATATTACCAGAATGTTGCCCAGTCGATATTGAGGCTTGGAAATCGCCCATAAAGATGACCCGGTTACAGATTACAACAAAGAGACACAGTTTACTGCAACCAAAGAAGTTACATAGCCGATGTTAAGGCTTTTCTCACTTTCATTTTTTTTTTTTCACAACAAAGAATGAGAGGTTTGGTCGTCCGATGCCACTGTACGTTATTCTTAGCGCCCCATATAACACATACCACTGAAATTTGATCTCCTCAAAAACCATTATTGCTTGCGTTTCAGGAGGGGTTTGGTGGGTGGGACAGTGGGGTCATGTCTTCAACTTGTGTCCCCCTTTATATGTTTGGGGAAACCTGATGTCGACAGCGTGATTGTTTCACTCTTTACAGTATCTGCTGCATGGGAACATTTTTTACCACGACGTACGGACACGTTGGATTTAGTAAATCTCTTCTTTGCTAGTCTGGTAATTTTTGTTCCCACGACGTACTGTAAGGGGTACCGAAAAGTAGGAGTAAATAAAACCCGCTAAAACAAACAAACATTCACTTCTATAGCACCAGACGAATCCTCTGATGAAACGGAAAAGGTTAATTTAAAATCAAACACCCAATTTTTCCCCAGACATCAGTTGCGTTATTGTTCTCAGTGATTGCCACATTTTTTTTTTTTAAGAAGGGGTGAAAGGACTGTGATGCAAATAATCAATAATGCAAATATGTAATTTGTTTAAACACTGCAGCGACGTATTGCAGTACTGAAGTGCTAAGATAAGAACCTCGTGAAATAGTGAGGTCTTTGTTCCTCCAGGGCCTTACCATAACTTTTTACTTTTGAATACAGTCCGTGTAATAAGAGTGAATAGTAATAAGGGTGAAGTCTTTCATTATCGCTTGAGGTTAAGCTTTATTTCACTTAATAAAGACACATCATACCTGAAACGAAAACAAAGCAGAAAACATCGATAAGACATCTAGACAAACAAACATGAATACATTCACCACATTCTCCCCCACCAAAAGATAAGCAATCGTAGCCATACATATACATCTTTCACACACCACGTCTATTTCTATACCGGAAGACTGCCGGACTAATTAACTTAAATAATAAAGTCAAGACTTAGATCATCTTAGACCGCTTCTGAGGTTGTAAGGCCTAGTTCGTATGAAGGGTTGATGTTTCTCCAGAGGTTTCTCCTTTGTATGTTTATCCGGAGATCCAGCTGGAGGTGTGAGGTCAATAGCTTATATATATATAGTAGAAAAAACGGGGATTTAAAATGTTGTCGCTATAGGCAAAGTTCTCGTTATTAGCAGTGTCGTTAAACATGATGGTCCACTGTATATAATTTAAATTAATTTAAAATCAAACACCCAATTTTTCCCCAGACATCAGTTGCGTTATTGATCTCAGTGATTGCCACATTTTTTTTTTTTTTTAAAGAAGGGGTGAAAGGACTGTGATGCAGATAATCAATAATGCAAAAATGGATACTCTTCATATTTTTTTTTTTTATTTTGGTCATGCTAGTCAAAAACAGGGATGTAGAAGAATCATTGACGGGGACACTGAAATCACAAATATATCGCACTTTCATTGCCTGTGCACATTTGCCAGGCAAATATGCAATGGGGCCAATATCTGATGAACACAGAAATATTGTGTCATTAGTGAGACCACAGAGTTTAGAAATATTTATGGCGAAATGTGTGGCACCATTGGTGTAAAACAGGCCGTTGAGTTTTACAACATTTGTGATGCATTTCCTGAAACTGGTACCTATTATAAGAGTGGAGAAAAAAAATACTTTTACTGTAAAAGTTCTACTTTCCAAGTCCAATTGAAAATGAAACAACATACATACACATTAGTTGAAACTGAGATTTTGTTGATTATTGGCTCTTCTTTAAGTACAAATTCCTTTGTCATTAATACAATGCATAACTGTGTTTTCACTCCAACTAACGAATCTAACTTACAGATTTGACCAGATGGGCCACAATTAATCTAGAGGTTGAGACACATTAAATGAAATAATAGTGCATCCAGCTTATATTCTGGAGAAAAGACTGTGAGGAGGACTGTGGATGTAAGCCTGAAATTCAATGTTTTGATTCTAAAATTGTTCGGATTAGATTGGTTACATTGTATAAAACAGGTTTTAGACAAAGATAGAATTAATTATAGTTAAGACAGACATTCAGCATTACTTCAGATGGAACAGAAACAGTAATATAATGCGAGATATCTTTTCTAATGTGATCAGCCAGAAGTTGTGAAGATTAAGGATGGAAAATCTTTCACAGAATGTTGAGATTACACCACAACTCAATCAACTCAATGTAAGTTAATGTAACTTTTGATTTCCGGCACCGTGGCCGTGAAAACCAGTTTCCACAAACACGTTGACACAGGCCTGTTCAACAACGTCACTCTTCGCAGCCATCGAGGGGTAGGGTAGAGGTGCCAAAAATGATGCAATGGATAGGCTGCAGAGCCTTCCTCTTACGTGTCTGTCCTGACCAAGCGAGAAACATGCCGCGGAGGGTGGCAATGGTACGGGTCGGGGTCCTTGCACGCAGCGTGATTCTGCGCCAGTGACCAATGATAATATATTATCAGCCAACAATACAGTACGCGAGACGGTGCTCGCATTTTTAATTTATGGCCAGTGAATTAATCGATTGCTGACGTAACCACACCATGTAGATCTACAGCCAAGACACGGTATGCCGTGGAACATAAATTACACACACTTGAGCCGTGTGGTGTGCCCAAAGAGGAGTATACTATACTGTGCCCACCTTGCTCACACAGAGCCATTCTAGTAGGCCTACGCGCTTGTGTAATGCTCGCTAAGCATCACATGACTGTATTCAAAAGTAAAAAGTTATGGTAAGGCCCTGTAGGAACAAACTTACAAAGACCTCACTTTTTCACGAGGTTCTTATCTTAGCACTTCAGTACTGCAATATGTCGCTGCAGTGTTTACAAATTGCACATTCACCAGTCTATACTCGATGGGGAGGGGGTACGAGTACGGCATTGTTACACTGCGTAATAATAGTAATTCCACGCCACTGATAGCAAGGCGGGAAAACGCAATACGCCTACAGTCTTGCATTTGACATCGTACACGGGTACAGTTTATGTCTTTATCGATTGATGACGTCACACACAATACATGCGGCCAAGATAAAGACAGTTTGCTGACCAGCAACTAACCACTAGTAGTATTACCAGGTCTAGGCCATTCAACGTTGCTTTTTTCTTTTACCGCTACGGTAGGGTAACTTCTAAAGAAAAAAAATAATCGAAAGATCTCATGATTCATACAGGTTCCTTTGCGTTATTTGTGTGTGTGTGTGTGTGTGTGTGTGTGTATGGTGGGGAGGAGGCAAGGCGAAGAGATGTAATTACACGTATGGTATGGGGCAGACTGCAAAATAATGATTATTTCTCTGCCCAGAGGAAACTGCACTTTCATAAGTCGAAGTATAAATCATTTCCCGGCGACTTCGAATTATGTGGGCTCCACTGTACATGTATTATGCCTTAGAACTGCAAATGCCTTTAATTAATGATGGAATCAGGATGTTTAATCTCAGTAACGAAATACAATCATGTATTTACAAATGATCAAGGCGACGTACCTTTAATTGTCCACAAAAGAAGGTAAAATGCCATACAAAAATACATGTATGATTGTGTTGTCTAAACAAATTGCCAAGTGTCCAACAAGAAGAGTATAACGTGATGATAATTGTATGCATAGTAGTGGGAATCTGAGCCTTGACAAGTGCATTTTGTGAAAATGACAAGTTTAAGCAGGCCTCTTTAAAAGCTCATCCACCCAATACTAGTCATTACATATTATAAGGACTCCTCTGTAAAGGCTGTTTGAAAGCCGAGCCTTAAATTCTACGAAATATCATTCTAAGCGGAGAGGGATGTCAAGGTGTACATGGACGGGCCGGCATAGTTCAAAAAGGATTGAACTTTGCCATATTTTTAATACTTTTGTTGATTTTGAGCAACAACTGAAGTGAACAGAGGAAAGTGCTCGGACATTTCAAGCCAGGAAAACAAGATGCATTTCCTTCGAGCAGAATTAAAAAGTATGACAGGAAATTTCGTTGTGACATTTAAAAATCACATCTGTGTACATGTATTCCCCAAGTCAGCAGGCCAGCTAGTGCTAATAAGAATTGTAAACAGATTGATCTTGGGCAATTGCAATACCGCGTACTGCACCTATAAAATAATATAAAATACACGTACATGTATAGTAAAGCTCCAATGCACAATAACAGCAGTGTGGAAAAACAATCGATCCTGCTTTCCATCAACATAATACATGTATGTATCCTGTTGTTTACCTCCTAATGCAAGAACTTCAGAGGGACAAAATCTGGGGACATTTTACAAATACAGTGCAATCCTGATATCTCGACATCAGTGGGACCGCCTGTCTTGTGTCGAGTAAAGAGAAAGTCGAAATAGCAGATTAGTGGTGGAAGAGAAAAAAAAAGGGGGGGGGGGGAGAGGGAGATCACACATCTCCGCAATGGGAAGTGTCCAATAAATAACGCAATTATGTCCCTTTTTCTTTTAATTATCGGCATATTGTCACCCGTTCCTCCAATATCAGTGTTGTGCGGAGCAGTTGCGTGGGAAAGATTTACTGATATCGGAGAAATGCTGTAGCTATCAAATGCGCAGTCCTTTCCTGTTCTTGTTTTTTTTAACCTCGACCTGACTGTTTCTTTAGAAGTGATGATACCGATACACACACAGTACGGCAGTTAACCGAGAGATCTAGGTCAAGGTCTAGTATCAACGGCGCACGAGTGTTTTGTGGGGAAAAAATAATTACATGTACTCATTCTGTAGTACTCTGTACCTTTACTGCCGTACGCTTATGCAAGGCACTCCACACTCGCGTTACTGAAGCCAAGGGTCATCCTCTGTGTCCATACATCCCCTCTCCTACCCCTCCCCGCCAGCACCGCAAACAGAAATAAAGAGATCTTATATATACGGGGAGTTACGTGGGCATTTTTGGTAGCACAGTAGTAGATCTAGTGCACTTGTTTTGCCGCGTTCTGGGAGAAATGTGTCGATATAAGAGGAAAGAACGGATCAACACGTCGAGTTACTGGGAAATATTTAGTAGCATTAAAGAAGGAATAGGTTGGGACTTAAAAATTGTGTCGAGTGACCTAGAATGTCGAGAAAAGCCATGTGGAGATAAATGGATTGGACTGTATTTCATTCTTGCACAAGTAGAAAAGGAATTTTGATATTGGTGAAAAGCGCACTTTTCTACATATTTTACATGGTGACATGATAATGATACTCAACAGAAAAGATGGCGTTTGCATCAAGGAGATTACGGGAATTATAAATGTATAATTCTGAATAATTTCCCCATCTAAACTAAGTGATTGGCATCCCACAGATCCTCAGTAAAGATTTTTAATCTTGATGAATGTTTTTTTTTCTTTCTTTTGGTAGGTGCTGAAATTGAAACTGGTAAAATATTGAATAACAGTTACTCAGGAGTGTAGGTACCATAAATAGCTGAACTCTTTTACCATAAAAATTCAAAAATTTGGTCTGGGCCCAAGCAAGCTGCTTGGTCCCAAGAGATATTTTTAAGATTGGGCGTGTTGGTCTAGAGGCAATGTGCTCGTCTCCCATAATGAAGGTAGTGGGTTCGATTCCCGGTTGGGATTTTGGGGAAAAATGTATGTCTCTGATGTTGTTGTAGTTAGGATAGAACACCTAGTGTTCTTGGATAAAGATGAAAAATAAGAAGGCCCTTGTGCAAGTTGCCCATGACAAAGATACTTTGGCAGTTGGAAATCGAGGAGAGCAGACCCAATTAAAAAAAGAAATCCCTTCTACAAAAACACATGAAAAACTAACAAGAAAAATAAAAACAAGGAAAATGAGGTGTAAATGAACGCTAAGAGCAGTGAACCTCCAAAATTAAGACCGAAAAAATGAGATACTTTTAATGAAACAAAACAACAAATATTCCGCTGTAATGGCTGAGGACTCAGAGTGGCCGTTATTGGGCAGTGAAATTCTACAGACACAATGTACAAATTTAGAAAGTCGGAACATGTGTACAGTATGAATACATGTAGAAACATTGTAGAGTCTTTCTTGCTGTCCCATAACCGGTCATTTTTTATTAGAGATAGATTCATCATATTCTTCCCAACAATGCGCTCTGCACTGGTACTGATCTTCTCGAATTTCAACTTTCAAGATATCCTTGACATGTGCAACAAGAACACGAGCCATCCGAGTTTTTGGTCCTTATCCGAGAAAACTAAGTACTGTACAATGTACTCGATCCTGCCTACCTAGGATCAGCTCCCACCCCCCCCCCCCCAAAAAATCTAGCCTGACTGTGCCATCCGGGGATTAAACCCGATACCTTCTGCTTGAGAGATAAGCACCTTGTCTGTAGACCAAAGTGTCCCCGCGTGCATGATATGTGTGTGTTTGGCGGGGGGGGGGGGGGGCTGGGAGGATGGTGACATGATGGAACAAGATGCAAACGTGTCGGAATTGGTTTTTCACCAGTGTATATACTGCGAACGCAGGAATAGGAAAGACTTTTCACACAAATTATTTGGTTGTCTCTCTTTCTTTAAAAGTGTTGCAATCACAATAAACAGATTAATACCCTGTATGATAATCTATGTTTTTAACAAGTGTGCATAGGAAGGAAGTTAAATAGGGCTGAAAATTTGTCCAAGGTGCAAAATTATTTTAAAGCACAAGTTGGAACAGGATGGCTGATTGGTAGCACTAGCACTGCAAAGCTTTCTAACTTTAACTTAAGAGACCAAATCTCTAGACTTCAGTAACCCACGGAAATTATATAGGGCCGCAGCAGGGCTTGGAGCAAAATTAAAATGTGGGGTGAAAATGTAGATTACATAGAAATCAACAGTATGTTTAGATTATAACAATATTAACAATTTAACAAATTCCTGCAGCAAATATCTTGTCCAAGTCCACACTTGGACCATAATAATTTCTTCGAATTTTGACGCAACTGGTGGTTTACCACCACGGTTGATGACCCGGAAGTTGATACATGTATTGTGAAAATTATAGAATAGAAAGAATCGAATGAAATCATCGACCAGGTTGTGGTGTGGTTACAGTTCTTTTTCTTCTTCCTTAAAACTGGTTTTCTCAGGTTTGAGTATCTCACCAGTGCGCAATAAAAATCGAATCGGCCCGTGTCCCTGGGAGTTAAAAATTTATATACATATAAGGCTGTAAGAAGCGGGAGTCGATTAAATTTATAAAAACTGATAAAAACACTTGATTGTGGCCATGAGCAGATCAACCAATCTTATCACTGGGTTTATAAGTATATCTATGCAGCCTGTTCAGTAGCTAGCTCTCAACGTGTGCTTTTCTAATTTTGTCTTAAAAGAGTCTAGGCTACTGCACAATTTTAGGTCCTCCGGCAAAGAGTTCCACAGCCTCAACGTGCTCGGATAAAAAGAATATAAGTGGCCGTCAACACTGGACGATGGTATGGCATAGGTCTGGCTATTCCGCCTAGTCTTACTAAAATTAATCCCAATGTGTTCCATGGGTATATCCATCAGACCGCATCTACCTTTAAAGAAGCTGGTAATTTTATTTCTTGCCCGCCTCTCCTCTAAAGGCATCCAGCCAAGTTTTTGCATATTAATCTTGGTGTTACCCTCCTCAAATTTATAGTTGTTTGTCACGAATCTGGCTGCTCTTTTCTGTATCTATACGAACAAACACGCATTGAGGTCAGATAGATCTAATACGGAAGAATTGGTGGTTTACCTCTGTAGGCGGTAGGTAATTGCACCAGTTTTATTTAGATTTAGACTCTAGATCTAGTTTTGTCTCTCTGTTGTGTGTTCACTCTAAACTCTAACGTAAAACAAAGTGACTGTCCGCCAGTGCCACGCTTATTCGGAGACGTCTGCCAAAAGATCAGAATCTTATTCGCAGAGATGGATGTTTGGTATGTGATTTTTATTTAGGAAGAGCTCCTTAAAATGGCGTTCGGTTTCAGAGCTATCGATGAAACTTTCAGAAAAACATTTTTGATGGCGAGAGCTGCCTATGGGATACAAAATCGCCCAACTCAAGTACCATAACAAACTAAACAGGCGAGAACCAAAGCCCTCTGAATTTTAGTGACTGATAAAAGTCTAGAAAGATCAGATTAACTTCACATAGGCCTGAATAGACTGAAAAGCTGAAACGAACAATTCCTTCTCTTGATGAGTGAAAGGCCAGCGGCAGCCACCCATGCGTCCATCTCAATCACATGACGAAAACAAACGATGCGCATCACTCCTCATTCAGAAAATGGACCAGTAGATGTATGTATAAACAAACAGCATGTCGAGGAGGAAACTTGGAAAGCCAGGAGAGTTTGTCCTCCACTGCCGCTCATTCCTTTTTTTTTATTCCAAAAACATACCAGAAATAAACTCGTCTGCCGAGTTTGGGGGGGGGGGGGGGTCGTCAAGGCTCCGCAAGATCTGATTTTTTTAGGGTCAATTTTTACTGCGTTGTCCCCCACTGATCATCCTTGCTTTTCTCTAGACTCTAGAGTTAAAATTGTGACTAGGATTTTTTAAAATTTAAATTTTTACAAATTTTTTTAGATGAATTACATGTATTAAATTATTAGCCAAATTTGTGGGGTGTGAAGTCACAGAGAAAGTCAGACAGACTAGAGCAAATAAAAATGAATTAAACTTCCATTGAAACAAAAAATGTAATAAAACAAAACATGTCAAATAGATCCAGGTTAACATGGAGAGAGATGAGCAGTTCAGCTCACACTGACTAAAAGAAATGATTTACATTTCTAAAATTTGATTTATATTTTTATTTCTGTCCCGTTCAGTGAAAAGGAATTTAAATAAAAGGAATAGGAATAAAGTAATCTGGAGCACATTAGTAACATGGATCAATTTCCCCATGACATCAATTTTACAAAATCCTATTAAATGCAAAAAATTCCTAAAAATGAGCAATCCTAGGCTAAAAAAAACATGCATCAGGAGCTCTTCATCGCGCTGACAATAACGCGAATTTAAAAGTGACTGAGGGGTCACATATTGTGTCCGGTCAAGGCCTGCTTGTTCTGCACATCGTTTGAGTGGACGTAGTCTATCATGACTGTTGTGTTGTGCTGACTTCGTCTCGTGTGTCAGGCCTACACCAGAATTAATGCTTTAGACGCCTGCAATGGTAGATCTACGAACTTTGATTATCGATTGTCGATGGATGCTTTCGTTTGGAATTCCCGGTTGCTTGGTTCCGTGTGTACTGTGAACATGTTGTGCGGACTGATTTGACGTGTTACTGCCGTTACGCAAAACCTAGAATCTAGACCAAGGTCAAGCATGCCCCCTAAATCTGTACCGATACAAGTTGTCCGGCTACTAATAATCATTGTACTAGATCTAGTTCAACCATGAAGACGGTTACTTTAGTTTATAGCGGCCTGAAGGGGGCCCACCTCAGATTGTTCTACGTTTTTTAGTTTTCCAGCATCAGTATCATCGGCACCCATGGCGCTGTGTTGCACATGCTGGCCGCTTGATTATTCTGGGTGATCGACTGGCCGATCGGCTTACCATGGCCGTTTTGACAGGGGGTACGTAGATGTTGGCAGGCGGTATGTGAAAAGTAAAAAACACAAAAATGTCAAATATTAGGACGTAAAAGGAGTCTTCAAGACTTGCCCTTTTGAAGATGATATTGCTGCTCCTTGTGGTTCGTGAAATATATAACGATGAAGAAGTTCGGTAGACTTTAAACTGCTTTTTCGAGGAGTAAAAAGATTGTTTTCTGCCTATTAATTATCATTAGGGAGATCTATTTTCTTATCGGTTGCCAAGTTTCATTCATATTGGTTATGAAACAACATGGTACGAGGGCATACAAGAGAATGATCCTCTTTCACACACTTTCCAAAAATTGACCCGCCGGCAGTGACCTAATTCAGGCACACAGAAATACGCCCGAGTGACATTGTTACTTTGTGCCATCGCAGACTGCGGAATGTGGGAGAACTTGTCCATAGTAGACATCACAATACCAAGACACTCCCCATCTGGATCTGCGAATAAGATCAGGATCTGCGAATAAGCACTTCGCTGCCAGAATTGGCCAATAAAATTTCCCCAAGGATTTCATTTTACCCAACAGCATCGATAATATTGTATTGGGAGTGATCTCCCCAGATTGAACCCATCTCCATATTCCTCCCATATTCCCTCAGTGCACATATTGAAAACAATGGGACCATTTGAAAAGTAATTGGAAATATTTTTCTAGATAAATTGGAATTTCATTGATTAAATCAATATCAAGTACTTATAATCACAGACATCTCCGAGAAAAATCCTGGTTTTTCTATTAGGCTATTCATGGGTGCCAGATCTCTGGTATATTATATACCGGATATCCGGTTTTACTTTTTCTCAAAACAATTGATATGAAGAATTGAAAAACACCAGCAAAAAAAAACAAGAACAAAACACCCTGCTTAATCACAAAAAAAAAGTGCAAGTTCGCCGAATCCGAGATATCAGCTTTTTTAGCATTTACCATGTAAGGCTACCGTTGTGTTCTGGTTAATTCGGCATTTTAGATCAAGCGCTTCACATACATCAGCTTACAATGCCAAATTAAAAAAGTTAGTGAAGGGTCACAAGATGACGTACTGTGTCTGGTCAAGACCCACTTGTTCCGCGTGGCGTTTCATATGAGTGAACGTAGACTATTATGTGTTGCGCTGACTTCGTGTGTCAAACCTAGATCTACACCAGAAATGAATCTTTTGATGCCTGCAGTGGTAGATTTACTTGAACTATTATTGTCAATTGACGATGGATGCTTTCATTTGGAATGTCTGGTTGCTTGGTTCTGTGCGTATTGCGAACGTTGAATATATGTTGTGCGGACTGATTTGACGTGTTAACTACTGTTACTCAAAAACCTAGAATCTAGATCAAGGTCAAGCATACCCTAGATTTGTACCGATACATGTTGTACGGCTACTAATAATCATTGTACTAGATCAACCAGATGACGGGTGTTTTAGTTTATAAAGGTCTGAAGGGGCCCGCCTCAGGTTCTTGTAGTTCTCTGATGTCAATATCATTGGCACAGCCGGATTTCACCCCATTGTCCAAAACACAGTTCTTATATATAATATACATCAAGTGTTAGTGAGAGGGTACAGGTCTGACCCTTCTATTATAACGACGGGGACCGTAAGGAGTGTGAGTGAAGCAACAGCATACTGCTAAAGCTGTGTTTTCATGGGTACGGAACGAAAAAGTCAAAACTCCAATTAAAGTATGTAGTTCTATTTCACTATTTGATAGGTTTTTGACTTTTCGTTTGCCACTTCCATTTCCGTACACACAAAAATCCTGCATAACGGTGTTGAATTGAAAGGGAGACAACAGGATCTATTTTATTGGCTCAAGGGACATAAATTATACACGCACAAAAGTCATGGTTACATGCTTTGTCCATTGGGTGTTTGTGATGGGGTCCTACAAACTTATTGGAGAAATTGTTCCATATTCAGATTAACAAGGAAATATTCATCTTGTAGAACAAAAACTGCTGCAGTCACCACACATTATATAATATGAACAAGGAAAGTTGTAGGTGTGCACAAAATACTTAGCAACCGTGGTACATTATATTGTGACATGTAAAGTGTTTTGTTCTCTAATAATATTTGAAATTTGCCTTTAGTTTATGGCATTGGTTTAAGTTTTTAGTTTCATTTACGGTTATAGTAATGTTTATTTCAGAAGAGTTCCTTCACCATTTAACATGCTCCAGCACGGGGTAGTGGCTAACAAGAAATACTAACATCTTCACTACTCAATCAGGAGACCGCAGGTTTAATTCTCCACTGGGCACAGTGGTATTTTTTTTCCTGTCAGGTTAGTCTTTTTTGCTAGCTCCTCTCATTATTAGGAATTAGTCTGTTTTAGTTTCAGGATTTGCAAAATCTGCATTGTAGGGAAACTGATCACATTGTGAATTTGCTTCGGATTACTTCCATTTTATTTAATACTGTTCATTGAAGAGAAGAGTTGCTAGATTTTAGAAATAAAAAGGCCACTAGTGTTTGCTAACATTATCCGCGGATATCTGTGCCACTTTGAATCCTAACCAGTTGATTTTCCCTCTATGATATTGTTGGTCTCCTAAGCTCAGATAAATGGTAGAACACTCAGCACCAGTACACTTTTGAACAGGAATATATTTTTTTTTGGAGCCTAGCGCATCAATCACATGGTGATGCCACTCCAGTCACAGGGTTCATCGGGTTAACGCATTCCTGCGAAAAAATTAATCACACACCCAAGTTTTCCAATGGCATATTTTGCAATACTCAGTGATTCAGATTGCCCTTTTGTCCTTTATTTTTTTTTTTAGGAAGAACAAAAATGGACAGAACTGCAAATGACGCAAGGATGGAAATTGCATTTCTTCTGCTTGAGTTTGATCAAAATTTCCTGTCTTTCGTTTTGTTTTATTTTTTTAAATTGTCATGATATTGATAGGAACAAATTGAGTAGCAAAAAAGGGCATTTTGTGAATGTGACACTGACAACTTAGATCACTGCATTCATTGTGCAATTGCGCATATTGGCAGAGAAATCCAATTCTTGATAAACTCAGAAATATTTTGGCTAACTTCACTCTTTAGACCAAACTTAAAACAAAATAGGGAAAAATAATTGATTTCCATATATATGGATTGTAATGTGGGTGGCCTAGTTCTTTAAAAGAAGCCTGTCAGTGTTAATGAGTGTCACAGGATTTGTAATCCATTTTCTCAAACGTTCAAGAACACTGCAAGGGTCGAAGAATGGTAAAAAAATGTACTTTTGAAACATGATTCCTTTCAAAACTTGAAGTTTCGGTTGGTCTTAATTCCATTAATACATTTCTTGAACACAAAGCACTATACAAATTAAATACAGTCTCTTCATAAAGAAGAGCAATTACCAATGAAACTGAGATTTTGATTTCATTATATTTCATGTTCAGATTCTTAATCAACTGTTATTAATTTGTTATTAATTACATGTGAAGTGAAGCTCCATACTGACGACCAGTTGGGTCTTATCCAATCCAAAAGCTGGGATATTTGTTTTAGGTGAAATAATACTGATTTTCATTTCTTTCAATTGCTTATCCTGTATGGCTTGTATTGTGTTCTGAAGAAAAGACTGTTTGGACTGGGGGAATTCAGATGTCAAGCTTGAAATTCAAAACATAGTTTCTTAATCTTTTGTGATTAGACTTGTTGCAAGGTTTTAATCAGGCACAGAATTAGTGATAATTAGGAGAGACATTCAGCATTTTACATCAGGAGGAGCAAGGAAATGACAGTCTATGTGTTTTCTTGTGTGATCAGTAAGAATTCACAAACATCAATAGGGATGGAATATCAGGAAAATAGAAGATCTGAATAAAATGTTTTTTTTTTTTTTAATGTGTTCGTGAGAAAATATCGATGAAACATCCTGTTTTTCCAGCGACATCAATTGCAAACCACATGTGATAATACCAATTTTCTTTTCTTTCAGTTTCTGAGTCCACACTTATATTATTTTGTACTCTGGAGAAAACATAATGGACAGTGGATGCGAAGCCTGAAATTCAATGCATAGATTCTGAAACTTTTGGGATTGGACTGGTTGCATGTACGTTGCACCACAGGAGGACAGAGATTATATACTGATGTTAGGATAGAATAGGAAAGTGACCCTGTTTTTTGAAAGGGGATCATGGTAAGATGGCACAAAGATCAATAATGGAAAATTTGACACAGGATGTTGAGATTATGCAACGAGAACAAGAAACATTTGATTTGCTGAATGATATAAAGGAAGAACCATGTGATCACGACAACGGGAGTTGCCAAAGTGTGAATGGTGTCATTTCAGATCAAGATAATAAAACTGAATTTTTAGATCATAAAGATATAACAATTGAATCTGTGGACCTTTCTCATGGTGATATGCAAGTAACTTTGTCATCGAAAGGATCAGTTTCTAATTGTTTGACTGTACGGAAATGTGAGAAAAATGAAGACTGTGTGGCAAACGTTACACTTGAAAATGGGACTGACAGAAAGGATAGGATATCAGAAGTTGCAGGTGTGAAGAAAGAACAATCTAATAATTTGTTTGTCAGTGATAGTAGTTATGAAGACAGCCATGTCTTAAATGGTGATGAAAAGGTTGAATTATTAACCAGAACAAGTGAATGCTTAGCTGTAAAACTATGGGCTGTGTGTGAAGAGCTTAAAGAGGAGAAGGAGTCAGAAATAGACTTAGCCCTGATGAAAAGTCCCAACACCCTGAAATGTCATACATACCGCAGGGCTAACACTAGTAACACTCCTACAGCACGGATCATAAAAGTGGAACCTGAGTCAGGAAGTGAAAAAAGCGGTAAGTACAGTTATTTTATTGTATTAAATTCAACTAAGAAAAGAAGCTATCAGTCCTTCCAAAAACAAAGAGCAGAAGATAAGCAGATGCCTTTTGAGTGTTGCATTTGTGGATCATTTTTCATACACATATATTATATGTCTGAACAGACATGTTATCTAGATGACAAACACTGACATTGCATGACATATGACAAAAGCTTCTCAAACACTTGAGCAACAAAGCCTATATTATACTGTACTAAAAAGAAGATAAAGATAATATACACACGTAGTGTTGTCATAGGTCTTCACCACTTGTGATGAATCTGTGGTTTGGTAAGGCTTTGTCATAGTGAAATCGAGTCCAGATCTAGTAAAATACTCTTAAAATAGATTTCATCAATTGCATGTTGAAAACCCTTTGTCAGGGGCTATACATCTCACTTGATCCATTTCGGCTACTTTTTTGTTTTCCCTTCCTGTAGGTTTTTCTTTTTCATCAAATTTGGTGAGTATTTTGCCACTTCCAAATCTTTGGCACATTGACCATTGCTAAGTGATTGACAGCCAGATCTGGTAAAAGGGGTAAAAGTTGTAGCTGATTGTAAAAGAAGGTAGAATACAGTAATAGTGAGAACAAAACAATTGCAATATGAAATAGAAACATGTATAGGAATGTATGTGAAGCATGTGGATTAATTAAAATGTTAGACTGTTTTCCCTTATGAATGATCAGAGAATGAGCTCTCAGTAGTCTCTTATTTGTCTTCCCAGAGACCTTTTCCTGTGACATGTGTCATCGGGCTTTCCTTGAACACAATTGCTTGTTGAAACATATAAGTAAATATCACTCTGAATACTCCAGGCAACAACATAACTTACAAACGACTGAACAGAAAAGTTTCCATATGAAGAAAAACAACACATCTATTCCCAGAGGTAGTGGAGTGAATAATTCCATCTCAACCCAAAGTGGCATGGAAGTTCAGAGATTGGAAACTGACAATGTGAACTGTGTTATCTCTGGCCCAGCAGAAAATCATTCAACCGGAGAATACACTGGAAAGCAGATTCTTCAGGATTGCAATGTGTCCCGCATACCTGATATCAAACAATTTGAGGGCAATCCAGTGCCTTCCAAAACTTTTGTTACAGCTAACAAATATTCAGATTCAAAAAGTGGAAAGAAACCTTTTGAGTGTGATGTTTGTGGAAAAGGTTTTGCTAAAGGAGGTAATTTACAACGCCACAAAAGGATGCACACAGGAGAGAAGCCATTAAAGTGTGATGTTTGTGCTGATGGTTTTGCTTCTAAAATTACGTTACAATGCCACAAAGGGATACATACAGGAGAGAAGCCTTACAATTGTGATGTTTGTGCTGCTGGTTTTACTTCTAAAAGTAGTTTACAATCCCACAAAAGAATACATACTTTAGAGAAGCCTTTTAAGTGTGATGTGTGTGGAAAGAATTTTGCTCATGGAGGTTCTTTAAAAACCCACAAAAGGATACACACAGGAGAGAAGCCTTTTAAATGTGATGTTTGTGGAAAAGGTTTTGCTTTTCTGGGTAGTTTTCTAAATCACAAAAGGGTGCACACAGGAGAGAAACCTTTTATGTGTGATGTGTGTGGAAAGAATTTTGCTTCTGGAGCTCAATTACAACGCCACAAAAGGATACACACAGGAGAGAAGCCTTTTAAATGTGATGTGTGTGGAAAGAATTTTGCTCAAGGATGTTATTTAAAAATCCACAAAAGGATACACACAGGAGAGAAGCCTTTTAAATGTGGTGTTTGTGGAAAAGGTTTTGCTTCTTCGGGTAGTTGTCTAAATCACCAAAGGGTGCACACAGGAGAGAAACCTTTTATGTGTGATGTGTGTGGAAAGAATTTTGTTTCTGGAGCTCAATTACAACGCCACAAAAGGATACACACAGGAGAGAAGCCTTTTAAATGTGATGTGTGTGGAAAGAATTTTGCTCAAGGATGTTATTTAAAAACCCACAAAAGGATACACACAGGAGAGAAGCCTTTTAAATGTGGTGTTTGTGGAAAAGGTTTTGCTTCTTCGGGTAGTTGTCTAAATCACAAAAGGGTGCACCAAGGAGAGAAACGTTTTATGTGTGAGATTTGTGGAAAAGGTTGTGCTAAAGGAAGTGATTTACAACACTACAAAAGGATGCACACAGGAGAGAATGCTTTCAAGTGTGATGTTTGTGCGGCTGGTTTTGCTTCTAAAATTACCTTACAATACCACAAAGGCATACATACAGGAGAGAAACCTTATAATACTTGATATTCCTTTAAGCCAGCTACATCCGGGGCTTGGGGAAACCCAGGCGGCTATTTTTAGCATGGGGTACAATCTTTTCAAGATGGAGACTTTCCACAACAGAAATGTATCGTGGCTTAAGAAATATTTGCAAGACCGTGGCGTTGTTATTTCCCAGCAAAGAAAAGACGAGTTAGTAAATCTGTGTAAAAGTGCTGATAGCCTAGGGATAGAAATCGATCCCGATGGATTGCTCGAATGTAAAAGTGAGACGGTTAAAAAAAAGTTAGAAATTATCACCACCAACAATCACAATGACGACAGTGCTGGATCTACTACTACTCATCATGTAGATCTACTAACCATACCAACAATGATGACAACTACAAATAATTTCAATTCCACCCCAGACATATCGAATTTCGATATTTTATTTTATTTGTCTCAAAGTGTTGGCGCCTCAGGTGTGAGGAATTTTAAGAATATGGAGGGATACCAGGTGTTTAGCGATGGATATGTTGTCGACCTTAGGTGTTGTCAGTACGATAGCACATCATTCACAGCTCTGGTATCCCATGTAAAACCAAGGACAAATGCGAAAGACCCAACAAGTGGCCTTCCTTACTATATTTCCTGGGTCATCCTGAATTCTGTGGAAGACGACAGAGACAGAATAATTTCTGCCTACTGCTGTTGTCGTGGCGGGTAAGTTGACTAAAAGTAAAAGTAATTTTAGTTAGTAATCCGGAACTTAACTACCGCAGTGTCCGTGGAGGCCAACCAATGTCTAGCCTACATAAAAATAGGGGGATTTTGTTTTTCAAGTATGCCAAAAATTTTCTCATTCACATGGGCAGGCAAATCCCTAATCAGTCACGTAAGCATGCACACCCTTGATAATGAAACATACCTCCTGTTGTTTTTTTTTGTTTTTTTTTAAATTTCAATTCTCATTCTTTCGACGGTCTCTGCACCATTCCTCCTTACTTGCTGCCCTACGATTTACTGTTACGGCTCTGTCCCTCCCTCCTCATCGTTGTTAATCTAGCTGTTATTGGATCATGCTTTCAAAGTAAATATAGTGCGCTCCTGATTTATCAACATTAAAAGGGACCAGGGCTCCAATGTTCAACAGAGGTTAAATGCACTCCAGACTAAATATCCAGTCTAGCTGGTTAAAAATAAAAAGAATTGAGGGTGAGAGGGGGGATAATATAAAACTTTAAAAAATTTTGGAGTACTGTCCTCGTTAATGAGACCACCATTCATATTCAGACAATGAGAAGAAAAAAATAAAGTCTCAGTGTTTTTGTACACACAATATTTTATTCAGCAATAAATCGTAAATGTTGCATTAACTTTAAAAAAAAAATGTATGTATTGTGGCACATAGAAATCTGTATAATTTGTGCATTGAGTATTTGTAAAAGGTAAAACAAAAGCTACTAATCTTGAGTTTGTACATTGTATATAATTAATAATATTTTTTACACTGAAATTTATTTTATGAGTTTACTTGTGATATTTGTATTTTGTAATTGAACCCTTACGCAAGGCTTTCACTGGCTTTTGATTTGTTTTCCCCATCAGAATTGATGGCTTTTGCAGACATGTTGCCGCAACCCTCTTCGAATATCATGCCTTTAAGTCAGGTGATGGAAGACAAAGCAGTACTTCTCAACTGTGCACTTGGGTAAAGCCAAGCAAATGGAAGCCAGAAAATTGCAAACCAGTTGAAGTAACAGCGATCCAGAATTTATTATGTGACGTGTGAGTTTACAGAAAATTTATGAAGATAATGCCTTTTCATCTTAACACCTTCCCATACAAGATTTTTTTTTTTCATTATCTCAACCCCTCCCACCCCAGGGCTCAAACATAACGGAGCGTTCACATATCTCATCAAAAATTGCTTATTTTTACCCCCCCCCTCCCCCCTCCTTGTCATCACCTGTCATCAAGTGCCTTACCCCCCCCCCCCCCCCTCAGACTCAGAAAAGTGATGTCAAGACCTCTCCGAATTCTTATTAATGTCAGTAGAAATTCTTCAAAGGGCTCTAGACATATGCGAGCTCTTTTTCTCCTGGCTGGTGTAGATGTAGTTTGTTCAGTGCACCCACTCTGTGCCGACTTCGAAGGCTTAATGTCATGTGTAAATGGCTGAAGCCACGAAAAAATGAAATTTAATAATGACACAGACGGAATCCCTGTATAAAAAAAACAATTCTTATCGTTATGGAGAACACGCTGGATCAGTTCTGCTTTTTTAATTTTCCTCATGTCTGTTCCATTCAAAGAAACTTTCTGCTGGCAGTTTTTGCATTTCACATTTGGTGACCTTTTTTTTTCGAGGTTTTTGTGGTTGGCCTCTTTCTTTGGAGTGGTTGACATTTCAGGAAGTTCCTGGATTTCAGTGGCACAAGCAGCAGCAATAGGTGTACTCACTATTGTAGTATCATCTGTGTGTTGTTGTGTTGTAGGTTTCTCGTTGTCGTGTACTGGCATCAAAACAGAAAACTTGGGCAACTGTCCTTCAAAAGAGAAGTCGAGTGGAGTGCCAGCATCGGGAGAATTGTTGGCACAGATTTTTTCTGTTCTTTGTATGCTGATGTCTGAAATAGAAATATCAATAAGTAATAAACTTGTTTAGTCTCACTACCGGTACATGTATTTAAAACAAAACAAAAAAATGAAATGCATTCACAGCTGTGCTCTTATTCTATGGACAAACATTTTTGTAAGTCCAGTATAGTCTACAAGTAATGTGTACACCATATGTGTAATGTGTGTGTGTGTGTGTGTGTGTTTGCTTATTGCACAATTTATGTAGTCATTTGTGAACTAGAGAATGTTTGTAATGATAACAGAAGTTTTCCATCTTTTTTTTTTTTCCCTATCGGATAGAGGGAGGGGGGTATTAGGTAAATTATGAGTAGACTGTTTACATGACACAAATATTTTATCTAACACTGTAAAATATAACGTGTGTTTTGTTTAATGAATGAAAGGACGGCTGAAAAGATTCAACCGTATTAACATGAGCCTGATTATACATGTATTGCCAATGGCAGTATTGAAGAATTTATTATTATGTCTGATTCATTTCAACTGCTGTCTACTTCTAATGTATATAATATATATACATGTAGTTACAGTATATGTGTAATGTGTGTGTGTGTTTGCTTATTTAATAATTTATGTAGTCTTACATTTGTTGGGGGGGGCGGGGGGGGGGGAAAGGTAAATAGTACCAATTATAAATATAACACATTTAAACGACTCAAACATTTATGTAATAACATTGTAAAATACAACCTGTCTTTTATATTCACAATTAATGTACCATGTTTAATGAATTAAAGGATGGCTGAAAAGATTCAACCTTGTTGGTTTTAATGTGAGCCAGATTATATTGTCAATGGCACCACAAAATTATAAATTTTTTTTTTTTTTTTAATGATAGCGGTGGTAGTGGTGATGGCAATAGATGATGAAGATGATGACAGAAGAAATGAATGATGATGACACGGGCAATGGGTGATGATGTTTCATTAAATGTTAACCTTTCTACTTTCTTTTTTCCTTTTTAAAAAAAATCATTTTACGAGCTAAGTATACTTGATGCGTTTATTTCTTTCATTCCATCACAATAAGCCTGTGATTTCATTTTACATTTGTGGTACCATGGCAATATGTGTGCAAGTATTTTTTCAAATTTGAATAACCTACCCTCAGTACAAAGCTTTTTGCTAGGTACCGGTATAACTCTTCCTTTGGGTGGTTCCCTTGGTTTTCCTTTTCTTGTGTAAGGGCAAGCTGGTTCTGGAACTGTAGAACCTTCTTTAAAGTGCTGTAAGAAAAAAAATGGGGGGGGGGGGGGGGGTACAAATATTTTAGAATTTTACAAAGCCAAAAATTCATAACAAACAGTGTATTATTATTAAAAAGCACTGAGCACTGCAATTCTAAGCTTGAATTTAAATTGCAGGATCAGGATTAAATTGTTCAGGCGGAATTAAGAACAGATGAGTAACAAATCTGTCGTGGGTGAGGCTTAGTTATGGGTCTTACATGGTGCTGTGGCGTAGTGGTTCGCGCGTTGGCCTAGTAGTCACTCGGTCAGCTGCTCGAATCCCGAAATGCCGTGTTGTGTCCTTGGGAAAGATACTTAACATGCATTTTCCTCAGCCCACCCATCTGTAAAATGGGTACCTTATGCAAAAATCAGGGAAAGTACAGTGGCGCTGTTTTGTGGCGACTCCGTCTGACATGGCCAAGCCAATATACCCCTACTAGGGGTCCTGGAGTGTACTTTTATTTATTTTATTATTTAAGTCTCTACTAGGTAATCACAACCAC
Source organism: Onchidella celtica (assembly GCA_963931925.1). Lineage (NCBI taxonomy): Eukaryota > Metazoa > Mollusca > Gastropoda > Systellommatophora > Onchidiidae > Onchidella > Onchidella celtica. The sequence goes on along the minus strand of OZ007584.1, from coordinate 12,219,936 downwards.
ATATAGGCCCATAGACTTTAATAAATGCCTAGGCCTACACTTATACAGTACAAGTGAACACACTACAACACACAGCAGTAAACCTAGAGACAAGTCTAGTAGTAGTAGTAGTAGGCCTACTAGGACTAGCACTATAGACTAGACTAGGTAAGAGTTGAACTTTAGCTCGAGCCAGCGATAGACCTGGATAGTCTTCGTATGTAATAATAATATGTGTACAGATAAAAAAAAAAGTAGGGTATAGAACAACAACACTTGCTGGTTAAGTCAGCTCTCTTGCCTTTGAACACACATAGTGGTAATGTGTGATCTTATCCAGGTTGAGCTGGTCATGTGGTCGGTTGCATGCACGAATCCATTCTAGACAGCGCTCCTTTTGTGTCCGTGACATTGGAAATTTTCTAAATGTGATGCCTCTCATGTGTTCCCGATCTTTGTATCGGCTATCGCTGTTGCAGCAGCCCCATGAGCATCTTTTTACAGGCATTTTACATCTATTGAAGCACAGACCTTCACACGCGTTTACTGCCTAGTAAACAATCGCCATGCTGCATTGGCCTTGGCCAATCGGCTGTGTGTACCCATTTCTAAAAATAGCCCGTGGGGCTGGCCCGTGATCCCTTTATTGTGGAAATGTCTATTGTGATGTTTGTGCGGCTGCTTATACTTCTAAAAGTAGTTTACAATCCCACAAAAGAATACATACAGGGGAGAAGCCTTTCAAGTGTGATGTGTGTGGAAAGAGTTTTGCTCATGGAGGTTCCTTAAAAACCCACAAAAGGATACACACAGGAGAGAAGCCTTTTAAGTGTGATGTTTGTGGAAAAGGTTTTGCTTCTTCGGGTAGTTGTCTAAATCACAAAAGGATGCACACGGGAGAGAAACCTTTTAAGTGTGATATTTGTGGAAAAGGTTTTGCTCGTGGAATTGATTTAAAAACCCACAAAAGGATGCACACAGGAGAGAAACCTTTTAAGTGTGATGTTTGTGGGAAAGGTTTTGCTCAAATAAGTCCTCTACAAGTCCACAAAAGAATACACACAGGAGAGAAGCCTTTTAAGTGTGAGGTTTGTGGAAAAGGTTTTGCTTCTTCAGGTAGTTGTTTAAAGCACAAAAAGGATGCACACGGGAGAGAAACCTTTTAAGTGTGATGTTTGTGGAAAAGGTTTTACCCATGGAGCTGTTTTAAAAACCCACAAAAGGATGCACACAGGAGAGAAGCCTTTCAAGCGTGATGTTTGTGGTAAAGGTTTTGCTCAAATAAGTGATCTACCAGTCCACAAAAGAATACACACAGGAGAGAAGCTTTTTAAGTGTGATGTTTGTGGTAAAGGTTTTTCTCGTGGATATAATTTAAAAACCCACAAAAGGACTCACACAGAAACAGAAGCCTTTTAAATGTTTGATGTTTGTGGAAAGGGTTTTGTTCAAGGATGTTATTTAAAAACCCACAACAGGACAGGAGATAAACCTTTTAAGTGTGATGTTTGTGGTAAAGATTTTGCTTTTTCAAATGGTTTACAGCGCCACAATAGAATACACACAGCAGAGAATTCTTTTATGCGTTACATGCGTTACAAAAGGACTCACGCAGGAGAGAAACCTTTTAAGTGCGATGTTTGTGGGAAACGTTTTGCTCAAATAAGGCATCTACAAGTCCACAAAAGAATACACACAGGAGAGAAGCCTTCTAAGTGTGATGTTTGTGGAAAAGGTTTTGCTTGTGGAGGTGATTTAAAAGGCCAGAAAAGGGTGCACACCAGAAAGAGGCCTTTCAAGTGTGATGTTTGTGGTAAAGATTTTGCTTCTAAAAGTAGTTTACAATACCACTAAAGAATACATACAGGAGAGAAGCCTTTTAAGTGTGATGTTTGTGGAAAGGGTTTTCGCTCATGGAGGTTTTATAAAAACCCACAAAAGGATAAGCACAGGAGAGAAGCCTTTAAGTGTGATGTTTGTGGAAAAGATTTTGATCCTGGGTGTGATTTTTTAACCCACAGTACGATGGAACACAGGAGAGGAGCTTTTTGAGTTTGATGTTTGTGGAAAAGGTTTTGCTAAAGTAAGTCATTTAAAACTGCACAAAAGGATCCACGCAGGAGAGAAGCCTTTCAAGTGTGATGTTTGTGCTGTTGGTTTTGCTTCTTCAGGTCAGTTACAACGCCACAAGCGAATACACGCAGGAGAGAAGACTTTTAGATGTGATGTGTGTGGAAAAGGTTTTGCTCTTGGAGGTGATTTAAAAATCCACAAAAGGATACACACAGGAGAGAAAACTTTTAAGTTTGATGTTTGTGACGCAGGCTTTATTCGTACATGATGCCAGTTAACTGCTCACAAAAGAAAACACACAGGAGAGAAGCCTTACAAGTGTGATGTTGGAGGTGAAGTCTACATTCATACGGGCGGCCTAAAAGGCCAACAAAACAATACAAACATCAGAGAAGCCTTCCCATTGTGATTCTTGTTGTGTAGGTTTTGCTGCTTTTCGTTCTTTACAGGCTGAGAAAAAAAAATATGTGTACACACAAGAGAGAAACCTTACAAGTTACAAGTGTGATATATATGTGGAAAAGGTTTTACTCTTATAGATAATTTAAAAGTCCACAAAAGGACACACACAATAGAGGAGCCCTACAAGTGTGACATTTTCGTGGTAGCATGACGTTTGGAGCACCAACATTTTTAAAACATGACATTTGGAGCACTGCCTAAATCTAGGTTAAATTGCAGTATGACATTTGGAGCACTACCAAAAATTAATAAAATTTCAGTATGACATTTGGCGCACCTTTACCGCTGCTGGTATTCGATTACATTTTCACAGACTCATATCAACATCAAGTCGAAAATCTACTGAAAAAAAATTTCCATCTTTTACACTCAAAAAAATTTTGTTTTGCTCATCATCATCATCATCATCATCATAAATTAGGTGAAAAAAGACTGGTCTATAAATGATGTCGATGATGATGGTGTTGCTGTTGTTGTTTTTTTTATTATTATTATTTTTATTATTATTACAGGTATTATTATTTTAGCATCATTATTATTATTGTTGTTGTTGCTGTTGTTGTCCTTGTCCATGGCCACTGTTTGTGGGGTTTCTGATCTCTGTGTCCAATTCCCTCCACAAAACTGTACTATTGTTTTTGTTGGGTCCCACGAAGCTTATCTTCCCTGAGGCCTTCGACGACAGTGTGAAGTCTCGTGTAGATTATTTATTTTGTTCAGCCACTTATTAAAAAAATAATAAACCAAAAAAAGAAGAAAAAAACCCAATAAAATAAACATTATTAATGCGCGCCTCTTCACGAGACAGTCCCAAGCCTGTATAAATTCAGAGGGAAAATGTTTATTAAAAAAAACATTTATTCAAAACGCGCACGGTTCTAAGATTTTAACGCAAAAAATGTGAAATATAAAACCGATCGTTGAATAAATATTTACTATTTAACATGAGTCTTTGTTCAGTTATGCTTACAATAATCCATTTGGATTCTAATATATCCTGATATCCAAATAATTTCAAAATAATTTGGTAAGTTTTAAAACGCTCCAGCAAACACTTTGCCAACGTTAACTAGTCGCTATTCATCTGGAATTGGCTGACGGAGAGTGTATTAGGCCTATAAAGAAACTTTCTATCCCTGTGGTACCCACCGCAAGTTATTGCAAAATATCCTTAGAGTATGCGATAGTCAACAGGTTGATTAAGGATTAATCGATAAAATCACAGCCCAAATTCTAGTGCTCCAAATGTCACATGCCAGCTTTCTTTGAACTAACTTAGTGCTCCAAATATCACATGGCGGCTTTCTTTGAGTTTGATCTGCAGTAGTGCTCCAAATGTCATACAACCATTTGCGTGTAGGTTTTGCTGCTTTACGTTCTTTACATGCCCACAAAAGAATGCATACCAGTGAGAAACCTTGCAAGTATGATGTTTGTAGTATAGGTTTAGCTCGTCTATCCTACAAAAGAACACACGTAAGGGAGAAAAGTTAGGAGTGAGATGTTTGTAGTGGCTTAGCTCTGGCACACCTGTTGCAACGCCCAAAAGAATGCACATTACAATTGTGATGCTTATGGTGCAGACTTTGTTTAATCGAGTGTTTTACAAGTCCACCCCTCCTCCTCCTGCCCCCCCCCTCCCACCCCACCCCATCTCCTCTCCCACCCCCCCCCCCCAAAAAAAAAAAGAAGAAGTCGTGTTAGAAAAGCCCTTTATGGTATAGACGTGACCGATAAAAGTGCTTCACGACGCCACAAAAACATTCACGCATGAAGAACCCTAATGTAAAGCCCCCCACACACGTTCAAGTCCGGCGTACGGCCTCGCCCAGATTCTGTAAAACTTATAAAAAACTGAACGTGTGTGGGCGATTTCATACAGCCAGGATCCGAGTCAGGACTTAAGCCAAAATATCAGGAGGCGCCTGAAAAATTATGTAAAGCCAATGGCTTGACACAGTAAACTCAAAATTAAAACGTACATGAAAATCTTTTTTTGGCCATTTTGATGACAAAATCGGGAAAAGTAGTAAATTTACCATCGATTTGATACCAAACACCATTCTCGTACGATGGATAGAACTTTTTTTTTTTAAATAAATTACGGACCTTTCATCAATTCTCACACATAACTCCGTTCCCCTCTCTCTTTCTCTCTCTCTCTGTGTATCTCCCTCTCTCTCTCTCTCTCTCTCTCTCTCTCTGCCGTTCTGCTTGTCTGTGTTAGGTGGGGATAAAAAGAGAGATAGATATTCAGAGAGAGATTTTTTTCTCTTAACCTGTGCGTCCCCGCAAAAATGACCGTGAGGCCGTGCCTATAAACAAAGTAAACTCATTGTATCGTTGTTGCCGTTGCATTCTACTCATACCTAATCCTTGTCACATGCATGTGACATGTATCGATAATTTTATGTTTTAATAAGTCAGTGAATTTGTTAAGTGAATCATTCAATCCGGTCAATAAAGTGTGATTTTAAAAATCTTGCCTTATCTTATTAAAAAAACAACAACAATAGAAACTCTGTTAAAGACACCGATGAAATATAGCTGATAGATACAATGTACTCAACCGGCTACATCAGGGGTCCCCAACTCCCTGTCTTTCGGCCGGTACCACCGGTCCGTGGATCATTTGGTACCAGGGTGCAAAGAAAAAAAATTGTGATTTAAAATATGGTTATTTTTCTTTTATTAGCAGTGTCTACCCAGTCTGCAGAAAAATTTCATGTATAAAAAAAGTTGGGGACTGCTGGGCTAGATGATCCAGCGGTTAGAACCGCTATACCGGAACCGGGAGGTTGGGGGTTCGAACCCCGGTCGGGTCACACCTAAAATTGGCAATCCAGTGGCTTGTCTTGCTTCATCATCAAAGTGCAGGGATTGGTCGGGTCGGTGTCAGTATACTGTGATTGGGAGGGATATGTGAGTTTTGCTACACTTCGTAAAATGTCCAAATAGCAACGTTATTTAAATAACCAACTTGTTGTGGAAGTGACGTTAAACCCAAGTCCAATATACTCATCCCCAAGTAGTCCTCTGCAAGGCAAGTATAAAACAAATTGCCCTGCATGTCTCTAGTATCAGTCCACCTAAAGCTTGAGGTGAGATGCAGGTTGAAAATTTCAGGTCTTCATAATTAATTATTATGACCAGCCTGTGACTAGTGTGACAAAAAAATCTCAAGGTTGCTATCAGCCATTCATGGGGGGACACTGCTGTCCTCATCACTGTATTTTCCCCTCGATCAACGGTGTGATAAGTCTCAAAAGTTTTAAGTACTTGTCGTCGTGCATTCGCAAATTAAATAATTACGAAAATCACTTGGATAAAATCTTAACTCATTCAATAAATTGATGTGACTGTGGGTCGCTCGATCCAACAGCCACTGTTTGACTCAGTATCGTTTTTTGATGCTCACTTTCCGATTGGGAATGGCTGAACATACGATTCCACATAGGGCCTGTTGGTTGTGATACATTGTGAACGGGCTATGGTCCGAAATGAAGTGATAAAACTACGTATATCAAGAGTTGAGGGCACTGTTTTCAAGTGTTTTGTGTATCAATGAAACTTCAGTTTTCGTACCTCTGTGCAATCAGTCCTCGTAGTGGCGGGAAAAATTTCATAAAGCCTGGCCGCAACGTGTGTGTGCAAAATTGGAATTAAAATCTTTTCCTAAAGCCCGGTTTTGGGCGAGGCTGTGAGTCGGGCTTGATCGTGCGTGGGGGGGGGGGGGGGCTTTAGTGGTACATGTTGTGATTAGTGTTTGATTTTGCCGATGATCTTACTCAGCCCTTTTTGTGGTATCTGCTGTAATAAGTTATAAATAAATCTTCATTATTAAATTTACTCAGTGTAGACCAGCGGTTTTTAACACGGGCGATATCGCTTATGGGTGTGTGTGTGTGTGTGCGGGGAGGGAGAGAGAGTGCGAATACCAGGTTGGTGTAAACAAAAAAACAAAAGGTGACAAAGGAATAAAACCATGATAAATGATGTTGAGGGGGGGGGGGGCTAAATGAATGGAGGACGATTTATGGGGTAAATAAGGCAGCAACTGGCTTGTTCAAAAGCATACCGCATAATTCGAAGTTGTCTGGAAATGGATTCCTCTGAACAAAGAAATAACCTTTATTATGCTGTTTGCCCCATTAGGTAGTCCAAACGGCCCCGCTAAGGGTCCAAAATCCTATTTTGGTATAATTTTAGTCCAACATTACAAGGCTACCGCTGCTGTAGGAGTGTTGTGACCCACATTGTTAATGTAAAGAAGTGTCCATTTTTGAAGCTGCTTTATTTATAAAAAGTGTGTTAAACACTTAATAATTTGTTGTTGTTGTTTTTTTTATAGGTACACGTATGTGAGTGTCTTCGTGCAATGATATAGATGAAGAAAAAATAATGATTTGAAAAGAAGCTTTTGTTGTGTTCATGTTTCTGTTTTGTTCGGTGTTAAACTGCTTTTTAAAAAGAAAGGACTAACACCAGCCTGTGTATAATGAAAATTTGGGGCTGGGGTATAAAATGTTGAGGCTCAGGCAGATTATATATCACCTGTGGAGCTGACAATGAGATAGCCTGTATAATCACTTCCTTTTTAAAACTAAGGTATACTGAAAGTACAGTGTATATGTGCATATGTTAAAAAAAACATGTGTGGTTAGAAAATACAATTTATAATCTGAAAAATTAAATCCAGATTGAGACTATCATACCAGCAAAATATGGCTTAGATTGGTCTTGCAAATTCTTTAGCTGTGACGTCTTTTACATGATTTAAATATAATGTATTCATCTAAATCACTGATGTTCAAATTTGCCTCTTCGTTGCTCAGATATGTATGATTTTCTAAATTCAATGCTAAATGCTCAGTGTTGCAATAAAGGTACCTTCCAAATCCAAGCATTAATTTACAGAACGCATTGTCAACCTGTGAATTGTGTCAATAGATAGACAGACAGGTGGATGGATGGATGGATGGATGGATGGATGGACGGACGGGCGGACGGATGGATGGATGGACGGATGGATGGATGGACGGACGGATGGGCGGACGGACGGATGGATGGATGGATGGATGGATGGACTCAAATAATGAATCACGGCTCATTCCGTAATGGCCACCAGCGCCTTCTGAAAATCCCATCCAATCAGTATCGTGTCTGGACATTGGTCAAAGGAGACTGTGGAGGTGCTGCGATGTCACGGTAGAAACAGGTCTGATCTACACAGGTCTATTTCCAAGACGAGTATGAGGCAAGTAGATCTAGTTCTCTGACTATATACCAAGGATAGTACAAGGCGAGAAAATCTGTTTCTATAAGAGAAATCAAAATGTTGGTACATGTAGTAGTAGAGTCTAGTAGACAGATGTACACGTCTCGTGGTACTGGTGGGCCTTCGGTCTAGATCGATATAGCTGTGATTTAGGCTACCCTCTGAACGAATTAGAAGTGCAATTCATTGCTTTAAAAATATATTATATATTCGCTTGCAACTCCAAGGATATATAAAAATTACACAGGATGATTATATCAGTTGACTTAACGTGCAAGAAATTATTTGGAAGATGTGGTTAAGCCAATGCATATACTATCTAAAATCACAGATAATGATGCAGTTTGTTTTTCCAGCAGATTTATACTGCTGGTTTTCCTCAGTCAGTTAGGTGTACGATGTGTTCACCATCTTTGCCATTTATGGGTAGCTTACTTCAGAAGGGAATACTTGAAACTTTATCAGTATCTTCTAGGTTATAGACTTAAAATCTGTGCCTATCCCAGTCAAGTTGTTTGGATTCTTCTGGTAGCCATGTGACAGCTAGGTGGCTACGATTGTACGTATAGAAATTTGAGAACTGTTAATGAAAGAGCCAATGTTCCTGGAACTTTTGTCAACTACATAACAGGTACATTGATTCATTTTAATGACAGTTGAAGTAACTTGAAGGACATGAAAACATTGATATTAATGATAACCACTCGTCACATGATTTGGTGGGCAAGACTAGGAGCAACTAAATTTTAGAGCAAGTTATTTAGTACTATATTATAGTAGGCCTACTGTGCTACTGATTTATGATAGTGCTCGTCTGTTCTGTCTGTGTGAATATTTTAAAGTCCTTGATTCTAAAGGATTAGGCTTGATTAAATCATGTTGAAAATAAAAAAGGGCCCGAATCATTAGAATAACATCTCGACTGAGAATCGTAAAATTTAGGTACTAAAATGTTAAATTGTTTCTTCGGCTCATCCCCCAGTACAAAGATAACCTTACCTTTCCTGTCTCTGCATAGTATAAAATTTATGGTTCGAAAAAATATACTGTACATGTATAATTTAAATTAACCTTTTCCGTATGTCGCGATTTTCTCTGCGCTCCGTACGTCGTGGTAAATTTTGTTACCAGACTGTCCCGTATAGAGAAAAATGCAGGTTATGCCTATCCGTACGTCCTGGGAACAATTGTTACCACACTGAGACAAGTGTAGAATAACACGCTTTCAGTCGGTCTATCCCTCGTGGTCACAAATGCTATCCAATGCAGCTTTCATGTGGACTCTAGGGACCACTTCTTGTCAAAAGAAACGTTCTGTGGGATGTTTATTCTCTAAATTTATAATTGTATCACAGTGGGCCGACCACCGTGATTAGCCAGGGCGCTAGAATATGGTGCTCGCTTATAGTTTTCTTTCAGCTTCAACCTGAATGGAAACAAGGTGTGTAATTGTAGTATGTAATTGCACAAAGATGATTATACTCGTGTGAATTTCAAACGATGCTCTGTAATGTCCTCCACCCCACCTCCACGTGCAACAATCAGGTAAGTTTTATTATTTAAATAGTTTTATTATTTTTTATTATACTCTGCCAGTACAGGAAAAGCCTCGCAGATGCTTATTTTTTTTCATATATACATGTACAATGTATACATGTACTATCTTATTATACCCGGTCCTCACCCTGTCTTAATTGTTTTAAATTTTTGTAGCAAACTGCTAAGTACATGACTATTATTTAGTTCGAAATTATATAGTGGGATGAGACCTATCGTTGTGATTTGCTCCTGAGCACAGCATAGTAAGAAAGCCACATTATTTTTTTCACCTCTAGATGCATACTGCAACAATGGGTCGAGGTCAGTTGAACTACACTATTACGGTGTCCAAAAAAGTAAAGTCTGAGAAAACACAGTATAACCACAATGCGGAAAGCAGTCTTTTGGGGGCAAAGACTGACGTAATGTGGGCCCAATAATTATTTCTATAACACTTTAACAGTTAACACTGCCTCATCAAACCCTACCGCACTGGAAGATAAGGCGAGAGCGACAATGAGAAGGATAAGTACATGACTCAGTGTCAGTTTATCCTATTCCTATCCGCATAATAAATTGAACAAAATGAATTTCAGAGGCGGTAAATGGGCTGTGTGGTCCATGAGAAAGACAATCACTTAAAATAATAGATGCTGAAAGAGTCAAATGGTGAAATCAAAATGCAATCCAGAAATGCAAACGTTTCTGATTTGGGTGCTAATGATTACAAGTGATGTTTTCGGGAACAAAAATACATACAAATTATCGAAATTAAAATAATGAGCAGTAAATAATTAACATTCCTGTCGCTGTCCACACGTTGAACGTTCAACCATTGACTTATGGTTGAGGAAACTGTTCTTCAGGCTTTTCAGAATTGAGTGGGAAACATAACAAAATGTAGGACGCGAGGACCATTGAAATGACTTGCCATTTCCAATGACAGGCCTCAAAATGGGTGACCCTGAAAGAATTTTATGATTTCTTCATGTAATCTTCAGCAACAGCCTCACATGCGTGTTACATGTTCCTTCCGAGATTGAATAGCACTAGCTGAAGCTCTATCAAGTTTCATGATCATCTTGTCAGCAGTGCATATTTTCGTCACTATGTGCCACTCACTGTCCCACTCGCCAGTTAATAATAATACCTGTGCATTTATAATTATGGCTTCACATTCAAGTCAGTTCGTCAACACTCACTTGGTCGTGGGAGGCTGTGCTCACTACCGACAGCGCTCTATAGCTTCAGGCATCATTTTCTAACTGTTCCCTCAAAACCTTGGAAAAGACAGGATTTACATAACGGTGTTTTATCAAACAATACACTTTCCGTCGGAGCAGAAATGAAAACCAAGTTCATACGTGGTCGATTTCGAATATCTGATATTTTATAAGGGGGCAAAGTAATACATAAAATGAAGAGATTTGCATATTTTGTTACATTATGGGGCCATAAAATTAAACAATACACTGAGAAATAATCATCTGTTCATATTACAGACATTTCTATTGGTACTGTCCGTATAAAACTAAGTCATAAATCAAAAACTAAACACAGCAATATTACCAGAATGTTGCCCAGTCGATATTGAAGCTTGGAAATCGCCCATAAAGATGACCCAGTTACAGATTACAACAAAGAGAAACAGTTTACTGCAACCAAAGAAGTTACATACCCGATGTTAAGGCTTTTCTCACTTTCATTTTTTTTTTTTCACAACAAAGAATGAGAGGTTTGGTCGTCCGATGCCACTGTACGTTATTCTTAGCGCCCCATATAACACATACCACTGAAATTTGATCTCCTCAAAAACCATTATTGCTTGCGTTTCAGGAGGGGTTTGGTGGGTGGGACAGTGGGGTCATGTCTTCAACTTGTGTCCCCCTTTATATGTTGGGGTAAACCTGATGTCGACAGCATGATTGTTTCACTCTTTACAGTATCTGCTGCATGGGAACATTTTTTACCACGACGTACGGACACGTTGGATTTAGTAAATCTATTCTTTGCTAGTCTGGTAATTTTTGTTCCCACGACGTACTGTAAGGGGTACCGAAAAGTAAGAGTAAATAAAACCCGCTAAAACAAACAAACATTCACTTCTATAGCACCAGACGAATCCTCTGATGAAACGGAAAAGGTTAATTTAAAATCAAACACCCAATTTTTCCCCAGACATCAGTTGCGTTATTGTTCTCAGTGATTGCCACATTTTTTTTTTTAAAGAAGGGGTGAAATGACTGTGATGCAAATAATCAATAATGCAAATATGTAATTTGTTTAAACACTGCAGGGACGTATTGCAGTACTGAAGTGCTAAGATAAGAACCTCGTGAAATAGTGAGGTCTTTGTTCCTCCAGGGCCTTACCATAACTTTTTACTTTTGAATACAGTCCGTGTAATAAGAGTGAATAGTAATAAGGGTGAAGTCTTTCATTATCGCTTGACGTTAAGCTTTATTTCACTTAATAAAGACACATCATACCTTAAACGAAAACAAAACAGAAAACATCGATAAGACATCTAGACAAACAAACATGAATACATTCACCACATTCTCCCCCACCAAAAGATAAGCAATCGTAGCCATACATATACATCTTTCACACACCACGTGTCAAGAGCAGATTTAATTCATAAGAGTAAATTTTGGCGAGAGCAGTAAGTAATTTTTAGACACGTAATTATTGTACGAGCCAGCATAACTTGGCCTTGAGCTGGTCTCGTAAACAATGTGTTTTGAACAGTTTTTTCCCTGATAGATAGACAGAAGGTGGGGAAGGATAGAGGGACAGCGTAGGTGTGCATGACTGAGCACTTGTTGTATCTCGTGTTTTGAACTAGGGGTAGTAAAGAGGGAAGGGGTGAGTAGGAATTAAATGTTATTGAGACGTCTGTTGACGTACAGAAAAACCGTGATCCAGAGTAAAAGCTCGGGGTTTTGAACATGTTAAGAATTTATTGCTATAAAATTTATATTATATTGTATTGAAGTAATTCGACCTTTGATGTCGACCCAAGGTCGTTGCGTAGGGCTGTTACTTAAAATAACTCAGTTCGGCAGCTGAGCTAGAAGTGGTTGCACCAATCACAATCCAGGAATTAGACGGTAAGCTGCAGATGCAGTCCAGTATTTAAGGCCATACAGAACTTAGTTCTGGGCCACATGTAGAAAATCCATTTACGAGGTGGACGGCGATAGTCCTCAGCCAGATGAGGGACATGGAGACGCAGTTGAGCAGTCCATTGTGAGGGGCCTGATTTAAAACTCCAGAGCCTAAGCTACTTGGTTTGATATAAACCCACAGCGTTTACATCCAGCGCTCTCACTCCCAGTGAGGGCCGCATGGTGAGAGTCTATACTAATTTGTAATGATGAAAGTGAACCGTTCTACTTACTTTTGAAGACAGTTTCAGAGCTACCGCCAGACAACGCATGGTTGTACAAGCATTCTCCATGGCGTGTCTAGAGGAAATGTCCACATCATAACATGTCTCATTGAATTAATAGAATTTAAACTGTTAAATCTGTCGCCACGTGCGCGGATTCTATTTGCCATATAACTCATATGACCTGCAAGTAGTTAGATTGAATTCGTTAGTCTTTATAAAAGCTGTAGTTCCATTAGTTAGATTCAGTTGCCTTTGAATTGATATATTATATATATTTATAATTATATTTGTTACATTAATTCCTGTAATTAAACTGCTCTACAGTTCTGCTAAAATTGAAAGCAATTGATTTATTTAGTTTCTAGAGTGCAAGTATTTATTTTTGTGTGTTCGTCGATTGTGGGAGCGGACCTCGAAAGAGTGTCAGTCGAAATATCCCCATGTAACCCACATCGCGACACCACGTCTATTTCTATACCGGAAGACTGCCGGACTAATTAACTTAAATAATAAAGTCAAGACTTAGATCATCTTAGACCGCTTCTGAGGTTGTAAGGCCTAGTTCGTATGAAGGGTTGATGTTTCTCCAGAGGTTTCTCCTTTGTATGTTTATCCGGAGATCCAGCTGGAGGTGTGAGGTCAATAGCTTATATATATATAGTAGAAAAAACGGGGATTTAAAATGTTGTCGCTATAGGCAAAGTTCTCGTTATTAGCAGTGTCGTTAAAGATGATGGTCCACTGTATATAATTTAAATTAATTTAAAATTAAACACCCAATTTTTCCCCAGACATCAGTTGCGTTATTGTTCTCAGTGATTGCCACATTTTTTATTTTTTTTTAAAGCTTGGGTGAAAGGACTGTGATGCAGATAATCAATAATGCAAAGATGGATACTCTTCATATAGATATATTTTTTTTAAATTTTGGCCATGCTAGGCAAAAACAGGGATGGAGAAGAATCATTGACGGGGACACTGAAATCACAAATAGATCGCACTTTCATTGCCTGTGCACATTTGCCAGGCAAATATGAACACAGAAATATTGTGTCATTAGTGAGACCACAGAGTTTAGAAATATTTATGGCGAAATGTGTGGCACCATTGGTGTAAAACAGGCCGTTGAGTTTTACAACATTTGTGATGCATTTCCTGAAATTGGTACCTATTATAAGAGTGGAGAAAAAAAATACTTTTACTGTAAAAGTTCTACTTTCCAAGTCCAATTGAAAATGAAACAACATACATACACATTAGTTGAAACTGAGATTTTGTTGATTATTGGCTCTTCTTTAAGTACAAATTCCTTTGTCATTAATACAATGCATAACTGTGTTTTCACTCCAACTAACGAATCTAACTTACAGATTTGACCAGATGGGCCACAATTAATCTAGAGGTTGAGACACATTAAATGAAATAATAGTGCATCCAGCTTATATTCTGGAGAAAAGACTGTGAGGAGGACTGTGGATGTAAGCCTGAAATTCAATGTTTTGATTCTAAAATTGTTCGGATTAGATTGGTTACATTGTGTAAAACAGGTTTTAGACAAAGATAGAATTAATTATAGTTAAGACAGACATTCAGCATTACTTCAGATGGAACAGAAACAGTAATATATGCGAGATATCTTTTCTCATGTGATCAGCGAGAAGTTGTGAAGATTAAGGATGGAAAATCTGTCACAGAATGTTGAGATTACACCGCAACTCAATCAACTCAATGTAAGTTAATGCAACTTTTGATTTCCGGCACCGTGGCCGTGAAAACTAGTTTCCACAAACACGTTGACACAGACCTGTTCAACAACGTCACTCTTCGCAGCCATCGAGGGGGAGGGTAGAGGTGCCAAAAATGATGCAATGGATAGGCTGCAGAGCCTTCCTCTTACGTGTCTGTCCTGACCAAGCGAGAAACATGCCGCGGAGGGTGGCAATGGTACGGGTCGGGGTCCTTGCACGCAGCGTGATTCTGCCCCAGTGACCAATGATAATATATTATCAGCCAACAATACAGTACGCGAGACGGTGCTCGCATTTTTAATTTATGGCCAGTGAATTAATCGATTGCTGACGTAACCACACCATGTAGATCTACAGCCAAGACACGGTGTGCCGTGGAACATAAATTACACACACTTGAGCCGTGTGGTGTGCCCAAAGAGGAGTATACTATACTGTGCCCACCTTGCTCACACAGAGCCATTCTAGTAGGCCTACGCGCTTGTGTAATGCTCGCTAAGCATCACATGACTGTATTCAAAAGTAAAAAGTTATGGTAAGGCCCTGTAGGAACAAACTTACAAAGACCTCACTTTTTCACGAGGTTCTTATCTTAGCACTTCAGTACTGCAATATGTCGCTGCAGTGTTTACAAATTACACATTCACCAGACTATACTCGATGTAGCTCATCCACCCAATACTAGTCATTACACATTATAAGGACTCCTCTGTAAAGGCTGTTTGAAAGCCGAGCCTTAAATTCTACGAAATATCATTCTAAGCGGAGAGGGATGTCAAGGTGTACATGGACGGGCCGGCATAGTTCATAAAGGATTGGACTTTGCCATATTTTTAATACTTTTGTTGATTTTGAGCAACAACTGAAGTGAACAGAGGAAAGTGCTCGGACATTTCAAGCCAGGAAAACAAGATGCATTTCCTTCGAGCAGAATTAAAAAGTATGACAGGAAATTTCGTTGTGACATTTGAAAATCACATCTGTGTACATGTATTCCCCAAGTCAGCAGGCCAGCTAGTGCTAATAAGAATTGTAAACAGATTGATTTTGGGCAATTGCAATACCGCGTACTGCACCTATAAAATAATATAAAATACACGTACATGTATAGTAAAGCTCCAATGCACAATAACAGCAGTGTGGAAAAACAATCGATCCTGCTTTCCATCAACATAATACATGTATGTATCCTGTTGTTTACCTCCTATTCCTAATGCGAGAACTTCAGAGGGACAAAATCTGGGGACATTTTACAAATACAGTGCAATCCTGATATCTCGACATCAGTGGGACCGTCTGTCTTGTGTCGAGTAAAGAGAAAGTCGAAATAGCAGATTAGTGGTGGAAGAGAAAAAAAAAAGGGGGGGGGGGAAGAGGGAGATCACACATCTCCATAATGGGAAATGTCCAATAAATAACGCAATTATGCCCCTTTTTCTTTTAATTATCGGCATATTGTCACCCGTTCCTCCAATATCACTGTTGTGCGGAGCAGTTGCGTGGGAAAGATTTACTGATATCGGAGAAATGCTGTAGCTATCAAATGCGCAGTCCTTTCCTGTTCTTGTTTTTTTTAACCTCGACCTGACTGTTTCTTTAGAAGCGATGATACCGATACACACACAGTACGGCAGTTAACCGAGAGATCTAGGTCAAGGCCTAGTATCAACGGCGCACGAGTGTTTTGTGGGGAAAAAATAATTACATGTACTCATTCTGTAGTACTCTGTACCTTTACTGTCGTACGCTTATGCAAGGCACTCCACACTCGCGTTACTGAAGCCAAGGGTCATCCTCTGTGTCCATACATCCCCTCTCCTACCCCTCCCCGCCAGCACCGCAAACAGAAATAAAGAGATCTTATATATGCGGGGAGTTACGTGGGCATTTTTGGTAGCACAGTAGTAGATCTAGTGCACTTGTTTTGCCGCGTTCTGGGAGAAATGTGTCGATATAAGAGGAAAGAACGGATCAACACGTCGAGTTACTGGGAAATATTTAGTAGCATTAAAGAAGGAATAGGTTGGGACTTAAAAATTGTGTCGAGTTACCTAGAATGTCGAGAAAAGCCATGTGGAGATAAATGGATTGGACTGTATTTCATTCTTGCACAAGTAGAATAGGAATTTTGATATTGGTGAAAAGCGCACTTTTCTCCATACATGTATTTTACAGGGTGACACGATAATGATACTCAACAGAAAAGATGGCGTTTGCATCACGGAGATTACGGGAATTATAATTGTATAATTCTGAATAATTTCCCCATCTAAACTAAGTGATTGGCATCCCACAGATCCTCAGTAAAGATTTTTAATCTTGATGAATGATTTTTTTCTTTCTTTCTTTTGGTAGGTGTTGAAATTGAAACTGGTAAAAAATTGAATAGCAGTTACTGAGGAGTCTTGGTACCATAAATAGCTGAACTCTTTTACCATAAAAATTCAAAAATTTGGTCTGGGCCCAAGCAAGCTGCTTGGTCCCAAGAGATATTTTTAAGATTGGGCGTGTTGGTCTAGAGGCAATGTGCTCGTCTCCCATAATGAAGGTAGTGGGTTCGATTCCCGGTTGGGATTTTGGGGAAAAATTTATGTCTCTGATGTTGTTGTAGTTAGGATAGAACACCTAGTCTTCTTGGATAGAGATGAAAAATGAGAAGGCCCTTGTGCACGTTACCCATGACAAAGATACTTTGGCAGTTGGAAATCGAGGAGAGCAGACCCAATTAAAAAAGGAAATCCCTTCTACAAAAACACATGAAAAACTAACAAGAAAAATAAAAACAAGGAAAATGAGGTGTAAATGAACGCTAAGAGCAGTGAACCTCCAAAATTAAGACCGAAAAAATGATATACTTTTAATGAAACAAAACAACAAATGTTTTTGCTGTAATGGCTGAGGACTCAGAGTGGCCGTTATTGGGCAGTGAAATCCTACAGACACAATGTACAAATTTAGATAGTTGGAACATGTGTACAGTATGAATACCATATTCTTCCCAACAATGCGCTCTGCACTGGTACTGATCTTCTCGAATTTCAACTGTCAAGATATCCTTGACATGTGCAACAAGAACACGAGCCATCCAAGTTTTTGGTCCTTATCCGAGAAAACTAAGTACTGTACAATGTACTCGATCCTGCCTACCTAGGATCAGCTCCCACACCCCCCCCCCCCACTCCCAAAGAAATCTAGCATGACTGTGCCATCCGGGGATCAAACCCGATACCTTCTGCTTGGGAGATAAGCACCTTGTCTGTAGACCAAAGTGTCCCCGCGTGCATGATATGTGTGTGATTGGCGGGGGGGGGGGGGGGGGGGGAGGTGGTGACATGATGGAACAAGATGCAAACGTGTCGGAATTGGTTTTTCACCAGTGTATGTACTGCGAACGCAGGAATAGGAAAGACTTTTCACACAAATTATTTGGTTGTCTCTCTTTCTTTGAAAGTGTTGCAATCACAATAAACAGATTAATACCCTGTATGATAATCTATGTTTTTAACAAGTGTGCATAGGAAAGAAGTTAAATAGGGCTGAAATTTTGTCAGAGGTGCAAAATTATTTTAAAGCACAAGTTGGAACAGGATGGCTGATTGGTAGCACTAGCACTGCAAAGCTTTCTAACTTTAACTTAAGAGACCAAATCTCTAGACTTCAGTAGCCCACGGAAAATATATAGGGCCGCAGCAGGGCTTGGAGCAAAATTAAAATGTGGGGGGAAAAAATGTAGATTACATAGAAATCAGCAGTATGTTTAGATTATAACAATATTAACAATTTAACAAATTCCTGCAGCAAATATCTTGTCCAAGTCCACACTTGGACCATAATAATTTCTTCGAATGTTGACGCATCTGGTGGTTTACCACCACGGTTGACGACCCGGAAGTTGATACATGTATTGTGAAAATTATAGAATAGAAAGAATCGAATGAAATCATCGACCAGGTTGTGGTGTGGTTACAGTTGCACAGATCTATACGAACAAACACGCATTGAGGTCAGATAGCTCTAATACGGAAGAATTGGTGGTTTACCTCTGTAGGTGGTAGGTAATTGCACCAGTTTTATTTAGATTTAGACTCTAGATCTGGTCTAGTCTCTCTGTTGTGTGTTCACTCTAAACTCTAACGTAAAACAAAGTGACTGTCCGCCAGTGCCACGCTTATTCGGAGACGTCTGCCAAAAGATCAGAATCTTATTCGCAGAGATGGATGTTTGGTATGTGATTTTTATTTAGGAAGAGCTCCTTAAAATGGCGTTCGGTTTCAGAGCTATCGATGAAACTTTCAGAAAAACATTTTTGATGGCGAGAGCTGCCTATGGGATACAGAATCGCCCAAGTCAAGTACCATAACAAACTAAACAGGTGAGAACCAAAGCCCTCTGAATTTTAGTGACTGATAAAAGTCTAGAAAGATCAGATTAACTTCACATAGGCCTGAATAGACTGAAAAGCTGAAACGAACAATTCCTTCTCTTGACGAGTGAAAGGCCAGCGGCAGCCACCCATGCGTCCATCTCAATCACATGACGAAAACAAACGATGCGCATCACTCCTCATTCAGAAAATGGACCAGTAGATGTATGTATAAACAAACAGCATGTCGAGGGGGAAACTTGGAAAGCCAGGAGAGTTTGTCCTCCACTGCCGCTCATTCCTTTTTTTTTATTCCAAAAACCTACCAGAAATAAACTCGTCTGCCGAGTTTGGGGGGGGGGGGGGGGGGTCGTGAAGGCTCCGCAAGATCTGATTTTCTTATTAGGGTCAATTTTTACTGCGTTGTCCCCCACTGATCATCCTTGCTTTTCTCTAGACTCAGAGTTAAAATTGTGACTAGGATTTTTTAAAATTTAAATTTTTACAATTTTTTTTAGATGAATTATTAAATTATTAGCCAAATTTGTGGGGTGTGAAGTCACAGAGAAAGTCAGACAGACTAGAGCAAATAAAAATGAATTAAACTTCCATTGAAACAAAAAAAGTAATAAAACAAAACATGTCAAATAGATCCAGGTTAACATGGAGAGAGATGAGCAGTTCAGCCCACACTGACTAAAAGAAATCATTTACATTTCTAAAATTTGATTTATATTTTTATTTCTGTCCCGTTCAGTGAAAAGGAATTTAAATAAAAGGAATAGGAATAAAGTAATCTGGAGCACATTAGTAACATGGATCAATTTCCCCATGACATCAATTTTACAAAATCCTATTAAAATAAAAAAATTCCTAAAAATGAGCAATCCTAGGCTAAAAAAAAACATACATCAGGAGCTCTTCATCGCGCTGACAATAACGCGAACTTAAAAGTGACTGAGGGGTCACATATTGTGTCCGGTCAAGGCCTGCTTGTTCCGTATATCGTTTGAGTGGACGTAGTCTATCATGACTGTTGTGTTGTGCTGACTTCGTCTCGTGTGTCAGGCCTACACCAGAATTAATGCTTTAGACGCCTGCAATGGTAGATCTACGAACTTTGATTATCGATTGTCGATGGATGCTTTCGTTTGGAATTCCCGGTTGCTTGGTTCCGTGTGTACTGTGAACATGTTGTGCGGACTGATTTGACGTGTTACTGCCGTTACGCAAAACCTAGAATCTAGACCAAGGTCAAGCATGCCCCCTAAATCTGTACCGATACAAGTTGTACGGCTACTAATAATCATTGTACTAGATCTAGTTCAACCTGAAGACGGTTGCTTTAGTTTATAGCGGCCTGAAGGGGGCCCACCTCAGATTGTTCTACGTTTTTTAGTTTTCCAGCATCAGTATCATCGGCACCCATGGCGCTGTGTTGCACATGCTGGCCGCTTGATTATTCTGGGTGATCAACTGGCCGATCGGCTTACCATGGCAATTTTGACAGGGGGTACGTAGATGTTGGCAGGCGGTATGTGAAAAGTAAAAAACACAAAAATGTCAAATATTAGGACGTAAAAGAAGTCTTCAAGACTTGGCCTTTTGAAGATGATATTGCTGCTCCTTGTGGTTCGTGAAATATATAACGATGAAGAAGTTCGGTAGACTTTAAACTGCTTTTTCGAGGAGTAAAAAGATTGTTTTCTGCCTATTAATTATCATTAGGGAGATCTATTTTCTGATCGTTTGCCAAGTTTCATTCATATTGGTTATGAAACAACATGGTACGAGGGCATACAAGAGAATGATCCTCTTTCACACACTTTCCAAAAATTGACCCGCCGGCAGTGATCTTATTCAGGCACACAGAAATACGCCCGAGTGACATTGTTACTTTGTGCCATCGCAGACTGCGGAATGTGGGAGAACTTGTCCATAGTAGACATCACAATACCAAGAAACTCCCCATCTGGATCTGCGAATAAGATCAGGATCTGCGAATAAGATCAGGATCTGCGAATAAGCACTTCGCTGCCAGAAATGGCCAATAAAATTTCCCCAAGGATTTCATTTTACCCAACAGCATCGATAATATTGTATTGGGAGTGATCTCCCCAGATTGAACCCATCTCCATATTCCTCCCATATTCCCTCAGTGCACATATTGAAAACAATGGGACCATTTGAAAAGTAATTGGAAATATTTTTCTAGATAAATTGGAATTTCATTGATTAAATCAATATCAAGTACTTATAATCACAGACATCTCCGAGAAAAATCCTGGTTTTTTTATTAGGCTATTCATGGGTGCCAGACCTCTGGTATATTATATACCGGATATCCGGTTTTACTTTTTCTCAAAACAATTGATATGAAGAATTGAAAAACACCAGCAAAAAAAAAACAAGAACAAAACACCCTGCTTAATCACAAAAAAAAAGTGCAAGTTCGCCGAATCCGAGATATCAGCCTTTTTAGCATTTACCATGTCCAAAGGCACATGTAAGGCTACCGTTGTGTTCTGGTTAATTCGACATTTTAGATCAAGCGCTTCACATGCATCAGCTGCTTTTTATTGAACTGACAATTTACAGTGCCAAATTAAAAAAGTGAGTGAAGGGTCACAAGATGACGTACTGTGTCTGGTCAAGACCCACTTGTTCCGCGTGGCGCTGACTTCGTGTGTCAAACCTAGATCTACACCAGAATTGAATCTTTTGATGCCTGCAGTGGTAGATTTACTTGAACTAGTATTGTCGATTGACGACGGATGCTTTCATTTGGAATGTCTGGTTGCTTGGTTCTGTGCGTATTGCGAACGTTGAATATATGTTGTGCGGACTGATTTGACGTGTTAACTACTGTTACTCAAAAACCTAGAATCTAGATCAAGGTCAAGCATCCCCTAGATCTGTACCGATACATGTTGTACGGCTACTAATAATCATTGTAATAGATCAATCAGATGACGGGTGTTTTAGTTTATAAAGGTCTGAAGGGGCCCGCCTCAGGTTCTTGTAGTTCTCTGATGTCAATATCATTGGCACAGCCGGATTTCAACCCATTGTCCAAGACACAGTTCTTATAATATACATCAAGTGTTAGTGAGAGGGTACAGGTCTGACCCTTCTATTATAACGGCGGGGACCGTAAACAGCATACTGCTAAAGCTGTGTTTTCATGGGTACGGAACGAAAAAGTCAAAACTCCAATTAAAGTATGTAGTTCTATTTCATTATTTGATAGGTTTTTGCCTTTTCGTTTGCCACTTCCATTTCCGTACACACAAAAATCTGGCATAACGGTGTTGAATTGAAGGGGAGACAACAGGATCTATTTTATTGGCTCAAGGGACATAAATTATACACGCACAAAAGTCATGGTTACATGCTTTGTCCATTGGGTGTTTGTGATGGGGTCCTACAAACTTATTGGAGAAATTGTTCCATATTCAGATTAACAAGGAAATATTCATCTTGTAGAACAAAAACTGCTGCAGTCACCACACATTATATAATATGAACAAGGAAAGTTGTAGGTGTGCACAAAATACTTAGTAACCGTGGTATATTATATTGTGACATGTAAAGTGTTTTGTTCTCTAATAATATTTGAAATTTGCCTTTAGTTTATGGCATTGGTTTAAGTTTTTAGTTTCATTTACGGTTATAGTAATGTTTATTTCAGAAGAGTTCCTTCACCATTTAACATGCTCCAGCACGGGGTAGTGGCTAACAAGAAATACTAACATCTTCACTTCTCAATCAGGAGACCGCAGGTTTAATTCTCCACTGGGCACAGTCTTTTTTGCTAGCTCCTCTCATTATTAGGAATCAATTTGTTTTAGTTTCAGGATTTTGCAAAATCTGCATTGGGAATTTGCTTCGGATTACTTCCATTTTATTTAATACTGTTCATTGAAGAGAAGAGGTGCTAGACTTTAGAAATAAAAAGGCCACTAGTGTGTAGCGTCCCACTAGTTGAACGATCGATATTTTCTCAACCCCCCCGCTTGGTGAGTCTCACTCGGCGACCATCCTCCCCCCTCTCGCCAGCAAGGCCGGTATTTCCCTTTGATGTCGCTGTGTGGCTTGTTTGTTTCACTGTAGAAAATCTAGAGAGTCTGGAAGATATTGCAGTGTCCGAGATTACGCTGGGTCGACCTTGACTGATGTAATTCTGTGACGTGTCTGTGTACGATTGGGTGGCTTGTATGTGTCCCGAACGATCTAGGTCTGTCTCGTGCTTATGGGGCGGTTAAGCCGCTTCCTGAACGTTCCTGGACAGAATATATATAAGGAGGGCCAGGCGAGTAGGGGTGGTGCAAATCGTGGGTGCAAATCGTAGGTGTGCAGATCGTAGGCGCAAATTGTAGGTGTAAATCCAGTAGTAGTAGAAGTGTAGTGCCTTCCCTGATAGGTGTAAGTAACTTGTGGATATCAGCTCTTGTTTACAGTTATTAAAAATTAGTATTAATTGTTCACCGGATCCTGTTATTTATTTCTACATCAGTTTGGGACAGTTTCGTTTTTAAGGGTAGACGATCAGTTCATCTGACTCTCTCCCATCATAACGTGCTGAAATTTGCATCAACTGTTACATAGTGTTTGCTAACATTATCCGCGGATATCTGTGCCAATTTGAATCCTAACCAGTTGATTTTCCCTCTATGATATTGTTGGTCTTCTAAGCTCAGATAAATGGTAGAACACTCAGCACCAGTACACTTTTGAACAGGAATAAATTTTTTTTTGGAGCCTAGCGCATCAATCACATGGTGATGCCACTCCAGTCACAGGGTTCATCGGGTTAACGTATTCCTGCGAAAAAATTAATCACACACCCAAGTTTTCCAATGGCATTTTTTGCAATACTCAGTGATTCAGATTGCCCTTTTGTCCTTTATTTTTTTTTTTTTTAGGAAGAACAAAAATGGACATAAGTGCAAATGACGCAAGGATGGAAATTGCATTTCTTCTGCTTGAGTTTGATCAAAATTTCCTGTCTTTCGTTTTGTTTTATTTTTTTAAATTGTCATGATATTGATAGGAACAAATTGAGTAGCAAAAAAGAAAAAAGGGCATTTTGTGAATGTGACACTGACAACTTAGATAACCGCATTCATTGTGCAATTGCGCATATTGGCAGAGAAATCCAATTCTTGATAAACTCAGAAATATTTTGGCTAACTTCACTCTTTAGACCAAACTTAAAACAAAATGAGGAAAAAATAATTGATTTCCATATATATGCATTGTAATGTGGGTGGCCTAGGCCGTGAAAAGAAGCCTGTCAGAGTGTCACAGGATTTGTAATCCATTTTCTCAAACTTTCAAGAACACTGCAAGGGTCGAAGAATGGTAACAAAATGTACTTTTGATACATGATTCCTTTCAAAACTTGAAGTTTCGGTTGGTCTTAATTCCATTAATACATTTCTTGAAGACAAAGCACTATACAAATTAAATACAGTCTCTTCATAAAGAAGAGCAATTACCAATGAAACTGAGATTTTGATTTCATTATATTTCATGTTCAGATTCTTAATCAACTGTTATTAATTTGTTATTAATTACATGTGAAGTGAAGCTCCATACTGACGACCAGTTGGGTCTTATTCAATCCAAAAGCTGGGATATTTGTTTTAGGTGAAATAATACTGATTTTCATTTCTTTCAATTGCTTATCCTGTATGGCTTGTATTGTGTTCTGAAGAAAAGACTGTTTGGACTGGGGGAATTCAGATGTCAAGCTTGAAATTCAAAACATAGTTTCTTAATCTTTTGTGATTAGATTTGTTGCAAGGTTTTAATCAGGCACAGAATTAGTGATAATTAGGATAGACATTCAGCATTTTACATCAGGAGGAGCAAGGAAATGACAGTCTATGTGTTTTCTTGTGTGATCAGTAAGAATTCACAAACATCAATAGGGATGGAAAATCAGGAAAATAGAAGATCTGAATAAAATGTTTTTTTTTTTTTAATGTGTTCGTGAGAAAATATCGATGAAACATCCTGGTTTTCCAGCGACATCAATTGCAAACCACATGTGATAATATCAATTTTCTTTTCTTTCAGTTTCTGAGTCCACACTTATATTATTTTGTACTCTGGAGAAAACATAATGGACAGTGGATGCGAAGCCTGAAATTCAATGCATAGATTCTGAAACTTTTGGGATTGGACTGGTTGCATGTACGTTGCACCACAGGAGGACAGAGATTATATACTGATGTTAGGATAGAATAGGAAAGTGACCCTGTTTTTTGAAAGGGGATCATGGTAATTTGGCACAAAGATCAATAATGGAAAATTTGACACAGGATGTTGAGATTATGCAACGAGAACAAGAAACATTTGATTTGCTGAATGATATAAAGGAAGAACCATGTGATCACGACAACGGGAGTTGCCAAAGTGTGAATGGTGTCATTTCAGATCAAGATAATAAAACTGAATTTTTAGATCATAAAGATATAACAATTGAATCTGTGGACCTTTCTCATGGTGATATGCAAGTAACTTTGTCATCGAAAGGATCAGTTTCTAATTGTTTGACTGTACGGAAATGTGAGAAAAATGAAGACTGTGTGGCAAACGTTACACTTGAAAATGGGACTGACAGAAAGGATAGGATATCAGAAGTTGCAGGTGTGAAGAAAAAACAATCTAATAATTTGTTTGTCAGTGATAGTAGTTATGAAGACAGCCATGTCTTAAATGGTGATGAAAAGGTTGAATTATTAACCAGAACAAGTGAATGCTTAGCTGTAAAACTATGGGCTGTGTGTGAAGAGCTTAAAGAGGAGAAGGAGTCAGAAATAGACTAGGCCCTGATGAAAAGTCCCAACACCCTGAAATGTCATACATACCGCAGGGCTAACACTAGTAACAGTCCTACAGCACGGATCATAAAAGTGGAACCTGAGTCAGGAAGTGAAAAAAGCGGTAAGTACAGTTATTTTATTGTTTTAAATTCAACTAAGAAAAGAAGCTATCAGTCCTTCCAAAAACAAAGAGCAGAAGATAAGCAGATGCCTTTTGAGTGTTGCATTTGTGGATCATTTTTCATACATATATATTATATGTCTGAACAGACATGTTATCTAGAGGACAAACACTGACATTGCATGACATATGACAAAAGCTTCTCAAACACTTGAGCAACAAAGCCTATATTATACTGTACTAAAAAGAAGATGAAGATAATATACACACGTAGTGTTGTCATAGGTCTTCACCACTTGTGATGAATCTCTGGTTTGGTAAGGCTTTGTCATAGTGAAATCGAGTCCAGATCTAGTAAAATACTCTTAAAATAGATTTCATCAATCGCATGTTGAAAACCCTTTGTCAGGGGCTATACATCTCACTTGATCCATTTCGGCTCCTTTTTTGTTTTCCCTTCCTGTAGGCTTTTCTTTTTCATCAAATTTGGTGAGTATTTTGCCACTTCCAAATCTTTGGCACATTGACCATTGCTAAGTGATTGACAGCCAGATCTGGTAAAAGGGGTAAAAGTTGTAGCTGATTGTAAAAGAAGGTAGAATACAGTAATAGTGAGAACAAAACAATTGCAATATGAAATAGAAACATGTATAGGAATGTATGTGAAGCATGTGGATTAATTAAAATGTTAGACTGTTTTCCCTTATGAATGATCAGAGAATGAGCTCTCAGTAGTCTCTTATTTGTCTTCCCAGAGACCTTTTCCTGTGACATGTGTCATCGGGCTTTCCTTGAACACAATTGCTTGTTGAAACATATAAGTAAATATCACTCTGAATACTCCAGGCAACAACATAACTTACAAACGACTGAACAGAAAAGTTTCCATATGAAGAAAAACAACACATCTATTCCCAGAGGTAGTGGAGTGAATAATTCCATCTCAACCCAAAGTGGCATGGAAGTTCAGAGATTGGAAACTGACAATGTGAACTGTGTTATCTCTGGCCCAGCAGAAAATCATTCAACCGGAGAATACACTGGAAAGCAGATTCTTCAGGATTGCAATGTGTCCAGCATACCTGATATCAAACAATTTGAGGGTAATCAAGTGCCTTCCAAAACTTTTGTTACAGCTAACAACAGCGAATACACGCAGGAGAGAAGACTTTTAGATGTGATGTGTGTGGAAAAGGTTTTGCTCTTGGAGGTGATTTAAAAATCCACAAAAGGATACACACAGGAGAGAAAACTTTTAAGTTTGATGTTTGTGACGCAGGCTTTATTCGTACTTGATGCCAGTCAACTGCTCACAAAAGAAAACACACAGGAGAGAAGCCTTACAAGTGTGATGTTTGAGGTGAAGGCTACGTTCATACGGGCGGCCTAAAAGGCCCACAAAACAATACAGACATCAGAGAAGCCTTCCCATTGTGATTCTTGTTGTGTAGGTTTTGCTGCTTTTCGTTCTTTACAGGCTGAGAAAAAAATATGTGTACACACAGGAGAGAAATCTTACAAGTTACAAGTGTGATATATATGTGGAAAAGGTTTTACTCTTATAGTTATTTTAAAAGTCCACAAAAGAACACACACAATAGAGGAGCCCTACAAGTGTGACATTTGCGTGGTAGCATCACGTTTGGAGCACCAACATTTTTAAAACATGACATTTGGAGCACTGTTTAAATCTAGGTTAAATTGCAGTATGACATTTGGAGCACTACCAAAAATTAATAAAATTTCAGTATGACATTTGGCGCACCTTTACCGCTGCTGGTATTCGATTACATTTTCACAGACTCATATCAACATCAAGTCGGAAATCTACTGAAAAAAAATTTCCATCTTTTACACTCAAAAAAAATTTGTTTTGCTCATCATCATCATCATCATCATCATAAATTAGGTGAAAAAAGACTGGTCTATAAATGATGTCGATGATGATAGTGTTGTTGTAGTTGTTTTTTTTTTTTTTATTATTATTATTTTTATTATTATTACAGGTATTATTATTTTAGCATCATTATTATTATTGTTGTTGTTGCTGTTGTTGTCCTTGTCCATGGCCACTGTTTGTGGGGTTTCTGATCTCTGTGTCCAATTCCCTCCACAAAACTGTACTATTGTTTTTGTTGGGTCCCACGAAGCTTATCTTCCCTTAGGCCTTCGACAACAGTGTGAAGTCTCGTGTAGATTATTTATTTTGTTCAGCCACTTATTAAAAAAATAATAAACCAAAAAAAGAAAATAAAACCCAATAAAATAAACATTATTAATGCGCGCCTCTTCACGAGACAGTCCCAAGCTTGTATAAACGCAGAGGGAAAATGTTTATTAAAAAAAACATTTATTCAAAACGCGCACGGTTCTAAGATTTTAACGCAAAAAATGTGAAATATAAAACCGATCGTTGAATAAATATTTACTATTTAACATGAGTCTTTCTTCAGTTATGCTTACAATAATCCATTTGGATTCTAATATATCCTGATAACCAAATAATTTTAAAATAATTTTGTAAGTTTTAAAACGCTCCAGCAAACACTTTGCCAACGTTAACTAGTCGCTATTCATTCTGAATTGACTGACGGAGAGTGTATTAGGCCTATAAAGAGACTTTCTATCCCTGTGGTACCCACCTCAAGTTATTGCAAAATATCCGTAGAGTATGCGATAGTCAACAGGTTGATTAAGGATTAATCGATAAAATCATAGCCCAAATTCTAGTGCTCCAAATGTCACATGCCAGCTTTCTTTGAACTAACTTAGTGCTCCAAATATCACATGGCGGCTTTCTTTGAGTTTGATCTGCAGTAGTGCTCCAAATGTCATACAACCATTTGCGTGTAGGTTTTGCTGCTTTACGTTCTTTACATGCCCACAAAAGAATGCATACCAGTGAGAAACCTTGCAAGTATGATGTTTGTAGTATAGGTTTAGCTCGTCTATCCTACAAAAGAACACACGTAAGGGAGAAAAGTTAGGAGTGAGATGTTTGTAGTGGCTTAGCTCTGGCACACCTGTTGCAACGCCCAAAATAATGCACATTACAGTTGTGATGCTTATGGTGCAGGCTTTGTTTAATCGAGTGTTTTACAAGTCCACCCCTCCTCCTCCTGCCCCCCCCCTCCCACCCCACCCCATCTCCTCTCCCACCCCCCCCCCACAAAAAAAAAGAAGAAGTCGTGTTAGAAAAGCCCTTTATGGTATAGACGTGACTGATAAAAGTGCTTCACGACGCCACAAAAACATTCACGCATGAAGAACCCTAATGTAAAGCCCCCCACACACGTTCAAGTCCGGCGTACGGCCTCGCCCAGATTCTGTAAAACTTATAAAAAACTGAACGTGTGTGGGCGATTTCATACAGCCGGGATCCGAGTCAGGACTTAAGCCAAAATATCAGGAGGCGCCTGAAAAATTTTGTAAAGCCAATGGCTTGACACAGTAAACTCAAAATTAAAACGTACATGAAAATCTTTTTTTGGCCATTTTGATGACAAAATCGGGAAAAGTAGTAAATTTACCATCGATTTTATACCAAACACCATTCTCGTACGATGGATAGAACTTTTTTTTTTTTTTATAAATTACGGACCTTTCATCAATTCTCACACCTAACTCCGTTCCCCTCTCTCTTTCTCTCTCTCTCTGTGTATCTCCCTCTCTCTCTCTCTCTCTCTCTCTCTGCCGTTCTGCTTGTCTGTGTTTGGTGGGGATAAAAAGAGAGATAGATATTCAGAGAGAGATTTTTTTCTCTTAACCTGTGCGTCCCCGCAAAAATGACCGTGAGATCATGCCTATAAACAAAGTAAACTCATTGTATCGTTGTTGCCGTTGCATTCTACTCATACCTAATCCTTGTCACATGCATGTGACATGTATCGATAATTTTATGTTTTAATAAGTCAGTGAATTTGTTAAGTGAATCATTCAATCCGGTCAATAAAGTGTGATTTTAAAAATCTTGCCTTGTCTTATTAAAAAAACAACAACAATAGAAACTCTATTAAAGACACCGATGAAATATAGCTGATAGATACAATGTACTCAACCGGCTACATCAGGGGTCCCCAACTCCCTGTCTTTCGGCCGGTACCACCGGTCCGTGGATCATTTGGTACCAGGGTGCAAAGAAAAAAAATTGTGATTTAAAATATGGTTATTTTTCTTTCATTAGCAGTGTCTACCCAGTCTGCAGAAAAATTTCATGTATAAAAAAAAGTTGGGGACTGCTGGGCTAGATGATCCAGCGGTTAGAACCGCTATACCGGAACCGGGAGGTTGGGGGTTCGAACCCCGGTCGGGTCACACCTAAAATTGGCAATCTAGTGGCTTGTCTTGCTTCATCATCAAAGTGCAGGGATTGGTCGGGTCGGTGTCAGTATACTGTGATTGGGAGGGATATGTGAGTTGTGCTACACTTCGTAAAATGTCCAAATAGCAACGTTATTTAAATAACCAACTTGTTGTGGAAGTGACGTTAAACCCAAGTCCAATATACTCATCCTCAAGTAGTCCTCTGCAAGGCAAGTATAAAACAAATTGCCCTGCATGTCTCTAGTATCAGTCCACCTAAAGCTTGAGGTGAGATGCAGGTTGAAAATTTCAGGTCTTCATAATTAATTATTATGACCAGCCTGTGACTAGTGTGACAAAAAACCTCAAGGTTGCTATCAGCCATTCATGGGGGGACACTGCTGTCCTCATCACTGTATTTTCCCCTCGATCAACGGTGTGATAACTCTCAAGAGTTTTAAGTACTTGTCGTCGTGCATTCGCAAATTAAATGTTGGATGAACTACGAGTGGCTAATGTGGTTACTGCGTGGGTTCAATAGTAACTCCCTTAAGGATACACAGGATTAACAAACACAGGGTTCTGCTGGCAATCTTATTTATTCAAAAGCCTAACAAAGGTATCGCTACCAAAAGGCATAGGGAAAACCCTATCAAGAAAAGGAAGAGAAGCCCAAACAAAGAAGCCCAACCAGCCATAAGCTGGAACAAGAGAAAAAGACAAAAATATGATTAGGATATAATGACAACATTAATCAGGCAATCAATGGTGGACATACATAGTAATAGTATTAATTATTAAATCAAACAACAACAACATAATATAGAATTTAAGCAATAACCAACTGGATATGTATGCATGGAATAAAATAGCGCTAAGGTTAATGAATAACAACTACAAGTGGCTATATCATATACACCAGGAGTTTCCTAGTACACTGGCAACATAAACTAATTAATGTACTAATCAAAGTATGAAGGACGTAACAAATGAAGGGGCAAGAACACAATAGTTTCGCTCCACTGAGCCGGTGTACAGCACATCCAGAGTGGCCATTCCATAAAATAATAACGCAGTGGCCAACATGGCCCACTGACCGTCCATAACACAGACGCTGCATCCCAATGCAGGCCATCCTCATAGGCCCACTCCCATTATTAGTACTAACCCGCCCCAGGGCTATTGTATTGGTTACTTCCCTTCCCAATCGATACTGAAGGGTCATGCCCTTTGACCTTAGCCGCGGAGCTATGCCGCCAGGCTAACATGTGTATGACACACCACTAGATACATAAAGTAATGTGTACATTCCTTAAAATGAAACTGTCCTTCCGACACTTACGAAACTCATAGAAGCATAATACATCTGGATAACCATAATACATGCACATGATATATATATATATATATGTCGGCGAGACTCATTGCAACATGTGTAGACTCACTGAAACGTTGTTCATCCACCGCCGCACATAGGACAATCCTGGGGCTCACACATGTGAGGCCCAACTAATATTATACATCTCCAATACATGTAATTAATTACACATCTTAAACACTAAACACGCAATCACAATCACACTGCTCTCTATAGCATAGTGGTACTGGCAAGGTACACAAATACCCGTAATACAATCAAGTGTGTAGTGCCGCTCGCTATAACATAAGTCATCCACATCAACATGTCAGGAAATCCTCACTGCCTACCACAACAAGGCAATGCTACACACATACTATATATATGCACACAAGCAAATCGTGATAGCTTGGTTAGCGAGCCATCATTATCATCTAGCACCGCAAATGTTAACTCTGACAATAAAGTCACAATATCAAGACACTGCACTGCACCGCGCATCTTACACGTCTAATGACAATGGCAATTACCGTTGAGCCGGACTCATAATAGTCTCTGTAGATCAGCATTCTCTACGCGGCATCCCCGAAAGGGGGGGGGGTGCGCAAATTAAAGTCACTTGTAATATAATAGTCTCCAACTCACCCAAAGTTTCTCTGCTACTGCTTCATGCCTTATGGGGCGGGGTGGCGATGGCAAGCGTCGGCAAGCCTCTGAGCTGCTACTGGCCCGGGTTGCTGGTCTGGGTTCACTGTGCTGTCGGCTCTTGTCTCTGCGTCTTTGATGGAGTGTGCTGACCACTCGAACTCGCATCTTATTTATGAGCCAGCGCGGACGTCCGAGAGAGCTATTACGTAGTCCAGTGTTGCACAAGTGAAAGGCTCGGACATTGAGTCCAGCCGAACAACATAACCGGTTAGGGTCCTAACACAATCGAATTTACAGTACGGTTAAAAGGGTGCACACAAAAGTCAATTAGATATCCCAGTAAACTGCAGAAATTACTCTAACGTCCCCTCCAGCAATAATTGAATAAATTTGACCCAGGTTGGATTTATCGGGGATAACATGCGTCTAACTCGTGGTTTACTTTAAATCCGAGATCCTCTTATTAATTATTTCAATAGGATATGTGCATCAAAGTACAACAAAATTGGTACCATTATAAAGTAGAAACTTGCTGCTAAAATTCTGACTACTTATACCAGAAACCCGGTAATAGTTTTAATATAAATTTTCAAAGTGTCAGGACTAACAACATTCGACAATTTTGTGCGGGATACTTTCGTCCATTAATACGACGTATCTCCATTGATAACAAACGTTATCATGAGTACCTATTTTGTACCGATAGGGTATTGTCTACTCTCAACAATGAATTCGGGTTCCCGTCTTTCTGTCAGTGGATAACAACGAAGGAGCGAGTTGTAAGAAACTTAAAGCCATGATATAAGAGTTGGAAGCCCGGTGGTAACATTTCCAACTGACCAATCAAAATGCGCGCTTTTCACCGTGATGTGAATAACGGGTCCCGCGCTAGTATAAGGGAAATAATCCAATTAATGGTACTCGGCCAAGTGTCCATAAACTACTATGAGTGGCCGTCCCTCACTCACGCACTAGAGTTACCATGAAAGCACATATTAAAAATAGAAAATCGTTCATCCTCTCACATAAATAATTACGAAAATCACTTGGATAAAATCTTAACTCATTCAATAAATTGATGTGACTGTGGGTCGCTCGATCCAACATGATATATATATTTGACTCAGTATCGTTTTTTGATGCTCACTTTCCGATTGGGAATGGCTGAACATACGATTCCACATAGGGCCTGTTGGTTGTGAGACATTGTGAACGAAATTCCGAAATGAAGTGTTAAAACTACGTATATCAAGAGTTGAGGGCACTGTTTTCAAGTGTTTTGTGTATCAATGAAACTTCAGTTTTCGTACCTCTGTGCAATCAGTCCTCGTAGTGGCGGGAAAAATTTCATAAAGCCTGGCCGCAACGTGTGTGTGCAAAATTGGAATTAAAATCTTTTCCTAAAGCCCGGATTTGGGCGAGGCTGTGAGTCGGGCTTGATCGTGCGTGGGGGGGGGGGTGTTACGAGTCCCCTCCAGTGTTACGGGGACGGTCTGGGTGTTATGAGTGGGTATTATGGAATTATTGGTTTTATGACTGCATTTTAAAATCGAGAGGTATTTATGAATTACTCTTCCGTACCATGCCACACACTAATAACAATCTGAATAAGTTTTATCAACAGACCTGCAGGGCCACAAATTTAATTACTTTATATTCCCTAACAATTTTGTCTAAATCTCTTACATACTAAAAAGACAACATCAGCAGCATCAAATGAAAATTCAATAATATGTCACTAGAGGTCTCCTCTAGATTCCTATAAGATTAATATCATTCTGACTCACTAACAATTTAAGTATGAATTATCTATCTCTCAGACATAGTCTGCCTACTATCTATCAAGCACTATACTCATGTCTCTGACGACAATGTCATCTCAGTTATCTATGCCTACCGCTTATAATGGATCAAACTCGTCAATACAAACTGACGTAGTTAAGTTAGATCTACTCTAGGATGGGCTGGCAATCCACAGCCTCATCCAGACAAATCAATTCCAATTCACAAATGTGTATGCCAAACATTCATACTAGATCTAGTTGCAA
The DNA here is from genome assembly GCA_963931925.1 of Onchidella celtica. Classification (NCBI taxonomy): domain Eukaryota; kingdom Metazoa; phylum Mollusca; class Gastropoda; order Systellommatophora; family Onchidiidae; genus Onchidella; species Onchidella celtica. The sequence goes on along the minus strand of OZ007584.1, from coordinate 12,185,788 downwards.
GTTAATATACATCTTGTCTTGCATTCTTGGGTAGCACTTCTAGCATGTGAGGCAATCCAGTCCTACAGGAAAAATTACATTCAGCTCCTCGTTCATCGTTGAATCACAACAGACAGACACTTACACTTGGTCCCTGATAAGGAATCAGGGAACAGTAGTGAACAGCAGTGGGTAAATCATACTCGAGCATATGGTTTCAGCTCCATGCCTATAATGGACATAGACATATAAATAACAGTCTTCTGATTCTTCTGGCAGAATCACGCCGACGCCTGCACAGATGGAAATTTCTGTATGGAGTAAAGAACACAGGAATGGCTACGCTTATATACTGTGCGGTCAGCTGCAAATCCCCGTCCAACTGCCTAGATTTGATTGGTGCATCCATTCGAGTTCAGCTCGCACTATTAATAGATTCTGCATGGAAGTTGGTCACGGCCTTGTACTAGAAACAGACAAGGTCAAATTAAAATGTCAAAACCATTACTAAAATCTCTAAACCCTCGTGCTTTCTACGTTTTATGTACGAATTTCTGAACGTGACTACGCGTCTTAAACTATCTAACATTATTCACCCCTTCTCTTCCCCTGTAAGAGTTCACCAAAATCACGGGGTCGAAAACTGCACCGTCACTCCTAACTTATCCATTTATTCTATCTTGCCCCACTTTCTTTCCATCTCTAAGAAAAAGTGTTACAAAAACAAACTGTTCACGAGAACAGTTCAAGGACATTTACACTGGTTAAAATCAACGAGACCGTGAAATAAACAAGTCGTGACCCAGAACGACACTTATAGTCTTAACCTTGACAGGGGGCTTTAGTGATACATGTTGTGATTAGTGTTTGATTTTGCCGATGATCTTACTCAGCCCTTTTTGTGGTATCTGCTGTAATAAGTTATAAATAAATCTTCATTATTAAATTTACGCAATATCGCTTATGGGTGTGTGTGTGTGTGTGCGGGGAGGGAGAGAGAGTGCGAATACCAGGTTGGTGTAAACAAAAAAACAAAAGGTGACAAAGGAATAAAACCATGATAAGTGGTGGTGAGGGGGGGGGGGCTAAATGAATGGAGGACGATTTATGGGGTAAATAAGGCAGCCACTGGCTTGTTCAAAAGCATACCGCATAATTCGAAGTTGTCTGGAAATGGATTCCTCTGAACAAAGAAATAACCTTTATTATGCTGTTTGCCCCATTAGGTAGTCCAAACGGCCCCGCTAAGGGTCCAAAATCCTATTTTGGTATAATTTTAGTCCAACATTACAAGGCTACCGCTGCTGTAGGAGTGTTGTGACCCACATTGTTAATGTAAAGAAGTGTCCATTTTTGAAGCTGCTTTATTTATAAAAAGTGTGTTAAACACTTAATAATTTGTTGTTGTTGTTGTTTTTATAGGTACACGTATGTGAGTGTCTTCGTGCAATGATATAGATGAAGAAAAAATAATGATTTGAAAAGAAGCTTTTGTTATGTTCATGTTTCTGTTTTGTTCGGTGTTAAACTGCTTTTTAAAAAGAAAGGACTAACACCAGCCTGTGTATAATGAACATTTGGGGCTGGGGTATAAAATGTTGAGGCTCAGGCAGATTATATATCACCTGTGGAGCTGACAATGAGACAGCCTGTATAATCACTTCCTTTTTAAAACTAAGGTATACTGAAAGTACAGTGTATATGTGCATTATTATGTTAAAAAAAACATGTGTGGTTAGAAAATACAATTTATAATATCTGAAAAATTAAATCCAGATTGAGACAATCATACCAGCAAAATATGGCTTAGATTGGTCTTGCAAATTCTTTAGCTGTGACGTCTTTTACATGATTTAAATATAATGTATTCATCTAAATCACTGATGTTCAAATTTGCCTCTTCGTTGCTCAGATATGTATGATTTTCTAAATTCAATGCTAAATGCTCAGTGCTGCAATAAAGGTACCTTCCAAATCCAAGCATTAATTTACAGAACGCATTGTTAACCTGTGAATTGTGTCAATAGATAGACAGACAGGTGGATGGATGGATGGATGGATGGATGGACGGACGGGCGGACGGATGGATGGATGGACGGATGGATGGATGGGCGGACGGACGGATGGATGGATGGACTCAAATAATGAATCACGGCTCATTCCGTAATGGCCACCAGCGCCTTCTGAAAATCCCATCCAATCAGTATCGTGTCTGGACATTGGTCAAAGGAGACTGTGGAGGTGCTGCGATGTCACGGTAGAAACAGGTCTGATCTACACAGGTCTATTTCCAAGACGAGTATGTGGCAAGTAGATCTAGTTCTCTGACTATATACCAAGGATAGTACAAGGCGAGAAAATCTGTTTCTATAAGAGAAATCAAAATGTTGGTACATGTAGTAGTAGAGTCTAGTAGACAGATGTACACGTCTCGTGGTACTGGTGGGCCTTCGGTCTAGATCGATATAGCTGTGATTTAGGCTACCCTCTGAACGAATTAGAAGTGCAATTCATTGCTTTAAAAATATATATTCGCTTGCAACTCCAAGGATATATAAAAATTACACAAGATGATTAAATCAGTTGACTTAACGTACAAGAAATTATTTGGAAGATGTGGTTAAGCCAATGCATATAATATCTAAAATCACAGATAATGATGCAGTTTGTTTTTCCAGCAGATTTATACTGCTGGTTTTCCTCAGTCAGTTAGGTGTACGATGTGTTCACCATCTTTGCCATTTATGGGTAGCTTACTTCAGAAGGGAATACTTGAAACTTTATCAGTATCTTCTAGGTTATAGACTTAAAATCTGTGCCTATCCCAGTCAAGTTGTTTGGATTCTTCTGGTAGCCATGTGACAGCTAGGTGGCTACGATTGTATGTATAGAAATTTGAGAACTGTTAATGAAAGATCCAATGTTCCTGGAACTTTTGACAACTACATAACATGTACATTGATTCATTTTAATGACAGTTGAAGTAACTTGAAGGACATGAAAACATTGATATTAGAAATGGTAACCACTCGTCACATGATTTGGTGGGCAAGACTAGGAGCAACTAAATTTTAGAGCAAGTTATTTAGTACTATATTATAGTAGGCCTACTGTGCTACTGATTTATGATAGTGCTCGTCTGTACAAAGATAACCCTACCTTTCCTGTCTCTGCATAGTATAAAATTTATGGTTCGAAAAAATATACTGTACATGTATAATTTAAATTAACCTTTTCCGTACGCCGCGATTTTCTCTGCGGTCCGTTCGTCGTGGTAAATTTTGTTACCAGACTGTCCCGTATAGAGAAAAATGCAGGTTATGCCTATCCGTACGTCCTGGGAACAATTGTTACCACACTGAGACAAGTGTAGAATAACACGCTTTCAGTCGGTCTATCCCTCGTGGTCACAAATGCTATCCAATGCAGCTTTCATGTGGACTCTAGGGACCACTTCTTGTCAAAAGAAACGTTCTGTGGGGTGTTTATTCTTTAAATTTATAATTGTATCACAGTGGGCCCACCACCGTGATTAGCCAGGGCGCTAGAATATGGTGCTCGCTTATAGTTTTCTTTCAGCTTCAACCTGAATGGAAACAAGGTGTGTAATTGTAGTATGTAATTGCACAAAGATGATTATACTCGTGTGAATTTCAAACGATGCTCTGTAATGTCCTCCACCCCACCTCCACGTGCAACAATCAGGTAAGTTTTATTATCTAAGGCAGCTCTCTGCCAGTACAGGAAAAGCCTCGCAGATGCTTATTTTTTTTCATATACATATGTATACATGTACAATGTATACATGTACTATCTTATTATACCCGGTCCTCACCCTGTCTTAATTGTTTTAAATTTTTGTAGCAAACTGCTAAGTACCTGACTATTATTTAGTTCGAAATTATATAGTGGTATGAGACCTATCGTTGTCATGTGCTTCTGAGCACAGCATAGTAAGAAAGCCACATTATTTTTTTCACCTCTAGATGCATACTGCAACAATGGGTCGAGGTCAGTTGAACTACACTATTACGGTGTCCAAAAAGGAAAAGTCTGAGAAAACACAGTATAACCACAATGCGGAAAGCAGTCTTTTGGGGGCAAAGACTGACGTAATGTGGGCCCAATAATTATTTCTATAACACTTTAACAGTTAACACTGCCTCATCAAACCCTACCGCACTGGAAGATAAGGCGAGAGCGACAGTGAGAAGGATAAGTACATGACTCAGTGTCAGTTTATCCTATTCCTATCCGCATAAAAAATTGAACAAAATGAATTTCAGAGGCGGTAAATGGGCTGTGTGGTCCATGAGAAAGACAATCACTTAAAATAATAGATACGGAAAGAGTCAAATGGTGAAATCAAAGTGCAATCCAGAAATGCAAACGTTTCTGATTTGGATGCTAATGATTACAAAAATGCAAGTGATGTTTTCGGGAACAAAAATACATACAAATTATCGAAATTAAAATAATGAGCAGCAAATAATTAACATTCCTGTCGCTGTCCACACGTTGAACGTTCAACCATTGACTTATGGTTGAGGAAACTGTTCTTCAGGCTTTTCAGAATTGAGTGGGAAACATAACAAAATGTAGGACGCGAGGACCATTGAAATGACTTGCCATTTCCAATGACAGGCCTCAAAATGGGTGACCCTGAAAGAATTTCATGATTTCTTCATGTAATCTTCAGCAACAGCCTCACATGTGTGTTACATGTTGTTCCTTCCGAGGTTGAATAGCACTAGCTGAAGCTCTATCAAGTTTCATGATCATCTTGTCAGCAGTGCATATTTTCGTCACTATGTGCCACTCACTGTCCCACTCGCCAGTTAATACCTGTGCATTTATAATTATGGCTTCACATTCAAGTCAGTTCGTCAACACTCACTTGGTCGTGGGAGGCTGTGCTCACTACTAACAGCGCTCTATAGCTTCAGGCATCATTTTCTAACTGTTCCCTCAAAACCTTGGAAAAGACAGGATTTACATAACGGTGTTTTATCAAACAATACACTTTCCGTCGGAGCAGAAATGAAAACCAAGTTCATACGTGGTCGATTCGAATATCTGATATTTTATAAGGGGGCAAAGTAATACATAAAATGAAGAGATTTGCATATTTTGTTACATTATGGGGCCATAAAATTAAACAATACACTGAGAAATAATCATCTGTTCATATTACAGACATTTCTATTGGTACTGTCCGTATAAAACTAAGTCATAAATCAAAAACTAAACACAGCAATATTACCAGAATGTTGCCCAGTCGATATTGAGGCTTTGAAATCGCCCATAAAGATGACCCGGTTACAGATTACAACAAAGAGACACAGTTTACTGCAACCAAAGAAGTTACATAGCCGATGTTAAGGCTTTTCTCACTTCCATTTTTTTTTTTTCACAACAAAGAATGAGAGGTTTGGTCGTCCGATGCCACTGTACGTTATTCTTAGCGCCCCATATAACACATACCACTGAAATTTGATCTCCTCAAAAACCATTATTGCTTGCGTTTCAGGAGGGGTTTGGTGGGTGGGACAGTGGGGTCATGTCTTCAACTTGTGTCCCCCTTTATATGTTTGGGGAAACCTGATGTCGACAGCGTGATTGTTTCACTCTTTACAGTATCTGCTGCATGGGAACATTTTTTACCACGACGTACGGACACGTTGGATTTAGTAAATCTCTTCTTTGCTAGTCTGGTAATTTTTGTTCCCACGACGTACTGTAAGGGGTACCGAAAAGTAGGAGTAAATAAAACCCGCTAAAACAAACAAACATTCACTTCTATAGCACCAGACGAATCCTCTGATGAAACGGAAAAGGTTAATTTAAAATCAAACACCCAATTTTTCCCCAGACATCAGTTGCGTTATTGTTCTCAGTGATTGCCACATTTTTTTTTTTTAAGAAGGGGTGAAAGGACTGTGATGCAAATAATCAATAATGCAAATATGTAATTTGTTTAAACACTGCAGCGACGTATTGCAGTACTGAAGTGCTAAGATAAGAACCTCGTGAAATAGTGAGGTCTTTGTTCCTCCAGGGCCTTACCATAACTTTTTACTTTTGAATACAGTCCGTGTAATAAGAGTGAATAGTAATAAGGGTGAAGTCTTTCATTATCGCTTGAGGTTAAGCTTTATTTCACTTAATAAAGACACATCATACCTGAAACGAAAACAAAGCAGAAAACATCGATAAGACATCTAGACAAACAAACATGAATACATTCACCACATTCTCCCCCACCAAAAGATAAGCAATCGTAGCCATACATATACATCTTTCACACACCACGTCTATTTCTATACCGGAAGACTGCCGGACTAATTAACTTAAATAATAAAGTCAAGACTTAGATCATCTTAGACCGCTTCTGAGGTTGTAAGGCCTAGTTCGTATGAAGGGTTGATGTTTCTCCAGAGGTTTCTCCTTTGTATGTTTATCCGGAGATCCAGCTGGAGGTGTGAGGTCAATAGCTTATATATATATAGTAGAAAAAACGGGGATTTAAAATGTTGTCGCTATAGGCAAAGTTCTCGTTATTAGCAGTGTCGTTAAACATGATGGTTGTTACGAGTTGGGTATTAAGGAATTATAGGTGTTACGACTGCATTTAAAAATCGAGAGGTTTTTAGGACTTACACGTTCATACCATGCCACATACTAATAACAATCTGAATGGTTTTTATCGAGACCTGCAGGGCCACAAATTTATTTACTTATTATTCCCTAACAATTTCGTCTAGCTCTTACATACTAAAAAGACAACATCAGCAGCATCAAATGAAAATTCAATAATATGTCACTAGAAGTCTCCTCTAGATTCCTAAAAGATTATATCATTCTGTCTCACTCACAATTTAAGTATTACTTATCTATTTCTCAGATTATATCATTCTGTCTCACTCACAATTTAAGTATTACTTATCTATTTCTCAGATATAGTCTGCCTACTATTTAACAAATAATATTCTAATGTCTCAGACGACAATGTTATCTCATTTATTTGTGCCTACCGCTTATAATGGATCAAACTCGTCAATACAAACTGACGTAGTTAAGTTAGATCTAGATCTGCTCTAGGATGGGCTGGCAATCCCCAGCCTCATCCCGACACATCAATTTCAATTTACAAATGTGTATGCCAGACATTCATGCTAGATCTAGTTGCAAGCTAATATACATGGAAGTCTTGCATTCTTCGGTAGCACTCCTACTGGAAAATTAAGGTCAGCTTCACGTTCATTGTTGAATCAACAGGCAGACACTTACACTTGGTCCCTGATCAGAAATCAGGGAACCGTAGATAACAGCAGTGGATAATTCTCACAAATAGCATATGGTCTCATTTCAGTGTCTATAAGGACATAGACATGAATATAACAGTCTTCTGATTCTTCTGGCAGAATCCCGCCGACCGCCTGCACAGATGGATATTTCTGCATGGAGTGATCAAACATAGGAATGGCTGCGCTTATATACTGTGCGGCCGGCTGCAAATTAACATGTCAAAACCCTTCCTAAAGTCTCTAAACCCTCTACGTTTTATGTACGAATTTACTATCTCCCTTTACTCACCCCTTCTCTTCCCCTGTTAGAGTTCATCAAAATCACGGGGTCGAGAACTGCACCGTCACTGCTAACTTATCCATTTATTCTATCTTGCCCCACTTTCTTTCCATCTCTAAGAAAAAGCGTTACAAAAACAAACTGTTCACGAAAACAGTTCAAGGACATTTCCGCTGGTTAAAATCAACGAAACCGTGACAAAGAAACAAGTCGTGACCCAGCACGACAATTACAAGATTAACCCTGACAATGGTCCACTGTATATAATTTAAATTAATTTAAAATCAAACACCCAATTTTTCCCCAGACATCAGTTGCGTTATTGATCTCAGTGATTGCCACATTTTTTATTTTTTTTTAAAGAAGGGGTGAAAGGACTGTGATGCAGATAATCAATAATGCAAAGATGGATACTCTTCATATATATATTTTTTTAAATTTTGGTCATGCTAGTCAAAAACAGGGATGTAGAAGAATCATTGACGGGGACACTGAAATCACAAATATATCGCACTTTCATTGCCTGTGCACATTTGCCAGGCAAATATGCAATGGGGCCAATATCTGATGAACACAGAAATATTGTGTCATTAGTGAGACCACAGAGTTTAGAAATATTTATGGCGAAATGTGTGGCACCATTGGTGTAAAACAGGCCGTTGAGTTTTACAACATTTGTGATGCATTTCCTGAAACTGGTACCTATTATAAGAGTGGAGAAAAAAAATACTTTTACTGTAAAAGTTCTACTTTCCAAGTCCAATTGAAAATGAAACAACATACATACACATTAGTTGAAACTGAGATTTTGTTGATTATTGGCTCTTCTTTAAGTACAAATTCCTTTGTCATTAATACAATGCATAATTGTGTTTTCACTCCAACTAACGAATCTAACTTACAGATTTGACCAGATGGGCCACAATTAATCTAGAGGTTGAGACACATTAAATGAAATAATAGTGCATCCAGCTTATATTCTGGAGAAAAGACTGTGAGGAGGACTGTGGATGTAAGCCTGAAATTCAATGTTTTGATTCTAAAATTGTTCGGATTAGATTGGTTACATTGTATAAAACAGGTTTTAGACAAAGATAGAATTAATTATAGTTAAGACAGACATTCAGCATTACTTCAGATGGAACAGAAACAGTAATATAATGCGAGATATCTTTTCTAATGTGAAGAATTTGTGAAGATTAAGGATGGAAAATCTGTCACAGAATGTTGAGATTACACCACAACTCAATCAACTCAATGTAAGTTAATGTAACTTTTGATTTCCGGCACCGTGGCCGTGAAAACCAGTTTCCACAAACACGTTGACACAGGCCTGTTCAACAACGTCACTCTTCGCAGCCATCGAGGGGTAGGGTAGAGGTGCCAAAAATGATGCAATGGATAGGCTGCAGAGCCTTCCTCTTACGTGTCTGTCCTGACCAAGCGAGAAACATGCCGCGGAGGGTGGCAATGGTACGGGTCGGGGTCCTTGCACGCAGCGTGATTCTGCGCCAGTGACCAATGATAATATATTATCAGCCAACAATTAAGTACGCGAGACGGTGCTCGCATTTTTAATTTATGGCCAGTGAATTAATCGATTGCTGACGTAACCACACCATGTAGATCTACAGCCAAGACACGGTATGCCGTGGAACATAAATTACACACACTTGAGCCGTGTGGTGTGCCCAAAGAGGAGTATACTATACTGTGCCCACCTTGCTCACACAGAGCCATTTTAGTAGGCCTACGCGCTTGTGTAATGCTCGCTAAGCATCACATGACTGTATTCAAAAGTAAAAAGTTATGGTAAGGCCCTGTAGGAACAAACTTACAAATGTCATGATTCAGATGTTGTTAAAACTCACGCAGAGAGTGAGTTGTTGTTGTTTACCAGGGCCATGAGGGGTTGGCTGGTGGCCTTGAGCGGTCCTCGCCAAATTGTAGTTGGTGAGTGGATGGGTGTAGAGTTGGACTGCTGGAGTCGCGCTTGTCGGCTTTGGTGTTCGGGATTGGTGGGTAGTGGAGTGGGGGTGAGGCGGGGTGGGGACGGTTGACATTGTTAAGTGTGACTGGACAGGTTTTTGCACGTTGGCTGGCTGGTGGAGTGGTGCAGACGTGTTGCTACAATTGGAGTGGTGGGAGGTTTCGACCTGTGGGATGGCTGGGCTGGTTGGGCCGGCGGACTGGCACGCTGGGTGGTTGGATAGTGCATGGCATCGTGTGGCGTTCGGGTTTGGTGAATACAGACGAGAGAAGCATCGTTTCGTGAAGTATCTCCGGTTGGCCAGTGCCTGAACTGTGTGGTCTGAGGACAAGAAGTCCTTGCTAACGGACTGACTGAGCTCTGGAAAGAGGGGTCTGAGTGGGCTGACCTTTGAAGGCCCACGCTGCGCTGTTTTGATGTTCGCGCCTCCCGGTGGGCGTGGGCAATGGTAATGTATCTTGTTTGTTCAAGTATGGTGGAGATCGGAGGTGGAGAGAGAGCTACAGCCTCATGGGAAGACTGAGGAAACCCCAGCTGGCACTCGACCACGAGTGTCCTGTATGATAGATCTATTGCCATGGTATGATTGGAATGATGTGGCACATTGTTGATGAATTGAATGGTGATTGTGCATAAAATATAGTCTTTTGGCAACTGCTTAAATTACCTGCGGGCCGAGGAGTGCTTCTGTGGGCTTTGAGCGTACTGGGCTCTCCTGGCATTTGGGCCCATGTGATTTGTGGAGAGTTTGCCTGGCGGCTGGCCAGTGGCGACTCGGCTGTCACTTTGGATTGATGTCCGGTTTCGTATGGTATACCTATTTGCTGTTGATTGCAGTACCTCCATAGCTGCATGAATGTCGTTGGTTAAGTTATTGGTTGGAGTTTTTGGTTTGAATATATGCCTCTGTTGTCTTTTGTTTTGTTATTGATGTTTATGTGGGCTATGGCCTGACCAGCCTGGCATATATACGCTCTAGTTGTTTGGTGCTTTTCTTGTGTGGTTGTGTCCGGGTGTGAGTTGGCTGCCTCTCGTGTAGTCGTAACATCCCCAGGACTCTAGCTCTGCTCGTGACATCTGAAGGGGACCCCACTGACATCTGAAGAGGACCCGTCACCTTCTGACATCTAGAGAACACTACTATCATCGGAAGAGGACCCCGTCCACAGCTGCAGGTCTACCACTCTAAGACTCCACTGTTATTTATGCAATTTTTGTAGTTTATAGTTTTGTATACTGCTGATTTTTTTTTTGTTTCTCCCCCACATGTCTGGCATGTCCTCTCGTCATTGATCCTGGGACCACTACGAGGGACTGACAGCTAGCATCAGGAAAAGACAAGACCAGCGCTGTGGACCAAAGGAAAGAGCCAGTCCATTTTGCCCAGTTAAGTGAACCATCTGTATTTGTCTTCGTTTGAGGGGTTCGTCGTTCCAGCTCCCCTACTTTTGACAGGCATTATTTTTTCTTTTGTGTTAGATTAGATAGGCGGGAGGTTGGAAGGGATCGAGACTTAGCATACCTCTTTTTGCCAGACTAGCAGATCTAGATGGCGTTTAAAACGGATAGGAGATACGCTTTGCCTTGAATAGTTCTGTAGGGACCTGTTATTCGTATAGATTGTTAGCGTTTTATCTTCCTCGTACTTTTAGGAAGACGTCTCTCTTGTGCTTTTCTTACCTTTCTGTACATAGTTTCAGGTTAGCCGGGTCTGTTGTCGTTCGTGATTTCTGTTAGTCTAGCGTCTTATTGTAATTTATCGTTCGTTCTGTTACTCTAGCGTCTTGTTTGTAATGTATTACCTTTTTATATATTCATTATATCGTATTTCTCTTTCTTGGTTACACTTATTTTTTTTTTTTGATTACATACTTCCATTGACTCACGTGTTTTGACACGTTGAGCGGTTTTTAGAGGTAACTTGGCTTGGTGAGAGGGAAAAGTTTTTAAGAATTAACCCTCCTGTGCTGTAGAGTGACAACACTGTTTAAGTGACAACTATTATTGAATTGTTGGAATCCGTGCAGTGAGTACACTGCCAGTTCTTGCTAATTATTAATTTATACCGATCTCGTCTTTAAATTGACGGGCTCCCGAGAGGACAGTATTAGACTGTTTAGAGAGGTGACCTTTCTTTTGTGTAGTGATGAATAGTGAGTATTGGTTTTATTGTCGGCTGGTGCCGCCGCCCGAAGGAGCAATAAATTGTCTCAGGGGAAGAGTCTGTATCAGTGTCGAGGTGATATCAATATAAGAGCTATGTAAATTATATATATTGAGGATACTTTTTTTAGTCGTCTGCATATGACGTCGACCCGAGGAGAGCAATAATGAGATTGCCTCGTGGGATGGATGATATTGGTATTTTTCGATTATTTGAGAGATGTTTGGCAGTGGTAACGTAGTACACTGCGTATTCGTGTTTTGAGAGATATTTTGGAGTGGTAACAGAGGACACTGCGTGTTCGCGTTTTGAGATATTTTGCAGTGGTAACAGAGGACACTGCGTGGTCGCGTTTTGAGATATTTTGCAGTGGTATCAGAGGACACTGCGTGTTCGCGTTTTGAGATATTTTGCAGTGGTAACAGAGGACACTGCGTGGTCGCGTTTTAAGAAGTTTTGGAGAAGTATGGAGTTGTTTTTTTATACAACCGATTATGACTATGGTTTTCCGCGTTTCGTGGACCATCTAAAGTAATACCAGATGTGATTATATACCGAGATGACTGTGACACTTGACGTGTGCATGGCTTGCGTACGGAAACGGCGCATTAAATTAACTGCTATCGCTTCGTGTCATCTCATCTATACCGGATTGGATATTGAAAAGATTTAAGTGTAATGTTATTTGAGATCTAGATTATTGTTGAATGCAAGAAGCGCTATATAATTCTTAACTCAAGACGAGGGCTACGCGGATTTTAAACGAGAACATCAGATTAATTTATCTTAAGGACGCTTCTGTTAGTGTTAATTAAGCTTAACTATGCCGAAATTTGTAGTTGTGATAGACCCGGAAATTTTGTTCTCCTATTTAGGTCTGTCATATGTACTGGCGTTGGATAGGATTAGCACCTCATTCAGAGACCGAGGGATGGTTTCACATATTGTTCACCCATTGTGAACACTTTTCACCTACCCCTGTGCTTTCCTTTGTTCCAACAGCTATTTTACTGACGTCGACCCGTATTTTGGCCACACCAGACGTTGTTGCCCAGGGTCGAGGACGAGAGATCATGGCAGACCAGGAGTCCAGATCCACTAATGCCATCGATGCTACTATAGTTATCTTTTCTTGAGTATTATTCATTGTATGTATGCATTCCTGATAACATTCGCACAGGATCAATGTTGTACTCTAAAATTTTCGAGTTATGATTGTTAATGTCTACGTATTTAGAGGTAAGATTTAATCCTCAGAGAGATATATACTTTTGGACGGAACCTTAAGATTTTCATGAAGTTTTGTCCATCAAGGATACCCGTCCTGTAGGGTTTTTTCAACTTTTGTAGTAGTCTTAGTTATTACCTAATTAAGTTCACCTTCGAGCAATTTCTCGACTCATGCTTTCCCCTTACGATAATCATTTATATCGTTAAAATTGCAAATTTTAACTGGGGTGGGGGATGTGTCATGATTCAGATGTTGTTAAAACTCACGCAGAGAGTGAGTTGTTGTTGTTTACCAGGGCCATGAGGGGTTGGCTGGTGGCCTTGAGCGGTCCTCGCCAAATTGTAGTTGGTGAGTGGATGGGTGTAGAGTTGGACTGCTGGAGTCGCGCTTGTCGGCTTTGGTGTTCGTGATTGGTGGGTAGTGGAGTGGGGGTGAGGCGGGGTGGGGACGGTTGACATTGTTAAGTGTGACTGGACAGGTTTTTGCACGTTGGCTGGCTGGTGGAGTGGTGCAGACGTGTTGCTACAATTGGAGTGGTGGGAGGTTTCGACCTGTGGGATGGCTGGGCTGGTTGGGCCGGCGGACTGGCACGCTGGGTGGTTGGATAGTGTATGGCATCGTGTGGCGTTCGGGTTTGGTGAATACAGACGAGAGAAGCATCGTTTCGTGAAGTATCTCCGGTTGGCCAGCGCCTGAACTGTGTGGTCTGAGGACAAGAAGTCCTTGCTAACGGACTGACTGAGCTCTGGAAAGACGGGTCTGAGTGGGCTGACCTTTGAAGGCCCGCGCTGCGCTGTTTTGATGTTCGCGCCTCCCGGTGGGCGTGGGCAATGGTAATGTATCTTGTTTGTTCAAGTATGGTGGAGATCGGAGGTGGAGAGAGAGCTACAGCCTCATGGGAAGACTGAGGAAACCCCAGCTGGCACTCGACCACGAGTGTCCTGTATGATAGATCTATTGCCATGGTATGATTGGAATGATGTGGCACATTGTTGATGAATTGAATGGTGATTGTGCATAAAATATAGTCTTTTGGCAACTGCTTAAATTACCTGCGGGCCGAGGAGTGCTTCTGTGGGCTTTGAGCGTACTGGGCTCTCCTGGCATTTGGGCCCATGTGATTTGTGGAGAGTTTGCCTGGCGGCTGGCCAGTGGCGACTCGGCTGTCACTTTGGATTGATGTCCGGTTTCGTATGGTATACCTATTTGCTGTTGATTGCAGTACCTCCATAGCTGCATGAATGTCGTTGGTTAAGTTATTGGTTGGAGTTTTTGGTTTGAATATATGCCTCTGTTGTCTTTTGTTTTGTTATTGATGTTTATGTGGGCTATGGCCTGACCGGCCTGGCATATATACGCTCTAGTTGTTTGGTGCTTTTCTTGTGTGGTTGTGTCCGGGTGTGAGTTGGCTGCCTCTCGTGCAGTCGTAACATCCCCAGGACTCTAGCTCTGCTCGTGACAACAAAGACCTCACTTTTTCACGAGGTTCTTATCTTAGCACTTCAGTACTGCAATATGTCGCTGCAGTGTTTACAAATTACACATTCACCAGTCTATACTCGATGGGGAGGGGGTACGAGTACGGCATTGTTACACTGCGTAATAATAGTAATTCCACGCCACTGATAGCAAGGCGGGAAAACGCAATACGCCTACAGTCTTGCATTTGACATCGTACACGGGTACAGTGCACACCACTTATATCGACATCGCTTATATAGACATTTCTCTTTTATCGACATGATTTACAAAGTCCGGATTTCTTTCCTCTTTATTTGTTAGTAAATAGATTCTTCTATATCGACATCCTCTCCTTGTGACTTCTCTTATATCGACATGTCCACCAAACTTGCTAAGCGGCACAGCCCTAGTTTTGTGCACAAGAAATCGCTTCGTCCCTCCCCGCTCGCTCGAATCTATTATAAGAGGCGAGCCGCGTGCCTTTTGTGTGTCAAAGTCAAACGCTGGGTGCTCAGGTAAGCAGAGGAGTGGTCGGCACAATAGACTTACGAAACCATATGTAACCCGGTGGCGCCGCTGAAACTGAAAGGGAAACAAAGAGGCCTGTGTCTAGTTTGGACTGCGGTCAGCGGGGGGAAGGGAAGGCGTTGTGTGTGTGTGATACTGACGCGTTTACGCATCCAACCACGCGCTGTCTAGATCTAGTCTGACTTGTGCAGCGAACTGGTCTTGTGTTTCATACGACCGCCAGGAATCACTTGTATCAGTAATAGCCTAATCCCTGCCGTGTGTATTCTCACAAGATCTACCGAATCACTGAATTCCTTATTAAAGTTAAACTTCGGCTGCAACTTCACGACGATGTCGGAACAAAAGAAAACACGCAAGACACTCAGCATTGAAACTAAGCTGCAACCTATTGCTGAGATAGACAAGAAACAGAGCACGAAGAAAGAGATAGCCGCGAAATATGGGTTTCCGCAAAGCTTGACGGGCAGGGCTAAACAAAACTGACAATTGTAAACGCCCAAACGGTCCTTTTAAGGGCCAAACAACCATAATGTGAGAGGATGAACGACTTTCTATTTTTAATGTGCTTTCATGGTAACTCTGGTGCGTGAGTGAGGGACGGCCACTCATAGTAGTTTATGGACACTTGGCCGAGTACCATTAATTGGATTATTTCCCTTGTAATACTAGCGCGGGACCCGTTATTCACATCACGGTGAAAAGCGCGCATTTTGATTGGTCAGTTGGAAATGTTGACCCCCGGGCTTCCAACTCTTATATCATGGCTTTAAGTTTCTTACAACTCGCTCCTTCGTTGTTATCCACCGACAGAAAGACGGGAACCCGAATTCATTTTTGAGAGTAGACAATACCCTATCGGTACAAAATAGGTACTCATGATAACGTTTGTTATCAATGGAGATACGTCGTATTAATGGACGAAAGTATCCCGCCCAAAATTGTCGAATGTTGTTAGTCCTGACACTTTGAAAATTTATATTAAAACTATTACTGGGTTTCTGGTAAAAGTAGTCAGTTAGAATTTTAGCAGCAAGTTTCCAATTTATAATGGTACCAATTTTGTTGTACTTTGATGCACATATCCTATTGAAATAATTAATAAGAGGATCTCGGATTTAAAGTAAACCACGAGTTAGACGCATGTTATCCCCGATAAATCCAACCTGGGTCAAATTTATTCAATTATTGCTGGAGGGGACGTTAGAGTAATTTCTGCAGTTTACTGGGATACCTAATTGACTTTTGTGTGCACCCTTTTAACCGTACTGTAAATTCGATTGTGTTAGGAC
Organism: Onchidella celtica; assembly: GCA_963931925.1. Classification (NCBI taxonomy): domain Eukaryota; kingdom Metazoa; phylum Mollusca; class Gastropoda; order Systellommatophora; family Onchidiidae; genus Onchidella; species Onchidella celtica. Next base: position 12,169,556 of record OZ007584.1, on the reverse strand, counting down.
CCTAACCGGTTATGTTGTTCGGCTGGACTCCATGTCCGAGCCTTTCACTTGTGCAACACGGGCTACGTACTAGCTCTCCCGGACGTCCGCGCGGGCTCATAAATAAGATGCGAGTTCGAGTGGTCAGCACACTCCATCATAGACGCAGAGACAAGAGCCGACAGCACAGTGAACCCAGCCCAGCAACCCGGGCCCGTAGCAGCTCAGAGGCTTGCCGACGCTTGCCATCGCCACCCCGCCCCATAAGGCATGTAGCGGTAGCACAGGACCCGGAGAAACTTTGGGTAAGTTGGAGACTATTATATTAGAAGTGACTTTAATTTGCGCACCCCCCCCCCCTTTTCTTGGATGCCACGTAGAGAATGCTGATCTACAGAGACCATTATGAGTCCGGCTCAACGGTAATTGCCATTGTCATTAGACGTGTAGGATGCGCGATGCAGTACAGTGTCTTGATATTATGACTTTATTGTCAAAGTTGACGTTTGCGGTGCTAGATGATAATGATGGCTCGCTAACCAAGCTATCAAGATTTGCTTGTGTGCCTATATATAGTGTATGTGTAGCATTGCCTTGTTGTGGTGGGCAGTGAGGATTTCCTGACATGTTAATGTGGATGGCTTATGTTACAGCGAGCGGCACTATACGCTTGATTGTATTACGGGTATTTGTGTACCTTGCCAGTACCACTATGCTATAGAGAGCAGTGTGATTGTGATTGCGTGTTTAGTGTTCAAGATGTGTAATCAATTACATGTATTGGAGATGTATAATATTAGTTGGGCCTCACATGGGTGAGCCCCAGGATTGTTCTGTGTGCGGCGGTGGATGAACAATGTTTCAGTGAGTCTACACATGTTGCAATGAGTCTCGCCGACATATATATATATCATGTGCATGTATTATGGTTATCCAGATGTATTATGCTTCTATGAGTTTCGTAAGTGTGTGAAGGACAGTTTCATTTTAAGGAATGTACACATTACTTTATGTATCTAGTGGTGTGTCATACACATGTTAGCCTGGCGGCATAGCTCCGCGGCTAAGGTCAAAGGGCATGACCCTTGAGTATCGATTGGGAAGGGAAGTAACCAATACAATAGCCCTGGGGCGGGTTAGTACTAATAATGGGAGTGGGCCTATGAGGATGGCCTGCATTGGGATGCAGCGTCTGTGTTATGGACGGTCAGTGGGCCATGTTGGCCACTGCGTTATTAAATGGAATGGCCACTCTGGATGTGTTGTACACCGGCTCAGTGGAGCGAAACTATTGTGTTCTTGCCCCTTCATTTGTTATGTCCTTCATACTTTGATTAGTACATTAATTAGTTTATGTTGCCAGTGTACTAGGAAACTCCTTGTGTATATGATATAGCCACTTGTAGTTGTTATTCATTAACCTTAGCGCTATTTTATTCCATGCATACATATCCAGTTGGTTATTGCTTAAATTCTATATTATATTGTGGTTGTTTGATTTAATACTTAATACTATTACTAGGTATGTCCACCATTGATTGCCTGATTAATGTTGTCATTATATCCTAATCATATTTTCGTCTTTTTCTCTTGTTCCAGCTTATGGCTGGTTGGGCTTCTTTTCTGGGTTTCTCTTCTTTTTCTGGGTTTCTTTTTTTTGGGCTTTTGTTTGGTAGTGATACCTTTGTTAGGCTTTTTGAATAAATAAGATTGCCAGCAGAACCAGAAAATGTTGGATGAACTACGAGTGGCTAATGTGGTTACTGCGTGGGTTCAATAGTAACTCCCTTAAGGATACACAGGGTTAACAAACACAGGGTTCTGCTGGCAATCTTATTTATTCAAAAAGCCTAACAACGGTATCACTACCAAACAAAAAAAAGCCCAACCAGCCATAAGCTGGAACAAGAGAAAAAGACGAAAATATGATTAGGATATAATGACAACATTAATCAGGCAATCAATGGTGGACATACATAGTAATAGTATTAAGTATTAAATCAAACAACCACAATATAATATAGAATTTAAGCAATAACCAACTGGATATGTATGCATGGAATAAAATAGCGCTAAGGTTAATGAATAACAACTACAAGTGGCTATATCATATACACAAGGAGTTTCCTAGTACACTGGCAACATAAACTAATTAATGTACTAATCAAAGTATGAAGGACATAACAAATGAAGGGGCAAGAACACAATAGTTTCGCTCCACTGAGCCGGTGTACAACACATCCAGAGTGGCCATTCCATTTAATAACGCAGTGGCCAACATGGCCCACTGACCGTCCATAACACAGACGCTGCATCCCAATGCAGGCCATCCTCATAGGCCCACTCCCATTATTAGTACTAACCCGCCCCAGGGCTATTGTATTGGTTACTTCCCTTCCCAATCGATACTCAAGGGTCATGCCCTTTGACCTTAGCCGCGGAGCTATGCCGCCAGGCTAACATGTGTATGACACACCACTAGATACATAAAGTAATGTGTACATTCCTTAAAATGAAACTGTCCTTCACACACTTACGAAACTCATAGAAGCATAATACATCTGGATAACCATAATACATGCACATGATATATATATATGTCGGCGAGACTCATTGCAACATGTGTAGACTCACTGAAACATTGTTCATCCACCGCCGCACACAGAACAATCCTGGGGCTCACCCATGTGAGGCCCAACTAATATTATACATCTCCAATACATGTAATTGATTACACATCTTGAACACTAAACACGCAATCACAATCACACTGCTCTCTATAGCATAGTGGTACTGGCAAGGTACACAAATACCCGTAATACAATCAAGCGTATAGTGCCGCTCGCTGTAACATAAGCCATCCACATTAACATGTCAGGAAATCCTCACTGCCCACCACAACAAGGCAATGCTACACATACACTATATATAGGCACACAAGCAAATCTTGATAGCTTGGTTAGCGAGCCATCATTATCATCTAGCACCGCAAACGTCAACTTTGACAATAAAGTCATAATATCAAGACACTGTACTGCATCGCGCATCCTACACGTCTAATGACAATGGCAATTACCGTTGAGCCGGACTCATAATGGTCTCTGTAGATCAGCATTCTCTACGTGGCATCCAAGAAAAGGGGGGGGGGGTGCGCAAATTAAAGTCACTTCTAATATAATAGTCTCCAACTTACCCAAAGTTTCTCCGGGTCCTGTGCTACCGCTACATGCCTTATGGGGCGGGGTGGCGATGGCAAGCGTCGGCAAGCCTCTGAGCTGCTACGGGCCCGGGTTGCTGGGCTGGGTTCACTGTGCTGTCGGCTCTTGTCTCTGCGTCTATGATGGAGTGTGCTGACCACTCGAACTCGCATCTTATTTATGAGCCCGCGCGGACGTCCGGGAGAGCTAGTACGTAGCCCGTGTTGCACAAGTGAAAGGCTCGGACATGGAGTCCAGCCGAACAACATAACCGGTTAGGGTCCTAACACAATCGAATTTACAGTACGGTTAAAAGGGTGCACACAAAAGTCAATTAGGTATCCCAGTAAACTGCAGAAATTACTCTAACGTCCCCTCCAGCAATAATTGAATAAATTTGACCCAGGTTGGATTTATCGGGGATAACATGCGTCTAACTCGTGGTTTACTTTAAATCCGAGATCCTCTTATTAATTATTTCAATAGGATATGTGCATCAAAGTACAACAAAATTGGTACCATTATAAATTGGAAACTTGCTGCTAAAATTCTAACTGACTACTTTTACCAGAAACCCAGTAATAGTTTTAATATAAATTTTCAAAGTGTCAGGACTAACAACATTCGACAATTTTGGGCGGGATACTTTCGTCCATTAATACGACGTATCTCCATTGATAACAAACGTTATCATGAGTACCTATTTTGTACCGATAGGGTATTGTCTACTCTCAAAAATGAATTCGGGTTCCCGTCTTTCTGTCGGTGGATAACAACGAAGGAGCGAGTTGTAAGAAACTTAAAGCCATGATATAAGAGTTGGAAGCCCGGGGGTCAACATTTCCAACTGACCAATCAAAATGCGCGCTTTTCACCGTGATGTGAATAACGGGTCCCGCGCTAGTATTACAAGGGAAATAATCCAATTAATGGTACTCGGCCAAGTGTCCATAAACTACTATGAGTGGCCGTCCCTCACTCACGCACCAGAGTTACCATGAAAGCACATTAAAAATAGAAAGTCGTTCATCCTCTCACATTCTCCCCTGCTAAGTCACGTAGTCCCTTACGTGACACATACATCAATTCAAAGGTTTACAAAAGACCACTGAAGGTACAATCAAACTCTAAGGGGCTATGATACCATCACTTAGAGTAGAACAATTGCAAATTACACACGGTGAACCGAAGTACAACAATGGTCCATCCTCTTTATAACTACTAACAGGTGGCGTGAACCGGCTAAGTTACTACTGGCATCCTGAAGATGTACACAACAGTCTCAGCTCTGGCTGTAGTAAGTTACATCATATGGACAAAACAACAGGTCCCAGACCTGCAACGGTGGTCCCAGACCACTATCAGGGTTAACGTAGGATCGAACGGTACAAAAAAATACAATATGCTATAAGGGCACTAGGGCAATGAAAAAGGTAAGGTCAACATAGGCATTAAAAGTAATCGTAACTAAGCTGTGGAGAAAGCTAACATGGGCATACTCTCTAACTTAAAATCTTGAGGCGGAGCTCCCTTGGATTCGGTGGTCTATCATCTGGCCTGATGGAAACTCGGGGGGGGGGGGTCTTGATGGGTGCGCTCCCCTGCTCTTTCTGCACTCACAGTCAATGTCTAATGTTAATCAATAATAAGAGTCAGAGGTCCAATCTCTGGGGTTGTCTGTGTGGGCGGCTGGACCTCCGCACAGGAGGTAGGCGCTGGGAAGTTGTCATCCCAGGTTGAGGGTCCGGTCGGGCTGCAGGTGGCTGGCAAGGGTGGTGAGCCGGGAAGTACCAGACATCGGTCGACGCAGGCAGTGGAGGCGGGTGCTGTGGACGTGTGTTGACCACTGGGGGGTGAAATAACCGCAAGAGGTCTCCGTTGACCGCAGTGGCATCTCCATCTGGGTTTCTGATGGTAAAGTAACCACCATGAGGCGGGGGAACAGACAGGACGGTGTGCACAGGACCGGGGTACGGGTCCTGGATCTTGTGTCGACCAGGATAGTGGTGCTCGACAAGGACATGGTCGCCCGGCTGAAGATGGGCGGCGTTGTGGGGGGTTGTCCTTCGTGCGTCCTGCAGAAGGTGCGTGGACTCCACCTTCCTGGCTACCTTCGCCCTCAGTTCGTTAAGCCGTTGTATATGCCGCTGGACGTAGTCGCCTACCGAAGTGGAGGCTGGTGTCTCGTCGCCCAGATAGACATCCAATGGCAGACGTGGTTTCCTGCCAAACAAGAGCTCGTAAGGGGACACTCCAGTGGAAGAATGGGGGGTGGCATTGTAACAGAAAGTTAATTCCGGCAGGTATTCTCGCCATCTTAACCTCTGTTCTGGGAGTAAGGTGGTCAGCAGACTGAACATAGTGCGGTTGAACCGTTCGCACTGGCCGTTGCCTTGTGGATGATAAGCGGTGGTGCGGGACTTGGTGATGCCATAGTGGCTGCAGAGCTGGCGTACCACTTCAGCCTCGAACTGCCGTCCCTGGTCGGAATGTAGCCTCTCTGGAACCCCATAGTGGACAATCCACGAGTGAATGAGGTGGCGAACAACTGTCGCTGCTGTCTGGTCCTTGGTTGGCACTGCTACTGTCCACTTGGTGAAAACATCTGTCATGACCAGTATGTTCTCGTAGCCATCAGTAGTGGGCTCAATTTTTGCGAAGTCCATGGCCACAATTTGCAAGGGGTGAGTGGCCACAAGATGACCAGTGGGTTTGGCGACACGGACAGGGGGATGCTTAGACCGCTGGCACCGCTCACACTGTTGGCAATACTGTTGAACCATACTGGTTTGGTCTGGCCAATAGGTCCGTTGTCGTATATGGGCGAGTGTTCGCTCGGGGCCTTGATGTCCGGTGCCGTCGTGTGCAAACCTAATAGCAGTTTCACGATATTTGGATGGTAAAACTACCTGTTTTAGTTCTCCGTGGACTGGGTCGAGAATCTTCCGCACTAGTATGCTGTCGTGGATGGAAAGCTTGTGCCACTGTTTCAGTATGGCGAGGGTGTCACTAGTTAGGTCTTTGCGCTCTATGGCTGTGGGTTTTTGTTGCGCCCTTACTGCTCGGTAGACAACTTGGATGGCTGGATCATCTTCTTGGGCAGCTGCTAGGTCTTCGTTATTGAGGGAGGGAATAAGGGCTTTGGCAGGAGACAGGTGCAGATGGTTCACAAACACCTCCTCTCCAACCGTGGTGGCAACTTCCAATGGGAGGTGTGTGGTAGACTGCAGGCAGGCGGAAGCAATAGTTACCAATTCATCAGCGTCCTCGTCGGGTGGTGCCGGAAGGGGGTGTCGGGACAGAGCATCAGCATTCGCATTTTCCTTCCCCGAGCGGTACTTGATATCAAAGTTGAACATTGCGAGTTCAGCTATCCAGCGTTGTTCCACTGCACTGCGTTTGGAAGACAGAATATGACTTAGGGGGTTGTTATCGGTGTATACGGTGAAGCAGTTGCCCAGCAAATATCCCCGGTATTTCTCGGTTATGGCCCACTTCATTGCTAGTAGTTCCAGCTTGTATGAACTGTATCCACGCATCTTCCTCTCGTTGGGCCTCAATCCTCTGCTTGCGTAAGAGATTACACGTCGTCGTCCGTCCTTCTCCTGGCTGAGGACAGCACCTAGACCTTCATGGCTAGCATCTACTTCCAAGACGAAAGGCTTGTCGAAATCAGGGTAGGCCAACATTACTGCGTCGCTGTAGAGGGCATCTCGCAGTTCCAGGAAGGCTTGTCGGCATTCAGTCGTCCATAGCTCACCCAGTTTTTGGTGCTTCTTGTAGCTGCCTTGGTTCTGCTGGTTTGCCTTGCTGATGACTTCATGGAGGGGGCGGGCCATTCTGGCGAAATGCTTTATGAAACGACGGTAATAGCCCACCATCCCCAGAAAAGTCCTTAGGTCTCTCATGGTCTTCGGCATAGGATATTCCGTTATGGCGCGGACCTTGTCTTCATCAGTAGAGATCCCCTCATTCGAGATAGTGTGTCCTAGGAAGGGTACTGAAGAGCGGGCAAATGAGCACTTGTTGGGATTTAACCTGACGCCAATGGTGCGAAGTCGAGTGAAGACAGACTCCAGTCTCTCCAGATGTTCGGTAAGGGTTGGCGAAAAGACTAACAGGTCGTCCAGGTAGACCAGCAGTATCTTGAATATGAAGTCACTCATTGTGGACTGCATCAATCGCTGGAAGGTGGCCGGGGCGTTGCACAGACCAAAGGGCATCCTATTGTATTCGTACAGGCCAAAGGGGCAGATGAAAGCAGTCTTCTCTCGAGATTCTTCCGACATAGCAACTTGATGGTAACCACTGGCGAGGTCTAGGGTTGAGAAGAATTTTGAGCCACCTAGTATGTCTAAACACTCGTCAATCCTGGGAAGTGGGAATGCGTCCTTCCTGGTTATGTTGTTCAGCTGGCGGTAGTCGACACAGAGTCTCAGCTCGCCTGACTTCTTGCGGCAAACAACAATGGGTGAGGCATAGGGGCTACTACTTGGTTGGATCACGCCACGACGCAAGAGGTCCTCAATATGTTCTTGCACTTCCTTCAACTGAGATGGCGGGATCCTTCGGTATGGTTGGGAGACTGGCGTGTCATCCGTCACTACTATATTATGTTGCACTCTATCCGTATATCCCAGTTCAGCGTCCGTCCAGGCAAAGACATCTTGGTGTGTGACCAGTAAGTCCCTTAGCGTGGTTTGCTCGTGGTTGTTTAGGGTTGGGATTGAAACCATCTCGGTAAGCTTTTGTAGAGCCTCAGGTGTGGGGCCTTGTCTTGGTGGGTGATTAACGGGGGACCTCGGCGACTCGCAGTTGACGTGGTTGACATGTACAGCAGGACTGGCAGGGTATATCTTTCCCAGAGGGGCACGGGCTGGCAAAACAACATCTTCATCCGTCTCATTCATGACTAGAACCTTCAGCTTCCCATCTATTGGAGTCACATAGGTTGTCAGAACAGCCAAGCCTCGGCGTGGACCATCTACTATCGCTTCTAAAATTACCGCCTCTTGGTTTCGGGTATTGCCTCCTGTTGCTACTACTGTCTTGACGGTGCGAGCTGGTATCACCGTGGGTTGCTTGGGGGCTCTAGCGTAGGGGTGCTGCTGTTGTGAAAAGTTTGGTGGGGGCAAGGTTACATCCAGATGGTTTAGGACGTTCATCCCTATCAGGCACGAATTCAGGGCAGGACCATCTCCGCTCAGGACGAAGACTATTCGATCTTGGGCTGTCAGTCCATCCACTGTCACATCAGCAACCATGTACCCCTCATATGGAATGCTGAGTCCATTCGCCGCGGTCAGGTTGTAGTGTTGAGTGGGCCTCTGCAATTTTCCCTTGAAGTGCCGCTGGTAGATCGCCGAGGTGACAGTGGTGACTTGTGATCCGGTATCGATGGTCCCAGTGACTGGTATTCCATTCAACCGTACCGTCCTGACAGGGAGCTCCCCAACCGCTCGTCGTGTGAATGAGTCCTCACTTGACCCATCTGTAGCCGGACTCTGGTCTACAGGGGTCGCCCTTCCCCCTGTGGCTTGCGTTGATAGCGGCGGCAGTCCTTTGCGAAGTGTCCCTGTCGTCCACACTGGAAACAGGCTCCTGGTCCCCTCTCAGTTCGTTGCCCCCTCGTCCTTCTTCTCCGGTGGCTGAGTGGCTCCTCCTCAGCCAACCGAGACAGGAGAGCTTCCATTTTCTCCAGCCTGCCGTTGAGATCAGCGATGGCCCGGTCGCTGGTGTTAGCAGTGGCGGCGGCGGAGTGTTGGGGTGGCCTGTTGTCAGCCCTGGTCGCAATGGCTTGGACGTGGCTGTCGGAGTGTCCCCTGTCGTCATACCAGCGGATGGCAGTGTTCCGGATGTCCAGGAAGGTGGCATCTGGATGCTGGAACCTGTATTCACGGAGCTGGGCCGTGAGCGATTCGCTTGAGAGGGCCCCCATGAAGATGTCCCTCAGGATGCTCTCTTCATATATGGGCTCCCTCAGGGCAGACTGGCGCTTGGTAAGGGCGTCGAACATATCCCTCAGCCGATGGGAGAAACCCCTCACCGTCTCCCCTGGTCGTTGGCGGCACTGGCTCAGGGCTATGAACAGGTCGCTGGGTGACCGGTGTTCTCCGAAAGCCTCCAGTATACACTGGAGAGCTCTCTCAGGATCTCGCTGCACCTCCCGGGGGTGGCACTTGAGTTCCGCCCTCACCTCGGGGCCGACGCTGTTTAGAAGGGTGGTGAGGCGGCGGTCCTCGGAGAGTTCTGGCCTGCTGGACCAACAGGCCCGGAGCTGTCCCTCAAACCTCTCTGCACCTCCTCTCCCCATGTCGCCGTAGAATGTGTCGATCCTCGGCTGCTCTGCTGCCATTATAATGTAGGGCTGTGTTGGCATTGGCGGTGGTGCGGGGGGTTGTTCCTCATCTGAACTTCGGCTTCCTGTTGTTCGTGGCATGGTTGGGCTTTCTAGACTTACAAACTAACCCTTCTGTGTATCCCACTTCTTGACACCAGAAAATGTTGGATGAACTACGAGTGGCTAATGTGGTTACTGCGTGGGTTCAATAGTAACTCCCTTAAGGATACACAGGGTTAACAAACACAGGGTTCTGCTGGCAATCTTATTTATTCAAAAAGCCTAACAACGGTATCACTACCAAACAAAAAAAAGCCCAACCAGCCATAAGCTGGAACAAGAGAAAAAGACGAAAATATGATTAGGATATAATGACAACATTAATCAGGCAATCAATGGTGGACATACATAGTAATAGTATTAAGTATTAAATCAAACAACCACAATATAATATAGAATTTAAGCAATAACCAACTGGATATGTATGCATGGAATAAAATAGCGCTAAGGTTAATGAATAACAACTACAAGTGGCTATATCATATACACAAGGAGTTTCCTAGTACACTGGCAACATAAACTAATTAATGTACTAATCAAAGTATGAAGGACATAACAAATGAAGGGGCAAGAACACAATAGTTTCGCTCCACTGAGCCGGTGTACAACACATCCAGAGTGGCCATTCCATTTAATAACGCAGTGGCCAACATGGCCCACTGACCGTCCATAACACAGACGCTGCATCCCAATGCAGGCCATCCTCATAGGCCCACTCCCATTATTAGTACTAACCCGCCCCAGGGCTATTGTATTGGTTACTTCCCTTCCCAATCGATACTCAAGGGTCATGCCCTTTGACCTTAGCCGCGGAGCTATGCCGCCAGGCTAACATGTGTATGACACACCACTAGATACATAAAGTAATGTGTACATTCCTTAAAATGAAACTGTCCTTCACACACTTACGAAACTCATAGAAGCATAATACATCTGGATAACCATAATACATGCACATGATATATATATATGTCGGCGAGACTCATTGCAACATGTGTAGACTCACTGAAACATTGTTCATCCACCGCCGCACACAGAACAATCCTGGGGCTCACCCATGTGAGGCCCAACTAATATTATACATCTCCAATACATGTAATTGATTACACATCTTGAACACTAAACACGCAATCACAATCACACTGCTCTCTATAGCATAGTGGTACTGGCAAGGTACACAAATACCCGTAATACAATCAAGCGTATAGTGCCGCTCGCTGTAACATAAGCCATCCACATTAACATGTCAGGAAATCCTCACTGCCCACCACAACAAGGCAATGCTACACATACACTATATATAGGCACACAAGCAAATCTTGATAGCTTGGTTAGCGAGCCATCATTATCATCTAGCACCGCAAACGTCAACTTTGACAATAAAGTCATAATATCAAGACACTGTACTGCATCGCGCATCCTACACGTCTAATGACAATGGCAATTACCGTTGAGCCGGACTCATAATGGTCTCTGTAGATCAGCATTCTCTACGTGGCATCCAAGAAAAGGGGGGGGGGGGTGCGCAAATTAAAGTCACTTCTAATATAATAGTCTCCAACTTACCCAAAGTTTCTCCGGGTCCTGTGCTACCGCTACATGCCTTATGGGGCGGGGTGGCGATGGCAAGCGTCGGCAAGCCTCTGAGCTGCTACGGGCCCGGGTTGCTGGGCTGGGTTCACTGTGCTGTCGGCTCTTGTCTCTGCGTCTATGATGGAGTGTGCTGACCACTCGAACTCGCATCTTATTTATGAGCCCGCGCGGACGTCCGGGAGAGCTAGTACGTAGCCCGTGTTGCACAAGTGAAAGGCTCGGACATGGAGTCCAGCCGAACAACATAACCGGTTAGGGTCCTAACACAATCGAATTTACAGTACGGTTAAAAGGGTGCACACAAAAGTCAATTAGGTATCCCAGTAAACTGCAGAAATTACTCTAACGTCCCCTCCAGCAATAATTGAATAAATTTGACCCAGGTTGGATTTATCGGGGATAACATGCGTCTAACTCGTGGTTTACTTTAAATCCGAGATCCTCTTATTAATTATTTCAATAGGATATGTGCATCAAAGTACAACAAAATTGGTACCATTATAAATTGGAAACTTGCTGCTAAAATTCTAACTGACTACTTTTACCAGAAACCCAGTAATAGTTTTAATATAAATTTTCAAAGTGTCAGGACTAACAACATTCGACAATTTTGGGCGGGATACTTTCGTCCATTAATACGACGTATCTCCATTGATAACAAACGTTATCATGAGTACCTATTTTGTACCGATAGGGTATTGTCTACTCTCAAAAATGAATTCGGGTTCCCGTCTTTCTGTCGGTGGATAACAACGAAGGAGCGAGTTGTAAGAAACTTAAAGCCATGATATAAGAGTTGGAAGCCCGGGGGTCAACATTTCCAACTGACCAATCAAAATGCGCGCTTTTCACCGTGATGTGAATAACGGGTCCCGCGCTAGTATTACAAGGGAAATAATCCAATTAATGGTACTCGGCCAAGTGTCCATAAACTACTATGAGTGGCCGTCCCTCACTCACGCACCAGAGTTACCATGAAAGCACATTAAAAATAGAAAGTCGTTCATCCTCTCACATTCTCCCCTGCTAAGTCACGTAGTCCCTTACGTGACACATACATCAATTCAAAGGTTTACAAAAGACCACTGAAGGTACAATCAAACTCTAAGGGGCTATGATACCATCACTTAGAGTAGAACAATTGCAAATTACACACGGTGAACCGAAGTACAACAATGGTCCATCCTCTTTATAACTACTAACAGGTGGCGTGAACCGGCTAAGTTACTACTGGCATCCTGAAGATGTACACAACAGTCTCAGCTCTGGCTGTAGTAAGTTACATCATATGGACAAAACAACAGGTCCCAGACCTGCAACGGTGGTCCCAGACCACTATCAGGGTTAACGTAGGATCGAACGGTACAAAAAAATACAATATGCTATAAGGGCACTAGGGCAATGAAAAAGGTAAGGTCAACATAGGCATTAAAAGTAATCGTAACTAAGCTGTGGAGAAAGCTAACATGGGCATACTCTCTAACTTAAAATCTTGAGGCGGAGCTCCCTTGGATTCGGTGGTCTATCATCTGGCCTGATGGAAACTCGGGGGGGGGGGTCTTGATGGGTGCGCTCCCCTGCTCTTTCTGCACTCACAGTCAATGTCTAATGTTAATCAATAATAAGAGTCAGAGGTCCAATCTCTGGGGTTGTCTGTGTGGGCGGCTGGACCTCCGCACAGGAGGTAGGCGCTGGGAAGTTGTCATCCCAGGTTGAGGGTCCGGTCGGGCTGCAGGTGGCTGGCAAGGGTGGTGAGCCGGGAAGTACCAGACATCGGTCGACGCAGGCAGTGGAGGCGGGTGCTGTGGACGTGTGTTGACCACTGGGGGGTGAAATAACCGCAAGAGGTCTCCGTTGACCGCAGTGGCATCTCCATCTGGGTTTCTGATGGTAAAGTAACCACCATGAGGCGGGGGAACAGACAGGACGGTGTGCACAGGACCGGGGTACGGGTCCTGGATCTTGTGTCGACCAGGATAGTGGTGCTCGACAAGGACATGGTCGCCCGGCTGAAGATGGGCGGCGTTGTGGGGGGTTGTCCTTCGTGCGTCCTGCAGAAGGTGCGTGGACTCCACCTTCCTGGCTACCTTCGCCCTCAGTTCGTTAAGCCGTTGTATATGCCGCTGGACGTAGTCGCCTACCGAAGTGGAGGCTGGTGTCTCGTCGCCCAGATAGACATCCAATGGCAGACGTGGTTTCCTGCCAAACAAGAGCTCGTAAGGGGACACTCCAGTGGAAGAATGGGGGGTGGCATTGTAACAGAAAGTTAATTCCGGCAGGTATTCTCGCCATCTTAACCTCTGTTCTGGGAGTAAGGTGGTCAGCAGACTGAACATAGTGCGGTTGAACCGTTCGCACTGGCCGTTGCCTTGTGGATGATAAGCGGTGGTGCGGGACTTGGTGATGCCATAGTGGCTGCAGAGCTGGCGTACCACTTCAGCCTCGAACTGCCGTCCCTGGTCGGAATGTAGCCTCTCTGGAACCCCATAGTGGACAATCCACGAGTGAATGAGGTGGCGAACAACTGTCGCTGCTGTCTGGTCCTTGGTTGGCACTGCTACTGTCCACTTGGTGAAAACATCTGTCATGACCAGTATGTTCTCGTAGCCATCAGTAGTGGGCTCAATTTTTGCGAAGTCCATGGCCACAATTTGCAAGGGGTGAGTGGCCACAAGATGACCAGTGGGTTTGGCGACACGGACAGGGGGATGCTTAGACCGCTGGCACCGCTCACACTGTTGGCAATACTGTTGAACCATACTGGTTTGGTCTGGCCAATAGGTCCGTTGTCGTATATGGGCGAGTGTTCGCTCGGGGCCTTGATGTCCGGTGCCGTCGTGTGCAAACCTAATAGCAGTTTCACGATATTTGGATGGTAAAACTACCTGTTTTAGTTCTCCGTGGACTGGGTCGAGAATCTTCCGCACTAGTATGCTGTCGTGGATGGAAAGCTTGTGCCACTGTTTCAGTATGGCGAGGGTGTCACTAGTTAGGTCTTTGCGCTCTATGGCTGTGGGTTTTTGTTGCGCCCTTACTGCTCGGTAGACAACTTGGATGGCTGGATCATCTTCTTGGGCAGCTGCTAGGTCTTCGTTATTGAGGGAGGGAATAAGGGCTTTGGCAGGAGACAGGTGCAGATGGTTCACAAACACCTCCTCTCCAACCGTGGTGGCAACTTCCAATGGGAGGTGTGTGGTAGACTGCAGGCAGGCGGAAGCAATAGTTACCAATTCATCAGCGTCCTCGTCGGGTGGTGCCGGAAGGGGGTGTCGGGACAGAGCATCAGCATTCGCATTTTCCTTCCCCGAGCGGTACTTGATATCAAAGTTGAACATTGCGAGTTCAGCTATCCAGCGTTGTTCCACTGCACTGCGTTTGGAAGACAGAATATGACTTAGGGGGTTGTTATCGGTGTATACGGTGAAGCAGTTGCCCAGCAAATATCCCCGGTATTTCTCGGTTATGGCCCACTTCATTGCTAGTAGTTCCAGCTTGTATGAACTGTATCCACGCATCTTCCTCTCGTTGGGCCTCAATCCTCTGCTTGCGTAAGAGATTACACGTCGTCGTCCGTCCTTCTCCTGGCTGAGGACAGCACCTAGACCTTCATGGCTAGCATCTACTTCCAAGACGAAAGGCTTGTCGAAATCAGGGTAGGCCAACATTACTGCGTCGCTGTAGAGGGCATCTCGCAGTTCCAGGAAGGCTTGTCGGCATTCAGTCGTCCATAGCTCACCCAGTTTTTGGTGCTTCTTGTAGCTGCCTTGGTTCTGCTGGTTTGCCTTGCTGATGACTTCATGGAGGGGGCGGGCCATTCTGGCGAAATGCTTTATGAAACGACGGTAATAGCCCACCATCCCCAGAAAAGTCCTTAGGTCTCTCATGGTCTTCGGCATAGGATATTCCGTTATGGCGCGGACCTTGTCTTCATCAGTAGAGATCCCCTCATTCGAGATAGTGTGTCCTAGGAAGGGTACTGAAGAGCGGGCAAATGAGCACTTGTTGGGATTTAACCTGACGCCAATGGTGCGAAGTCGAGTGAAGACAGACTCCAGTCTCTCCAGATGTTCGGTAAGGGTTGGCGAAAAGACTAACAGGTCGTCCAGGTAGACCAGCAGTATCTTGAATATGAAGTCACTCATTGTGGACTGCATCAATCGCTGGAAGGTGGCCGGGGCGTTGCACAGACCAAAGGGCATCCTATTGTATTCGTACAGGCCAAAGGGGCAGATGAAAGCAGTCTTCTCTCGAGATTCTTCCGACATAGCAACTTGATGGTAACCACTGGCGAGGTCTAGGGTTGAGAAGAATTTTGAGCCACCTAGTATGTCTAAACACTCGTCAATCCTGGGAAGTGGGAATGCGTCCTTCCTGGTTATGTTGTTCAGCTGGCGGTAGTCGACACAGAGTCTCAGCTCGCCTGACTTCTTGCGGCAAACAACAATGGGTGAGGCATAGGGGCTACTACTTGGTTGGATCACGCCACGACGCAAGAGGTCCTCAATATGTTCTTGCACTTCCTTCAACTGAGATGGCGGGATCCTTCGGTATGGTTGGGAGACTGGCGTGTCATCCGTCACTACTATATTATGTTGCACTCTATCCGTATATCCCAGTTCAGCGTCCGTCCAGGCAAAGACATCTTGGTGTGTGACCAGTAAGTCCCTTAGCGTGGTTTGCTCGTGGTTGTTTAGGGTTGGGATTGAAACCATCTCGGTAAGCTTTTGTAGAGCCTCAGGTGTGGGGCCTTGTCTTGGTGGGTGATTAACGGGGGACCTCGGCGACTCGCAGTTGACGTGGTTGACATGTACAGCAGGACTGGCAGGGTATATCTTTCCCAGAGGGGCACGGGCTGGCAAAACAACATCTTCATCCGTCTCATTCATGACTAGAACCTTCAGCTTCCCATCTATTGGAGTCACATAGGTTGTCAGAACAGCCAAGCCTCGGCGTGGACCATCTACTATCGCTTCTAAAATTACCGCCTCTTGGTTTCGGGTATTGCCTCCTGTTGCTACTACTGTCTTGACGGTGCGAGCTGGTATCACCGTGGGTTGCTTGGGGGCTCTAGCGTAGGGGTGCTGCTGTTGTGAAAAGTTTGGTGGGGGCAAGGTTACATCCAGATGGTTTAGGACGTTCATCCCTATCAGGCACGAATTCAGGGCAGGACCATCTCCGCTCAGGACGAAGACTATTCGATCTTGGGCTGTCAGTCCATCCACTGTCACATCAGCAACCATGTACCCCTCATATGGAATGCTGAGTCCATTCGCCGCGGTCAGGTTGTAGTGTTGAGTGGGCCTCTGCAATTTTCCCTTGAAGTGCCGCTGGTAGATCGCCGAGGTGACAGTGGTGACTTGTGATCCGGTATCGATGGTCCCAGTGACTGGTATTCCATTCAACCGTACCGTCCTGACAGGGAGCTCCCCAACCGCTCGTCGTGTGAATGAGTCCTCACTTGACCCATCTGTAGCCGGACTCTGGTCTACAGGGGTCGCCCTTCCCCCTGTGGCTTGCGTTGATAGCGGCGGCAGTCCTTTGCGAAGTGTCCCTGTCGTCCACACTGGAAACAGGCTCCTGGTCCCCTCTCAGTTCGTTGCCCCCTCGTCCTTCTTCTCCGGTGGCTGAGTGGCTCCTCCTCAGCCAACCGAGACAGGAGAGCTTCCATTTTCTCCAGCCTGCCGTTGAGATCAGCGATGGCCCGGTCGCTGGTGTTAGCAGTGGCGGCGGCGGAGTGTTGGGGTGGCCTGTTGTCAGCCCTGGTCGCAATGGCTTGGACGTGGCTGTCGGAGTGTCCCCTGTCGTCATACCAGCGGATGGCAGTGTTCCGGATGTCCAGGAAGGTGGCATCTGGATGCTGGAACCTGTATTCACGGAGCTGGGCCGTGAGCGATTCGCTTGAGAGGGCCCCCATGAAGATGTCCCTCAGGATGCTCTCTTCATATATGGGCTCCCTCAGGGCAGACTGGCGCTTGGTAAGGGCGTCGAACATATCCCTCAGCCGATGGGAGAAACCCCTCACCGTCTCCCCTGGTCGTTGGCGGCACTGGCTCAGGGCTATGAACAGGTCGCTGGGTGACCGGTGTTCTCCGAAAGCCTCCAGTATACACTGGAGAGCTCTCTCAGGATCTCGCTGCACCTCCCGGGGGTGGCACTTGAGTTCCGCCCTCACCTCGGGGCCGACGCTGTTTAGAAGGGTGGTGAGGCGGCGGTCCTCGGAGAGTTCTGGCCTGCTGGACCAACAGGCCCGGAGCTGTCCCTCAAACCTCTCTGCACCTCCTCTCCCCATGTCGCCGTAGAATGTGTCGATCCTCGGCTGCTCTGCTGCCATTATAATGTAGGGCTGTGTTGGCATTGGC
Source organism: Onchidella celtica (assembly GCA_963931925.1). NCBI lineage: Eukaryota > Metazoa > Mollusca > Gastropoda > Systellommatophora > Onchidiidae > Onchidella > Onchidella celtica. The sequence continues at coordinate 12,152,028 of OZ007584.1, read as the reverse complement.
GGTGGTGCGGGGGGTTGTTCCTCATCTGAACTTCGGCTTCCTGTTGTTCGTGGCATGGTTGGGCTTTCTAGACTTACAAACTAACCCTTCTGTGTATCCCACTTCTTGACACCAGAAAATGTTGGATGAACTACGAGTGGCTAATGTGGTTACTGCGTGGGTTCAATAGTAACTCCCTTAAGGATACACAGGGTTAACAAACACAGGGTTCTGCTGGCAATCTTATTTATTCAAAAAGCCTAACAACGGTATCACTACCAAACAAAAAAAAGCCCAACCAGCCATAAGCTGGAACAAGAGAAAAAGACGAAAATATGATTAGGATATAATGACAACATTAATCAGGCAATCAATGGTGGACATACATAGTAATAGTATTAAGTATTAAATCAAACAACCACAATATAATATAGAATTTAAGCAATAACCAACTGGATATGTATGCATGGAATAAAATAGCGCTAAGGTTAATGAATAACAACTACAAGTGGCTATATCATATACACAAGGAGTTTCCTAGTACACTGGCAACATAAACTAATTAATGTACTAATCAAAGTATGAAGGACATAACAAATGAAGGGGCAAGAACACAATAGTTTCGCTCCACTGAGCCGGTGTACAACACATCCAGAGTGGCCATTCCATTTAATAACGCAGTGGCCAACATGGCCCACTGACCGTCCATAACACAGACGCTGCATCCCAATGCAGGCCATCCTCATAGGCCCACTCCCATTATTAGTACTAACCCGCCCCAGGGCTATTGTATTGGTTACTTCCCTTCCCAATCGATACTCAAGGGTCATGCCCTTTGACCTTAGCCGCGGAGCTATGCCGCCAGGCTAACATGTGTATGACACACCACTAGATACATAAAGTAATGTGTACATTCCTTAAAATGAAACTGTCCTTCACACACTTACGAAACTCATAGAAGCATAATACATCTGGATAACCATAATACATGCACATGATATATATATATGTCGGCGAGACTCATTGCAACATGTGTAGACTCACTGAAACATTGTTCATCCACCGCCGCACACAGAACAATCCTGGGGCTCACCCATGTGAGGCCCAACTAATATTATACATCTCCAATACATGTAATTGATTACACATCTTGAACACTAAACACGCAATCACAATCACACTGCTCTCTATAGCATAGTGGTACTGGCAAGGTACACAAATACCCGTAATACAATCAAGCGTATAGTGCCGCTCGCTGTAACATAAGCCATCCACATTAACATGTCAGGAAATCCTCACTGCCCACCACAACAAGGCAATGCTACACATACACTATATATAGGCACACAAGCAAATCTTGATAGCTTGGTTAGCGAGCCATCATTATCATCTAGCACCGCAAACGTCAACTTTGACAATAAAGTCATAATATCAAGACACTGTACTGCATCGCGCATCCTACACGTCTAATGACAATGGCAATTACCGTTGAGCCGGACTCATAATGGTCTCTGTAGATCAGCATTCTCTACGTGGCATCCAAGAAAAGGGGGGGGGGGTGCGCAAATTAAAGTCACTTCTAATATAATAGTCTCCAACTTACCCAAAGTTTCTCCGGGTCCTGTGCTACCGCTACATGCCTTATGGGGCGGGGTGGCGATGGCAAGCGTCGGCAAGCCTCTGAGCTGCTACGGGCCCGGGTTGCTGGGCTGGGTTCACTGTGCTGTCGGCTCTTGTCTCTGCGTCTATGATGGAGTGTGCTGACCACTCGAACTCGCATCTTATTTATGAGCCCGCGCGGACGTCCGGGAGAGCTAGTACGTAGCCCGTGTTGCACAAGTGAAAGGCTCGGACATGGAGTCCAGCCGAACAACATAACCGGTTAGGGTCCTAACACAATCGAATTTACAGTACGGTTAAAAGGGTGCACACAAAAGTCAATTAGGTATCCCAGTAAACTGCAGAAATTACTCTAACGTCCCCTCCAGCAATAATTGAATAAATTTGACCCAGGTTGGATTTATCGGGGATAACATGCGTCTAACTCGTGGTTTACTTTAAATCCGAGATCCTCTTATTAATTATTTCAATAGGATATGTGCATCAAAGTACAACAAAATTGGTACCATTATAAATTGGAAACTTGCTGCTAAAATTCTAACTGACTACTTTTACCAGAAACCCAGTAATAGTTTTAATATAAATTTTCAAAGTGTCAGGACTAACAACATTCGACAATTTTGGGCGGGATACTTTCGTCCATTAATACGACGTATCTCCATTGATAACAAACGTTATCATGAGTACCTATTTTGTACCGATAGGGTATTGTCTACTCTCAAAAATGAATTCGGGTTCCCGTCTTTCTGTCGGTGGATAACAACGAAGGAGCGAGTTGTAAGAAACTTAAAGCCATGATATAAGAGTTGGAAGCCCGGGGGTCAACATTTCCAACTGACCAATCAAAATGCGCGCTTTTCACCGTGATGTGAATAACGGGTCCCGCGCTAGTATTACAAGGGAAATAATCCAATTAATGGTACTCGGCCAAGTGTCCATAAACTACTATGAGTGGCCGTCCCTCACTCACGCACCAGAGTTACCATGAAAGCACATTAAAAATAGAAAGTCGTTCATCCTCTCACAATAACAAACAGTTTAAAAGATAACAGAACGGGTGCTTATTTTATCGATTTTTTCTGACCAAGGGAAATAACCATCAATATTTCGATCGTGGCATGGTTGCTTCCCCTTATGTCAAAATACAGCACTATTACTTGCTATTATTGTAGTAACCCATTTTTGCAACGAAAGAACACCATCTTAAAGAGGTTTCTCTTATATCGACTTTCTCTTATATCGACACAAAATGTCTGGACCCTTGCATGTCGATATATCAGGTGTGCACTGTTAGTCTTTATCGATTGATGACGTCACACACAATACATGCGGCCAAGATAAAGACAGTTTGCTGACCAGCAACTAACCACTAGTAGTATTACCAGGTCTAGGCCATTCAACGTTGCTTTTTTCTTTTACCGCTACGGTAGGGTAACTTCTAAAGAAAAAAAATAATCGAAAGATCTCATGATTCATACAGGTTCCTTTGCGTTATTTGTGTGTGTGTGTGTGTGTGTGTGTGTATGGTGGGGAGGAGGCAAGGCGAAGAGATGTAATTACACGTAGACTGCAAAATAATGATTATTTCTCTGCCCAGAGGTAAACTGCACTTTCGTAAGTCGAAGTATAAATCATTTCCCGGCGACTTCGAATTATGCGGGCTCCACTGTACATGTATTATGCCTTAGAAGTGCAAATGCCTTTAATTAATGATGGAATCAGGATGTTTAATCTCAGTAACGAAATACAATCATGTATTTACAAATGATCAAGGCGACGTACCTTTAATTGTCCACAAAAGAAGGTAAAATGCCATACAAAAATACATGTATGATTGTGTTGTCTAAACAAATTGCCAAGTGTCCAACAAGAAGAGTATAACGTGATGATAATTGTATGCATAGTAGTGGGAATCTGAGCCTTGACAACTGCATTTTGTGAAAATGACAAGTTTAAGCAGGCCTCTTTAAAAGCTCATCCACCCAATACTAGTCATTACATATTATAAGGACTCCTCTGTAAAGGCTGTTTGAAAGCCGAGCCTTAAATTCTACGAAATATCATTCTAAGCGGAGAGGGATGTCAAGGTGTACATGGACGGGCCGGCATAGTTCAAAAAGGATTGAACTTTGCCATAGTTGTAATACTTTTGTTGATTTTGAGCAACAACTGAAGTGAACAGAGGAAAGTGCTCGGACATTTCAAGCCAGGAAAACAAGATGCATTTCCTTCGAGCAGAATTAAAAAGTATGACAGGAAATTTCGTTGTGACATTTAAAAATCACATCTGTGTACATGTATTCCCCAAGTCAGCAGGCCAGCTAGTGCTAATAAGAATTGTAAACAGATTGATCTTGGGCAATTGCAATACCGCGTACTGCACCTATAAAATAATATAAAATACACGTACATGTATAGTAAAGCTACAATGCACAATAACAGCAGTGTGGAAAAACAATCGATCCTGCTTTCCATCAACATAATACATGTATGTATCCTGTTGTTTACCTCCTAATGCAAGAACTTCAGAGGGACAAAATCTGGGGACATTTTACAAATACAGTGCAATCCTGATATCTCGACATCAATGGGACCGCCTGTCTTGTGTCGAGTAAAGAGAAAGTCGAAATAGCAGATTAGTGGTGGAAGAGAAAAAAAAAGGGGGGGGGGGAGAGGGAGATCACACATCTCCGCAATGGGAAGTGTCCAATAAATAACGCAATTATGTCCCTTTTTCTTTTAATTATCGGCATATTGTCACCCGTTCCTCCAATATCAGTGTTGTGCGGAGCAGTTGCGTGGGAAAGATTTACTGATATCGGAGAAATGCTGTAGCTATCAAATGCGCAGTCCTTTACTGTTGTTGTTTTTTTTAACCTCGACCTGACTGTTTCTTTAGAAGTGATGATACCGATACACACACAGTACGGCAGTTAACCGAGAGATCTAGGTCAAGGTCTAGTATCAACGGCGCACGAGTGTTTTGTGGGGAAAAAATAATTACATGTACTCATTCTGTAGTACTCTGTACCTTTACTGCCGTACGCTTATGCAAGGCACTCCACACTCGCGTTACTGAAGCCAAGGGTCATCCTCTGTGTCCATACATCCCCTCTCCTGCCCCTCCCCGCCAGCACCGCAAACAGAAATAAAGAGATCTTATATATGCGGGGAATTACGTGGGCATTTTTGGTAGCACAGTAGTAGATCTAGTGCACTTGTTTTGCCGCGTTCTGGGAGAAATGTGTCGATATAAGAGGAAAGAACGGATCAACACGTCGAGTTACTGGGAAATATTTAGTAGCATTAAAGAAGGAATAGGTTGGGACTTAAAAATTGTGTCGAGTGACCTAGAATGTCGAGAAAAGCCATGTGGAGATAAATGGATTTGACTGTATTTCATTCTTGCACAAGTAGAAAAGGAATTTTGATATTGGTGAAAAGCGCACTTTTCTTCATATTTTACAGGGTGACACGATAATGATACTCAACAGAAAAGATGGCGTTTGCATCAAGGAGATTACGGGAATTATAAATGTATAATTCTGAATAATTTCCCCATCTAAACTAAATGATTGGCATCCCACAGATCCTCAGTAAAGATTTTTAATCTTGATGAATGTTTTTTTTTCTTTCTTTTGGTAGGTGCTGAAATTGAAACTGGTAAAAAATTGAATAACAGTTACTCAGGAGTCTAGGTACCATAAATAGCTGAACTCTTTTACCATAAAAATTCAAAAATTTGGTCTGGGCCCAAGCAAGCTGCTTGGTCCCAAGAGATATTTTTAAGATTGGGCGTGTTGGTCTAGAGGCAATGTGCTCGTCTCCCATAATGAAGGTAGTGGGTTCGATTCCCGGTTGGGATTTTGGGGAAAAATTTATGTCTCTGATGTTGTTGTAGTTAGGATAGAACACCTAGTGTTCTTGGATAAAGATGAAAAATAAGAAGGCCCTTGTGCAAGTTGCCCATGACAAAGATACTTTGGCAGTTGGAAATCGAGGAGAGGAGACCCAATTAAAAAAAGAAATCCCTTCTACAAAAACACATGAAAAACTAACAAGAAAAATAAAAACAAGGAAAATGAGGTGTAAATGAACGCTAAGAGCAGTGAACCTCCAAAATTAAGACCGAAAAAATGAGATACTTTTAATGAAACAAAACAACAAATATTCCGCTGTAATGGCTGAGGACTCAGAGTGGCCGTTATTGGGCAGTGAAATTCTACAGACACAATGTACAAATTTAGAAAGTCGGAACATGTGTACAGTATGAATACATGTAGAAACATTGTAGAGTCTTTCTTGCTGTCCCATAACCGGTCATTTTTTATTAGAGATAGATTCACCATATTCTTCCCAACAATGCGCTCTGCACTGGTACTGATCTTCTCGAATTTCAACTTTCAAGATATCCTTGACATGTGCAACAAGAACACGAGCCATCCGAGTTTTTGGTCCTTATCCGAGAAAACTAAGTACTGTACAATGTACTCGATCCTGCCTACCTAGGATCAGCTCCCACCCCCCCCCCCCCGCCCCAAAATCTAGCCTGACTGTGCCATCCGGGGATTAAACCCGATACCTTCTGCTTGAGAGATAAGCACCTTGTCTGTAGACCAAAGTGTCCCCGCGTGCATGATATGTGTGTGTTTGGCGTGGGGTGGGGGGGGGGGGGTGGGAGGATGGTGACATGATGGAACAAGATGCAAACGTGTCGGAATTGGTTTTTCACCAGTGTATGTAATGCGAACGCAGGAATAGGAAAGACTTTTCACACAAATTATTTGGTTGTCTCTCTTTCTTTAAAAGTGTTGCAATCACAATAAACAGATTAATACCCTGTATGATAATCTATGTTTTTAACAAGTGTGCATAGGAAGGAAGCTAAATAGGGCTGAAAATTTGTCCAAGGTGCAAAATTATTTTAAAGCACAAGTTGGAACAGGATGGCTGATTGGTAGCACTAGCACTGCAAAGCTTTCTAACTTTAACTTAAGAGACCAAATCTCTAGACTTCAGTAACCCACGGAAAATATATAGGGCCGCAGCAGGGCTTGGAGCAAAATTAAAATGTGGTGTGAAAATGTAGATTACATAGAAATCAACAGTATGTTTAGATTATAACAATATTAACAATTTAACAAATTCCTGCAGCAAATATCTTGTCCAAGTCCACACTTGGACCATAATAATTTCTTCGAATTTTGACGCAACTGGTGGTTTACCACCACGGTTGATGACCCGGAAGTTGATACATGTATTGTGAAAATTATAGAATAGAAAGAATCGAATGAAATCATCGACCAGGGTGTGGTGTGGTTACAGTTCATTTTCTTCTTCCTTAAAACTGGTTTTCTCAGGTTTGAGTATCTCACCAGTGCGCAATAAAAATCGACTCGGCCCGTGTCCCTGGGAGTTAAAAATTTATATACATATAAGGCTGTAAGAAGCGGGAGTCGATTAAATTTATAAAAACTGATAAAAACACTTGATTGTGGCCATGAGCAGATCAACCAATCTTATCACTGGGTTTATAAGTATATCTATGCAGCCTGTTCAGTAGCTAGCTCTCAACGTGTGCTTTTCTAATTTTGTCTTAAAAGAGTCTAGGCTACTGCACAATTTTAGGTCCTCCGGCAAAGAGTTCCACAGCCTCAACGTGCTCGGATAAAAAGAATATAAGTGGCCGTCAACACTGGACGATGGTATGGCATAGGTCTGGCTATTCCGCCTAGTCTTACTAAAATTAATCCCAATGTGTTCCATGGGTATATCCATCAGACCGCATCTACCTTTAAAGAAGCTGGTAATTTTATTTCTTGCCCGCCTCTCCTCTAAAGGCATCCAGCCAAGTTTTTGCATATTAATCTTGGTGTTACCCTCCTCAAATTTATAGTTGTTTGTCACGAATCTGGCTGCTCTTTTCTGTATCTATACGAACAAACACGCATTGAGGTCAGATAGCTCTAATACGGAAGAATTGGTGGTTTACCTCTGTAGGCGGTAGGTAATTGCACCAGTTTTATTTAGATTTAGACTCTAGATCTAGTTTTGTCTCTCTGTTGTGTGTTCACTCTAAACTCTAACGTAAAACAAAGTGACTGTCCGCCAGTGCCACGCTTATTCGGAGACGTCTGCCAAAAGATCAGAATCTTATTCGCAGAGATGGATGTTTGGTATGTGATTTTTATTTAGGAAGAGCTCCTTAAAATGGCGTTCGGTTTCAGAGCTATCGATGAAACTTTCAGAAAAACATTTTTGATGGCGAGAGCTGCCTATGGGATACAAAATCGCCCAACTCAAGTACCATAACAAACTAAACAGGCGAGAACCAAAGCCCTCTGAATTTTAGTGACTGATAAAAGTCTAGAAAGATCAGATTAACTTCACATAGGCCTGAATAGACTGAAAAGCTGAAACGAACAATTCCTTCTCTTGATGAGTGAAAGGCCAGCGGCAGCCACCCATGCGTCCATCTCAATCACATGACGAAAACAAACGATGCGCATCACTCCTCATTCAGAAAATGGACCAGTAGATGTATGTATAAACAAACAGCATGTCGAGGGGGAAACTTGGAAAGCCAGGATAGTTTGTCCTCCACTGCCGCTCATTCCTTTTTTTTAATTCCAAAAACCTACCAGAAATAAACTCGTCTGCCGAGTTTGGGGGGGGGGGGGGGGTCGTCAAGGCTCCGCAAGATCTGATTTTTTTAGGGTCAATTTTTACTGCGTTGTCCCCCACTGATCACCCTTGCTTTTCTCTAGACTCTAGAGTTAAAATTGTGTCTAGGATTTTTTAAAATTTAAATTTTTATTAATTTTTTTAGATGAATTACATGTATTAAATTATTAGCCAAATTTGTGGGGTGTGAAGTCACAGAGAAAGTCAGACAGACTAGAGCAAATAAAAATGAATTAAACTTCCATTGAAACAAAAAAAGTAATAAAACAAAACATGTCAAATAGATCCAGGTTAACATGGAGAGAGATGAGCAGTTCAGCTCACACTGACTAAAAGAAATGATTTACATTTCTAAAATTTGATTTATATTTTTTATTTCTGTCCCGTTCAGTGAAAAGGAATTTAAATAAAAGGAATAGGAATAAAGTAATCTGGTGCACATTAGTAACATGGATCAATTTCCCCATGACATCAATTTTACAAAATCCTATTAAATTCAAAAAAATCCTAAAAATGAGCAATCCTAGGCTAAAAAAAACATGCATCAGGAGCTCTTCATCGCGCTGACAATAACGCGAATTTAAAAGTGACTGAGGGGTCACATATTGTGTCCGGTCAAGGCCTGCTTGTTCTGCACATCGTTTGAGTGGACGTAGTCTATCATGACTGTTGTGTTGTGCTGACTTCGTCTCGTGTGTCAGGCCTACACCAGAATTAATGCTTTAGACGCCTGCAATGGTAGATCTACGAACTTTGATTATCGATTGTCGATGGATGCTTTCGTTTGGAATTCCCGGTTGCTTGGTTCCGTGTGTACTGTGAACATGTTGTGCGGACTGATTTGACGTGTTACTGCCGTTACGCAAAACCTAGAATCTAGACCAAGGTCAAGCATGCCCCCTAAATCTGTACCGATACAAGTTGTCCGGCTACTAATAATCATTGTACTAGATCTAGTTCAACCATGAAGACGGTTACTTTAGTTTATAGCGGCCTGAAGGGGGCCCACCTCAGATTGTTCTACGTTTTTTAGTTTTCCAGCATCAGTATCATCGGCACCCATGGCGCTGTATTGCACATGCTGGCCGCTTGATTATTCTGGGTGATCGTCTGGCCGATCGGCTTACCATGGCCGTTTTGACAGGGGGTACGTAGATGTTGGCAGGCGGTATGTGAAAAGTAAAAAACACAAAAATGTCAAATATTAGGACGTAAAAGAAGTCTTCAAGACTTGCCCTTTTCAAGATGATATTGCTGCTCCTTGTGGTTCGTGAAATATATAACGATGAAGAAGTTCGGTAGACTTTAAAATGCTTTTTCGAGGAGTAAAATGATTGTTTTCTGCCTATTAATTATCATTAGGGAGATCTATTTTCTGATCGGTTGCCAAGTTTCATTCATATTGGTTATGAAACAACATGGTACGAGGGCATACAAGAGAATGATCCTCTTTCACACACTTTCCAAAAATTGACCCGCCGGCAGTGACCTAATTCAGGCACACAGAAATACGCCCGAGTGACATTGTTACTTTGCGCCATCGCAGACTGCAGAATGTGGGAGAACTTGTCCATAGTAGACATCACAATACCAAGAAACTCCCCATCTGGATCTGCGAATAAGATCAGGATCTGCGAATAAGATCAGGATCTGCGAATAAGCACTTCGCTGCCAGAATTGGCCAATAAAATTTCCCCAAGGATTTCATTTTACCCAACAGCATCGATAATATTGTATTGGGAGTGATCTCCCCAGATTGAACCCATCTCCATATTCCTCCCATATTCCCACAGTGCACATATTGAAAACAATGGGACCATTTGAAAAGTAATTGGAAATATTTTTCTAGATAAATTGGAATTTCATTGATTAAATCAATATCAAGTACTTATAATCACAGACATCTCCGAGACAAATCCTGGTTTTTTTATTAGGCTATTCATGGGTGCCAGACCTCTGGTATATTATATACCGGATATCCGGTTTTACTTTTTCTCAAAACAATTGATATGAAGAATTGAAAAACACCACCAAAAAAAAAACAAGAACAAAACACCCTGCTTAATCACAAAAAAAAAGTGCAAGTTCGCCGAATCCGAGATATCAGCCTTTTTTAGCATTTACCATGTCCAAAGGCACATGTAAGGCTACCGTTGTGTTCTGGTTAATTCGGCATTTTAGATCAAGCGCTTCACATGCATCAGCTGCTTTTTATTGAACTGACAATTTACAATGCCAAATTAAAAAAGTTAGTGAAGGGTCACAAGATGACGTACTGTGTCTGGTCAAGACCCACTTGTTCCGCGTGGCGTTTCATATGAGTGAACGTAGACTATTATGTGTTGCGCTGACTTCGTGTGTCAAACCTAGATCTACACCAGAAATGAATCTTTTGATGCCTGCAGTGGTAGATTTACTTGAACTATTATTGTCAATTGACGATGGATGCTTTCATTTGGAATGTCTGGTTGCTTGGTTCTGTGCGTATTGCGAACGTTGAATATATGTTGTGCGGACTGATTTGACGTGTTAACTACTGTTACTCAAAAACCTAGAATCTAGATCAAGGTCAAGCATCCCCTAGATTTGTACCGATACATGTTGTACGGCTACTAATAATCATTGTACTAGATCAACCAGATGACGGGTGTTTTAGTTTATAAAGGTCTGAAGGGGCCCGCCTCAGGTTCTTGTAGTTCTCTGATGTCAATATCATTGGCACAGCCGGATTTCACCCCATTGTCCAAAACACAGTTCTTATATATAATATACATCAAGTGTTAGTGAGAGGGTACAGGTCTGACCCTTCTATTATAACGACGGGGACCGTAAGGAGTGTGAGTGAAGCAACAGCATACTGCTAAAGCTGTGTTTTCATGGGTACGGAACGAAAAAGTCAAAACTCCAATTAAAGTATGTAGTTCTATTTCACTATTTGATAGGTTTTTGACTTTTCGTTTGCCACTTCCATTTCCGTACACACAAAAATCCTGCATAACGGTGTTGAATTGAAAGGGAGACAACAGGATCTATTTTATTGGCTCAAGGGACATAAATTATACACGCACAAAAGTCATGGTTACATGCTTTGTCCATTGGGTGTTTGTGATGGGGTCCTACAAACTTATTGGAGAAATTGTTCCATATTCAGATTAACAAGGAAATATTCATCTTGTAGAACAAAAACTGCTGCAGTCACCACACATTATATAATATGAACAAGGAAAGTTGTAGGTGTGCACAAAATACTTAGCAACCGTGGTACATTATATTGTGACATGTAAAGTGTTTTGTTCTCTAATAATATTTGAAATTTGCCTTTAGTTTATGGCATTGGTTTAAGTTTTTAGTTTCATTTACGGTTATAGTAATGTTTATTTCAGAAGAGTTCCTTCACCATTTAACATGCTCCAGCACGGGGTAGTGGCTAACAAGAAATACTAACATCTTCACTACTCAATCAGGAGACCGCAGGTTTAATTCTCCACTGGGCACAGTGGTATTTTTTTTCCTGTCAGGTTAGTCTTTTTTGCTAGCTCCTCTCATTATTAGGAATTAGTCTGTTTTAGTTTCAGGATTTGCAAAATCTGCATTGTAGGGAAACTGATCACATTGTGAATTTGCTTCGGATTACTTCCATTTTATTTAATACTGTTCATTGAAGAGAAGAGTTGCTAGATTTTAGAAATAAAAAGGCCACTAGTGTTTGCTAACATTATCCGCGGATATCTGTGCCACTTTAAATCCTAACCAGTTGATTTTCCCTCTATGATATTGTTGGTCTCCTAAGCTCAGATAAATGGTAGAACACTCAGCACCAGTACACTTTTGAACAGGAATATATTTTTTTTTGGAGCCTAGCGCATCAATCACATGGTGATGCCACTCCAGTCACAGGGTTCATCGGGTTAACGCATTCCTGCGAAAAAATTAATCACACACCCAAGTTTTCCAATGGCATATTTTGCAATACTCAGTGATTCAGATTGCCCTTTTGTCCTTTATTTTTTTTTTTAGGAAGAACAAAAATGGACAGAACTGCAAATGACGCAAGGATGGAAATTGCATTTCTTCTGCTTGAGTTTGATCAAAATTTCCTGTCTTTCGTTTTGTTTTATTTTTTTAAATTGTCATGATATTGATAGGAACAAATTGAGTAGCAAAAAAGGGCATTTTGTGAATGTGACACTGACAACTTAGATCACTGCATTCATTGTGCAATTGCGCATATTGGCAGAGAAATCCAATTCTTGATAAACTCAGAAATATTTTGGCTAACTTCACTCTTTAGACCAAACTTAAAACAAAATAGGGAAAAATAATTGATTTCCATATATATGGATTGTAATGTGGGTGGCCTAGTTCTTTAAAAGAAGCCTGTCAGTGTTAATGAGTGTCACAGGATTTGTAATCCATTTTCTCAAACTTTCAAGAACACTGCAAGGGTCGAAGAATGGTAAAAAAATGTACTTTTGAAACATGATTCCTTTCAAAACTTGAAGTTTCGGTTGGTCTTAATTCCATTAATACATTTCTTGAACACAAAGCACTATACAAATTAAATACAGTCTCTTCATAAAGAAGAGCAATTACCAATGAAACTGAGATTTTGATTTCATTATATTTCATGTTCAGATTCTTAATCAACTGTTATTAATTTGTTATTAATTACATGTGAAGTGAAGCTCCATACTGACGACCAGTTGGGTCTTATCCAATCCAAAAGCTGGGATATTTGTTTTAGGTGAAATAATACTGATTTTCATTTCTTTCAATTGCTTATCCTGTATGGCTTGTATTGTGTTCTGAAGAAAAGACTGTTTGGACTGGGGGAATTCAGATGTCAAGCTTGAAATTCAAAACATAGTTTCTTAATCTTTTGTGATTAGACTTGTTGCAAGGTTTTAATCAGGCACAGAATTAGTGATAATTAGGATAGACATTCAGCATTTTACATCAGGAGGAGCAAGGAAATGACAGTCTATGTGTTTTCTTGTGTGATCAGTAAGAATTCACAAACATCAATAGGGATGGAATATCAGGAAAATAGAAGATCTGAATAAAATGTTGTTTTTTTTTTTAATGTGTTCGTGAGAAAATATCGATGAAACATCCTGGTTTTCCAGCGACATCAATTGCAAACCACATGTGATAATACCAATTTTCTTTTCTTTCAGTTTCTGAGTCCACACTTATATTATTTTGTACTCTGGAGAAAACATAATGGACAGTGGATGCGAAGCCTGAAATTCAATGCATAGATTCTGAAACTTTTGGGATTGGACTGGTTGCATGTACGTTGCACCACAGGAGGACAGAGATTATATACTGATGTTAGGATAGAATAGGAAAGTGACCCTGTTTTTTGAAAGGGGATCATGGTAATTTGGCACAAAGATCAATAATGGAAAATTTGACACAGGATGTTGAGATTATGCAACGAGAACAAGAAACATTTGATTTGCTGAATGATATAAAGGAAGAACCATGTGATCACGACAACGGGAGTTGCCAAAGTGTGAATGGTGTCATTTCAGATCAAGATAATAAAACTGAATTTTTAGATCATAAAGATATAACAATTGAATCTGTGGACCTTTCTCATGGTGATATGCAAGTAACTTTGTCATCGAAAGGATCAGTTTCTAATTGTTTGACTGTACGGAAATGTGAGAAAAATGAAGACTGTGTGGCAAACGTTACACTTGAAAATGGGACTGACAGAAAGGATAGGATATCAGAAGTTGCAGGTGTGAAGAAAGAACAATCTAATAATTTGTTTGTCAGTGATAGTAGTTATGAAGACAGCCATGTCTTAAATGGTGATGAAAAGGTTGAATTATTAACCAGAACAAGTGAATGCTTAGCTGTAAAACTATGGGCTGTGTGTGAAGAGCTTAAAGAGGAGAAGGAGTCAGAAATAGACTAGGCCCTGATGAAAAGTCCCAACACCCTGAAATGTCATACATACCGCAGGGCTAACACTAGTAACAGTCCTACAGCACGGATCATAAAAGTGGAACCTGAGTCAGGAAGTGAAAAAAGCGGTAAGTACAGTTATTTTATTGTATTAAATTCAACTAAGAAAAGAAGCTATCAGTCCTTCCAAAAACAAAGAGCAGAAGATAAGCAGATGCCTTTTGAGTGTTGCATTTGTGGATCATTTTTCATACACATATATTATATGTCTGAACAGACATGTTATCTAGAGGACAAACACTGACATTGCATGACATATGACAAAAGCTTCTCAAACACTTGAGCAACAAAGCCTATATTATACTGTACTAAAAAGAAGATAAAGATAATATACACACGGAATGTTGTCATAGGTCTTCACCACTTGTGATGAATCTGTGGTTTGGTAAGGCTTTGTCATAGTGAAATCGAGTCCAGATCTAGTAAAATACTCTTAAAATAGATTTCATCAATTGCATGTTGAAAACCCTTTGTCAGGGGCTATACATCTCACTTGATCCATTTCGGCTACTTTTTTGTTTTCCCTTCCTGTAGGTTTTTCTTTTTCATCAAATTTGGTGAGTATTTTGCCACTTCCAAATCTTTGGCACATTGACCATTGCTAAGTGATTGACAGCCAGATCTGGTAAAAGGGGTAAAAGTTGTAGCTGATTGTAAAAGAAGGTAGAATACAGTAATAGTGAGAACAAAACAATTGCAATATGAAATAGAAACATGTATAGGAATGTATGTGAAGCATGTGGATTAATTAAAATGTTAGACTGTTTTCCCTTATGAATGATCAGAGAATGAGCTCTCAGTAGTCTCTTATTTGTCTTCCCAGAGACCTTTTCCTGTGACATGTGTCATCGGGCTTTCCTTGAACACAATTGCTTGTTGAAACATATAAGTAAATATCACTCTGAATACTCCAGGCAACAACATAACTTACAAACGACTGAACAGAAAAGTTTCCATATGAAGAAAAACAACACATCTATTCCCAGAGGTAGTGGAGTGAATAATTCCATCTCAACCCAAAGTGGCATGGAAGTTCAGAGATTGGAAACTGACAATGTGAACTGTGTTATCTCTGGCCCAGCAGAAAATCATTCAACCGGAGAATACACTGGAAAGCAGATTCTTCAGGATTGCAATGTGTCCAGCATACCTGATATCAAACAATTTGAGGGCAATCCAGTGCCTTCCAAAACTTTTGTTACAGCTAACAAATATTCAGATTCAAAAAGTGGAAAGAAACCTTTTGAGTGTGATGTTTGTGGAAAAGGTTTTGCTAAAGGAGGTAATTTACAACACCACAAAAGGATGCACACAGGAGAGAAGCCATTCAAGTGTGATGTTTGTGCTGCTGGTTTTGCTTCTAAATTTACGTTACAATGCCACAAAGGGATACATACAGGAGAGAAGCCTTACAATTGTGATGTTTGTGCTGCTGGTTTTACTTCTAAAAGTAGTTTACAATCCCACAAAAGAATACATACTGGAGAGAAGCCTATTAAGTGTGATGTGTGTGGAAAGAATTTTGCTCAAGGATATGTTTTAAAAACCCACAAAAGGATACACACAGGAGAGAAGCCTTTTAAATGTGATGTGTGTGGAAAGAATTTTGCTCAAGGATGTGTTTTAAAAACCCACAAAAGGATACACACAGGAGAGAAGCCTTTTAAATGTGGTGTTTGTGGAAAAGGTTTTGCTTCTTCGTGTAGTTGTCTAAATCACAAAAGGGTGCACACAGGAGAGAAACGTTTTATGTGTGATGTTTGTGGAAAAGGTTTTGCTTCTGGAGCTCATTTACAACGCCACAAAAGAATACACACAGGAGAGAAGCCTTTTACGTGTGATGTGTGTGGAAAGGGTTTTGCTCATGGAAGTGATTTAATACGCCACAAAAGGATACACACAGGAGAGAAACCTTTTCAGTGTGAGATTTGTGGAAAAGGTTTTGCTTCTGGAGCTCATTTACAACGCCACAAAAGAATACACACAGGAGAGAAGCCTTTTACGTGTGATGTGTGTGGAAAGAGTGTTACTCGAGAATGTTATTTAAAAACCCACAAAATGATACACACAGGAGAGAAGCCTTTTAAGTGTGATGTTTGTGGAAAAGGTTTTGCTGAAGGAATTTGTTTGCAACGACACAAAAGGACTCACACATTAGAGAAGCCTTACAAGTGTGATGTTTGTGCTGCCGGTTTTGCTTCTAAAAGTACGTTACAAGGCCACAAATGGATACATACAGGAGAGAAGCCTTACAAGTGTGATGTTTGTGCTGCTGCTTATACTTTTAAAAGTAGTTTACAATCCCACAAAATAATACATACAGGAGAGAAGCCTTTTGAGTGTGACGTGTGTGGAAAGGGTTTTGCTTATGGAAGTTCTTTAAAAACCCACAAAATGATACACACAGGAGAGAAGCCTTTTAAGTGTGATGTTTGTGGAAAAGGTTTTGCTTCTGGAGCTCATTTACAATGCCACAAAAGAATACACACAGGAGAGAAACCTTTTAAGTGTGATGTGTGTGGAAAGGGTTTTGCTCATGGAAGTGATTTAATACGCCACAAAAGGATACACACAGGAGAGAAACCTTTTCAGTGTGAGATTTGTGGAAAAGGTTATGCTAAAGGAAGTGATTTACAACACCACAAAAGGATGCACACAGGAGAGAATGCTTTCAAGTGTGATGTTTGTGCGGCTGGTTTTGCTTCTAAAATTACTTTACAATACCACAAAGGCATACATACAGGAGAGAAACCTTATAATTGTGATGTTTGTGCGGCTGCTTATACTTCTAAAAGTAGTTTACAATCCCACAAAAGAATACATACAGGAGAGAAGCCTTTTAAGTGTGATGTGTGTGGAAAGAGTTTTGCTCATGGAGGTTATTTAAAAACCCACAAAAGGAAACACACAGGAGAGAAGCCTTTTGAGTGTGACGTGTGTGGAAAGGGTTTTGCTTATGGAAGTTCTTTAAAAACCCACAAAATGATACACACAGGAGAGAAGCCTTTTAAGTGTGATGTTTGTGGAAAAGGTTTTGCTTCTGGAGATCATTTACAATGCCACAAAAGAATACACACAGGAGAGAAACCTTTTAAGTGTGATGTGTGTGGAAAGGGTTTTGCTCATGGAAGTGATTTAAAACGCCACAAAAGGATACACACAGGAGAGAAACCTTTTCAGTGTGAGATTTGTGGAAAAGGTTATGCTAAAGGAAGTGATTTACAACACCACAAAAGGATGCACACAGGAGAGAATGCTTTCAAGTGTGATGTTTGTGCGGCTGGTTTTGCTTCTAAAATTACCTTACAATACCACAAAGGCATACATACAGGAGAGAAACCTTATAATTGTGATGTTTGTGCGGCTGCTTATACTTCTAAAAGTAGTTTAGAATCCCACAAAAGAATACATACAGGGGAGAAGCCTTTCAAGTGTCATGTGTGTGGAAAGAGTTTTGCTCATGGAGGTTCCTTAAAAACCCACAAAAGGATACACACAGGAGAGAAGCCTTTTAAGTGTGATGTTTGTGGAAAAGGTTTTGCTTCTTCGGGTAGTTGTCTAAATCACAAAAGGATGCACACGGGAGAGAAACCTTTTAAGTGTGATATTTGTGGAAAAGGTTTTGCTCGTGGAATTGATTTAAAAACCCACAAAAGGATGCACACAGGAGAGCAACCTTTTAAGTGTGATGTTTGTGGGAAAGGTTTTGCTCAAATAAGTCCTCTACAAGTCCACAAAAGAATACACACAGGAGAGAAGCCTTTTAAGTGTGAGGTTTGTGGAAAAGGTTTTGCTTCTTCAGGTAGTTGTTTAAAGCACAAAAAGGATGCACACGGGAGAGAAACCTTTTAAGTGTGATGTTTGTGGAAAAGGTTTTACCCATGGAGCTGTTTTAAAAACCCACAAAAGGATGCACACAGGAGAGAAGCCTTTCAAGCGTGATGTTTGTGGTAAAGGTTTTGCTCAAATAAGTGATCTACCAGTCCACAAAAGAATATGTCACAAATCCCAGACTGGGAGATGTAATAGTTTATGACAGGACGACAATCACGAACAAACAAGTTTAACACTTAACAAAACAGCCCATCAGACTCACACATTTATTAGACATAATTATACATATAATAGCGCAATTACATACATTATATTATTGAAATGACTGCCGTACAACGGCCTTATTCTCACACACACTCTCCCTCGGATCCACAATCCGGTAGTTACTCCTAAAGGCACTTCGGCCTCAGCCTCTCCCCTCAGGGTCTTAATAGCACATTAATAATTTACTGGCACCGCAGTCTCTCAATATCCCCTCCCTATTGTCATACACCTTAGCACTCCCCTAGCACCTCAGCAGGGCACTAACACATTATTATTTCCATAGCCATCAACATGGCAACAACATAGTATCAGTTCACTAGCCTATCAACATGGCAACAACATCGTATCAGTTCACTAGCCTATCAACATGGCAACAATATAGTATCTCATTCACTCTCATATCTACGTCCCTGTCCGTGGCCTGACTGCCACGACTTTATGTGCCTCTACTGTCCGGTACTAACAGCCTCACTTCTGGCCTATGTGTGGCCTCCGGCCCTATGCTGGCCTATCACTTGTGCTCATCGAGGTGGCTCTTCGGCCCGTCCCCGACACCAGTCATTACTGGAACAACACTCATCCGTCTCCCGACTGCTTTCACTTATGTCCGCCCGCTGGGCTCTTATTCACAGGTCCGCTCCGTCGGACCTTCTAACTTGCAGTGATAGTTATACAGCGCTTTCGCCTCATTCAGACCCCCTCCCACTACTCACAACAGCACGCTTAACTTGCTGTCTACTGTGAGTCCTTCTTACTCTACACCCGCTCTGTAGCAATCCCCTTAATTGCACTCACTCCACTCGTGACATCATCCCGCACCCCAAAAAAATTAATGCAATTAATTTCAAATCGCATCAAGATGACTGTCAACGAGTGAGCGTGAGCAATACCTACACTAAAAAAAAACTGACCTAGCAGTTCCCCTAGTATATAGAATACCGAAATCAGGGGAAAATATGGGGATCAATATGGCCTGCAATATGCATATATGTGTCACATCATGAATAGCTAACTAACCACAATACTTAATACAGAATCAAAAACCATTCAACCTATCAACCATTCTTCATATCATATTTATAATGTCAATATTTTAAAGTCGACTTATTCACACAGATCCTGTCAATGTTCCTGTCCTCCGATGTATAAGCTGCTGAACTCTTCCCCTAGGCTCGACTAAGGTAGTCGGCGATATGATTGCTGGTTCCTGGAATTGGTTGAATAACGAAGGTATACGGCTGCAAAGCCAATGCCCATCTAGACAAGCGTGGGCTGGACGAACGATTCTTCGACAAAAATGTCAGTGGCTTGTGGTCTGTCTGGATACAAAATTCTCGTCCCATGAGATAACGTCCTAGTTTCTGGACGGACCAGACAATGGCAAGACACTCACGCTCTATCACAGAATACTTTCTTTCTCTCTGCAATAACTTCCTACTGACATAACATACAGGATGGAGACATTCGTTCTTCTCCTGTAGAAGACAAGCGCCGACACCAGAGTCCGACGCATCCGTTCTGAGGATAAAATTAGATCGAAAATCGGGTAATATCAAAATGGGTGACGATGATAATGCTGTCACCAAATTATCAAATGATGTCTGACATTCAGACGTCCACTGGACCTTATCGGGTTGTCCCTTCTTAGTAAGGTCAGTAAGAGAAGATGACAAGGAGGAAAAATTTGGAATGAACTTTCTGTAATAATTTAAAATTCCCACTAAGCTTCTGACTTGTTTCTTTGTTTTTGGGATTTGCAACCCTACTAACTTGTCAATTTTTGTTTCTTCAGGTCTCTGAACACCTCTACCCACAATATGTCCTAAGAATACTATCTCAGGACGTGCCAATTCCATCTTTGCGGGTTTAGCGGTTAACCCAAAATGACGTAATCGTTGAAAAATTACTGTTAGTGTCTGAATATGATCAGACCATGTCGACGTATGGCATGCTATATCATCAAAGAATGACACGACATTAGGTATGTCCTTCAACACTAATCTCATTAATCGTGCAAACGTCGCTGGCGCGTTTACCAACCCAAATGGCATGACCTTAAATTGGAATAATCCAATGGGCGTTTGAAACGCCGTGTATTGTTTAGACTCCTCAGTAAGCGGGATTTCCCAATACCCTTTCGTCAAATCTATCTTGGAAAACCACGTGGACCCGGCCAATGAAGCTATTAATTCCTCCTGAAACGGGATAGGCTCCCTATCGCCTACCGTAATAGTGTTCAGTCTTCGAAAGTCAATACAGAACCGCACCGATCCATCAAGTTTTTTCACGAGGACGATGGGTGATGAATACGGCGATGTTGATGGTTCTATCACATCTAACTTCAACATTGACTCAACTTCCTTTATGACTCTATCTCTCGAAGAAAAAGGCAACGGATACGGTCTAAGAAATACTGGCTTATCCGAAGTCAACTTTATTTGGTGCTGGATCACCGTAGTGCGACCCGGCAAATCCGTAACAACATCCGGAAATGACGCTAACAGGGTCTCAAGTTCCCTACTCCTTGAACTCGTAAGGTCAGGGTTAATTTTTACGTCCCTGTAACCTTGTGTCGGAGTTAACTCCGGCAATTGAATTTGTAACTCTTCCTGCGCCTCGGTGTCGCTTACGTCACAGTCCAACTGGTCTACGACCCCCGTACAAGCAGTAGAGAAGACAGTCTCCTCTGGTCTTGTCTGTGCACACAGATACTGTGGTCTCTCATAAAATCTCTGTAGCATATTAACATGGAAAACCTTACTCGCTCCATCAATGTGGATAGCGTAATCTACCTTTGAAACAACTCGCTCAATAACATAAGGGCCTTTCCATGTCATCAATAACTTATTATGGTCCGTAGGTAACAACAACAGAACCTTGTCTCCTGGCTTAAAAATTCTCAGTTTGGAACCTCTATCTTTATAGTCTTTTGCTCTTTTCGAAGCGATACCAGAAGCTTCTTCTGCTATAGTGCGCGCTGAAGATAGTCTTTCTCTTAAATCAACAAGGTACTGAAACACCGAAACCTTTTTAACCGGCTCCGAAACCGTGGGGATCTTTTGACGAGGAGCCTGGGGTGTACGACCCTTATGCGTCGTCTTTTGGCACGCACTGCACGTCTTACAATATAACCGCACATCTCTATGTATCGATGGCCAATACAAATCTTTTAGAACTCTCTCCTTGGTTCTAGCACTTCCCATATGACCCGCTAATGGAACATCATGGGCCAGACGCAATACTGTAGCAATTAACGACCGTGGCACGACGACCTGCTTTTGAACGGAAGCCACTGTGACGTACATACGGAACAGAATGCCCCCCTGGACAAAAAAGGAAGATGACCCGTTCTTATATCTCCTCGTTTTCTCGGTTCGCGCTTCCCCAAAACATGGGTTTAATGATGGATCCTCCCTTTGTAATTTCGCCAAGCGCTCTGGCGTGATATCTAGGTTGACCGCTGGCGTAGCCAAAGGTCTAATCTTATATTTATCAGCTACCCGTCGACGTGTTTCGACCGCGGCGCAAAAGTCAATACCTTTTGATTGCGACCATGCTTGCACGTTCTCCTCGGAAGGGGAAACCACCCGTGATACATTCCCAATGATGAGCTGGGCGCCTGGAAAACAACCAACGACTGCTTCGACTTCCCCGCTAAGGAAAGGTGTATCTATCATTATTCTTGCCATGGGTAATTTCTCAATGGCCCCCGAAAATTGGATGCACGGGACAGTCTCACCTGTAAGCTGTGAATCCCGAATGCAATCCCTATGCACTCCCACAACGGTAGATCCTGTATCTCGCAAAACCGAGACCGGTTCGTCCCCAACAAACCCCGGATAAACCCTAAGACCACCTCCTGTATGACATGAATTTATAACGGGGATCTTTCTCCCACAAGGTAAAACACCGGAAGATAATAACTTCTCACAACTGGGACACTTAGAATACTGTCCGCCTCCGTTGTCCGATGTAACACACGCAGCCGCATGATGAAATTTATTTGGGGAACATGGACTGGAGCTACTGTCCACGTTCGCCGCTATCCTACCTGCAGGGCAGTTCACGCTGATGTGATCTGCTCTACCGCAGTTCCAACACTTCGCGGCCCTACACTCGCGTGAAAAGTGACCCACGCGTCCGCAAGTCCAACACTCCGCTCCCTGTGCTGCACTAGGCCTGGGTCCCCGTGACCCATCGCGACCGGAACTAGAGTCCCTATGCCGTCGGTTATCGGCAAAGGTTACAACTCGCCCCCGGCCATTACCGCGACCTAGCCCTCCTGCTCGGTCAAACTTACCGGATCCATATGCCGGTGATTGGTGATAGCCCCTACGCTGCCCCTGGGCTTGCCCGCTATAGGCACCACGCTGACGCGACCTGTCCCTAAGTCCTGCCGGCGACCCCTCGACAACGGCGACGTACCCAGCATCTTGGACGTACGCCCTGGCGACTGGTTTGGACGGATGCGCCGTACGGTATGCCTCCGCCAACTTAGACGCCTCCTGCACCGTCGCGGGTTCGTTCTCTTTCAGGAAAGCCACCAGATCTTTGTGGCACGACGCGTACAGCTGGTCACGGATCATTAAGTCTTTCAGTTTAGCAAAATCCGTGCCCACATGCGCCAAGTCTACCCAGTTCGCGAAATACTCCGTTAGTCTCGCGACGAAGGCAGCAAAGTCCTCCCTGGTATCTGCACGTGCTCGCCTAAACTGCTCCCGGAAATATTCCTCGGTACGCGCAAATCGGCGAAGCAGCAAAGCCTTCAGCTTATCGTAATCTTGCACGTCTTCGCGCTGTAGCTCTTTAAAGTAGGTTAACGCTCGCCCCTGCAATAGCGATGCCAGGTACGTGGCCCATAATTCCTTATTTTCCCCCCATTGCAATTGTGCGTTCAGTTCGAACCTGTAAAGGAAGGCGTCTATGTCGTCCTTCCGGTCGTCGAACGTAGGGAGCTTAATCCTAACACCACCTTTATTGTGTACCTGCCGCTCAACTGCTTCTGTTGGCGCATTCTTTTGGCTTTCCAACTCCGCGATTCTCATTCGCGTCTCTCTCTCCTGTTGGTTATCCCTAGCTTCTATCTCCCTTAACTTTATCTCCCTCTCCTGCTCCTGAGCCTTAGCCTCTCTTTCCTGTTGCTGAGCCTTTAACTCCTTTAACTTAAACTCTCTTTCCTCTTCCTTATCCCTAGCCTCTCTCTCCTGCTCCTGAGCCTTAGCCTCTTTTTCTCGCTCTCTATCCTTAGCACGCTCATCGCGCAAATCCGCCTGCTGTTCTTTAATCCAGCCGCGTAACTCCTCTCCCTCCAGGCCAAGTTCCTTACCCAACTTCATTAGTTGTTGGAGTTCCGCCATTTCACAGATTTATGGTTATGGTATATATTTAAAAAAACGGCTAACCTGTCGGTATGATAACTAACGACACGACCAGAGACCTGAGATCACACCAGATATAACAATACCCAGTTCAGAATACAATTCAGAAATTTACCTTTACAGCACAACTAATTCTATATCTATAAAATGTATAGCACTATTAATTATAAAAGAAAATAGAAACCACAAGAATGAAGAAATATAGTAGAAGGACCACAAGTACGTCAAGGACAACGAACCAGACTAGGACAAAGCTTCTACAAAAAAAAACTATAATGGAAAAAAAAATGCAACCTACTACGCCGATTACACAACACGGTACGGACAAGAACAGAGTCTGAAAAAAAAGAACGTATCTATAGATAGGTAGAAAGAGGGACAAGAGAATACGTCTTCCTGCGGAACAGAGAAGATATCGACGCTACAATCTAAACAAAAATACAGGTCCCTACAGAACTGTTCGCTGTGATGAACGAAGTTCCAAATTTAGCCCACCTCCCGAAGAGGACAAACTACGCTCACCACAGCAAACCCGCGCCACCGCCCGTACAATCAATTACGACAAAAACAGAAAAACAGCGGAAAAAGACAGAAGAAAAGACAGCCCTTAATCCAGGGTACAAAATTTTTGACTTTTACTTAACTTCGACCCTAGATTTCAATTTCTCCCCTTCCTCGGAGCTCTGGCTGCTTGACCTCTACAGGCTGGCACACACACTCTGCAGAAATTTAAGTACACATTAATACATACTCATCAAAATGCATGCATCAATACATATTATTATTCATAAACATACATAAATCATATCATCATGAAATTTCCATTCATCCCACGAACAAAGACAACAGCACGAATTCCTAGCACAACAGAAAAACAACTAGATATAACGAATACACAATGTCAAAATGACCACAGGTAAACAGGACGAGCCCCCAGTGTCACAACGGACGAGCCCCCAGTGTCACAACGGACGAGCCCCCAGTGTCACAAATCCCAGACTGGGAGATGTAATAGTTTATGACAGGACGACAATCACGAACAAACAAGTTTAACACTTAACAAAACAGCCCATCAGACTCACACATTTATTAGACATAATTATACATATAATAGCGCAATTACATACATTATATTATTGAAATGACTGCCGTACAACGGCCTTATTCTCACACACACTCTCCCTCGGATCCACAATCCGGTAGTTACTCCTAAAGGCACTTCGGCCTCAGCCTCTCCCCTCAGGGTCTTAATAGCACATTAATAATTTACTGGCACCGCAGTCTCTCAATATCCCCTCCCTATTGTCATACACCTTAGCACTCCCCTAGCACCTCAGCAGGGCACTAACACATTATTATTTCCATAGCCATCAACATGGCAACAACATAGTATCAGTTCACTAGCCTATCAACATGGCAACAACATCGTATCAGTTCACTAGCCTATCAACATGGCAACAATATAGTATCTCATTCACTCTCATATCTACGTCCCTGTCCGTGGCCTGACTGCCACGACTTTATGTGCCTCTACTGTCCGGTACTAACAGCCTCACTTCTGGCCTATGTGTGGCCTCCGGCCCTATGCTGGCCTATCACTTGTGCTCATCGAGGTGGCTCTTCGGCCCGTCCCCGACACCAGTCATTACTGGAACAACACTCATCCGTCTCCCGACTGCTTTCACTTATGTCCGCCCGCTGGGCTCTTATTCACAGGTCCGCTCCGTCGGACCTTCTAACTTGCAGTGATAGTTATACAGCGCTTTCGCCTCATTCAGACCCCCTCCCACTACTCACAACAGCACGCTTAACTTGCTGTCTACTGTGAGTCCTTCTTACTCTACACCCGCTCTGTAGCAATCCCCTTAATTGCACTCACTCCACTCGTGACAGAATACACACAGGAGAGAAGCTTTTTTAAGTGTGATGTTTGTGGTAAAGGTTTTTCTCGTGGATATAATTTAAAAACCCACAAAAGGACTCACACAGAAACAGAAGCCTTTTAAATGTTTGATGTTTGTGGAAAGGGTTTTGTTCAAGGGTGTTATTTAAAAACCCACAAAAGGACAGGAGATAAACCTTTTAAGTGTGATGTTTGTGGTAAAGATTTTGCTTTTTCAAATGGTTTACAGCGCCACAATAGAATACACACAGCAGAGAATTCTTTTATGCGTTACATGTGTGGAAAGGGTTTTGATCAAGGATGTGATTTAAAAACCCACAAAAGGACTCACGCAGGAGAGAAACCTTTTAAGTGCGATGTTTGTGGGAAACGTTTTGCTCAAATAAGGCATCTACAAGTCCACAAAAGAATACACACAGGAGAGAAGCCTTTTAAGTGTGATGTTTGTGGAAAAGGTTTTGCTTGTGGAGGTGATTTAAAAGGCCAGAAAAGGGTGCACACCAGAAAGAGGCCTTTCAAGTGTGATGTTTGTGGTAAAGATTTTGCTTCTAAAAGTAGTTTACAATACCACTAAAGAATACATACAGGAGAGAAGCCTTTTAAGTGTGATGTTTGTGGAAAGGGTTTTCGCTCATGGAGGTTTTATAAAAACCCACAAAAGGATAAGCACAGGAGAGAAGCCTTTAAGTGTGATGTTTGTGGAAAAGATTTTGATCGTGGGTGTGATTTTTTAACCCACAGTACGATGGAACACAGGAGAGGAGCTTTTTGAGTGTGATGTTTGTGGAAAAGGTTTTGCTAAAGTAAGTCATTTAAAACTGCACAAAAGGATCCACGCAGGAGAGAAGCCTTTCAAGTGTGATGTTTGTGCTGTTGGTTTTGCTTCTTCAGGTCAGTTACAACGCCACAAACGAATACACGCAGGAGAGAAGACTTTTAGATGTGATGTGTGTGGAAAAGGTTTTGCTCTTGGAGGTGATTTAAAAATCCACAAAAGGATACACACAGGAGAGAAAACTTTTAAGTTTGATGTTTGTGACGCAGGCTTTATTCGTACATGATGCCAGTTAACTGCTCACAAAAGAAAACACACAGGAGAGAAGCCTTACAAGTGTGATGTTGGAGGTGAAGTCTACATTCATACGGGCGGCCTAAAAGGCCAACAAAACAATACAAACATCAGAGAAGCCTTCCCATTGTGATTCTTGTTGTGTAGGTTTTGCTGCTTTTCGTTCTTTACAGGCTGAGAAAAAAAATATGTGTACACACAAGAGAGAAACCTTACAAGTTACAAGTGTGATATATATGTGGAAAAGGTTTTACTCTTATAGATAATTTAAAAGTCCACAAAAGGACACACACAATAGAGGAGCCCTACAAGTGTGACATTTGCGTGGTAGCATGACGTTTGGAGCACCAACATTTTTAAAACATGACATTTGGAGCACTGCCTAAATCTAGGTTAAATTGCAGTATGACATTTGGAGCACTACCAAAAATTAATAAAATTTCAGTATGACATTTGGCGCACCTTTACCGCTGCTGGTATTCGATTACATTTTCACAGACTCATATCAACATCAAGTCGGAAATCTACTGAAAAAAAATTTCCATCTTTTACACTCAAAAAAATTTTGTTTTGCTCATCATCATCATCATCATCATCATAAATTAGGTGAAAAAAGACTGGTCTATAAATGATGTCGATGATGATAGTGTTGTTGTAGTTGTTTTTTTTTTTTTATTATTATTATTTTTATTATTATTACAGGTATTATTATTTTAGCATCATTATTATTATTGTTGTTGTTGCTGTTGTTGTCCTTGTCCATGGCCACTGTTTGTGGGGTTTCTGATCTCTGTGTCCAATTCCCTCCACAAAACTGTACTATTGTTTTTGTTGGGTCCCACGAAGCTTATCTTCCCTGAGGCCTTCGACAACAGTGTGAAGTCTCGTGTAGATTATTTATTTTGTTCAGCCACTTATTAAAAAAATAATAAACCAAAAAAAGAAAAAAAAAACCCAATAAAATAAACATTATTAATGCGCGCCTCTTCAAGAGACAGTCCCAAGCCTGTATAAACGCAGAGGGAAAATGTTTATTAAAAAAAACATTTATTCAAAACGCGCACGGTTCTAAGATTTTAACGCAAAAAATGTGAAATATAAAACCGATCGTTGAATAAATATTTACTATTTAACATGAGTCTTTGTTCAGTTATGCTTACAATAATCCATTTGGATTCTAATATATCCTGATATCCAAATAATTTCAAAATAATTTTGTAAGTTTTAAAACGCTCCAGCAAACACTTTGCCAACGTTAACTAGTCGCTATTCATCTGGAATTGGCTGACGGAGAGTGTATTAGGCCTATAAAGAAACTTTCTATCCCTGTGGTACCCACCGCAAGTTATTGCAAAATATCCGTAGAGTATGCGATAGTCAACAGGTTGATTAAGGATTAATCGATAAAATCACAGCCGAAATTCTAGTGCTCCAAATGTCACATGCCAGCTTTCTTTGAACTAACTTAGTGCTCCAAATATCACATGGCGGCTTTCTTTGAGTTTGATCTGCAGTAGTGCTCCAAATGTCATACAACCATTTGCGTGTAGGTTTTGCTGCTTTACGTTCTTTACATGCCCACAAAAGAATGCATACCAGTGAGAAACCTTGCAAGTATGATGTTTGTAGTATAGGTTTAGCTCGTCTATCCTACAAAAGAACACACGTAAGGGAGAAAAGTTAGGAGTGAGATGTTTGTAGTGGCTTAGCTCTGGCACACCTGTTGCAACGCCCAAAATAATGCACATTACAATTGTGATGCTTATGGTGCAGGCTTTGTTTAATCGAGTGTTTTACAAGTCCACCCCTCCTCCTCCTGCCCCCCCCCTCCCACCCCACCCCATCTCCTCTCCCACCCCCCCCCCCCAAAAAAAAGAAGAAGTCGTGTTAGAAAAGCCCTTTATGGTATAGACGTGACTGATAAAAGTGCTTCACGACGCCACAAAAACATTCACGCATGAAGAACCCTAATGTAAAGCCCCCCACACACGTTCAAGTCCGGCGTACGGCCTCGCCCAGATTCTGTAAAACTTATAAAAAACTGAACGTGTGTGGGCGATTTCATACAGCCGGGATCCGAGTCAGGACTTAAGCCAAAATATCGGGAGGCGCCTGAAAAATTATGTAAAGCCAATGGCTTGACGCAGTAAACTCAAAATTAAAACGTACATGAAAATCTTTTTTTGGCCATTTTGATGACAAAATCGGGAAAAGTAGTAAATTTACCATCGATTTTATACCAAACACCATTCTCGTACGATGGATAGATCTTTTTTTTTATTTTATAAATTACGGACCTTTCATCAATTCTCGCACCTAACTCCGTTCCCCTCTCTCTTTCTCTCTCTCTCTGTGTATCTCCCTCTCTCTCTCTCTCTCTCTCTGCCGTTCTGCTTGTCTGTGTTTGGTGGGGATAAAAAGAGAGATAGATATACAGAGAGAGATTTTTTTCTCTTAACCTGTGCGTCCCCGCAAAAATGACCGTGAGGCCGTGCCTATAAACAAAGTGAAGTCATTGTATTGTTGTTGCCTTTGCATTCTACTCATACCTAATCCTTGTCACATACATGTGACATGTATCGATAATTTTATGTTTTAATAAGTCAGTGAATTTGTTAAGTGAATCATTCAATCCGGTCAATAAAGTGTGATTTTAAAACTCTTGCCTTGTCTTATTAAAAAAACAACAACAATAGAAATTCTATTAAAGACACCGATGAAATATAGCTGATAGATACAATGTACTCAACCGGCTACATCAGGGGTCCCCAACTTCCTGTCCTTCGGCCGGTACCACCGGTCCGTGGATCATTTGGTACCAGGGTGCAAAGAAAAAAAATTGTGATTTAAAATATAGTTATTTTTCTTTCATTAGCAGTGTCTACCCAGTCTGCAGAAAAATTTCATGTATAAAAAAAGTTGGGGACTGCTGGGCTAGATGATCCAGCAGTTAGAACCGCTATACCGGAACCGGGAGGTTGGGGGTTCGAACCCCGGTCGGGTCACACCTAAAATTGGCAATCCAGTGGCTTGTCTTGCTTCATCATCAAAGTGCAGGGATTGGTCGGGTCGGTGTCAGTATACTGTGATTGGGAGGGATATGTGAGTTGTGCTACACTTCGTAAAATGTCCAAATAGCAACGTTATTTAAATAACCAACTTGTTGTGGAAGTGACGTTAAACCCAAGTCCAATATACTCATCCTCAAGTAGTCCTCTGCAAGGCAAGTATAAAACAAATTGCCCTGCATGTCTCTAGTATCAGTCCACCTAAAGCTTGAGGTGAGATGCAGGTTGAAAATTTCAGGTCTTCATAATTAATTATTATGACCAGCCTGTGACTAGTGTGACAAAAAACCTCAAGGATGCTATCAGCCATTATTGGGGGGACACTGCTGTCCTCATCACTGTATTTTCCCCTCGATCAACGGTGTGATAAGTCTCAAGAGTTTTAAGCACTTGTCGTCGTGCATTCGCAAATTAAATCATTACGAAAATCACTTGGATAAAATCTTAACTCATTCAATAAATTGATGTGACTGTGGGTCGCTCGATCCAACAGCCACTGTTTGACTCAGTATCGTTTTTTGATGCTCACTTTCCGATTGGGAATGACTGAACATACGATTCCACATAGGGCCTGTTGGTTGTGAGACATTGTGAACGGGCTATGGTCCGAAATGAAGTGATAAAACTACGTATGTCAAGAGTTGAGGGCACTGTGTTCAAGTGTTTTGTGTATCAATGAAACTTCAGTTTTCGTACCTCTGTGCAATCAGTCCTCGTAGTGGCGGGAAAAGTTTCATAAAGCCTGGCCGCAACATGTGTGTGCAAAATTGGAATTAAAATCTTTTCCTAAAGCCCGGATTTGGGCGAGGCTGTGAGTCGGGCTTGATCGTGTGTGGGGGGCTTTAGTGATACATGTACTTGTGATTAGTGTTTGATTTTGCCGATGATCTTACTCAGCCCTTTTTGTGGTATCTGCTGTAATAAGTTATAAATAAATCTTCATTATTAAATTTACTCAGTGTAGACCAGCGGTTTTTAACACGGGCGATATCGCTTATGGGTGTGTGTGTGTGTGTGTGTATGCGGGGAGGGATAGAGAGTGCGAATACCAGGTTGGTGTAAACAAAAACAAAAGGTGACAAAGGAATAAAACCATGATAAGTGGTGGTGAGGGGGGGGGGGGCTAAATGAATGGAGGACGATTTATGGGGTAAATAAGGCAGCCACTGGCTTGTTCAAAAGCATACCGCATAATTCGAAGTTGTCTGGAAATGGATTCCTCCGAACAGAGAAATAACCTTTATTATGCTGTTTGCCCCATTAGGTAGTCCAAACGGCCCCGCTAAGGGTCCAAAATCCTATTTTGGTATAATTTTAGTCCAACATTACAAGGCTACCGCTGCTGTAGGAGTGTTGTGACCCACATTGTTAATGTAAAGAAGTGTCCATTTTTGAAGCTGCTTTATTTATAAAAAGTGTGTTAAACACTTAATAATTTGTTGTTGTTGTTGTTTTTATAGGTGCACGTATGTGAGTGTCTTCGTGCAATGATATAGATGAAGAAAAAATAATGATTTGAAAAGAAGCTTTTGTTATGTTCATGTTTCTGTTTTGTTCGGTGTTAAACTGCTTTTTAAAAAGAAAGGACTAACACCAGCCTGTGTATAATGAAAATTTGGGGCTGGGGTATAAAATGTTGAGGCTCAGGCAGATTATATATCACCTGTGGAGCTGACAATGAGACAGCCTGTATAATCACTTCCTTTTTAAAACTAAGGTATACTGAAAGTACAGTGTATATGTGCATATGTTAAAAAAAACATGTGTGGTTAGAAAATACAATTTATAATATCTGAAAAATTAATGCCAGATTGAGACTATCATACCAGCAAAATATGGCTTAGATTGGTCTTGCAAATTCTTTAGCTGTGACGTCTTTTACATGATTTAAATATAATGTATTGATCTAAATCACTGATGTTCAAATTTGCCTCTTCGTTGCTCAGATATGTATGATTTTCTAAATTCAATGCTAAATGCTCAGTGCTGCAATAAAGGTACCTTTCAAATCCAAGCATTAATTTACAGAACGCATTGTCAACCTGTGAATTGTGTCAATAGATAGACAGACAGGTGGATGGATGGATGTATGGATGGATGGACGGACGGGCGGACGGATGGATGGATGGACGGATGGATGGATGGACGGACGGATGGGCGGACGGACGGATGGATGGATGGATGGATAGATGGACTCAAATAATGAATCACGGCTCATTCCGTAATGGCCACCAGCGCCTTCTGAAAATCCCATCCAATCAGTATCGTGTCTGGACATTGGTCAAAGGAGACTGTGGAGGTGCTGCGATGTCACGGTAGAAACAGGTCTGATCTACACAGGTCTATTTCCAAGACGAGTATGAGGCAAGTAGATCTAGTTCTCTGACTATATACCAAGGATAGTACAAGGCGAGAAAATCTGTTTCTATAAGAAAAATCAAAATGTTGGTACATGTAGTAGTAGAGTCTAGTAGACAGATGTACACGTCTCGTGGTACTGGTGGGCCTTCGGTCTAGATCGATATAGCTGTGATTTAGGCTACCCTCTGAACGAATTAGAAGTGCAATTCATTGCTTTAAAAATATATATTCGCTTGCAACTCCAAGGATATATAAAAATTACACAGGATGATTATATCAGTTGACTTAACGTGCAAGAAATTATTTGGAAGATGTGGTTAAGCCAATGCATATAATATCTAAAATCACAGATAATGATGCAGTTTGTTTTTCCAGCAGATTTATACTGCTGGTTTTCCTCAGTCAGTTAGGTGTACGATGTGTTCACCATCTTTGCCATTTATGGGTAGCTTACTTCAGAAGGGAATACTTGAAACTTTATCAGTATCTTCTAGGTTATAGACTTAAAATCTGTGCCTATCCCAGTCAAGTTGTTTGGATTCTTCTGGTAGCCATGTGACAGCTAGGTGGCTACGATTGTACGTATAGAAATTTGAGAACTGTTAATGAAAGAGCCAATGTTCCTGGAACTTTTGACAACTACATAACATGTACATTGATTCATTTTAATGACAGTTGAAGTAACTTGAAGGACATGAAAACATTGATATTAATGATAACCACTCGTCACATGATTTGGTGGGCAAGACTAGGAGCAACTAAATTTTAGAGCAAGTTATTTAGTACTATATTATAGTAGGCCTACTGTGCTACTGATTTATGATAGTGCTCGTTTGTTCTGTCTGTGTGAATATTTTAAAGTCGTTGATTCTAAAGGATTAGGCTTGATTAAATCATGTTGAAAATAAAAAAGGGCCCGAATCATTAGAATAACATCTCGACTGAGAATCGTAAAAATTTAGGTACTAAAATGTTAAATTGTTTCTTCGGCTCATCCCCCAGTACAAAGATAACCTTACCTTTCCTGTCTCTGCATAGTATAAAATTTATGGTTCGAAAAAATATACTGTACATGTATAATTTAAATTAACCTTTTCCGTATGTCGCGATTTTCTCTGCGCTCCGTACGTCGTGGTAAATTTTGTTACCAGACTGTCCCGTATAGAGAAAAATGCAGGTTATGCCTATCCGTACGTCCTGGGAACAATTGTTACCACACTGAGACAAGTGTAGAATAACACGCTTTCAGTCGGTCTATCCCTCGTGGTCACAAATGCTATCCAATGCAGCTTTCATGTGGACTCTAGGGACCACTTCTTGTCAAAAGAAACGTTCTGTGGGATGTTTATTCTCTAAATTTATAATTGTATCACAGTGGGCCGACCACCGTGATTAGCCAGGGCGCTAGAATATGGTGCTCGCTTATAGTTTTCTTTCAGCTTCAACCTGAATGGAAACAAGGCGTGTAATTGTAGTATGTAATTGCACAAAGATGATTATACTCGTGTGAATTTCAAACGATGCTCTGTTATGTCCTCCACCCCACCTCCACGTGCGACAATCAGGTAAGTTTTATTATCTAAGGCAGCTCTCTGCCAGTACAGGAAAAGCCTCGCAGATGCTTATTTTTTTTCATATATACATGTACAATGTATACATGTACTATCTTATTATACCCGGTCCTCACTCTGTCTTAATTGTTTTAAATTTTTATAGCAAACTGCTAAGTACCTGACTATTATTTAGTTCGAAATTATATAGTGGGATGAGACCTATCGTTGTCATTTGCTCCTGAGCACAGCATAGTAAGAAAGCCACATTATTTTTTTCACCTCTAGATGCATACTGCAACAATGGGTCGAGGTCAGTTGAACTACACTATTACGGTGTCCAAAAAAGTAAAGTCTGAGAAAACACAGTATAACCACAATGCGGAAAGCAGTCTTTTGGGGGCAAAGACTGACGTAATGTGGGCCCAATAATTATTTCTATAACACTTTAACAGTTAACACTGCCTCATCAAACCCTACCGCACTGGAAGATAAGGCGAGAGCGACAATGAGAAGGATAAGTACATGACTCAGTGTCAGTTTATCCTATTCCTATCCGCATAATAAATTGAACAAAATGAATTTCAGAGGCGGTAAATGGGCTGTGTGGTCCATGAGAAAGACAATCACTTAAAATAATAGATACGGAAAGAGTCAAATGGTGAAATCAAAGTGCAACCCAGAAATGCAAACGTTTCTGATTTGGGTGCTAATGATTACAAGTGATGTCTTCGGGAACAAAAATACATACAAATTATCGAAATTAAAATAATGAGCAGTAAATAATTAACATTCCTGTCGCTGTCCACACGTTGAACGTTCAACCATTGACTTATGGTTGAGGAAACTGTTCTTCAGGCTTTTCAGAATTGAGTGGGAAACATAACAAAATGTAGGACGCGAGGACCATTGAAATGGCTTGCCATTTCCAATGACAGACCTCAAAATGGGTGACCCTGAAAGAATTTTATGATTTCTTCATGTAATCTTCAGCAACAGCCTCACATGCGTGTTACATGTTGTTCCTTCCGAGATTGAATAGCACTAGCTGAAGCTCTATCAAGTTTCATGATCATCTTGTCAGCAGTGCATATTTTCGTCACTATGTGCCACTCACTGTCCCACTCGCCAGTTAATAATAATACCTGTGCATTTATAATTATGGCTTCACATTCAAGTCAGTTCGTCAACACTCACTTGGTCGTGGGAGGCTGTGCTCACTACCGACAGCGCTCTATAGCTTCAGGCATCATTTTCTAACTGTTCCCTCAAAACCTTGGAAAAGACAGGATTTACATAACGGTGTTTTATCAAACAATACACTTTCCGTCGGAGCAGAAATGAAAACCAAGTTCATACGTGGTCGATTTCGAATATCTGATATTTTATAAGGGGGCAAAGTAATACATAAAATGAAGAGATTTGCATATTTTGTTACATTATGGGGCCATAAAATTAAACAATACACTGAGAAATAATCATCTGTTCATATTACAGACATTTCTATTGGTACTGTCCGTATAAAACTAAGTCATAAATCAAAAACTAAACACAGCAATATTACCAGAATGTTGCCCAGTCGATATTGAAGCTTGGAAATCGCCCATAAAGATGACCCAGTTACAGATTACAACAAAGAGACACAGTTTAATGCAACCAAAGAAGTTACATACCCGATGTTAAGGCTTTTCTCACTTTCATTTTTTTTTTTTCACAACAAAGAATGAGAGGTTTGGTCGTCCGATGCCACTGTACGTTATTCTTAGCGCTCCATATAACACATACCACTGAAATTTGATCTCCTCAAAAACCATTATTGCTTGCGTT
Organism: Onchidella celtica; assembly: GCA_963931925.1. Taxonomy (NCBI): domain Eukaryota; kingdom Metazoa; phylum Mollusca; class Gastropoda; order Systellommatophora; family Onchidiidae; genus Onchidella; species Onchidella celtica. The sequence continues at coordinate 12,116,512 of OZ007584.1, read as the reverse complement.
TCAGGAGGGGTTTGGTGGGTGTAACAGTGGGGTCATATTGTCTTCAACTTGTGTCCCCCTTTATATGTTGGGGTAAACCTGATGTCGACAGCGTGATTGTTTCACTCTTTACAGTATCTGCTGCATGGGAACATTTTTTACCACGACGTACGGACACGTTGGATTTAGTAAATCTCTTCTTTGCTAGTCTGGTAATTTTTTTCCCAAGACGTACTGTAAGTTGTACCGAAAAGTAAGAGTAAATAAAACCCACTAAAACAAACAAACATTCACTTCTATAGCACCAGACGAATCCTCTGATGAAACGGAAAAGGTTAATTTAAAATCAAACACCCAATTTTTCCCCATACATCAGTTGCGTTATTGATCCAGCTGGAGGTGTGAGGTCAAAAGCTTATATATATATAGTAGAAAAAACGGGGATTTAAAATGTTGTCGCTATAGGCAAAGTTCTCGTTATTAGCAGTGTCGTTAAAGATGATGGTCCACTGTATATAATTTAAATTAATTTAAAATCAAACACCCAATTTTTCCCCAGACATCAGTTGCGTTATTGTTCTCAGTGATTGCCACATTTTTTATTTTTTTTTAAAGCTTGGGTGAAAGGACTGTGATGCAGATAATCAATAATGCAAAGATGGATACTCTTCATATATATTTTTTTTAAATTTTGGCCATGCTAGGCAAAAACAGGGAGGGAGAAGAATCATTGACGGGGACACTGAAATCACAAATAGATCGCACTTTCATTGCCTGTGCACATTTGCCAGGCAAATATGCAATGGGGCCAATATCTGATGAACACAGAAATATTGTGTCATTAGTGAGACCACAGAGTTTAGAAATATTTATGGCGAAATGTGTGGCACCATTGGTGTAAAACAGGCCGTTGAGTTTTACAACATTTGTGATGCATTTCCTGAAACTGGTACCCATTATAAGAGTGGAGAAAAAAAATACTTTTACTGTAAAAGTTCTACTTTCCAAGTCCAATTGAAAATGAATCAACATACATACACATTACATGAAACTGAGATTTTGTTGATTATTGGCTCTTCTTTAAGTACAAATTCCTTTGTCATTAATACAATGCATAACTGTGTTTTCACTCCAACTAACGAATCTAACTTACATATTTGACCAGATGGGCCACAATTAATCTAGAGGTTGAGACACATTAAATGAAATAATAGTGCATCCAGCTTATATTCTGGAGAAAAGACTGTGAGGAGGACTGTGGATGTAAGCCTGAAATTCAATGTTTTGATTCTAAAATTGTTCGGATTAGATTGGTTACATTGTGTAAAACAGGTTTTAGACAAAGATAGAATTAATTATAGTTAAGACAGACATTCAGCATTACTTCAGATGGAACAGAAACAGTAATATATGCGAGATATCTTTTCTCATGTGATCAGCGAGAAGTTGTGAAGATTAAGGATGGAAAATCTGTCACAGAATGTTGAGATTACATCGCAACTCAATCAACTCAATGTAAGTTAATGCAACTTTTGATTTCCGGCACCGTGGCCGTGAAAACCAGTTTCCACAAACACGTTGACACAGGCCTGTTCAACAACGTCACTCTTCGCTGCCATCGAGGGGGGGGGGGTAGAGGTGCCAAAAATGATGCAATGGATAGGCTGCAGAGCCTTCCTCTTACGTGTCTGTCCTGACCAAGCGAGAAACATGCCGCGGAGGGTGGCAATGGTACGGGTCGGGGTCCTTGCACGCAGCGTGATTCTGCCCCAATGACCAATGATAATATATTATCAGCCAACAATACAGTACGCGAGACGGTGCTCGCATTTTTAATTTATGGCCAGTGAATTAATCGATTGCTGACGTAACCACACCATGTAGATCTACAGCCAAGACACGGTGTGCCGTGGAACATAAATTACACACACTTGAGCCGTGTGGTGTGCCCAAAGAGGAGTATACTATACTGTGCCCACCTTGCTCACACAGAGCCATTCTAGTAGGCCTACGCGCTTGTGTAATGCTCGCTAAGCATCACATGACTGTATTCAAAAGTAAAAAGTTATGGTAAGGCCCTGTAGGAACAAACTTACAAAGACCTCACTTTTTCACGAGGTTCTTATCTTAGCACTTCAGTACTGCAATATGTCGCTGCAGTGTTTACAAATTACACATTCACCAGACTATACTCGATGGGGAGGGGGTACGAGTACGGCATTGTTACACTGCGTAATAATAGTAATTCCACGCCACTGATAGCAAGGCGGGAAAACGCAATACGCCTACAGTCTTGCATTTGACATCGTACACGGGTATGTCTTTATCGATTGATGATGTCACACACAATACATGCGGCCAAGATAAAGACAGTTTGCTGACCAGCAACTACCACTAGTAGTAGTACCAGGTCTAGGCCATTCAACGTTGCTTTTTTCTTTTACCGCTACGGTAGGGTAACTTCTAAAGAAAAAAAAATAATCGAAAGATCTCATGATTCATACAGGTTCCTTTGCGTTATTTGTGTGTGTGTGTGTATTGTGGGGAGGAGGCAAGGCGAAGAGATGTAATTACACGTATGGTATGGGGCAGACTGCAAAATAATGATTATTTCTCTGCCCAGAGGAAACTGCACTTTCGTAAGTCGAAGTATAAATCATATCCCGGCGACTTCGAATTATGCGGGATCCACTGTACATGTATTATGCCTTAGAACTGCAAATGCCCTTAATTAATGATGGAATCAGGATGTTTAATCTCAGTAACGAAATACAATCATGTGTTTACAAATGATCAAGGCGACGTACCTTTAATTGTCCACAAAAGAAGGTAAAATGCCATACAAAAATACATGTATGATTGTGTTGTCTAAACAAATTGCCAAGTGTCCAACAAGAAGAGTATAACGTGATGATAATTGTATGCATAGTAGTGGGAATCTGAGCCTTGACAACTGCATTTTGTGAAAATGACAAGTTTAAGCAGGCCTCTTTAAAAGCTCATCCACCCAATACTAGTCATTACACATTATAAGGACTCCTCTGTAAAGGCTGTTTGAAAGCCGAGCCTTAAATTCTACGAAATATCATTCTAAGCGGAGAGGGATGTCAAGGTGTACATGGACGGGCCGGCATAGTTCAAAAAGGATTGGACTTTGCCATATTTTTAATACTTTTGTTGATTTTGAGCAACAACTGAAGTGAACAGAGGAAAGTGCTCGGACATTTCAAGGATGGAAAACAAGATGCATTTCCTTCGAGCAGAATTGAAAAGTATGACAGGAAATTTCGTTGTGACATTTAAAAATCACATCTGTGTACATGTATTCCCCAAGTCAGCAGGCCAGCTAGTGCTAATAAGAATTGTAAACAGATTGATCTTGGGCAATTGCAATACCGCGTACTGCACCTATAAAATAATATAAAATACACGTACATGTATAGTAAAGCTCCAATGCACAATAACAGCAGTGTGGAAAAACAATCGATCCTGCTTTCCATCAACATAATACATGTATGTATCCTGTTGTTTACCTCCTATTCCTAATGCGAGAACTTCAGAGGGACAAAATCTGGGGACATTTTACAAATACAGTGCAATCCTGATATCTCGACATCAGTGGGACCGTCTGTCTTGTGTCGAGTAAAGAGAAAGTCGAAATAGCAGATTAGTGGTGGAAGAGAAAAAAAAAGTGGGGGGGGGGGGGGGGAGATCACACATCTCCGTAACGGACGTGTCCAATAAATAACGCAATTATGCCCCTTTTTCTTTTAATTATCGGCATATTGTCACCCGTTCCTCCAATATCACTGTTGTGCGGAGCAGTTGCGTGGGAAAGATTTACTGATATCGGAGAAATGCTGTAGCTATCAAATGCGCAGTCCTTTCCTGTTCTTGTTTTTTTTAACCTCGGCCTGACTGTTTCTTTAGAAGTGATGATACCGATACACACACAGTACGGCAGTTAACCGAGAGATCTAGGTCAAGGCCTAGTATCAACGGCGCACGAGTGTTTTGTGGGGAAAAAATAATTACATGTACTCATTCTGTAGTACTCTGTACCTTTACTGCCGTACGCTTATGCAAGGCACTCCACACTCGCATTACTGAAGCCAAGGGTCATCCTCTGTGTCCACACATCCCCTCTCCTACCCCCCCCCCCCCGCCAGCACCGCAAACAGAAATAAAGAGATCTTATATATGCGGGGAGTTACGTGGGCATTTTTGATAGCACAGTAGTAGATCTAGTGCACTTGTTTTGCCGCATTCTGGGAGAAATGTGTCGATATAAGAGGAAAGAACGGATCAACACGTCGAGTTACTGAGAAATATTTAGTAGCATTAAAGAAGGAATAGGTTGGGACTTAAAAATTGTGTCGAGTTACCTAGAATGTCGAGAAAAGCCATGTGGAGATAAATGGATTGGACTGTATTTCATTCTTGCACAAGTAGAATAGGAATTTTGATATTGGTGAAAAGCGCACTTTTCTTCATACATGTATTTTACAGGGTGACACGATAATGATACTCAACAGAAAAGATGGCGTTTGCATCACGGAGATTACGGGAATTATAAATGTATAATTCTGAATAATTTCCCCATCTAAACTAAGTGATTGGCATCCCACAGATCCTCAGTAAAGATTTTTAATCTTGATGAATGTTTTTTTTTTCTTTCTTTTGGTAGGTGCTGAAATTGAAACTGGTAAAAAATTGAATAACAGTTACTTAGGAGTCTAGGTACCATAAATAGCTGAACTCTTTTACCATAAAAATTCAAAAATTTGGTCTGGGCCCAAGCAAGCTGCTTGGTCCCAAGAGATATTTTTAAGATTGGGCGTGTTGGTCTAGAGGCAATGTGCTTGTCTCCCATAATGAAGGTAGTGGGTTCGATTCCCGGTTGGGATTTTGGGGAAAAATTTATGTCTCTGATGTTGTTGTAGTTAGGATAGAACACCTAGTCTTCTTGGATAAAGATGAAAAATAAGAAGGCCCTTGTGCACGTTACCCATGACAAAGATACTTTGGCAGTTGGAAATCGAGGAGAGCAGACCCAATTAAAAAAAAAAATCCCTTCTACAAAAACACATGAAAAACTAACAAGAAAAATAAAAACAAGGAAAATGAGGTGTAAATGAACGCTAAGAGCAGTGAACCTCCAAAATTAAGACCGAATAAATGAGATACTTTTAATGAAACAAAACAACAAATATTCCGCTGTCGTGGCTGACGACTCAGAGTGGCCGTTATTGGGCAGTGAAACCCTACAGACACAATTGTACAAATTTAGAAAGTTGGAACATGTGTACAGTATGAATACATGTAGAAACATTGTAGAGTCTTTCTTGCTGTCCCATAACCGGTCATTTTTGATTAGAGATAGATTCACCATATTCTTCCCAACAATGCGCTCTGCACTGGTACTGATCTTCTCGAATTTCAACTGTCAAGATATCCTTGACATGTGCAACAAGAACACGAGCCATCCGAGATTTTGGTCCTTATCCGAGAAAACTAAGTACTGTACCATGTACCCGATCCTGCCTACGTAGGATCAGCTCCCACCCCCCCCCCTCCCCCCCAAAATCTAGCATGACTGTGCCATCCGGGGATCAAACCCGATACCTTCTGCTTGAGAGATAAGCACCTTGTCTGTAGACCAAAGTGTCCCCGCGTGCATGATATGTGTGTGTTTGGCGGGGGGTGGGGGAGGGGGGGGGAGTGGTGACATGATGGAACAAGATGCAAACGTGTCGGAATTGGTTTTTCACCAGTGTATGTACTGCGAACGCAGGAATAGGAAAGACTTTTCACACAAATTATTTGGTTGTCTCTCTTTCTTTAAAAGTGTTGCAATCACAATAAACAGATTAATACCCTGTATGATAATCTATGTTTTTAACAAGTGTGGCATAGGAAGGAAGCTAAATAGGGCTGAAAATTTGTCCAAGGTGCAAAATTACTTTAAAGCACACGTTGGAACAGGATGGCTGATTGGTATATTAGCACTGCAAAGCTTTCTAAATTTAACTTAAGAGACCAAATCTCTAGATTTCAGTAACCCACGGAAAATATATAGGGCCGCAGCAGGGCTTGTAGCAAAATTAAAATGTGGGGGAAAAAAATGTAGATTACATAGAAATCAACAGTATGTTTAGATTATAACAATATTAACAATTTAACAAATTCCCGCAGCAAATATCTTGTCCAAGTCCACACTTGGACCATAATAATTTATTCGAATTTTGACGCATCTGGTGGTTTACCACCATGGTTGATGACCCGGAAGTTGATACATGTATTGTGAAAATTATAGAATAGAAAGAATCGAATGAAATCATCGACCAGGTTGTGGTGTGGTTACAGTTGCACAGATCTATACGAACAAACACGCATTGAGGTCAGATAGCTCTAATACGGAAGAATTGGTGGTTTACCTCTGTAGGTGGTAGGTAATTGCACCAGTTTTATTTAGATTTAGACTCTAAATCTAGTCTAGTCTCTCTGTTGTGTGTTCACTCTAAACTCTAACGCTAAAACAAAGTGACTGTCCGCCAGTGCCACGCTTATTCGGAGACGTCTGCCAAAAGATCAGAATCTTATTCGCAGAGATGGATGTTTGGTATGTGATTTTTATTTAGGAAGAGCTCCTTAAAATGGCGTTCGGTTTCAGAGCTATCGATGAAACTTTCAGAAAAACATTTTTGATGGCGAGAGCTGCCTATGGGATACAAAATCACCCAACACAAGTACCATAACAAACTAAACAGGCGAGAACCAAAGCCCTCTGAATTTTAGTGACTGATAAAAGTCTAGAAAGATCAGATTAACTTCACATAGGCCTGAATAGACTGAAAAGCTGAAACGAACAATTCCTTCTCTTGACGAGTGAAAGGCCAGCGGCAGCCACCCATGCGTCCATCTCAATCACATGACGAAAACAAACGATGCGCATCACTCCTCATTCAGAAAATGGACCAGTAGATGTATGTATAAACAAACAGCATGTCGAGGGGGAAACTTGGAAAGCCAGGAGAGTTTGTCCTCCACTGCCGCTCATTCCTTTTTTTTTATTCCAAAAACCTACCAGAAATAAACTCGTCTGCCGAGTTTGGGGGGGGGGGGGGCGTCAAGGCTCCGCAAGATCTGATTTTTTTAGGGTCAATTTTTACTGCGTTATCCCCCACTGATCATCCTTGCTTTTCTCTAGACTCTAGAGTTAAAATTGTGTCTAGGATTTTTTAAAATTTAAATTTTTACAATTTTTTTTAGATGAATTATTAAATTATTAGCCAAATTTGTGGGGTGTGAAGTCACAGAGAAAGTCAGACAGACTAGAGCAAATAAAAATGAATTAAACTTCCATTGAAACAAAAAAAGTAATAAAACAAAACATGTCAAATAGATCCAGGTTAACATGGAGAGAGATGAGCAGTTCAGCTCACACTGACTAAAAGAAATGATTTACATTTCTAAAATTTATTTATATTTTTATTTCTGTCCCGTTCAGTGAAAAGGAATTTAAATAAAAGGAATAGGAATAAAGTAATCTGGAGCACATTAGTAACATGGATCAATTTCCCCATGACATCAATTTTACAAAATCCTATTAAAATAAAAAATTCCTAAAAATGAGCAATCCTAGGCTAAAAAAAAACATGCATCAGGAGCTCTTCATCGCGCTGACAATAACGCGAACTTAAAAGTGACTGAGGGGTCACATATTGTGTCCGGTCAAGGCCTGCTTGTTCCGTATATCGTTTGAGTGGACGTAGTCTATCATGACTGTTGTGTTGTGCTGACTTCGTCTCGTGTGTCAGGCCTACACCAGAATTAATGCTTTAGACGCCTGCAATGGTAGATCTACGAACTTTGATTATCGATTGTCGATGGATGCTTTCGTTTGGAATTCCCGGTTGCTTGGTTCCGTGTGTACTGTGAACATGTTGTGCGGACTGATTTGACGTGTTACTGCCGTTACGCAAAACCTAGAATCTAGACCAAGGTCAAGCATGCCCCCTAAATCTGTACCGATACAAGTGGTACGGCTACTAATAATCATTGTACTAGATCTAGTTCAACCTGAAGACGGTTGCTTTAGTTTATAGCGGCCTGAAGGGGGCCCACCTCAGATTGTTCTACGTTTTTTAGTTTTCCAGCATCAGTATCATCGGCACCCATGGCGCTGTGTTGCACATGCTGGCCGCTTGATTATTCTGGGTGATCGACTGGCCGATCGGCTTACCATGGCAGTTTTGACAAGGGGGTACGTAGATGTTGGCAGGCGGTATGTGAAAAGTAAAATACACAAAAATGTCAAATATTAGGACGTAAAAGAAGTCTTCAAGACTTGCCCTTTTCAAGATGATATTGCTGCTCCTTGTGGTTCGTGAAATATATAACGATGAAGAAGTTCGGTAGACTTTAAACTGCTTTTTCGAGGAGTAAAAAGATTGTTTTCTGTCTATTAATTATCATTAGGGAGATCTATTTTCTGATCGTTTGCCAAGTTTCATTCATATTGGTTATGAAACAACATGGTACGAGGGCATACAAGAGAATGATCCTCTTTCACACACTTTCCAAAAATTGACCCGCCGGCAGTGACCTAATTCAGGCACACAGGAATACGCCCATCGCAGACTGCGGAATGTGGGAGAACTTGTCCATAGTAGACATCACAATACCAAGAAACTCCCCATCTGGCTCTGCGAATAAGATCAGGATCTGCGAATAAGCACTTCGCTGCCAGAATTGGCCAATAAAATTTCCCCAAGGATTTCATTTTACCCAACAGCATCGATAATATTGTATTGGGAGTGATCTCCCCAGATTGAATCCATCTCCATATTCCTCCCATATTCCCTCAGTGCACATATTGAAAACAATGGGACCATTTGAAAAGTAATTGGAAATATTTTTCTAGATAAATTGGAATTTCATTGATTAAATCAATATCAAGTACTTATAATCACAGACATCTCCGAGACAAATCCTGGTTTTTTTATTAGGCTATTCATGGGTGCCAGACCTCTGGTATATTATATACCGGATATCCGGTTTTACTTTTTCTCAAAACAATTGATATGAAGAATTGAAAAACACCAGCAAAAAAAAAACAAGAACAAAACACCCTGCTTAATCACAAAAAAAAAGTGCAAGTTCGCCGAATCCGAGATATCAGCTTTTTTAGCATTTACCATGTCCAAAGGCACATGTAAGGCTACCGTTGTGTTCTGGTTAATTCGGCATTTTAGATCAAGCGCTTCACATGCATCAGCTGCTTTTTATTGAACTGACAATTTACAATGCCAAATTAAAAAAGTGAATGAAGGGTCACAAGATGACGTACTGTGTCTGGTCAAGACCCACTTGTTCCGCGTGGCGTGTCATATGAGTGAACGTAGACTATTATGTGTTGCGCTGACTTCGTGTGTCAAACCTAGATCTACACCAGAATTGAATCTTTTGATGCCTGCAGTGTGTCACGATGTGGGTTAGATGGGGAGAATTCAATTGACACTCTTTCGAGGTCCGCTCCCACAATCGACGAACACACAAAAAAAATACTTGCACTCTAAAAACTAAATAAATCAATTGCTTTGATTTTTAGCAGAACTGTAGGGCAGTTTAATTACAGGAATTAATGTAACAAATATAATTATAAATATAAATTTATATCAATTCAAAGGCAACTGAATCTATGAAACTACAGCTTTCTATAAAGACTAACTTATTCACTCTAACTACTTGCAGGTCATATGAGTTAGATGCCAAATAGAATCCGTGCACGTGACGACGGATATAACAGTTTAAATTCTATTAATTCAATGAGACATGTTATGATATGGACATTTCCTCTAGACACGCCATGGAGAATGCTTGTACAACCATGCGTTGTCTGGCGGTAGCTCTGAAACTGTCTATCGCCGTCCACCTCGTAAATGGATTGTCTACATGCGGCCTCTATCTAAGCTCTGCTCGGGTTTAAATACTAAAGCTATGTCTCGACCTTCCGTCCAGATTCATACATTTGATTGGTGCAGTCGCTGGAGCTCAGCCTGCAATATTAATTTATGCTTGTCATGGCCTTGCGCCAAAATCAAGGTCAATTTTACGGTCTAGACAAAATTTAAAATGCAAAACATTAACTACTAAAATCTTCAAACCCCGTGCTTTCTACTCTTATGCACGAATTTCCGAACGCCAACTAAGCGTCTACATAAACTACCTTTACTCGCCCCTTATCTATGTTAATCAAAATCACGGGGTCGAGAACTGCTCTGTCATTCCTAGCTATACATTTATTCTGTCTCGCCCCTCCTTCTCTCCATCCATCAGAAAAAAGGTGTTTCAAAACAAACTGTTCACGGGAACAGTTCAAGGACAAATTACGCTGGTTATAATCAACAAGATCGTAAAAATTAACTCACTGACGTCGTGACCTAGCACGGCATTTATGATCCTAATGACACCTATAAAATAATATTAAAAAGTATGACAGGAAATTTCATTGTGACATTTAAAAATCACATCTGTGTACATGTATTCCCCAAGACAGCAGGCCAGCTAGTGCTAATAAGAATTGTAAACAGATTGATTTTGGGCAATTGCAATACCGCGTACTGCACCTATAAAATAATATAAAATACACGTACATGTATAGTAAAGCTACAATGCACAATAACAGCAGTGTGGAAAAACAATCGATCCTGCTTTCCATCAACATAATACATGTATCCTGTTGTTTACCTCCTAATGCAAGAACTTCTGAGGCCTGGACAAAATCTGGGGACATTTTACAAATACAGTGCAATCCTGATATCTCGACATCAGTGGGACCGTCTGTCTTGTGTCGAGTAAAGAGAAAGTCGAAATAGCAGATTAGTGGTGGAAGAGAAAAAAAAAAGGGGGGGGGGGGAAGGGAGATCACACATCTCCATAATGGGAAGTGTCCAATAAATAACGCAATTATGCCCCTTTTTCTTTTAGTTATCGGCATATTGTCACCCGTTCCTCCAATATCAGTGTTGTGCGGAGCAGTTGCGTGGGAAAGATTTACTGATATCGGAGAAATGCTGTAGCTATCAAATGCGCAGTCCTTTCTTGTTGTTGTTTTTTTTAACCTCGACCTGACCGTTTCTTTAGAAGTGATGATACCGATACACACACAGTACGGCAGTTAACCGAGAGATCTAGGTCAAGGCCTAGTATCAACGGCGCACGAGTGTTTTGTGGGGAAAAAATAATTACATGTACTCATTCTGTAGTACTCTGTACCTTTACTGTCGTACGCTTATGCAAGGCACTCCACACTCGCGTTACTGAAGCCAAGGGTCATCCTCTGTGTCCACACATCCCCTCTCCTATCCCTCCCCGCCAGCACCTCAAACAGAAATAAAGAGATCTTATATATGCGGGGAGTTGCGTGGGCATTTTTGGTAGCACAATAGTAGATCTAGTGCACTTGTTTTGCCGCGTTCTGGGAGAAATGTGTCGATATAAGAGGAAAGAACAGATACACACGTCGAGTTACTGGGAAATATTTAGTAGCATTAAAGAAGGAATAGGTTGGGACTTAAAAATTGTGTCGAGTTACCTAGAATGTCGAGAAAAGCCATGTGGAGATAAACGGATTGGACTGTATTTCGTTCTTACATAAGTAGAATAGGAATTTTGATATTGGTGGAAAGCGCACTTTTCTTCATATTTTTTACAGGGTGACATGACAATAATATTCAACAGAAAAGATGGCGTTTGCATCACGGAGATTACGGGAATTATAATTGTATAATTCTGAATAATTTCCCCATCTAAACTACATGTAACTGATTGGCATCCCACAGATCCTCAGTAAAGATTTTTAATCTTGATGAATGTTTTTTTTTTTCTTCCTTTTGGTAGGTGTTGAAATTGAAACTGGTAAAAAAATTGAATAACAGTTACTCAGGAGTCTAGGTACCATAAATAGCTGAACTCTTTTACCATAAAAATTCAAAAATTTGGTCTGGGCCCAAGTAAGCTGCTTGGTCCCAAGAGATATTTTTAAGATTGGGCGTGTTGGTCTAGAGGCAATGTGCTCGTCTCCCATAATGAAGGTAGTGGGTTCGATTCCCGGTTGGGATTTTGGGGAAAAATTTATGTCCATGATGTTGTTGTAGTTAGGATAGAACACCTAGTCTTCTTGGATAAAGATGAAAAATAAGAAGGCCCTTGTGCAAGTTGCCCATGACAAAGATACTTTGGCAGTTGGAAATCGAGGAGAGGAGACCCAATTTAAAAAAAAAATCCCTTCTACAAAAACACATGAAAAACTAACAAGAAAAATAAAAACAAGGAAAATGAGGTGTAAATGAACACTAAGAGCAGTGAACCTCCAAAATTAAGACCGAAAAAATGAGATACTTTTAATGAAACAAAACAACAAATGTTCCGCTGTAATGGCTGAGGACTCAGAGTGGCCGTTATTGGGCAGTGAAATCCTACAGATACAATGTACAAATTTAGAAAGTCGGAACATGTGTACAGTATGAATACATGTAGAAACATTGTAGAGTCTTTCTTGCTGTCCCATAACCGGTCATTTTTGATTAGAGATAGATTCACCATATTATTCTTCCCAACAATGCGCTCTGCACTGATACTGATCTTCTCGAATTTCAACTGTCAAGATATCCTTGACATGTGCAACAAGAACACGAGCCATCCGAGTTTTTGGTCCTTATCCGAGAAAACTAAGTACTGTACATGTACTCGATCCTGCCTACCTACGATCAGCCCCCCCCCCCTCCCCCAAAAAAAATCTAGCATGACTGTGCCATCCGGGGATCAAACCCGATACCTTATGCTTGGGAGATAAGCACCTTGTCTGTAGACCAAAGTGTCCCCGCGTGCATGATATGTGTGTGTTTGGCGGGGGGTGGTGACATGATGGAACAAGATGCAAACGTGTCGGAATTGGTTTTTCACCAGTGTATGTACTGCGAACGCAGGAATAGGACAGACTTTTCACACAAATTATTTGGTTGTCTTTCTTTAAAAGTGTTGCAATCACAATAAACAGATTAATACCCTGTATGATAATCTATGTTTTTAACAAGTGTGGCATAGGAAGGAAGCTAAATAGGACTGAAAATTTGTCGAAGGTGCAAAATTATTTTAAAGCACATGTTGGAACAGGATGGCTGATTGGTAGCACTAGCACTGCAAAGCTTTCTAACTTTAACTTAAGAGACCAAATCTCTAGACTTCAGTAACCCACGGAAAATATATAGGGCCGCAGCAGGGCTTGGAGCAGAATTAAAATGTGGAACGAAAAAATGTAGATTACATAGAAATCAACAGTATGTTTAGATTATAACAATATTAACAATTTAACAAATTCCTCCAGCAAATATCTTGTCCAAGTTCACACTTGGACCATAATAATTTCTTCGAATTTTGACGCATCTGGTGGTTTACCACCACGGTTGATGACCCGGAAGTATTGTGAAAATTATAGGATAGAAAGAATCGAATGAAATCATCGACCAGGCTGTGGTGTGGTTACAGTTGCACAGATCTATACGAATAAGCACGCATTGAGGTCCGATAGCTCTAATACGGAAGAATTGGTGGTTTACCTCTGTAGGTGGTAGGTAATTGCACCAGTTTTTATTTAGATTTAGACTCTAGATCTAGTCTAGTCTCTCTGTTGTGTGTTCACTCTAAACTCTAACGTAAAAGTAAAACAAAGTGACTGTCTGCCAGTGCCACGCTTATTCGGAGACGTCTGCCAAAAGATCAGAATCTTATTCGCAGAGATGGATTTTTGGTATGTGATTTTTATTTAGGAAGAGCTCCTTAAAATGGCGTTCGGTTTCACAGCTATCGATGAAACTTTCAGAAAAACATTTTTGATGGCGAGAGCTGCCTATGGGATACAAAATCGCCCAAGTCAAGTACCATAACAAGCTAAACAGGCGAGAACCAAAGCCCTCTGAATTTTAGTGACTGATAAAAGTCTAGAAAGATCAGATTAACTTCACATAGGCCTGAAAAGCTGAAACGAACAATTCCTTCTCTTGACGAGTGAAAGGCCAGCGGCAGCCACCCATGCGTCCATCTCAATCACATGACGAAAACAAACGATGCGCATCACTCCTCATTCAGAAAATTGACCAGTAGATGTATCTATAAACAAACAGCATGTCGAAGAGGAAACTTGGAAAGCCAGGAGAGTTGGTCCTCCACTGCCGCTCATTCCTTTTTTTTATTCCAAAAACCTATCAGAAATAAACTCGTCTACCGAGTTGGGGGGGGGGGGGGGGGTCAAGGCTCCGCAAGATCTGATTTTTTTAGGGTCAATTTTTACTGCGTTGTCCCCCACTGATCATCCTTGCTTTTCTCTAGACTCTAGAGTTAAAATTGTGTCTAGGATTTTTTAAAATTTAAATTTTTACAATTTTTTTTAGATGAATTATTAAATTATTAGCCAATTTTGTGGGGTGTGAAGTCACAGAGAAAGTCAGACAGACTAGAGCAAATAAAAATGAATTAAACTTCCATTGAAACAAAAAAAGTAATAAAACAAAACATGTCAAATAGATCCAGGTTAACATGGAGAGAGATGAGCAGTTCAGCTCACACTGACTAAAAGAAATCATTTACATTTCTAAAATTTGATTTATATTTTTATTTCTGTCCCGTTCAGTGAAAAGGAATTTAAATAAAAGGAATAGGAAGAAAGTAATCTGGAGCACATTAGTAACAATGATCAATTTCCCCATGACATCAATTTTACAAAATCCTATTAAAATAAAAAAGTCCTAAAAATGAGCAATCCTAGGCTAAAAAAAGAAAATGCCCGTGCATGGGATTGAACCCGAGACAGACCAGACCCATAGTCTCCGACTGATAACCGCATATCTATGCTAGGCATTGCATAGCAATGACACTGAAAATTTTTTGTTATTTAAGTTAACTGTTTTTAGTTATGTGCACCGGAAAGTACAATCTTTTTTATTAAGCATAATACATTATGCTTTTTAAATTATTAAAATCCATCCAAAAATAAAACAGTTATAGGTTTTTAGACCACCAGAATTTGGAACACATTTATAGAGGAAAATATTCTCAAAAAGTGGACCTTCTAAAAATCTAAAAACGAGTCTTTTTTGAAAACTTGACAATATCTCAGTTTCAAATTAGACCATCTAGCTGAAACTTTGCATTCATTCACAAAAACTATAATTTCATTACTTTTTAGTCTTATTTTCATAATGATGGTGTGAATTATCTAGATCTCGATGGTAAAACAGGCCCATAAAACAACATTCCATGGCCCGTATCTGTGCTATGAAACGGTGTAGTCCGCAAGTCCCATATTCATGGAAAAGGTAGAAAGAAATGGGGTCAGTGTCAAGTTGCACTGATAATCTGATGTTATGTGTCGTTTTTTGTTAATATTTCATATATAAATCACTTTTCCCCACTGTTCCATCATTAAACGCAAGCTGATTACCAAAGGATAGTCAATATAATATAGACATAAAGGAACTTATAATAATGACTTGCATCGTACGTTTATATCCTGTCACCCCCCAACACAGGAATAGAGCGATAAATAAAATGTGTGTGACCAATCCTGCTGAGTTATTCTAAGCGACCAATCGCAATTCGCTGCATGGGTGCCAGACCTCCGGTATATACCGGATTTTCGGTTTCGCTATGTCTCTTAAAAATGTTTTTCAGTTACGCGATGTGAAGGATAGAAGAAAAAATTTTTAAAAAAACCTGGTTACCCAAAACAAAACAGAGCAAGTGTGTGTTCGAGATATCGGCCTACTTTGTGCCTATTTTTAGCATTATGTGATTCACCGTGTACTGGCTGATTCGCAGTTTTAGATCAAGCGCTTCACATGCATCAGGAGCTCTTCATCGCGCTGACAATAACGCGAACTTAAAAGTGACTGAGGGGTCACATATTGTGTCCGGTCAAGGCCTGTTTGTTCCGCATATCATTTGAGTGGACGTAGTCTATCATGACTGTTGTGTTGTGATGACTTCGTCTCGTGTGTCAGGCCTACACCAGAATTAATGCTTTAGACGCCTGCAAGGGTAGATCTACGAACTTTGATTATCGATTGTCGATGGATGCTTTCGTTTGGAATTCCCGGTTGCTTGGTTCCGTGTGTACTGTGAATGTCATGATCTCATTTTGGGGATCCAGTGAGTAGTGTTAGGGTGATGCGACCCTTAGAATAAAAAGGTGGGATTTTATAGGTTAGTGGACTCACGCCTTAAGGCGGTGAGTTGTGTAAGCAATGCACGGGGCACGTGAACCCGGCATGATTTCGGAAGGTGAGACAAGAAACTTTCACGGGGTTTGGCTGGAGATATATAATAAGCTTAAGTCGCCATTGTTTAAGCAGAGAACGGCTGTGGAAATCATTCGATCCAGTGAGGTTCCTCTCGGCTCGAGCTCCAGGGCCTGACAATAGGAGTCGAGCACAGACAGAATAGATACAAGTGAAGTCGAAGTGGAGTGACCGTGTCGTCATCCAGAGAATTGATAAACGCCTCGTCGCACTAGGCCAAAAAGTGCGAACCGTGTCCTTTGGATCTACGCTCGTAGCCAAGTACGAGCGTATAATGGTAGGCAATCCATAAGTCCACACAATAGAGACAGGAATTACTAGATCAGCCCAGTGACGAAAGCTGAGTAGTAGGAAAGCCACCTGGCAATCCTCACAATAGAGATAGGATTAATACAGTGTAGAATGATAGTGTGTGTGGAAAGAAAGAAGTATTGAATTCATAGAAAAATAATCTTTTGTAGACGTAGTACGTAGAGATTATATCTCATGTTATATTGAATGCCTTAGTTAAATCCCATGTGAGATTAGAACTCTTGAATTACAGTTAATAAGTTCAGCAACAAGCTGGAGTTCCCACAATGGGGCTTTGATGTAGCCACTAATTAAGGCAGTCAGTATTTATTGTATCTGCAATCCTATCTATTGTATCTGCAACATATTATTGTATCTGCAATCATACCTATTGTATCCGTAGTAATAAAGTAGTATGGCCCTTCAGGCCTGATATATATATTCAACAAGTGTGTTATGATTGTGCCTGGACGAGTGTGAGTGGCCTTTCGATTAGTCGAATGTGCTACTATCTCCAAGACCTTACTCACCTCGAACATTGACAGTGAACATGTTGTGCGGACTGATTTGACGTGTTACTGCCGTTACGCAAAACCCAGAATCTAGACCAAGGTCAAGCATGCCCCCTAAATCTGTACCGATACAAGTTGTACGGCTACTAATAATCATTGTACTAGATCTAGTTCAACCTGAAGACGGTTGCTTTAGTTTATAGCGGCCTGAAGGGGGCCCACCTCAGATTGTTCTACGTTTTTTAGTTTTCCAGCATCAGTATCATCGGCACCCATGGCGCTGTGTTGCACATGCTGGCCGCTTGATTATTCTGGGTGATCGACTGGCCGATCGGCTTACCATGGCAGTTTTGACAGGGGGGGGGTACGTAGATATTTGCAGGCGGTATGTGAAAAGTAAAAAACACAAAAATGTCAAATATTAGGACGTAAAAGAAGTCTTCAAGACTTGCCCTTTTGAAGATGATATTGCTGCTCCTTGTGGTTCGTGAAATATATAACGATGAAGAAGTTCGGTAGACTTTAAAATGCTTTTTCGAGGAGTAAAATGATTGTTTTCTGCCTATTAATTATCATTAGGGAGATCTATTTTCTGATCGGTTGCCAAGTTTCATTCATATTGGTTATGAAACAACATGGTACGAGGGCATACAAGAGAATGATCCTCTTTCACACACTTTCCAAAAATTGACCCGCCGGCAGTGACCTAATTCAGGCACACAGAAATACGCCCGAGTGACATTGTTACTTTGCGCCATCGCAGACTGCGGAATGTGGGAGAACTTGTCCATTGTAGACATCACAATACCAAGAAACTCCCCATCTGGATCTGCGAATAAGATCAGGATCTGCGAATAATTGGCCAGAATTGGCCAATAAAATTTCCCCAAGGTTTTCATTTTACCCAATAGCATCGATAATATTGTATTGGGAGTGATCTCCCCAGATTGAACCCATCTCCATATTCCTCCCATATTCCCTCAGTGCACATATTGAAAACAATGGGACCATTTGAAAAGTAATTGGAAATATTTTTCTAGATAAATTGGAATTTCATTGATTAAATCAATATCAAGTACTTATAATCACAGACATCTCCGAGACAAATCCTGGTTTTTTTATTAGGCTATTCATGGGTGCCAGACCTCTGGTATATTATATACCGGATATCCGGTTTTACTTTTTCTCAAAACAATTGATATGAAGAATTGAAAAACACCAGCAAAAAAAAACAAGAACAAAACACCCTGCTTAATCACAAAAAAAAAGTGCAAGTTCGCCGAATCCGAGATATCAGCTTTTTTAGCATTTACCATGTCCAAAGGCACATGTAAGGCTACCGTTGTGTTCTGGTTAATTCGGCATTTTAGATCAAGCGCTTCACATGCATCAGCTGCTTTTTATTGAACTGACAATTTACAATGCCAAATTAAAAAAGTGAGTGAAGGGTCACAAGATGACGTACTGTGTCTGGTCAAGACCCACTTGTTCCGCGTGGCGTGTCATATGAGTGAACGTAGACTATTATGTGTTGCGCTGACTTCGTGTGTCAAACCTAGATCTACACCAGAATTGAATCTTTTGATGCCTGCAGTGGTAGATTTACTTGAACTATTATTGTCGATTGACGATGGATGCTTTCATTTGCAATGTCTGGTTGCTTGGTTCTGTGCGTATTGCGAACGTGGAATATATGTTGTGCGGACTGATTTGACGTGTTAACTACTGTTACTCAAAAACCTAGAATCTAGATCAAGGTCAAGCATCCCCTAGATCTGTACCGATACATGTTGTACGGCTACTAATAATCATTGTACTAGATCAACCAGATGACGGGTGTTTTAGTTTATAAAGGTCTGAAGGGGCCCGCCTCAGATTCTTGTAGTTCTCTGATGTCAATATCATTGGCACAGCCGGATTTCACCCCATTGTCCAAAACACAGTACTTATATATAATATACATCAAGTGTTAGTGAGAGGGTACAGGTCTGACCCTTCTATTATAACGACGGGGACCGTAAGGAGTGTGAGTGAAGCAACAGCATACTGCTAAAGCTGTGTTTTCATGGGTACGGAACGAAAAAGTCAAAACTCCAATTAAAGTATGTAGTTCTATTTCACTATTTGATAGGTTTTTGACTTTTCGTTTGCCTCTTCCATTTCCGTACACACAAAAATCCGGCATAACGGTGTTGAATTGAAAGGGAGACAACAGGATCTATTTTATTGGCTCAAGGGACATAAATTATACACGCACAAAAGTCATGGTTACATGCTTTGTCCATTGGGTGTTTGTGATGGGGTCCTACAAACTTAGTGGAGAAATTGTTCCATATTCAGATTAACAAGGAAATATTCATTTTGTAGAACAAAAACTGCTGCAGTCACCACACATTATATAATATGAACAAGGAAAGTTGTAGGTGTGCACAAAATACTTAGTAACCGTGGTACATTATATTGTGACATGTAAAGTGTTTTGTTCTCTAATAATATTTGAAATTTGCCTTTAGTTTATGGCATTGGTTTAAGTTTTTAGTTTCATTTACGGTTATAGTAATGTTTATTTCAGAAGAGTTCCTTTACCATTTAACATGCTCCAGCATGGGGTAGTGGCTAACAAGAAATACTAACATCTTCACTTCTCAATCAGGAGACCGCAGGTTTAATTCTCCACTGGGCACAGTGGTATTTTTTTTCCTATCAGGTTAGTCTTTTTTGCTAGCTCTTCTCATTATTAGGAATCAATCTGTTTTAGTTTCAGGATTTTGCAAAATCTGCATTGTAGGGAAACTGATCACATTGTGAATTTGCTTCGGATTACTTCCATTTTATTTAATACTGTCCATTGAAGAGAAGAGTTGCTAGACTTTAGAAATAAAAAGGCCACTAGTGTTTGCTAACATTATCCGCGGATATCTGTGCCACTTTGAATCCTAACCAGTTGATTTTCCCTCTATGATATTGTTGGTCTCCTAAGCTCATATAAATGGTAGAACACTCAGCACCAGAACACTTTCGAACAGGAATATATTTTTTTTTTGGAGCCTAGCGCATCAATCACATGGTGATGCCACTCCAGTCACAGGGTTCATCGGGTTAACGTTGTCAAGAACAGATTCAGTTCATAAATGCCGTGCTAGGTCACGAGTGCATGAGTTAATTTTTTTACGATGTTGTTGATTAGATCCAGCGTAATTTGTCCTTGAGCTGTTCTCGTGAACAGTTTGTTTTGAAACATCTTTTTTCCTTGCAAATGGTTAAGGAATATGTGTAGGTAAACTAGGGATGGCAGAATATCTCCAGTTCGGGAGTAATAGCATTGTCAGAGGGTGTGAGGTTTTTGTAATTGATTTTGACATTCAGTAGTTCGTGAAAGCACGAATTGTGCTGAGTCAAGTTAGTAAGATTTTTGGATTTAATTGTTATTAACCTATTTAGAAGACGACCTTGTCTGTCTTAGTGCAAGGCCGTAACCGACTTATATAATAGAATAAATTATACTGCGAGCTCAGCTCGGAGCTGACCGCACCAATGAAATCTAGGGATTTGGACGGTAGTTGCAGGTGGCTAGACAGTATAAAAGTCAGCCCAGACATATATCCTGCACTCCATACAGAAAACTCCAATGTGCAGGCGTCGGCACGATTCTGCCTGAAGAATCATAAAGTTTTGTACGACTCATGTCTAGTCCACTATAGACATTTGAGATGAATCCATATGCCTGAATGAGATATGCCCACCGCTATTGTCCATCGTTCCCTGGTGTCCACCAGGGAATAATCGTAAGTGTTTGTCTATTGATGACTCAACCATGAACGAGGAGCTGAACATAAGTTATCCAGTAGGACAGGATTGTCGCATATACTAGGAGTGCTACCCAAGAATGCAAGATAAAGATATATATAGACTTGCAACTAGTATGAATGTATGGCATACACATGTGTGAATTGTGATTGATTTGTCTGGATGAGGCTGGGAATTGCCAGCCCATCCTAGAGTAGATCTCTAGACTTAACTACGTCAGTTTGTATTGACGGGCTCGATTATTATAAGCGTTAGGCACAAATGGCTGAGATGACATTGTCGCCAGAGACCATATTAGTGTATTGATTGACATATAGTAGGCAGACCAGATCTGAGATATATATAATTAGTACTTAGATTGTTAGTGAGTCAGAAGTATAATAATATTATAGGAATCTAGAGTAGAATTCTAGTGAAGTATTATTGAATTTGGATTTGATGCTGCTGATGTTGTCTTTACTATATAATAGATCTAGACAAAATTGTTAGGGTAATTAATGTAATTAAATTTGTGGCCCTGCAAGTCTGTTTATGAAACTTATTCAGATTGTTCTTAGTGTGTGGCATGGTACGAAAGTTTAGATATTAAATACCTCTCGATTTAAATGCAGTCATAATACCATCATTGAGAAGACCCCTTCGTAACACTGGAGGGGATTATCACCCCTTTCAACATCGTAACAAACGTATTCCTGCGAAAAAATTAATCACACACCCAAGTTTTCCAATGGCATTTTTTGCAATACTCAGTGATTCAGATTGCCCTTTTGTCCTTTATTTTTTTTTTTTAGGAAGAACAAAAATGGACATAAGTGCAAATGACGCAAGGATGGAAATTGCATTTCTTCTGCTTGAGTTTGATCAAAATTTCCTGTCTTTCGTTTTGTTTTATTTTTTTAAATTGTCATGATATTGATAGGAACAAATTGAGTAGCAATAAAGGGCATTTTGTGAATGTGACACTGACAACTTAGATCACTGCATTCATTGTGCAATTGCGCATATTGGCAGAGAAATCCAATTCTTGATAAACTCAGAAATATTTAGACCAAACTTAAAACAAAATGAGGAAAAAATAATTGATTTCCATATATGCATTGTAATGTGGGTGGCCTAGGGCGTGAAAAGAAGCCTGTCAGTGTTAATGAGTGTCACAGGATTTGTAATTCATTTTCTCAAACTTTCAAGAACACTGCAAGGGCCGACGAATGGTAAAAAAATGTACTTTTGATACATGATTCCTTTCAAAACTTGAAGTTTTGGTTGGTCTTAATTCCATTAATACATTTCTTGAACACGAAGCACTATACAAATTAAATACAGTCTCTTCATAAAGAAGAGCAATGGCTAATGAAACTGAGATTTTGATTTCATTATATTTCATGTTCAGGTTCTTAACCCATACCCCGCGCGCTACCCGTTAAGCCCGCTGCACGGTCAGTGACCTTACTCACGGAGAATCTTATCTGGGGTCACTGACCCGTGCCGCTATGCGATGACCACAAACGCTGTCCACGTGGTTCGGTTTTCATTGATCGGTATGAAAACATTCGCTGCTAATGCCTTATCACGCTTGATAATGAATTAACCAGCAAAACCTTAGTCTGTCAGTCTCTAACCAATGATCTGACTTTTGATTCTTCCAAACTGACAGCTGTAGTTTTCGTGAGAACGAAGCATGGTAACTAGTCATGCCCTCCCAAGTCCTACACAAATGGTTTCATCCTGATTGACACATACTAATAAACTAATGTGGGCATTTGGGGCAAAGATTATTTCAGAGCTTGTTTCTGATTGGTTCTTAGATGCAGACAACTCCAGATGGTGGTCAGCTTGTGAGAAAATGAGATAATATTGCAAATTTGTTGAGTAACAGTTCGCATGTCGATGCTACATTTTTTGAAAGTGTGGGGAGAGCCTTTGAAAGCTTAGTCTTTGTGATTCCGACCAGTGGTTCACTGGTTAACATGTCCATGTCACAATGCGTTTGATTTAGAAGAGATACAGTGAACAATAACACGGTGGTTACGTCTCAAAAAGGTCAGTGACCTGATGCGTGAAAATAAGGCTTGCGCGTGGCATGGTCAGCTTGACCTTCCCGAATTTTGCCGCCCGTGCGGCGTGAGCGCTTGTGAGTCAATACCGACAATTGCCGCCACTCGCAGGGTGAGGGTTAAACAACTGTATTATTATTAATTTGTGAAGTGAAGCTCCATACTGACAACCAGTTGTGTTTTATCCAATCCAAAAGCTGAGATACATGTATTTGTTTTGGGTGAAATAATATTGATTTTCATTTTTTTCAGTTGCTGATCCTGTATGTGGCTTGTATTCTGGAGAAAGACTGTTTGGACTGGGGGAATTCAGATGTCAAGCTTGAAATTAAAAGCATAGATTCTTAATCTTTTGTGATTAAACTTGTTGCAAGGTTTTAATCAGGCACAGAATTAGTGATAATTGGGTTAGATATTCAGCATTTTACATCAGGAGGAGCAATGAAATGACAGATGTGTTTTCTTGTGTGATCAGTAAGAATTCACAAACATCAATAGGGATGGAAAATCAGGAAAATAGAAGATCTGAATAAAATGTTGGGTTTTTTTTAATGTGTTCGTGAGAAAATATTGATGAAACATCCTGCTTTTCCAGCGACATTAATTGCAGACCACATATGATAATATCAATTTTCTTTTCTTTCATTTACTGAATCCACACTCATATTATTTTGTACTCTGGAGAAAACATAATGGACAGTGGATATGAAGCCTGAAATTCAGTGCATAGATTTTGAAACTTTTTGGACTGGAATGGATGCATGTACGTTGCACCACAGGAGGACAGAGATTATATACTGATGTTAGGATAGAGTAGGAAAGTGACCCTGTGTTTTGAAAGGGGATCACGGTAAGATTGCACAAAGATCAGTAATGGAAAATTTGACACAGGATGTTGAGATTATGCAACGAGGACAAGAAACATTTGATTTGCTGAGTAATATAAAGGAAGAACCATGTGATCACGACAACGGGAGTTGCCAAAGTGTGAATGGTGTCATTTCAGATAATAAAACTGAATTTTTAGATCATAAAGATATAACAATTGAATCTGTGGACCTTTCTCATGGTGATATGCAAGTAACTTTGTCATCGAAAGGATCAGTTTCTAATTGTTTGACTGTATGGAAATGTGAGAAAAATGAAGACTGTGTGACAAATGTTACACTTGAAAATGGGACTGACAGAAAGGATAGGATATCGGAAGCTGCAGGTGTGAAGAAAGAACAGTGTAATAATTTGTTTGTCAGTGATAGTAGTTATGAAGACGTCCATGACTTAAATGGTGAATTATTAACTAGAACAAGTGAACTCTTAGCTCTCAAACTGAAGGCTGTGTGTGAAGAGCTTAAAGGGGAGAAGGAGGCAGAAATAGAGTTGGACCTGATGAAAAGTCCCAACACCCTGAAATATCATACATATCGCAAGGCTAACACTAGTAACAGTCCTACAGCACAGATCATAAAAGTGGAACCTGAGTCAGGAAGTGAAAAAAGCGGTAAGTACAGTTATTTCGTTGTATTAAATTCAACGATTAAGAAAAGAAGCTATTCAGTCCTTCCAAAACAGGGACCAGAAGATAAGCAGACGCCTTTTGAATGTTGCATTTATGGATCATTTTTCATACATGCGTGTCTGAACAGACATGTTATTGTTATCTAGAGGCGAAAAGCTGTCATTGCATAACATATGGCAAAAGCTTTTCAAAGAGTACTACACTCATGCAGCAAAGCCTACATACTGTACTAAAAGGAAGATAGATATACACACTTACTGTTGTGATAGGTTTTCACCACTTGGGATGAATCTCAGGTTTGTTAAGGCTTCGTCATAGTAAAATTGGGTCCAGATCTAGTCAAATAGTTTTTATCAATTACATGTTGAAAACCGTTTGCCAGAGGCTATACACCTCACTTGGTCGATTTGAGCCTTTTTTTTTTTTTTTTTTGTTTTCCCTTCCTCTAGGTTTTTCTTTTTCATCAAATTTGGTGAATATTTCACCACTTCCATATCTTTGGCACATCGACAATTTATTGAATGATTGTCAGCCTGATCTGGTAAAAGTTGATTGTTAAAGAAGATAGAATACAGTAATATTGAGAATGAAACAATTGCAATATCAAATAGAAACATGTATAGGAATGTATGTGAAGTATGTGGATTAGTTAAAATGTTCGACTGTTTTCCCTTATGAATGACCAGAGAATCAGCTCTCAGTAGTCTCTTATTTGTCTTCCCAGAGATCTTTTCCTGTGACATGTGTCATCGGGCTTTTCTACAACACAACTGCTTGCTGAAACATATGAGTAAATATCACTCTGAATACTCCAGGCAACAACATAACTTACAAACTACTGAACCTGAAAGTTTCTATAGGAAGAAAAGCAACACATGTATTTCCAGAGGTAGTGAAATGAATAATTCCATCTCAACCCAAAGTGGCATGGAAGATTTTAAAACTGACAATGTGAATCGGGTTATCTCTGCCCCAGAAGAAAATCATTTAACTGGACACTACACTGGACAGCAGGTTCTTCAGGATTGCAATGTGTCCAGCATACCTGATTATATCAAACAATTTGACAGTAATCCAGTGCCTTCCAAAACTTTTGTTACAGCTAACAAATATTCAGATTCAAAAAGCTGGCAGGAACATGATGATCTACAACTACAAGGTGAAAAAATGGAAGGCGCAAGAGAGAAACTTTACGAGTGTGATGTTTGTGCGGTTGGTTTTGCTTCTAAAAGAACGTTACAAAGCCACAAAAGAATACATACAAGAGAGAAAACTTACAACTGTGATGTTTGTGCTGCTGGTTTTGCTTGTAAAAGTACGTTACAATACCACAAAAGAAGACACACAGGAGAGAAACCTTACAAGTGTGATGTTTGTGCTGCTGGTTTATCTTCTAAAAGAACGTTACAATACCACAAAAGAATACATACAGGAGAGAAGCCTTTTAAGTGTGATGTTTGTGGAAAAGGTTTTGCGCGTGGAGCTGATTTAAAAACCCACAAAAAGATACACACAGGAGAAAAGCCTATCCAGTGTGAATTTTGTGCTGTTGGTTTTGTTTCTTCAATTAATTTACAAAGCCACAAAATAATATACACAGGAGAGAAGCCTTTTGAGTGTGATGTTTGTGGAAAAGGTTTTGCTCGTGGAGGTGATTTGAAAATCCACAAAAGGGTGCACACAGGACAGAAACCTTTCCAGTGTGATGTCTGTGGAATAGGTTTTCCTCAAATAAGTCCTCTGCAAGTCCACAAAAGAATACATACAGGAGAGAAGCCTTTTAAGTGTGATGTTTGTGGAAAAGGTTTTGCTCAAGGATATGATTTAAAAACCCACAAAAGGATACACACAGGAGAGAAGCCTTTCAAGTGTGATGTTTGTGGAAAAGATTTTGCTAAAATAGGTCCTCTGCAAGTCCACAAAAGATTACATACAGGAGAGAAACCTTTCAAGTGTGATGTTTGTCGAAAAGGTTTTGCTCAGTTAAGTCATTTACAACGCCACAAAATTATACACACAGGAGCGAAGCCTTTCAAGTGTGACGTTTGTGGTAAAGATTTTATTTTTTCAAATGATTTACAGCGCCACAAAAAAATACACAATTGTTCGTTACAAAGCCACAAAAGAAGACATACAGGAGAGAAACCTTACAAGTGTGATGTTTGTGCTGCTGGTTTATCTTCTAAAAGTACGTTACAATACCACAAAAGAATACATACAGGAGAGAAGCCTTTTAAGTGTGATGTTTGTGGAAAAGGTTTTGCTCGTGGAGGTGATTTAAAAACCCACAAGAAGTTGCACACAGGAGAAAAGCCTTTCCAGTGTGATGTTTGTGCTGTTGGTTTTGTTTCTTCAAGTAATTTACAAAGCCACAAAATAATACACACAGGAGAGAAGCCTTTTGAGTGTGATGTTTGTGGAAAATGTTTTGCTCGTGGAGGTGATTTAAAAACCCACAAAAGGGTGCACACAGGAGAGAAGCCTTTCAAGTGTGATGTTTGTGGAAAAGGTTTTGCTCGTGGAGGTGATTTAAAAACCCACAAAAGAATGCATTCAAATGGAAAAACCTTACAAGTGTGATGTTTGTTGTAGAGGTTTTGCTACTTCAACTTATTTGCAATTCCACAAAACAAAGCACACATTCAAAAAACCTTGCAAGTGTGATGTTTGTGGAGAATTCTTTGCATCTAAAAGTAGGTTACGATGCCACAAAAGAATACATACAGGAGAGAAGCCTTACAAGTGTGATGTTTGTGTTAGATACTTTGCTTCTAAAAGCACATTACATTTCCACAAAAGAATACATACAGGCGAGAAACCTTACAAGTGTAACGTTTGTCCTTTTTGTTTTGCTTTTTCAAGGGATTTAAAACGCCACCAAAGAATGCACACAGGAGAGAAACCTTTCAAGTGTGATGTTTGTGGAAAGGGTTTTTCTCGTGGATGTAATTTAAGAATCCACAAAAGGATGCACACTGGAGAGAAACCTTATAAGTGTGATGTTTGTGGGAAAAGTTTTGCTTGATTAAGTCATTTACAAGGCCACCAAAGAATACACACAGAAGAGAAGCCTTTTAAGTTTGGAAAGGGTTTTGCTCGTGGAGGTGATTCAAAACTTCACAAAAGGATGCACACAGGAGAAAAGCCTTTCAAGTGTGATGTTTGTGCTGCTGGGTTTGTTTGTAAACGTACGTTACAAAGCCACAAAAGAAGACATACATGAGAGAAACTTTACAAGTGTGATGTTAGAGAATTTGCACGTTACAATTCCACAAAAAAATACATACAGGCGAGAAACCTTACAAGTGTGATGTTTGTGCTGCTGGTTTTGCTTGTAAAAGAACGTTACAATACCACAAAAAAAGACATACAGGAGAGAAACCTTACAAGTGTGATGTTTGTGCTGCTGGTTTATCTTCTAAAAGTACATTACAATACCACAAAAGAATACATACAGGGGAGAAGCCTTTTAAGTGTGATGTTTGTGGAAAATGTTTTGCTCGTGGAGGTGATTTAAAAACCCACAAAAAGATGCACACAGGAGAAAAGCCTTTCCAGTGTGATGTTTGTGCTGTTGGTTTTGCTTCTTCAAGTTATTTACAATGCCACAAAATAATACACACAGGAGAGAAGCCTTTACAGTGTGATGTTTGTGGAAAAGGTTTTGCTCAAGGAAGTCATTTACAAAGCCACAAAAGAATACACGCAGGAGAAAAGCCTTTCAAGTGTGATGTTTGTGGTAAAAATTTTAATTTTTCAAATGATTTACAGCGCCACAAAAGAATACACAATTGAAAGAAGTCTTTTAAGTTTGATGTGTGTTGAAAGGGTTTTGCTCAAGGATGTGATTTAAAAACCCACAAAAGGACCCACACAGGAGAGAAACCTTTTAAGTGTGATGTTTGTGATTCAGGCTTTGTTAATTCATTCTACTTAAATGTTCACAAAAGAAAACATACAGGAGAGAAGCCTTGCAAGTGTGATGTTTGATGTGAAGGCTACATTCGTACCGGCGGCCTAAACGTCCACAAAACAAAACAAACATCAGAGAAGCCTTCCCATTGTGATTCTTGTTGTGTAGGTTTTTCTGCTTTTCGTTCTTTACAGGCTTAGAAAAAAAAAATGTGTACACACAGGAGAGAAACCTTGCAAATTACAAGTGTGATATATATAATGTGGAAAAGGTTTTACTCTTATAGATAATTTAAAAGTCCACAAAAGAACACACACAATACAGGAGCCCTACACGTGTGACATTTGCGTGTAGGTTTTGCAGCTTTACGTTCTTTACATGCCCACAAAAGGATGCATACCAGTGAGAAACGTTGCAAGTATGATGTTTGTAGTATAGGTTTAACCTGCAAAAGAACACACATAAGGCAGAAAAGTTACGAGTGAGATGTTTGTAGTGGCTTAGCTCTGGCACACCTGTTGCAACGCCCCAAAAGAATGCACATTACAATTGTGATGCTTATGGTGCAGGCTTTGTTTAATCGGGTGTTTCCCCCCCCCCCCCACCGAAAAAAAAAAGAAGACATGTTGGGAAAAGCCCTACCGTATGTTTGTAATATACATGTAGTTGTGTGGTATAGTCGTGACTGATAAAAGTGCTTCACGGCGCCACAAAAACATTCACGCATGAAGAACCCTAGCTAATGTTTGTGATACGTGTACCAGTTTGTGATTAATGTTTGATTTTGCCGATGATCTTACTCAGCCCTGTTTGTGGTATCTGCTGTATTAATTTATCTTCATTATTAAATTTACTCAGTGTAGACCAGCGTTTTTTTGACATGGGCGATATCGCTTATGGGTGTGTGTTTGTGTATGGGTGAGGGGCGTGATTGCGAATACCAGGTTGGTGTAAACAAAAAAACAAAAGGCGACAAAGGAATAAAACCATGATAAATGGTGGTGGGGGGGGGGGGGTGTAAATGAATGGAGGACGATTTAGGGCTGGGGTAAATAAGGCAGCCACTGGCTTGTTCAAAAGCATACCGCATAATTCGAAGTTGTCTGGAAATGGATTCCTCTGAACAGAGAAATAACCTTTATAATGCGGTTTGCCCCATTAGGTAGTCCAAACTGCCCCGCTAAGGGTCCAAGATCATGTTTTTGTATAATTTTAGGCCAACATTACAAGGCTACCGCTGCTGTAGGAGTGTTGTGACCCACACTGTTAATGTAAAGAAGTGTCCATTTTTGAAGCTGCTTTATTTATAAAAAGTGTGTTAAACACTTAAAAATTTGTTGTTGTTGTTGTTTTTATAGACCTGTACACGTATGTGAATGTCTTTATATAATGATGTAGATGAAGAAAAAATAACGATTTGAAAAGAAGCTTTTGTTGTGTTCATGTTTCTGATTTGTTCGGTGTTAAACTGCTTTTTAAAAAGAAAGGACTAACACCAGCCTGTGTATAATGAAAATTTGGTGTGGGGATATAAAATATTGAGGCTGAGGCAGATTATATATATCACCTGTGAAGGTTTATGATATAAATTCTGGTAATGAGACAGCCTGTATAATCACTTCCTTTCAAAATCTAAAGTCTACTGAAAGTACAGTATATGTGCATGTCCATATGTTAAAAAGAAATGGTTGGTTAGAAAATACAATTTATAATATCTGAAAAATTAATGCCACATTGAGACGATCATACCAGCAAAATGTGGCTTAGATTGGTCTTGCAAATTCTTTACCTGTGACAATGTCTTTTACATGATTTAAATATAATGTATTCATTTAAATCACTGATGTTCAAATTTGCCTCATTGTTGCTCAGATATGATTTTCTAAATTCAATGCTAAATGCTCAGTGCTGCAATAAAAGTACCTTCCAAAAAATCCAAGCATTAATTTACAGAACGCGTTGTCAACCTATGAATTTTGTCAATAGATAGACAGTGAGGTGGATGGATGGACGGATTGATGGATGGATGGATGGATGGATGGATGGATGGATGGACGGACGGATGGATTGATGACGGATGGGGGGACGGACGGATGGATGGACTCAAATAATGAATCAAGGCTCATTCCGTAATGGCCACCAGCGACTTCTGAAAATCCCATCCAATCGGTATCGTGTCTGGACATTGGTCAAAGGAGACTCTGGAGGTGCTATGATGTCACGGTAGAAACAGATCTGATAGATCTATACAGGTCTATTTCCAAGATGAGTATGAGGCAAGTAGATCTAGTTGTCTAAGTATGTACCAAGGATAGTACAAGGCGAGAAAATCTGTTTCTACAAGAGAAATCAAGATGTTGGTACATGTAGTAGTAGAATCTAGTAGACAGATGTACACGTCTCGTGGTACTGGTAGGCCTTCGGTCTAGATCGATATAGCTGTGATTTAGGCTACCCTCTGAACGAATGAGAAGTGAAATTCATTGCTTTAAAAATAATATAATATGTATTCGCTTGCAACTCCAAGGATATACATTGTAAAAATTACACAAGATGATTAAATCAGTTGACTTAATGTGCAAGAAATTATTTGGAAGATGTGGTTAAGCCAATGGTTGTATGACATTTGGAGCACAACTGCAGATCAAAGAAAGCCGTCATGTGATATTTGGAGCACTAAGTTTGTTCAAAGAAAGCCGACATGTGACATTTGGAGCACTAGCATTTGGGCTGTGATTTTACCGAGTAATCCTTAATCAACCTGTTGACTACTTATTACTGTACGAATATTTTGAGATAACTTGCGGTGGGTACCACAGGGATAGAAAGTTTCTTTATAGGCATACTACACTCTCTTGTCAGCCAATTCCAGATGTATAGAGACTAGTTAACGTTGGCAAAGTGTTGTGTTGGAGCGTTTTAAAACTTACAAAATTATTTTGATATTATTTCGATATCAGGATATATTAGAATCCAAATATGGATTATTGTAAGCATAACTGAACAAAGAAACATGTTAAATAGTCCATATTTATTCAACGATCGGTTTTATATTTCACATTTTTTGCGTTAAAATCTTAGAGCCTTCCAAATTTTGAATATTTTTTTTTTTTTTTTTGCCTTTATACAGGCTTGGGGCTGTCTCGTGAAGAGGCGCGCATTAAAAATGTTTATTTCATTGGGTTTTTTTCTTTCTTTTTTTTATTATTTTTTTAAAAACTGGTTGAACAAAATAGATAATCTACACGAGACTTCAAACTGTTGTCGAAGGCCTAAGGGAAGAATAAACTTCGTGGGACCCAACAAAAACAATAGGACAGTTTTGTGGAGGGAATTGGACACAGAGATCAGAATCGCCAGAAATGCCACAAACAGTGGCCATGGACAAGGACAACAACAACAACAATAATAATAATGATGATAAAATAATAATCCCTGTAATGACAATTAAAAAATGATAACAAAAACAACATCATCATCGTCATTATTAATTTTATAGATCAGTCTTTTTTCACCTAATTCATGATGATGATGAGCAGAACTAAATTTTTTGAGTGTAAAAGAGAGAAATTTTTTTCAATAGATTTGCGACCTGATGTTGATATGAGTCTGTGAAAAAATTAATGTAATCGAATACCAGCAGCGGTATAGGTGCGCCAAATGTCATACTGAAATTTTATTAATTTTTGGTAGTGCTCCAAATGTCATACTGCAATTTGACCTAGATTTAGGCAGTGCTCCAAATGTCATGTTTTAAAAATGTTGGTGCTCCAAACGTCATGCTACCAAGCCAATGCATGTCTAAAATCACAGATAATGATGCAGTTTGTTTTTCCAGCAGATTTATACTACTAGTTTTCCTCAGTCAGTTAGGTATACAATGTGTTCACCATCTTTGCCATTCGTCGCTGGTACGGCAAAGGGGTGCATCAGGCAAAACCTAGTTTTGAGCCACAGCGCTTTGAAACTTTGGGAGTCTTAAAATTGTGGTAGCTCGCTTATTTCTGGCTCGATCCGAATAGTTTTTGCTGTTGCGATGTCTGTGGCAGGTTAACTATTATACTGATATCTTGTTTTTGTGATTTTATTAGTATAAGCCAGTAGATAGGATGCGCCCCTATGCCATACCACGTTTTGGCATGGATGTCCCGATGCGCCCCTATGACATGCCACGAATGGGCTCTATTGGCAGGTTACGCCCATACGCAGTGGAAAGAGTAATAATAAGATACTGACAGAATGTATTCTGAATTCGACTTACAACACACAACCAACCTCGAAAGCAAGAAAAAGAAAGAAAAAAACACAGAAAAGCAACATCTTGCACTTGAAGCATAAAGGAAAGGTCGGAACACGAAGTTTACAAGAATAAACCAACTTCATTAATTAAAAAAAAAATCTGCATGCCATTATAATAAAGGTGTGACAGTAATTTAAGAACTAATTAATTATCCAAATGCGATGATAACTAAGGCGATAACAAGTAAGATGACATGAAAATTAATAATAATAATAATAGTTCGTCTATCAGGTATGATGATGACCTTAACAACACCAGAGGAATAAAGAACAGAAATTGTTGAGAATTTCAACACATGGACAATAAAGAGAAGTAAAGGACACAGAGGACAGAATGGAAAGACTGTTCTTTCATGACTTATGGCTTCTCATGTGACTGATAAGTCCTATTTTTGCCCTGAAGACCTTTCCGCATAAGTGACAAGAGTGCTCCGTTGGTTCAGTACCACTGGGCCTTTTCTTGCGCCGTTCTCTTTTATTGATAGCCTGCTGGACTCTGTCAGCTTCCCATGCTTTGCTGCCTCTGGTAAGGGCCGCCCTCCAATTTGCCCGATCCAGCGAGAGCTTTTCCCACTCACTCACATCAATGGCAAAGGCCTTCAGTGATTGCTTGAAAGTGTCGTTGTAACGTCTCTTTGGGGCCCCAACATTCCTCGTTCCATTGGAGAGCTCAGAGAAGAAGATTTGCTTAGGGAGTCTGGAGTCGGGCATTCTGACAACATGTCCTGCCCAACGTAGCTGAATTTTTTTCAGGTGGCAGAAGATGCTCAATTCCTTGGCACGATTGAGGACCTCAGTGTCTGGAATTTTATCCTGCCATTTGATCCTTAGGATCTTTCTAAGGCAGGCCAGATGAAAGTGATTTAGTTTTCTGGCATGCGATTGGTACACTGTCCAGGTTTCAGCCCCATAGAGTAGGGTGGGAAGGACCACAGCATTGTACACTTTCAGCTTAGTGTCTGTACGAATGCCGGCAACATCCCACACTCTCTTTCGAAGCCTGCCAAATGCAGAGCTGGCTTTGCTGATTCTTGAGGGAATTTCAGTATCAACACGAGCCGCTGAAGACAGTGTACTGCCAAGATAGGTGAAGTTCTCCGACACCTTCAGAAGACTGTCATGGACTTTGATATTTGGGGCCACAGGATACTTGTCGTCTGGAGTAGGCTGATGGAGCACTTCCGTCTTCTTTGTGCTTATTGTGAGGCCAAAGTTGTCACAGGCACTAGAGAACTTATCAACACAGTTTTGCATGCTATCCTCATCGTGTGCCAGAAGTGCACAATCATCAGCAAATAGTAGGTCACAGACTTGAGTACTTTTGGTTTTGGTTTTTGCCTGAAGTCTCCTGAGGTTGAATAGACTGCCATCAGTTCGGTACTTGATGCTTACCCCTTGAGGAGGAGAGCTAAAGGCTTCTTGTAGCATTGCAGAGAACATGATGCTGAATAGAGTTGGAGCTAAGACACAACCCTGTTTTACCCCATTTGTGACAGCAAAGGGCTCTGAAACACTGCCGTTACTTTTGACTGCAGCTTGCATGCCATCATGAAACTGGCGCACTATTGTGATGAATTCGGGTGGACACCCAAACTTCGCCAAGATTTTCCAGAGGCCTTCACGACACACTGTGTCAAATGCTTTTGTGAGGTCAACAAATGTCATATACAGCGCTTTATTTTGTTCCATGCATTTTTCCTGAATCTGTCTGGCAGCAAAAATCATATCCGCCGTTCCCCTCTCTTTACGAAAGCCGCATTGGCTCTCGGGAAGCAAGTCATTTGACGAGAGGTGATCAAGAAGGCGATTCAGAAGCATTCTTGCCAATATTTTGCCAGCAATTGAAAGTAGAGAGATTCCCCGATGGTTGTCACAGACTTGGCTGTCCCCTTTGTTTTTGTACAGATGGATGATTGAAGCATCCTTGAAGTCCTGTGGCAGCTTCCCTGCTTTCAACATATGATTGAACAACTCGGTCAACATTTCAATAATCTTTTCTCCACCGAAGGCATACACCTCAGCAGGAATTGAATCCACGCCTGGTGATTTGTTAAAGGACATCTGATTTGTGGCAGTCCGGGTCTCATTTGCTGTGAATGGCTTGGCAAGAGCTGCATTAATAGGAGTCTGAGGGAGGCGGTCAATGGACTCAGTATTTATATTTGATGGCCGATTTAGCACACCTCCGAAATGTTCCTCAACGCTGAATTATGGCATTCAATTCAACAATGCGTGTTGAACCATCTGACGCAAGAAGTGGCGTAGTGCCAGAGCGGGATGGTCCAAACACAGCTCGGAGGCTCTCAAAGAACTTTCTAGTGTTGTTTGTGTCGGCATATTTCTGAGTTTCTCTTACTCGCTCTTCAAGCCAGTCATTTTTCATTTTCCTCAGCTTCTTCTGGAGTACACCCTTACATGCACGCAGTGCATCAGCTTTTGCTGTGGAAGAGAGGTCACTGCAGTGAGCTTGGATGAGACTATTTTTTTCTTTGATGAGCACTTTGATTTCATTATCATTATCATTGAACCAGTCCTGGTGCTTGCGGACAGGAAAACCAACTGTGCTGCTGGCGCAAGAGTGTACAGTCGTATTTAGGTCAGTCCAGCTCTGTTCAATGTTCTCAGGGTCAAAAGTCACGCAATCCAATTTTGAGGAGAGTTCTGAGGAGAGCTCGCTCTGTTTCTCAGCTGAGCAGAGTTTTGAAACATTTAGGCGTTTAGGTGGCGCTTTCCCTTGAGGGCGTCTATTGCGCCTCAATGTTAGTCTGAGCTTGCAAACAATGAGTCTGTGGTCAGTTCCACACTCGGCACCACACATCGCCTTTGTTACAAGGACATCCTTTCTGTCAGTCTTCCTCACAATGACATAGTCTATGAGATGCCAATGCTTTGAGCGGGGATGCATCCATGACGTTCTGTTTCTCACAGGGAGACTAAAATTTGTGTTGGTAATGAACAGGCCAAATTCAGCGCACAAAGTAAGTAAGCGCAACCCATTGTTATTGCATGAACCAACTCCATGAGGGCCCAAAACATTTGGCCACGCTGAGATTTCTGAGCCAACCCTAGCATTGAAGTCCCCCAAGAGAATCAGCTTATCAGCTGCCGGGACAGAGATATGACAGATTCTAGATCAGAATAGAACTTGTCTTTGGCTCATCTGGGTTTGTCATGGTGGGCGCATATGCGCTAATGAGGGTGGCTGACTGGCTTTTCCCAACTGGGATCCTGAGTGTCATTAGCCTGTCATTTATTTCAATTGGCATGGACTGCAAGTTTCTGACAAGGTCATTTTTAATTGCAAACCCAACACCATGTTGTCTCGGTTCGACTGCACCCTTGCCTTTCCAGAAGAAGGTGTATCCACCACTGAGCTCTTTGAGTTGGCCACTATCAGGGAGTCTGGTCTCACTGAGTGCCACTATGTCCAGGTTGTACCTGCTGAGCTCAATGGCAATAAGTGCAGTGCGTCTTTCCGGGTTGTTTGAGTTGTCCTGTAGTGTGCGTATATTCCAGGCTCCTAGCCTGAGTAAGCTGAATTTCTTTTTGTTTCGACCGCAAAAAGGGATCCCCACTGGTCGCGGTATACCAGTCAGGGTGATGTAAAGTGGGCTTTCTTTAGGGCACCTTTTCTAGCCCCTTCCTCAGTTGAGGTGAGCAGTGATATCCTTAAATAAGGCTGCTCAGCTACTGTGGGTGCTGCCTCCCCACGCCTCCACTTCAATCGACGATGAAGCGACCATAGCCCACAGCCACCAACGTGTAGGTCTGTGCTAACAGCTTCCAGTCTATCCAAACCTGCTGCCACCGCACTCGCCCATCGCCGTTGGAATTTTGAGATGAAAGAAGACGAGGTGAGTGTTAAGACTGGCGCAAAGATGAAAGAAGACGAGGTGAGTGTTAAGACTGGCGCAAAGAGTTTGTTTTTAGTGAAAAAGAGCTGCGCAAACATCAGACTCACTCTCTCGCCTGGACACAACTTATCCAAGTGGCAAGACAGGGTCAAGACGACTGGAAATGTATCCAGGTGCAGGAGGATGCCAGAGGGACAGTCATATTGCCTGGCCGGCTGCCTGTAGGCTACTCCACAGCCTCGCAGTCCCAACTGACTAGGGTGAAAGACCCAAACCAAAGAACACCAATACTGGTGGATGCTCTGTGTCACGATATCCAGGCCAGAGTGACGGTATATTGCCATCTGCCCTATCAATCAACCACTGGCCTGCTGCCGCCAGCTTCGAAACTGCGTCCGGGAAGTTTGCTCAATTCTTCGTCTGTGATTTAGGCACACCGCTACCGGGGGCCAATATGAAGGACTCAAATACTGAGGGTCACATTGTGCCCTAGCATGTGGCCGTTGGGTTAGATGAAACCTCCTCCGCCCTGGCCGTTTGCACCGACCGGTGCACGCCCACTGATACCATGCTAGCGTACCAGTTCATGGAACAGGTTGTACTGGATTACATGTTACCAGTAGCAGATGTTTCTGACCTGACCTGAAAATTAATAAATATGACATAATGACACAATGACAGTTACAGCAAATCATAAATTATGGTGATGTTGACGATGAATGCAGTGAAGATTACATTATTTATTACAAGTTTCTTTTGAATACTGATCTGTAAAAAGGCATAGTGGTGCAGTTTTAAAGAAGAACACAACAACTTGACAGTGTAATTGATATTAACAGATACCTCGCTCTTCTATGAAAAGGCTGGCTCCTGACACAATATTATTAGAGCAGCAAGAGATGATGATGTCGTCGATAATGATGATAATAGCTCTTTGTCGCGAATGTGGTTTATAGCAAACGACTGCAATTCAAGAGGAAAACACACACTCGACGAAGACACTAAACTTTCCTTCTGGAATTAATTAAACAACTCAAATGAAATAGTTTTGTCAGGCCTGTAGGGCCACAATAATGTATTGAGTTAGCTAAATAAAGATAACATATATAAATGAAATGACTATCAGGGTAACTGCAAAATAAGAATACAATTTTAGAATGGACAAAAAGGTCCTAGTACTGGATCAAATATAACTAATGACTCATAGGATATTTAATACAAATTATAGTCTTCGCTGTCTCAGCACACGCCAACTCAATTGCAATGGCTCAAGTCATATATTCTAATACTGGCACTGCCTGGCTGTGACTCTAGGAGTAGACTCCCATACTGCTGGTAACATCTGAATTCTGACATACAATTACAATGCATACCATTTTTCCCTGGCTATCAAG
Source organism: Onchidella celtica (assembly GCA_963931925.1). Classification (NCBI taxonomy): domain Eukaryota; kingdom Metazoa; phylum Mollusca; class Gastropoda; order Systellommatophora; family Onchidiidae; genus Onchidella; species Onchidella celtica. The sequence continues at coordinate 12,078,535 of OZ007584.1, read as the reverse complement.
AACCAGGGAATATCAACAAGAGCGTTCGATGGTGGACAAAGTCCGGGTAGCTATTAGCTGGAGCTCGTCATTTCTAGGCTCCTCATATAGATGGACTGCTCTACTGCATCTCTGTTTCGATCTGGCTCGAAAATTAGCCGACCACTTCGCAAAAGGAAACTTTTCTGCATGTGATAATGGACATAGGTATGGGCTGACTTTTATAATGTCTAGCCACCTGCAAACTGCCGTCCAAATCCCTAGATTTGATTGGTGCAGCCATGCGAGCTCATCTCGCATTATTAATACATTCTATGTGTGAGTCGGTTACGGCCTTGCACTATATAAGACAGACAAGGTCATCTTCTAAATAGGTTAATAAAAATTAAATCCAAAAATCTTATTAAATTGACTCAGTACGAAAAATTAACAACTCGTGCTTTCACGAACCACTGAATGTCAACAGTCAATTACAACCACCTCACACCCTCTAACAATGCTATTAAATCACGAACTGGAGCTGCTCTGCCATCCCTGGTTTACCTACACATATTCCTTTTTAACCATCTACAGTTTTTATGTCAAAAAAAAAAAAACACTCAAAACATGTTGCTCACGAGAACAGCTCAAGGACACCTCACTAGGTGGTTTTTAAAAAAAAAACTGAATTCAACCCGTGGCCTAGCACGGCATTTATAATACTAATCGGTTTCTGACACATCCCCCACCCCAGTGAAAACTTAGGGTTTGAACGACATACTGTCTACTGAAGTTGCTAAGTAAAGTACTTCTGGAACGGCTATATAATGAAAAAAAAAATAGCGTTAACTGAAAGTCAAAAAAAAATAAATCTAAGAACGTGCATTGTTGATGGACAATAGCATAATATGTATATCTATATGCGACGTTCTGTAATAATATATATTGTAGCACTTAAGAATTAAAGTGATAAACTTTTCTCACACAGACATACTGTAAAGACTGAAATATTGAGCAACTAGCTCATCGCTTCACTGAGCGTAATTAATACATTCATAGAACATGAACGAACAATAGTTAAATTAAAGTAATGGTATTCTGGCAGCAGTAGGACTGGTCGCTCGGTTTGCCATTTCCTCATCTCATTGACCCGCAGACAAATGCGTCGAGATTGTCTGGAACTCGGGTCATCGTCAGGATGGACGCTAGTGGAAAAAGGAATCACATGGAAATTTTGAGAAAGAATGTCCATAATTGGTAGGACAATATAATGTGAAACCATCCACGGTCTCCGAAAAAGGTGAAAAATGCTCAACCTCAATGTTTAACAGACTCTATATAAGGCTACTAAAGCAAACGGGACAAAACATCAGCTTGTAAATTATCCTCCCCAGGTATAGCCCGAATAGTAAATTTGTATTCCTGGAGCGCAAGGCTCCATCTGGTTAGTCGAGCATTCTTGGCTCTGTTCGACTTTAGGAACAGTAATGGTCGATGATCCGTTTCAATTATAAATTCGGACATTAATAAGTATCGAGAAAATGCATCTACCGCGTAAACAATTGCGAGGCATTCGCGTTCGATAATCGCATACCGCGTCTCTCGATCAAGTAATTTCCGGCTTGCATATAAGCACGGTCGCAAGGAACCGTCACGCTGTTGGAGTAAAACGGCGCCTATACCTTTATCTGACGCATCAGTTCGGACGACGAATGTCTGGCGTATATCGGGTAAAACAAGCAGGGGGAAAGTAGAAAATAAATTCTGAATAGTCTGAAGGGCATCAGCGCACTGAGGCGAGAAGACGACTTTATTTGGAACATTCTTCCTCGTTAGATCAGATAACGGGGCTGAGAGAGAGGAAAAGTTTGGTATAAATTTCCAGTAATAATTCAAAAGTCCCAACAAGCTACGGACTTGCTTTTTAGTTTTAGGGGGTTGCAGTTTCAAAATAGTGGATATCTTGCGATCATCTGGAGTCTGAACCCCGTGGGTTATGGTATGACCCAAAAAGTTTATATGGTGATATCCCAGGAACACTTTACTGGGTCGCGCGGTAAGGTCAGCTCGGCGAAGAGCGGCAAAAACTTCACGAAGGGCCATTAAGTGGCCAGCCCAATCGGCCTGAAAAATACATATATCATCGAAATATGATAGAACGAAGCGCAGTTCAATTAGGAAGATGTTCATCATGCGAGCGAACGTGGCTGGTGCAGTAACCAGTCCAAAAGGCATATATAAGAAAATAAGATAAGATAAATTTTATTCGTCCTTGTACAAGGAAATTTGTTTTGATAATTGACATAACAATACAGTTACAGAAGCAGAAAGTATGATACATAGCGCGCACACACACATATATACACAAACACTGATAAATTAACTAAATTAACAAAATTAACAGTGCACACAATATGCTTCCCTAACTAAAACACATTGACCTGACACGCAGGACATAATTCAACTGGGCACAGATTACGATCAAGATGACGACATTATTGTAACATCCTAGTTGATGATGGAATAAACGATTTAAAGTAGCGCTCAGTTTTAGTTTTCTTTGACAACAGCCTTAAACTTCTTACAGATCTTATATATTCCTTGTTCAGGGGATGTTGGGGGTTATTTATAATAATATTAGCTTTTTTAATACAAGCACCAGTGTACAGCTCATCAAAATATGGCAGATCACAGATACAAATTTTGGATGCTTTTTTAATTAAATTATTGATCTTATTTTTATCTTTTTGTAAGATGTTTCCTCCCCAACAGACAACTCCATACATCAAAACGCTCTGAATAGCCATGATGTAAAATATTTTCAGAATGCTTTTGCTAACTTTTAAAAAGCGGAGCATTAAACCCAAAGGGGTTAGAAAAGCTGTATATTGTTTACTTCCTTCTTGGAGAGGAATCTGCCAATATCATTTGGATAAGTCTATTTTAGAGAAGATACTTGCATTGGATAACCGCGCGAATAAGTCCTCCTGATTGGGAATGGGTTCCGCATCATAGATGGTTATAGCATTGAGCTTTCTATAGTCAATACAAAAACGCACTGTATCGTCTTTCTTCTTGACCAGGACAATTGGCGAGCAATACGGACTTGTTGATCGCTCTATGACGCCTAGCCGTAGCATGGCACGTACTTCTGTGATTATCGTTTCGTGAGCGTGCAGCGGGCGCTGGTACGGTTTAACAAACACCGGTACGTCTGTCTGGAAACGTATTACATGTTGGACTAAAGACGTACAACCCGGCAAATCAGTGAACACCGTGGCAAATTCTTGGAGCAGGTGTGTAAGATCCTGTTTCTGCGACGGCGCAAGCTCATCATTGATATTAACATGGTTTATACTCTCGGTGGCCTGTAATATGGGCAACGATTTGTCGATACTCAAAGGGTCCTCGTCGTCGACAGTAACTAAAGCCGCGTTGGCCCTTGGGACGACATGAACGGAGTTGTTACGACGATCATTGCTAGGCAGGTATTTTTTCATCATATTAATATGGAATATTTTCCTCTGCCCGCGAATATCTATCAAATAATTGACTCTGGAGAGTCTCTTATGGACTCTGTATGGTCCCTTCCAAGTTAGAAGGAATTTGTTTTGCGTTTGCGGCAAAAGAACAAGTGTCAGATCTCCGACTGACAAGGCGCGCATTTGGGCGCCCTGATCGCGATAAAATTTTGAAGAACTCGCTCTAGCGCATGCAGATTGCATAGCGGTTTTGCATGCATTAATAATTCGTTGTCGGAGATCGACTGTTAGAAGTGGGATTTTGGGGATAATTGCGTTATTGTAGGTCCCCTCCAGATGTCAACGAGGGGGTTGGTGGATGTAATAATAATAATAATATATTGCATTTATATAGCGCCCAACCCCGTCGATGACAAGCTCTGGGCGCTTTAACAAACTCTTACACACACACACACACACACGCATACACAAAAGAAATTCAAAAATATTTACTATTGTTGCTGCCGAAAAACACCTAGCCTAGTTTGTCTGAAAGAAATGGGTCTTCAGATGGCATTTGAAAGAACCAATGTCATTAATTTCCCTGGTTGTCTTTGGAAGAGTGTTCCAGATGGTAGGGCCAAGAAATGAAAAGGACTTTTCTCCTACAGTGAACAGATTCATTTTAGGTACTTTCAATTTTGTAGTGTCAGATGATGATCTTAGTTGACGAGATGGAACATATTAATCAGTTAAATCAACTAGGTACGATGGAGCAGTATTATTGACACATTTGTGACAAATGGATGACAATTTGTACATTATTCTTTTCTCAACTGGCAGCCAGTGCAAACTCTGCAGAAGTGGCAGTGCTGAATCTCTTTTCTTTTTCTTCAAAACAAGTCTCGCTGCATTGTTTTGAGCAATTTGGAGTTTTCTAATATTTTTTTGTGAAATTCCAGCCATAAGGGAGTTGCAATAGTCAAGCTTTGAAAGTACAAAAGAATTTACTAAAACAGCCGCAGTTTCAGTTGAAATAAGATGTCTGATTTTACCGATTTTCCAGATTTCCATGTATAGAATGCGAATGAGGTGACTAACCTGAGATGACATAGAAAGATTCGAATCAATGTAAACCCTGTAGGCGTAGGACTTAGGTAAAGCTAAGACAGCCTACCTGTCTCTTGAGTTGACCTTGTAGTCTATCAACGCATCGCCTCCCTCTACCGTTATATCGTCACTTCCTGTCCCTCTCCATCGAGAGTGGTTTCCCTTGTGAGGTCAATGCGATCGTACTCCGTAGTGTTTATGTTTCGCATTACCCCACACAACCCCCCAACAGTATTGTCCTCACATAAACCTCCTAGGTGGACGAAGTTGACGTCCAGACCTGGAGCTCTTGGAAACCGTAAGATGAGGCCGCTGAGGTGAGGAAGGTGGAGGTGGAGGTGGAGGAGTAGGAGGATTGTTTGTTGGGACAGTTCTGGGCCATCCACGTTTCGGTGGGTGGGCGATAGGGACTGGTTGTGACGTTTCTATGTGGGCTGGTTTCAGGCGATCAATCGAAATTGTTTCTGTCCGATTTCCCATAAGTATTTGGAAAGTCTTGTCGTCCCGAGCGGCGACGACGTATGGTCCGGTGTATGGGCGTTGTAAAGGACGTTGAGAGGCGTCGCTTCTAACAAAGACATACTTTGCTGTTGCCAAAGTGCTTGGCACATTGTTTGGAGGCCGGCAGTGTCGTGAAGTGGGAGTGGGTAGGAATGATTGGGCCTGGCCGCGAAAGTCATTCAACTGTTCAGTGGCACAGAAAGGAGTGGCAGTGGCAGCAATCAGTTCTCCTGGAATTGTGAGAGGCTCTCCGTAGACTAACTCAGCCACTGAAGCTCCAATGTCCTCCTTTGGAATAGTTCGTAGGCCCAGCATGACCCATGGTAGTTCCTCCATCCAGTTGGGACCATGCAGTCGAGCCATGAATGAGGATTTGAGAGTCCTATGAAATCGTTCGACGATTCCGTTTGATTGTGGGTGATAGGAAGTCGTGCGATGGATCCTAGTCCCGAGTCTTTCCATGATTTCCGTCCAGAGGGCAGAAGTGAACTGAGAACCCCTGTCAGAAGTAATGTCTGTTGGGATGCCAAAACGAGCTATCCATACACTGATGAGTGCATGGGCACAAGTGACAGTAGACGTGTTTTGAAGTGGTATCACTTCTGGCCAGCGTGTGCTGCGGTCGGTGATGGTAAACAGATGAGTGTATCCCTGGGAAGAAGGGAGAGGTCCGACAATGTCCACGTGTATGTGACTGAACCTTTTCTTTGGTGTTGGGATCTGCTCAAGTGGGGCGTGGACGTGTGTGTGTACTTTGGATCGTTGGCAATCCAAACACTCTCTTACCCATTGTCTAACTTGTTTCTTCAAACCATGCCACACGAACTTCTGAGACACAAGTCGTGCTGTAGCTCTTGCCCCAGAATGTGAAAGGTTGTGTATGGTGTCAAACACTTGACGTCGGAAATCTGGCGGCACCACTGGCCGTGGTTTTCCTGTGGAGATGTCACACAGCAGTTGAGGGCCTGTTGGTTCCACAGCTGTATGAACCAAACTGAGATTTGTGATGGCTGTGCAATAGGCCTGAATTTCCTCACTTGCAGCCTGAGAAGTAGCCATTGCTGAGTAGTCTACGCCTACCGACACATTGGAGATAGAGCGTGAAAGGCAGTCAGCGGCGACATTGTCTCTACCTGAAATATGCCTGATGTCTGTTGTGAACTGAGAGATGAAGGCCAGTTGTCTTTGTTGGCGACCAGACCAGGGTTCTGTGACTTTTGACATCGAGAAAGTCAGGGGTTTGTGGTCAGTGAAAACGCAGAATGATCGACCCTCAAGCAGGAACCGGAAATGACGAATGGAGAGATAGATGCCGATCAGTTCTCTGTCAAAAGCGCTGTACTTCCTCTCTGCGGGACGTAAGCGCCTACTGAAAAAAGCTAAGGGTTGCCACGACCTATCCACAAATTGTTCGAAAACCGCACCGACCGCTTGTTCCGATGCATCACATGTGAGTGCGATGGGCACATCAGTGTTTGGGTGGGCAAGCATGGCTGCCTCTACCAGTGCTGATTTGCTAGTCTGGAAGGCAGTGCTCATTTCTTCCGTCCACTGTATGCGAGTGGACTTTGAGGAGTTCTTTAAAGCATCATACAGGGGCCGTTGAATCTCTGCTGCACGGGGAATGAACCGATGATAGAAGTTTATCATCCCCAAGTACTCTTGTAACCCTTTCGCCGTTTGAGGTGGGGGAAAATCCTCAATTGCTTTGACCTTGGAAGGAAGAGGCGTAGACCCTAATGGAGTGATGTGGTGACCTAAGAAGTCAATCTCCGAGACTCCAAAAACACATTTCTCCAGTCTTACCACCAGACCAGCGTCACACAATCTTCCACAAACAGCGTGAAGATCTTCCAAATGTTGGGCCTCCGAATCGCTAGCGACCAGGATGTCGTCTATGTATTTGAAAGCACATTTGAGGTCTTGGAGCAGAGAGTCCATCAGCGCTGAAATGCTTGTGCAGCATTCTTGAGACCAAACGGCATGCGCAGAAATTCATACAGGCCGAATGGAGTGATGATTGCCGTCTTTTCGATGTCCTCTGGGGCCATGGGTATCTGATGGTATCCACGAATGAGGTCGATCTTGGAGAAGATAGTTTTCCCTTTCAGCCCGGTTGAGAAATCCTGGATGTGAGGAACGGGGTACCGGTCTGCTATCGTCCTGTCGTTGAGGCGACGAAAATCCCCGCATGGTCTCCACTCTCCACTAGCTTTAGGAACCATGTGCAAAGGTGATGCCCACGGGCTGCTAGATCGTCGAATCACTCCCATGTCCTCCATTTTCTTGAATTCTTCTTTTGCAGTGGCTAGCTTGTCGGGTGCCAGACGACGTGCCTTAGCATGGATAGGGGGGCCAGTAGTAGGCACATGATGATGGACACCATGCTTCACCTCTGAAGATGAAAAGGTGGGTTGGAGGATTTGTGGAAACTCAGAAAGTACTCTCCTGAAGCTGTTGCTCTGCGGAGCAATAGGAGCGAGCTCTTGTATCGATGCATACGCTACTTGATGGATGCTGCAAGGGTAGATGGCCAACGAGTCAGCCTTGATTAGCTGCTGGCCACGTATATCAACAAGTATGTTGTGTCGGCGAAGGAAGTCTGCGCCGAGTAATGGCCGTTTCACATCCGCTACCACGAATCTTGCCGTGAAGACTCTATCCCTGGTCCTAATTGGTATGATACGCGTACCATAGGTTGCAATGTTAGAGCCATTAGCAGCGAGGAGTGGAGGTCCGCAGGTACCGGTGCGTTTGTCCAACAGTGTTGCAGGAATGACTGATACCTGTGCACCCGTGTCAACCAAGAAGCGACGTCCTGTGATGTTGTCGTCTATAACCAGTTGTGGAGAGCCCGGGCCAGCAGAAGTTTGAGAGACGGGTGTCACTACTGCTGACCCTGCCTGGCGTTTCCCTGGTTCCTGTTGGAAGTTGAAGAGGAACGAGGTTTGGGGGCAGGATGTGTGCACGGTTGGATGCACTTGCGTGCCTGTTCTCCAAAACGATTGTGGTACCAGCACACTGACGAGCTTTGACCACCGCTAGATCTAAGTCTAGGTGCAGAGGGTGATGGCTTTGTTGCAGCGATGTTTACCTCTAGCACTGCGTTGGAGTTTGGAATGACGGACAGGTACAGCCGGTCCGCTTCCTGTGCCAGTAGCCTGTAGTCAGCAGTGTGTGACGCTGCCAGGGGTGTTCTCACATGTTCAGGCAGTTGTTGTAAGAACAGGTGTCTGAATAGGAAACATGGGCTATGGGGCCCAAGAAGAGCCAGCATAGAGTCCATTAGTTCCGATGGTTTGCGGTCACCAAGTCCCTGAATGTTAAGAAGGAGGTGGGCTCTTTCTGACTCAGATTTGCCAAAAGCAGATGTAATGGGGTGAACCATTACAGGGCTGAGAACATAGTTCATTGTAGTGAAAGGGAGATAAACCCGTTATTTTGATCAGCTGGACCACTAGACGTGGTCAAGGGGAAGTAACCACACAGAAACCATAGATAATCTCCCCTTATTGTTTATCACGCACTGAGATGAGTCATGCAAGTGTTGAGTAACATTGCCAACTGATGTACTCAATGCGCCAATTTTAAATCATAGACTTAGCGTGGTCTGTATTGTCCAGGATTGGTCAATTTAAGTGACCATCCCTGGTGCCAGAAGTAGAACCTTGTTATGTATCACTACATTGTAAGTTTTGGTTAGTTTTTATCTTGTTAAGTAATATTTCCTTAAGATAGTGTATTTGGAACATACACGAGCAAGATGGTGGTCTTTAAAAATGTTTTTATTTGTTTTAATGTTTTATTAGAATTTGCACTTAGTGAACTGTAAGGAGTGAATGGGTTGCGCGTGTTTGGGTGACGCTTAGATGATGGCGTGGGTCGGTCAGTTCCACCCAGGTCTTCAAGACAGCAGGACGTGTCGTTGTGTCCAGACTAACATAAAAGTAAAAGAAGTTGTATAATTTATATTTCAAGATTTGTGAAGTGCCAGCTCTGATGATGTAGTTCAAGTGTGAATTCATTTGGTTAGTTCACCGCGCCTATCGGTTGGGTTTAATGTCTTGTTTATTGTATCGTTGGGTTTATTGTGGTTTATTGTGGTTTATTGTGCTGTTTATTGTCTCGTGTTTATCGTAATGTCTTGTTTATTGTATTGCCCTGGTTTATTGTGGTTTATTGTATTGTCATGTGTTTATTGTATTGTGTTTATTATTTGATTTGTTATTTTCTTTTCCTTTTAATAAAATTGTTGTCCTCTCAAAACCTGATAGTTTTGTTTGTATGTTTGACTGTGTAAAGAGCCCCGCTCGTCTCGTCCTGTGTTACATATTTGGTGTCAGATTAGTTAGCTATAGATAGAGAGAGACCCGCTCGGTTTATCCCGTAACCAATGCTACACAGATAAAAGGAAAGCCTTAATAGCCTCATACTTGCGTTCCTGCGGTGGGGAAACGAGCACAGATAGAGCCCGTGTTGCTGTTTGACTGTCGAGACTGGCCACCACGTGGTAATACTTTGTGTCATCCACGGTGACGTTACGCTTGAGCGAACCACGCTTCTGGGTTGGTGGTCCAAAATGTTGGCAGTTTCAGAGAAACAGCCAACACTGCTTTGTGTTCTTCCATGGTGGAAACTCTTGGAATTTCGTTCCAAGTTCGGGGTCACCAATGTAGGCGTAGGACTTAGGTAAAGCTAAGACAGCCTACCTGTCTCTTGAGTTGACCTTGTAGTCTATCAACGCATCGCCTCCCTCTACCGTTATATCGTCACTTCCTGTCCCTCTCCATCGACAGTGGTTTCCCTTGTGAGGTCAATGCGATCGTACTCCGTAGTGTTTATGTTTCGCATTACCCCACAACCCCTAGGTTTTTTACTTTTTTTGAAATTTCTATTGAATTAGTGCCAATTATCATCTCAGTTCTGTCCACTTCTTGCAGAACCCGCTCACGGCCTAATAAAATAACCTCAATTTTATCCTCATTTAGAGCCAGTTTGTTTTGGTTCATCCAGCTTTTAATTTCTGTTATACAGTTTCCAGCCTGCTGCAGAAGGCTGTCAACATCGCATGGCAAGGCAGAACTGTAGAGCTGGGTATCATCAGCATAGAAATGATATTGTAAATTAAATTTCTTTATTTCATGTACAAGTGGAGTAGTATAGATAGTAAACAAAATAGGACCAAGCACTGAGCCTTGTGGTACGCCATACTGAAGCGCATAGGAAAAAGATCTTATTTTGTTGGTTACAACAAATTGGTGGCGATTTGACAGATAAGATTCGACCCATTTAAGGGCGACCCCTCTGATTCCAAACGATGTAATGGACTCGCACCCGAAACACTCATACCACAATAACTAAGCAACACAGGATTACTTATGTTCAGGCCTGACGGGCCATGTAATGATCATACAACATTCGACTGCATAATTTACGGTAATCACAATCATAGATATTACATAAATGTCATCCACTACTGAAATTCTAGCAAGTCTATCTAAAATAGGGTATCAACAAGTCTAGTACTATGCACTCTTGAAGTGCGCCTATCCAGGACTACGGTTCCTAAAGGATACCGGTGTAAACAAATTCAAGTTGGCCGATCTCGCTTTCATACAATCAGTAATAGCACCTAATCAGATAATTGACTGACTCCTAAGTGTAGCAGCACTCACTAATACTTTTCACAGTAATACGCTTCACAAAATATCTATGCTGCTCCGCACTAAGAAGTATACATTTAGGGGATGAACATAGTTCAATCTCAAACACAATCTAACAGCTCATTACACATCTAGTAAAAATATATATTCAATGTCCTTCTCTTCGTCACAATGGGGTGACGGAAAAAAAATTGTCACAATTCCTGGCACAAACACACACGAGGGATCTCCCACCATTTCCTCGGTCGCGATGGTTTGCGAGCGAGAGAGTCCAATGTAAGCGGCGTGCACACTTAAGCCTGGTGCACAGAGGTGTCGTCACTGTCTAGTCTCTTCACAGCGCGAATCTTTCTTTTGTCTGTCATCTCCACTCAGGTAGGAGGCCCCCGTGACTCGTCTTTTCGCCAAATGCTCGAAATACGAATCCACTGATCTTAGTACGTGTGTTAGCTTTTATAACCCCCCCCCCCCCCACCCGATGGTTACTAAGGGTCTCCCTCCCGATTGGACGATCAAGGCAATAGCTACGACAAACACAAGTCTGTCTTTCAGTTAACCCTAACTGCTTTCTCAAAAGGATATGGACACAACTCAAAACCCTACACTAAAACTTCTACAACCCTACCATGTGAACAAGAAAATCCCACACGCACACCAAAATCAAAGGGTTAACTTAATGTTTACAAACTTCACTCACACATCCCTCATCACGAAATCCGTGGCTCGATTAATAGCTAAACGCGTTTCATATTCTCCCAAAATAAAACCAACCCATGACTAACAGAAAAAAGAGCTCACGCGGCTCGTGACATATCCCTCAGCCCAGTTAAACGGCACAAAGTCTGAAAGTGAAGGCACGAGCCGACAACGCCAAAGTGCCCTGTAGGGTAACACTAGAATTATTAAAGCTGGAAAAATTTATAATTAAAAAAAACGCTCACTCAGGATGGACAATAAAATTTTCTAAAAAAAACTTGACATGTACCGTCCTGCAATAATGCAGCTCTGAAACAGCACTCAAATACAAATCATTTTACATGAACATGTTACAATCAATACTTCCCAAAAACGGTCAAACTGACTCGTTGCGCATGAACGCTTAAGCAATGGCTCAACATGTATATATATATAACATCACACACAATTGAAATATTTCAAAATAAAGTTGCATTGGCTGGCAGCAGTAGCTCTGGTTGCTTGTTTGCCATGCTTTATCTCGTTGACCCGCAGACAAGGGCGTCAGGGTTGTCCGTAATTCGGATCATTGTCTGGAAGTTGACGCTGCGGGGAGAGGAAATCACAGGAATCATGAGAAAAAATGTCCGTAAATAGTGGGACAATATGGTGTGATCTCACCCCCGGTCTCTGAATGAGGTGGTAAAATACTGTTCCCCTCAACATGAGATAGACTCTTACATAAGTTAACAAAATTTCTGGTCTATCAAATACAAATTTCGCCATAGTTAAGCTCAAATAACAAATGTCGACACGATAATTAACCCAACATACTCATTCAAAATTCGCGTAGCGCTCATCTTGATTTACGAATTACATAGCGCTTCTCTCATTCAACAATAGTATAGATCTCAATTCAACAACATTATACTTTAATTTTTCTCCACGTATCCAATCCGGTATAGTAATAATAATAATAATAGTTCGTCCATCAGGTATGATGATGACCTTAACAACACCAGAGGAATAAAGAACAGAAATTGTTGAGAATTTCAACACATGGACAATAAAGAGAACTAAAGGACACAGAGGACAGAATGGAAAGACTGTTCTTTCATGACTTATGGCTTCTCATGTGACTGATAAGTCCTATTTTTGCCCTGCAGACCCTTCCGCATAAATGACAAGAGTGCTCCGTTGGTTCAGTACCACTGGGCCTTTTCTTGCGCCGTTCTCTTTTTTTGATAGCCTGCTGGACTCTGTCAGCTTCCCATGCTTTGCTGCCTCTGGTAAGGGCCACCCTCCAATTTGCACGATCAAGCGAGAGCTTTTCCCACTCACTCACATCAATGGCAAAGGCCTTCAGTGATTGCTTGAGAGTGTCTTTGTAACGTCTCTTTGGGGCCCCAACATTCCTCGTTCCATTGGAGAGCTCAGAGAAGAAGATTTGCTTAGGGAGTCTGGAGTCGGGCATTCTGACAACATGTCCTGCCCAACGTAGCTGAATTTTTTTCAGGTGGCAGAACATGCTCAATTCCTTGGCACGATTGAGGACCTCAGTGTCTGGAATTTTATCATGCCATTTGATCCTTAGGATCTTTCTAAGGCAGGCCAGATGAAAGTGATTTAGCTTTCTGGCATGCGATTGGTACACTGTCCAGGTTTCAGCCCCATAGAGTAGGGTGGGAAGGACCACAGCATTGTACACTTTCAGCTTAGTGTCTGTGCGAATGCCGGCAACATCCCATACTCTCTTTCGAAGCCTGCCAAATGCAGAGCTGGCTTTGCTGATTCTTGAGATAATTTCAGTATCAACACGAGCCGCGGAAGACAGTGTACTGCCAAGACAGGTGAAGTTCTCCGACACCTTCAGAAGACTGTCATGGACTTTGATATTTGGGGTCACAGGATACTTGTCGTCTGGAGTAGGCTGATGGAGCACTTCCGTCTTCTTTGTGCTTATTGTGAGGCCAAAGTTGTCACAGGCACTAGAGAACTTATCAACACAGTTTTGCATGCTATCCTCATCGTGTGCCAGAAGTGCACAATCATCAGCAAATAGTAGGTCACAGACTTGAGTACTTTTGGTTTTGGTTTTTGCCTGAAGTCTCCTGAGGTTGAATAGACTGCCATCAGTTCGGTACTTGATGCTTACCCCTTGATGAGGAGAGCTAAAGGCTTCTTGTAGCATTGCAGAGAACATGATGCTGAACAGAGTTGGGGCTAAGACACAACCCTGTTTTACCCCATTTGTGACAGCAAAGGGCTCTGAAACACTGACGTTGCTTTTGACTGCAGCTTGCATGCCATCATGAAACTGGCGCACTATTGTGATGAATTCGGGTGGACACCCAAACTTCGCCAAGATTTTCCAGAGGCCTTCACGACACACTGTGTCAAATGCTTTTGTGAGGTCAACAAATGTCATATACAGCGCTTTATTTTGTTCCATGCATTTTTCCTGAATCTGTCTGGCAGCAAAAATCATATCCGCCGTTCCCCTCTCTTTACGAAAGCCACATTGGCTCTCGGGAAGCAAGTCATTTGACGAGAGGTGATCAAGAAGGCGATTCAGAAGCATTCTTGCCAATATTTTGCCAGCAATTGAAAGTAGAGAGATTCCCCGATGGTTGTCACAGACTTGGCTGTCCCCTTTGTTTTTGTACAGATGGATGATTGAAGCATCTTTGAAGTCCTGTGGCAGCTTCCCTGCTTTCAACATATGATTGAACAACTCGGTCAACCTTTCAATAATCCGGTATAGTATAGATCTGAATTCAACAACATTATACTTTAATTTTTTCCAAATATATCCAATGAGGTATAGATGAGATGCCACGAAACGAGTGCACTTGTAATTGGATGCGCCCTCACTTTAAATAGGATAAAGTAAATGACTTGACTGTGGTGATAATAAATATCGACATACGCGTAAGAGAGGTGTCAAGTTGGACGGATTAGTATCCGACGGCACCTGGCCGATTTTGTGTATAGGTACACTCGCAGGGTTTGATGTATCTATTTTCCTAGGGTCATCATATGGGGACAAGGTGCTCGCCTCTCATGCCAAAGGTCCCGGGTTCTAAACCCGGGCAGTGCAGGCATGTTGGAAATTGGATTTTTCTCATATTTTCAAGTCCCTGGTCCTATTGGGGGGTAGGGTCGAGTACCTAGTCTTCTCGGAGAAGGACGAAAAAATTCGGAGGGCCCGTGTGCACGTTGCGAACGTTCAAGATACCTTGGCAGTTGGAAATCGTAAAGAGCAGGCCGAAAGGCCGCTGCCCGGGCAAAATTGAAAATTGAAATTAATAGATTAAAACTGATGTGAGTTGTGAACTGTTGCGAGTTGTGAACTGCGCCTAACAGGCTGCGTTACAATTTGCTCTGAGATAGAGAGAGAGAGTGAGCGAGACAGGGAGAGAGAAAGAAGCTGCTCTGTGGTTGACATGTTGTTTCTGTAAAGCGCATAGAGCATTTTAAATGGATATGCGCTATATAAATGCTATACATTATTATTAATATTATCATCATCAATTGTTACCAAGGCCGAATTGGCCTGTGCAACGGCGTTGCACCGATTAGTCCGACGATTACAATCGTCTGATATAATATATATTTCTTGAGCATGTTAATATGAAATACTTTATCCTGACCTCGTATATTAATCATGTAATTAACTTCGGAGATCCTCTTCTTGACCTTAAAAGGTCCTTTCCACGTGAGGAGAAGTTTGTTCTTTGTCTCTGGTAGGAGAACAAGGGTCAGGTCTCCGGCGGCGAGGGTTTGTAACTTGCTTCCCTGGTCGCGATATATTTTATATCTGTCAGCTCGAGAGATACGCGGATCGCGTATCGCTATCATCGGCTTTTGAGCCCGTGAATAAATCGTGAATTATAGACATTGGTGCGTGTGGTTTACGACCATACAGTAATTCAAATGGAGAAAAACCGGTCGAAGCGTTTGGTAATTCCCGGTACGCAAAAAGGATAGCGGGAAGCTGACGATCCCAATCGCTTGGCTTATCAGCAGACACTCGCGCAAGCATAGCCTTCATGCTGGCGTTCCACCTCTCGCAGCATCCATTTGATTGTGGGTGGTAAGGCGATGTTAATCTTTGTTTAATACCTACCAATTCTAATACTTTCCTAAAGAGATCAGAGGTAAATTGAGGTCCTCTGTCTGACAAGATCTCGGTTCGAAAACCCATGGGTGCAAAAATGGTAAGAAGGGCCTCAGCCACATCTTCGGCTGAGATGTCCTTTAAGGGGATGGCCTCCGGCCAACGAGTAGCGTAGTCAATAAGGGATAGTATAAATCGGTGGCCTCTGTCCGATTTCTCCAGAGGCCCAACTAAATCTACGGCTACGCGCTGGAACGGTGTGGAAACCAATGGCATTTCCTGTAAGGGGGCCCGCGATGCTCTTCCCTTAGGGGTACGTTTTTGACATGTGTCACATGTTGACACAAAACGGTTAACATCGGCATAAACACTCGGCCAAAAGAAATGAGATAATATTCGTGATTTAGTTCTAGCTTTTCCTTGGTGGCCTGATAACGAAGTGTCATGTGCCAAACGAAGTATGTCGCGTCGGAAGGATCTTGGGACAACGAGTTGAAGGATTGTCTCACGTTTACCTCGGAAGTTCCGGTAAAATAAGTTATCCTTCAATACAAACTTCGAAGTATCCGGCGCTGTAGGGTCAACCTTAGCGAACAACGGTTTCAGTGTTATATTAGAACGCTGTTCGTCATAAAATATGGTGGGAGTTACGTCAAATCGAAAGCAGGGGTATGTAATGGACCCTCTGGCTTGCGACGTGTTTGTTGACGTGTGGTCGCATATGCGATGTCAACGTCCTCGCTCCAGATTTCTAACTCACCGGCAGGAAATTTTGGAACTTGGGGTATATTCCCTATGATCAAATCTGCGACTGGATTTGGTAGTACGCACGCGGCAACAATACCTGTAATAAAAGGAGTGTCAACATAAATCTCCGCCAGACGGAATCGCTCGACGGATCCGCCAAAGGTTATACAAGTCGCCTCTTTATCGAGAAATTGTGTAGGGCGGACTAGCGACTCTCGAACGCCGATCGTTGTGCATCCGGAGTCTCTCAGCACAGACGCAGGTATCGCATTGACGTGGCCCTTATAAAGTGTTAACTCGCCCAGTTCATGTAGGGCTGACATGACTGGAACGGCGTTTAATTGTCATCTGTCTTGAACGCGACTGTCGTCTGTTACGGATTCACGGAAGGGTGTGCACTCCAATTGTAATGAATGGATTTCCTTGTTATCGTAATGGTGTGTTGGGGGTGTTGTTCGACTGCATATTTTTAATAGTAATATTGAATTTAATTCTTAACTTGCAGACCCATGCCAATTACTAAGGAACAAGTGGATAAATTCAACAACAGGGCCTGCAGGGCCACATTTTATTTACGTTAAGTTTACTAACAATTTCGTCTAGAGATCTAATATGTAGTAATGATAAATATCAGCAGCATCAATTTCATAATCAATAAATACGTCATTACAAGTCTAGCTCTAGGTTTCCTACAAAATCATTTAACTTCTGTTCTTGCTAATTATCTAAATACTAATTATATAGAATTCTATCTCTAAAATCTGGTCTGCTTATTGTATGGCAGTCAATATACTAGACTAGTATAGAGTCCAGTCTCTGGAGACATAAGGTCATCTCAGATATTTAGATCCAAAGTTACAGGTCTAGATCTTGCCCGTCGAAGTGACGTCGGCACAGTTAAATATTATATAGACTCTAGATAGGCCTAGATCTATATCTAGATCAAGGATGGACTGGCAACTCCCAGCCTCACCCAGACAATTCAATTACAATTAGACTCTATATGATTCACACATTAGTACGAGTTGCAATTCTAGAATTCACAGCTAGATCTAGATCTAGTCTATGTATTTAGCATCTTGCAATGTTCAGCAAGCACTCCGGGTAGATCTATGCACCAAGTGATCAATACTCCTACTGGATAACTGTCATGCTTTCGCCTCCTATTCACTGTCAAAACATCACGAGCCTCGGTCAGATCTTACTTACGATTGTTCTGGCGCTAAGGCCAGAAACAGGAGATAAAGGCGGTGTCATATTCAATGAGCCATGGATTAGTGACAAGACATTCGTCGAGCCATGCTGTTCATAATAAATGGATTCATTCAAGCAGAATCGACGCTGAGACCATCACCCACGGAAGTCTGGCATGGAATCAATAACTAGTGCCGCCAGCCCGCTCTGCAAGCAGCACGATTTACTACGCGTTGAAGCAAGAGGAAATATAATCCCCTTAGGAAAGTGAAACTGGGGCGCTAATCTTTCGTCTAAGCCCTACTGGTTTTTATTTAACTCTTTCCTACTTCCTAATATGTATGTTTTCTTATTCTTATCAATCCACGAAGATTTCTAGACGTGGATGTTAACTTTGTCTATGCAAATTAGTTAAAAGTTAAAATTTGACACAGCAGACGACAATTCTTTAAGGCCACTCTAATAGATATTTTGGGTTTTCACAAAAGTTAAATTTTACTCCAAGGCAAGGGAAATTAATCTTGATATCTTACTCTAGGTTATATTAAATTAAGTTATTTCCCCTTGACCGTATTTGATTCTGACATCCCCCACCCCAGTGAAAATATTAAGAAAAATTTACACGATAACTCGACAGTCATGAAAATGACACTGATACTGAGTTGGGGGCTTAAGTACCAAATTATAAAAGTAAGCCCTAAGATGGATAAAAATTTAACTAAGAACGTGCATAGTGGATGGACAAATAAAAAATTACACAATTATTTATGCAACGTTCTGTAGAATCTCATCTATGACGTATATTCTCATTTCATACAATCACACTTCTCATAAACATTTATAATAATAATGATTACTTAACTGAATACTCTTAAAGTATAACTATATTCACACAGTCACGCCTCACTGAAGAACCATACTCATAATTGTTATGTCAACACATATATTGATACATGTATGCACATTCACAAATAATATATTATTAAGTAAAGTATTGTGGCATCCTATGGCAGCAGTAGCTCTGGTTGCTTGGTTTGCCATGACTCCATCTCATTGACCCGCAGACAAGGGCGTCAGGTTTGTCAGTAGCTCAGGTCACAGTCCGGAATGACGCTGGTGGAAAGAGGATATTCACAAGAAAGAATGTAAAAATTGTTCATAAATTAGTGAACAATATAATGTGAATCCATCCACCGTCCAGAAATGAGGTGGAGAAGCGCCATCCAACCCCAATACAAGACAGACTCTTTAACAGAGTAATGAAAATTTTGGTCTGTCTTACTTTTTACAACGAATTTCCGTATAATGAAGCCGAAACAACCAAAACGACGAAAAGTTAATTAGCTTAACGTTTACATTCCAAATTCGCGTGGTGCTGCCTCAAATGCAACAATAGTATAGAACTTTCTCAATTCAATAACAATATGATTTATTTATTTAATCTCCGTATCGAATCCGGTATAGATGAGATGGCACGAGGCGATAGCTAGTTAATCTAATGCGCTTTACGCAAGCCATGCACACGTCAAGTGTCACAGTCATCTCGGTATATAATCATATTTAGTATTATGTTAGCTGGTCCACGGGACGCGGACAGCCCAAGACATAATCGGTTGTATATAAAAAAAAAACTCTTCTTCACAACTTCTTAAAACGCGACCACGCAGTGTCCTCTGTTACCACTGCAAAATATCTCTCAACGCGACGAATCAGTGTACTCTGTTAGCACTGGAAAAACTCAAAACGCGAAAATTCCCTTTCTTACCGGTCGGTCTTACACTGCCCGTCGGTCTTACACTGCCTGCGGCCTTACACTGCCCATAGGTCTTACACTGCATCTCCGCGTCTTACACTGCCTGCGGCCTTACACTGCCCTGAGGCCTTACACTGCCCTGTGGGGCTTACAATGCCTGTAAGAAGGTTCAACTCTCTCTCTCTCTCAATATACCACGTGTCTTTTATAATGACATTACCTCAATACTGATACGAACAAGTCCCATGAGACAATAAACTCTTTGCTCCTCGGGCGGCCGCACAGCCGAAAATAATACCAATATTCACCACACATCACTCATCTCTCACTTCACATAAATTACTTCCCATACAACAGTCTTCCACTGTCCTCTCGGGAGCTCATCAATTTAAAGACGAATCGGTTATATCACACTAACCCAGAACTGGCAGTATTAACTGCACGGGTTCTAATAATTCACTTAATGTCAATAATCCAGATTAAAATTCAACGTGGTTTTAGCACGTGAAATATTTCAGGCATATATTGTAAATCATAGCAATGTCAATATAATAGTTTAAACTTTATAAGGAAGAAAAAAAAATACACTGAACAGGACGCTAGACTAACAAGCAAGACGAACGATAACAGACCCTACAGCCCTAACTTATTTACAAGATAGTATGAAGAAAAAGGACAGGAGAGACATCTTCCTAAAGAAAGGGAGGAAGCAAAGAACGCCACAATCTATACGAATAAATGGATCCCTACAGAACTATTCATAGTAAAGCAAATCACCCCGAGTTATCTATAGCCAACGATACACGTTCTGCACCCGATTGGCAAAGAAGATTAGCTAAACTACGATCCCATCCAACCACCCGCTAAACTAAACTGAACATGCAAAAAGATAAAAAGCCTGTAAAATGATGAGGAAGGAAAACACCTCAACCTCCCCAAAAATCGACACTTGGATGGTTCACTTAACTTTTTTTAAAAGGAATTTAGATGGTGGGTTCCTCAATCCATAGCTCGCATTCCCAAGTCCAAAGGTCTCGTTTTCTGTCACAGGTAGATAGATGTCTGATGGATGTTGTCCCTCGCCGTGATCGTCGGGTCAATGGGATTGACAGAACATCATATGAAATTCAAGCAAAAAATGTATATTAATATACAATGTAGATCTATATCATCGACATGTCTCTAGATTTAGAATCCAGATCTAGATTTGAAATCACAATCTTACAAAGTTACATCATGACATACTCAAATAGCTAACAAATCTCCAACTAGAATCTAGATAGATCTAAATCTCTCCATATATGTTAAGAAATAGTGTCCCTTTTATTAGATCTAGACTCCAGATCCAGATCATCTTATTAGATCTAGATTCTATATTATATTATTTCTTCTCTCAATAATAGCTAGAGTCTATCTCCTTACTAACTTAATTTTTTTAAGAGTGCCCCTATCTAATTGTTAAGTTATGATAATAAATGTTCTTTAGGGTGTCCCTCTCCAGTGTTACGGATTCACGGAAGGGTGTGCACTCCAATTGTAATGAATGGATTTCCTTGTTATCGTAATGGTGTGTTGGGGGTGTTGTTCGACTGCATATTTTTAATAGTAATATTGAATTTAATTCTTAACTTGCAGACCCATGCCAATTACTAAGGAACAAGTGGATAAATTCAACAACAGGGCCTGCAGGGCCACATTTTATTTACGTTAAGTTTACTAACAATTTCGTCTAGAGATCTAATATGTAGTAATGATAAATATCAGCAGCATCAATTTCATAATCAATAAATACGTCATTACAAGTCTAGCTCTAGGTTTCCTACAAAATCATTTAACTTCTGTTCTTGCTAATTATCTAAATACTAATTATATAGAATTCTATCTCTAAAATCTGGTCTGCTTATTGTATGGCAATCAATATACTAGACTAGTATAGAGTCCAGTCTCTGGAGACATAAGGTCATCTCAGATATTTAGATCCAAAGTTACAGGTCTAGATCTTGCCCGTCGAAGTGACGTCGGCACAGTTAAATATTATATAGACTCTAGATAGGCCTAGATCTATATCTAGATCAAGGATGGACTGGCAACTCCCAGCCTCACCCAGACAATTCAATTACAATTAGACTCTATATGATTCACACATTAGTACGAGTTGCAATTCTAGAATTCACAGCTAGATCTAGATCTAGTCTATGTATTTAGCATCTTGCAATGTTCAGCAAGCACTCCGGGTAGATCTATGCACCAAGTGATCAATACTCCTACTGGATAACTGTCATGCTTTCGCCTCCTATTCACTGTCAAAACATCACGAGCCTCGGTCAGATCTTACTTACGATTGTTCTGGCGCTAAGGCCAGAAACAGGAGATAAAGGCGGTGTCATATTCAATGAGCCATGGATTAGTGACAAGACATTCGTCGAGCCATGCTGTTCATAATAAATGGATTCATTCAAGCAGAATCGACGCTGAGACCATCACCCACGGAAGTCTGGCATGGAATCAATAACTAGTGCCGCCAGCCCGCTCTGCAAGCAGCACGATTTACTACGCGTTGAAGCAAGAGGAAATATAATCCCCTTAGGAAAGTGAAACTGGGGCGCTAATCTTTCGTCTAAGCCCTACTGGTTTTTATTTATCTCTTCCTACTTCCTAATATGTATGTTTTCTTATTCTTATCAATCCACGAAGATTTCTAGACGTGGATGTTAACTTTGTCTATGCAAATTAGTTAAAAGTTAAAATTTGACACAGCAGACGACAATTCTTTAAGGCCACTCTAATAGATATTTTGGGTTTTCACAAAAGTTAAATTTTACTCCAAGGCAAGGGAAATTAATCTTGATATCTTACTCTAGGTTATATTAAATTAAGTTATTTCCCCTTGACCGTATTTGATTCTGACATCGTCCTCATAAGGTGGCGATCTGACCGAACAAGAATTGCTGGTCTCTATCTTAACTGTACAATATCTTTGCACGTGGCCAAATCTATTGCATCTGAAACACATAACGCGCTCATCATCGCGAGGGGCTCGACCCTCAAAACGAACACGCTGAGGTGTCGCTGAGGCCGGCTATAACCCGTGCTCTGGTAGCTTCCACGACGTGGTGGACCCTGAGGGCTAAACGAATAGCCCTGGTATCCGGGACGTGGAGAGGGTATATTTCTACGCCTATCCCCTGCACTGGTCTCTCCACCACGGGTGCCTCACTGCCCGACCCCGACACCTATAAGAATAACATTACATCTCTATAACACCATACAATTACTATCCACTTCACCACTCATTACGAACCATCAAGCGTACACACAACAGTCCACATTTCACTCACCACACATCTGCACTTCTCTACCGTAACACACCTCCACCGTATAACACAGTACTCAGACTCGCTACGAATCCATGATCTTAACTTACATCTATCGCTCATTGCGCACATCTCTATACACAGTAATCAATGACTTTCACATTCCTCACACATAACTTATTTACATCATGGTCATAGGAGAATATAGTACATCGATCATCATAATTAGCAATCATAGTTCAACCTATCAGTCATCACTGGAAAACACAACAATCTCCCGACTGCTTTCTTCACGTCTGTCCCCTTGGACTTTTCGGCTTGCAGTGATCTGACTACTCAGATCCTGCCTCGTCTAAGCCTCAACTCACTCACAACACGCACACTTCAAGTCCCCTTCCCCTCACTTATTGACCCTCGCTCACTCGCTCGTGACATCATCCCCCACCCCAAAAAAATTAATGCAATTAATTTCCAAATCGCATTAAGATAATTGTCAACGACTGAGCGTGAGCGATATTTACATAAAAATGACCTACTCATGCCCATAGCACATATGATACCGAAATCAGGGGAAAACATGGCGATCAATTTGCCCAGCACTATGCATATATATATATATCATATAATGAATACCTAACTAAAACATATTAACTAATACAGAATCAAAATCACTCAACCTATCAACCATTCTTCATATAATATTTATAATGTCAATGTTTTAAGATCGAAGAATCGTTCCCACAGATCACTGTCAATGTTCACATGGTTCCCAATTTTCAATGGCATAAGTTTTCAATCGTGCACAATTTGCGACTCTTCGTTGTTCTGCCTGTGCGTCGAATGTTCCTGTCCTCCGATGTGTAAGCCACTGAAATCTCCACCTAGGCTCGACTAAGGTAGTCGGCGATATGATTGCTGCTTCCTGGAATCTGTTGAATGACGAACGTATACGGCTGTAAAGCCAATGCCCATCTAGATGAGCGAGGGCTGGACGAACGATTCTTAGATAAAAACGTTAGTGGCTTGTGGTCTGTCTGGATGCAGAATTCTCGTCCCATCAGATAACGTCCTAATTTCTGGACGGACCACACAATGGCAAGACACCCCCGCTCTATTACAGAATATCTTCTTTCTCTCTGTAATAATTTATGACTGACATAGCATACAGGATGGAAACATTCGTTCTTCTCCTGTAGAAGACAAGCGCCGACACCAGAGTCCGATGCATCTGTTCTGAGGATAAATTTAGATCGAAAATCTGGCAATATCAGAATGGGTGACGATGACAATGCTGTCACCAATTTATCAAATGCTGTCTGACATTCAGACGTCCACTGGACCTTATCGGGCTGTCCCTTCTTAGTAAGGTCAGTAAGAGGAGATGACAAAGAGGAAAAGTTCGGAATGAACTTCCTGTAATAATTTAGAATTCCCACTAAGCTTCTCACTTGTTTCTTTGTCTTAGGGATTTGCAACCCTACTAATTTCTCAATTTTTGTTATTTCAGGTCTCTGAATACCTCTACCCACGAGATGTCCTAAGAATACTATTTCTGGACATGCCAAATCCATCTTTGCGGGTTTAGCAGTTAAACCAAAATGACGCAATCGTTTAAAAATTACTGTTAGTGTCTGAATATGTTCAGACCATGACAACGTATGACACACTATATCGTCAAAGAATGACACGACATTAGGTATGTCCTTCAATACCAGTCTCATTAATCTTGCAAACGTAGCTGGCGCGTTTACCAACCCAAATGGCATGACCTTAAACTGAAACAATCCTATGGGCGTTTGGAAAGCCGTGTACTGTTTAGATTCCTCAGCAAGACACTCTCCTCTGGTTCCGTCTGAGAACACAGATACTCTGGTCTCTCATGAAATCTCTGCAGCATATTAACATGGAAAACCTTAACAGATCCATCAATCTGAATAGCATAATCTACCTTCGAAACGACTCGCTCAATAGTATACGGACTTTTCCATGTCATTAATAACTTATTATGATCCGTAGGCAATAACAACAAAACCTTGTCTCCTGGCTTAAAAATTCGCAGTTTGGACCCTCTATCTTTATAGTTTTTTTGCTCTTTTTGAAGCGATACTAGAAGCTTCTTCAGCAGTAGTGCGCGCTGAAGATAATCTCTCTCTTAAATCAACAAGGTACTGAAACACTGAAATTTGCTCATCGTCTCCCGATGATGGCGACGTCATCATGTCCCGAAGAACATCAGTTGGACCCCTAGGACTACGACCATACAACATCTCAAACGGAGAGAATCCTGTTGACTCCTGACGTACCTCCCTATACGCAAATAATACTGCAGGGATATATCTATCCCAATCTTTAGGGCGGTCAGCAGCTACCCTACGCAACATCGACTTTAGCGTCGAGTTCAGTCTCTCGCACATGGCATTAGCTTGCGGGTGATATGGGGTGGTAGTGATGGGCCGTATGCTAAATAAACGAAACAATTCCTTCATCATATCCGACGTAAATTGCGCGCCCCTATCAGACAAAATCTGTTCCGCTATTCCCACTCTAACGAAGATTCCAAACAACGCTTCCGCGACTGCCTCTGACGTTATGGTACGAAGAGGAACTGCCTCTGGCCATCTCGTAGCATTACAAATGACCGTTAAAAGAAATCGATTCCCCCTATCAGTAGCTGGGTGAATGGGGCCAACAAGATCAATCGAAACCTTTTTAAAAGGTTCAGAAACCGTGGGGATATTCTGAAGAGGAGCCTGGGGTGTACGACCCTTGTGAGTCGTCTTTTGGCACGCACTGCACGTCTTACAATATAACCGTACATCTCTGTGTATTGACGGCCAATAAAAATTCTTGAGGACTCTTTCTTTGGTTCTAGCTATTCCCATATGACCCGCTAATGGGACATCGTGGGCCAACCGCAATACTGTTGCAATTAGCAACGCTGGCACAACTACCTGCTTTAGAACGGAAGCCACTGTGACATACTTACGGAACAGAATGCCCCCCTGGATAAGAAAGGAAGATGAACCGTTCTTATACTTCCTCGTTTTCTCATTTCGCGACTCCTCAAAACATGGACTCAATGATGGATCCTCCTTTTGTAATTTCGCCAAGCGCTCTGGTGTGATATCTAGGTTGACCGCTGGCGTCGCCAAAGGTCTAATTTTACCCTTATCAGCTACCTGTCGACGTGTCTCGACTGCGGCACAAAAGTCAATACCTTTAGACTGTGACCATGCCTGTACATGCTCTCTAGAAGGGGAAACTACCCGAGATACATTACCAATGATGAGCTGGGCGCCTGGGAAAAACCCAACGACTGCTTCGACTTCCCCGCTAAGAAAAGGTGTATCAATCAATATCTTTGCCATAGGTAATTTCTCAATGGCCCCTGAAAATTGAATGCATGGGACAGTCTCACCTGTAAGCTGTGACTCGTGAATGCAGTCTCTATGCAGTCATACAACGGTAGATCCTGTATCACGTAAAACCGACACCGGTTCGTCCCCAACAAACCCCGGATAAACCCTGAGACCACCCCCTGTATGACATGAATTAATAACGGGAATCTTTCTCCCACAAGGTAAAACACCGGAAGATAATAATTTCTCACAACTGGGACACTTAGAATAATGTCCGCCTCCGTTGTCCGATGTAACACACGCGGCCGCATGCTGAAACTTACTAGGAGAACATTGAGTGGAGCTACTATGATTGCCATCCACGATCGCCGCTATCCTACCCGCAGGACAATTTACGCTAATGTGATCTGCTCTTCCGCAGTTCCAACATTTCGCGGCCCTACACTCCCGTGATAAATGACCCATGCTTCCGCAAGTCCAACACTCCGCTCCCTGTGCTCCGCAAGACCTGGGTCCCCGTGACCCATCGCGACCGGAAGTAAAGTCCCTCTGCCGTCGATCATCGGCAAAGGTTACGAAACGCCCTCGGCCATTACCGCGACCTCGCCCTCCTGCTCGGTCAAACTTATTGGCCACATATGCAGGTGATTGGCAATACCCCCTACGTGGGACCTGGGCTTGCCCATTAAGCCACACGCTGACTCGTCCTGTCTCTACCATGTCCTGTCCGCGACCCCTCAACAACGGCGACGTAACCAGCATCCTGCACGTACCCCCTCGCCACTGGTTTGGACGGATGTGCCGTACGCTAGGCAGTCAGAGTAAAGGCATGCCAGCCGCTCTTGACCTACTTTTGCGTGGAGTCCGGACTCCCAGCTCGTCTCTCCCACGTCTCGCCTCAGTCGAATTAGCTATGGCAATGATCGAATATGGATCGATATTTGTGTATCGAACACGCTATCAGATCCAAATGTGTTTCAGAATATATATGATGTTGCTATTAGAAAAATGCTCAAAAAAGTTTTTTTATTGCTTTTAATTAAGTAAACAAGAAAATTTAAATAGGCTGTGGAATTGTATCAAGAATTTTATTTCAAGAATTAGTTGTATTCGTTTGAGATGCGATATAGACACTTTTATGTATCGATCATCACGTATCGAAGACGTCCACATACAACTTACAAACAAAAATGGCGGCCCCCTGTGTGCATGTCCTTCTCGTTTCAACAATGATTTCATCGTCATTTTCTGGATTTACCTGATCAACATTGATTTCTTTTACTTATTTACTGAATACTTAAGTTTAGTGCTGTTCATGACAGCTTGCTATCTAGATCTAGTGCTTTCTACGCTTGATCTGTGCCTAGATTCCATATTAGAAATCTAAATCTAGTCACATCACTTGTAGATGTAAGTCGATTGTTTTCATTTTCACACTGGAGGAAATTTGGAAGTAGATCTTATGTGATGCTTATAGATCTAGTTATAATCAAATAGATCTAAAATATAGATCTATATAGATCTAGTGTTAGTCACCAGCGTTCAGAGTGTTTCAAAAATTTAGATCTAGATCTAGTAAGTTAGAAAAGTAGTTTTTTTTAGAATTCTAGATCTAATTCTAGTAAGTAGATTGCAACAATGGACAGGATAAGAGGAAAATTGCCAAGTTGTGCTCTGCAAGTAACAAATGTTAAGGCAGTCAGTTCCAGAAAATTGGCACCACCAGCCCAAATCAAGGTAGGATTACATATTTGTGACTCATTCGTCAATGTACTGTAGATCTTACTACTAGGTGGTTGTAGTCTCTCATGTGTTTGTTTTTAATTTTGTGCATTTAAAAAAAAAATTATTTTATCACTTTACTTCTGCTACCAATGCTGCCATTACAGACATCATTACACTACCACCAGCATCTTGCATCACATTATAACATTACTACTTGATACTCATATTATTGTCTCCTCCCTCCCCCACCACATACCGGTACTACTACTACT
This sequence comes from Onchidella celtica, assembly GCA_963931925.1. Classification (NCBI taxonomy): domain Eukaryota; kingdom Metazoa; phylum Mollusca; class Gastropoda; order Systellommatophora; family Onchidiidae; genus Onchidella; species Onchidella celtica. The sequence continues at coordinate 12,050,683 of OZ007584.1, read as the reverse complement.
ACTACTGTTATACTATTAATACTATTACTACTACTACTACTACTACTACTACTACTTATACTAACTACTACTACTACTACTACTACTACTTATACTAACTACTATTACTACTACTACTACTTCTACTACATGTATCTTTCTATGTACCAATGACACAATGATTAATTGGTGGACAGTGAGGAGGGGGAGAGTAAGAAGGGAGAGAGAGATAGAGAGAGAGAGAGGATGATTGGGGAGTGAGAGAGAGGGTGATTGGGGAGAGAGAGAGAGAGATAGAGAGGATGATTGGGGAGAGAGAGAGAGAGGATGATTGGGGAGAGAGAGAGAGAGAGAGGATGATTGGGGAGAGAGAGAGAGAGAGAGAGAGAGAGAGAGAGAGATAGAGGATGATTGGGGGGAGAGAGAGAGAGAGAGAGATAGAGGATGATTGGGGAGAGAGAGAGAGAGAGAGAGATAGAGGATGGTTAGAGAGAGAGAGAGAGAGAGAGGGTGGAGTAAGAGTAAGAAGAGAGAGAGAGACTGCCCGACAATCTCCGTAGCCAACACGGCTTGGTAGTAGATCTAGGCCTAGCCCTGCATGAGCCCAGCAGACAGCGCAATAGGTAGCCAGTCCGCGCCGGACTCCACGCAAATGTAGGTCACGGGCTGTTATCAGGTCTGTACTATGGTAGGCCTCGGCCGTACGGTATGCTTCCGCCAACTTTGACGCCTCCTGCACCGTCGCGGGTTCGTTTTCTTTAAGAAAAGACACTAAATCTTTATGGCACGACGCGTATAGCTGGTCACGGATCATTAGGTCCTTCAATTTCGCAAAATCTGTGCCAACATGCGACAAGTCCAACCAGTTCGTGGAATACTCCGTCAATCTGGCGACGAAGGCAGCAAAGTCCTCCCTAGTATCCGCACGTGCTCGCCTAAACTTCTCCCGGAAATATTCCTCCGTACGAGCAAATCGGCGAAGCAGCAAGGACTTCAGCTTATCGTAATCATGCACGTCTTCGCGCTGTAACTCTTTAAAATAGGCCAACGCTCGACCCTGCAATAAACATGCCAGGTACGTGGACCATAATTTCTTATTCTCCCCCCATTGCAGTTGTGCATTTAGTTCGAACCTGTAAAGGAAGGCGTCTATATCGTCCTTCTGGTCGTCGAACGTAGGCAGCTTAATCCGAACACCACTTTTATTTTGTCCCTGCCGCTCAACTGTTTCCGTTGGCGCTTCCTTCTTGCTTTCTAATTCCACGATTCTTACTCGCGCCTCTCTCTCCTGCTGCTTATCCCTAGCCTCTCTCTCCCTATCTTTAGCCTCTCTTTCTTTAGCACGCTCATCGCGTAACTCCGCCTGCTGGTCTTTAATCCGGCTGCGCAGCTCTTCGCCTTCAAGGCAAAGTTCCTTACCCACCTTCATGAGCTCCTGGAGATCCGCCATTCCACGGATTGATGAATATAATATAGAATTTGAAATATAATAACCTGTCGGTATACTTACTATAGACGACACAACCAGAGACCTGAGATTATACCAAATATAATAACACCCAATTCTCTCAAATGCAATTCAGAAAAATACTTAACTGAACATTTTATAGCATACTCTCTAACTAATTCTATGTTCATAAAACGTATAGCACTATTAGGTAACAAAAGAGAATAGAAAAGACAAGAATGAGGAAATTCAGAAGAAAGACCACAAAGACATGGAGGAACAACGAACCAGACCAGTACAGAGGTTTCTAAACAAAAGAAAAATATACTGGGGAAAAAAAATGCAACCTAACTACGCCGATTACACTACAAGGCACGAACAAGAACAGAGCCTGAAAAAAAGAACGTATCTACAGATAGGTAAGAGAGGGGACAAGAGAATACGTCTTCCTGCAGAAACAGAGAAATATCGACGCTACAACTAATAAAATAGAAAGCCCTAAAGAACTGTTCACTGTGATGAACGCGGTTCCACGTTTAGCCCACCTCCCTAAGAGGATAAACTACGTTCACCACAGCAAAGCCACTCCACCGCCCGTATAATCTATAACGACAACAAAAACAGCAAAAACAGAGAAAAAGACAGCCCACAATCCAGGGCACAAAATTTCAGTTTTACTTAACTTTCAATTCTGACTTTACTTCTCCCCTTTCAATATATATGCCGGAGCTCTGGCTGCTTGCCTCCTCAGGCTGGCACACACACTCTGCAAAGTTCAAGTACACATTAATACATATTCATAACAATACATGCCTCAATACATATTCCTAAATATACATAAATCATCTCATCATGAAATTCCCATTCATCCAACAAACAGAAGACAACAGCACAAATTCCTACCACAACAGAAATACAACTAAACGGACGAATACACAATGTCAAAATGACCACAGGTAAACTAGACTGTAACAAAGGACGAGCCCCCACTGTAACAAATCCCAGACTGGGAGATGCACTGATTATTACAGGACAACAATCACGAACAGACAAGTATAACACTTAACAGAACAACCAAACAGGCTCACACATTAAAATTTATTATACATAAAGATAAAGATATACGTGCAATTACATAGGTTACATTATTCAATTCAAATACCGTCCAATGGTCATTATTCCCAACATTCATTCTTTCTCCGGGTCCACAGCCCGTTAGTTACTTTTCTAAATATGCTCCGGCCTCAGCCTCACATCAAGGTATGTACTACTTGCGGCCTATCTTACTGGCTCCTGTTCAACCTAACCTCAATATCTCAATATCACATTAATATCTCAATTCATACGTCCCTGCCTGTGGCCAGACTGCCACGACTAAGGTGCCCTCGCTGTCCTGCGCGACAGCTTCACTAAAGCTGGCCTGTGGGTAGCCTTCTGCCCAACCCAAGCATTTCACTTATGCTGGCCTATCCCCTGCACTGGTCTCTCCACCACGGGTGCCTCACTGCCCGACCCCGACACCTATAAGAATAACATTACATCTCTATAACACCATACAATTACTATCCACTTCACCACTCATTACGAACCATCAAGCGTACACACAACAGTCCACATTTCACTCACCACACATCTGCACTTCTCTACCGTAACACACCTCCACCGTATAACACAGTACTCAGACTCGCTACGAATCCATGATCCTAACTTACATCTATCGCTCATTGCGCACATCTCTATGCGCAGTAATTGTCATGATTCGTATGTTATTAAAACTCACGCAGAGAGTGAGTTGTTGTTGTTTTATCAGGGCCATGAGAAATTGGCTGGTGGCCTTGAATGGCCCTCGCGAATTATTGTTGGTGAGTAAATAAATGTAAAGTTAAACTGTTAGATTCACGCTTGTCGGTTTTAATGTTCGTGATTAATAAGTAATGGAGTAGGGGTGAAACAAGGTGGGGATAGTTGACATTGTTAATTATGACTAGACAAGTTTTGCACATTAACTGGCTGGTAGAATAGTGCAGACGTATTACTACAATTAAAATGGGGGGAGGTTTCGACCTATGAGATAGCTGAACTAATTGGGCCAGCGGACTAGCACGCTGGGTAGTTAGATAGTATAAAACATCGTGTAACGTTCAGATTTAGGGAATACAGACGAGCAGAAGCATCGTGTCGTGAAGTATCTCCGGTTGACCAGTACCTGAACTGTGTGCTTTGAAGACAAGAAGTCCTTGCTAACGGACTGACTGAGCTCTAGTAAGAAAGGTCTGAGTGGGCTGACCTTTAAAAGCCCACGCTGCGCTATATTGATGTTCGCGCCTACCAGTAGGCGTGACCAATGGTAATATATCTTATTTGTTCAAGCATAATAGAGATCGGAGATAGAGAGAGAACTACAGCCTCATAGGAAGACTAAAGAAACCCCAGCTGGCACTCGACCACGAGTGTCCTGTATCATAGATCTATTGCCATAGTATGATTGGAATAATATAGCACATTGTTGATGAATTGAATAGTGATTGTGCATAAAATATAGTCTTTTGGCAACTGCTTAAATTACCTACAAGCCGAAGAGTGCTTCTGTAGGCTTTGAACATACTGGGCTCTCCTAACACTCAAGCCCATATGATTTAGGGAGAGTTTGCCTGGCGACTGGCCAGTGGCGATTCAACTGTCACTTTAAATTGATATCTAGTTTCGTATAATATACCTATTTGCTATTGATTGCAGTACCTCCATAGTTACATGAATATCATTGGTTAAGTTATTAATTAGAGTTTTTTTGGTTTGAATATATACCCGTATTGTCTTTTGTTTTGTTATTAATATTTATGTAAACTATGGCCTGACCGGCCTGACATATATACGCTCTAGTTATTTAATACTTTTCTTGTGTGGTTGTGTCCGAGTGTGAGTTAGCTGCCTCTCGTGCAGTCGTAACATCCCCAAGACCCTAACTCTGCTCGTGACAGTAATCAATGACTTTCACATTCCTCCCATATAACTTATTTACATCATGGTCATAGGAGAATATAGTACATCAATCATCATACTTATCAATCCTTATAGTTCAACCTACCAGTCATCACTGGAATTATATACAACAACTCCCTACTGCACTCTTCACGTCTGTCCCCTTGGACTTTTCGGCTTGCAGTGATCTGACTACTCAGATCCTGCCTCGTTTAAGCCTCAACTGACTCACAACACGCACGCTTCAAGTCCCCTTCCCCTCACTTATTGACCCTCGCTCACTCGCTCGTGACATCCATCTTCAGTGTGCTGAAATCGTTTCAGTAACGCCTTTTTGAGGATCTCGTAATCATTCGCGTCCTCAATCTTGAGGGCGTGAAAAACTCAAGGGCTTTGCCCGTAAGCAAGTTAACAGGGCAAGCAGTGTATGTCGATTGATCCCAGCCAACGGACCGAGCATGAAGTTCAAATCGATGCAAATATGAGTCGATTTGATCGACTTTATCGTTGAATACGGGTAGTTTAGGTTTACACGTAATGTTGTTGGACGCAGAAGTAGGAGTCCCGCTTGACTGACGTTCCAACTTTTTCAACGTAAGTTCATGTTCTCTCTTTTCTCTATCGGCAGCTTCTTTTTCTCTTTCTCTTTCTCTTTCTTCTTTTTTCTCGGCTCTTTCTCTTTCTTCTTTTTTCTCGGCTCTTTGTCTTTCTTCTTTTTTTCTCGGCTCTTTCTTTCTGCCGCCTTTTCGGCTCTCTCTTCTCTTTCTCTTTCTCTTTGTGCGGCCCTTTCCTCTCTTTCTTTATCACGGTCTTCCTTTATCATCATCTCGCACCAAGCACCACGTTTCCCTTCTGGTATACCGAAAGCCTTGGCCGCTTCTAGATATTTCATTAAGTCGGCCATACTGTTGGTTATTATAACGCCGCTCTGTGAATTGGGAGTTCTACTATTCCCACAATATTATTTAGGTTTATTATCTCTCTCTAACCACGACTCACCAAATTATTTATTCAGCGTGTCGACTGACACGTGAATCACAGGCACAGTATTTGTGTATAAGTAGTCTCACTCGCTAAATATGCTTTGTTATGACTAATAGCTCTCTCTCTCAAGACCACAAGGCAATAATTGTATGCCAATCTCTGTAGCAGACACTTTGCTGCTTTTAATGTAACAATATCTCTCTCTCTAATGTGCAGTATCAATAATAAGCTGCAACAAAGTGTATCTCTCTCAGTACGACGTGGCAGTGTCACAAATCTGTTACTCACTGCAATAAATCTCTCTCAACGCGAAATAGCAGTGTCATCAATCGGTTACACCCACTGCAATAAATCCCTCTCTTTCGTCAAAACCAGATTGACACTCTTTCAACGTGTTGCTATGCACGTGAAATAATCAGGAACATATTATAAATACAAATGGTCAATATACTATAAAAAGGTGATAATAAAAAAAAATTACACTGAACAGGACGCTAGACTTACACGTAAAGAACGAACGACAACAGACCCGACAGCCCGAAAACGTATGTATAGACAGGTGAGAAGAGGGACAGGAGAGACGTCTTCCTAAAAAAAAGGGGAAGAAGAGAACGCCACAATCTAAACGGATAAACGGATCCCTACAGAAACTATTCGCGTCACAACAAATCCCCTCGGGTTATGAACACAATCGATGCACTCGCTGCAGCCGACTGGCACAGAAGATTATGTTATATGGCGATCCCGTCCAACCTACCCGCTAACTAAACTAAACATGGAAGAAAGAGAAAAGCCCGTCAAATATCAGGGAGGACAGCATTCACTTCCCCAAACACAGACAAAACCAGGTGGGATCACTTAACTGATTTGTAGGGGCTTGGATGGTAACTCCCTCAATCCGCAGCACAACAGCCACAGACCGTCTTGTCTTTTCCCTTGAGTCGTTGAAGTGTCGGTCCCGCGCCGTTGTCCTCAGGTCAACGGGATCCCCCAGGTGGACATGAAATAAGAAATAATAAAACACAACAGTATACAAAGTATAAAAAGTTAATTAAATTAAATCTAACTAAGTGGTGGTCGTCGGAGAGGTCACAGACGCTGGTTTGGTGTTCCAATGGTGTCCCGACGTCAAGTTCTTAGGGTGTCCGCCTCCAGATGTCAGAAGTGGGATTTCGGGGATAATTGCGTTATTGTAGGTCCCCTCCAGATGTCAACGAGGGGGTTGGTGGATGTAGTAGACTCGCACCCGAAACACTCATACCACAATAACTAAGCAACACAGGATTACTTATGTTCAGGCCTGACGGGTCATGTAGTGATCATACAACATTCGACTGCATAATTTACGGTAGTCACAATCATAGATATTACATAAATGTCATCCACTACTGAAATTCTAGCAAGTCTATCTAAAATAGGATATCGACAAGTCTAGTACTATGCACTCTTGAAGTGCGCCTATCCAGGACTACGGTTCCTAAAGGATACCGGTGTAAACAAATTCAAGTTGGCCGATCTCGCTTTCATACAATCAGTAATAGCACCTAATCAGATAATTGACTGACTCCTAAGTGTAGCAGCACTCACTAATACTTTTCACAGTAATACGCTTCACAAAATATCTATGCTGCTCCGCACTAAGAAGTATACATCTAGGGAATGAACATAGTTCAATCTCAAACACAATCTAACAGCTCATTACACATCTAGTAAAAATATATATTCAATGTCCTTCTCTTCGTCACAATGGGGTGACGGAAAAAACTGTCACAATTCCTGGCACAAACACACACGAGGGATCTCCCACCATTTCCTCGCTCGCGATGGTTTGCGAGCGAGAGAGTCCAATGTAAGCGGCGTGCACACTTAAGCCTGGTGCACAGAGGTGTCGCCACTGTCTAGTCTCTTCACAGCGCGAGTGTCATCTCCACTCAGGTTGGAGGCCCCCGTGACTCGTCTTTTTGCCAAATGCTCGAAATATGAATCCACTGATCTCAGTACGTGTGTTAGTTTTTATACCCCCCGATGGTTACTAAGGGTCTCCCTCCCGATTGGACGATCAAGGCTCTAGCTAAGACAAACACAAGTCTGTCTTTCAGTTAACCCTAACTGCTTTCTCAAAAGGATATGGACACAACTCAAAAACCTACACTAAAACTTCTACAACCCTACCATGTAAACAAGAAAATCCCACACGCACACCAAAATCAAAGGTTAACTTAATGTTTACAAACTTCACTCACATATCCCTCATCACGAAATCCGTGGCTCGATTAATAGCTAAACGCGTTTCATATTCTCCCGAAATAAAACCAACCCATGTCTAACAGAAAAAAGAGCTCACGCGGCTCGTGACATCGACAACATATTGATAGGCGGATCGCGTATCATAATCGTCGGTTTCAGAACCGGCGAACAATTGACTAAGTATGGTCATCGGGCCACGTGGTTTACGTCCGTATAATAATTCGAATGGGGAGAAACCCGTGGACGCGTTCGGGAGTTCCCTATAGGCGAAGAGAAGGGGAGCTGACGGTCCCAGTCTCCAGGTTTGTGGGCGGATACGCGTGCTAGCATAGACTTCATGCTCGCATTCCACCGCTCGCAACAACCATTTGATTGCCGGTGATAGGGGGGGGGGGTCAATTTCTGTTTAATTCCCGCTAATTCTAGCACCTTTTTGTATAGATCAGAGGTGAATTGTGGTCCTCTGACTGAAAGAATCTCGGTCGGAAATCCGACTCGCGAGAAAATAGTAACAAGCGCCTCAGCGACATGGTCAGCCGTAATGTCTCTCAAAGGAATAGCCTCAGGCCAGCGCGTCGCGTAGTCGATTACCGAAACGATAAATTGATGGCATCTGTCTGACTTATTAAGAGGACCTACTATATCAACTGCGACAGGCTCGAAAGGTGTTGAGACTGGAGGCATCTCCTGAAGGGGTGCGCGTGATGCTTTACCTTTAGGTGTACGTTTTTGACATACATCGCAGCGCGCCACAAAACGGTTCACGTCCGCGTATACGCCAGGCCTTAAAAAATGAGCCAATATCCGTGATTTGGTTCTGGCTGAACCTTGATGGCCTGAAAATGATGTGTCATGCGCGAGACGCAGAATGTCGCGACGAAACAACTTAGGCACCACGAGCTGTTCAATGGTTTCACGTTTATTTCGGAAATTTCTGTATAACAATTCATTTTTAATGATAAACTGAGAGGCATTTCCGTTCTGAGGCTGAACTTTCGCGAACAGCGGTTTTAGTGATGGGTCGCTTTGTTGTTCCCTATAGAAAACTTTAGGCGTTACAATAAAATCAAACGCAGGGGTTTGCAAATTACCATCCGGTGGACGCTTTAATTGTTGTCGTGTGGTGACACTCGCAACGTTTTCGTTCCAAATTTTTAACTCGCCGCCAGGAGTATCGTTAACCTGTGGTAAATTACCAATAATTAGATCGGCAACCGAATTTGGTAATACGCATGCCGTTACGACACCTGTAATGAATGGCGTGTCGACGTATACCTCCGCGAGACGGAATCGCTCGACGGAGCCCCCGAAAGTAATGCAAATTGCCTTTTGTACAATCAGCTGGGTCGGTCGGACCAGTGATTCCCTAACACCGATAGTGGTGCAACCTGAATCGCGTAACACAGACGCGGGTATGGCGTTAACATGACCCTCATATAAGGTTAATGACCCGTGTTGATGGAGGGCCGACATAACCGGAACGGTACCCGTCATGGGCGACGTGAGTTCAACGCTACGGATATTCTGTGCAGCCGGAACTATGACGGTGCAAGCATTTGCAGCTTCAAACTTAACCCTACAATATTTTGACGTATGACCTTTTTTATTGCACCGATAACACCTAGTGCTGTCATATATATTACGTCTGGTTTGCATTGGAGGTACATTATATGAATTATTATAATATGCCCAAGGAGGTGGACATGGTGGGCTCTGATAATGGTAGCCCTCGTTAACGTCACGACGGGGTGGACCCGAATAGTTAAGAAAATGTCCCAGAGTGGGAGGTCCAGCGCGGCGTGGAAAACCGCGAGCTTTATTGGGCGGCGGTTCGGAATATGCACGCGGAGGCGGCGTCTGGCGATGAACTGGTCGAGAATTTCTTGTATTCATTGGCGCAGTTCCACCGACTCCGGCATAAAATGGTTCGCTAGTTTTTGGTTTAGCCAGCAAACGATTAGGATGTGCGGACGCGTACTGTTCTACTAAGGACGTGATTTCCGCCAACGTCTTAGGTGCCCACTCCTTAATGTGGGAGACTAGTTCTGAATGGCACGCGTTATATATTTGGTCCTTCAGAACGAGCTCATAAAGCCCTTTAAAATTTCCGTCAGCGACACCGGCCAGCTGAATCCAGCGGTCCAAGTAGTGCTTTAGGCGATCGAAGTACGTTGAAAAGTTTTCGGACGGGTCCGGTTTACAACTCCGGAATCTTTGGTAAAAACCGTCCTCGGTGTGTTGAAAACGCTTAAGAAGAGCCTTTTTAAGGACGTCGTAATTTTTTGAATCGTCGATGTTGAGGCCATGGAAGACCTCAAGTGCACGTACCGTTAATAAATTTGCAAGGCACGAAGTCCATTCAGTCCTTTGCCATCCGGCGGCTACCGCGTGGAGCTCAAAACGATGAATATAAGAATCGATCTGGTCGACCTTTTCATTGTAGGTTGGAAGATTTGGTTTCGCTTTAAGATTATTCGTAGGAACACTTGGAGCCGCGGTCGGTTGGTTTCCTTGAAGCTCTAATTTCTTTAGGGCAATTTCATGCTCTCGATCAGCTTTCTCTTTTTCTTGTTGTCTTTATTCTTTTTCTTTCTCTCGTTCGCGTTCCGCGGCCTTCTCGGCTCTATCTGCGGCACGCTCTTCTCTAGCTAGGTCTTCTTTTAGTCTACTCTCGCACCGAGAAGCCAGCTGGTCCTCGGGTATGCCTAACAGCTTCGCTGAATTTATATAGGAAGTGTAATCGGCCATTATGATTAGTTACACTCACAATAGGTCTCTACAGGAGATCTATTAATGTCAATGGACAGGTATCCGGATAAATTCACGCAATAACCCGTCTGACAGTGTACTATGTTATCGCTGTAGTATTTATGGTAATCCGATACGCGATAAAAAATCTTTAACGTATTAACTCCGCGATTATTAATCCCTGAGGCAATTTGCACTCGTCGGGTCGACTTCACTAGTAGACGACAAAATATCAAACAATGTTTCTTCTTCAATGAAAGCGCAGTGTCCTTACTATTATCACTGCCGATGTAATATATAATTATATGTGAATCAACGAATATTTGATCATTGATTAATATTTTAGCTATTTGTCTATAGCTCCACTATAATTGCAATTGCAAGGTAATTTCATTACCCGAAGTTCTCTTTAAAGAACAATAACTTCAGTAATTATATACTGGATATTCAAGGCAGGTGCACAACTGCACTTGAATGGGGAATCTTATACTCTGGCGTATCAGCCTTATACGTCACAATAACCAGATAATCTCAATCAATGTGTCAATGTAGACACATGGCTCACACAGGCATTATATTAAACAAAGGAATGTACCAGCACAATAATGATAAAGGTCTAATAAAAAGAAATTACACTAAACACGACGCTAGACAAACAAGAAAAGACGAACAATAACAGAGCCTACGCGCCTGAAACGTATATACAAAATAATAGATTGAGAAAAAGGACAGGAGAGACGTCTTCCCAAAGAACACGAGGAAGATGGAACGCCACAACTATACGAATAAAGAGCCCTAGAAAGACTATTCTCACGAATGCGAATCCTCACTGTTTTAATCACTACTGGTTGTTGCGAGACCGCAGAAGTTGTCGTCGAAACGGCAAAGTCTGCGACCAAGCCACCACTTTGGCACAGAGGACACGCACACGTAAGAACCCTAGCCGACCTCCCGCAGTTCTAACACAGAGAAAAAGTAGAAAAAGCCTGTAAATCACGAGGAAGAACAATCAACCCCTCAGTCGCAGACAAAATTTCGGATGGAATCACTTAGCTTTTAAGGACTTGGTGGAGATTCCTTCACTCCATAGCGCCCAACACAATCAGTATGTCTTGTCTTTCCTTGTACCAAGTAGTATCTGGTAGATGTTCCTCGCCCCGGTCGGCGGGTCAATGGGAGAGCAGCAAATATGAAATAGAAACAAAATGACAGCAGTATGCAAAGTTAAATACGACTAATAACTTAAATGCTTAACTAACTATGAGGGGTAATAGACCTCACTCCCGACATATGCACTCGTTCACCGCGTCAGAACACGAGAACGACTGTATGTAATAGTGCAAACAACAGAAAAGGTACTTAAAATCTAACGAATTTGAAAAAAAAAAAAAGAAAGAAAGAAATTTTGATGTCCCCTCCAGTGTCGCGAATGTGGTTTATAGCAAACGACTGCAATTCAAGAGGAAAACACACACTCGACGAAGACACTAAACTTTCCTTCTGGAATTAATTAAACTACTCAAATGAAATAGTTTTGTTAGGCCTGTAGGGCCACAATAATGTATTGAGTTAGCTAAATAAAGATAACATATATAAATGAAATGACTATCAGGGTAACTGCAAAATAAGAATACAATTTTAGAATGGACAAAAAGGTCCTAGTACTGGATCAAATATAACTAATGACTCATAGGATATTTAATACAAATTATAGTCTTCGCTGTCTCAGCACACGCCAACTCAATTGCAATGGCTCAAGTCATATATTCTAATACTGGCACTGCCTGGCTGTGACTCTAGGAGTAGACTCCCATACTGCTGGTAACATCTGAATTCTGACATACAATTACAATGCATACCATTTTTCCCTGGCTATCAAGAACCAGGGAATATCAACAAGAGCGTTGGATGGTGGACAAAGTCCGGGTAGCTATTAGCTGGAGCTCGTCATTTCTAGGCTCCTCATATAGATGGACTGCTCTACTGCATCTCTGTTTCGATCTGACTCGAAAATTAGCCGACCACTTCGCAAAAGGAAACTTTTCTGCATGTGATAATGGACATAGGTATGGGCTGACTTTTATAATGTCTAGCCACCTGCAAACTACCGTCCAAATCCCTAGATTAGATTGGTGCAGCCATGCGAGCTCATCTCGCATTATTAATACATTCTATGTGTGGGTCGGTAATGGCCTTGCACTAAGACAGACAAGGTCGTCTTCTAAATAGATTAATAAAAATTAAATCCAAAAATCTTATTAAATTGACTCAGCACGAAAAATGAACAACTCGTGCTTTCACGAACCACTGAATGTCAACAGTCAATTACAACCACCTCACACCCTCTAACAAAGCTATTAAATCACGAACTGGAGCTGCTCTGCCATCCCTGGTTTACCTACACATATTCCTTTTTAACCATCTACAGTTTTTATGTAAAAAAAAAACACCCAAAACATGTTGCTCACAAGAACAGCTCAAGGACACTTCACTAGATTTAAAAAAAAACTCTGAATTCAACCCGTGGCCTAGCACGGCATTTATAATACTAATCGGCTTCTGACACTTGTATATTATATTGTATTGCAAATGGGTTGCTCTGTAAAGTGGCAACAATAGTTAAGACATTAAAGACATATTATTTTAAGACATGAAATGATAACAGAGTTTATCACAGTGACAATGGTGCTTAATGTTCGTTTGTTGCTGATGATGGTAGTGTGATTATCGCTTCTAGGTCATGAGGTAAAGACAGGTAGAATCGTTTATGATCTGGACTGCTTATAACTGGGGTAGGTCCAGTGCACAGTGCAGCAAGATCCTCATATTTGCCTTTGGAGATCTTAGGAGAAGCCTCCAAAAAAAGTTGGTGCGACCTCGGGTTTCCTTCTTGGTGGTAAGGTAATTGTTGCGAAGGATTCCTGCAGGTGAGAGGTCTTGAATTCAATTTTATCCAGGGTGTCCTCTCTGATCTTTATGTAGCCATAGTGGTATGTTTGTCTTATTGTCCACCCCATCTTGTTTCTCTCATGCGCTGACCTAATTATATTGGCAACGTTGTTATATGTAAATTACATCTAAATTTCTTTGTCTACACCTGGGCTTTGTACTATCCCTTTGCTAGTCCCAAACAGAGACGCTGCACGTGGACTATGCCCACGCTGGCATCGGTACCTTCTTTGACTGGGCGATGCATTCCCTCCGCGGGTCAGCTGACCACTGGCGCGAATATAAGTTTGTCCAGTCTGACCACTTAGTCATACCGGGGGCCAACAGCACTATGCTGAGGCCCCCGAGAAACAAAAGAACTCATCCCACTTAGTCATATTCCTATCTGACGGCGAGGGGCACAGACATATTGAAAGCCAGTAGTAGTTAAAGTTCCATTTCATATATTGGGTAAGTTGGCATAAGGATTCTATAGGTAGTACATGTACTTAGTAATTTTATGTGCTTTTCATTGTTGTAGTTTAAGTTGAGATATTGTTTTAATGTCTCATGTGTATATGCTGTACTAAATTACCTTGTGCACTGATCACAGAGTGGAAGTAACGTGTAATTCTGGTAAAGGCCTATTGTGTGTCCGCGTAGATTTACCATTAATAATGCGTTTCAATTTAGTATTCTTAACCAGGCCTAGCTTTATTTTAGTGCCATGCATTCCCCCCAGTCCAGTTAAGCTATAATGCTGTTCTGTGCAGGTTTTATCATCTGTATCTGTTTGCGTGCACGTGGCGTGCCACGCGTTCTTTTATAAAATGCATTTCAAACTAGCGTCATACCAAAGTGATTGTCCAGTTGCCTGGTACATAGTAATTGCCTAATTTAGCCAGCTTTAAGCCTAGGTCCATACTGTGTAATACTATTGGATTGGAGTCCCCATAAATAAGCTTTCATTACTGTATGATGTGTTCCCATTTAATATATTCTGGACACTGTTCACACCCTTGGACCCGCCTTGATCTAGTCACTAGATCCACGTGATTACCCCTTTGTTTAGGTTAAGCTGCAGCTATGGTCTGCTTGGCATCATCATCGGGTTTGGTCATGTACTAGCTACCTAGATTCTACGTAACCTCTAGGGTGGGATGGTCGTCCACCATGTTTAATACCTGTAAGGTCCGTGCTTCGATTATTATTTATCGATTGCTGTAGGCTATCAAGCGGACTTAGCCACTTTAATTGCTTCGTATGGTTTGATTCTGTGCTCTTGGGCTGTATGTACATGTATGTATTAATTTACAGTTATTTATGCACATGTGTTTGTAGGTTTTTATGTATTGATTTTACAGTAATTATGATCAAGATGTTGGATTTAGCTATATCGACCACGTGGCAATGGCATTGTTGCCATGGTGTTGGGGTATCCAGCTTATAATACATACATTAGTCGTGTTAGGGTTCGGATCCAATGCCTCTGGCTTGATATCTATGGGCCTCCACTATGATCATAGATACTTCGGTGTATTTTCTTACAATCTGAGTAAATTCTTGCATTTATTGATTATATTGTAGTTCTGGAACCTTGTATTGATTGTGATGATTAACGATGGGCTTATAGATTCTTATATGGTCACCAGCCTAGCCGTTTATATGATTAAGAAGGACTCAGACGACACTTCCAGGAAGACTTATGAATTATCATATGGTGGTCATCCTTGTGTGGTCCACGTAAACTTGTAATGCTTGTAAATAATATTGGCTACATAATCCATAGCCTGGGCCGTGCTTAATTGCCATGAGGCCTGTTAAGTATTACTATAGAACAGTCCCTGTGTTTTGGTTAATAATCTAATCTAAACAGTAATATATACGCTTTTAGGGGCAGTTCCCTGTGCATATTGTGTCGGGGTAGCACTTGTTGGAAACTGTCATCGGGCCGTAAGGGGCACCCTGCTACTTGTTTAGGATGCTGAGGAAATTACTGCTGGGTTACCTTCCCTTGCTATTTGTCATTTTTATTCTTATTAAGCCTTGGATGTTCATTATTTTCTGTACAGCTGCTGGAAATCCGAATCTAAAGCATTGCCACTTCTCTTCGTTTCACAGATTCCACATGTATCTTTTTTTGGATGATGGAATTTCAATTTCTGCTGGTGGAAAATCTTTTTGTAAAGCTCATAAGAAACAGGTACCTTTTTGGGATTGTTCACATTCTAAATACAGATCAAACATTTTTGTATTGTCAGATAGGAGGAAAGAATGTCTATATTCCCATGAAGAGTTCGCTCGACAATAGTGTGACTCCATTCTAGAGAATCGGTCTATATGTGTCTTGATGCTCTGGGTTTTGATGGCACTATCATCAAAGTTCCTGTGACCTCCACGCTGATCACCTTGCAGGATCCCATTTTCGTCTGTTTTTGACAGCACTGTACGAACAAAATTTCCACTTATGTTCAAAGTGTTATGGAACATCACTTGGCAAACAGGAACTTTCATGGCATTAGCTGGCATGCTATAAAGAACGTTCCTCCGTCGTTTGGAATCTCCTTGAGTTGCCTTTGACGACACATGCCGGGAACCCCAATTTCTTTGCTCATGAAGTTCTCCGATGTCCCAGAAAGCATGCAACAAAGCGTCTCTCTGAGCGTCGGAAATGTCGAGGCATCATAACTTTCGCTTCTGACAAGCTATTCCTCCACAGCGTTCCCGAACTTGCCGTCAACCTGGACATGTATTCTTGGAGTTAGTTGAAACGTAGGCCAAGCCAAGGTTCCGTTTCGTCTTTGCCTGAAAAGCATAATACGAAATTAACAATAACTCATTACTAAAGGATCAATAGCTCTGTTGAATAATTCACTACATTATAATGAATAATATATAACATGTCGATGAGTAATTTAAATTTAGAAATCATAACCAGTTATTTAGCAAACCAGCAACATAGTTGGTAAACCACCTGCCAATTTCTGTACATTTGTTCAGTTGAAGTAACATTTAGAAATTCGTATATAGATTGACAACGATTCAAGCGCCTTTCGTGAATAACTAGAGAAAGAGAGTGAGACCAAGAAATGTAAGTTGTAAATCAATATCCATCCTATTATCAGTTTATAAAGCCTGCATTTAAAATTTGCAACATTATTTAACTGCAGGAGAATACCTTTTATTTTAATTCATAAACAGACGACTGATTAACTGATGGCATATTATCTTACCTCTTCTCTTTTGCGCTTTTTCTGGTTCTTGGTAAGGTCGATTTCAGTACTGCGTGGCGATCCATCGACATGAAAGTTCTCCGGAAGCAGTCTTTGGAGCGCTTGTTCAGTTAGATGTTGGGGACTGTCTGGTGCTGCCTGGTGTACAGTGGGTGACTCAGAGACTGAATTAGAGACTGAATTAGTTACATCAGACCGTGGCTCAGTCTGAAGAACATCTGGTACGATCTCGCCGACAGACCCGATGCTGGCATGGAACAGTTCATTGGCCGCTGACGTGACGGAAATGTCTAAATCACTGATGAGTGAAACTTCCATTAAATCTTCGGGAGTATTCTCGGTTTGGTGATAATCAGGTTTCACCAAAAGTTTAGATGGTCCACTTAAAGCTTGGCTAGCATTCTCTTCGGGTCTTTTACTTTGTGTACTTTGATTAACAGCAGATTTGGCTAACTCTACCATGCACCTTCCTCTGCTGAAATTTCGGTAGTCCATGTTTAAAGCACGGAGGAGTAACTGAAACCGCGTAGCACCAGAACATCTTCCGAGTTTATATGGCAGCTCCTTTGCCTTCACTCGCTAATGTGTCACAGTGCTCTTGATCTCAATGTAATTATCATGACAACCAAATATGGTCATCTTTTAGGCAGGATGGGGATTGTCAACCAAATATGGTCATCTTTTAGGCAGGATGGGGATTGACAATCAAATATGGTCATCTCCGAGGCACAATGGGGGTGCCATATTCAAAATGACAACACAGACGCCAGTTTTCAACATTAATCCGACTTCATACATGTACGGCATTTTTTTCTTGGCGTCGGTACTACAGTTCTAATTATTTAGCTCAAGTATCAAAACAAGGTTATATAACTATAAGAGCAAACCCTATGGTATTAGATCTTCTCCTTCGCTCGTACTCTCACAATCATATTTATACAATGGCATGTGGCTAGATATCTGCTCCTTTTGAAGTTCATGTCCGGTTAGCTAATCCGACTTCAAAAGCACGCCGCTGTCCCCGCTGGTGTGAAGAAAACAATAGGCAGGAGCCAACAAAGACACCCTCTCCCGAGCGCAGCTGGATGAGTCGGAGATAAACGGCTGTATGACGCCTCCCGCCAGGTGTACGATTTGGTATAGCATAGGGGCGAATCAAACATGCGCCCCTATACCATACCACGAGATGACCGGAGGAGGGGATACGTCCTTTACATAGTTGGTGTAATTCTAAAACTACTTTTTTTTAGTGCAAAACCAGTTATACACAATAAAGATCTCACACAGGGGCGAAGCGTGGCCCTCTGCAGAGGGTAATCAGAATTTAAGCTAGTAAGATCCTCATAATAGGACGTATCGCTACATCATATATTCACATAACCATAAAAGCAGCGACTAAACAATGAAACGGTTGCTAGACACTGCCAAACTCTAAAGAGCGGACTATTCTTTTCAACAGGACAGGAATGCAGCAATTTACAAGCCAAACTAATCTGAAAACACTATTCAGTCATATTATATATAACAGTCTTTATAAACGCATATTTTTCACCCATTTTTTAAAATATAATTTGAACGGCACGTTTTCATTGTCATATTCATAGCCAGAGATTTTGTTATTCTACCATCTCATAAGTTTCTTGGAAAAGACCCATTAACATTAAATGGTAGAAAGTGCTTAAATGGCATCTCTGTGACACAACAATGTGTAGCGATTTCGGAGAAGTGGCTATCTGCCGTTGCGGTTTAGTTTCTAGCGACCTATCAAGTGAATTGATGTTCTTAATACGTTCGACTGATTTTGATCACAGTTATATCTAGATCTAGACTATAATAATTATTATTCTCTGATAGCACTTGCTGTGCGTATAGTAAATTATTCTTAGATTACCTCAAACAAACAAACAAAAAATCCACACAAACTCTTTCACCCTACTCTTTACCTTTCGATTGGGATGAAAACGACCGCATAGTGAAAAACCTGCATAGATACTTAAAATCAGGTCAAACCTTGATTATAAAGTTTTTTCTCCCCCCCCCCCCCCCCCCCAATATTTTGCTGTCTGCGGCACCGCTTTGATGAAAACGGGGTATGCTCAAGCTAGCTTCTGGGTGTAGTCAAGTCTTCTTCGTCTTTGTTAATCATTGATTTTTTACCAGTTCATATGGTGTAGGTCCATACAAAGATGCTTTTCGGTGAGGGGTGTTAGACTATAACAACAAACCCAAAATAGCAAGGTAGAATAGAATGCTGAACTGACTAAATGGACTTGGAGTTGGGCTCGATCTGAAAAGCGTAGTAATTCTAGAAATAATATTCGAAGGGTAATCACTGATTATTTGATTATGAGGAAGCCTCGCCCCTGATCTCATAATATACATCACAAAAATGAAAAAATGTAAAAACCCATAATTTAATCGACGCGCCCCTATGCCATACCGGCGACATACATGAGAGAAACTTTACAAGTGTGATGTTTGTGTTAGAGAAACAGTATCTTCTAGGTTACAGACTTAAAATCTGTGCCTATCCCAGTCAAGTTGTTTGGATTCTTCTGGTGGCCTTGTGACAGCTAGGTGACTACGGTGGTACGTATAGAAATTTGAGAACTGTTGAAAGAGCCAATGTTCCTGGAACTTTTGACAACTACATTGATTCATTTTAATGACAGTTGAAGTAACTTGAAGGACATGAAAACATTGATATTAATGGTAACCACTCGTCACATGATTTGGTGGGCAAGACTAGGAGCAACTAAATTTTAGAGCAATTTATTTAGTACTATATTATAGTAGGCCTACTGTGCTACTGATTTATGATAGTGCTCATCTATTCTGTCTGTGTGAATATTTTAAAGTCGTTGATTCTAAAGGATAACTTTGCAGGCTTGATTAAATCATATTGAAAATAAAAAAGGGCATGAATCATTAGAATAACATCTCCACTGAGAATCGTAAAATTTAGTTTCTAAAATGTTAAATTGTTTCTTCGGCTCATCCCCCAGTACAAAGATAACCCTACCTTTCCTGTCTCTGCATAGTATAAAATTTATGGTTCGAAAAAATATACTGTACATGTATAAATTAATTTAAAATCAAACACCCAATTTTTCCCCAGACATCAGTTGCGTTATTGTTCTCAGTGATTGCCACATTTTTTATTTTTTTTAAAGAAGGGGTGAAAGGACTGTGATGCAGATAATCAATAATGCAAAGATGGATACTCTTCATATTTTTTTTTTTTATTTTGGTCTTGGTAGGCAAAAACGGATGGAGAAGAATCATTGACGGGGACACTGAAATCACAAATAGATCGCACTTTCATTGCCTGTGCACATTTGCCACGCAGATGCAATGGGACAAATACCTGATGAACACAGAAATATTGTGTCATTAGTGAGACCACAGAGTTTAGAAAGATTTAGTGCGAAATGTGTGGCACCATTGGTGTAAAATAGGCCGTTGAGTTTTACAACATTTGTGATGCATTTCCTGAAACTGATATCTATTATAAGAGTGGAAAAAAATACTTTTACTGTAAAAGTTCTACTTTCCAAGTCCAATTGAAAATGAAACTACACATGTATGTAGTTGAAACTGAGATTTTGTTGATTATTGGCTCTTCTTTGAGTACAAATTCCTTTGTCAATAATAAGATGCATAACTGTGTTTTCACTCCAACTCACGAATCTAACTTACAGATTTGACCAGATGGGCCACAATTAATCTAGAGGTTGAGACACATTAAATGAAATAATAGTGATTTTCTTTTCTTTCAGGAGCGATCACTGCATCCAGCTTATATTCTGGAGAAAAGACTGTGAGGAGGACTGTGGATGTAAGCCTGAAATTCAATGTTTTGATTCTAAAATTGTTCAGATTAGATCGGTTACATTGTGTACAAGAGGTTTTAGACAAACATAGAATTAATTATAGTTAAGACAGACATTCAGCATTACTTCAGGATGGAACAGAAACAGTAATATGCGAGATGTCTTTTCTCATGTGATCAGCGAGAAGTTGTGAAGATTAAGGATGGAAAATCCGTCACAGAATGTTGAGATTACACCACAAGAACGAACACTCAAACAGCTTTTGATTGGCTGAGTAACGTGACAAAGGGAGAACCATGCGATCGTTGTCAACCTGTAAATAGTGTCATTTCAGACCGAGACATAAAGACTGAATAATGCAGACCTTGTTCATGACAATTTGCAAAATGTATACTTCAGTCAACTAAATGTTCAACTTTTAAGCTTCTGCCTATATGGACAACTGAGAAAACTGTAGAATGTGAGACAAACTTCGTACTTGAAAATGACATTGACAAAATGGCTATGATCCCAGACGTTACAGATTTGAGAAGAGAACAGTCTGCTAGTCTGGTTGTCAGTGACAGCAGTACTGGAGACAGTTACTTCATCACAGCAATAAAGTAAATTTAAAGAAAACACCGTTACATAAAGAAATTGATGTCAACATTAAAAATCGGCATTATATAAACTTTTACATTTTATTGATCCCTACCCTTATCAAGCCCTTGGATAGACACAATGACACCTCCTTTCCCCTCTACTAGAGGCTCTAGGGTCGATATGGACCACTCTTTTCATGAAAGCTCATTACACTATCCCTTCAGGGGAAACAGGTGCAGCTTCTTTGTTCCTGAAAGCACAGCCTGTAAATTTAATTTGCTCTGTATTTATTATTGCTTGTACAATTTTTGTGTGATTGTCTTTTGTCACGAGCCGCGTGAGCTCTTTTTTCTGTTAGTCATGGGTTGGGTTTATTTTGGGAGAATATGAAACGCGTTTAGCTATTAATCGAGCCACGGATTTCGTGATGAGGAATGTGTGAGTGAAGTTTGTAAACATTAAGTTAACCCATTGATTTTGGTGTGCGTGTGGGATTTTCTTGTTTACAGAGTGGGATTATAGAAGTTTTAGTGTAGGTTTTTGAGTTGTGTCCATACCCTTTTGAGAAAGCAGTTAGGGTTAACTGAAAGACAAACTTGTGTTTGTCGTAGCTAGGGCCTTGATCGTCCAATCGGGAGGGAGACCCTTAGTAACCATCGGGGGGGGGGTATAAAAGCTGACACATGTACTAAGATCAGTGGATTCATATTTCGAGCATTTGGCGAAAAGACGAGTCAATGTTTAATTTTTACAAAAATACCATTTTCAGTCAACAACATACAGTGGAGCCAAAATAAACCGAACTTTGGTATTTCGAGTTTCTGTTAAATAGAGGCGATTTTGAAATGAATTTTTTTTTCCCCTTCTTTATCCCTATTAAACATTTACTGCTAATTCGGGTTCGAACTGCCCCAATTCTAATAAATAGAGTTGATCGAGGGCTCTCACCCTCAATCAACTCAGTGTAAGTTAATGTAACTTTTGATTTCCAGCCCCGTGGCCGTGAAAACCAGTTTCCACAAACACGTTGACACAGGCCTGTTCAACAACGTCACTCTTCGCAGCCATCGAGGAGGAGGGTAGAGGTGCCAAAAATGATGCAATGGATAGGCTGCAGAGCCTTCTTCTTACGTGTCTGTCCTGACCAAGCCAGAAACATGCCGCGGAGGGTGGCAATGGTACGGGTCGGGGTCCTTGCACGCAGCGTGATTCTGCCCCAATGACCAATGATATCAGCCAACAATACAGTACGCGAGACGGTGCTCGCATTTTTAATTTATGGCCAGTGAATTAATCGATTGCTGACGTAACTACAACAGGTAGATCTACAGCCAAGACACGGTATGCCGTGGAACATAAATTACACACAGTTGAGTCGTGTGGTGTGCCCAAAGAGGAGTATACTATACTGTGCCCACCTTGCTCACACAGAGCCATTCTAGTAGGCCTACGCACTTGTGTAATGCTCGCTAAGCATCACATGACTGTATTCAAAAGTAAAAAGTTATGGTAAGGCCCTGTAGGAGGAAACTTACAAAGACCTCACTTTTTCACGAGGTTCTTATCTTAGCACTTCAGTACTGCAATATGTCGCTGCAGTGTTTACAAATTACACATTCATCAGACTATGCTCGATGGGGAGGGGGTACGAGTACGGCATTGTTACACTGCGTAATAATAGTAATTCCACGCCAATGATAGCAAGGCGGGAAAACGCAATACGTCTACAGTCTTGCATCTGACATCGCACACGGGTATGTCTTTATCGATTGATGACGTCACACACAATACGTGCGGCCAAGATAAAGACAGTTTGCTGACCAGCAACTCCCACTAATAGTAGTACCAGGTCTAGGCCATGCAATGTTGCTTTTTTCTTTTTACCGCTACGGTAGGGTAACTTCTAAAGAAAAAAAATAATCGAAAGATCTCATGACTCATACAGGTTCCTTTGCGTTATTTGTGTGTGTATGTGGGGGGGGGGGCAAGGCGAAGAGATGTAATTACACGTATGGTATGGGGCAGACTGCAAAATAATGATTATTTCTCTGCCCAGAGGTAAACCGAACTTTCGTAAATCGAAGTATAAATCATTTCCCGGCGACTTCGAATTATGCGGGCTCCACTGTACATGTATTATGCCTTAGAACTGCAAATGCCTTTAATTAATGATGGAATCAGGATGTTTAATCTCAGTAACGAAATACAATCATGTATTTACAAATGATCAAGGCGACGTACCTTTAGTTGTCCACAAAAGAAGGTAAAATGCCATACAAAAATACATGTATGATTGTGTTGTCTAAACAAATTGCCAAGTGTCCAACAAGAAGAGTATAACGTGATGATAATTGTATGCATAGTAGTGGGAATCTGAGCCTTGACAACTGAATTTTGTGAAAATGACAAGTTTAAGCAGGCCTCTTTAAAAGCTCATCCAGCCAGTACTAGTCATTACATATTATAAGGACTCCTCTGTAAAAGCTGTTTGAAAGCCGAGCCTTAAATTCTACGAAATATCATTCTAAGCGTAGAGGGATGTCAAGGTGTACATGGACGGGCCGGCCTATTTGAAAAGGATTGAAGTTTTCCATATTTTTAATACTTTTGTTGATTTTGAGCAACAACTGAAGTGAACAGAGGAAAGTGCTCTGACATTTCAAGCCAGGAAAACAAGACGCATTTCCTTCGAGCAGAATTAAAAAGTATGACAGGAAATTTCGTTGTGACATTTAAAAATCACATCTGTGTATTCCCCAAGTCAGCAGGCCAGCTAGTGCTAATAAGAATTGTAAACAGATTGATCTAGGGCAATTGCAATACCGCGTACTGCACCTATAAAATAATATTAAAAAGTATGACAGGAAATTTCATTGTGACATTTAAAAATCACATCTGTGTACATGTATTCCCTAAGAGAGCAGGCCAGCTAGTGCTAATAAGAATTGTAAACAGATTGATCTTGGGCAATTGCAATACCGCGTACTGCAACTATAAAATAATATATAATACACGTACATGTATAGTAAAGCTACAATGCACAAAAACAGCAGTGTGGAAAAACAATCGATCCTGCTCTCCATCAACATAATACATGTATCCTGTTGTTTACCTCCTAATGCAAGAACTTCAGAGGGACAAAATCTGGGGACATTTTACAAATACAGTGCAATCCTGATATCTCGACATCAGTGGGACCGTCTGTCTTGTGTCGAGTAAAGAGAAAGTCGAAATAGCAGATAAGTGGTGGAAGAGAAAAAAAAAAAGGGGGGGGGGGGAGAGGGAGATCACACATCTCCATAATGGGAAATGTCCAATAAATAACGCAATTATGTCCCCTTTTCTTTTAATTATCGGCATATTGTCACCCGTTCCTCCAATATCACTGTTGTGCGGAGCAGTTGCGTGGGAAAGATTTACTGATATCGGAGAAATGCTGTAGCTGTCAAATGCGCAGTCCTTTACTGTTGTTGTTTTTTTTAACCTCGACCTGACTGTTTCTTTAGAAGTGATGATACCGATACACACACAGTACGGCAGTTAACCGAGAGATCTAGATCAAGGCCTAGTATCAACGGCGCACGAGTGTTTAGTGGGGAAAAAATAATTAAATGTACTCATTCTGTAGTACTCTGTACCTTTACTGCCCTACGCTTATGCAAGGCACTCCACACTCGCGTTACTGAAGCCAAGGGTCATCCTCTGTGTCCACACATCCCCTCTCCTACCCCTCCCCGCCAGCACCGCAAACAGAAATAAAGAGATCTTATATATGCGGGGAGTTGCGTGGGCATTTTTGGTAGCACAATGGTAGATCTAGTGCACTAAACTTGTTTTGCCGCGGTCGGGGAGAATTGTGTCGATATAAGAGGAAAGAACGGATCAACGCGTCGAGTGACTGGGAAATATTTAGTAGCATTAAAGAAGGAATAGGTTGGGACTTAAAAACTGTGTCGATTTACCTAGAATGTCGAGAAAAGCCATGTGGAGATAAATGGATTGGACTGTATTTCATTCTTACACAAGTAGAATAGGAATTTTGATATTGGTGAAAAGCGCACTTTTCTTCATATTTTACAGGGTGACATGATAATGATACTCAGCAGAAAAGATGGCGTTTGCATCATGGAGATTACGGGAATTATAATTGTATAATTCTGAATAATTTCCCCATCTAAACTAAGTGATTGGCATCCCACAGATCCTCAGTAAAGATTTTTAATCTTGATGAATTTTTTTTTCTTTCTTTTGGTAGGTGCTGAAATTGAAACTGGTAAAAAAATAAATAACAGTTACTCAGGAGTGTAGGTACCATAAATAGCTGAACTCTTTACCATAAAAATTCAAAAATTTGGTCTGGGCCCAAGCAAGCTGCTTGGTCCCAAGAGATATTTTTAAGATTGGGCGTGTTGGTCTAAAGGCAATGTGCTAGTCTCCCATAATGAATGTAGTGGGTTCGATTCCCGGTTGGGATTTTGGGGAAAAATCTGTCTCTGATGTAGTTGTAGTTAGGATAGAACACCTAGTCTTCTTGGATAAAGATGAAAAATGAGAAGGCCCTTGTGCAAGTTGCCCATGACAAAGATACTTTGGCAGTTGGAAATCGAGGAGAGGAGACCCAATTAAAAAAAAAAATCCCTTCTACAAAAACACATGAAAAACTAACAAGAAAAATAAAAACAAGGAAAATGAGGTGTAAATGAACGCTAAGAGCAGTGAACCTCCAAAATTAAGACCGAAAAAATGAGATACTTTTAATGAAACAAAACAACAAATGTTTTTGCTGTAATGGCTGAGGACTCAGAGTGGCCGTTATTGGGCAGTGAAACCCTACAGATACAATGTACAAATTTAGAAAGTCGGAACATGTGTACAGTATGAATACATGTAGAAACATTGTAGAGTCTTTCTTGCTGTCCCATAACCGGTCATTTTTTATTAGAGATAGATTCACCATATTCTTCCCAACAATGCGCTCTGCACTGGTACTGATCTTCTCGAATTTCAACTGTCAAGATATCCTTGACATGTGCAACAAGAACACGAGCCATCCGAGTTTTTGGTCCTTATCCGAGAAAACTAAGTACTGTACATGTACTCGATCCTGCCTACCTAGGATCAGGCCCCCCCCCTTCCACCCCCCCAAAAAAAAAATCTAGCCATCTGTGCCATCCGGGGATCAAACCCGAAACCTTCTGCTTGAGAGATAAGCACCTTGTCTGTAGACCAAAGTGTCCCCGCGTGCATGATATATGTGTGTTTGGCGGGGGGGGGGGGGTGGTGACATGATGGAACAAGATGCAAACGTGTCGGAATTGGTTTTTCACCAGTGTATGTACTGCGAACGCAGGAATAGGAAAGACTTTTCACACAAATTATTTGGTTGTCTCTCTTTCTTTAAAGGCTAGGTATATTTGGGCCGAATACGGCCTAAATAGCACAAGACCCCGGTTCCCGGTTATTTGTTCCGATAGTACGAGTTTGCAGTTTGCACTGTTCTGGCGTGTTTTTTTTTAAACACGGAATTTGTGTCCGTACAGTACTGCCTAAAGGTAGCGTCAATTACCACCGCATTTTCCGGTTGCCGGTAGCGTCAATTACTACGGCATGGCCATTGACGGTTTGTCGATCGCCAATGGCTACCCCAGCCCCTTTTCGCCTGATGAGTCAATCTGACTACCGCCCATTGATACAAACTGACTAGACCCTCATGCCCCCAGGTCCATCTGACCGTTCCAATGCACACTTAAATCGACAATCTACACCGTATTCAACGGTGACAATTGGCACTCCCTTGCCTAAAATACCCTCGGCCCAAATAGCACAGCACCGGGTTTTATAGGCCGTATTCGGCCTAAATATACACTTCCTTCTTTAAAGGTGTTGCAATCACAATAAAAAGATTAATACCCTGTATGATAATCTATGTTTTTAACAAGTGTGGCATAGGAAGGAAGCTAAATAGGGCTGAAAATTTGTCCAAGGTGCAAAACTATTTTAAAGCACATGTTGGAACAGGATGGCTGATTGGTAGCACTAGCACTGCAAAGCTTTCTAACTTTAACTTAAGAGACCAAATCTCTAGACTTCAGTAACCCACGGAAAATATATAGCCTAGGGCCGCAGCAGGGCTTGGAGCAAAATTAAAATGTGGAACGAAAAAATGTAGATTACATAGAAATCAACAGTATGTTTAGATTATAACAATATTAACAATTTAACAAATTCCTCCGGCAAATATCTTGTCCAAGTTCACACTTGGACCATAATAATTTCTTCGAATTTTGACGCATCTTGTGGTTTACCGGAAGTTGATACATGTATTGTGAAAATTATAGAATAGAAAGAATCGAATGAAATCATCGACCAGGTTGTGGTGTGGTTACAGTTGCACAGATCTATACGAACAAACACGCATTGAGGTCCGATAGCTCTAATACGGAAGAATTGGTGGTTTACCTCTGTAGGTGGTAGGTAATTGCACCAGTTTTATTTAGATTTAGACTCTAGATCTAGTCTAGTCTCTCTGTTGTGTGTTCACTCTAAACTCTAACGTAAAACAAAGTGACTGTCTGCCAGTGCCACGCTTATTCGGAGATCTCTGCCAAAATATCAGAATCTTATTCGCAGAGATGGATGTTTGGTATGTGATTTTTATTTAGGAAGAGCTCCTTAAAATGGCGTTCGGTTTCAGAGCTATCGATGAAACTTTCAGAAAAACATTTTTGATGGCGAGAGCTGCCTATGGGATACAAAATCGCCCAAGTCAAGTACCATAACAAACTAAACAGGCGAGAACCAAAGCCCTCTGAATTTTAGTGACTGATAAAAGTCTAGAAAGATCAGATTAACTTCACATAGGCCTGAATAGACTGAAAAGCTGAAACGAACAATTCCTTCTCTTGACGAGTGAAAGGCCAGCGGCAGCCACCCATGCGTCCATCTCAATCACATGACGAAAACAAACGATGCACATCACTCCTCATTCAGAAAATGGACCAGTAGATGTATGTATAAACAAACGGCATGTCGAGGGGGAAACTTGGAAAGCCAGGAGAGTTTGTCCTCCACTGCCGCTCATTCCTTTTTTTTTTTTATTCCAAAAACCTACCAGAAATAAACTCGTCTGCCGAGTTTGGGGGGGGGGGGGGGGGGGGGCGTCAAGGCTCCGCAAGACCTGATTTTTTTTATTAGGGTCAATTTTTACTGCGTTGTCCCCCACTGATCATCCTTGCTTTTCTCTAGACTCTAGAGTTAAAATTGTGTCTAGGATTTTTTAAAATTTAAATTTTTACAATTTTTTTTAGATGAATTATTAAATTATTTGCCAATTTTGTGAAGCCACAGAGAAAGTCAGACAGACTAGAGCAAATAAAAATGAATTAAACTTCCATTGAAACAAAAAAAGTAATAAAACAAAACATGTCAAATAGATCCAGGTTAACATGGAGAGAGATGAGCAGTTCAGCTCACATTGACTAAAAGAAATCATTTAC
This sequence comes from Onchidella celtica, assembly GCA_963931925.1. NCBI lineage: Eukaryota > Metazoa > Mollusca > Gastropoda > Systellommatophora > Onchidiidae > Onchidella > Onchidella celtica. Next base: position 12,022,227 of record OZ007584.1, on the reverse strand, counting down.
ATTTCTAAAATTTGATTTATATTTTTATTTCTGTCCCGTTCAGTGAAAAGGAATTTAAATAAAAGGAATAGGAATAAAGTAATCTGGAGGACATTAGTAACATTGATCAATTTCCCCATGACATCAATTTTACAAAATCCTATTAAAATAAAAAAGTCCTAAAAATGAGCAATCCTAGGCTAAAAAAAGAAAATGCCCGTGCATGGGATTGAACCCGAGACAGACCAGACCCATAGTCTCCGACTGATAACCGCATATCTATGCTAGGCATTGCATAGCAATGACACTGAAAATTTTTTGTTATTTAAGTTAACTGTTTTTAGTTATGTGCACCGGAAAGTACCGTCTTTTTTAAGCATAATATATTATGCTTTTTAAATTATTAAAATCCATCCAAAAATAAAACAGTTATGGGGTTTTTAGACCACCAGAATTTGGAACACATTTATAGAGGAAAATATTCTCAAAAAGTGGACCTTCTAAAAATCTAAAAACGAGTCTTTTTTGAAAACTTGACAATATCTCAGTTTCAAATTAGACCATCTAGCTGAAACTTTGCATTCATTCACAAAAACTATAATTTCATTACTTTTTAGTCTTATTTTCAAAATGATGGTGTGAATTATCTAGATCTCGATGGTAAAACAGGCCCATAAGACAACATTCCATAGCCTGTATCTGTGCTATGAAACTGTGTAGTCCGCAAGTCCCATATTCACGGAAAAGGTAGAAAGAAATGGGGTCAGTGTCAAGTTACACTGATAATCTGGTGTTATGTGTCGTATTTTGTTAATATTTCATATATAAATCACCTTTTCCCCACTGTTCCATTATTAAACGCAAGCTGATTACCAAAGGATAGTCAATATAATATAGACATAAATTAACTTATAATAATGACTTGCATCGTACGTTTATATCCTGTCACCCCCCAAAACAGGAATACGATAAATAAAATGTGTGTGACCAGTCCTGCTGAGTTTTTCTAAGCGACCAATCGCAATGCGCTGCATGGGTGCCAGACCTCCGGTATATATACCGGATTTCCGATTTCGCTATGTCTCTTAAAAATGTTTTTCAGTTACGCGATGTGAAGAATAAAAAAAAAAAAATACATAAAAAAACCCTGGTTATTCGAAACAAAACAGAGCAAGTGTGTGTTCGAGATATCGGCCTACTTTGTGCCTATTTTTAGCATTATGTGATTCACCGTGTACGAAGGGTATCGTCGTGTTCTGGCTGATTCGCAGTTTTAGATCAAGCGCTTCACATGCATCAGGAGCTCTTCATCGCGCTGACAATAACGCGAACTTAAAAGTGACTGAGGGGTCACATATTGTGTCCGGTCAAGGCCTGTTTGTTCCGCATATCGTTTGAGTGGACGTAGTCTATCATGACTGTTGTGTTGTCTTGACTTCGTCTCGTGTGTCAGGCCTACACCAGAATTAATGCTTTAGACGCCTGCAATGGTAGATCTACGAACTTTGATTATCGATTGTCGATGTATGCTTTCGTTTCGATTTCCCGGTTGCTTGGTTCCGTGTGTACTGTGAACATGTTGTGCGGACTGATTTGACGTGTTACTGCCGTTACGCAAAACCTAGAATCTAGACCAAGGTCAAGCATGCCCCCTAAATCTGTACCGATACAAGTTGTACGGCTCCTAATAATCATTGTACTAGATCTAGTTCAACCTGAAGACGGTTGCTTTAGTTTATAGAGGCCTGAAGGGGGCCCACCTCAGATTGTTCTACGTTTTTTAGTTTTCCAGCATCAGTATGATCGGCACCCATGGCGCTGTGTTGCACATGCTGGCCGCTTGATTATTCTGGGTGATCGACTGGCCGATCGGCTTACCATGGCAGTTTTGACAGGGGGTACGTAGATGTTTGCAGGCGGTATGTGAAAAGTAAAAAACACAAAAATGTCAAATATTAGGACGTAAAAAAAGTCTTTAAGACTTGCCCTTTTGAAGATGATATTGCTGCTCCTTGTGGTTCGTGAAATATATTAACGATGAAAAAGTTCGTTAGACTTTAAACTGCTTTTTCGAGGAGTAAAAAGATTGTTTTCTGCCTATTAATTATCATTAGGGAGATCTATTTTCTGATCGGTTGCCAAGTTTCATTCATATTGGTTATGAAACAACATGGTACGAGGGCATACAAGAGAATGATCCTCTTTCACACACTTTCCAAAAATTGACCCGCCGGCAGTGACCTAATTCAGGCACACAGAAATACGCCCGAGTGACATTGTAACTTTGCGCCATCGCAGACTGCGGAATGTGGGAGAACTTGTCCATAGTAGACATCACAATACCAAGAAACTGCCCATCTGGATCTGCGAATAAGATCAGGATCTGCGAATAAGCACTTCGCTGCCAGAATTGGCCAATAAAATTTCCCCAAGGATTTCATTTTACCCAACAGCATCGATAATATTGTATTGGGAGTGATCTCCCCAGATTGAACCCATCTCCATATTCCTCCCATATTCCCACAGTGCACATATTGAAAACAATGGGACCATTTGAAAAGTAATTGGAAATATTTTTCTAGATAAATTGGAATTTCATTGATTAAATCAATATCAAGTACTTATAATCACAGACATCTCCGAGACAAATCCTGGTTTTTTTATTAGGCTATTCATGGGTGCCAGACCTCTGGTATATTATATACCGGATATCCGGTTTTACTTTTTCTCAAAACAATTGATATGAAGAATTGAAAAACACCAGCAAAAAAAAACAAGAACAAAACACCCTGCTTAATCACAAAAAAAAAGTGCAAGTTCGCCGAATCCGAGATATCAGCTTTTTTAGCATTTACCATGTCCAAAGGCACATGTAAGGCTACCGTTGTGTTCTGGTTAATTCGGCATTTTAGATCAAGCGCTTCACATGCATCAGCTGCTTTTTATTGAACTGACAATTTACAATGCCAAATTAAAAAAGTGAGTGAAGGGTCACAAGATGACGTACTGTGTCTGGTCAAGACCCACTTGTTCCGCGTGGCGTGTCATATGAGTGAACGTAGACTATTATGTGTTGCGCTGACTTCGTGTGTCAAACCTAGATCTACACCAGAATTGAATCTTTTGATGCCTGCAGTGTGTCGCGATGTGGGTTAGATGGGGAGAATTCAACTGACACTCTTTCGAGGTCCGCTCCCACAATCGACGAACACACAAAAAAAATACTTGCACTCTAAAAACTAAATAAATCAATTGCTTTGATTTTTAGCAGAACTGTAGGGCAGTTTAATTACAGGAATTAATGTAACAAATATAATTATAAATATAAATTTATATCAATTCAAAGGCAACTGAATCTAACTAATGAAACTACAGCTTTCTATAAAGACTAACTTATTCACTCTAACTACTTGCAGGTCATATGAGTTAGATGCCAAATAGAATCCGCGCACGTGACGACGGATATAACAGTTTAAATTCTATTAATTCAATGAGACATGTTATGATATGGACATTTCCTCTAGACATGCCATGGAGAATGTTTGTACAACCATGCGTTGCCTGGCGGTAGCTCTGAAACTGTCTATCGCCGTCCACCTCGTAAATGGATTGTCTACATGTGGCCTCTATCTAAGCTCTGCACTGGTTTAAATACTAAAGCTATGTCTCGACCTTCCGTCCAGATTCATATACATTTGATTGATGCAGTCGCTTCAGCTCAGCCTGCAATATTAATTTATGCTTGTCATGGCCTTCCGCCAAAATAAAGGTCAATTTTACGGTCTAGACAAAATTTAAAATGCGAAACATTAACTACTAAAATCTTCAAACCCCGTGCTTTCTACTTTTATGCACGAATTTCCGAACGCCAACTAAGCGTCTAAATAAACTACCTTTACTCGCCCCTTATCTATGTTAATCAAAATCACAGGGTCGAGAACTGCTCTGTCATTCCTAGCTATACATTTATTCTGTCTCGCCCCTCCTTCTCTCCATCCATCAGAAAAAAAGGTGTTTCAAAACAAACTGTTCACGAGAACAGCTCAAGGACAAATTACGCTGGTTATAATCAACAAGATCGTAAAAATTAACTCACTGACGTCGTGACCTAGCACGGCATTTATGATCCTAATGTGATCATGACACATCCCCCACCCCAGTGAAAATTTAGGGTTTGAACGACATAACTGTCTACTAACGTTGCTATGTAATAGTACTTTTGAAAGGGCTATATTGTAAAAAAAAATATAGCGTGACTGAAAGTCAAAAAAAAATAAATTCTAAGAACGTGCATTATCGATGGACAATAGCATATGTATATTTATAATCGACGTTCTGTGATAATATATAATTATTGTAGCACTTAAGAATTAAAGTGATAAACTTCTCTCACACAGACATACCGTAAAGACTGAAATATTGAGCAACTAGCTCATCGCTTCATTGAGCGTAATTAATACATTCATAGAACATGAACGAACAATAGTTAATTAAAGTAATGGTATCCTGGCAGCAGTAGGTCTGGTCGCTCGGTTTGCCATTTTCTCATCTCATTGACCCGCAGACAAAGGTGTCAAGGTTGTCTGAAACTCAGGTCATGGTCAGGATGGACGCTAGTGGAAAAAGGAATCACATGGAAATTTTGAGAAAGAATGTCCATAATTGGTAGGACAATACCTTGTGAAACCATCCACGGTCTCCGAAAAAGGTGAAAACTGCTCAACCTCAATGCTTAACAGTCTATTCTAGAACACTAAATCAAACGGGACAATACATCAGCTTGTAAATTATCCTCCCCAGGTATATCCCGAAAGTAAATTTGTATTCCTGGAGCGCAAGGCTCCATCTGGTTAGTCGAGCATTCTTGGCTCTGTTCGACTTAAGAAACAGTAATGGTCGATGATCCGTTTCAATTATAAATTCGGACATTAATAAGTATCGAGAAAATGCATCTACCGCGTAAACAATTGCGAGGCACTCTCGTTCGACAATCGCATAGCGCGTCTCTCGATCAAGTAATTTCCGGCTTGCATATAAGCACGGTCGCAAGAAACCGTCACGCTGTTGGAGTAACACGGCGCCTATTCCTTTATCTGACGCATCCGTTCGGACGACGATGTCTGGCGTATATCGGGTAAAACAAGCAGGGGGAAAGTAGAAAATAAATTCTGAATAGTCTGAAGGGCATCAGCGCACTGAGGCGTCCAGACGACTCTATTTGGAACATTTTTCCTCGTTAGATCAGATAACGGGGCTGAGAGAGAGGAAAAGTTTGGTATAAATTTCCTGTAATAATTCAAAAGTCCCAACAAGCTACGGACTTGCTTTTTAGTTTTAGGGGGTTGCAGTTTCAAAATACTGGATATTTTGCGATCGTCTGGAGTCTGAACCCCGTGGGTTATGGTATGACCCAAAAAGTTTATATGGTGATATCCCAGGAACACTTTACTGGGTCGCGCGGTAAGGCCAGCTCGGCGAAGAGCGGCAAAAACTTCACGAAGGGCCATTAAGTGGCCAGCCTAATCAGCCTGAAAAATACATATATCATCGAAATATGATAGAACGCAGCGCAGTTCATTTAGTAAGATGTTCATCATGCGCGCGAACGTGGCTGGTGCAGTAACCAGTCCAAAAGGCATATATTTCCATTGCATTAAACCCAATGGGGTTTGAAAAGCTGTATATTGTTTACTTCCTTCTTCGAGAGGAATCTGCCAATATCCTTTGGATAAGTCTATTTTAGAGAAGATACTTGCATTGGATAACCGCGCGAATAAGTCCTCCTGATTGGGAATGGGTTCCGCATCATAGATGGTTATAGCATTGAGCTTTCTATAGTCAATACAAAAACGCATGGTATCGTCTTTCTTCTTGACCAAGACAATCGGCGAGCAATACGGACTTGTTGATCGCTCTATCACGCCTAGCCGTAGCATGGCACGTACTTCTGTAATTATCGTTTCGTGAGCGTGCAGCGGGCGCTGGTACGGTTTAACAAACACCGGTACGTCTTTCTGAAGTCGTATTACATGTTGGACTAAAGACGTACAACCCGGCAAATCAGTGAACACCGTGGTGGCAAATTCTTGGAGCAGGTGTGTAAGATCCTGTTTCTGCGACGGCGCAAGCTCATCATTGATATTAACATCGTTTATACTCTCGGTGGCCTGTAATATGGGCAACGATTTTTCGATACTCAAAGGGTCCTCGTCGTCGACAGTAATAAAGCCGCGTTGGCCATTGGGACGACATGAACGGAGTTGTTACGACGATCGTCGCTAAGCAGGTACTTTTTCAACATATTAATATGGAATATTTTCCTCTGCCCGCGAATATCTATCAAATAATTCACTCTGGGGAGTCTCTTAAGGACTCTGTATGGTCCCTTCCAAGTTAGAAGGAGTTTGTTTTGCGTTTGCGGCAAAAGAACAAGTGTCAGATCTCCGACTGACAAGGCGCGCATTTGGGCGCCCTGATCGCGATACAATTTTGAAGAACTCGCTCTAGCGCATGCAAATTGCAGAGCGGTTTTGCATGCATTAATAATTCGTTGTCGGAGATCGTCGGTTTCAGAACCGGCGAACAATTGACTAAGTATAGCCATCGGGCCACGTGGTTTACGTCCGTATAATAACTCAAATGGGGAGAAACCCGTGGACGCGTTCGGGAGTTCCCTATAGGCGAAGAGAATAGCGGGGAGCTGACGGTCCCAGTCTCCAGGTTTGTCGGCGGATACGCGTGCTAGCATAGACTTCATGCTCGCATTCCACCGCTCGCAACAACCATTTGACTGCGGATGATAGGGGGACGTTAATTTCTGTTTAATTCCCGCTAATTCTAGTACCTTTTTGTATAGATCAGAGGTGAATTGTGGTCCTCTGTCTGAAAGAATCTCAGTCGGAAACCCGACTCGCGAGAAAATAGTAACAAGTGCCTCAGCGACATGGTCAGCCGTAATGTCTCTTAAAGGAATAGCCTTAGGCCAGCGCGTCGCGTAGTCGATTACCGAAACGATAAATGGGCGATATTTTCCGTTCAACGAAGGGAGCTAACCCTTAGAGACGAGAATTTTATTGGGGATTAACTTTTAACTTTGTTTACTTCCGGTCCTCTATGTAAAACAATGGAAGAACACTTTGGAAATTTAACCCTGCCCGAACTTCGTGCGGAATGCAGGAAAAGAGGTGCAAAAGTGTCCGGAAGAAAAAAGGAAATTGTTGACAGGTATGTATTCGTTATATTAAAATCAAATGCAACACTTTTAGAATCCGTCTTGTGACTTTAAAAAAATTTTTTCGAGACCCTAGTCATATAACCTATTATCGATAAATCTGAAACGTCTATCACGGTTGCAAAGAGATCTTGTCATGGGCCTTTTATACCAAAGACAACTCTACAGAGGGAATTTTTGTACTTAGCAACACTAACACTGTAATCTTAAATCTTGAATGTGGTAGTTGACGAATATTATGGTGCAAAAAAAGCAGTTACCGGTGTGGGCAGTAATGACGACAGTATTTTGAGCTCAAGTCAAGTCTTTTGACACTGACTGGAGATCTTGAGCTGTTGTCAACAGATTGTTATTTTATTGCTATTTCAGATTTCCTTGTTTAAGAAATTATTTAGATAGCTTAGTGTTAAGTGGGTGTCTTGGTCTGTTCTCAACAATAAAAATTGGACGTTTTTTCGGAATTTACCAACCCCTTCTTCCTAATATATCATGTGGGTGGTAAGATTACGGTGATTCCTAATGTCTTTTATTCTTCTTTAGCACTTTGGGTATGGATTACGATAAATATTGGACGCTAAACTTGGATTATACCGATATATAATTAATATGTCGACTACTTTTTTGGGGGTGGTAAATTCCGAAAAAGCGCCAAAAATTGGGCGCTTTTTTTGGTAGTTCTGAATATGATCAAAACCAGGTCTTAAAAGTTAGTTGAATTTGGTTTACTTTTGTCGTTAATTTTTAAGTTCATCTGCACCACCTACAATTTCACTCTATTTTATGATTAAAAAATTATTTTTTTTTACTAATTTGGGGGTCATTTTTTAAAAAAGTCTTTGAGAACCCTTCATTGAATTTTTACAAAACTTACTAAATCACTTTCCCCTTGGCTGAATTATAAATGTAAGAATAGTTTTGTTGATTGTTTGAAAATAAGCAGAAGTTTATTAGAAAAAAAAAGTTGTTTTTTATAAACACCATGCACATATATGAATATGAGCATTAAAATCAAGGTCCTATTGATTTATTTTTCCTGACTCTGCAAACAACCGAATAACAAGCATTTATAAATATGTTTGATTTGAGTGTGAAACATGATTAACAGATAATAGAAATTTCATAATTTTAATTTGCCGCCCTATAATCTTATAATGAACGCTTTGTGATAAGTTAGTCACCAAGTCAACAAAACAAATACAACTGTCGAATTGATTTGAACTATGCATTTTTAATGCTCGTATGTATATTATTATCCTGATTCACAAATGCTTGTAGGTAAAAAAAAAAAAAAAAAGGCTTTAGAGTATTTAATATTTGTATGGGGATCATAACAGACTGTCATTGTCAATGCACAAATCTATCTAAACGTTTGTTGCCAGATTCAAAAATTGTATAGAGACAAAACATCAGTTGATTACCCTGAATAGAAACAAATGCAAAAGTTTTGAAATTTTCATTTTATTTGTTTTCAAAATCAAAATGTCCAACAAACATAATGTTATGTTATTGTTATGCTACATTGTACAAGAATGTTGTAAAATTACACGACGAATCTGACTAGTCGCATATGAACGGAATAACAACTTCAGAAATGGTGAAAACTTACTCCAGAAGTTTTTCACATGTCTACACCCCCATATGATGACTACAGAGACATTCATGGTGGAACATCTGTGCCTACAGTTCTGGCTGGCTACGTAGAAAGTTATTTTCTTTCTCAACATGTCAAAAAGACACGACACTTGGATCTCTACTCAGAAGGCTACTTGGTCTATCTTCGATCCTGCAAGCCCCCTGACAGTGATTTTGTCTTTGTTCATGGATCAGTGAAAGCTGAGATGAAGACAGCTTGCACTTACAAGGTCGACATCAGTGTGGTATTGGACGGCACTGTCCATGAAGCACAGTGTGAGTGAAAGTTGACTGTAGCCTTTGACAGACTGCACTTATACTGGTTTTAAACAATACTTGTAATTAAATCAAGCCCAATTTGAAACAATTTTTTTCCTGAAGTTATACAAATAAAGACATACTCTTACAATGTCTGATGCCAAGATAGTCTCAGAAGCATTTGGCGGTGATGTCAAAATTGAATAAATTTTGGCCATTCCTATAGTTCTTTCAATGTGAACTCTTTTGCTAGCAATTTTCCTGTCTTTTTGAACCGTTTTGTTGTCCATTCTGTTTTTCTTTTTGAAAAACGAAGGAATGTTTATGTAGATATCCTTGGATGCACACATATCTTGAATATTAAAGCCTCTGTCAGCCATTATGGAGTCTTGTTTGTCGCACAGCTTGAAAAGATCAGAGCGCTCAACTATCTGTCGATCGCTAACCGATCCAGTATATGCAGGAGATACTATTGAAACAAGTCCACTTGGTGTACTTCCAACCAGGACTTTCGCTGTGTGCCTGTGTTTGTATGTTGAAAAACATGCACGTTGTGCTGTTGGTTTTGCTGGTTTTTTAATAGGAATTTCTGTGCAATCTATTACAACTCTTGTTGAGCCATATTTCTTTTTGAAATCAGTTGGGAAGTAATATTGAACCAATGGTTTTGATGGCCAAAAGTTTATTTCACCCCACTGCAGTGAGCAAAAACGTACCCAAGTGTAGAATATGTTTAAAACAGAAAAATCAGAAATAGAAAATCCTCTGGCCAGTTCCTCCACTGGAAAGTTGCAACGTAACTTTATGCACATGAGTAAGAAACAGTTTATTGGGGACAGAGGGCAACTTTTACTCTTAGTAAGAGCATATGTTAAATCATGCACATTTTCTCCCAGTGACCAAAATACAGTTTGGAACTTCGAAAAACTCTCAAGTCCGGTATATCTATTCAGTTCATAGTCATCATGCTGTAATCGTTCAATACACATATAAGGTAGTAAAAAATATGTCATAATTTGTGGTCAAATTGTCACGTTTTCTTTTCTTTTCTTCATCACTTGTGTTGGTTGTTTCCTCATACAGCTGTTTTTGCATTTTAAGTGGAGGCAATTCAACATCGTCTTCCAAAAGCTGACCTTCATCATCATGGGTACACAGTCCTGCAATCAAAATAAATAAAACAGATTACTTATACTTGAATGTTGTAATGACCATTATTCAAGATGAAACAAGTCATAAATTTACTGTAAAATAAGATAATTCATGTACTTAATATATTTAACCACCTTTCCCATTCTAGCACTTTTCTCTCACATGCAAAATTTTAATCAGTGCTTAATACCAACCCTGGCTTTTGTTAGCTTGATATCAAAATAATGAAAACTGAACTGTTGGCCATCACTTGTTTGCTTTCTATCAACATAATTACAGATGGAAAAACTCATGCCCTGAACATTTTACGTAAAGATGGAAATAAGAGCCAGATAGCCAAGTCAGAAAATGTAGATATGGCATGATCTAGACTTGAATTTGATCTTTGGATCCATGCATAAATAAAAAAAACATTAGGTTTTAAAATGTACAGCATTATTACCTCGTCCTGTGCTGACCTCTGTGGCATCATCAATTATTTCACACATTTCTGTCATGTAAGAAATTGACAACTTCTATTTCGGAGACTGCAACAGACCCTGCAATGTAAACAAATTACTCAAATTAGCATTTCATTACTTGAACACACTATTTATCAATAATGGGTAATTTGAACATGCAATGTGTCAATTAATTCTCATATTCATTTTCTTGCTTCATTATTGTGTGTTTGTATTCAACTCGGAAAACACTTCTTTTTTGTATTTTTATACACATGTAATTATGAATTAAAGGACAAGTAGCGTCAAAAATAAATGTGATTGTTGCATCATAACTAAAATAACTTCTTGTTTTTAATATAAATTAGCTAATGGTGTTTTTAAATTCCCTTTATTGTGAATAATTGACTTTGTAATTGCGCGAGAATTTAAATGTTTAACTTCTACCATTTGGTGTACGAAAATAGCGCAGCTTTGATTGCCATTTAATTCTTTGACCACATGAAGGCCTTAAGCCTATAACAAAGGTTTATCAAAGCCAAAAACCTATATCTTATATATTACGATGTGTGTAGACCAGTAACTATGACGTCAGTCAGACAGCAGATCATCTAGGCCTTCGCGGGCGCTCGGGCAAACTTTTTTTTTCACAAGAGCTGTGTTTTTGACGCTACTTCCGCTTTAATCACACAAAATATGCATGTTGTTTACCTATATCTGGTTTTTCTCCTGTGGTGTCAACTGTTTCATCATAACTTTCGGTGTCAGAATTCACAAACTCAGTTTGACTTGCTGCAAGTGCAAGGCATCCGGCAAAAAAAAAAAAAAAAAAATTAAATATGTACCATATGCAAACAATAATCTTCTTTTATTATGTGAAGATTTTCCACACTTCACTGTACCATTTTTGTTTTGACATGTTCAGCAAATTTGGCCTTTCTCCAATAAATTTGGACATTTTTGGTAAAATTGTTACTGTTACTCCACATTCCTACAAACTTTAGAATTACATGACATTCCTTTTTAAAAAAATAAATATAAAAAAGACTACACTATAAATCCACAATACTTTTATCTGCTTGGAAAAAGTTTTTATTACTAGATTAAAAGTCATCACATAAATACAAAAATATGGGTAGTCGACCCAGGACTACTTTATGCCGTCTCCACCACGGTCTTTGAGCCAAACGGTTTAATCTACAAAGTGAAATAGAAAGATATGGAATCGTTGGACTCTGAGCCAGCAGTGAAGATGGGATAAAGTAATACTGTACCGACAATGTATTATTAATCTTACCATGAATGCTTATATCATGAGTTGTGACATTCTGGTTAACTGTTTTGATTACAGCCGTATCCTCAATCAATACAGCATCTGGAATAAAACCATACTACATGGATAAACTGCCAAAATTTTAATTAAATGAACATTATTATATTATAATCCATTGCCAATGTGTATTATAACTACACTGTTTGAAAGTTATCCATGAGGTTGAGATTTTTTCTAAATGATGGAGATGTAGGTTTTGTACCAATAACTTTTCTTCAATATGGTGTATTGTGTTTACATACAACACATTATATTTGTGTGGGGTGCTAGGAAAACTTGACATAAGTCGCAAGCTCAATTAAACCTACAGACCCCATTGCATAAGACATTACACACTACTTTGCACCAAAGAAGGCAATGGCATCATATAACTTGCGACTTACGTCAGGCCTTTCCTAGCGCTCCACATATTTACTAAAAAAAACATGTATCATAATTTATAATAAACTTTTTCTTAACAAATCTGCATAATTTTTTGGTTTTTTTTTTTCTTAATGTTGTTTTTGTACTTTGCTTGTCCTAGTATTTATATGTGATTTAAATAAATTTGTCATATTATTGACATTAGGTTAAAGAAGATGATTATTTCAGTAAGAGTAAAACAACACCAAAACTGACAGTCCGACTAGATCGTCTTACAGTGAAAAAGAATGTGCACATGGTTTAGTTACTACAAGTAATAAAATGTCCAACGAGCCCACACCAAAACCATCAATTCAGATGGCCATATTGGAGCCAACAAAAAATTTGTCTGGTCTGTTATAATAAAATGTACTGAATATTCAAATATTAGAAGGATGTGCCGTAAAACCCAAACTGGTCTGACCGTCAGTTCTGGTTGTGAATGTAGCCCAGGTTAAAAAAAAACAAAAACATATTAATACACTACCGGTCTCTACATCATATTCGCCAGCAATATCGGGTACTGCTTCATCTTTATAGTACACAATATCAGGTACTGCTTTAACTTCAGAGTACACAAAATCATTAGGTTCATCTGATGGAGGCTCCAGCTCCAGTTGACTTCTTTTTTGCCATCGTTGTGCTCGACGTTGTACAGCTGGAGTTGGTGGCCCGGTCCATTTAAATACTGATGGAACTGCAGTTTTCCTTAGTCTCTTTCGACTGCGTCCCAAACCTATTAAAATAAAAAAATGTTTGCATTAAGTTAGATTGACAAGATTACTTACAAATTTATAAAGTATACTAAGTTATGACAAAGAATTTTAGGTTAGCAACTTTTCCTTCTTCTACATGAAGAAGACGACAAAGAATTTTAAGCACAAAAAAATAATCAGCTGATTCCGAATAATTTAAGGCTTTTGCTGTGGAGGCCTTATTCGGAATCAGATTCCAAGATCATCTGATTCCGAATAAGCACTTCGAAGTTTAATCTAGCTCTGGCTCTAATACTTAACGCTGCTAATACTGATAGCATTGTTTTTGTAGTCATTGATTAGAGAAGCGGCTACTTATTACAGTAGGCCCATCAGGGATGTGGAGTCGGAGTCGTGGAGTCGAAAGCTTTTTAGCTGGAGTCGGGAGTCGGAAATTGTCAAGAGCCTGGAGTCGGAAATATTTTCTCCGACTCCGGCCAACATTAGATTTTTGCAGAGTTTTTGTTTAAAATACATGTATTTTTAAAAATTAAATCAGATTATATTATTAGACAAACATTATGTTTTTTTTCCTTATGTGGATAATATTAATATTTATTAATATTAATCAAAGTTCCACTTTTAAAACAATCATGTTCAATCACTGTTAGAGTTTTACACAAAGCCAAGTTGTTCGGTTAGAGAAAGAGGCCGGAGTCGGTCATTTCAGAAAAGGCTGGAGTCGGAGTCGGTCATTTTCAAAAGGCTGAAGTCGGAGTCGGAAAATTTTCAGACCGACTCCGCATCCCTGAGGCCCATGATCCTTAAAAAAATGAGAAATGTTGGCGCTTTTTTTCCCCGGCTGTTTGCACCTCACAAAAGTATTTGTTATTCCAGGTATGTTTTTTGGGGGGGCACACGTGGGACGTGGAATAGAGGAAAGTTATGATAGTCTGTTAAATATCAATTAATGTCAAGCTCAGTGCTAATAAATAGTGAGCTTAAAAAAAAATAACAGGAAGCGATGGGAACTGCCAGAAAAGGGCTAACCGAAAGTTCCACCCCACCTCAGTAAAAAAAAAATGTAAACATGTTTTGTGGAGGAGGAGGATGAGGGGACTCTAGAGATCTCCAACCTAATCTAGATCTAGGCTGTAGATTTTTTAGTACAGTTAACAATATTAGATTATTAGAATCTATATGGTTGAGATAAAGTCTTACCTTGTTGCCATGAGTTGTTGAGGTCGAGGAAATCATCGTCCCTAAAATGGGTTGAACAAACCCTCGACCAAGTCGTTGGTTGCCAATTTTTTTCTTTTCACTGCCTGAACCCATTTAGCTTTGGTCAACGGATCCTTGGGAAATCTGTGAGTTGCTGAGTCCTTGCAAAATGGAACAACACAGTATTTTGTGCTCATTTTTGCAATTTAATTGTGTTTACATGAGCAAAATGCTAGCCAGCCACTCTCTCTCGATCAAAATACTAGCCAGCCACTCTCTCTCGCTCGTTGCGGTTACTCTCTACGGTGAGTTACGGAGACGTGTTAATCCCCAATACGTTTACCGTCCGTTCCCGAAAAAGGGGAAGTAATTTCAAATAGATCGCCCATTGATGGCCTCTGTCTGATTTACTAAGAGGACCTACTATGTCAACTGCGACACGCTCGAATGGTGTTGAGACTGGAGGCATCTCCTGAAGGGGTGCGCGTGATGCTTTACCTTTAGGTGTACGTTTTTGACATACATCGCAGCGCGCCACAAAACGGTTCACGTCCGCGTATACACCAGGCCAGAAAAAATGAGCCAATATCCGTGATTTGGTTCTGGCTGAACCTTGATGGCCTGAAAATGATGTATCATGCGCGAGACGCAGAATGTCGCGACGAAACAACTTAGGCACCACGAGCTGTTCAATGGTCTCACGTTTATTTCGGAAATTTCTGTATAATAATTCATTTTTAATGATAAACGGAGAGGCATTTCCGTTCTGAGGCTGAACTTTCGCAAACAGCGGGTTTAGTGATGGATCGCTTTGTTGTTCCTTATAGAAAACTGTAGGCGTGACATTAAAATCAAACGCAGGGGTTTGTAAAGTACCATCCGGTGGACGTTTTGACTGTTGTCGTGTGGTGACACACGCAACGTTTTCGTTCCAAACTTTTAACTGGCCGTCAGGTGTATCATTGACCTGTGGTAAATTACCAATAATTAGATCGGCAACCGGATTTGGTAATACGCATGCCGTTACGACACCTGTAATGAATGGCGTGTCGATGTATATCTCCGCGAGACGGAATCGCTCGACGGAGCCCCCGAAAGTAATGCAAGTTGCCTGTTGTTCAATCAGCTGGGTCGGTCTGACCAGTGATTCCCTAACATCGATAGTGGTGCAACCTGAATCGCGTAAGACAGACGCGGGTATGGCGTTAACATGACCCTCATATAAGGTCAATGACCTGTGTTGATGGAGGGCCGACATAACCGGAACGGTGCCCGTCATGGGCGACGTGAGTTCAACGCCACGGCTAATCTGTGCAGCCGGAACAATGACGGTGCAAGCATTTGCAGCTTCAAACTTAACCCTACAATATTTTGACGTATGACTTGGTTTATTGCACCGATAACACCTAATGCTGTCATATATATTACGTCTGGGTTGCATTGGAGGTGTATTATATGGGTTATTATAATATGTCCAAGGAGGAAGAACAAAAATGGACATAAGTGCAAATAACGCAAGGATGGAAATTGCATTTCTTCTGCTTGAGTTTGATCAAAATTTCCTGTCTTTCGTTTTGTTTTATTTTTTTAAATTGTCATGATATTGATAGGAACAAATTGAGTAGCAAAAAAGAAAAAAGGGCATTTTGTGAATGTGACACTGACAACTTAGATCACCGCATTCATTGTGCAATTGCGCATATTGGCAGAGAAATCCAATTCTTGATAAACTCAGAAATATTTTGGCAAACTTCACTCTTTAGACCAAACTTAAAACAAAATAGCAAAAAATAATTGATTTCCATATATATATATTGTAATGTGGGTGGCCTAGGGCGTGAAAAGAAGCCTGTCAGAGTGTCACAGGATTTGTAATCCATTTTCTCAAACTTTCAAGAACACTGCAAGGGCCGAAGAATGGTAAAAAAATGTACTTTTGATACATGATTCCTTTCAAAACTTGAAGTTTTGGTTGGTCTTAATTCCATTGATACATTTCTTGAACACGAAGCACTATACAAATTAAATACAGTCTGTTCATAAAGAAGAGCAATTACCAATGAAACTGAGATTTTGATTTCATTATATTTCATGTTCAGATTCTTAATCAACTGTTATTAATTTGTTATTAATTACATGTGAAGTGAAGCTCCATACTGACGACCAGTTGGGTCTTATCCAATCCAAAAGCTGGGATATTTGTTTTAGGTGAAATAATACTGATTTTGATTTCTTTCAGTTGCTTATCCTGTATGTGGCTTGTATTGTGTTCTGAAGAAAAGACTGTTTGGACTGGGGGAATTCAGATGTCAAGCTTGAAATTCAAAACATAGTTTCTTAATCTTTTGTGATTAGACTTGTTGCAAGGTTTTAGTCAGGCACAGAATTAGTGATAATTAGGATAGACAGTCAGCATTTTACATCAGGAGGAGCAAGGAAATGACAGTCTATGTGTTTTCTTGTGTGATCAGTAAGAATTCACAAACATCAATAGAGATGGAAATCAGGAAAATAGAAGATCTGAATAAAATGTTTGTTTTTTTTTAATGTGTTCGTGAGAAAATATCGATGAAACATCCTGGTTTTCCAGCGACATCAATTGCAAACCACATGTGATAATACCAATTTTCTTTTCTTTCAGTTTCTGAGTCCACACTTATATTATTTTGTACTCTGGAGAAAACATAATGGACAGTGGATGTGAAGCCTGAAATTCAATGCATAGATTCTGAAACTTTTGGGATTGGACTGGTTGCATGTACGTTGCACCACAGGAGGACAGAGATTATATACTGATGTTAGGATAGAATAGGAAAGTGACCCTGTTTTTTGAAAGGGGATCATGGTAAGATGGCACAAAGATCAATAATGGAAAATTTGACACAGGATGTTGAGATTATGCAACGGGGACAAGAAACATTTGATTTGCTGAATGATATAAAGGAAGAACCATGTGATCACGACAACGGGAGTTGCCAAAGTGTGAATGGTGTCATTTCAGATCAAGATAATAAAACTGAATTTTTAGATCATAAAGATATAACAATTGAATCTGTGGACCTTTCTCATGGTGATATGCAAGTAACTTTGTCATCGAAAGGATCAGTTTCTAATTGTTTGACTGTATGGAAATGTGAGAAAAATGAAGACTGTGTGACAAATGTTACACTTGAAAATGGGACTGACAGAAAGGATAGGATATCAGAAGTTGCAGGTGTGAAGAAAGAACAATCTAATAATTTGTTTGTCAGTGATAGTAGTTATGAAGACAGCCATGTCTTAAATGGTGATGAAAAGGTTGAATTATTAACCAGAACAAGTGAATGCTTAGCTGTAAAACTATGTGCTGTGTGTGAAGAGCTTAAAGAGGAGAAGGAGTCAGAAATAGACTTAGCCCTGATGAAAAGTCCCAACACCCTGAAATGTCATACATACCGCAGGGGTAACACTAGTAACAGTCCTACAGCACGGATCATAAAAGTGGAACCTGAGTCAGGAAGTGATAAAAGCGGTAAGTACAGTTATTTTATTGTATTAAATTCAACTAAGAAAAGAAGCTATCAGTCCTTACAAAACAAAGAGCAGAAGATAAGCAGATGCCTTTTGAGTGTTGCATTTGCGGATCATTTTTCATACATATATATTATATGTCTGAACAGACATGTTATCTAGAGGACAAACACTGACATTGCATGACATATGACAAAAGCTTCTCAAACACTTGAGCAACAAAGCCTATATTATACTGTACTAAAAAGAAGATGAAGATAATATACACACGTAGTGTTGTCATAGGTCTTCACCACTTGTGATGAATCTGTGGTTTGGTAAGGCTTTGTCATAGTGAAATCGAGTCCAGATCTAGTAAAATACTCTTAAAATAGATTTCATCAATTGCATGTTGAAAACCCTTTGTCAGGGGCTATACATCTCACTTGATCCATTTCGGCTACTTTTTTGTTTTCCCTTCCTGTAGGTTTTTCTTTTTCATCAAATTTGGTGAGTATTTTGCCACTTCCAAATCTTTGGCACATTGACCATTGTTAAGTGATTGACAGCCAGATCTGGTAAAAGGGGTAAAAGTTGTAGCTGATTGTAAAAGAAGGTAGAATACAGTAATAGTGAGAACAAAACAATTGCAATATGAAATAGAAACATGTATAGGAATGTATGTGAAGCATGTGGATTAATTAAAATGTTAGACTGTTTTCCCTTATGAATGATCAGAGAATGAGCTCTCAGTAGTCTCTTATTTGTCTTCCCAGAGACCTTTTCCTGTGACATGTGTCATCGGGCTTTCCTTGAACACAATTGCTTGTTGAAACATATAAGTAAATATCACTCTGAATACTCCAGGCAACAACATAACTTACAAACGACTGAACAGAAAAGTTTCCATATGAAGAAAAACAACACATCTATTCCCAGAGGTAGTGGAGTGAATAATTCCATCTCAACCCAAAGTGGCATGGAAGTTCAGAGATTGGAACTGACAATGTGAACTGTGTTATCTCTGGCCCAGCAGAAAATCATTCAACCGGAGAATACACTGGAAAGCAGATTCTTCAGGATTGAAATGTGTCCAGCATACCTGATATCAAACAATTTGATGGTAATCAAGTGCCTTCCAAAACTTTTGTTACAGCTAACAAACATTCAGATTCAAAAAGTGGAAAGAAGCCTTTTGAGTGTGATGTTTGTGGAAAAGGTTTTGCTAAAGGAGGTAATTTACAACGCCACAAAAGGATGCACACAGGAGAGAAGCCATTCAAGTGTGATGTTTGTGCTGCTGGTTTTGCTTCTAAAATTACGTTACAATGCCACAAAGGGATACATACAGGAGAGAAGCCTTACATCTGTGATGTTTGTGCTGCTGGTTTTACTTCTAAAAGTAGTTTACAATCCCACAAAAGAATACATACTTGAGAGAAGCCTTTTAAGTGTGATGTGTGTGGAAAGAGTTTTGCTCATGGAGGTTCTTTAAAAACCCACAAAAGATTACACACAGGAGAGAAGCCTTTGAAGTGTGATGTTTGTGGAAAAGGATTTGCTTCTCCGGCTACTTTTCTAAATCACAAAAGGATGCACACAGGAGAGAAACCTTTTATGTGTGATGTTTGTGGAAAAGGTTTTGCTTCTGGAGCTCATTTACAACGCCACAAAAGAATACACACAGGAGAGAAGCCTTTTACGTGTGATGTGTGTGGAAAGAGTGTTACTCGAGGATGTTATTTAAAAACCCACAAAAGGACTCACACAGGAGAGAAACCCTTTAAGTGTGATGTTTGTGGAAGAGGTTTTCCTGAAGGAAGTTATTTGCAACGACACAAAAGGACTCACACAGGAGAGAAGCCTTTCAAGTGTGATGTTTGTGCTGCCGGTTTTGCTTCTAAAAGTACGTTACAAGGCCACAAATGGATACATACCGGAGAGAAGCCTTACAAGTGTGATGTTTGTGCTGCTGGTTTTACTTCTAAAAATAGTTTACAATCTCACAAAATAATACATACAGGAGAGAAGCCTTTTGAGTGTGACGTGTGTGGAAAGGGTTTTGCTTATAGAAATTCTTTAAAAAAACACAAAATGATACACACAGGAGAGAAGCCTTTTAAGTGTGATGTTTGTGGAAAAGGTTTTGCTTCTGGAGATCATTTACAATGCCACAAAAGAAAACACACAGGAGAGAAACCTTTTAAGTGTGATGTGTGTGGAAAGGGTTTTGCTCATGGAAGTGATTTAAAACGCCACAAAAGGATACACACAGGAGAGAAACCTTTTCAGTGTGAGATTTGTGGAAAAGGTTATGCTAAAGGAAGTGATTTACAACACCACAGAAGGATGCACACAGGAGAGAATGCTTTCAAGTGTGATGTTTGTGCGGCTGGTTTTGCTTCTAAAATTACCTTACAATCCCACTAAAGAATACATACAGGAGAGAAGCCTTTTAAGTGTGATGTGTGTGGAAAGAGTTTTGCTCATGGAGGTTCCTTAAAAACCCACAAAAGGATACACACAGGAGAGAAGCCTTTTAAGTGTGATGTTTTTGGAAAAGGTTTTGCTTCTTCAGGTAGTTGTCTAAAGCACAAAAAGGATGCACACGGGAGAGAAACCTTTTAAGTGTGATGTTTGTGGAAAAGGTTTTACCCATGGAGCTGTTTTAAAAACCCACAAAAGGATGCACACAGGAGAGAAGCCTTTCAAGCGTGTTGTTTGTGGTAAAGGTTTAGCTCACATAAGTGATCTACCAGTCCACAAAAGAATACACACAGGAGAGAAGCTTTTTAAGTGTGATGTTTGTGGTAAAGGTTTTTCTCGTGGATATAATTTAAAAACCCACAAAAGGACTCACACAGAAACAGAAGCCTTTTAAATGTTTGATGTTTGTGGAAAGGGTTTTGTTCAAGGATGTTATTTAAAAACCCACAAAAGGACTCACACAGGAGATATACCTTTTAAGTGTGATGTTTGTGGTAAAGATTTTGCTTTTTCAAATGGTTTACAGCGCCACAATAGAATACACACAGCAGAGAATCTTTTTATGCGTTACGTGTGTGGAAAGGGTTTTGATCAAGGATGTGATTTAAAAACCCACAAAAGGACTCACGCAGGAGAGAAACCTTTTAAGTGCGATGTTTGTGGAAAACGTTTTGCTCAAATAAGTCATCTAAAAGTCCACAAAAGAATACACACAGGGGAGAAGCCTTTTAAGTGTGATGTTTGTGGAAAAGATTTTCCTTGTGGAGGTGATTTAAAAGGCCAGAAAAGGGTGCACACCAGAAAGAGGCCTTTCAAGTGTGATGTTTGTGGTAAAGATTTTGCTTCTAAAAATAGTTTACAATACCACTAAAGAATACATACAGGAGAGAATCCTTTTGAGTGTGAAGTTTGTGGAAAGGGTTTTCGCTCATGGAGGTTTTATAAAAACCCACAAAAGGATAAGCACAGGAGAGAAGTCTTTAAGTGTGATGTTTGTGGAAAAGATTTTGATCGTGGGTGTGATTTTTTAACCCACAGTACGATGGAACACAGGAGAGGAGCTTTTTGAGTGTGATGTTTGTGGAAAAGGTTTTGCTAAAGTCAGTCATTTAAAACTGCACAAAAGGATCCACGCAGGAGAGAAGCCTTTCAAGTGTGATGTTTGTGCTGTTGGTTTTGCTTTTTCAGGTCAGTTACAACGCCACAAGCGAATACACGCAGGAGAGAAGACTTTTAGATGTGATGTGTGTGGAAAAGGTTTCGCTCTTGGAGGTGATTTAAAAATCCACAAAAGGATACACACAGGAGAGAAAACTTTTAAGTTTGATGTTTGTGACGCAGGCTTTATTCGTACATGATGCCAGTTAACTGCTCACAAAAGAAAACACACAGGAGAGAAGCCTTACAAGTGTGATGTTTGAGGTGAAGGCTACATTCATACGGGCGGCCTAAAAGGCCCACAAAACAATACAGACATCAGAGAAGCCTTCCCATTGTGATTCTTGTTGTGTAGGTTTTGCTGCTTTTCGTTCTTTACAGGCTGAGAAAAAAATATGTGTACACACAGGAGAGAAATCTTACAAGTTACAAGTGTGATATATATGTGGAAAAGGTTTTACTCTTATAGTTATTTTAAAAGTCCACAAAAGAACACACACAATAGAGGAGCCCTACAAGTGTGACATTTGCGTGGTAGCATCACGTTTGGAGCACCAACATTTTTAAAACATGACATTTGGAGCACTGTTTAAATCTAGGTTAAATTGCAGTATGACATTTGGAGCACTACCAAAAATTAATAAAATTTCAGTATGACATTTGGCGCACCTTTACCGCTGCTGGTATTCGATTACATTTTCACAGACTCATATCAACATCAAGTCGGAAATCTACTGAAAAAAAATTTCCATCTTTTACACTCAAAAAAAATTTGTTTTGCTCATCATCATCATCATCATCATCATAAATTAGGTGAAAAAAGACTGGTCTATAAATGATGTCGATGATGATAGTGTTGTTGTAGTTGTTTTTTTTATTTTTATTATTATTATTTTTATTATTATTACAGGTATTATTATTTTAGCATCATTATTATTATTGTTGTTGTTGCTGTTGTTGTCCTTGTCCATGGCCACTGTTTGTGGGGTTTCTGATCTCTGTGTCCAATTCCCTCCACAAAACTGTACTATTGTTTTTGTTGGGTCCCACGAAGCTTATCTTCCCTGAGGCCTTCGACAACAGTGTGAAGACTCGTGTAGATTATTTATTTTGTTCAGCCACTTATTAAAAAAATAATAAACCAAAAAAAGAAAATAAAACCCAATAAAATAAACATTATTAATGCGCGCCTCTTCACGAGACAGTCCCAAGCTTGTATAAACGCAGAGGGAAAATGTTTATTAAAAAAAACATTTATTCAAAACGCGCACGGTTCTAAGATTTTAACGCAAAAAATGTGAAATATAAAACCGATCGTTGAATAAATATTGACTATTTAACATGAGTCTTTGTTCAGTTATGCTTACAATAATCCATTTGGATTCTAATATATCCTGACATCCAAATAATTTCAAAATAATTTTGTAAGTTTTAAAACGCTCCATCAAACACTTTGCCAACGTTAACTAGTCGCTATTCATCTGGAATTGACTGACGGAGAGTTTATTAGGCCTATAAAGAAACTTTCTATCCCTGTGGTACCCACCGCAAGTTATTGCAAAATATCCTTAGAGTATGCGATAGTCAACAGGTTGATTAAGTATTAATCGATAAACTCACAGCCCAAATTCTATTGCTCCAAATGTCACATGCCAGCTTTCTTTGAACTAACTTAGTGCTCCAAATATCACATGGCGGCTTTCTTTGAGTTTGATCTGCAGTAGTGCTCCAAATGTCATACAACCATTTGCGTGTAGGTTTTGCTGCTTTACGTTCTTTACATGCCCACAAAAGAATGCATACCAGTGAGAAACCTTGCAAGTATGATGTTTGTAGTATAGGTTTAGCTCGTCTATCCTGCAAAAGAACACACGTAAGGGAGAAAAGTTAGGAGTGAGATGTTTGTAGTGGCTTAGCTCTGGCACACCTGTTGCAACGCCCAAAAGAATGCACATTACAATTGTGATGCTTATGGTGCAGGCTTTGTTTAATCGAGTGTTTTACAAGTCCACCCCTCCTCCTCCTGCCCCCCCCTCCCACCCCACCCCATCTCCTCTCCCACCCCCCCCCCCAAAAAAAAAAGAAGAAGTCGTGTTAGAAAAGCCCTTTATGGTATAGACGTGACTGATAAAAGTGCTTCACGACGCCACAAAAACATTCACGCATGAAGAACCCTAATGTAAAGCCCCCCACACACGTTCAAGTCCGGCGTACGGCCTCGCCCAGATTCTGTAAAACTTATAAAAAACTGAACGTGTGTGGGCGATTTCATACAGCCGGGATCCGAGTCAGGACTTAAGCCAAAATATCAGGAGGCCCCTGAAAAATTTTGTAAAGCCAATGGCTTGACACAGTAAACTCAAAATTAAAACGTACATGAAAATCTTTTTTTGGCCATTTTGATGACAAAATCGGGAAAAGTAGTAAATTTACCATCGATTTGATACCAAACACCATTCTCGTACGATGGATAGAACTTTTTTTTTTTTTTATAAATTACGGACCTTTCATCAATTCTCACACCTAACTCCGTTCCCCTCTCTCTTTCTCTCTCTCTCTGTGTATCTCCCTCTCTCTCTCTCTCTCTCTCTCTCTCTCTCTCTCTCTCTCTCTCTCTGCCGTTCTGCTTGTCTGTGTTTGGTGGGGATAAAAAGAGAGATAGATATTCAGAGAGAGATTTTTTTCTCTTAACCTGTGCGTCCCCGCAAAAATGACCGTGAGGCCGTGCCTATAAACAAAGTAAACTCATTGTATCGTTGTTGCCGTTGCATTCTACTCATACCTAATCCTTGTCACATGCATGTGACATGTATCGATAATTTTATGTTTTAATAAGTCAGTGAATTTGTTAAGTGAATCATTCAATCCGGTCAATAAAGTGTGATTTTAAAAATCTTGCCTTATCTTATTAAAAAAAAAACAACAATAGAAACTCTGTTAAAGACACCGATGAAATATAGCTGATAGATACAATGTACTCAACCGGCTACATCAGGGGTCCCCAACTCCCTGTCTTTCGGCCGGTACCACCGGTCCGTGGATCATTTGGTACCAGGGTGCAAAGAAAAAAAATTGTGATTTAAAATATGGTTATTTTTCTTTCATTAGCAGTGTCTACCCAGTCTGCAGAAAAATTTCATGTATAAAAAAAGTTGGGGACTGCTGGGCTAGATGATCCAGCGGTTAGAACCGCTATACCGGAACCGGGAGGTTGGGGGTTCGAACCCCGGTCGGGTCACACCTAAAATTGGCAATCCAGTGGCTTGTCTTGCTTCATCATCAAAGTGCAGGGATTGGTCGGGTCGGTGTCAGTATACTGTGATTGGGAGGGATATGTGAGTTTTGCTACACTTCGTAAAATGTCCAAATAGCAACGTTATTTAAATAACCAACTTGTTGTGGAAGTGACGTTAAACCCAAGTCCAATATACTCATCCCCAAGTAGTCCTCTGCAAGGCAAGTATAAAACAAATTGCCCTGCATGTCTCTAGTATCAGTCCACCTAAAGCTTGAGGTGAGATGCAGGTTGAAAATTTCAGGTCTTCATAATTAATTATTATGACCAGCCTGTGACTAGTGTGACAAAAAAACCTCAAGGTTGCTATCAGCCATTCATGGGGGGACACTGCTGTCCTCATCACTGTATTTTCCCCTCGATCAACGGTGTGATAAGTCTCAAAAGTTTTAAGTACTTGTCGTCGTGCATTCGCAAATTAAATAATTACGAAAATCACTTGGATAAAATCTTAACTCATTCAATAAATTGATGTGACTGTGGGTCGCTCGATCCAACAGCCACTGTTTGACTCAGTATCGTTTTTTGATGCTCACTTTCCGATTGGGAATGGCTGAACATACGATTCCACATAGGGCCTGTTGGTTGTGAGACATTGTGAACGGGCTATGGTCCGAAATGAAGTGATAAAACTACGTATATCAAGAGTTGAAGGCACTGTTTTCAAGTGTTTTGTGTATCAATGAAACTTCAGTTTTCGTACCTCTGTGCAATCAGTCCTCGTAGTGGCGGGAAAAATTTCATAAAGCCTGGCCGCAACGTGTGTGTGCAAAATTGGAATTAAAATCTTTTCCTAAAGCCTGGATTTGGGCGAGGCTGTGAGTCGGGCTTGATCGTGCGTGGGGGGGGGGGGGGGGCTTTAGTGATACATGTTGTGATTAGTGTTTGATTTTGCCGATGATCTTACTCGGCCCTTCTTGTGGTATCTGCTGTAATAAGTTATAAATAAATCTTCATTATTAAATTTACTCAGTGTATACCAGCGGTTTTTAACACGGGCGATATCGCTTATGGGTGTGTGTGTGTGTGTGCGGGGAGGGAGAGAGAGTGCGAATACCAGGTTGGTGTAAACAAAAAAACAAAAGGTGACAAAGGAATAAAACCATGATAAATGGTGGTGAGGGGGGGGGGCTAAATGAATGGAGGACGATTTATGGGGTAAATAAGGCAGCCACTGGCTTGTTCAAAAGCATACCGCATAATTCGAAGTTGTCTGGAAATGGATTCCTCTGAACAAAGAAATAACCTTTATTATGCTGTTTGCCCCATTAGGTAGTCCAAACGGCCCCGCTAAGGGTCCAAAATCCTATTTTGGTATAATTTTAGTCCAACATTACAAGGCTACCGCTGCTGTAGGAGTGTTGTGACCCACATTGTTAATGTAAAGAAGTGTCCATTTTTGAAGCTGCTTTATTTATAAAAAGTGTGTTAAACACTTAATAATTTGTTGTTGTTGTTTTTTTTATAGGTACACGTATGTGAGTGTCTTCGTGCAATGATATAGATGAAGAAAAAATAATGATTTGAAAAGAAGCTTTTGTTGTGTTCATGTTTCTGTTTTGTTCGGTGTTAAACTGCTTTTTAAAAAGAAAGGACTAACACCAGCCTGTGTATAATGAAAATTTGGGGCTGGGGTATAAAATGTTGAGGCTCAGGCAGATTATATATCACCTGTGGAGCTGACAATGAGATAGCCTGTATAATCACTTCCTTTTTAAAACTAAGGTATACTGAAAGTACAGTGTATATGTGCATATGTTAAAAAAAACATGTGTGGTTAGAAAATACAATTTATAATCTGAAAAATTAAATCCAGATTGAGACTATCATACCAGCAAAATATGGCTTAGATTGGTCTTGCAAATTCTTTAGCTGTGACGTCTTTTACATGATTTAAATATAATGTATTCATCTAAATCACTGATGTTCAAATTTGCCTCTTCGTTGCTCAGATATGTATGATTTTCTAAATTCAATGCTAAATGCTCAGTGCTGCAATAAAGGTACCTTCCAAATCCAAGCATTAATTTACAGAACGCATTGTCAACCTGTGAATTGTGTCAATAGATAGACAGACAGGTGGATGGATGGATGGATGGATGGATGGACGGACGGGCGGACGGATGGATGGATGGACGGATGGGTGGATGGACGGACGGATGGGCGGACGGACGGATGGATGGATGGATGGATGGATGGACTCAAATAATGAATCACGGCTCATTCCGTAATGGCCACCAGCGCCTTCTGAAAATCCCATCCAATCAGTATCGTGTCTGGACATTGGTCAAAGGAGACTGCGGAGGTGCTGCGATGTCACGGTAGAAACAGGTCTGATCTACACAGGTCTATTTCCAAGACGAGTATGAGGCAAGTAGATCTAGTTCTCTGACTATATACCAAGGATAGTACAAGGCGAGAAAATCTGTTTCTATAAGAGAAATCAAAATGTTGGTACATGTAGTAGTAGAGTCTAGTAGACAGATGTACACGTCTCGTGGTACTGGTGGGCCTTCGGTCTAGATCGATATAGCTGTGATTTAGGCTACCCTCTGAACGAATTAGAAGTGCAATTCATTGCTTTAAAAATATATATTCGCTTGCAACTCCAAGGATATATAAAAATTACACAGGATGATTATATCAGTTGACTTAACGTGCAAGAAATTATTTGGAAGATGTGGTTAAGACAATGCATATAATATCTAAAATCACAGATAATGATGCAGTTTGTTTTTCCAGCAGATTTATACTGCTGGTTTTCCTCAGTCAGTTAGGTGTACGATGTGTTCACCATCTTTGCCATTTATGGGTAGCTTACTTCAGAAGGGAATACTTGAAACTTTATCAGTATCTTCTAGGTTATAGACTTAAAATCTGTGCCTATCCCAGTCAAGTTGTTTGGATTCTTCTGGTAGCCATGTGACAGCTAGGTGGCTACGATTGTACGTATAGAAATTTGAGAACTGTTAATGAAAGAGCCAATGTTCCTGGAACTTTTGACAACTACATAACATGTACATTGATTCATTTTAATGACAGTTGAAGTAACTTGAAGGACATGAAAACATTGATATTAATGGTAACCACTCGTCACATGATTTGGTGGGCAAGACTAGGAGCAACTAAATTTTAGAGCAAGTTATTTAGTACTACATTATAGTAGGCCTACTGTGCTACTGATTTATGATAGTGCTCGTCTGTTCTGTCTGTGTGAATATTTTAAAGTCGTTGATTCTAAAGGATTAGGCTTGATTAAATCATGTTGAAAATAAAAAAGGGCCCGAATCATTAGAATAACATCTCGACTGAGAATCGTAAAATTTAGGTACTAAAATGTTAAATTGTTTCTTCGGCTCATCCCCCAGTACAAAGATAACCTTACCTTTCCTGTCTCTGCATAGTATAAAATTTATGGTTCGAAAAAATATACTGTACATGATTAATTTAAATTAACCTTTTCCGTATGTCGCGATTTTCTCTGCGCTCCGTACGTCGTGGTAAATTTTGTTACCAGACTGTCCCGTATAGAGAAAAATGCAGGTTATGCCTATCCGTACGTCCTGGGAACAATTGTTACCACACTGAGACAAGTGTAGAATAACACGCTTTCAGTCGGTCTATACCTCGTGGTCACAAATGCTATCCAATGCAGCTTTGATGTGGACTCTAGGGACCACTTCTTGTCAAAAGAAACGTTCTGTGGGATGTTTATTCTCTAAATTTATAATTGTATCACAGTGGGCCGACCACCGTGATTAGCCAGGGCGCTAGAATATGATGCTCGCTTATAGTTTTCTTTCAGCTTCAACCTGAATGGAAACAAGGCGTGTAATTGTAGTATGTAATTGCACAAAGATGATTATACTCGTGTGAATTTCAAACGATGCTCTGTAATGTCCTCCACCCCACCTCCACGTGCAACAATCAGGTAAGTTTTATTATTTAAATAGTTTTATTATTTTTTATTATACTCTGCCAGTACAGGAAAAGCCTCGCAGATGCTTATTTTTTTTCATATATACATGTACAATGTATACATGTACTATCTTATTATACCCGGTCCTCACCCTGTCTTAATTGTTTTAAATTTTTGTAGCAAACTGCTAAGTACCTGACTATTATTTAGTTCGAAATTATATAGTGGGATGAGACCTATCGTTGTGATTTGCTCCTGAGCACAGCATAGTAAGAAAGCCACATTATTTTTTTCACCTCTAGATGCATACTGCAACAATGGGTCGAGGTCAGTTGAACTACACTATTACGGTGTCCAAAAAAGTAAAGTCTGAGAAAACACAGTATAACCACAATGCGGAAAGCAGTCTTTTGGGGGCAAAGACTGACGTAATGTGGGCCCAATAATTATTTCTATAACACTTTAACAGTTAACACTGCCTCATCAAACCCTACCGCACTGGAAGATAAGGCGAGAGCGACAATGAGAAGGATAAGTACATGACTCAGTGTCAGTTTATCCTATTCCTATCCGCATAATAAATTGAACAAAATGAATTTCAGAGGCGGTAAATGGGCTGTGTGGTCCATGAGAAAGACAATCACTTAAAATAATAGATGCGGAAAGAGTCAAATGGTGAAATCAAAATGCAATCCAGAAATGCAAACGTTTCTGATTTGGGTGCTAATGATTACAAGTGATGTTTTCGGGAACAAAAATACATACAAATTATCGAAATTAAAATAATGAGCAGTAAATAATTAACATTCCTGTCGCTGTCCACACGTTGAACGTTCAACCATTGACTTATGGTTGAGGAAACTGTTCTTCAGGCTTTTCAGAATTGAGTGGGAAACATAACAAAATGTAGGACGCGAGGACCATTGAAATGGCTTGCCATTTCCAATGACAGGCCTCAAAATGGGTGACCCTGAAAGAATTTTATGATTTCTTCATGTAATCTTCAGCAACAGCCTCACATGCGTGTTACATGTTGTTCCTTCCGAGATTGAATAGCACTAGCTGAAGCTCTATCAAGTTTCATGATCATCTTGTCAGCAGTGCATATTTTCGTCACTATGTGCCACTCACTGTCCCACTCGCCAGTTAATAATAATACCTGTGCATTTATAATTATGGCTTCACATTCAAGTCAGTTCGTCAACACTCACTTGGTCGTGGGAGGCTGTGCTCACTACCGACAGCGCTCTATAGCTTCAGGCATCATTTTCTAACTGTTCCCTCAAAACCTTGGAAAAGACAGGATTTACATACCGGTGTTTTATCAAACAATACACTTTCCGTCGGAGCAGAAATGAAAACCAAGTTCATACGTGGTCGATTTCGAATATCTGATATTTTATAAGGGGGCAAAGTAATACATAAAATGAAGAGATTTGCATATTTTGTTACATTATGGGGCCATAAAATTAAACAATACACTGAGAAATAATCATCTGTTCATATTACAGACATTTCTATTGGTACTGTCCGTATAAAACTAAGTCATAAATCAAAAACTAAACACAGCAATATTACCAGAATGTTGCCCAGTCGATATTGAAGCTTGGAAATCGCCCATAAAGATGACCCAGTTACAGATTACAACAAAGAGACACAGTTTAATGCAACCAAAGAAGTTACATACCCGATGTTAAGGCTTTTCTCACTTTCATTTTTTTTTTTTCACAACAAAGAATGAGAGGTTTGTTCGTCCGATGCCACTGTACGTTATTCTTAGCGCCCCATATAACACATACCACTGAAATTTGATCTCCTCAAAAACCATTATTGCTTGCGTTTCAGGAGGGGTTTGGTGGGTGGGACAGTGGGGTCATGTCTTCAACTTGTGTCCCCCTTTATATGTTGGGGTAAACCTGATGTCGACAGCATGATTGTTTCACTCTTTACAGTATCTGCTGCATGGGAACATTTTTTACCACGACGTACGGACACGTTGGATTTAGTAAATCTATTCTTTGCTAGTCTGGTAATTTTTGTTCCCACGACGTACTGTAAGGGGTACCGAAAAGTAAGAGTAAATAAAACCCGCTAAAACAAACAAACATTCACTTCTATAGCACCAGACGAATCCTCTGATGAAACGGAAAAGGTTAATTTAAAATCAAACACCCAATTTTTCCCCAGACATCAGTTGCGTTATTGTTCTCAGTGATTGCCACATTTTTTTTTTTTTAAGAAGGGGTGAATAGACTGTGATGCAAATAATCAATAATGCAAATATGTAATTTGTTTAAACACTGCAGCGACGTATTGCAGTACTGAAGTGCTAAGATAAGAACCTCGTGAAATAGTGAGGTCTTTGTTCCTCCAGGGCCTTACCATAACTTTTTACTTTTGAATACAGTCCGTGTAATAAGAGTGAATAGTAATAAGGGTGAAGTCTTTCATTATCGCTTGACGTTAAGCTTTATTTCACTTAATAAAGACACATCATACCTTAAACGAAAACAAAACAGAAAACATCGATAAGACATCTAGACAAACAAACACGAATACATTCACCACATTCTCCCCCACCAAAAGATAAGCAATCGTAGCCATACATATACATCTTTCACACACCACGTCTATTTCTATACCGGAAGACTGCCGGACTAATTAACTTAAATAATAAAGTCAAGACTTAGATCATCTTAGACCGCTTCTGAGGTTGTAAGGCCTAGTTCGTATGAAGGGTTGATGTTTCTCCAGAGGTTTCTCCTTTGTATGTTTATCCGGAGATCCAGCTGGAGGTGTGAGGTCAATAGCTTATATATATATAGTAGAAAAAACGGGGATTTAAAATGTTGTCGCTATAGGCAAAGTTCTCGTTATTAGCAGTGTCGTTAAAGATGATGGTCCACTGTATATAATTTAAATTAATTTAAAATCAAACACCCAATTTTTCCCCAGACATCAGTTGCGTTATTGTTCTCAGTGATTGCCACATTTTTTATTTTTTTTTAAAGCTTGGGTGAAAGGACTGTGATGCAGATAATCAATAATGCAAAGATGGATACTCTTCATATATATATATATATTTTAAATTTTGGCCATGCTAGGCAAAAACAGGGATGGAGAAGAATCATTGACGGGGACACTGAAATCACAAATAGATCGCACTTTCATTGCCTGTGCACATTTGCCAGGCAAATATGAACACAGAAATATTGTGTCATTAGTGAGACCACAGAGTTTGGAAATATTTATGGCGAAATGTGTGGCACCATTGTTGTAAAACAGGCCGTTGAGTTTTACAACATTTGTGATGCATTTCCTGAAATTGGTACCTATTATAAGAGTGGAGAAAAAAAATACTTTTACTGTAAAAGTTCTACTTTCCAAGTCCAATTGAAAATGAAACAACATACATACACATTAGTTGAAACTGAGATTTTGTTGATTATTGGCTCTTCTTTAAGTACAAATTCCTTTGTCATTAATACAATGCATAACTGTGTTTTCACTCCAACTAACGAATCTAACTTACATATTTGACCAGATGGGCCACAATTAATCTAGAGGTTGAGACACATTAAATGAAATAATAGTGCATCCAGCTTATATTCTGGAGAAAAGACTGTGAGGAGGACTGTGGATGTAAGCCTGAAATTCAATGTTTTGATTCTAAAATTGTTCGGATTAGATTGGTTACATTGTGTAAAACAGGTTTTAGACAAAGATAGAATTAATTATAGTTAAGACAGACATTCAGCATTACTTCAGATGGAACAGAAACAGTAATATATGCGAGATATCTTTTCTCATGTGATCAGCGAGAAGTTGTGAAGATTAAGGATGGAAAATCTGTCACAGAATGTTGAGATTACACCGCAACTCAATCAACTCAATGTAAGTTAATGCAACTTTTGATTTCCGGCACCGTGGCCGTGAAAACTAGTTTCCACAAACACGTTGACACAGGCCTGTTCAACAACGTCACTCTTCGCAGCCATCGAGGGGGAGGGTAGAGGTGCCAAAAATGATGCAATGGATAGGCTGCAGAGCCTTCCTCTTACGTGTCTGTCCTGACCAAGCGAGAAACATGCCGCGGAGGGTGGCAATGGTACGGGTCGGGGTCCTTGCACGCAGCGTGATTCTGCCCCAATGACCAATGAATGATATCAGCCAACAATACAGTACGCGAGACGGTGCTCGCATTTTTAATTTATGGCCAGTGAATTAATCGATTGCTGACGTAACTACAACAGGTAGATCTACAGCCAAGACACGGTATGCCGTGGAACATAAATTACACACAGTTGAGTCGTGTGGTGTGCCCAAAGAGGAGTATACTATACTGTGCCCACCTTGCTCACACAGAGCCATTCTAGTAGGCCTACGCACTTGTGTAATGCTCGCTAAGCATCACATGACTGTATTCAAAAGTAAAAAGTTATGGTAAGGCCCTGTAGGAGGAAACTTACAAAGACCTCACTTTTTCACGAGGTTCTTATCTTAGCACTTCAGTACTGCAATATGTCGCTGCAGTGTTTACAAATTACACATTCACCAGACTATACTCGATGTAGCTCATCCACCCAATACTAGTCATTACACATTATAAGGACTCCTCTGTAAAGGCTGTTTGAAAGCCGAGCCTTAAATTCTACGAAATATCATTCTAAGCGGAGAGGGATGTCAAGGTGTACATGGACGGGCCGGCATAGTTCATAAAGGATTGGACTTTGCCATATTTTTAATACTTTTGTTGATTTTGAGCAACAACTGAAGTGAACAGAGGAAAGTGCTCGGACATTTCAAGCCAGGAAAACAAGATGCATTTCCTTCGAGCAGAATTAAAAAGTATGACAGGAAATTTCGTTGTGACATTTGAAAATCACATCTGTGTACATGTATTCCCCAAGTCAGCAGGCCAGCTAGTGCTAATAAGAATTGTAAACAGATTGATCTTGGGCAATTGCAATACCGCGTACTGCACCTATAAAATAATATAAAATACACGTACATGTATAGTAAAGCTCCAATGCACAATAACAGCAGTGTGGAAAAACAATCGATCCTGCTTTCCATCAACATAATACATGTATGTATCCTGTTGTTTACCTCCTATTCCTAATGCGAGAACTTCAGAGGGACAAAATCTGGGGACATTTTACAAATACAGTGCAATCCTGATATCTCGACATCAGTGGGACCGTCTGTCTTGTGTCGAGTAAAGAGAAAGTCGAAATAGCAGATTAGTGGTGGAAGAGAAAAAAAAAAGGGGGGGGGGGAAGAGGGAGATCACACATCTCCATAATGGGAAATGTCCAATAAATAACGCAATTATGCCCCTTTTTCTTTAATTATCGGCATATTGTCACCCGTTCCTCCAATATCACTGTTGTGCGGAACAGTTGCGTGGGAAAGATTTACTGATATCGGAGAAATGCTGTAGCTATCAAATGCGCAGTCCTTTACTGTTCTTGTTTTTTTTAACCTCGACCTGACTGTTTCTTTAGAAGCGATGATACCGATACACACACAGTACGGCAGTTAACCGAGAGATCTAGGTCAAGGCCTAGTATCAACGGCGCACGAGTGTTTTGTGGGGAAAAAATAATTACATGTACTCATTCTGTAGTACTCTGTACCTTTACTGCCGTACGCTTATGCAAGGCACTCCACACTCGCGTTACTGAAGCCAAGGGTCATCCTCTGTGTCCATACATCCCCTCTCTTACCCCTCCCCGCCAGCACCGCAAACAGAAATAAAGAGATCTTATATATGCGGGGAGTTACGTGGGCATTTTTGGTAGCACAGTAGTAGATCTAGTGCACTTGTTTTGCCGCGTTCTGGGAGAAATGTGTCGATATAAGAGGAAAGAACGGATCAACACGTCGAGTTACTGGGAAATATTTAGTAGCATTAAAGAAGGAATAGGTTGGGACTTAAAAATTGTGTCGAGTTACCTAGAATGTCGAGAAAAGCCATGTGGAGATAAATGGATTGGACTGTATTTCATTCTTGCACAAGTAGAATAGGAATTTTGATATTGGTGAAAAGCGCACTTTTCTCCATACATGTATTTTACAGGGTGACACGATAATGATACTCAACAGAAAAGATGGCGTTTGCATCACGGAGATTACGGGAATTATAATTGTATAATTCTGAATAATTTCCCCATCTAAACTAAGTGATTGGCATTCCACAGATCCTCAGTAAAGATTTTTAATCTTGATGAATGATTTTTTTCTTTCTTTCTTTTGGTAGGTGTTGAAATTGAAACTGGTAAAAAATTGAATAACAGTTACTCAGGAGTCTTGGTACCATAAATAGCTGAACTCTTTTACCATAAAAATTCAAAAATTTGGTCTGGGCCCAAGCAAGCTGCTTGGTCCCAAGAGATATTTTTAAGATTGGGCGTGTTGGTCTAGAGGCAATGTGCTCGTCTCCCATAATGAAGGTAGTGGGTTCGATTCCCGGTTGGGATTTTGGGGAAAAATTTATGTCTCTGATGTTGTTGTAGTTAGGATAGAACACCTAGTCTTCTTGGATAGAGATGAAAAATGAGAAGGCCCTTGTGCACGTTACCCATGACAAAGATACTTTGGCAGTTGGAAATCGAGGAGAGCAGACCCAATTAAAAAAGGAAATCCCTTCTACAAAAACACATGAAAAACTAACAAGAAAAATAAAAACAAGGAAAATGAGGTGTAAATGAACGCTAAGAGCAGTGAACCTCCAAAATTAAGACCGAAAAAATGAGATACTTTTAATGAAACAAAACAACAAATGTTTTTGCTGTAATGGCTGAGGACTCAGAGTGGCCGTTACTGGGCAGTGAAATCCTACAGACACAATGTACAAATTTAGAAAGTTGGAACATGTGTACAGTATGAATACCATATTCTTCCCAACAATGCGCTCTGCACTGGTACTGATCTTCTCGAATTTCAACTGTCAAGATATCCTTGACATGTGCAACAAGAACACGAGCCATCCAAGTTTTTGGTCCTTATCCGAGAAAACTAAGTACTGTACAATGTACTCGATCCTGCCTACCTAGGATCAGCTCCCACACCCCCCCCGCCCACTCCCAAAGAAATCTAGCATGACTGTGCCATCCGGGGATCAAACCCGATACCTTCTGCTTGGGAGATAAGCACCTTGTCTGTAGACCAAAGTGTCCCTGCGTGCATGATATGTGTGTGATTGGCGGGGGGGGGGGGGGGGGGAGGGGAGGTGGTGACATGATGGAACAAGATGCAAACGTGTCGGAATTGGTTTTTCACCAGTGTATGTACTGCGAACGCAGGAATAGGAAAGACTTTTCACACAAATTATTTGGTTGTCTCTCTTTCTTTGAAAGTGTTGCAATCACGATAAACAGATTAATACCCTGTATGATAATCTATGTTTTTAACAAGTGTGCATAGGAAGGAAGTTAAATAGGGCTGAAAATTTGTCCAAGGTGCAAAATTATTTTAAAGCACAAGTTGGAACAGGATGGCTGATTGGTAGCACTAGCACTGCAAAGCTTTCTAACTTTAACTTAAGAGACCAAATCTCTAGACTTCAGTAGCCCACGGAAAATATATAGGGGCCGCAGCAGGGCTTGGAGCAAAATTAAAATGTAGATTACATAGAAATCAACAGTATGTTTAGATTATAACAATATTAACAATTTAACAAATTTCTGCAGCAAATATCTTGTCCAAGTCCACACTTGGACCATAATAATTTCTTCGAATTTTGACGCATCTAGTGGTTTACCACCACGGTTGACGACCCGGAAGTTGATACATGTATTGTGAAAATTATAGAATAGAAAGAATCGAATGAAATCATCGACCAGGTTGTGGTGTGGTTACAGTTGCACAGATCTATACGAACAAACACGCATTGAGGTCAGATAGCTCTAATACGGAAGAATTGGTGGTTTACCTCTGTAGGTGGTAGGTAATTGCACCAGTTTTATTTAGATTTAGACTCTAGATCTGGTCTAGTCTCTCTGTTGTGTGTTCACTCTAAACTCTAACGTAAAACAAAGTGACTGTCCGCCAGTGCCACGCTTATTCGGAGACGTCTGCCAAAAGATCAGAATCTTATTCGCAGAGATGGATGTTTGGTATGTGATTTTTATTTAGGAAGAGCTCCTTAAAATGGCGTTCGGTTTCAGAGCTATCGATGAAACTTTCAGAAAAACATTTTTGATGGCGAGAGCTGCCTATGGGATACAGAATCGCCCAAGTCAAGTACCATAACAAACTAAACAGGTGAGAACCAAAGCCCTCTGAATTTTAGTGACTGATAAAAGTCTAGAAAGATCAGATTAACTTCACATAGGCCTGAATAGACTGAAAAGCTGAAACGAACAATTCCTTCTCTTGACGAGTGAAAGGCCAGCGGCAGCCACCCATCATCTCAATCACATGACGAAAACAAACGATGCGCATCACTCCTCATTCAGAAAATGGACCAGTAGATGTATGTATAAACAAACAGCATGTCGAGGGGGAAACTTGGAAAGCCAGGAGAGTTTGTCCTCCACTGCCGCTCATTCCTTTTTTTTTATTCCAAAAACCGACCAGAAATAAACTCGTCTGCCGAGTTTGGGGGGGGGGGGGGGGGGGGTCGTCAAGGCTCCGCAAGATCTGATTTTTTTATTAGGGTCAATTTTTACTGCGTTGTCCCCCACTGATCATCCTTGCTTTTCTCTAGACTCTAGAGTTAAAATTGTGACTAGGATTTTTTAAAATTTAAATTTTTACAATTTTTTTTAGATGAATTATTAAATTATTAGCCAAATTTGTGGGGTGTGAAGTCACAGAGAAAGTCAGACAGACTAGAGCAAATAAAAATCAATTAAACTTCCATTGAAACAAAAAAAGTAATAAAACAAAACATGTCAAATAGATCCAGGTTAACATGGAGAGAGATGAGCAGTTCAGCCCACACTGACTAAAAGAAATCATTTACATTTCTAAAATTTGATTTATATTTTTATTTCTGTCCCGTTCAGTGAAAAGGAATTTAAATAAAATGAATAGGAATAAAGTAATCTGGAGCACATTAGTAACATGGATCAATTTCCCCATGACATCAATTTTACAAAATCCTATTAAAATAAAAAAATTCCTAAAAATGAGCAATCCTAGGCTAAAAAAAACATACATCAGGAGCTCTTCATCGCGCTGACAATAACGCGAACTTAAAAGTGACTGAGGGGTCACATATTGTGTCCGGTCAAGGCCTGCTTGTTCCGTATATCGTTTGAGTGGACGTAGTCTATCATGACTGTTGTGTTGTGCTGACTTCGTCTCGTGTGTCAGGCCTACACCAGAATTAATGCTTTAGACGCCTGCAATGGTAGATCTACGAACTTTGATTATCGATTGTCGATGGATGCTTTCGTTTGGAATTCCCGGTTGCTTGGTTCCGTGTGTACTGTGAACATGTTGTGCGGACTGATTTGACGTGTTACTGCCGTTACGCAAAACCTAGAATCTAGACCAAGGTCAAGCATGCCCCCTAAATCTGTACCGATACAAGTTGTACGGCTACTAATAATCATTGTACTAGATCTAGTTCAACCTGAAGACGGTTGCTTTAGTTTATAGCGGCCTGAAGGGGGCCCACCTCAGATTGTTCTACGTTTTTTAGTTTTCCAGCATCAGTATCATCGGCACCCATGGCGCTGTGTTGCACATGCTGGCCGCTTGATTATTCTGGGTGATCAACTGGCCGATCGGCTTCATCATCATCATCATCATTGCCTTTCTCACCCTGGATCAGGGCATAGGCCACCAACAAACACTTTCCATCCCTCTCTATCATGGGCCAGTCTCTTTACATTATTCCAAGTCTTTCCGCTTCGTTGCACATCATTTTCTCTGGCTCTTCTCCACGTTCCGCGCGGCCTTCCTCTTGATCTCTTGCCCTGGGGATTCCAATCCAACACCTTCTTCGTGATGCTGTTTCCTGGCCTCCTGAGAGTGTGGCCGATCCATCTCCATCGCTTCCTACCAATTTCCTCTCTGACTGGGCTCTGTCTTGTTCTTTTCCATACAATTTCATTGCTGACCTTGTCTGTCCATCTGATCTTAAGTAGCTTCCTCAAACATCTGTTGATGAAAACTTGGATTCTCTTTATGCAGGCCTGGGACGCATTCCAAGTCTCACATCCATACAACAGGACTGACTTCACGTTCGAGTTGAATATCCTCAGCTTTGTTTTTAGAGATATATCCTTGGTTCTCCAAATCTTGCTTAAGGACGTGAAAGCTGCCTGTGCCTTTCCAATTCGTGCTTTGACTTCTGCCTCTGTTCCTCCCTTATTGTCAATGATACTACCAAGATAGCAGAAGGACTCTACATCTTCCAGTGGTTGATCTCCTACTCTGACTTTTGTGTTTGGGGGTGCAACAATTTTTAGGACCTTCGACTTCGCAGGATGTATCCTCAATCCAATAGATTCTGAAATTTTGTTTAGAGCTGTAGTCTTTGCTTGCATCTGGTCGTGTGTGTGCGACAATAGTGCCAAGTCATCTGCAAAATCTAGATCGTCCAGCTGTGTCCATGGGGTCTGTCACAAATCCCAGACTGGGAGATGTAATAAGTATGACAGGACAACAATCACGAACAACAAGTTTAACACTTAACAGAACAACCCATCAGACTCCCACATTTATTAAACATAATTATACATATAATAGCGCAATTACATACATTATATTATTGAAATGCACTGCCGTACAACGGCCTTATTCTCACACACACGCTCCCTCGGATCCACAATCCGGTAGTTACTCCTAAAGGCACTTCGGCCTCAGCCTCTCCCCTCAGGGTCTTAATAGTACATTAATGATTCACTGGCACCCCAGTCTCTCAATATCACCTTCCTATTGTCATACACCTTAGCACTCCCCTAGCACCTCCGCAGGGCAATAACACATTATTATTTCCATAGCCATCAACATGGCAACAACATAATATCAGTTCACTAGCCTATCAACATGGCAACAACATAGTATCTCATTCACTCTCATATCTACGTCCCCTGCCCGTGGCCTGACTGCCACGACTTTATGTGCCTCTACTGTCCTGCACTGACAGCCTCACTTCTGGCCTATGTGTGGCCTCCGGCCCTATGCTGGCCTATCCCCTGTGCTCATCGAGGTGGCTCTGCGGCCCGTCCCCGACACCTACAAGAATAACATTACATTGGTATAATACCCTACCATTTCTATTCACTCCACCCCTCCTTACAATCCATGAAGCGTACACACACTAGTTCACCTTTCACTCACCACACATCTTACGGTAACACACCTCCATCGGAGTACACACTACTCACTCGCGCTACAAATCCATGAACTCACTTTCATCTATCGCTCATGGCGCACATTGCTATATCCAATATCAAGGACTTCCACATTCCTCACATATACTTATTCACATCATGGTAATAGACGAATATAATATAATACATCAATCATAATAATCAATCAACGTTCTACATACCAGTCATAACTGGAAAGACTCTCACTAGTCTTCTCGACTGCTCCCTTTATGTCTGCCCGATGGGCTATTATTCACAGATCCGCTCCCTAGGACCTTCTAACTTGCAGTGATAGTTATACAGCGCTTTCGCCTCCTTCAGACCCCCCACTCATGACATGCACGACTTTTCTTCCCTGTCTCCGTGCGTTAATTTTACTCTCCTCCTTTCCCCCCGTAATTATTAACTATCGCTCACTCCACTCGTGACAGGGTCCATTGTATGCCATTTCTTCCTCCACTGGTGGTTTCTTTCATAAGCCAATCAATCACCAGGACAAACAGAAATGGGGACAGCAAACAACCCTGCCTAACACCAGTCTTGATATCAAAGCTGTCAGTAAGCTCGCCATCGTGTACGACTCTGCAACTTGTCCCCTCGTACATGCTCTTGATAAGGTTCACCATCTTCTCTGGGATTCCATAATGTCTCAATATTCTCCACAGTGTTTCTCTATCGATGCTATCAAAGGCCTTCTCGTAGTCAAGGAAGTTCACTATCAGTTGGGAGTTCCACTCTAGCGACTGCTCTACTATGATTCTCAGCGTGGCGATCCGGTCGGTGGTTGATCGATTACTCCTGAAACCAGCTTGCTCCTCACGAAGTTTTGGGTCTGTTGCATTCTGTATTCGCTTGAGAATAATCCGGTTGAAAACCTTTCCTGGGATGGAGAGAAGTGTAATTCCTCTGTAGTTACTACAATTGCTGAGGTCCCCTTTTTTTGGAAGCTTCACGAGGTGTCCTTCCTTCCAGTCCTTTGGAAACTTGCCTCCGGTCCAAATCCTCGAGAATAGTGAGTGCAGACCCTCTGCAGCCCCAGCAGCATCTGCCTTCAGCGCCTCTGGTGGGATCTGATCTGGTCCAGCTGCCTTGCCTCGATTTAACTGCTTTATGGCATCATTAATCTCTGCTTTAGTCGGAGGGTCGCAACTGATCGGTAAATCATTTCTTGCGGGTAGAATGTCGGGTGGGTTGCTTGGTGGAGGTCTGTTCAAGAGGCTGTTAAAATGTTCTATCCATCTTTTTGCCTGAGCTTCCTTTCCAAAAATAGCCTTCCTGTTGTAATCCTTGACAGGAACTTCAGGTTTTCCATATTTTCCAGCAAGAGTCTTTGTAGTCTGGTAGAGGATCCTCATGTGTCCTCCTGTTGCTGCCTTCTCTGCTTTCTCTGCTAACATTCCTATAAACTCCTCTTTGTCTTTTTAAATTGATTTTTTGACCTCTTTAGCTGATGCTCGGTACTCTTCCTGGTTACCAACTCTTGAGCTTCTTGTACGACTTGCATTTACCTGTTCTTTTAGGTCTCTTCTTATCCCTATCAAGTCCAGTGATTTTTGACTGATCCATTCCTTGTGTTCCACTTTTTTTTCCCCAAGAACATCCTGGCATGTCGATGTAAATACTCCTTTTACCTTAGCCCAGTGAGTCTCCAAATCTACTGTCTCTTCGAGGTCAACAAGGGGTTTGAATCTATTCCTCAGTGTCAGCTGGAACTCTTCCTTCTTGTCTCCATCCAGAAGGCTCACTTGAAACTTTCTCCTCTTTGTTCCTGCTCTGGTACCTTGTTTCTTGAGGCGGAGTTTGAGTCTTGCCAGCAGCATGTGATGGTCAGATCCAACATCAGCTCCTCTCTGTACTATGACATCCTCCAGTGAGCGTCTGAATCGTCGGGTGATGCAAAAGTGGTCAATCTGGTTTTCAGTTACTCCATCCGGTGAAATCCAAGTGGCCTTATGGATCCTCTTGTGTGGGAATACTGAACCTCCAATCACATAGCTGTTAAATGCGCAGAAACTTGCAAACCGCTCTCCATTCTCATTCATTTGTCCCAAACCATTGCACCCCATAATGTCTTCATACCCTGTATTGTCCTGTCCTATCTTGGCATTGGCGTCTCCCATTATAATGTTCACATCTTTTCTTGGCAATGTGTCAACTATTTCCTGAAGCTGGTTGTAGAAATCGTCCTTGTCCTCATCGGTTGCTTCATTTGTTGGGGCGCATATCTGCACAATGTTCATGTTGATGTTCTTGTTCTTTGTAGTAAATGATGCCAATATAATTCTCCTTCCGTAGGGTTCCCATCCCCTCAGTGACCTCTGGGCGTGCTTGCTCAAGATGATCGCTACTCCTTCTGTATGCTTTTTGTCCTCCCTTCCAGAATACAAAATCTTTTCCCCAGAATTAAGTTGTTTCAGTCCGGACTGTATCCAGCGGGTCTCGCTAACTCCAAGTATGTGCAGTCTGTATCGCCTCATCTCCATTGTAACCTGGGCACTCTTTCCTGCTTCATACATGGAGCGGACATTCCACGACGCAATCCGGAGTGACTTGTTTGATGAAGGAGCAGTCAGGCCAGTGGAGTCCTTTCGGCTTTGTCCATTGTCCTTCATTGAATCTACAGGTGCAGATGCTCCCCCTTCTCCCAAGATAAAAGACTGATTTAAAG
Organism: Onchidella celtica; assembly: GCA_963931925.1. Taxonomy (NCBI): domain Eukaryota; kingdom Metazoa; phylum Mollusca; class Gastropoda; order Systellommatophora; family Onchidiidae; genus Onchidella; species Onchidella celtica. The sequence goes on along the minus strand of OZ007584.1, from coordinate 11,979,535 downwards.
TATTTGCTTGTGTTTCTGTAACTGGTTTATTTTTACAGGGTGGGTAGTTGGCCCACCGCCAACTGGCTCTTCTCGGGAGACCAGGACCTTTGCACCTTTAGTCGCCTCTTACGACACGCAGTATCACGTCAGATGTATTCTTTGCTGTCCCTCTTCGCCGATCGGCTTACCATGGCAATTTTGACAGGGGGTACGTAGATGTTGGCAGGCGGTATGTGAAAAGTAAAAAACACAAAAATGTCAAATATTAGGACGTAAAAGAAGTCTTCAAGACTTGGCCTTTTGAAGATGATATTGCTGCTCCTTGTGGTTCGTGAAATATATAACGATGAAGAAGTTCGGTAGACTTTAAACTGCTTTTTCGAGGAGTAAAAAGATTGTTTTCTGCCTATTAATTATCATTAGGGAGATCTATTTTCTGATCGTTTGCCAAGTTTCATTCATATTGGTTATGAAACAACATGGTACGAGGGCATACAAGAGAATGATCCTCTTTCACACACTTTCCAAAAATTGACCCGCCGGCAGTGACCTAATTCAGGCACACAGAAATACGCCCGAGTGACATTGTTACTTTGTGCCATCGCAGACTGCGGAATGTGGGAGAACTTGTCCATAGTAGAAATCACAATACCAAGAAACTCCCCATCTGGATCTGCGAATAAGATCAGGATCTGCGAATAAGCACTTCGCTGCCAGAAATGGCCAATAAAATTTCCCCAAGGATTTCATTTTACCCAACAGCATCGATAATATTGTATTGGGAGTGATCTCCCCAGATTGAACCCATCTCCATATTCCTCCCATATTCCCTCAGTGCACATATTGAAAACAATGGGACCATTTGAAAAGTAATTGGAAATATTTTTCTAGATAAATTGGAATTTCATTGATTAAATCAATATCAAGTACTTATAATCACAGACATCTCCGAGACAAATCCTGGTTTTTTTATTAGGCTATTCATGGGTGCCAGACCTCTGGTATATTATATACCGGATATCCGGTTTTACTTTTTCTCAAAACAATTGATATGAAGAATTGAAAAACACCAGCAAAAAAAAACAAGAACAAAACACCCTGCTTAATCACAAAAAAAAAGTGCAAGTTCGCCGAATCCGAGATATCAGCTTTTTTAGCATTTACCATGTCCAAAGGCACATGTAAGGCTACCGTTGTGTTCTGGTTAATTCGGCATTTTAGATCAAGCGCTTCACATGCATCAGCTGCTTTTTATTGAACTGACAATTTACAATGCCAAATTAAAAAAGTGAGTGAAGGGTCACAAGATGACGTACTGTGTCTGGTCAAGACCCACTTGTTCCGCGTGGCGTGTCATATGAGTGAACGTAGACTATTATGTGTTGCGCTGACTTCGTGTGTCAAACTCAGATCTACACCAGAATTGAATCTTTTGATGCCTGCAGTGATAGATTTACTTGAACTATTATTGTCGATTGACGATGGATGCTTTCATTTGGAATGTCTGGTTGCTTGGTTCTGTGCGTATTGCGAACGTTGAATATATGTTGTGCGCACTGATTTGACGTGTTAACTACTGTTACTCAAAAACCTAGAATCTAGATCAAGGTCAAGCATCCCCTAGATCTGTACCGATACATGTGGTACGGCTACTAATAATCATTGTACTAGATCATTCAGATGACGGGTGTTTTAGTTTATAAAAGTCTGAAGGGGCCCGCCTCAGGTTCTTGTAGTTCTCTGATGTCAATATCATTGGCACAGCCGGATTTCACCCCATTGTCCAAGACACAGTTCTTATATATATAATATACATCAAGTGTTAGTGAGAGGGTACAGGTCTGACCCTTCTATTATAACGGCGGGGACCGTAAACAGCATACTGCTAAAGCTGTGTTTTCATGGGTACGGAACGAAAAAGTCAAAACTCCAATTAAAGTATGTAGTTCTATTTCACTATTTGATAGGTTTTTGACTTTTCGTTTGCCACTTCCATTTCCGTACACACAAAAATCCTGCATAACGGTGTTGAATTGAAAGGGAGACAAGAGGATCTATTTTATTGGCTCAAGTTACATAAATTATACACGCACAAAAGTCATGGTTACATGCTTTGTCCATTGGGTGTTTGTGATGGGGTCCTACAAACTTATTGGAGAAATTGTTCCATATTCAGATTAACAAGGAAATATTCACCTTGTAGAACAAAAACTGCTGCAGTCACCACACATTATATAATATGAACAAGGAAAGTTGTAGGTGTGCACAAAATACTTAGTAACCGTGGTATATTATATTGTGACATGTAAAGTGTTTTGTTCTCTAATAATATTTGAAATTTGCCTTTAGTTTATGGCATTGGTTTAAGTTTTTAATTTCATTTACAGTTATAGTAATGTTTATTTCAGAAGAGTTCCTTCACCATTTAACATGCTCCAGCACGGGGTAGTGGCTAACAAGAAATACTAACATCTTCACTTCTCAATCCGGAGACCGCAGGTTTAATTCTCCTCTGGGCACAGTCTTTTTTGCTAGCTCCTCTCATTATTAGGAATCAATTTGTTTTAGTTTCAGGATTTTGCAAAATCTGCATTGGGAATTTGCTTCGGATTACTTCCATTTTATTTAATACTGTTCTTTGAAGAGAAGAGGTGCTAGACTTTAGAAATAAAAAGGCCACTAGTGTGTAGCGTCCCACTAGTTGAACGATCGATATTTTCTCAACCCCCCCGCTTCGTGAGTCTCACTCGGCGACCTTCCTCCCCCCTCTCGCCAGCAAGGCCGGTATTTCCCTTTGATGTCGTTGTGTGGCTTGTTTGTTTCACTGTAGAAAATCTAGAGAGTCTGGAAGATATTGCAGTGTCCGAGATTACGCTGGGTTGACCTTGACTGATGTAATTCTGTGACGTGTCTGTGTACGATTGGGTGGCTTGTATATGTCCCGAACGATCTAGGTCTGTCTCGTGCTTATGGGGCGGTTAAGCCGCTTCCTGAACGTTCCTGGACAGAATATATATAAGGAGGGCCAGGCGAGTAGGGGTGGTGCAAATCGTGGGTGCAAATCGTAGGTGTGCAGATCGTAGGCGCAAATTGTAGGTGTAAATCCAGTTGTAGTAGAAGTGTAGTGCCTTCCCTGATAGGTGTAAGTAACTTGTGGATATCAGCTCTTGTTTACAGTTATTAAAAATTAGTATTAATTGTTCATCGGATCCTGTTATTTATTTCTACATCAGTTTGGGACAGTTTCGTTTTTAAGGGTAGACGATCAGTTCATCTGACTCTCTCCCATCATAACGTGCTGAAATTTGCATCAACTGTTACATAGTGTTTGCTAACATTATCCGCGGATATCTGTGCCAATTTGAATCCTAACCAGTTGATTTTCCCTCTATGATATTGTTGGTCTTCTAAGCTCAGATAAATGGTAGAACACTCAGCACCAGTACACTTTTGAACAGGAATAAATTTTTTTTTGGAGCCTAGCGCATCAATCACATGGTGATGCCACTCCAGTCACAGGGTTCATCGGGTTAACGTATTCCTGCGAAAAAATTAATGACACACCCAAGTTTTCCAATGGCATTTTTTGCAATAGTCAGTGATTCAGATTGCCCTTTTGTCCTTTATTTTTTTTTTTTTAGGAAGAACAAAAATGGACATAAGTGCAAATGACGCAAGGATGGAAATTGCATTTCTTCTGCTTGAGTTTGATCAAAATTTCCTGTCTTTCGTTTTGTTTTGTTTTTTTTAATTTTCATGATATTCATAGGAACAAATTGAGTAGCAAAAAAGAAAAAAGGGCATTTTGTGAATGTGACACTGACAACTTAGATCACCGCAATCATTGTGCAATTGCGCATATTGGCAGAGAAATCCAATTCTTGATAAACTCAGAAATATTTTGGCTAACTTCACTCTTTAGACCAAACTTAAAACAAAATGAGGAAAAAATAATTGATTTCCATATATATGCATTGTAATGTGGGTGGCCTAGGCCGTGAAAAGAAGCCTGTCAGAGTGTCACAGGATTTGTAATCCATTTTCTCAAACTTTCAAGAACACTGCAAGGGTCGAAGAATGGTAACAAAATGTACTTTTGATACATGATTCCTTTCAAGACTTGAAGTTTCGGTTGGTCTTAATTCCATTAATACATTTTTGAACACGAAGCACTATACAAATTAAATACAGTCTCTTCATAAAGAAGAGCAATTACCAATGAAACTGAGATTTTGATTTCATTATATTTCATGTTCAGATTCTTAATCAACTGTTATTAATTTGTTATTAATTACATGTGAAGTGAAGCTCCATACTGACGACCAGTTGGGTCTTATCCAATCCAAAAGCTGGGATATTTGTTTTAGGTGAAATAATACTGATTTTCATTTCTTTCAATTGCTTATCCTGTATGTGGCTTGTATTGTGTTCTGAAGAAAAGACTGTTTGGACTGGGGGAATTCAGATGTCAATCTTGAAATTCAAAACATAGTTTCTTAATCTTTTGTGATTAGACTTGTTGCAAGGTTTTAATCAGGCACAGAATTAGTGATAATTAGGATAGACATTCAGCATTTTACATCAGGAGGAGCAAGGAAATGACAGTCTATGTGTTTTCTTGTGTGATCAGTAAGAATTCACAAACATCAATAGGGATGGAAAATCAGGAAAATAGAAGATCTGAATAAAATGTTTTGTTTTTTTTAATGTGTTCGTGAGAAAATATCGATGAAACATCCTGGTTTTCAAGCGACATCAATTGCAAACCACATGTGATAATACCAATTTTCTTTTCTTTCAGTTTCTGAGTCCACACTTATATTATTTTGTACTCTGGAGAAAACATAATGGACAGTGGATGCGAAGCCTGAAATTCAATGCATAGATTCTGAAACTTTTGGGATTGGACTGGTTGCATGTACGTTGCACCACAGGAGGACAGAGATTATAATATACTGATGTTAGGATAGAATAGGAAAGTGACCCTGTTTTTTGAAAGGGGATCATGGTAATTTGGCACAAAGATCAATAATGGAAAATTTGACACAGGATGTTGAGATTATGCAACGAGAACAAGAAACATTTGATTTGCTGAATGATATAAAGGAAGAACCATGTGATCACGACAACGGGAGTTGCCAAAGTGTGAATGGTGTCATTTCAGATCAAGATAATAAAACTGAATTTTTAGATCATAAAGATATAACAATTGAATCTGTGGACCTTTCTCATGGTGGTATGCAAGTAACTTTGTCATCGAAAGGATCAGTTTCTAATTGTTTGACTGTACGGAAATGTGAGAAAAATGAAGACTGTGTGGCAAACGTTACACTTGAAAATGGGACTGACAGAAAGGATAGGATATCAGAAGTTGCAGGTGTGAAGAAAAAACAATCTAATAATTTGTTTGTCAGTGATAGTAGTTATGAAGACAGCCATGTCTTAAATGGTGATGAAAAGGTTGAATTATTAACCAGAACAAGTGAATGCTTAGCTGTAAAACTATGGGCTGTGTGTGAAGAGCTTAAAGAGGAGAAGGAGTCAGAAATAGACTGGGCCCTGATGAAAAGTCCCAACACCCTGAAATGTCATACATACCGCAGGGCTAACACTAGTAACAGTCCTACAGCACGGATCATAAAAGTGGAACCTGAGTCAGGAAGTGAAAAAAGCGGTAAGTACAGTTATTTTATTGTTTTAAATTCAACTAAGAAAAGAAGCTATCAGTCCTTCCAAAAACAAAGAGCAGAAGATAAGCAGATGCCTTTTGAGTGTTGCATTTGTGGATCATTTTTCATACATATATATTATATGTCTGAACAGACATGTTATCTAGAGGACAAACACTGACATTGCATGACATATGACAAAAGCTTCTCAAACACTTGAGCAACAAAGCCTATATTATACTGTATTAAAAAGAAGATAAAGATAATATACACACGTAGTGTTGTCATAGGTCTTCACCACTTGTGATGAATCTGTGGTTTGGTAAGGCTTTGTCATAGTGAAATCGAGTCCAGATCTAGTAAAATACTCTTAAAATAGATTTCATCAATCGCATGTTGAAAACCCTTTGTCAGGGGCTATACATCTCACTTGATCCATTTCGGCTACTTTTTTGTTTTCCCTTCCTGTAGGTTTTTCTTTTTCATCAAATTTGGTGAGTATTTTGCCACTTCCAAATCTTTGGCACATTGACCATTGCTAAGTGATTGACAGCCAGATCTGGTAAAAGGGGTAAAAGTTGTAGCTGATTGTAAAAGAAGGTAGAATACAGTAATAGTGAGAACAAAACAATTGCAATATGAAATAGAAACATGTATAGGAATGTATGTGAAGCATGTGGATTAATTAAAATGTTAGACTGTTTTCCCTTATGAATGATCAGAGAATGAGCTCTCAGTAGTCTCTTATTTGTCTTCCCAGAGACCTTTTCCTGTGACATGTGTCATCGGGCTTTCCTTGAACACAATTGCTTGTTGAAACATATAAGTAAATATCACTCTGAATACTCCAGGCAACAACATAACTTACAAACGACTGAACAGAAAAGTTTCCATATGAAGAAAAACAACACATCTATTCCCAGAAGTAGTGGAGTGAATAATTCCATTTCAACCCAAAGTGGCATGGAAGTTCAGAGATTGGAAACTGACAATGTGAACTGTGTTATCTCTGGCCCAGCAGGAGAATACACTGGAAAGCAGATTCTTCAGGATTGCAATGTGTCCAGCATACCTGATATCAAACAATTTGAGGGCAATCCAGTGCCTTCCAAAACTTTTGTTACAGCTAACAAATATTCAGATTGAAAAAGTGGAAAGAAACCTTTTGAGTGTGATGTTTGTGGAAAAGGTTTTGCTAAAGGAGGTAATTTACAACGCCACAAAAGGATGCACACAGGAGAGAAGCCATTCCAGTGTGACGTTTGTGCTGCTGGTTTTGCTTCTAAAATTACGTTACAATGCCACAGAGGGATACATACAGGAGAGAAGCCTTACAATTGTGATGTTTGTGCTGCTGGTTTTACTTCTAAAAGTAGTTTACAATCCCACAAAAGAATACATACTGGAGAGAAGCCTTTTAAGTGTGATGTGTGTGGAAAGAATTTTGCTCGTGGAGGTTCCTTAAAAACCCACAAAAGGATACACACAGGAGAGAAGCCTTTTAAGTGTGATGTTTGTGGAAAAGGTTTTGCTTCTTCGGGTAGTTTTCTAAATCACAAAAGGATGCACACGGGAGAGAAACCTTTTAAGTGTGATATTTGTGGAAAAGGTTTTGCTCATGGAGGTTCTTTAAAAACCCACAAAAGATTACACACAGGAGAGAAGCCTTTTAAGTGTGATGTTTGTGGAAAAGGTTTTGCTTTTCTGGGTAGTTTTCTAAATCACAAAAGGATGCACACAGGAGAGAAACCTTTTATGTGTGATGTTTGTGGAAAAGGTTTTGCTTCTGGAGCTCATTTACAACGCCACAAAAGAATACACACAGGAAAGAAGCCTTTTACGTGTGATGTGTGTGGAAAGAGTGTTACTCGAGAATGTTATTTAAAAACCCACAAAAGGACTCACACAGGAGAGAAACCCTTTAAGTGTGATGTTTGTGGAAAAGGTTTTGCTGAAGGAAGTTATTTGCAACGACACAAAAGGACTCACACATTAGAGAAGCCTTACAAGTGTGATGTTTGTGCGGCTGCTTATACTTCTAAAAGTAGTTTACAATCCCACAAAATAATACATACAGAAGAGAAGCCTTTTGAGTGTGACGTGTGTGGAAAGGGTTTTGCTTATGGAAGTTCTTTAAAAACCCACAAAATGATACACACAGGAGAGAAGCCTTTTAAGTGCGATGTTTGTGGAAAAGGTTTTGCTTCTGGAGATTATTTACAATGCCACAAAAGAATACACACAGGAGAGAAACCTTTTAAGTGTGATGTGTGTGGAAAGGGTTTTGCTCATGGAAGTGATTTAAAACGCCGCAAAAGGATACACACAGGAGAGAAACCTTTTCAGTGTGAGATTTGTGGAAAAGGTTGTGCTAAAGGAAGTGATTTACAACACCACAAAAGGATGCACACAGGAGAGAATGCTTTCAAGTGGGATGTTTGTGCGGCTGGTTTTGCTTCTAAAATTACCTTACAATACCACAAAGGCATACATACAGGAGAGAAACCTTATAATTGTGATGTTTGTGCGGCTGCTTATACTTCTAAAAGTAGTTTACAATCCCACAAAAGAATACATACAGGGGAGAAGCCTTTCAAGTGTGATGTGTGTGGAAAGAGTTTTGCTCATGGAGGTTCCTTAAAAACCCACAAAAGGATACACACAGGAGAGAAGCCTTTTAAGTGTGATGTTTGTGGAAAAGGTTTTGCTTCTTCGGGTAGTTGTCTAAATCACAAAAGGATGCACACGGGAGAGAAACCTTTTAAGTGTGATATTTGTGGAAAAGGTTTTGCTCGTGGAATTGATTTAAAAACCCACAAAAGGATGCACACAGGAGAGAAACCTTTTAAGTGTGATGTTTGTGGGAAAGGTTTTGCTCAAATAAGTCCTCTACAAGTCCACAAAAGAATACACACAGGAGAGAAGCCTTTTAAGTGTGAGGTTTGTGGAAAAGGTTTTGCTTCTCCAGGTAGTTGTTTAAAGCACAAAAAGGATGCACACGGGAGAGAAACCTTTTATGTGTGATGTTTGTGGAAAAGGTTTTCCCCATGGAGCTGTTTTAAAAACCCACAAAAGGATGCACACAGGAGAGAAGCCTTTCAAGCGTGATGTTTGTGGTAAAGGTTTTGCTCAAATAAGTGATCTACCAGTCCACAAAAGAATACACACAGGAGAGAAGCTTTTTAAATGTGATGTTTGTGGTAAAGGTTTTTCTCGTGGACATAATTTAAAAACCCACAAAAGGACTCACACAGAAACAGAAGCCTTTTAAATGTTTGATGTTTGTGGAAAGGGTTTTGTTCAAGGATGTTATTTAAACCCACAAAAGGACAGGAGATAAACCTTTTAAGTGTGATGTTTGTGATAAAGATTTTGCTTTTTCAAATGGTTTACAGCGCCACAATAGAATACACACAGCAGAGAATTCTTTTATGCGTTACGTGTGTGGAAAGGGTTTTGATCAAGGATGTGATTTAAAAACCCACAAAAGGACTCACGCAGGAGAGAAACCTTTTAAGTGCGATGTTTGTGGGAAACTTTTTGCTCAAATAAGGCATCTACAAGTCCACAAAAGAATACACACAGGAGAGAAGCCTTTTAAGTGTGATGTTTGTGGAAAAGGTTTTGCTTGTGGAGGTGATTTAAAAGGCCAGAAAAGGGTGCACACCAGAAAGAGGCCTTTCAAGTGTGATGTTTGTGGTAAAGATTTTGCTTCTAAAAGTAGTTTACAATACCACTAAAGAATACATACAGGAGAGAAGCCTTTTAAGTGTGATGTTTGTGGAAAGGGTTTTCGCTCATGGAGGTTTTATAAAAACCCACAGAAGGATAAGCACAGGAGAGAAGCCTTTAAGTGTGATGTTTGTGGAAAAGATTTTGATCGTGGGTGTGATTTTTTAACCCACAGTACGATGGAACACAGGAGAGGAGCTTTTTGAGTGTGATGTTTGTGGAAAAGGTTTTGCTAAAGTAAGTCATTTAAAACTGCACAAAAGGATCCACGCAGGAGAGAAGCCTTTCAAGTGTGATGTTTGTGCTGTTGGTTTTGCTTCTTCAGGTCAGTTACAACGCCACAAGCGAATACACGCAGGAGAGAAGACTTTTAGATGTGATGTGTGTGGAAAAGGTTTTGCTCTTGGAGGTGATTTAAAAATCCACAAAAGGATACACACAGGAGAGAAAACTTTTAAGTTTGATGTTTGTGACGCAGGCTTTATTCGTACATGATGCCAGTTAACTGCTCACAAAAGAAAACACACAGGAGAGAAGCCTTACAAGTGTGATGTTGGAGGTGAAGTCTACATTCATACGGGCGGCCTAAAAGGCCAACAAAACAATACAAACATCAGAGAAGCCTTCCCATTGTGATTCTTGTTGTGTAGGTTTTGCTGCTTTTCATTCTTTACAGGCTGAGAAAAAAAATATGTGTACACACAGGAGAGAAACCTTACAAGTTACAAGTGTGATATATATGTGGAAAAGGTTTTTTACTCTTATAGATAATTTAAAAGTCCACAAAAGGACACACACAATAGAGGAGTCCTACAAGTGTGACATTTGCGTGGTAGCATGACGTTTGGAGCACCAACATTTTTAAAACATGACATTTGGAGCACTGCCTAAATCTAGGTTAAATTGGAGTATGACATTTGGAGCACTACCAAAAATTAATAAAATTTCAGTATGACATTTGGCGCACCTTTACCGCTGCTGGTATTCGATTACATTTTCACAGACTCATATCAACATCAAGTCGGAAATCTACTGAAAAAAATTTCTATCTTTTACACTAAAAAAAAATTTTGTTTTGCTCATCATCATCATCATCATCATCATCATAAATTAGGTGAAAAAAGACTGGTCTATAAATGATGTCGATGATGATGGTGTTGTTGTAGTTGTTGTTGTTTTTTTATTATTATTATTTTTATTATTATTACAGGTATTATTATTTTAGCATCATTATTATTATTGTTGTTGTTGCTGTTGTTGTCCTTGTCCATGGCCACTGTTTGTGGGGTTTCTGATCTCTGTGTCCAATTCCCTCCACAAAACTGTACTATTGTTTTTGTTGGGTCCCACGAAGCTTATCTTCCCTTAGGCCTTCGACAATAGTGTGAAGACTCGTGTAGATTATTTATTTTGTTCAGCCACTTATTAAAAAAATAATAAACCAAAAAAAGAAAATAAAACCCAATAAAATAAACATTATTAATGCGCGCCTCTTCACGAGACAGTCCCAAGCCTGTATAAACGCAGAGGGAAAATGTTTATTATTAAAAACATTTATTCAAAACGCGCACGGTTCTAAGATTTTAACGCAAAAAATGTGAAATATAAAACCGATCGTTGAATAAATATTTACTATTTAACATGAGTCTTTGTTCAGTTATGCTTACAATAATCCATTTGGATTCTAATATATCCTGATATCCAAATAATTTTAAAATAATTTTGTAAGTTTTAAAACGCTCCAGCAAACACTTTGCCAACGTTAACTAGTGCTATTCATCTGGAATTGACTGACGGAGAGTGTATTAGGCCTATAAAGAAACTTTCTATCCCTGTGGTACCCACCGCAAGTTATTGCAAAATATCCTTAGAGTATGCGATAGTCAACAGGTTGATTAAGTATTAATCGATAAACTCACAGCCCAAATTCTAGTGCTCCAAATGTCACATGCCAGCTTTCTTTGAACTAACTTAGTGCTCCAAATATCACATGGCGGCTTTCTTTGATCTGCAGTAGTGCTTTAAATGTCATACAACCATTTGCGTGTAGGTTTTGCTGCTTTACGTTCTTTACATGCCCACAAAAGAATGCATACCAGTGAGAAACCTTGCAAGTATGATGTTTGTGGTATAGGTTTAGCTCGTCTATCCTGCAAAAGAACACACGTAAGGGAGAAAAGTTAGGAGTGAGATGTTTGTAGTGGCTTAGCTCTGGCACACCTGTTGCAACGCCCAAAATAATGCACATTACAATTGTGATGTTTATGGTGCAGGCTTAGTTTAATCGAGTGTTTTACAAGTCCACCCCTCCTCCTCCTGCCCCCCCTCCCACCCCACACCATCTCCTCTCCCACCCCCCCCCCCCACAAAAAAAAAGAAGAAGTGTTAGAAAACCCCTTTATGGTATAGACGTGACTGATAAAAGTGCTTCACGACGCCACAAAAACATTCACGCATGAAGAACCCTAATGTAAAGCCCCCCACACACGTTCAAGTCCGGTGTACGGCCTCGCCCAGATTCTGTAAAACTTATAAAAAACTGAACGTGTGTGGGCGATTTCATACAGCCGGGATCCGAGTCAGGACTTAAGCCAAAATATCGGGAGGCGCCTGAAAAATTATGTAAAGCCAATGGCTTGACACAGTAAACTCAAAATTAAAACGTACATGAAAATCTTTTTTTGGCCATTTTGATGACAAAATCGGGAAAAGTAGTAAATTTACCATCGATTTGATACCAAACACCATTCTCGTACGATGGATAGAACTTTTTTTTTTTTTTTATAAATTACGGACCTTTCATCAATTCTCGCACCTAACTCCGTTCCCCTCTCTCTTTCTCTCTCTCTCTGTGTATCTCCCTCTCTCTCTCTCTCTCTCTGCCGTTCTGCTTGTCTGTGTTTGTTGGGGATAAAAAGAGAGATACATGTAGATATACAGAGAGAGATTTTTTTCTCTTAACCTGTGCGTCCCCGCTAAAATGACCGTGAGGCCGTGCCTATAAACAAAGTAAACTCATTGTATTGTTGTTGCCTTTGCATTCTACTCATACCTAATCCTTGTCACATACGTGTGACATGTATCGATAATTTTATGTTTTAATAAGTCAGTGAATTTGTTAAGTGAATCATTCAATCCGGTCAATAAAGTGTGATTTTAAAACTCTTGCCTTGTCTTATTAAAAAAACAACAACAATAGAAACTCTATTAAAGACACCGATGAAATATAGCTGATAGATACAATGCACTCAACCGGCTACATCAGGGGTCCCCAACTCCCTGTCCTTCGGCCGGTACCACCGGTCCGTGGATCATTTGGTACCAGGGTGCAAAGAAAAAAAATAGTGATTTAAAATATAGTTATTTTTCTTTCATTAGCAGTGTCTACCCAGTCTGCAGAAAAATTTCATGTATAAAAAAAGTTGGGGACTGCTGGGCTAGATGATCCAGCGGTTAGAACCGCTATACCGGAACCGGGAGGTTGGGGGTTCGAACCCCGGTCGGGTCACACCTAAAATTGGCAATCCAGTGGCTTGTCTTGCTTCATCATCAAAGTGCAGGGATTGGTCGGGTCGGTGTCAGTATACTGTGATTGGGAGGGATATGTGAGTTGTGCTACACTTCGTAAAATGTCCAAATAGCAACGTTATTTAAATAACCAACTTGTTGTGGAAGTGACGTTAAACCCAAGTCCAATATACTCATCCTCAAGTAGTCCTCTGCAAGGCAAGTATAAAACAAATTGCCCTGCATGTCTCTTCTATCAGTCCACCTAAAGCTTGAGGTGAGATGCAGGTTGAAAATTTCAGGTCTTCATAATTAATTATTATGACCAGCCTGTGACTAGTGTGACAAAAAACCTCAAGGTTGCTATCAGCCATTCATGGGGGGTCACTGCTGTCCTCATCAATGTATTTTCCCCTCGATCAACGGTGTGATAAGTCTCAAGAGTTTTAAGTACTTGTCGTCGTGCATTCGCAAATCAGATAATTACGAAAATCACTTGGATAAAATCTTAACTCATTCAATAAATTGATGTGACTGTGGGTCGCTCGATCCAACAGCCACTGTTTGACTCAGTATCGTTTTTTGATGCTCACTTTCCGATTGGGAATGGCTGAACATACGATTCCACATAGGGCCTGTTGGTTGTGAGACATTGTGAACGGGCTATGGTCCGAAATGAAGTGATAAAACTACGTATATCAAGAGTTGAAGGCACTGTTTTCAAGTGTTTTGTGTATCAATGAAACTTCAGTTTTCGTACCTCTGTGCAATCAGTCCTCGTAGTGGCGGGAAAAATTTCATAAAGCCTGGCCGCAACATGTGTGTGCAAAATTGGAATTAAAATCTTTTCCTAAAGCTCGAATTTGGGCGAGGCTGTGAGTCGGGCTTGATCGTGTGTGGGGGGCTTTAGTGATACATGTACTTGTGATTAGTGTTTGATTTTGCCGATGATCTTACTCAGCCCTTTTTGTGGTATCTACTGTAATAAGTTATAAATAAATCTTCATTATTAAATTTACTCAGTGTAGACCAGCGGTTTTTAACACAGGCGATATCGCTTATGGGTGTGTGTGTGTGTGTGTGTATGCGGGGAGGGAGAGAGACTGCGAATACCAGGTTGGTGTAAACAAAAAAACAAAAGGTGACAAAGGAATAAAACCATGATAAGTGGTGGTGAGGGGGGGATTTATGGGGTAAATAATGCAGCCACTGGCTTGTTCAAAAGCATACCGCATAATTCGAAATTGTCTGGAAATGGATTCCTCCGAACAGAGAAATAACCTTTATTATGCTGTTTTCCCCATTAGGTAGTCCAAACAGCTCCGCTAAGGGTCCAAAATCCTATTTTTGTATAATTTTAGTCCAACATTACAAGGCTACCGCTGCTGTAGGAGTGTTGTGACCCACATTGTTAATGTAAAGAAGTGTCCATTTTTGAAGCTGCTTTATTTATAAAAAGTGTGTTAAACACTTAATAATTTGTTGTTGTTGTTGTTTTTATAGGTACACGTATGTGAGTGTCTTCGTGCAATGATATAGATGAAGAAAAAATAATGATTTGAAAAGAAGCTTTTGTTATGTTCATGTTTCTGTTTTGTTCGGTGTTAAACTGCTTTTTAAAAAGAAATGACTAACACCAGCCTGTGTATAATGAAAATTTGGGGCTGGGGTATAAAATGTTGAGGCTCAGGCAGATTATATATCACCTGTGGAGCTGACAATGAGATAGCCTGTATAATCACTTCCTTTTTAAAACTAAGGTATACTGAAAGTAAAGTGTATATGTGCATATGTTAAAAAAAACATGTGTGGTTAGAAAATACAATTTATAATATATGAAAAATTAAATCCAGATTGAGACTATCATACCAGCAAAATATGGCTTAGATTGGTCTTGCAAATTCTTTACCTGTGACGTCTTTTACATGATTTAAATATAATGTATTCATCTAAATCACTGATGTTCAAATTTGCCTCCTCGTTGCTCAGATATGTATGATTTTCTAAATTCAATGCTAAACGCTCAGTGCTGCAATAAAGGTACCTTCCAAATCCAAGCATTAATTTACAGAACGCATTGTCAACCTGTGAATTGTGTCAATAGATAGACAGACAGGTGGATGGATGGATGGATGGATGGATGGATGGACGGACGGGCGGACGGATGGATGGATGGATGGATGGATGGATGGATGGATGGATGGATGGATGGATGGATGGATGGATGGACGGATGGATGGATGGACGGACGGATGGGCGGACGGACGGATGGATGGATGGATGGATGGACTAAAATAATGAATCACGGCTCATTCCGTAATGGCCACCAGCGCCTTCTGAAAATCCCATCCAATCAGTATCGTGTCTGGACATTGGTCAAAGGAGACTCTGGAGGTGCTGCGATGTAACGGTAGAAACAGGTCTGATCTATACAGGTCTATTTCCAAGACGAGTATGAGGCAAGTAGATCTAGTTCTCTGACTATATACCAAGGATAGTACAAGGCGAGAAAATCTGTTTCTATAAGAGAAATCAAAATGTTGGTACATGTAGTAGTAGAGTCTAGTAGACAGATGTACACGTCTCGTGGTACTGGTGGGCCTTCGGTCTAGATCGATATAGCTGTGATTTAGGCTACCCTCTGAACGAATTAGAAGTGCAATTCATTGCTTTAAAAATATATATTCGCTTGCAACTCCAAGGATATATAAAAATTACACAAGATGATTAAATCAGTTGACTTAACGTGCAAGAAATTATTTGGAAGATGTGGTTAAGCCAATGCATATAATATCTAAAATCACAGATAATGATGCAGTTTTTTTCCAGCAGATTTATACTGCTGGTTTTCCTCAGTCAGTTAGGTGTACGATGTGTTCACCATCTTTGCCATTTATGGGTAGCTTACTTCAGAAGGGAATACTTGAAACTTTATCAGTATCTTCTAGGTTATAGACTTAAAATCTGTGCCTATCCCAGTCAAGTTGTTTGGATTCTTCTGGTAGCCATGTGACAGCTAGGTGGCTACGATTGTACGTATAAAAATTTGAGAACTGTTAATGAAAGAGCCAATGTTCCTGGAACTTTTGACAACTACATAACATGTACATTGATTCATTTTAATGACAGTTGAAGTAACTTGAAGGACATGAAAACATTGATATTAATGGTTAGTTTGGTGGGCAAGACTAGGAGCAACAAAATTTTAGGGCAAGTTATTTAGTACTATATTATAGTAGGCCTACTGTGCTACTGATTTATGATAGTGCTCGTCTGTTCTGTCTGTGTGAATATTTTAAAGTCGTTGATTCTAAAGGATTAGGCTTGATTAAATCATGTTGAAAATAAAAAAGGGCCCGAATCATTAGAATAACATCTCGACTGAGAATCGTAAAATTTAGGTACTAAAATGTTAAATTGTTTCTTCGGCTCATCCCCCAGTACAAAGGTAACCCTACCTTTCCTGTCTCTACATAGTATAAAATTTATGGTTCGAAAAAATATACTGTACATGTATAATTTAAATTAACCTTTTTCCGTACGTCGCGTTTTTCTCTGCGCTCCGTACGTCGTGGTAAATTTTGTTACCAGACTGTCCCGTATAGAAAAAAATCAGGTTATGCCTATCCGTCCGTCCTGGGAACAATTGTTACCACACTGAGACAAGTGTAGAATAACACGCTTTCAGTCGGTCTATACCTCGTGGTCACAAATGCTATCCAATGCAGCTTTCATGTGGACTCTAGGGACCACTTCTTGTCAAAAGAAACGTTCTGTGGGATGTTTATTCTCTAAATTTATAATTGTATCACAGTGGGCCGACCACCGTGATTAGCCAGGGCGCTAGAATATGGTGCTCGCTTATAGTTTTCTTTCAGCTTCAACCTGAATGGAAACAAGGTGTGTAATTGTAGTATGTAATTGCACAAAGATGATTATACTCGTGTGAATTTCAAACGATGCTCTGTAATGTCCTCCACCCCACCTCCACGTGCAACAATCAGGTAAGTTTTATTATCTAAGGCAGCTCTCTGCCAGTACAGGAAAAGCCTCGCAGATGCTTATTTTTTTTCATATATACATGTACATGTATAATGTATACATGTACTATCTTATTATACCCGGTCCTCACCCTGTCTTAATTGTTTTAAATTTTTGTAGCAAACTGCTAAGTACCTGACTATTATTTAGTTCGAAATTATATAGTGGGATGAGACCTATCGTTGTGATTTGCTCCTGAGCACAGCATAGTAAGAAAGCCACATTATTTTTTTCACCTCTAGATGCATACTGCAACAATGGGTCGAGGTCAGTTGAACTACACTATTACGGTGTCCAAAAAAGTAAAGTCTGAGAAAACACAGTATAACCACAATGCGGAAAGCAGTCTTTTGGGGGCAAAGACTGACGTAATGTGGGCCCAATAATTATTTCTATAACACTTTAACAGTTAACACTGCCTCATCAAACCCTACCGCACTGGAAGATAAGGCGAGAGCGACAATGAGAAGGATAAGTACATGACTCAGTGTCAGTTTATCCTATTCCTATCCGCATAATAAATTGAACAAAATGAATTTCAAAGGCGGTAAATGGGCTGTGTGGTCCATGAGAAAGACAATCACTTAAAATAATAGATACGGAAAGAGTCAAATGGTGAAATCAAAGTGCAATCCAGAAATGCAAACGTTTCTGATTTGGGTGCTAATGATTACAAGTGATGTTTTCGGGAACAAAAATACATACAAATTATCGAAATTAAAATAATGAGCAGTAAATAATTAACATTCCTGTCGCTGTCCACACGTTGAACGTTCAACCATTGACTTATGGTTGAGGAAACTGTTCTTCAGGCTTTTCAGAATTGACTGGGAAACATAACAAAATGTAGGACGCGAGGATCATTGAAATGACTTGCCATTTCCAATGACAGGCCTCAAAATGGGTGACCCTGAAAGAATTTCATGATTTCTTCATGTAATCATCAGCAACAGCCTCACATGCGTGTTACATGTTGTTCCTTCCGAGATTGAATAGAACTAGCTGAAGCTCTATCAAGTTTCATGATCATCTTGTCAGCAGTGCATATTTTCGTCACTATGTGCCACTCACTGTCCCACTCGCCAGTTAATAATAATACCTGTGCATTTATAATTATGGCTTCACATTCAAGTCAGTTCGTCAACACTCACTTGGTCGTGGGAGGCTGTGCTCACTACCGATTGCGCTCTATAGCTTCAGGCATCATTTTCTAACTGTTCCCTCAAAACCTTGGAAAAGACAGGATTTACATACCGGTGTTTTATCAAACAATACACTTTCCGTCGGAGCAGAAATGAAAACCAAGTTCATACGTGGTCGATTTCGAATATCTGATATTTTATAAGGGGGCAAAGTAATACATAAAATGAAGAGATTTGCATATTTTGTTACATTATGGGGCCATAAAATTAAACAATACACTGAGAAATAATCATCTGTTCATATTACAGACATTTCTATTGGTACTGTCCGTATAAAACTAAGTCATAAATCAAAAACTAAACACAGCAATATTACCAGAATGTTGCCCAGTCGATATTGAAGCTTGGAAATCGCCCATAAAGATGACCCAGTTACAGATTACAACAAAGAGACACAGTTTACTGCAACCAAAGAAGTTACATACCCGATGTTAAGGCTTTTCTCACTTTCATTTTTTTTTTTCACAACAAAGAATGAGAGGTTTGGTCGTCCGATGCCACTGTACGTTATTCTTAGCGCCCCATATAACACATACCACTGAAATTTGATCTCCTCAAAAACCATTATTGCTTGCGTTTCAGGAGGGGTTTGGTGGGTGGGACAGTGGGGTCATGTCTTCAACTTCTGTCCCCCTTTATATGTTGGGGTAAACCTGATGTCAACAGTGTGATTATTTCACTCTTTACAGTATCTGCTGCATGGGGACATTTTTTACCACGACGTACGGACACGTTGGATTTAGTAAATCTCTTCTTTGCTAGTCTGGTAATTTTTGTTCCCACGACGTACTGTAAGGGGTACCGAAAAGTAAGAGTAAATAAAACATGCTAAAACAAACAAACATTCACTTCTATAGCACCAGACGAATCCTCTGATGAAACGGAAAAGGTTAATTTAAAATCAAACACCCAATTTTTCCCCAGACATCAGTTGCGTTATTGTTCTCAGTGATTGCCACATTTTTTTTTTTTAAGAAGGGGTGAAAGGACTGTGATGCAAATAATCAATAATGCAAATATGTAATTTGTTTAAACACTGCAGCGACGTATTGCAGTACTGAAGTGCTAAGATAAGAACCTCGTGAAATAGTGAGGTCTTTGTTCCTCCAGGGCCTTACCATAACTTTTTACTTTTGAATACAGTCCGTGTAATAAGAGTGAATAGTAATAAGGGTGAAGTCTTTCATTATCGCTTGAGGTTAAGCTTTATTTCACTTAATAAAGACACATCATACCTGAAACGAAAACAAAACAGAAAACATCGATAAGACATCTAGACAAACAAACATGAATACATTCACCACATTCTCCCCCACCAAAAGATAAGCAATCGTAGCCATACATATACATCTTTCACACACCACGACTATTTCTATACCGGAAGACTGCCGGACTAATTAACTTAAATAATAAAGTCAAGACTTAGATCATCTTAGACCGCTTCTGAGGTTGTAAGGCCTAGTTCGTATGAAGGGTTGATGTTTCTCCAGAGGTTTCTCCTTTGTATGTTTATCCGGAGATCCAGCTGGAGGTGTGAGGTCAATAGCTTATATATATATAGTAGAAAAAACGGGGATTTAAAATGTTGTCGCTATAGGCAAAGTTCTCGTTATTAGCAGTGTCGTTAAAGATGATGGTCCACTGTATATAATTTAAATTAATTTAAAATCAAACACCCAATTTTTCCCCAGACATCAGTTGCGTTATTGATCTCAGTGATTGCCACATTTTTTTTTTTTTTAAAGAAGGGGTGAAAGGACTGTGATGCAGATAATCAATAATGCAAAGATGGATACTCTTCATATATATATATTTTTTTTTTTAATTTTGGTCATGCTAGGCAAAAACAGGGATGGAGAAGAATCATTGACGGGGACACTGAAATCACAAATATATCGCACTTTCATTGGGGCCAATATCTGATGAACACAGAAATATTGTGTCATTAGTGAGACCACAGAGTTTAGAAATATTTATGGCGAAATGTGTGGCACCATTGGTGTAAAACAGGCCGTTGAGTTTTACATTTGTGGTGCATTTCCTGAAACTGGTACCTATTATAAGAGTGGAGAAAAAAAATACTTTTACTGTAAAAGTTCTACTTTCCAAGTCCAATTGAAAATGAAACAACATACATACACATTAGTTGAAACTGAGATTTTGTTGATTATTGGCTCTTCTTTAAGTACAAATTCCTTTGTCATTAATACAATGCATAACTGTGTTTTCACTCCAACTAACGAATCTAACTTACAGATTTGACCAGATGGGCCACAATTAATCTAGATAGAATTAATTATAGTTAAGACAGACATTCAGCATTACTTCAGATGGAACAGAAACAGTAATATATATGCGAGATATCTTTTCTAATGTGATCAGCCAGAAGTTGTGAAGATTAAGGATGGAAAATCTGTCACAGAATGTTGAGATTACACCACAACTCAATCAACTCAATGTAAGTTAATGTAACTTTTGATTTCCGGCACCGTGGCCGTGAAAACCAGTTTCCACAAACACGTTGACACAGGCCTGTTCAACAACGTCACTCTTCGCAGCCATCGAGGGGGAGGGTAGAGGTTCCAAAAATGATGCAATGGATAGGCTGCAGAGCCTTCCTCTTACGTGTCTGTCCTGACCAAGCGAGAAGCATGCCGCGGAGGGTGGCAATGGCACGGGTCGGGGTCCTTGCACGCAGCGTGATTCTGCGCCAATGACCAATGATAATATATTATCAGCCAACAATACAGTACGCGAGACGGTGCTCGCATTTTTAATTTATGGCCAGTGAATTAATCGATTGCTGACGTAACCACACCATGTAGATCTACAGCCAAGACACGGTATGCCGTGGAACATAAATTACACACAGTTGAGCCGTGTGGTGTGCCCAAAGAGGAGTATATACTATACTGTGCCCACCTTGCTCACACAGAGCCATTCTAGTAGGCCTACGCGCTTGTGTAATGCTCGCTAAGCATCACATGACTGTATTCAAAAGTAAAAAGTTATGGTAAGGCCCTGTAGGAACAAACTTACAAAGACCTCACTTTTTCACGAGGTTCTTATTTTAGCACTTCAGTACTGCAATATGTCGCTGCAGTGTTTACAAATTACACATTCACCAGACTATACTCGATGGGGAGGGGGTACGAGTACGGCATTGTTACACTGCGTTATAATAGTAATTCCACGCCACTGATAGCAAGGCGGGAAAACGCAATACGCCTACAGTCTTGCATTTGACATCGTACACGGGTATGTCTTTATCGATTGATGACGTCACACACAATACATGCGGCCAAGATAAAGACAGTTTGATGACCATCAACTACCACTAGTAGTAGTACCAGGTCTAGGCCATTCAACGTTGCTTTTTTCTTTTACCGCTACGGTAGGGTAACTTCTAAAGAAAAAAAATTATCGAAAGATCTCATGATTCATACAGGTTCCTTTGCGTTATTTGTGTGTGTGTGTGTGTGTGTGTGTATGGTGGGGAGGAGGCAAGGCGAAGAGATGTAATTACACGTATGGTATGGGGCAGACTGCAAAATAATGATTATTTCTCTGCCCAGAGGTAAACTGCACTTTCGTAAATCGAAGTATAAATCATTTCCCGGCGACTTCGAATTATGCAGGCTCCACTGTACATGTATTATGCCTTAGAACTGCAAATGCCTTTAATTAATGATGGAATCAGGATGTTTAATCTCAGTAACGAAATACAATCATGTATTTACAAATGATCAAGGCGACGTACCTTTAATTGTCCACAAAAGAAGGTAAAATGCCATACAAAAATACATGTATGATTGTGTTGTCTAAACAAATTGCCAAGTGTCCAACAAGAAGAGTATAACGTGATGATAATTGTATGCATAGTAGTGGGAATCTGAGCCTTGACAAGTGCATTTTGTGAAAATGACAAGTTTAAGCAGGCCTCTTTAAAAGCTCATCCACCTAATACTAGTCATTACATATTATAAGGACTCCTCTGTAAAGGCTGTTTGAAAGCCGAGCCTTAAATTCTACGAAATATCATTCTAAGCGGAGAGGGATGTCAAGGTGTGCATGGACGGGCCGGCATATTTCAAAAAGGATTGAACTTTGCCATATTTTTAATACTTTTGTTGATTTTGAGCAACAACTGAAGTGAACAGAGGAAAGTGCTCGGACATTTCAAGCCAGGAAAACAAGACGCATTTCCTTCGAGCAGAATTAAAAAGTATGACAGGAAATTTCGTTGTGACATTTAAAAATCACATCTGTGTACATGTATTCCCCAAGTCAGCAGGCCAGCTAGTGCTAATAAGAATTGTAAACAGATTGATCTTGGGCAATTGCAATACCGCGTACTGCACCTATAAAATAATATAAAATACACGTACATGTATAGTAAAGCTACAATGCACAATAACAGCAGTGTGGAAAAACAATCAATCCTGCTTTCCATCAACATAATACATGTATGTATCCTGTTGTTTACCTCCTATTCCTAATGCGAGAACTTCAGAGGGACAAAATCTGGGGACATTTTACAAATACAGTGCAATCCTGATATCTCGACATCAGTGGGACCGTCTGTCTTGTGTCGAGTAAAGAGAAAGTCGAAATAGCAGATTAGTGGTGGAAGAGAAAAAAAAAAGAGGGGGGGGGGGGAGAGGGAGATCACACATCTCCGTAACGGACGTGTCCAATAAATAACGCAATTATGCCCCTTTTTCTTTAATTATCGGCATATTGTCACCCGTTCCTCCAATATCACTGTTGTGCGGAGCAGTTGCATGGGAAAGATTTACTGATATCGGAGAAATGCTGTAGCTATCAAATGCGCAGTCCTTTACTGTTGTTGTTTTTAACCTCGACCTGACTGTTTCTTTAGAAGTGATGATACCGATACACACACAGTACGGCAGTTAACCGAGAGATCTAGGTCAAGGCCTAGTATCAACGGCGCACGAGTGTTTTGTGGGGAAAAAATAATTACATGTACTCATTCTGTAGTACTCTGTACCTTTACTGCCGTACGCTTATGCAAGGCACTTCACACTCGCGTTACTGAAGCCAAGGGTCATCCTCTCCTACCCCTCCCCGCCAGCACCGCAAACAGAAATAAAGAGATCTTATATATATTCGGGGAGTTACGTGGGCATTTTTGGTAGCACAGTAGTAGATCTAGTGCACTTGTTTTGCCGCGTTCTGGGAGAAATGTGTCGATATAAGAGGAAAGAACGGATCAACACGTCGAGTTACTGGGAAATATTTAGTAGCATTAAAGAAGGAATAGGTTGGGACTTAAAAATTGTGTCGAGTTACCTAGAATGTCGAGAAAAGCCATGTGGAGATAAATGGATTGGACTGTATTTCATTCTTGCACAAGTAGAATAGGAATTTTGATATTGGTGAAAAGCGCACTTTTCTTCATATTTTACAGGGTGACATGATAATGATACTCAACAGAAAAGATGGCCTTTGCATCACGGAGATTACGGGAATTATAAATGTATAATTCTGAATAATTTCCCCATCTAAACTAAGTGATTGGCATCCCACAGATCCTCAGTAAAGATTTTTAATCTTGATGAATATTTTTTTTTCTTTCTTTTGGTAGGTGCTGAAATTGAAACTGGTAAAAAATTGAATAACAGTTACTCAGGAGTGTAGGTACCATAAATAGCTGAACTCTTTTACCATAAAAATTCAAAAATTTGGTCTGGGCCCAAGCAAGCTGCTTGGTCCCAAGAGATATTTTTAAGATTGGGCGTGTTGGTCTAGAGGCAATGTGCTCGTCTCCCATAATGAAGGTAGTGGGTTCGATTCCCGGTTGGGATTTTGGGGAAAAATTTATGTCTCTGATGTTGTTGTAGTTAGGATAGAACACCTAGTCTTCTTGGATAAAGATGAAAAATAAGAAGGCCCTTGTGCACGTTACCCATGACAAAGATACTTTGGCAGTTGGAAATCGAGGAGAGGAGACCCAATTTAAAAAAAAAAATCCCTTCTACAAAAACACATGAAAAACTAACAAGAAAAATAAAAACAAGGAAAATGAGGTGTAAATGAACGCTAAGAGCAGTGAACCTCCAAAATTAAGACCGAAAAAATGAGATACTTTTAATGAAACAAAACAACAAATGTTTTTGCTGTAATGGCTGAGGACTCAGAGTGGCCGTTATTGGGCAGTGAAATCCTACAGACACAATGTACAAATTTAGAAAGTCGGAACATGTGTACAGTATGAATACATGTAGAAACATTTTAGAGTCTTTCTTGCTGTCCCATAACCGGTCATTTTTTATTAGAGATAGATTCAGCATATTCTTCCCAACAATGCGCTCTGCACTGGTACTGATCTTCTCGAATTTCAACTGTCAAGATATCCTTGACATGTGCAACAAGAACACGAGCCATCCGAGTTTTTGGTCCTTATCCGAGAAAACTAAGTACTGTACAATGTACTCGATCCTGCCTACCTAGGATCAGCTCCCACCCCCCCCCCCCCAAAATCTAGCCGGACTGTGCCATCCGGGGATTAAACCCGATACCTTCTGCTTGAGAGATAAGCACCTTGTCTGTAGACCAAAGTGTCCTCGCGTGCATGATATGTGTGTGTTTGGCGGGGGGTGGTGGGGGGGGGGGGATGGTGACATGATGGAACAAGATGCAAACGTGTCGGAATTGGTTTTTCACCAGTGTATGTACTGCGAACGCAGGAATAGGAAATACTTTTCACACAAATTATTTGGTTGTCTCTCTTTCTTTAAAAGTGTTGCAATCACAATAAACAGATTAATACCCTGTATGATAATCTATGTTTTTAACAAGTGTGCATAGGAAGGAAGCTAAATAGGGCTGAAAATTTGGCCAAGGTGCAAAATTATTTTAAAGCACAAGTTGGAACAGGATGGCTGATTGGTAGCACTAGCACTGCAAAGCTTTCTAACTTTAACTTAAGAGACCAAATCTCTAGACTTCAGTAACCCACGGAAAATATATAGGGCCGCAGCAGGGCTTGGAGCAAAATTAAAATGTGGGGTGAAAATGTAGATTACATAGAAATCAACAGTATGTTTAGATTATAACAATATTAACAATTTAACAAATTCCTGCAGCAAATATCTTGTCCAAGTCCACACTTGGACCATAATAATTTCTTCGAATTTTGACGCATCTGGTGGTTTACCACCACGGTTGATGACCCGGAAGTTGATACATGTATTGTGAAAATTATAGAATAGAAAGAATCGAATGAAATCATCGACCAGGTTGTGGTGTGGTTACAGTTCTTCTTCTTCTTCCTTAAAACTGGTTTTCTCAGGTTTGAGTATCTCACCAGTGCGCAATAAAAATCGACTCGGCCCGTGTCCCTGGGAGTTAAAAATTTATATACATATAAGGCTGTAAGAAGCGGGAGTCGATTAAATTTATAAAAACTGATAAAAACACTTGATTGTGGCCATGAGCAGATCAACCAATCTTATCACTGGGTTTATAAGTATATCTATGCAGCCTGTTCAGTAGCTAGCTCTCAACGTGTGCTTTTCTAATTTTGTCTTAAAAGAGTCTAGGCTACTGCACAATTTTAGGTCCTCCGGCAAAGAGTTCCACAGCCTCAACGTGCTCGGATAAAAAGAATATAAGTGGCCGCCAACACTGGACGATGGTATGGCATAGGTCTGGCTATTCCGCCTAGTCTTACTAAAATTAATCCCAATGTGTTCCATGGGTATATTCGTCAGACCGCATCTACCTTTAAAGAAGCTGGTAATTTTATTTCTTGAACGCCTCTCCTCTAAAGGCATCCAGCCAAGTTTTTGCATATTAATCTTGGTGTTACCCTCCTCAAATTTATAGTTGTTTGTCACGAATCTGGCTGCTCTTTTCTGTATCTATACGAACAAACACGCATTGAGGTCAGATAGCTCTAATACGGAAGAATTGGTGGTTTACCTCTGTAGGTGGTAGGTAATTGCACCAGTTTTATTTAGATTTAGACTCTAGATCTAGTCTAGTCTCTCTGTTGTGTGTTCACTCTAAACTCTAACGTAAAACAAAGTGACTGTCTGCCAGTGCCACGCTTATTCGGAGACGTCTGCCAAAAGATCAGAATCTTATTCGCAGAGATGGATGTTTGGTATGTGATTTTTATTTAGGAAGAGCTCCTTAAAATGGCGTTCGGTTTCAGAGCTATCGATGAAACTTTCAGAAAAACATTTTTGATGGCGAGAGCTGCCTATGGGATACAAAATCGCCCAAGTACCATAATAAACTAAACAGGCGGGAACCAAAGCCCTCTGAATTTTAGTGACTGATAAAAGTCTAGAAAGATCAGATTAACTTCACATAGGCCTGAATAGACTGAAAAGCTGAAACGAACAATTCCTTCTCTTGACGAGTGAAAGGCCAGCGGCAGCCACCCATGCGTCCATCTCAATCACATGACGAAAACAAACGATGCGCATCACTCCTCATTCAGAAAATGGACCAGTAGATGTATGTATAAACAAACAGCATGTCGAGGGGGAAACTTGGAAAGCCAGGAGAGTTTGTCCTCCACTGCCGCTCATTCCTTTTTTTTTATTCCAGAAACCTACCAGAAATAAACTCGTCTGCCGAGTTTGGGGGGGGGGGGGGGGGGGGGGGAGTCGTCAAGGCTCCGCAAGATCTGATTTTTTTTATTAGGGTCAATTTTTACTGCGTTATCCCCCACTGATCATCCTTGCTTTTCTCTAGACTCTAGAGTTAAAATTGTGTCTAGGATTTTTTAAAATTTAAATTTTTACAATTTTTTTTAGATGAATTATTAAATTATTAGCCAAATTTGTGGGGTGTGAAGTCACAGAGAAAGTCAGACAGACTAGTGCAAATAAAAATGAATTAAACTTCCATTGAAACAAAAAACGTAATAAAACAAAACATGTCAAATAGATCCAGGTTAACATGGAGAGAGATGAGCAGTTCAGCTCACACTGACTAAAAGAAATCATTTACATTTCTAAAATTTGATTTATATTTTTATTTCTGTCCCGTTCAGTGAAAAGGAATTTAAATAAAATGAATAGGAATAAAGTAATCTGGAGCACATTAGTAACAATGATCAATTTCCCCATGACATCAATTTTACAAAATCCTATTAAATTAAAAAAATTCCTAAAAATGAGCAATCCTAGGCTAAAAAAAACATGCATCAGGAGCTCTTCATCGCGCTTACAATAACGCGAACTTAAAAGTGACTGAGGGGTCACATATTGTGTCCGGTCAAGGCCTGCTTGTTCCGCATATCGTTTGAGTGGACGTAGTCTATCATGACTGTTGTGTTGTGCTGACTTCGTCTCGTGTGTCAGGCCTACACCAGAATTAATGCTTTAGACGCCTGCAATGGTAGATCTACGAACTTTGATTATCGATTGTCGATGGATGCTTTCGTTTGGAATTCCCGGTTGCTTGGTTCCGTGTGTACTGTGAACATGTTGTGCGGACTGATTTGACGTGTTACTGCCGTTACGCAAAACCTAGAATCTAAACCAAGGTCAAGCATGCCCTCTAAATCTGTACCGATACAAGTTGTCCGGCTACTAATAATCATTGTACTAGATCTAGTTCAACCTGAAGACGGTTACTTTAGTTTATAGCGGCCTGAAGGGGGCCCACCTCAGATTGTTCTACGTTTTTTAGTTTTCCAGCATCAGTATCATCGGCACCCATGGCGCTGTGTTGCACATGCTGGCCGCTTGAGGGCATACAAGAGAATGATCCTCTTTCACACACTTTCCAAAAATTGACCCGCCGGCAGTGACCTAATTCAGGCACACAGAAATACGCCCGAGTGACATTGTTACTTTGCGCCATCGCAGACTGCGGAATGTGGGAGAACTTGTCCATAGTAGACATCACAATACCAAGAAACTCCCCATCTGGATCTGCGAATAAGATCAGGATCTGCGAATAAGCACTTCGCTGCCAGAATTGGCCAATAAAATTCCCCCAAGGATTTCATTTTACCCAACAGCATCGATAATATTGTATTGGGAGTGATCTCCCCAGATTGAACCCATCTCCATATTCCTCCCATATTCCCTCAGTGCACATATTGAAAACAATGGGACCATTTGAAAAGTAATTGGAAATATTTTTCTAGATAAATTGGAATTTCATTGATTAAATCAATATCAAGTACTTATAATCACAGACATCTCCGAGACAAATCCTGGTTTTTTTATTAGGCTATTCATGGGTGCCAGACCTCTGGTATATTATATACCGGATATCCGGTTTTACTTTTTCTCAAAACAATTGATATGAAGAATTGAAAAACACCAGCAAAAAAAAAAACAAGAACAAAACACCCTGCTTAATCACAAAAAAAAAGTGCAAGTTCGCCGAATCCGAGATATCAGCTTTTTTAGCATTTACCATGTCCAAAGGCACATGTAAGGCTACCGTTGTGTTCTGGTTAATTCGGCATTTTAGATCAAGCGCTTCACATGCATCAGCTGCTTTTTATTGCACTGACAATTTACAATGCCAAATTAAAAAAGTTAGTGAAGGGTCACAAGATGACGTACTGTGTCTGGTCAAGACCCACTTGTTCCGCGTGGCGTTTCATATGAGTGAACGTAGAATATTATGTGTTGCGCTGACTTCGTGTGTCAAACTTAGATCTACACCAGAATTGAATCTTTTGATGCCTGCAGTGGTAGATTTACTTGAATTATTATTGTCGATTGACGATGGATGCTTTCATTTGGAATGTCTGGTTGCTTGGTTCTGTGCGTATTGCGAACGTGGAATATATGTTGTGCGGACTGATTTGACGTGTTAACTACTGTTACTCAAAAACCTAGAATCTAGATCAAGGTCAAGCATCCTCTAGATCTGTACCGATACATGTTGTACGGCTACTAATAATCATTGTACTAGATCAACCAGATGACGGGTGTTTTAGTTTATAAAGGTCTGAAGGGGCCCGCCTCAGATTCTTGTAGTTCTCTGATGTCAATATCATTGGCACAGCCGGATTTCACCCCATTGTCCAAAACACAGTACTTATATATAATATACATCAAGTGTTAGTGAGAGGGTACAGGTCTGACCCTTCTATTATAACGACGGGGACCGTAAGGAGTGTGAGTGAAGCAACAGCATACTGCCAAAGCTGTGTTTTTATGGGTACGGAACGAAAAAGTCAAAACTCCAATTAAAGTATGTAGTTCTATTTCACTATTTGATAGGTTTTTGACTTTTCGTTTGCCACTTCCATTTCCGTACACACAAAAATCCGGCATAACGGTGTTGAATTGAAAGGGAGACAACAGGATCTATTTTATTGGCTCAAGGGACATAAATTATACACGCACAAAAGTCATAGTTACATGCTTTGTCCATTGGGTGTTTGTGATGGGGTCCTACAAACTTAGTGGAGAAATTGTTCCATATTCAGATTAACAAGGAAATATTCATTTTGTAGAACAAAAACTGCTGCAGTCACCACACATTATATAATATGAACAAGGAAAGTTGTAGGTGTGCACAAAATACTTAGTAACCGTGGTACATTATATTGTGACATGTAAAGTGTTTTGTTCTCTAATAATATTTGAAATTTGCCTTTAGTTTATGGCATTGGTTTAAGTTTTTAGTTTCATTTACGGTTATAGTAATGTTTATTTCAGAAGAGTTCCTTTACCATTTAACATGCTCCAGCATGGGGTAGTGGCTAACAAGAAATACTAACATCTTCACTTCTCAATCAGGAGACCGCAGGTTTAATTCTATACTGGGCACAGTGGTATTTTTTTTCCTATCATGTTAGTCTTTTTTGCTAGCTCTTCTCATTATTAGGAATCAATCTGTTTTAGTTTCAGGATTTTGCAAAATCTGCATTGTAGGGAAACTGATCACATTGTGAATTTGCTTCGGATTACTTCCATTTTATTTAATACTGTCCATTGAAGAGAAGAGTTGCTAGACTTTAGAAATAAAAAGGCCACTAGTGTTTGCTAACATTATCCGCGGATATCTGTGCCACTTTGAATCCTAACCAGTTGATTTTCCCTCTATGATATTGTTGGTCTCCTAAGCTCATATAAATGGTAGAACACTCAGCACCAGAACACTTTTGAACAGGAATATATTTTTTTTTGGAGCCTAGCGCATCAATCACATGGTGATGCCACTCCAGTCACAGGGTTCATCGGGTTAACGTTGTCAAGAACAGATTCAGTTCATAAATGCCGTGCTAGGTCACGAGTGCATGAGTTAATTTTTTTACGATGTTGTTGATTAGATCCAGCGTAATTTGTCCTTGAGCTGTTCTCGTGAACAGTTTGTTTTGAAACATCTTTTTTCCTTGCAAATGGTTAAGGAATATGTGTAGGTAAACTAGGGATGGCAGAATATCTCCAGTTCGGGAGTAATAGCATTGTCAGAGGGTGTGAGGTGGTTGTAATTGATTTTGACATTCAGTAGTTCGTGAAAGCACGAATTGTGCTGAGTCAAGTTAGTAAGATTTTTGGATTTAATTGTTATTAACCTATTTAGAAGACGACCTTGTCTGTCTTAGTGCAAGGCCGTAACCGACTTATATAATAGAATAAATTATACTGCGAGCTCAGCTCGGAGCTGACCGCACCAATGAAATCTAGGGATTTGGACGGTAGTTGCAGGTGGCTAGACAGTATAAAAGTCAGCCCAGACATATATCCTGCACTCCATACAGAAAACTCCAATGTGCAGGCGTCGGCACGATTCTGCCTGAAGAATCATAAAGTTTTGTACGACTCATGTCTAGTCCACTATAGACATTTGAGATGAATCCATATGCCTGAATGAGATATGCCCACCGCTATTGTCCATCGTTCCCTGGTGTCCACCAGGGAATAATCGTAAGTGTTTGTCTATTGATGACTCAACCATGAACGAGGAGCTGAACATAAGTTATCCAGTAGGACAGGATTGTCGCATATACTAGGAGTGCTACCCAAGAATGCAAGATAAAGATATATATAGACTTGCAACTAGTATGAATGTATGGCATACACATGTGTGAATTGTGATTGATTTGTCTGGATGAGGCTGGGAATTGCCAGCCCATCCTAGAGTAGATCTCTAGACTTAACTACGTCAGTTTGTATTGACGGGCTCGATTATTATAAGCGTTAGGCACAAATGGCTGAGATGACATTGTCGCCAGAGACCATATTAGTGTATTGATTGACATATAGTAGGCAGACCAGATCTGAGATATATATAATTAGTACTTAGATTGTTAGTGAGTCAGAAGTATAATAATATTATAGGAATCTAGAGTAGAATTCTAGTGAAGTATTATTGAATTTGGATTTGATGCTGCTGATGTTGTCTTTACTATATAATAGATCTAGACAAAATTGTTAGGGTAATTAATGTAATTAAATTTGTGGCCCTGCAAGTCTGTTTATGAAACTTATTCAGATTGTTCTTAGTGTGTGGCATGGTACGAAAGTTTAGATATTAAATACCTCTCGATTTAAATGCAGTCATAATACCATCATTGAGAAGACCCCTTCGTAACACTGGAGGGGATTATCACCCCTTTCAACATCGTAACAAACGTATTCCTGCGAAAAAATTAATCACACACCCAAGTTTTCCAATGGCATTTTTTGCAATACTCAGTGATTCAGATTGCCCTTTTGTCCTTTATTTTTTTTTTTTAGGAAGAACAAAAATGGACATAAGTGCAAATGACGCAAGGATGGAAATTGCATTTCTTCTGCTTGAGTTTGATCAAAATTTCCTGTCTTTCGTTTTGTTTTATTTTTTTAAATTGTCATGATATTGATAGGAACAAATTGAGTAGCAATAAAGGGCATTTTGTGAATGTGACACTGACAACTTAGATCACTGCATTCATTGTGCAATTGCGCATATTGGCAGAGAAATCCAATTCTTGATAAACTCAGAAATATTTAGACCAAACTTAAAACAAAATGAGGAAAAAATAATTGATTTCCATATATGCATTGTAATGTGGGTGGCCTAGGGCGTGAAAAGAAGCCTGTCAGTGTTAATGAGTGTCACAGGATTTGTAATTCATTTTCTCAAACTTTCAAGAACACTGCAAGGGCCGACGAATGGTAAAAAAATGTACTTTTGATACATGATTCCTTTCAAAACTTGAAGTTTTGGTTGGTCTTAATTCCATTAATACATTTCTTGAACACGAAGCACTATACAAATTAAATACAGTCTCTTCATAAAGAAGAGCAATGGCTAATGAAACTGAGATTTTGATTTCATTATATTTCATGTTCAGGTTCTTAACCCATACCCCGCGCGCTACCCGTTAAGCCCGCTGCACGGTCAGTGACCTTACTCACGGAGAATCTTATCTGGGGTCACTGACCCGTGCCGCTATGCGATGACCACAAACGCTGTCCACGTGGTTCGGTTTTCATTGATCGGTATGAAAACATTCGCTGCTAATGCCTTATCACGCTTGATAATGAATTAACCAGCAAAACCTTAGTCTGTCAGTCTCTAACCAATGATCTGACTTTTGATTCTTCCAAACTGACAGCTGTAGTTTTCGTGAGAACGAAGCATGGTAACTAGTCATGCCCTCCCAAGTCCTACACAAATGGTTTCATCCTGATTGACACATACTAATAAACTAATGTGGGCATTTGGGGCAAAGATTATTTCAGAGCTTGTTTCTGATTGGTTCTTAGATGCAGACAACTCCAGATGGTGGTCAGCTTGTGAGAAAATGAGATAATATTGCAAATTTGTTGAGTAACAGTTCGCATGTCGATGCTACATTTTTTGAAAGTGTGGGGAGAGCCTTTGAAAGCTTAGTCTTTGTGATTCCGACCAGTGGTTCACTGGTTAACATGTCCATGTCACAATGCGTTTGATTTAGAAGAGATACAGTGAACAATAACACGGTGGTTACGTCTCAAAAAGGTCAGTGACCTGATGCGTGAAAATAAGGCTTGCGCGTGGCATGGTCAGCTTGACCTTCCCGAATTTTGCCGCCCGTGCGGCGTGAGCGCTTGCGAGTCAATACCGACAATTGCCGCCACTCGCAGGGTGAGGGTTAAACAACTGTATTATTATTAATTTGTGAAGTGAAGCTCCATACTGACAACCAGTTGTGTTTTATCCAATCCAAAAGCTGAGATACATGTATTTGTTTTGGGTGAAATAATATTGATTTTCATTTTTTTCAGTTGCTGATCCTGTATGTGGCTTGTATTCTGGAGAAAGACTGTTTGGACTGGGGGAATTCAGATGTCAAGCTTGAAATTAAAAGCATAGATTCTTAATCTTTTGTGATTAAACTTGTTGCAAGGTTTTAATCAGGCACAGAATTAGTGATAATTGGGTTAGATATTCAGCATTTTACATCAGGAGGAGCAATGAAATGACAGATGTGTTTTCTTGTGTGATCAGTAAGAATTCACAAACATCAATAGGGATGGAAAATCAGGAAAATAGAAGATCTGAATAAAATGTTGGGTTTTTTTTAATGTGTTCGTGAGAAAATATTGATGAAACATCCTGCTTTTCCAGCGACATTAATTGCAGACCACATATGATAATATCAATTTTCTTTTCTTTCATTTACTGAATCCACACTCATATTATTTTGTACTCTGGAGAAAACATAATGGACAGTGGATGTGAAGCCTGAAATTCAGTGCATAGATTTTGAAACTTTTTGGACTGGAATGGATGCATGTACGTTGCACCACAGGAGGACAGAGATTATATACTGATGTTAGGATAGAGTAGGAAAGTGACCCTGTGTTTTGAAAGGGGATCACGGTAAGATTGCACAAAGATCAGTAATGGAAAATTTGACACAGGATGTTGAGATTATGCAACGAGGACAAGAAACATTTGATTTGCTGAGTAATATAAAGGAAGAACCATGTGATCACGACAATGGGAGTTGCCAAAGTGTGAATGGTGTCATTTCAGATAATAAAACTGAATTTTTAGATCATAAAGATATAACAATTGAATCTGTGGACCTTTCTCATGGTGATATGCAAGTAACTTTGTCATCGAAAGGATCAGTTTCTAATTGTTTGACTGTATGGAAATGTGAGAAAAATGAAGACTGTGTGACAAATGTTACACTTGAAAATGGGACTGACAGAAAGGATAGGATATCGGAAGCTGCAGGTGTGAAGAAAGAACAGTGTAATAATTTGTTTGTCAGTGATAGTAGTTATGAAGACGTCCATGACTTAAATGGTGAATTATTAACTAGAACAAGTGAACTCTTAGCTCTCAAACTGAAGGCTGTGTGTGAAGAGCTTAAAGGGGAGAAGGAGGCAGAAATAGAGTTGGACCTGATGAAAAGTCCCAACACCCTGAAATATCATACATATCGCAAGGCTAACACTAGTAACAGTCCTACAGCACAGATCATAAAAGTGGAACCTGAGTCAGGAAGTGAAAAAAGCGGTAAGTACAGTTATTTCGTTGTATTAAATTCAACGATTAAGAAAAGAAGCTATTCAGTCCTTCCAAAACAGGGACCAGAAGATAAGCAGACGCCTTTTGAATGTTGCATTTATGGATCATTTTTCATACATGCGTGTCTGAACAGACATGTTATTGTTATCTAGAGGCGAAAAGCTGTCATTGCATAACATATGGCAAAAGCTTTTCAAAGAGTACTACACTCATGCAGCAAAGCCTACATAGGCCTACTGTACTAAAAGGAAGATAAATATACACACTTACTGTTGTGATAGGTTTTCACCACTTGGGATGAATCTCAGGTTTGTTAAGGCTTCGTCATAGTAAAATTGGGTCCAGATCTAGTCAAATAGTTTTTATCAATTACATGTTGAAAACCGTTTGCCAGAGGCTATACACCTCACTTGGTCGATTTGAGCCTTTTTTTTTTTTTTTGGTTTTCCCTTCCGCTAGGTTTTTCTTTTTCATCAAATTTGGTGAATATTTCACCACTTCCATATCTTTGGCACATCGACAATTTATTGAATGATTGTCAGCCTGATCTGGTAAAAGTTGATTGTTAAAGAAGATAGAATACAGTAATATTGAGAATGAAACAATTGCAATATCAAATAGAAACATGTATAGGAATGTATGTGAAGTATGTGGATTAGTTAAAATGTTCGACTGTTTTCCCTTATGAATGACCAGAGAATCAGCTCTCAGTAGTCTCTTATTTGTCTTCCCAGAGATCTTTTCCTGTGACATGTGTCATCGGGCTTTTCTACAACACAACTGCTTGCTGAAACATATGAGTAAATATCACTCTGAATACTCCAGGCAACAACATAACTTACAAACTACTGAACCTGAAAGTTTCTATAGGAAGAAAAGCAACACATGTATTTCCAGAGGTAGTGAAATGAATAATTCCATCTCAACCCAAAGTGGCATGGAAGATTTTAAAACTGACAATGTGAATCGGGTTATCTCTGCCCCAGAAGAAAATCATTTAACTGGACACTACACTGGACAGCAGGTTCTTCAGGATTGCAATGTGTCCAGCATACCTGATTATATCAAACAATTTGACAGTAATCCAGTGCCTTCCAAAACTTTTGTTACAGCTAACAAATATTCAGATTCAAAAAGCTGGCAGGAACATGATGATCTACAACTACAAGGTGAAAAAATGGAAGGCGCAAGAGAGAAACTTTACGAGTGTGATGTTTGTGCGGTTGGTTTTGCTTCTAAAAGAACGTTACAAAGCCACAAAAGAATACATACAAGAGAGAAAACTTACAACTGTGATGTTTGTGCTGCTGGTTTTGCTTGTAAAAGTACGTTACAATACCACAAAAGAAGACACACAGGAGAGAAACCTTACAAGTGTGATGTTTGTGCTGCTGGTTTATCTTCTAAAAGAACGTTACAATACCACAAAAGAATACATACAGGAGAGAAGCCTTTTAAGTGTGATGTTTGTGGAAAAGGTTTTGCGCGTGGAGCTGATTTAAAAACCCACAAAAAGATACACACAGGAGAAAAGCCTATCCAGTGTGAATTTTGTGCTGTTGGTTTTGTTTCTTCAATTAATTTACAAAGCCACAAAATAATATACACAGGAGAGAAGCCTTTTGAGTGTGATGTTTGTGGAAAAGGTTTTGCTCGTGGAGGTGATTTGAAAATCCACAAAAGGGTGCACACAGGACAGAAACCTTTCCAGTGTGATGTCTGTGGAATAGGTTTTCCTCAAATAAGTCCTCTGCAAGTCCACAAAAGAATACATACAGGAGAGAAGCCTTTTAAGTGTGATGTTTGTGGAAAAGGTTTTGCTCAAGGATATGATTTAAAAACCCACAAAAGGATACACACAGGAGAGAAGCCTTTCAAGTGTGATGTTTGTGGAAAAGATTTTGCTAAAATAGGTCCTCTGCAAGTCCACAAAAGATTACATACAGGAGAGAAACCTTTCAAGTGTGATGTTTGTCGAAAAGGTTTTGCTCAGTTAAGTCATTTACAACGCCACAAAATTATACACACAGGAGCGAAGCCTTTCAAGTGTGACGTTTGTGGTAAAGATTTTATTTTTTCAAATGATTTACAGCGCCACAAAAAAAATACACAATTGTTCGTTACAAAGCCACAAAAGAAGACATACAGGAGAGAAACCTTACAAGTGTGATGTTTGTGCTGCTGGTTTATCTTCTAAAAGTACGTTACAATACCACAAAAGAATACATACAGGAGAGAAGCCTTTTAAGTGTGATGTTTGTGGAAAAGGTTTTGCTCGTGGAGGTGATTTAAAAACCCACAAGAAGTTGCACACAGGAGAAAAGCCTTTCCAGTGTGATGTTTGTGCTGTTGGTTTTGTTTCTTCAAGTAATTTACAAAGCCACAAAATAATACACACAGGAGAGAAGCCTTTACAGTGTGATGTTTGTGGAAAATGTTTTGCTCGTGGAGGTGATTTAAAAACCCACAAAAGGGTGCACACAGGAGAGAAGCCTTTACAGTGTGATGTTTGTGGAAAATGTTTTGCTCGTGGAGGTGATTTAAAAACCCACAAAAGAATGCATTCAAATGGAAAAACCTTACAAGTGTGATGTTTGTTGTAGAGGTTTTGCTACTTCAACTTATTTGCAATTCCACAAGACAAAGCACACATTCAAAAAACCTTGCAAGTGTGATGTTTGTGGAGAATTCTTTGCATCTAAAAGTAGGTTACGATGCCACAAAAGAATACATACAGGAGAGAAGCCTTACAAGTGTGATGTTTGTGTTAGATACTTTGCTTCTAAAAGCACATTACATTTCCACAAAAGAATACATACAGGCGAGAAACCTTACAAGTGTAACGTTTGTCCTTTTTGTTTTGCTTTTTCAAGGGATTTAAAACGCCACCAAAGAATGCACACAGGAGAGAAACCTTTCAAGTGTGATGTTTGTGGAAAGGGTTTTTCTCGTGGATGTAATTTAAGAATCCACAAAAGGATGCACACTGGAGAGAAACCTTATAAGTGTGATGTTTGTGGGAAAAGTTTTGCTTGATTAAGTCATTTACAAGGCCACCAAAGAATACACACAGAAGAGAAGCCTTTTAAGTTTGGAAAGGGTTTTGCTCGTGGAGGTGATTCAAAACTTCACAAAAGGATGCACACAGGAGAAAAGCCTTTCAAGTGTGATGTTTGTGCTGCTGGGTTTGTTTGTAAACGTACGTTACAAAGCCACAAAAGAAGACATACATGAGAGAAACTTTACAATTGTGATGTTAGAGAATTTGCTTCTAAAAGTACGTTACAATTCCACACAAAAATACATACAGGCGAGAAACCTTACAAGTGTGATGTTTGTGCTGCTGGTTTTGCTTGTAAAAGAACGTTACAATACCACAAAAAAAGACATACAGGAGAGAAACCTTACAAGTGTGATGTTTGTGCTGCTGGTTTATCTTCTAAAAGTACATTATAATACCACAAAAGAATACATACAGGGGAGAAGCCTTTTAAGTGTGATGTTTGTGGAAAATGTTTTGCTCGTGGAGGTGATTTAAAAACCCACAAAAAGATGCACACAGGAGAAAAGCCTTTCCAGTGTGATGTTTGTGCTGTTGGTTTTGCTTCTTCAAGTTATTTACAATGCCACAAAATAATACACACAGGAGAGAAGCCTTTACAGTGTGATGTTTGTGGAAAAGGTTTTGCTCAAGGAAGTCATTTACAAAGCCACAAAAGAATACACGCAGGAGAAAAGCCTTTCAAGTGTGATGTTTGTGGTAAAAATTTTAATTTTTCAAATGATTTACAGCGCCACAAAAGAATACACAATTGAAAGAAGTCTTTTAAGTTTGATGTGTGTTGAAAGGGTTTTGCTCAAGGATGTGATTTAAAAACCCACAAAAGGACCCACACAGGAGAGAAACCTTTTAAGTGTGATGTTTGTGATTCAGGCTTTGTTAATTCATGCTACTTAAATGTTCACAAAAGAAAACATACAGGAGAGAAGCCTTGCAAGTGTGATGTTTGATGTGAAGGCTACATTCGTACCGGCGGCCTAAAAGTCCACAAAACAAAACAAACATCAGAGAAGCCTTCCCATTGTGATTCTTGTTGTGTAGGTTTTTCTGCTTTTCGTTCTTTACAGGCTTAGAAAAAAAAAATGTGTACACACAGGAGAGAAACCTTGCAAATTACAAGTGTGATATATATAATGTGGAAAAGGTTTTACTCTTATAGATAATTTAAAAGTCCACAAAAGAACACACACAATAGAGGAGCCCTACACGTGTGACATTTGCGTGTAGGTTTTGCAGCTTTACGTTCTTTACATGCCCACAAAAGGATGCATACCAGTGAGAAACGTTGCAAGTATGATGTTTGTAGTATAGGTTTAACCTGCAAAAGAACACACATAAGGCAGAAAAGTTACGAGTGAGATGTTTGTAGTGGCTTAGCTCTGGCACACCTGTTGCAACGCCCCAAAAGAATGCACATTACAATTGTGATGCTTATGGTGCAGGCTTTGTTTAATCGGGTGTCCCCCCCCCCCCCCACCGAAAAAAAAAGAAGACATGTTGGGAAAAGCCCTACCGTATGTTTGTAATATACATGTAGTTGTGTGGTATAGTCGTGACTGATAAAAGTGCTTCACGGCGCCACAAAAACATTCATGCATGAAGAACCCTAGCTAATGTTATTGATACGTGTACCAGTTTGTGATTAATGTTTGATTTTGCCGATGATCTTACTCAGCCCTGTTTGTGGTATCTGCTGTATTAATTTATCTTCATTATTAAATTTACTCAGTGTAGACCAGCGTTTTTTTGACATGGGCGATATCGCTTATGGGTGTGTGTTTGTGTATGGGTGAGGGGCGTGATTGCGAATACCAGGTTGGTGTAAACAAAAAAACAAAAGGCGACAAAGGAATAAAACCATGATAAATGGTGGTGGGGGGGGGGGGGTGTAAATGAATGGAGGACGATTTAGGGCTGGGGTAAATAAGGCAGCCACTGGCTTGTTCAAAAGCATACCGCATAATTCGAAGTTGTCTGGAAATGGATTCCTCTGAACAGAGAAATAACCTTTATAATGCGGTTTGCCCCATTAGGTAGTCCAAACTGCCCCGCTAAGGGTCCAAGATCATGTTTTTGTATAATTTTAGGCCAACATTACAAGGCTACCGCTGCTGTAGGAGTGTTGTGACCCACACTGTTAATGTAAAGAAGTGTCCATTTTTGAAGCTGCTTTATTTATAAAAAGTGTGTTAAACACTTAATAATTTGTTGTTGTTGTTGTTTTTATAGACCTGTACACGTATGTGAATGTCTTTATATAATGATGTAGATGAAGAAAAAATAACGATTTGAAAAGAAGCTTTTGTTGTGTTCATGTTTCTGATTTGTTCGGTGTTAAACTGCTTTTTAAAAAGAAAGGACTAACACCAGCCTGTGTATAATGAAAATTTGGTGTGGGGATATAAAATATTGAGGCTGAGGCAGATTATATATATCACCTGTGAAGGTTTATGATATAAATTCTGGTAATGAGACAGCCTGTATAATCATTTCCTTTCTAAAACTAAAGTCTACTGAAAGTACAGTATATGTGCATGTCCATATGTTAAAAAGAAATGGTTGGTTAGAAAATACAATTTATAATATCTGAAAAATTAATGCCAGATTGAGACGATCATACCAGCAAAATGTGGCTTAGATTGGTCTTGCAAATTCTTTACCTGTGACAATGTCTTTTACATGATTTAAATATAATGTATTCATTTAAATCACTGATGTTCAAATTTGCCTCATTGTTGCTCAGATATTATTTTCTAAATTCAATGCTAAATGCTCAGTGCTGCAATAAAAGTACCTTCCAAAAAATCCAAGCATTAATTTACAGAACGCGTTGTCAACCTATGAATTTTGTCAATAGATAGACAGTGAGGTGGATGGATGGACGGATTGATGGATGGATGGATGGATGGATGGATGGACGGACGGATGGATTGATGACGGATGGGGGGACGGACGGATGGATGGACTCAAATAATGAATCAGGGCTCATTCCGTAATGGCACCAGCGCCTTCTGAAAATCCCATCCAATCGGTATCGTGTCTGGACATTGGTCAAAGGAGACTCTGGAGGTGCTATGATGTCACGGTAGAAACAGATCTGATAGATCTATACAGGTCTATTTCCAAGATGAGTATGAGGCAAGTAGATCTAGTTGTCTAAGTATGTACCAAGGATAGTACAAGGCGAGAAAATCTGTTTCTACAAGAGAAATCAAGATGTTGGTACATGTAGTAGTAGAATCTAGTAGACAGATGTACACGTCTCGTGGTACTGGTAGGCCTTCGGTCTAGATCGATATAGCTGTGATTTAGGCTACCCTCTGAACGAATGAGAAGTGAAATTCATTGCTTTAAAAATAATATAATATGTATTCGCTTGCAACTCCAAGGATATACATTGTAAAAATTACACAAGATGATTAAATCAGTTGACTTAATGTGCAAGAAATTATTTGGAAGATGTGGTTAAGCCAATGGTTGTATGACATTTGGAGCACAACTGCAGATCAAAGAAAGCCGTCATGTGATATTTGGAGCACTAAGTTTGTTCAAAGAAAGCCGACATGTGACATTTGGAGCACTAGCATTTGGGCTGTGATTTTACCGAGTAATCCTTAATCAACCTGTTGACTACTTATTACTGTACGAATATTTTGAGATAACTTGCGGTGGGTACCACAGGGATAGAAAGTTTCTTTATAGGCATACTACACTCTCTGTCAGCCAATTCCAGATGTATAGAGACTAGTTAACGTTGGCAAAGTGTTGTGTTGGAGCGTTTTGAAACTTACAAAATTATTTTGATATTATTTGGATATCAGGATATATTAGAATCCAAATATGGATTATTGTAAGCATAACTGAACAAAGAAACATGTAAAATAGTCCATATTTATTCAACGATCGGTTTTATATTTCACATTTTTTGCGTTAAAATCTTAGAGCCTTCCAAATTTTGAATATTTTTTTTTTTTTTTTGCCTTTATACAGGCTTGGGGCTGTCTCGTGAAGAGGCGCGCATTAAAAATGTTTATTTCATTGGGTTTTTTTCTTTCTTTTTTTTATTATTTTTTTAAAAACTGGTTGAACAAAATAGATAATCTACACGAGACTTCAAACTGTTGTCGAAGGCCTAAGGGAAGAATAAACTTCGTGGGACCCAACAAAAACAATAGGACAGTTTTGTGGAGGGAATTGGACACAGAGATCAGAATCGCCAGAAATGCCACAAACAGTGGCCATGGACAAGGACAACAACAACAACAATAATAATAATGATGATAAAATAATAATCCCTGTAATGACAATTAAAAAATGATAACAAAAACAACATCATCATCGTCATTATTAATTTTATAGATCAGTCTTTTTTCACCTAATTCATGATGATGATGAGCAGAACTAAATTTTTTGAGTGTAAAAGAGAGAAATTTTTTTCAATAGATTTGCGACCTGATGTTGATATGAGTCTGTGAAAAAATTAATGTAATCGAATACCAGCAGCGGTATAGGTGCGCCAAATGTCATACTGAAATTTTATTGATTTTTGGTAGTGCTCCAAATGTCATACTGCAATTTGACCTAGATTTAGGCAGTGTTCCAAATGTCATGTTTTAAAAATGTTGGTGCTCCAAACGTCATGCTACGAAGCCAATGCATGTCTAAAATCACAGATAATGATGCAGTTTGTTTTTCCAGCAGATTTATACTACTAGTTTTCCTCAGTCAGTTAGGTGTACAATGTGTTCACCATCTTTGCCATTCGTCGCTGGTACGGCAAAGGGGTGCATCAGGCAAAACCTAGTTTTGAGCCACAGCGCTTTGAAACTTTGGGAGTCTTAAAATTGTGGTAGCTCGCTTATTTCTGGCTCGATTCGAATAGTTTTTGCTGTTGCGATGTCTGTGGCAGGTTAACTATTATACTGATATCTTGTTTTTGTGATTTTATTAGTATAAGCCAGTAGATAGGATGCGCCCCTATGCCATACCACGTTTTGGCATGGATGTCCCGATGCGCCCCTATGACATGCCACGAATGGGCTCTATTGGCAGGTTACGCCCATACGCAGTGGAAAGAGTAATAATAAGATACTGACAGAATGTATTCTGAATTCGACTTACAACACACAACCAACCTCGAAAGCATAAAAAAGAAAGAAAAAAACACAGAAAAGCAACATCTTGCACTTGAAGCATAAA
Organism: Onchidella celtica; assembly: GCA_963931925.1. NCBI lineage: Eukaryota > Metazoa > Mollusca > Gastropoda > Systellommatophora > Onchidiidae > Onchidella > Onchidella celtica. The sequence continues at coordinate 11,936,672 of OZ007584.1, read as the reverse complement.
GGAAAGGTCGGAACACGAAGTTTACAAGAATAAACCAACTTCATTAATTAAAAAAAAAATCTGCATGCCATTATAATAAAGGTGTGACAGTAATTTAAGAACTAATTAATTATCCAAATGCGATGATAACTAAGGCGATAACAAGTAAGATGACATGAAAATTAATAATAATAATAATAGTTCGTCTATCAGGTATGATGATGACCTTAACAACACCAGAGGAATAAAGAACAGAAATTGTTGAGAATTTCAACACATGGACAATAAAGAGAAGTAAAGGACACAGAGGACAGAATGGAAAGACTGTTCTTTCATGACTTATGGCTTCTCATGTGACTGATAAGTCCTATTTTTGCCCTGAAGACCTTTCCGCATAAGTGACAAGAGTGCTCCGTTGGTTCAGTACCACTGGGCCTTTTCTTGCGCCGTTCTCTTTTATTGATAGCCTGCTGGACTCTGTCAGCTTCCCATGCTTTGCTGCCTCTGGTAAGGGCCGCCCTCCAATTTGCCCGATCCAGCGAGAGCTTTTCCCACTCACTCACATCAATAGCAAAGGCCTTCAGTGATTGCTTGAAAGTGTCGTTGTAACGTCTCTTTGGGGCCCCAACATTCCTCGTTCCATTGGAGAGCTCAGAGAAGAAGATTTGCTTAGGGAGTCTGGAGTCGGGCATTCTGACAACATGTCCTGCCCAACGTAGCTGAATTTTTTTCAGGTGGCAGAAGATGCTCAATTCCTTGGCACGATTGAGGACCTCAGTGTCTGGAATTTTATCCTGCCATTTGATCCTTAGGATCTTTCTAAGGCAGGCCAGATGAAAGTGATTTAGTTTTCTGGCATGCGATTGGTACACTGTCCAGGTTTCAGCCCCATAGAGTAGGGTGGGAAGGACCACAGCATTGTACACTTTCAGCTTAGTGTCTGTACGAATGCCGGCAACATCCCACACTCTCTTTCGAAGCCTGCCAAATGCAGAGCTGGCTTTGCTGATTCTTGAGGGAATTTCAGTATCAACACGAGCCGCTGAAGACAGTGTACTGCCAAGATAGGTGAAGTTCTCCGACACCTTCAGAAGACTGTCATGGACTTTGATATTTGGGGCCACAGGATACTTGTCTGGAGTAGGCTGATGGAGCACTTCCGTCTTCTTTGTGCTTATTGTGAGGCCAAAGTTGTCACAAGCACTAGAGAACTTATCAACACAGTTTTGCATGCTATCCTCATCGTGTGCCAGAAGTGCACAATCATCAGCAAATAGTAGGTCACAGACTTGAGTACTTTTGGTTTTGGTTTTTGCCTGAAGTCTCCTGAGGTTGAATAGACTGCCATCAGTTCGGTACTTGATGCTTACCCCTTGAGGAGGAGAGCTAAAGGCTTCTTGTAGCATTGCAGAGAACATGATGCTGAATAGAGTTGGAGCTAAGACACAACCCTGTTTTACCCCATTTGTGACAGCAAAGGGCTCTGAAACACTGCCGTTACTTTTGACTGCAGCTTGCATGCCATCATGAAACTGGCGCACTATTGTGATGAATTCGGGTGGACACCCAAACTTCGCCAAGATTTTCCAGAGGCCTTCACGACACACTGTGTCAAATGCTTTTGTGAGGTCAACAAATGTCATATACAGCGCTTTATTTTGTTCCATGCATTTTTCCTGAATCTGTCTGGCAGCAAAAATCATATCCGCCGTTCCCCTCTCTTTACGAAAGCCACATTGGCTCTCGGGAAGCAAGTCATTTGACGAGAGGTGATCAAGAAGGCGATTCAGAAGCATTCTTGCCAATATTTTGCCAGCAATTGAAAGTAGAGAGATTCCCCGATGGTTGTCACAGACTTGGCTGTCCCCTTTGTTTTTGTACAGATGGATGATTGAAGCATCTTTGAAGTCCTGTGGCAGCTTCCCTGCTTTCAACATATGATTGAACAACTCGGTCAACATTTCAATAATCTTTTCTGCACCGAAGGCATACACCTCAGCAGGAATTGAATCCACGCCTGGTGATTTGTTAAAGGACATCTGATTTGTGGCAGTCCGGGTCTCATTTGCTGTGAATGGCTTGGCAAGAGCTGCATTAATAGGAGTCTGAGGGAGGCGGTCAATGGACTCAGTATTTATATTTGATGGCCGATTTAGCACACCTCCGAAATGTTCCTCAACGCTGAATTATGGCATTCAATTCAACAATGCGTGTTGAACCATCTGACGCAAGAAGTGGCGTAGTGCCAGAGCGGGATGGTCCAAACACAGCTCGGAGGCTCTCAAAGAACTTTCTAGTGTTGTTTGTGTCGGCATATTTCTGAGTTTCTCTTACTCGCTCTTCAAGCCAGTCATTTTTCATTTTCCTCAGCTTCTTCTGGAGTACACCCTTACATGCACGCAGTGCATCAGCTTTTGCTGTGGAAGAGGGGTCACTGCAGTGAGCTTGGATGAGACTATTTTTTTCTTTGATGAGGACTTTGATTTCATTATCATTATCATTGAACCAGTCCTGGTGCTTGCGGACAGGAAAACCAACTGTGCTGCTGGCGCAAGAGTGTACAGTCGTATTTAGGTCAGTCCAGCTCTGTTCAATGTTCTCAGGGTCAAAAGTCACGCAATCCAATTTTGAGGAGAGTTCTGAGGAGAGCTCGCTCTGTTTCTCAGCTGAGCAGAGTTTTGAAACATTTAGGCGTTTAGGTGGCGCTTTCCCTTGAGGGCGTCTATTGCGCCTCAATGTTAGTCTGAGCTTGCAAACAATGAGTCTGTGGTCAGTTCCACACTCGGCACCACACATCGCCTTTGTTACAAGGACATCCTTTCTGTCAGTCTTCCTCACAATGACATAGTCTATGAGATGCCAATGCTTTGAGCGGGGATGCATCCATGACGTTCTGTTTCTCACAGGGAGACTAAAATTTGTGTTGGTAATGAACAGGCCAAATTCAGCGCACAAAGTAAGTAAGCGCAACCCATTGTTATTGCATGAACCAACTCCATGAGGGCCCAAAACATTTGGCCACGCTGAGATTTCTGAGCCAACCCTAGCATTGAAGTCCCCCAAGAGAATCAGCTTATCAGCTGCCGGGACAAAGCATATGACAGATTCTAGATCAGAATAGAACTTGTCTTTGGCTCATCTGGGTTTGTCATGGTGGGCGCATATGCGCTAATGAGGGTGGCTGACTGGCTTTTCCCAACTGGGATCCTGAGTGTCATTAGCCTGTCATTTATTTCAATTGGCATGGACTGCAAGTTTCTGACAAGGTCATTTTTAATTGCAAACCCAACACCATGTTGTCTCGGTTCGACTGCACCCTTGCCTTTCCAGAAGAAGGTGTATCCACCACTGAGCTCTTTGAGTTGGCCACTATCAGGGAGTCTGGTCTCACTGAGTGCCACTATGTCCAGGTTGTACCTGCTGAGCTCAATGGCAATAAGTGCAGTGCGTCTTTCCGGGTTGTTTGAGTTGTCCTGTAGTGTGCGTATATTCCAGGCTCCTAGCCTGAGTAAGCTGAATTTCTTTTTGTTTCGACCGCAAAAAGGGATCCCCACTGGTCGCGGTATACCAGTCAGGGTGATGTGAAGTGGGCTTTCTTTAGGGCACCTTTTCTAGCCCCTTCCTCAGTTGAGGTGAGCAGTGCTATCCTTAAATAAGGCTGCTCAGCTACTGTGGGTGCTGCCTCCCCACGCCTCCACTTCAATCGACGATGAAGCCACCAACGTGTAGGTCTGTGCTAACAGCTTCCAGTCTATCCAAACCTGCTGCCACCGCACTCGCCCATCGCCGTTGGAATTTTGAGAGGAAAGAAGACGAGGTGAGTGTTAAGACTGGCGCAAAGATGAAAGAAGACGAGGTGAGTGTTAAGACTGGCGCAAAGAGTTTGTTTTTAGTGAAAAAGAGCTGCGCAAACATCAGACTCACTCTCTCGCCTGGACACAACTTATCCAAGTGGCAAGACAGGGTCAAGACGACTGGAAATGTATCCAGGTGCAGGAGGATGCCAGAGGGACAGTCATATTGCCTGGCCGGCTGCCTGTAGGCTACTCCACAGCCTCGCAGTCCCAACTGACTAGGGTGAAAGACCCAAACCAAAGAACACCAATACTGGTGGATGCTCTGTGTCACGATATCCAGGCCAGAGTGACGGTATATTGCCATCTGCTCTATCAATCAACCACTGGCCTGCTGCCGCCAGCTTCGAAACTGCGTCCGGGAAGTTTGCTCAATTCTTCGTCTGTGATTTAGGCACACCGCTACCGGGGGCCAATATGAAGGACTCAAATACTGAGGGTCACATTGTGCCCTAGCATGTGGCCGTTGGGTTAGATGAAACCTCCTCCGCCCTGGCCGTTTGCACCGACCGGTGCACGCCCACTGATACCATGCTAGCGTACCAGTTCATGGAACAGGTTGTACTGGATTACATGTTACCAGTAGCAGATGTTTCTGACCTGACCTGAAAATTAATAAATATGACATAATGACACAATGACAGTTACAGCAAATCATAAATTATGGTGATGTTGACGATGAATGCAGTGAAGATTACATTATTTATTACAAGTTTCTTTTGAATACTGATCTGTAAAAAGGCATAGTGGTGCAGTTTTAAAGAAGAACACAACAACTTGACAGTGTAATTGATATTAACAGATACCTCGCTCTTCTATGAAAAGGCTGGCTCCTGACACAATATTATTAGAGCAGCAAGAGATGATGACGATGATGATGATGTCGTCGATAATGATGATAATAGCTCTTTGTCGCGAATGTGGTTTATAGCAAACGACTGCAATTCAAGAGGAAAACACACACTCGACGAAGACACTAAACTTTCCTTCTGGAATTAATTAAACAACTCAAATGAAATAGTTTTGTCAGGCCTGTAGGGCCACAATAATGTATTGAGTTAGCTAAATAAAGATAACATATATAAATGAAATGACTATCAGGGTAACTGCAAAATAAGAATACAATTTTAGAATGGACAAAAAGGTCCTAGTACTGGATCAAATATAACTAATGAATCATAGGATATTTAATACAAATTATAGTCTTCGCTGTCTCAGCACACGCCAACTCAATTGCAATGGCTCAAGTCATATATTCTAATACTGGCACTGCCTGGCTGTGACTCTAGGAGTAGACTCCCATACTGCTGGTAACATCTGAATTCTGACATACAATTACAATGCATACCATTTTTCCCTGGCTATCAAGAACCAGGGAATATCAACAAGAGCGTTGGATGGTGGACAAAGTCCGGGTAGCTATTAGCTGGAGCTCGTCATTTCTAGGCTCCTCATATAGATGGACTGCTCTACTGCATCTCTGTTTCGATCTGGCTCGAAAATTAGCCGACCACTTCGCAAAAGGAAACTTTTCTGCATGTGATAATGGACATAGGTATGGGCTGACTTTTATAATGTCTAGCCACCTGCAAACTGCCGTCCAAATCCCAAGATTTGATTGGTGCAGCCATGCGAGCTCATCTCGCATTATTAATACATTCTATGTGTGAGTCGGTTACGGCCTTGCACTATATAAGACAGACAAGGTCATCTTCTAAATAGGTTAATAAAAATTAAATCCAAAAATCTTATTAAATTGACTCAGTACGAAAAATTAACAACTCGTGCTTTCACGAACCACTGAATGTCAACAGTCAATTACAACCACCTCACACCCTCTAACAATGCTATTAAATCACGAACTGGAGCTGCTCTGCCATCCCTGGTTTACCTACACATATTCCTTTTTAACCATCTACAGTTTTTATGTCAAAAAAAAACAACACTCAAAACATGTTGCTCACGAGAACAGCTCAAGGACACCTCACTAGGTGGTTTTTAAAAAAAAAACTCTGAATTCAACCCGTGGCCTAGCACGGCATTTATAATACTAATCGGTTTCTGACACATCCCCCACCCCAGTGAAAACTTAGGGTTTGAACGACATACTGTCTACTGAAGTTGCTAAGTAAAGTACTTCTGGAACGGCTATATAGTGAAAAAAAAAATAGCGTTAACTGAAAGTCAAAAAAAAATAAATCTAAGAACGTGCATTGTTGATGGACAATAGCATAATATGTATATCTATATGCGACGTTCTGTAATAATATATATTGTAGCACTTAAGAATTAAAGTGATAAATTTTTCTCACACAGACATACTGTAAAGACTGAAATATTGAGCAACTAGCTCATCGCTTCACTGAGCGTAATTAATACATTCATAGAACATGAACGAACAATAGTTAAATTAAAGTAATGGTATCCTGGCAGCAGTAGGACTGGTCGCTCGGTTTGCCATTTCCTCATTTCATTGACCCGCAGACAAATGCGTCGAGATTGTCTGGAACTCGGGTCATCGTCAGGATGGACGCTAGTGGAAAAAGGAATCACATGGAAATTTTGAGAAAGAATGTCCATAATTGGTAGGACAATATAATGTGAAACCATCCACGGTCTCCGAAAAAGGTGAAAAATGCTCAACCTCAATGTTTAACAGACTCTATATAAGGCTACTAAAGCAAACGGGACAAAACATCAGCTTGTAAATTATCCTCCCCAGGTATAGCCCGAATAGTAAATTTGTATTCCTGGAGCGCAAGGCTCCATCTGGTTAGTCGAGCATTCTTGGCTCTGTTCGACTTTAGGAACAGTAATGGTCGATGATCCGTTTCAATTATAAATTCGGACATTAATAAGTATCGAGAAAATGCATCTACCGCGTAAACAATTGCGAGGCATTCGCGTTCGATAATCGCATACCGCGTCTCTCGATCAAGTAATTTCCGGCTTGCATATAAGCACGGTCGCAAGGAACCGTCACGCTGTTGGAGTAAAACGGCGCCTATACCTTTATCTGACGCATCAGTTCGGACGACGAATGTCTGGCGTATATCGGGTAAAACAAGCAGGGGGAAAGTAGAAAATAAATTCTGAATAGTCTGAAGGGCATCAGCGCACTGAGGCGAGAAGACGACTTTATTTGGAACATTCTTCCTCGTTAGATCAGATAACGGGGCTGAGAGAGAGGAAAAGTTTGGTATAAATTTCCAGTAATAATTCAAAAGTCCCAACAAGCTACGGACTTGCTTTTTAGTTTTAGGGGGTTGCAGTTTCAAAATAGTGGATATCTTGCGATCATCTGGAGTCTGAACCCCGTGGGTTATGGTATGATCCAAAAAGTTTATATGGTGATATCCCAGGAACACTTTACTGGGTCGCGCGGTAAGGTCAGCTCGGCGAAGAGCGGCAAAAACTTCACGAAGGGCCATTAAGTGGCCAGCCCAATCGGCCTGAAAAATACATATATCATCGAAATATGATAGAACGAAGCGCAGTTCATTTAGTAAGATGTTCATCATGCGAGCGAACGTGGCTGGTGCAGTAACCAGTCCAAAAGGCATATATAAGAAAATAAGATAAGATAAATTTTATTCGTCCTTGTACAAGGAAATTTGTTTTGATCATTGAATACATAACAATACAGTTACAGAAGCAGAAAGTATGATACATAGCGCGCACACACACATATATACACACACACTGATAAATTAACTAAATTAACAAAATTAACAGTGCACACAATATGCTTCCCTAACTAAAACACATTGACCTGACACGCAGGACATAATTCAACTGTGCACAGATTACGATCAAGATGACGACATTATTGTAACATCCTAGTTGATGATGGAATAAACGATTTAAAGTAGCGCTCAGTTTTAGTTTTCTTTGACAACAGCCTTAAACTTCTTACAGATCTTATATATTCCTTGTTCAGGGGATGTTGGGGGTTATTTATAATAATATTAGCTTTTTTAATACAAGCACCAGTGTACAGCTCATCAAAATATGGCAGATCACAGATACAAATTTTGGGTGCTTTTTTAATTAAATTATTGATCTTATTTTTATCTTTTTGTAAGATGTTTCCTCCCCAACAGACAACTCCATACATCAAAACGCTCTGAATAGCCATGGTGTAAAATATTTTCAGAATGCTTTTGCTAACTTTTAAAAAGCGGAGCATTAAACCCAAAGGGGTTAGAAAAGCTGTATATTGTTTACTTCCTTCTTGGAGAGGAATCTGCCAATATCATTTGGATAAGTCTATTTTAGAGAAGATACTTGCATTGGATAACCGCGCGAATAAGTCCTCCTGATTGGGAATGGGTTCCGCATCATAGATGGTTATAGCATTGAGCTTTCTATAGTCAATACAAAAACGCACTGTATCGTCTTTCTTCTTGACCAGGACAATTGGCGAGCAATACGGACTTGTTGATCGCTCTATGACGCCTAGCCGTAGCATGGCACGTACTTCTGTGATTATCGTTTCGTGAGCGTGCAGCGGGCGCTGGTACGGTTTAACAAACACCGGTACGTCTGTCTGGAGTCGTATTACATGTTGGACTAAAGACGTACAACCCGGAAAATCAGTGAACACCGTGGCAAATTCTTGGAGCAGGTGTGTAAGATCCTGTTTCTGCGACGGCGCAAGCTCATCATTGATATTAACATGGTTTATACTCTCGGTGGCCTGTAATATGGGCAACGATTTGTCGATACTCAAAGGGTCCTCGTCGTCGACAGTAACTAAAGCCGCGTTGGCCCTTGGAACGACATGAACGGAGTTGTTACGACGATCATTGCTAGGCAGGTATTTTTTCATCATATTAATATGGAATATTTTCCTCTGCCCGCGAATATCTATCAAATAATTGACTCTGGGGAGTCTCTTATGGACTCTGTATGGTCCCTTCCAAGTTAGAAGGAATTTGTTTTGCGTTTGCGGCAAAAGAACAAGTGTCAGATCTCCGACTGACAAGGCGCGCATTTGGGCGCCCTGATCGCGATAAAATTTTGAAGAACTCGCTCTAGCGCATGCAGATTGCATAGCGGTTTTGCATGCATTAATAATTCGTTGTCGGAGATCGACTGTTAGAAGTGGGATTTTGGGGATAATTGCGTTATTGTAGGTCCCCTCCAGATGTCAACGAGGGGGTTGGTGGATGTAATAATAATATAATATATTGCATTTATATAGCGCCCAACCCCGTCGATGAGAAGCTCTGGGCGCTTTAACAAACTCTTACACACAGACACACACACGCATACACAAAAGAAATTCAAAAATATTTACTATTGTTGCTGCCGAAAAACACCTAGCCTAGTTTGTCTGAAAGAAATGGGTCTTCAGATGGCATTTGAAAGAACCAATGTCATTAATTTCCCTGGTTGTCTTTGGAAGAGTGTTCCAGATGGTAGGGCCAAGAAATGAAAAGGACTTTTCTCCTACAGTGAACAGATTCATTTTAGGTACTTTCAATTTTGTACTGTCAGATGATGATCTTAGTTGACGAGATGGAACATAGTAATCAGTTAAATCAACTAGGTACGATGGAGCAGTATTATTGACACATTTGTGACAAATGGATGACAATTTGTACATTATTCTTTTCTCAACTGGCAGCCAGTGCAAACTCTGCAGAAGTGGCAGTGCTGAATCTCTTTTCTTTTTCTTCAAAACAAGTCTCGCTGCATTGTTTTGAGCAATTTGGAGTTTTCTAATATTTTTTTGTGAAATTCCAGCCATAAGGGAGTTGCAATAGTCAAGCTTTGAAAGTACAAAAGAATTTACTAAAACAGCCGCAGTTTCAGTTGAAATAAGATGTCTGATTTTACCGATTTTCCAGATTTCCATGTATAGAATGCAAATGAGGTGACTAACCTGAGATGACATAGAAAGATTCGAATCAATGTAAACCCTGTAGGCGTAGGACTTAGGTAAAGCTAAGACAGCCTACCTGTCTCTTGAGTTGACCTTGTAGTCTATCAACGCATCGCCTCCCTCTACCGTTATATCGTCACTTCCTGTCCCTCTCCATCGAGAGTGGTTTCCCTTGTGAGGTCAATGCGATCGTACTCCGTAGTGTTTATGTTTCGCATTACCCCACACAACCCCCCACCAGTATTGTCCTCACATAAACCTCCTAGGTGGACGAAGTTGACGTCCAGACCTGGAGCTCTTGGAAACCGTAAGATGAGGCCGCTGAGGTGAGGAAGGTGGAGGTGGAGGTGGAGGAGCAGGAGGATTGTTTGTTGGGACAGTTCTGGGCCGTCCACGTTTCGGTGGATGGGCGATAGGGACTGGTTGTGACGTTTCTATGTGGGCTGGTTTCAGGCGATCAATCGAAATTGTTTCTGTCCGATTTCCCATAAGTATTTGGAAAGTCTTGTCGTCCCGAGCGGCGACGACGTATGGTCCGGTGTATGGGCGTTGTAAAGGACGTTGAGAGGCGTCGCTTCTAACAAAGACACACTTTGCTGTTGCCAAAGTGCTTGGCACATTGTTTGGAGGCCGGCAGTGTCGTGAAGTGGGAGTGGGTAGGAATGATTGGGCCTGGCCGCGAAAGTCATTCAACTGTTCAGTGGCACAGAAAGGAGTGGCAGTGGCAGCAATCAGTTCTCCTGGAATTGTGAGAGGCTCTCCGTAGACTAACTCAGCCACTGAAGCTCCAATGTCCTCCTTTGGAATAGTTCTTAGGCCCAGCATGACCCATGGTAGTTGTCGCGATGTGGGTTACATGGGGATATTTCGACTGACACTCTTTCGAGGTCCGCTCCCACAATCGACGAACACACAAAAATAAATACTTGCACTCTAGAAACTAAATAAATCAATTGCTTTCAATTTTAGCAGAACTGTAGAGCAGTTTAATTACAGGAATTAATGTAACAAATATAATTATAAATATATATATCAATTCAAAGGCAACTGAATCTAACTAATGGAACTACAGCTTTTATAAAGACTAACGAATTCAATCTAACTACTTGCAGGTCATATGAGTTATATGGCAAATAGAATCCGCGCACGTGGCGACAGATTTAACAGTTTAAATTCTATTAATTCAATGAGACATGTTATGATGTGGACATTTCCTCTAGACACGCCATGGAGAATGCTTGTACAACCATGCGTTGTCTGGCGGTAGCTCTGAAACTGTCTTCAAAAGTAAGTAGAACGGTTCACTTTCATCATTACAAATTAGTATAGACTCTCACCATGCGGCCCTCACTGGGAGTGAGAGCGCTGGATGTAAACGCTGTGGGTTTATATCAAACCAAGTAGCTTAGGCTCTGGGGCTTTAAATCAGGCCCCTCACAATGGACTGCTCAACTGCGTCTCCATGTCCCTCATCTGGCTGAGGACTATCGCCGTCCACCTCGTAAATGGATTTTCTACATGTGGCCCAGAACTAAGTTCTGTATGGCCTTAAATACTGGACTGCATCTGCAGCTTACCGTCTAATTCCTGGATTGTGATTGGTGCAACCACTTCTAGCTCAGCTGCCGAACTGAGTTATTTTAAGCAACAGCCCTACGCAACGACCTTGGGTCGACATCAAAGGTCGAATTACTTCAATACAATATAATATAAATTTTATAGCAATAAATTCTCAACATGTTCAAAACCCCGAGCTCCCACTCTGGACCACGGTTTTTCCGCACGCCAACAGACGTCTCAATAACATTTAATTCCTACTCACCCCTTCCCTCTTTACTACCCCTAGTTCAAAACACGAGATACAACAAGTGCTCAGTCATGCACACCTACGCTGTCCCTCTATCCTTCCCCACCTTCTGTCTATCTATCAGGGAAAAAACTGTTCAAAACACATTGTTTACGAGACCAGCTCAAGGCCAAGTTATGCTGGCTCGTACAATAATTACGTTTCTAAAAATTACTTACTGCTCTCGCAAAAATTTACTCTTATGAATTAAATCTGCTCTTGACACATCCCCCACCCCAGTGAAAACTTAGGGTTTGAACGACACAATGTGTACTAAAGTCATTAAGTCAGAATACATTTGGAAGCCATATGGAAAAACTATAGCGTTAACTGAAAGTCATGAAAAAAATTGTTGAGAACGTGCATTCTGAAGGACATATGCGACGTTCTATAATATATGTGGTAATAGTGTATAGTGTAATATATGTAATGTAACAATATCGTTACAATTAAAGTGATAACCTATTTCACAAAGACATACTGTAAAGACTTAAAATATTGAGCATCTAGCTCATAGCTTCACTGAGCGTAATTATGACATATATAACATGTACAAACAATGGTTAATGTAATGTAATGGTATCCTGGCAGCAGTAGGTCTGGTCCCTTGGTTTGCCATTTCCTCATCTCATTGACCCGCAGACAAAGGCGTCAAGGTTGTCTGGAACTCAGGTCTTGGTCAGAATGGACGCTAGTGGATAAAGGAATCACATAAATTTTGAGAAAGTATGCCCATATCTTGTAGGACAAATAATGTGAAACCATCCACGGTCTCCGAATAAGGTGAAAAATGCTCAACCTCAATGTTTACAGACTATATAATGATACTAAATTAACCGGGACAACACATCGGCTTGTAGATTATCATTCCCAGGTATAGCTCTAATGGTAAATTTGTATTCCTGGAGCGCAAGGCTCCATCGGGTAAGTCGCGCATTTCTCGCTCTGTTCGACTTGAGGAATAGTAATGGACGATGATCCGTTTCAATTATAAATTCGGACATTAATAAGTATCGAGAAAATGCATCGACCGCGTAAACAATCGCGAGACACTCACGTTCGATAATCGCATATCGAGTCTCTCTATCAAGTAGCTTCCGGCTTGCGTAAAAGCACGGACGTAAGGAACCTTCATGCTCTTGGAGCAACACGGCGCCGATACCTTTATCCGACGCATCTGTACGGACGACGAAGGTCTGGCGAATATCTGGTAAAACAAGCAGGGGGAAAGTAGAAAATAAATTCTGAATAGTCTGAAGGGCATCAGCGCACTGAGGCGTCCAGACGACTTTATTTGGAAAATTCTTCCTCGTTAGATCAGATAACGGGGCTGAAAGGGAAGAAAAGTTTGGTATGAACTTCCTGTAGTAATTCAAAAGTCCCAACAAGCTACGGACTTGTTTTTTTAGTTTTAGGGGGTTGAAGTTTCAAAATAGTGGATATTTTGCGATTGTCTGGAGTCTGAACCCCGCGGGTTATGGTATGACCCAAGAAGTTTATGTGGGAATAGCCCAAGAAGACCTTACTGGGCCTCGCGGTAAGGCCAGCTCGGCGAAGAGTGGCAAAGACTTCACGAAGGGCCATCAAGTGGCCAGCCCAATCGGTCTGAAAAATACATATATCATCGAAGTAGGATAACACGCTGCGCAGTTCATTTAATAAGATGTTCATCATGCGCGCGAAAGTTGCTGGTGCAGTAACCAGTCCAAAAGGCATATATTTCCATTGCATTAAACCCAAAGGGGTTTGAAAGGCTGTATACTGTTTACTATCCTCTTCGAGAGGAATCTGCCAATATCCTTTGGATAAGTCTATTTTAGAGAAGATAGTGGCGTTAGATAACCGCGCGAAAAGGTCCTCCTGATTGGGAATGGGTTCCGCATCATAGATGGTAATAGCATTGAGCTTTCTATAGTCAATGCAGAAGCGCACGGTATCGTCTTTCTTCTTGACTAACACAATGGGCGAGCAATAAGGGCTTGTAGACCGCTCTATTACGCCTAATTGTAACATTGCACGTACCTCGGTAATTATTGTTTCGTGAGCGTGCAGCGGGTACGGGTACGGTTTTACAAAAACAGGCACGTCTGTCTGGAGACGGATTACATGTTGGACTAAAAACGTACAACCGGGCAGGTCAGTGAACACTGTCGCAAATTCTTGGAGCAGGTCCGTAAGGTCCTGTTTTTGAGACGGCGTAAGCTCATCACTGATATTAATATCACTGATGCTCTCGGAGGCTTGTAATATGGGCAAGGATCTGTCGATACTTAACGGGTCCTCGTCGACGACAGTAACTAAAGCCGCGTTGGCCCTTGCGATGACATGAACGGAGTCGCCTCGACGACGATCATCGCTAGGCAGGTACTTTTTGAGCATATTAATATGGAATACTTTTTGCTGCCCGCGGATGTCTATCAAGTAATTGACTCTGGAGAGTCTCTTTTGGACTCTATATGGTCCCTTCCACGTTAGAAGGAGTTTATTTTGCGTTTGAGGCAAAAGTACAAGTGTCAGATCTCCGACGGTTAAGGCGCGCATTTGGGCGCCCTGATCGCGATAAAATTTTGAAGAACTCGCTCTAGCGCATGCAAATTGCAGAGCGGTTTTGCATGCATTAATAATTCGTTGTCGGAGATCGACAACATATTGATACGCGGAGCGCGTATCATAATCATCGGTTTCCGAACCGGTGAACAATTGACTAAGAATGGCCATCGGGCCACGTGGTTTACGTCCGTATAATAGTTCAAATGGGGAGAAACCCGTGGACGCGTTCGGGAGTTCCCTATAGGCGAAAAGAATAGCGGGGAGCTGACGGTCCCAGTCTCCTGGTCTATCGGCAGATACGCGGGCTAACATTGCCTTCATGCTCGCGTTCCACCGCTCGCAACAACCGTTTGATTGCGGATGATAGGGGGACGTTAATTTCTGCCTAATGCCCGCTAACTCCAGCACCTTTTTGTATAGTTCAGAGGTGAATTGTGGACCTCTGTCGGAAAGAATCTCGCCGGGAAATCCGACTCGCGAGAAAATAGTCATAAGCGCTTCAGCGATATGGTCAGCCGTAATGTCTTTCAAGGGAATAGCCTCAGGCCAGCGCGTCGCGTAGTCGATGACCGAAAGAATAAAACGGTGGCCCCTATCTGATTTAGTAAGAGGGCCCACCAAGTCAATCGCGACCCGCTGAAATGGGATTGAGACTGGAGGCATTTCCTGTAGGGGCGCGCGCGATGCCTTACCTTTGGGTGTACGTTTTTGACACACATCGCAGCGCGCCACAAAACGGTTGACGTCCGCGTATACTCCAGGCCAAAAAAAATGTGCCAATATTCGTGACTTGGTTCTGGCTGAACCTTGGTGGCCTGAAAAGGAAGTGTCGTGCGCGAGACGCAAAATATCACGACGGAACGACTTAGGAACTACCAGCTGTTCGACGGCGTCGCGTTTATTTCTGAAATTTCTATAAAGTAATTTATTCTTAATAAGGAATGGAGAGGCATTTCCATTCTGAGGTTGAACCCTCGCGAACAGCGGTTGAAGTGAAGAGTCGTTTTGTTGTTCTCTGTAAAAAATGGAAGGCGTGACATTGAAATCAAAAACGGGGGTCGCTAAATTACTATCCGGTGGACGCTTTGACTGTTGTCGGGTGATTACACACGCAACTTCTTCTGTCCAGATGTTCAAGTCGCCGTCAGGTGTATCGTTCACCTGTGGTAAGTTACCAATTATTAAATCGGCAACCGGATTCGGTAAAACACACGCCGTTACGACACCGGTAATAAATGGCGTGGCGACGTAGACCTCCGCGAGTCGGAAACGCTCGACGGAGCCCCCAAAAGTAATACATGTTGCCTGTTGTTCAATAAGTTGGGTCGGTCGAACCAAAGACTCCCGGACACCTATGGTGGTGCATCCTGTATCCCGTAACACGGACGCGGGTATGGCATTTACATGACCTTTATATAATGTCAATGACCCGTGCCGATGAAGGGCCGACATCACCGGGACGGCGCCCGTCATGGGCGACGTGAGTTCGACGGGGCTGACATTCTGTGCAGCCGGAACTACGACAGTGCAAGCATTCGCAGCCTCGAATTTTACTTTACAATCCTTTGATATATGCCCAGGTCTATTGCACCGATAGCACCTGATAATATTCACGTTACGTTGGGGTGGCATTGGAGGCGCGTTATATGGAGTAGTAAAATATGCCCAAGGAGGTGGGCATGGTGGGCCTTGATACTGGAAGCCCTTGTAATTATCCCGACGCGGTGGACCAGAAAAATTTTGCGCTTGTGGTCCAGTGGGTGGTCCAGCACGTCGCGGAAAACCGCGCGATCGATTCGGTGGCGGTTGGGAGTATGCCCTCGGAGACGGTGTCTGGCGATTAGTAGGACGGGAATTTCTACTTCCCGCAGGTGGAGCACCACTGACTCCGGCATAAAAGGGTTCGCTTGTTTTTGGTTTCGCCAGCGAACGATTGGGATGGGCAGAAGCGTACTGCTCCGCCAACGACGTGGTTTCTATTAATGTTTTCGGTGCCCACTCTTTAAGGTGGGACACCAGATCAGGGTGACACGCGTTATAAATTTGGTCCTTTAATATTAGCTCGTACAGCCCTTGAAAGCTACCGTCAGCGATGCCGGCTAACTGAATCCAGCGGTCGAGGTAGTGCTTTAATCGATCAACGTACGTAGAGAAGTTTTCGGATGGGTCCGGTTTACACGTCCGGAATCGTTGGTGAAACCCGTCCTCTGTATGTTGAAATCTTTTGAGAAGAGCCTTTTTAAGGACATCATAGTTTTTAGAATCTTCAATATTGAGGCCATGAAATACCTCAAGCGCACGACCAGTCAATAAATTTGCAAGGCACGAAGTCCATTCCGTGCGGTCCCAACCGGCGGCTCCAGCGTGGAGCTCAAAGCGATGGATGTAAGAATCGATGTGGTCGATCTTATCATTGTAGGTCGGTAGCTTCGGCTTAGTTTTAACATTATTCGCGGATGCTAGAGGAGCCGCGGTGGGCTGGATGGCCTGCAATTCTAGTTTCTTTAGAAAAATTTCATGCTCTCTTTGAGCCGCGTTCTCAGCTCTTTTTCGTTCTTCTTTTTCTCTTTCTCGTTCTTCTTTTTCTCTTTCTCGTTCTTCTTTTTCTCTTTCGTGTCGTTCTTTTTCTCTTTCTCGTTCGCGTTCCTCGGCCTTCTCGGCTCGTTCTGCGGCGCGCTCCTCTCGAGCCAGCTCTTGGTCTTCCTTTTGTTTCCTTTCGCACCAAGCGGGTAGCTGATCATCGGGGACGCCCAACAGCTTCGCCGCGTTAATATAGGCAGAGTAATCAGTCATTATGGTTAAGACTCCGAATAAGTCTCTATATGAGATCTAGTATTGATAAAGGTCAGGTATCCGGATCCTTCACGCGATAACCTGCGTACAGTGAACTATGTTAGCACTGTATTCTTTACGATTATCCGATTAAAATAACAATCTTAATTATTAACCTGAAGTTATCAATTATCCCTGAGGCCAATTGACCTCGTCGGGTGGCCGCTACTAAGAACGACGAATTACCAACACTGTTCTTTCGTTATACAACTTGCAGTGTCCTTACTGTTATCACTGCGTAACTAATGTTTATGACGTATAAATCAACGACAATTTTATTTCGTTGATTAAAATTACAGCTATCTTTATATAGCTATCGTATATTTTAAATTCCGAGGTAAATTCTATTACCTGAAGTTCTTTTTAAGAACTACTATTTCAGTACTTAGTTACTGAAGATTCAAGGCAGGTGCACAACTGCGCTTGAATGGGGAATCTCTATTCCCAACAATATATTTAACTTCCGGCCTATGAGCCTTACTCGTCACAACAACCAGAGAATATAATCAATGCGTCAACATTGACGCATGATTCACACAGGCAATATATTTAAGAAAAGGAATGTATAATTACAATGTACGTAAGGTGTAATAAAAAAAAACAACACGAAACTCGACGCTAGACTAACAAGAAAAGACGGACAATAACAAACTCTACAGTCTGAACATATTTACAGATAGGATTAAGAAGAGGACAAGAGAGACGTCTTCCTAAAACAACGAGGAAGATAGAAACGCTACAATCTAAACAAAATGTACAGATCCCTATCAAAGTCTATTCTCACGAATGCGAATCCTCACTGTTTTAATCACCACTGGTTGTTGCGAGACCGCAGACGTTGTCGTCGAAACGGCAAAATCGGCGACCAAGCCACCACTTTGGCACAGAGGACACGCACACGTAAGAACGCCCTCGCCACCGCCCGTGGGTTCCTAAACACAGAGAAAAAGTAAAATGAGCCTGTAAAACAGAAGGAGGAACACTCAACTCCTTAACGCAGACGATATTAAGGATGGAATCACTTAACTCAAGGAACTGGTGGAGATTCCTTTAGCCCTTGCGTACACCACAGTCAGTACGTTTGTCTTTCTTCGTTTAGTTATGTTGAAGTCTCCTTGGCCTCGATCCTCGGGTCAATGGGAGAGCCGGAAATATGTGGAACAAATAATGAAAGAAAGCAGTATACAAAACTAAATACAATGAAGTAATTAAAGTAGCTCAACGTGAAGACCACGTGAGCACTGAAACTGAAAAAAAAACAAAAGTTAATCAAAGAGAAAAACGATATACTCTAATCTAAATAAACTATAAACTAAACAATGGTGTGTAGTGTCCCCTCCAGTGTCGCGATGTGGGTTACATGGGGATATTTCGACTGACACTCTTTCGAGGTCCGCTCCCACAATCGACGAACACACAAAAATAAATACTTGCACTCTAGAAACTAAATAAATCAATTGCTTTCAATTTTAGCAGAACTGTAGAGCAGTTTAATTACAGGAATTAATGTAACAAATATAATTATAAATATATATATCAATTCAAAGGCAACTGAATCTAACTAATGGAACTACAGCTTTTATAAAGACTAACGAATTCAATCTAACTACTTGCAGGTCATATGAGTTATATGGCAAATAGAATCCGCGCACGTGGCGACAGATTTAACAGTTTAAATTCTATTAATTCAATGAGACATGTTATGATGTGGACATTTCCTCTAGACACGCCATGGAGAATGCTTGTACAACCATGCGTTGTCTGGCGGTAGCTCTGAAACTGTCTTCAAAAGTAAGTAGAACGGTTCACTTTCATCATTACAAATTAGTATAGACTCTCACCATGCGGCCCTCACTGGGAGTGAGAGCGCTGGATGTAAACGCTGTGGGTTTATATCAAACCAAGTAGCTTAGGCTCTGGAGCTTTAAATCAGGCCCCTCACAATGGACTGCTCAACTGCGTCTCCATGTCCCTCATCTGGCTGAGGACTATCGCCGTCCACCTCGTAAATGGATTTTCTACATGTGGCCCAGAACTAAGTTCTGTATGGCCTTAAATACTGGACTGCATCTGCAGCTTACCGTCTAATTCCTGGATTGTGATTGGTGCAACCACTTCTAGCTCAGCTGCCGAACTGAGTTATTTTAAGCAACAGCCCTACGCAACGACCTTGGGTCGACATCAAAGGTCGAATTACTTCAATACAATATAATATAAATTTTATAGCAATAAATTCTCAACATGTTCAAAACCCCGAGCTCCCACTCTGGACCACGGTTTTTCCGCACGCCAACAGACGTCTCAATAACATTTAATTCCTACTCACCCCTTCCCTCTTTACTACCCCTAGTTCAAAACACGAGATACAACAAGTGCTCAGTCATGCACACCTACGCTGTCCCTCTATCCTTCCCCACCTTCTGTCTATCTATCAGGGAAAAAACTGTTCAAAACACATTGTTTACGAGACCAGCTCAAGGCCAAGTTATGCTGGCTCGTACAATAATTACGTTTCTAAAAATTACTTACTGCTCTCGCAAAAATTTACTCTTATGAATTAAATCTGCTCTTGACAGTAGTTATTCCATCCAGTTGGGACCATGCAGTCGAGCCATGAGTGAGGATTTGAGAGTCCTATGAAATCGTTCGACGATTCCGTTTGATTGTGGGTGATAGGAAATCATGCGATGCATCCTAGTCCCGAGTCTTTCCATGATTTCCGTCCAGAGGGCAGAAGTGAACTGAGAACCCCTGTCAGAAGTAATGTCTGTTGGGATGCCAAAACGAGCTATCCATACACTGATGAGCGCATGGGCACAAGTGACAGTAGACGTGTTTTGAAGTGGTATCACTTCTGGCCAGCGTGTGCTGCGGTCGATGATGGTAAACAGATGAGTGTATCCCTGGGAAGAAGGGAGAGGTCCGACAATGTCCACGTGTATGTGACTGAACCTTTTCTTTGGTGTTGGGATCTGCTCAAGTGGGGCGTGGACGTGTGTGTGTACTTTGGATCGTTGGCAATCCAAACACTCTCTTACCCATTGTCTAACTTGTTTCTTCAAACCATGCCACACGAACTTCTGAGACACAAGTCGTGCTGTAGCTCTTGCCCCAGAATGTGAAAGGTTGTGTATGGTGTCAAACACTTGACGTCGGAAATCTGGCGGCACCACTGGCCGTGGTTTTCCTGTGGAGATGTCACACAGCAGTTGAGGGCCTGTTGGTTCCACAGCTGTATGAACCAAACTGAGATTTGTGATGCCTGTGCAATAGGCCTGAATTTCCTCACTTGCAGCCTGAGAAGTAGCCATTGCTGAGTAGTCTACGCCTACCGACACATTGGAGATAGAGCGTGAAAGGCAGTCAGCGGCGACATTGTCTCTACCTGAAATATGCCTGATGTCTGTTGTGAACTGAGAGATGAAGGCCAGTTGTCTTTGTTGGCGACCAGACCAGGGTTCTGTGACTTTTGACATCGAGAAAGTCAGGGGTTTGTGGTCAGTGAAAACGCAGAATGATCGACCCTCAAGCAGGAACCGGAAATGACGAATGGAGAGATAGATGCCGAGCAGTTCTCTGTCAAAAGCGCTGTACTTCCTCTCTGCGGGACGTAAGCGCCTACTGAAAAAAGCTAAGGGTTGCCACGACCTATCCACAAATTGTTCGAAAACCGCACCGACCGCTTGTTCCGATGCATCACATGTGAGTGCGATGGGCACATCAGTGTTTGGGTGGGCAAGCATGGCTGCCTCTACCAGTGCTGATTTGCTAGTCTGGAAGGCAGTGCTCATTTCTTCCGTCCACTGTATGCGAGTGGACTTTGAGGAGTTCTTTAAAGCATCATACAGGGGCCGTTGAATCTCTGCTGCACGGGGAATGAACCGATGATAGAAGTTTATCATCCCCAAGTACTCTTGTAACCCTTTCGCCGTTTGAGGTGGGGGAAAATCCTCAATTGCTTTGACCTTGGAAGGAAGAGGCGTAGACCCTAATGGAGTGATGTGGTGACCTAAGAAGTCAATCTCCGAGACTCCAAAAACACATTTCTCCAGTCTCACCACCAGACCAGCGTCACACAATCTTCCACAAACAGCGTGAAGATCTTCCAAATGTTGGGCCTCCGAATCGCTAGCGACCAGGATGTCGTCTATGTAGTTGAAAGCACATTTGAGGTCTTGGAGCAGAGAGTCCATCAAGCGCTGAAATGCTTGTGCAGCATTCTTGAGACCAAACGGCATGCGCAGAAATTCATACAGGCCGAATGGAGTGATGATTGCCGTCTTTTCGATGTCCTCTGGGGCCATGGGTATCTGATGGTATCCACGAATGAGGTCGATCTTGGAGAAGATAGTTTTCCCTTTCAGCCCGGTTGAGAAATCCTGGATGTGAGGAACGGGGTACCGGTCTGCTATCGTCCTGTCGTTGAGGCGACGAAAATCCCCGCATGGTCTCCACTCTCCACTAGCTTTAGGAACCATGTGCAAAGGTGATGCCCACGGGCTGCTAGATCGTCGAATCACTCCCATGTCCTCCATTTTCTTGAATTCTTCTTTTGCAGTGGCTAGCTTGTCGGGTGCCAGACGACGTGCCTTATCATGGATAGGGGGGCCAGTAGTAGGCACATGATGATGGACGCCATGCTTCACCTCTGAAGATGAAAAGGTGGGTTGGAGGATTTGTGGAAACTCAGAAAGTACTTTCCTGAACCTGTTGCTCTGCGGAGCAATAGGAGCGAGCTCTTGTATCGATGCATACGCTACTTGATGGATGCTGCAAGGGTAGATGGCCAACGAGTCAGCCTTGATTAGCTGCTGGCCACGTATATCAACAAGTATGTTGTGTCGGCGAAGGAAGTCTGCGCCGAGTAATGGCCGTTTCACATCCGCTACCACGAATCTTGCCGTGAAGACTCTATCCCTGGTCCTAATTGGTATGATACGCGTACCATAGGTTGCAATGTTAGAGCCATTAGCAGCGAGGAGTGGAGGTCCGCAGGTACCGGTGCGTTTGTCCAACAGTGTTGCAGGAATGACTGATACCTGTGCACCCGTGTCAACCAAGAAGCGACGTCCTGTGATGTTGTCGACTATAACCAGTTGTGGAGAGCCCGGGCCAGCAGAAGTTTGAGAGACGGGTGTCACTACTGCTGACCCTGCCTGGCGTTTCCCTGGTTCCTGTTGGAAGTTGAAGAGGAACGAGATTTGGGGGCAGGATGTGTGCACGGTTGGATGCACTTGCGTGCCTGTTCTCCAAAACGATTGTGGTACCAGCACACTGACGAGCTTTGACCACCGCTAGATCTAAGTCTAGGTGCAGAGGGTGATGGCTTTGTTGCAGCGATGTTTACCTCTAGCACTGCGTTGGAGTTTGGAATGACGGACAGGTACAGCCGGTCCGCTTCCTGTGCCAGTAGCCTGTAGTCAGCAGTGTGTGACGCTGCCAGGGGTGTTTGTCAGGGTTAGGATTTGAATTGCCGTGCTGGGTCACGCTTTGTTTATTTCATGGCATCATTGATTTTAGCCAGTGCAAACGTCATTGAACTATTCCCGTGGACAGTTTGTTTTTGTAACGCTTTTCTTAGAGATGGAAAGAAAGTGGGGCAAGATAGAACGAATGGATAAATTAACAGTGACGGTGCAGTTTTCGACCCCGTGGGTTGGGTGTACTTTAGCAAGGGAAGACGGGGCGAATAAGGAGTGAATAAATTCGTACATAAAACGTAGAGGGTGGAGAGACTTTGCGAAAGATTTTGACATACTAATTTAACTTTGTCTGTTACTATTAATAGACTGCGAGCTGAGCTCGAAATGGATGCACCAATCAAATTTGAGCAGTTGGCTGGGGGTTGCAGAAGATATAAGCGAAGCCATCTTTAGGTTACTCCACTCCATGCAGATCCTTCCTTCTGCGAGGGCGTCGGCTTAAGATTCGGCCTGAGAGAATCATGAGACTGTTAAAGACATGTCTATGTCCTTGATAGACAATGGAAATTACCCACAGCTATTTTCTCCAGTTCCCTGATATCGTTTCAGGGAACCAATCGTAAGTTTCGAGACAGTGCGTCGACGATGACGTGAATCTGACCCTAATTTTCCAGTAGAAGTGCTACCAAAGGATGCAAGACTATAATGTTTTTACTTGCAATTAAGATCTAGAATGAGTGACTGGTATACACATTTGTAAATTGTAATTGATGTGTCTGGATGAGGCTGGGGATTGCCAGCCCATCCTAGAGCAGATCTAGATCTATCTTAACTACGTCAGTGTGTCTTGACGGTTTGATCCTTTATAAGCTATTACTGAGTTAATATTGTCGTCTGAGACATAAGAATATTATTTGTGAGATAGTAGGCAGATTATATTTCTGAAGATAAATAATTACTAAGTAAACTGTGAATGAGTCAGAATGATATGGATTTTCTAATCTTTTAAGAATCTAGAGGAGACTTCTAGTTATGTATTATAGTATTTTCATTTGATGCTGCTGATGTGGTCTTTTTAATATGTAAGATAGACGAAATTGTTAGGAATTTTAAGTAATAAATTTGTGGCCCTACAAGGTCCTTGATATAACTTACTCGAAATTGTTATTAGTGTATGTGGCATGGTATGGCAGAGTAATTTTGTAAAACCTCTCGATATTTATTAAATGCAGTCGAACACCTAAAGTCCATAATATACCACCCCGTAACATTTGAGGGCATACCCCAAATCGTAACAGTGTTCTCACATGTTCAGGCAGTTGTTGTAAGAACAGGTGTCTGAATAGGAAACATGGGCTATGGGGCCCAAGAAGAGCCAGCATAGAGTCCATTAGTTCCGATGGTTTGCGGTCACCAAGTCCCTGAATGTTAAGAAGGAGGTGGGCTCTTTCTGACTCAGATTTGCCAAAAGCAGATGTAATGGGGTGAACCATTACAGGGCTGAGAACATAGCTCATTGTAGTGAAAGGGAGATAAACCCGTTATTTTGATCAGCTGGACCACTAGACGTGGTCAAGGGGAAGTAACCACACAGAAACCATAGATAATCTCCCCTTATTGTTTATCACGCACTGAGATGAGTCATGCAAGTGTTGAGTAACATTGCCAACTGATGTACTCAATGCGCCAATTTTAAATCATAGTCTTAGCGTGGTCTGTATTGTCCAGGATTGGTCAATTTAAGTGACCATCCCTGGTGCCAGAAGTAGAACCTTGTTATGTATCACTACATTGTAAGTTTTGGTTAGTTTTTATCTTGTTAAGTAATATTTCCTTAAGATAGTGTATTTGGAACATACACGAGCAAGATGGTGGTCTTTAAAAATGTTTTTATTTGTTTTAATGTTTTATTAGAATTTGCACTTAGTGAACTGTAAGGAGTGAATGGGTTGCGCGTGTTTGGGTGACGCTTAGATGATGGCGTGGGTCGGTCAGTTCCAGCCAGGTCTTCAAGACAGCAGGACGTGTCGTTGTGTCCAGACTAACATAAAAGTAAAAGAAGTTGTATAATTTATATTTCAAGATTTGTGAAGTGCCAGCTCTGATGATGTAGTTCAAGTGTGAATTCATTTGGTTAGTTCACGTAAGTTGTACCCATTATTTTAGTTCCGGTATTTAATAATATTTAGATGATGTGAAATAATAATGATTGGATTATACTTGGAGGTTTGATGAACTTTGTTCAGCTTGGTTAGGCAATCAGGCTAGCAGCTAACAATCTATGGTAAAGTTTATCTTACTAAGTTTCTATCTTAGTATAGATCTATCAGTATCCTGCAGAGAGAGAGTGTAAGGTTGTTCTAGAATGTTAGCGCGCATGATTAGTTCATGTAATTAAATGGAAACATTTAACTGTAATTTATGACAGACTGATTTTATGTGAAGTGCTAACAAATAGTACTACTGGAGGGTGTGGTCAAAGTCCCGCTACTTGGATCGGAGATAGACAGATCTAGATCGTTATTCTTAATCTGCAGTTGGTGCCATTCAGGCTCAACGTGTCCTTCTTAGGGACAGACGTCACAGAGAGAGAGAGAGAGAGTAACGGGCAAGAATTATAACCAAGTTATTTCTTTACTTTAACTTGTTCTTCCGTGGGTTGCAAGGTTATTGTTGGATGATTATTTCTAGGTTCCTTTAAATCAGCAGTGTGACTATGATGTATGTGTAGATTTGTCTTGTGTGCCTTTTCGTTACCTTTATTGATACCGTATTCATTATGGACTTTATGATAATGAGTAGACCAGTTAAGATGAAGAGAGAGGTGTTGGATTTGCAGAGCACGCGCGTGAGCCGTGAGTAGGTCACAGCAGACGCTAGCAGGCAGGATCACATGACTTTTGGTCAAGCGGGTCAAATCAAGACCGGGATTGGTTAGCTAATAGCTTCCGGAAACGGAAGCTTGACCCAAACAACAATAACAATCCTGGCTGACTGTTTACAGTGGCTGCCACACTTGAACAGCATTTGGGATCTCAGATATCGGCATTATACTAAAGGATGATGATTATTTACTTTAATTTCTTAATTTATTATATGTTTATTATTGAATTAGTATGTTCGCTACACAGGTGTTAAGTTGATTTTCTTCAATTTGTACTGGTTAGGTCGGACTTGGAAACTTTTGAGGGTCGAACCTTGAACTTTGGTTGTTGATAAGATGAATCATGAAGGGAAAGGCCTATGCTAGGTGTATAGATGCATTGTCTATGCATCAGGTGTCATATTTTTATGGCATCCTTTGTAGGTGCTCATTGTCTGTTCTTTTGACACACTGACAGATGTAATTGGACTCTGTTGTAATGAAGAGATCAGATGCATTGACTTTAAACTCAATCATAGGGGTTATGGGTGTTGCTTGCCCAGTAGACCTATGATATATATGTCATCATTATTATGATATTATTTTGTTGCATTATATAATTAGTTCACTGAATATGTGGGAATGTTTTAGGTATATCAGTATTGTTGGAGGTAATACAAGTGGGTTGACTTGACTGTTCAGTCTTGTAGTTGTACCACGTAGTTGGGTTTGGCTTTATGCCATGATTATCATATCACTTGTAGTGGGAGACTATAGCTTGCTATTGTTGGTTGAGACTTAGGTGTTGACTTATCATGTGGGTTGGTCCACCTAGAGATACTCCTATGGCTTTATGAGTAAGGAGTTTGGTATTATATCCAGAGGATAGGAAAGGGATAAGTTTGGCTCTGAGTTGAGATAGGTCTGTGGCAGTATGGACTAGGGTGTTGTGTAATATTAATAATCTAGCATGTGCGGAATTGAGCTGGGTTGGCTAATGGGGCCTAAGTCAATTAATTTTGACTTAATGAGTAGATCCAGTTGGCTATTGCTATCCTCTGCTAATTATGATGGTAATTGTTAATTAAGGGTTACTACGTTGTGCGTGGGTGGGCTAAGTAAGTAGATGGGATTGTCTTTTATTGAGCCACCTAGCACGGACAGTTCTGTGGTATGAGTGTGTAGACTCAGCAGACTGTATTTTATTGTAATTAGTTTAACTCCAGCTCATTCCACAACTAGGATAGATTTGATGCGTACAGGGTGCGCGTATACACATGCAAGGCTTAGTGTTATCTTGTCTGGAATCAAATTAAGTTTTCTTCCTGATCTAGAATAATGGCCGTTGTTATGATAAGAATTATAACGTGTGGGATAGCCCTATGTCAGCCTGTAGTTAAGCCAAGGGAAGTAAACATGTTACTTGGCAGGCTTGAATCTTATACTCGAGTTATCTCCCCTGGAGTGCTCACAAAGTAAGTTATACGTTACTGTTTGATAGACATACTTGACCTTCCCCATATTATTTAGTTTACAATGTGAATATGATTATTATTAACTTTTATGTTTTCTTTTGATGCATTCTCTTGTTTTTAGCATGATGTAATGATTAACTGATGAGGCGTGCTGTTAATTCCTGTTTATTTTTGGTTCTTCTTCAGCGCGCCTATCGGTTGGGTTTATTGTATTGTTTAATGTCTGGTTTATTGTGGTTTTTGTATCGTTGTGGTTTATTGTGGTTTATTGTGGTCCCGCTCGGTTTATCCCGTAACCAGTGCTACATTTTTTGGTGTCAGAAGTGGGATCAGGTCAGAGGACTTATTTTTGTTATTCTGTTTTGTGTATTATTTTTTTGTGAACGTCTATTAAACCCAACCGATTTGGCGAGATAAGGTCGAGAGGATCAGCGGCAGCTCCTGTTGTGATGATGGCACCCCGGGAGGTGCACCTACGCAGACTCTACAGTAATGGTGTGAAGGACACACGTTGGTTTGTGGAAGAGGTGGAGGCTGCGTGGGAAGCCGCTATCTACACGACGCCATCGGCTAAGTGTGCGTTGCTGTGGGCGCACATTAGCGAGACGGTGAAGGAGGCGCGTGACGTCTACTTGGGCCGCAGCACAGCAGAGCAACGAGACCATGCTCGGCGAGAGTACCACACTGTGGGTGTGTGGCTACAACGAGGTGACCTGGTTGTGTGGCAGAATCTTGTGCCTGGTCGCAACGAAATCCAGGATGCAGGGGGAGGCGACATGTACAAAGTGTACCTGTCCAGCGGAATGATGGCAGTGGTGTGCCTGATGTCAACAAGCCAGACAATCACTCAAGTTAACCGATTAGGACTTATCAGTTCTTGCCCTTTGGACGTTTTACATTTACCGTAGTTTTATTACTACATTGCTTTTATGAGTTATCCAGAGACAGTAAAGTACAGAGAATTAAGTGTAGTTTATGAATTAAGTATTGGTACTATGCATGTGTTTGCATCTGGAGATCTACAGGTGCTAAGTCAGTTTGTCGTATTTATGTCCTAGCAATGTTGTCATTCCTCAGTTTGAATCATAATGTTGAATTTATGGTTTTGATGTAGCTAGTCTACATGGTGTTTCCTTGGTGGGGTTTAATAACCTTTGTCATTTTATTATGAATTCTTTTGGGATATTGTGTAATTTGATCATTTTGGATTCAAATAATATTGCCATTATGTTTCTATTATTTTCTATTCCCATTTGAGATAGTGGTTGTACTGGCATGTAACTTGTAGAGTTGAATTGCATGTCCAGTTACAATGGGTACCAAGGAAACGGGTAGTGTTTGACAGGGATTGTCCAATAGTTCAGAGAGTAACAGTAAGAATAACAACAGAATGGTTGTTCCTTGTGGCTGGATGAGATTTAAAGCCTGAGTTTTACTTATACTATTTTTAAGTGTCATGGGCAATGCAGTGGTCTGCTTGAAAAAAAAAAGGGAATTTGGAAATTGTAATTTCAGAATGATGAGTGTCTCATAGACAGTCGGCAAAATTTTGTAGGGCTTTACAGTGCTAAGGCCTGCTTTATTAGCATTGCGGCTAAGATTTCTTATTTTTGTGGCTATTGCTTTGAATTTTATAGATGTGCATGGTATTTTTCTGTGAATGTTCCTCTTTTTTGCCTTAAATGTATGATATGTTTTGTATCTTGTGAACTTATTGATAATTGGCCAGTGAGAGACCACTTGTGGTCACTCTATATAAGTGCTAAGTAGAGCTGATTTGTCGACACGGGACGGTCGACACAACTTGAAGGGGGTTAATTGTAATGGGGTGAACCATTACAGGGCTGAGAACATAGCTCATTGTAGTGAAAGGGAGATAAACCCGTTATTTTGATCAGCTGGACCACTAGACGTGGTCAAGGGGAAGTAACCACACAGAAACCATAGATAATCTCCCCTTATTGTTTATCACGCACTGAGATGAGTCATGCAAGTGTTGAGTAACATTGCCAACTGATGTACTCACTGCGCCAATTTTAAATCATAGACTTAGCGTGGTCTGTATTGTCCAGGATTGGTCAATTTAAGTGACCATCCCTGGTGCCAGAAGTAGAACCTTGTTATGTATCACTACATTGTAAGTTTTGGTTAGTTTTTATCTTGTTAAGTAATATTTCCTTAAGATAGTGTATTTGGAACATACACGAGCAAGATGGTGGTCTTTAAAAATGTTTTTATTTGTTTTAATGTTTTATTAGAATTTGCACTTAGTGAACTGTAAGGAGTGAATGGGTTGCGCGTGTTTGGGTGACGCTTAGATGATGGCGTGGGTCGGTCAGTTCCACCCAGGTCTTCAAGACAGCAGGACGTGTCGTTGTGTCCAGACTAACATAAAAGTAAAAGAAGTTGTATAATTTATATTTCAAGATTTGTGAAGTGCCAGCTCTGATGATGTAGTTCAAGTGTGAATTCATTTGGTTAGTTCACCGCGCCTATCGGTTGGGTTTAATGTCTTGTTTATTGTATCGTTGGGTTTATTGTGGTTTATTGTGGTTTATTGTGCTGTTTATTGTCTCGTGTTTATCGTAATGTCTTGTTTATTGTATTGCCCTGGTTTATTGTGGTTTATTGTATTGTCATGTGTTTATTGTATTGTGTTTATTATTTGATTTGTTATTTTCTTTTCCTTTTAATAAAATTGTTGTCCTCTCAAAACCTGATAGTTTTGTTTGTATGTTTGACTGTGTAGAGAGCCCCGCTCGTCTCGTCCTGTGTTACATATTTGGTGTCAGATTAGTTAGCTATAGATAGAGAGAGACCCGCTCGGTTTATCCCGTAACCAATGCTACACAGATAAAAGGAAAGCCTTAATAGCCTCATACTTGCGTTCCTGCGGTGGGGAAACGAGCACAGATAGAGCCCGTGTTGCTGTTTGACTGTCGAGACTGGCCACCACGTGGTAATACTTTGTGTCATCCACGGTGACGTTACGCTTGAGCGAACCACGCTTCTGGGTTGGTGGTCCAAAATGTTGGCAGTTTCAGAGAAACAGCCAACACTGCTTTGTGTTCTTCCATGGTGGAAACTCTTGGAATTTCGTTCCAAGTTCGGGGTCACCAATGTAGGCGTAGGACTTAGGTAAAGCTAAGACAGCCTACCTGTCTCTTGAGTTGACCTTGTAGTCTATCAACGCATCGCCTCCCTCTACCGTTATATCGTCACTTCCTGTCCCTCTCCATCGACAGTGGTTTCCCTTGTGAGGTCAATGCGATCGTACTCCGTAGTGTTTATGTTTCGCATTACCCCACAACCCCTAGGTTTTTTACTTTTTTTGAAATTTCTATTGAATTAGTGCCAATTATCATCTCAGTTCTGTCCACTTCTTGCAGAACCCGCTCACGGCCTAATAAAATAACCTCAATTTTATCCTCATTTAGAGCCAGTTTGTTTTGGTTCATCCAGCTTTTAATTTCTGTTATACAGTTTCCAGCCTGCTGCAGAAGGCTGTCAACATCGCATGGCAAGGCAGAACTGTAGAGCTGGGTATCATCAGCATAGAAATGATATTGTAAATTAAATTTCTTTATTTCATGTACAAGTGGAATAGTATAGATAGTAAACAAAATAGGACCAAGCACTGAGCCTTGTGGTACGCCATACTGAAGCGCATAGGAAAAAGATCTTATTTTGTTGGTTACAACAAATTGGTGGCGATTTGACAGATAAGATTCGACCCATTTAAGGGCGACCCCTCTGATTCCAAACGATGTAATAGACTCGCACCCAAAACACTCATACCACAATAACTAAGCAACACAGGATTACTTATGTTCAGGCCTGACGGGCCATGTAATGATCATACAACATTCGACTGCATACTTTACGGTAATCACAATCATAGATATTACATAAATGTCATCCACTATTGAAATTCTAGCAAGTCTATCTAAAATAGGGTATCAACAAGTCTAGTACTATGCACTCTTGAAGTGCGCCTATCCAGGACTACGGTTCCTAAAGGATACCGGTGTAAACAAATTCAAGTTGGCCGATCTCGCTTTCATACAATCAGTAATAGCACCTAATCAGATAATTGACTGACTCCTAAGTGTAGCAGCACTCACTAATACTTTTCACAGTAATACGCTTCACAAAATATCTATGCTGCTCCGCACTAAGAAGTATACATCTAGGGGATGAACATAGTTCAATCTCAAACACAATCTAACAGCTCATTACACATCTAGTAAAAATATATATTCAATGTCCTTCTCTTCGTCACAATGGGGTGACGGAAAAAAAATTGTCACAATTCCTGGCACAAACACACACGAGGGATCTCCCACCATTTCCTCGCTCGCGATGGTTTGCGAGCGAGAGAGTCCAATGTAAGCGGCGTGCACACTTAAGCCTGGTGCACAGAGGTGTCGTCACTGTCTAGTCTCTTCACAGCGCGAATCTTTCTTTTGTCTGTCATCTCCACTCAGGTAGGAGGCCCCCGTGACTCGTCTTTTCGCCAAATGCTCGAAATATGAATCCACTGATCTTAGTACGTGTGTTAGCTTTTATAACCCCCCCCCCCCACCCGATGGTTACTAAGGGTCTCCCTCCCGATTGGACGATCAAGGCAATAGCTACGACAAACACAAGTCTGTCTTTCAGTTAACCCTAACTGCTTTCTCAAAAGGATATGGACACAACTCAAAACCCTACACTAAAACTTCTACAACCCTACCATGTGAACAAGAAAATCCCACACGCACACCAAAATCAAAGGGTTAACTTAATGTTTACAAACTTCACTCACACATCCCTCATCACGAAATCCGTGGCTCGATTAATAGCTAAACGCGTTTCATATTCTCCCAAAATAAAACCAACCCATGACTAACAGAAAAAAGAGCTCACGCGGCTCGTGACATATCCCTCAGCCCAGTTAAAATTTACAATTTTAACGGCACAAAGTCTGAAAGTGAAGGCACGAGCCGACAACGCCAAAGTGCCCTGTAGGGTAACACTAGAATTATTAAAGCTGGAAAAATTTATAATTAAAAAAAACGCTCACTCAGGATGGACAATAAAATTTTCTAAAAAAAACTTGACATGTACCGTCCTGCAATAATGCAGCTCTGAAACAGCACTCAAATACAAATCATTTTACATGAACATGTTACAATCAATACTTCCCAAAAACGGTCAAACTGACTCGTTGCGCATGAACGCTTAAGCAATGGCTCAACATGTATATATATATATAACATCACACACAATTGAAATATTTGAAAATAAAGTTGCATTGGCTGGCAGCAGTAGCTCTGGTTGCTTGGTTTGCCATGCTTTATCTCGTTGACCCGCAGACAAGGGCGTCAGGGTTGTCCGTAATTCGGATCATTGTCTGAAAGTTGACGCTGCGGGGAGAGGAAATCACAGGAATCATGAGAAAAAATGTCCGTAAATAGTGGGACAATATGGTGTGATCTCACCCCCGGTCTCTGAATGAGGTGGTAAAATACTGTTCCCCTCAACATGAGATAGACTCTTACATAAGTTAACAAAATTTCTGGTCTATCAAGTACAAATATCGCCATAGTTAAGCTCAAATAACAAATGTCGACACGATAATTAACCCAACATACTCATTCAAAATTCGCGTAGCGCTCATCTTGATTTACGAATTACATAGCGCTTCTCTCATTCAACAATAGTATAGATCTCAATTCAACAACATTATACTTTAATTTTTCTCCACGTATCCAATCCGGTATAGTAATAATAATAATAATAGTTCGTCCATCAGGTATGATGATGACCTTAACAACACCAGAGGAATAAAGAACAGAAATTGTTGAGAATTTCAACACATGGACAATAAAGAGAACTAAAGGACACAGAGGACAGAATGGAAAGACTGTTCTTTCATGACTTATGGCTTCTCATGTGACTGATAAGTCCTATTTTTGCCCTGCAGACCCTTCCGCATAAATGACAAGAGTGCTCCGTTGGTTCAGTACCACTGGGCCTTTTCTTGCGCCGTTCTCTTTTTTTGATAGCCTGCTGGACTCTGTCAGCTTCCCATGCTTTGCTGCCTCTGGTAAGGGCCGCCCTCCAATTTGCACGATCAAGCGAGAGCTTTTCCCACTCACTCACATCAATGGCAAAGGCCTTCAGTGATTGCTTGAGAGTGTCTTTGTAACGTCTCTTTGGGGCCCCAACATTCCTCGTTCCATTGGAGAGCTCAGAGAAGAAGATTTGCTTAGGGAGTCTGGAGTCGGGCATTCTGACAACATGTCCTGCCCAACGTAGCTGAATTTTTTTCAGGTGGCAGAACATGCTCAATTCCTTGGCACGATTGAGGACCTCAGTGTCTGGAATTTTATCCTGCCATTTGATCCTTAGGATCTTTCTAAGGCAGGCCAGATGAAAGTGATTTAGCTTTCTGGCATGCGATTGGTACACTGTCCAGGTTTCAGCCCCATAGAGTAGGGTGGGAAGGACCACAGCATTGTACACTTTCAGCTTAGTGTCTGTGCGAATGCCGGCAACATCCCATACTCTCTTTCGTAGCCTGCCAAATGCAGAGCTGGCTTTGCTGATTCTTGAGAGAATTTCAGTATCAACACGAGCCGCGGAAGACAGTGTACTGCCAAGACAGGTGAAGTTCTCCGACACCTTCAGAAGACTGTCATGGACTTTGATATTTGGGGTCACAGGATACTTGTCGTCTGGAGTAGGCTGATGGAGCACTTCCGTCTTCTTTGTGCTTATTGTGAGGCCAAAGTTGTCACAGGCACTAGAGAACTTATCAACACAGTTTTGCATGCTATCCTCATCGTGTGCCAGAAGTGCACAATCATCAGCAAATAGTAGGTCACAGACTTGAGTACTTTTGGTTTTGGTTTTTGCCTGAAGTCTCCTGAGGTTGAATAGACTGCCATCAGTTCGGTACTTGATGCTTACCCCTTGATGAGGAGAGCTAAAGGCTTCTTGTAGCATTGCAGAGAACATGATGCTGAACAGAGTTGGGGCTAAGACACAACCCTGTTTTACCCCATTTGTGACAGCAAAGGGCTCTGAAACACTGACGTTGCTTTTGACTGCAGCTTGCATGCCATCATGAAACTGGCGCACTATTGTGATGAATTCGGGTGGACACCCAAACTTCGCCAAGATTTTCCAGAGGCCTTCACGACACACTGTGTCAAAAGCTTTTGTGAGGTCAACAAATGTGATATACAGCGCTTTATTTTGTTCCATGCATTTTTCCTGAATCTGTCTGGCAGCAAAAATCATATCCGCCGTTCCCCTCTCTTTACGAAAGCCACATTGGCTCTCGGGAAGCAAGTCATTTGACGAGAGGTGATCAAGAAGGCGATTCAGAAGCATTCTTGCCAATATTTTGCCAGCAATTGAAAGTAGAGAGATTCCCCGATGGTTGTCACAGACTTGGCTGTCCCCTTTGTTTTTGTACAGATGGATGATTGAAGCATCTTTGAAGTCCTGTGGCAGCTTCCCTGCTTTCAACATATGATTGAACAACTCGGTCAACCTTTCAATAATCCGGTATAGTATAGATCTGAATTCAACAACATTATACTTTAATTTTTTCCAAATATCCAATAAGGTATAGATGAGATGCCACGAAACGAGTGCACTTGTAATTGGATGCGCCCTCACTTTAAATAGGATAAAGTAAATGACTTGACTGTGGTGATAATAAATATCGACATACGCGTAAGAGAGGTGTCAAGTTGGACGGATTAGTATCCGACGGCACCTGGCAGATTTTGTGAAGGAAGCTAAATAGGGCTGAAAATTTGTCCAAGGTGCAAAATTACTTTAAAGCACACGTTGGAACAGGATGGCTGATTGGTATACTAGCACTGCAAAGCTTTCTAAATTTAACTTAAGAGACCAAATCTCTAGATTTCAGTAACCCACGGAAAATATATAGGGCCGCAGCAGGGCTTGTAGCAAAATTAAAATGTAGGGGAAAAAAATGTAGATTACATAGAAATCAACAGTATGTTTAGATTATAACAATATTAACAATTTAACAAATTCCTGCAGCAAATATCTTGTCCAAGTTCACACTTGGACCATAATAATTTATTCGAATTTTGACGCATCTGGTGGTTTACCACCATGGTTGATGACCCGGAAGTTGATACATGTATTGTGAAAATTATAGAATAGAAAGAATCGAATGAAATCATCGACCAGGTTGTGGTGTGGTTACAGTTGCACAGATCTATACGAACAAACACGCATTGAGGTCAGATAGCTCTAATACGGAAGAATTGGTGGTTTACCTCTGTAGGTGGTAGGTAATTGCACCAGTTTTATTTAGATTTAGACTCTAAATCTAGTCTAGTCTCTCTGTTGTGTGTTCACTCTAAACTCTAACGCTAAAACAAAGTGACTGTCCGCCAGTGCCACGCTTATTCGGAGACGTCTGCCAAAAGATCAGAATCTTATTCGCAGAGATGGATGTTTGGTATGTGATTTTTATTTAGGAAGAGCTCCTTAAAATGGCGTTCGGTTTCAGAGCTATCGATGAAACTTTCAGAAAAACATTTTTGATGGCGAGAGCTGCCTATGGGATACAAAATCACCCAACACAAGTACCATAACAAACTAAACAGGCTAGAACCAAAGCCCTCTGAATTTTAGTGAATGATAAAAGTCTAGAAAGATCAGATTAACTTCACATAGGCCTGAATAGACTGAAAAGCTGAAACGAACAATTCCTTCTCTTGACGAGTGAAAGGCCAGCGGCAGCCACCCATGCGTCCATCTCAATCACATGACGAAAACAAACGATGCGCATCACTCCTCATTCAGAAAATGGACCAGTAGATGTATGTATAAACAAACGGCATGTCGAGGGGGAAACTTGGAAAGCCAGGAGAGTTTGTCCTCCACTGCCGCTCATTCCTTTTTTTTTTTTATTCCAAAAACCTACCAGAAATAAACTCGTCTGCCGAGTTTGGGGGGGGGGGGGGGGGGGTCGTCAAGGCTCCGCAAGATCTGATTTTTTTTATTAGGGTCAATTTTTACTGCGTTATCCCCCACTGATCATCCTTGCTTTTCTCTAGACTCTAGAGTTAAAATTGTGTCTAGGATTTTTTTAAATTTAAATTTTTACAATTTTTTTTAGATGAATTATTAAATTATTAGCCAAATTTGTGGGGTGTGAAGTCACAGAGAAAGTCAGACAGACTAGAGCAAATAAAAATGAATTAAACTTCCATTGAAACAAAAAAAGTAATAAAACAAAACATGTCAAATAGATCCAGGTTAACATGGAGAGAGATGAGCAGTTCAGCCCACACTGACTAAAAGAAATCATTTACATTTCTAAAATTTGATTTATATTTTTATTTCTGTCCCGTTCAGTGAAAAGGAATTTAAATAAAAGGAATAGGAATAAAGTAATCTGGAGCACATTAGTAACATGGATCAATTTCCCCATGACATCAATTTTACAAAATCCTATTAAAATAAAAAAATTCCTAAAAATGAGCAATCCTAGGCTAAAAAAAACATACATCAGGAGCTCTTCATCGCGCTGACAATAACGCGAACTTAAAAGTGACTGAGGGGTCACATATTGTGTCCGGTCAAGGCCTGCTTGTTCCGCATATCGTTTGAGTGGACGTAGTCTATCATGACTGTTGTGTTGTGCTGACTTCGTCTCGTGTGTCAGGCCTACACCAGAATTAATGCTTTAGACGCCTGCAATGGTAGATCTACGAACTTTGATTATCGATTGTCGATGGATGCTTTCGTTTGGAATTCCCGGTTGCTTGGTTCCGTGTGTACTGTGAACATGTTGTGCGGACTGATTTGACGTGTTACTGCCGTTACGCAAAACCTAGAATCTAGACCAAGGTCAAGCATGCCCCCTAAATCTGTACCGATACAAGTTGTACGGCTACTAATAATCATTGTACTAGATCTAGTTCAACCTGAAGACGGTTGCTTTAGTTTATAGCGGCCTGAAGGGGGCCCACCTCAGATTGTTCTACGTTTTTAGTTTTCCAGCATCAGTATCATCGGCACCCATGGCGCTGTGTTGCACATGCTGGCCGCTTGATTATTCTGGGTGATCGACTGGCCGATCGGCTTACCATGGCAGTTTTGACAGGGGGTACGTAGATGTTGGCAGGCGGTATGTGAAAAGTAAAATACACAAAAATGTCAAATATTAGGACGTAAAAGAAGTCTTCAAGACTTGCCCTTTTCAAGATGATATTGCTGCTCCTTGTGGTTCGTGAAATATATAACGATGAAGAAGTTCGGTAGACTTTAAACTGCTTTTTCGAGGAGTAAAAAGATTGTTTTCTGTCTATTAATTATCATTAGGGAGATCTATTTTCTGATCGTTTGCCAAGTTTCATTCATATTGGTTATGAAACAACATGGTACGAGGGCATACAAGAGAATGATCCTCTTTCACACACTTTCCAAAAATTGACCCGCCGGCAGTGACCTAATTCAGGCACACAGGAATACGCCCGAGTGACATTGTTACTTTGCGCCATCGCAGACTGCGGAATGTGGGAGAACTTGTCCATAGTAGACATCACAATACCAAGAAACTCCCCATCTGGCTCTGCGAATAAGATCAGGATCTGCGAATAAGCACTTCGCTGCCAGAATTGGCCAATAAAATTTCCCCAAGGATTTCATTTTACCCAACAGCATCGATAATATTGTATTGGGAGTGATCTCCCCAGATTGAACCCATCTCCATATTCCTCCCATATTCCCTCAGTGCACATATTGAAAACAATGGGACCATTTGAAAAGTAATTGGAAATATTTTTCTAGATAAATTGGAATTTCATTGATTAAATCAATATCAAGTACTTATAATCACAGACATCTCCGAGACAAATCCTGGTTTTTTTATTAGGCTATTCATGGGTGCCAGACCTCTGGTATATTATATACCGGATATCCGGTTTTACTTTTTCTCAAAACAATTGATATGAAGAATTGAAAAACACCACCAAAAAAAAACAAGAACAAACCACCCTGCTTAATCACAAAAAAAAAGTGCAAGTTCGCCGAATCCGAGATATCAGCTTTTTTAGCATTTACCATGTCCAAAGGCACATGTAAGGCTACCGTTGTGTTCTGGTTAATTCGGCATTTTAGATCAAGCGCTTCACATGCATCAGCTGCTTTTTATTGAACTGACAATTTACAATGCCAAATTAAAAAAGTGAATGAAGGGTCACAAGATGACGTACTGTGTCTGGTCAAGACCCACTTGTTCCGCGTGGCGTGTCATATGAGTGAACGTAGACTATTATGTGTTGCGCTGACTTCGTGTGTCAAACCTAGATCTACACCAGAATTGAATCTTTTGATGGCTGCAGTGTGTCACGATGTGGGTTAGATGGGGAGAATTCAACTGACACTCTTTCGAGGTCCGCTCCCACAATCGACGAACACACAAAAAAAATACTTGCACTCTAAAAACTAAATAAATCAATTGCTTTGATTTTTAGCAGAACTGTAGGGCAGTTTAATTACAGGAATTAATGTAACAAATATAATTATAAATATAAATTTATATCAATTCAAAGGCAACTGAATCTAACTAATGAAACTACAGCTTTCTATAAAGACTAACTTATTCACTCTAACTACTTGCAGGTCATATGAGTTAGATGCCAAATAGAATCCGCGCACGTGACGACGGATATAACAGTTTAAATTCTATTAATTCAATGAGACATGTTATGATATGGACATTTCCTCTAGACACGCCATGGAGAATGCTTGTACAACCATGCGTTGTCTGGCGGTAGCTCTGAAACTGTCTATCGCCGTCCACCTCGTAAATGGATTGTCTACATGCGGCCTCTATCTAAGCTCTGCTCGGGTTTAAATACTAAAGCTATGTCTCGACCTTCCGTCCAGATTCATATACATTTGATTGATGCAGTCGCTTCAGCTCAGCCTGCAATATTAATTTATGCTTGTCATGGCCTTGCGCCAAAATCAAGGTCAATTTTACGGTCTAGACAAAATTTAAAATGCGAAACATTAACTACTAAAATCTTCAAACCCCGTGCTTTCTACTCTTATGCACGAATTTCCGAACGCCAACTAAGCGTCTAAATAAATTACCTTTACTCGCCCCTTATCTATGTTAATCAAAATCACAGGGTCGAGAACTGCTCTGTCATTCCTAGCTATACATTTATTCTGTCTCGCCCCTCCTTCTCTCCATCCATCAGAAAAAAGGTGTTTCAAAACAAACTGTTCACGAGAACAGCTCAAGGACAAATTACGCTGGTTATAATCAACAAGATCGTAAAAATTAACTCACTGACGTCGTGACCTAGCACGGCATTTATGATCCTAATGTGATCATGACACATCCCCCACCTCAGTGAAAATTTAGGGTTTGAACGACGTAACTGTCTACTAACGTTGCTATGTAATAGTACTTTTGAAAGGGCTATATTGTAAAAAAAAATATAGCGTGACTGAAAGTCAAAAAAAAATAAATTCTAAGAACGTGCATTATCGATGGACAATAGCATATGTATATTTATAATCGACGTTCTGTGATAATATATAATTATTGTAGCACTTAAGAATTAAAGTGATAAACTTCTCTCACACAGACATACCGTAAAGACTGAAATATTGAGCAACTAGCTCATCGCTTCATTGAGCGTAATTAATACATTCATAGAACATGAACGAACAATAGTTAATTAAAGTAATGGTATCCTGGCAGCAGTAGGTCTGGTCGCTCGGTTTGCCATTTTCTCATCTCATTGACCCGCAGACAAAGGTGTCAAGGTTGTCTGAAACTCAGGTCATGGTCAGGATGGACGCTAGTGGAAAAAGGAATCACATGGAAATTTTGAGAAAGAATGTCCATAATTGGTAGGACAATACCTTGTGAAACCATCCACGGTCTCCGAAAAAGGTGAAAAATGCTCAACCTCAATGCTTAACAGTCTATTTTAGAACACTAAATCAAACGGG
Source organism: Onchidella celtica (assembly GCA_963931925.1). Taxonomy (NCBI): domain Eukaryota; kingdom Metazoa; phylum Mollusca; class Gastropoda; order Systellommatophora; family Onchidiidae; genus Onchidella; species Onchidella celtica. The sequence continues at coordinate 11,896,943 of OZ007584.1, read as the reverse complement.
ACAATACATCAGTTTGTAAATTATCCTCCCCAGGTATATCCCGAAAGTAAATTTGTATTCCTGGAGCGCAAGGCTCCATCTGGTTAGTCGAGCATTCTTGGCTCTGTTCGACTTAAGAAACAGTAATGGTCGATGATCCGTTTCAATTATAAATTCGGACATTAATAAGTATCGAGAAAATGCATCTACCGCGTAAACAATTGCGAGGCACTCTCGTTCGACAATCGCATAGCGCGTCTCTCGATCAAGTAATTTCCGGCTTGCATATAAGCACGGTCGCAAGAAACCGTCACGCTGTTGGAGTAACACGGCGCCTATTCCTTTATCTGACGCATCCGTTCGGACGACGATGTCTGGCGTATATCGGGTAAAACAAGCAGGGGGAAAGTAGAAAATAAATTCTGAATAGTCTGAAGGGCATCAGCGCACTGAGGCGTCCAGATGACTCTATTTGGAACATTCTTCCTCGTTAGATCAGATAACGGGGCTGAGAGAGAGGAAAAGTTTGGTATAAATTTCCTGTAATAATTCAAAAGTCCCAACAAGCTACGGACTTGCTTTTTAGTTTTAGGGGGTTGCAGTTTCAAAATAGTGGATATCTTGCGATCATCTGGAGTCTGAACCCCGTGGGTTATGGTATGACCCAAAAAGTTTATATGGTGATATCCCAGGAACACTTTACTGGGTCGCGCGGTAAGGCCAGCTCGGCGAAGAGCGGCAAAAACTTCACGAAGGGCCATTAAGTGGCCAGCCTAATCAGCCTGAAAAATACATATATCATCGAAATATGATAGAACGCAGCGCAGTTCATTTAGTAAGATGTTCATCATGCGCGCGAACGTGGCTGGTGCAGTAACCAGTCCAAAAGGCATATATTTCCATTGCATTAAACCCAATGGGGTTTGAAAAGCTGTATATTGTTTACTTCCTTCTTCGAGAGGAATCTGCCAATATCCTTTGGATAAGTCTATTTTAGAGAAGATACTTGCATTGGATAACCGCGCGAATAAGTCCTCCTGATTGGGAATGGGTTCTGCATCATAGATGGCTATAGCATTGAGCTTTCTATAGTCAATACAAAAACGCATGGTATCGTCTTTCTTCTTGACCAAGACAATCGGCGAGCAATACGGACTTGTTGATCGCTCTATCACGCCTAGCCGTAGCATGGCACGTACTTCTGTAATTATCGTTTCGTGAGCGTGCAGCGGGCGCGGGTACGGTTTAACAAACACCGGTACGTCTGTCTGAAGTCGCATTACATGTTGGACTAAAGACGTACAACCCGGCAAATCAGTGAACACCGTGGTGGCAAATTCTTGGAGCAGGTGTGTAAGATCCTGTTTCTGCGACGGCGCAAGCTCATCATTGATATTAACATCGTTTATACTCTCGGTGGCCTGTAATATGGGCAACGATTTTTCGATACTCAAAGGGTCCTCGTCGTCGACAGTAACTAAAGCCGCGTTGGCCATTGGGACGACATGAACGGAGTTGTTACGACGATCGTCGCTAAGCAGGTACTTTTTCAGCATATTAATATGGAATATTTTCCTCTGCCCGCGAATATCTATCAAATAATTCACTCTGGGGAGTCTCTTAAGGACTCTGTATGGTCCCTTCCAAGTTAGAAGGAGTTTGTTTTGCGTTTGCGGCAAAAGAACAAGTGTCAGATCTCCGACTGACAAGGCGCGCATTTGGGCGCCCTGATCGCGATACAATTTTGAAGAACTCGCTCTAGCGGATGCAAATTGCATAGCGGTTTTGCATGCATTAATAATTCGTTGTCGGAGATCGACAACATATTGATACGCGCATCGCGTATCATAATCGTCGGTTTCAGAACCGGCGAACAATTGACTAAGTATAGCCATCGGGCCACGGGGTTTACGTCCGTATAATAACTCAAATGGGGAGAAACCCGTGGACGCGTTCGGGAGTTCCCTTTAGGCGAAGAGAATAGCGGGGAGCTGACGGTCCCAGTCTCCAGGTTTGTCGGCGGATACGCGTGCTAGCATAGACTTCATGCTCGCATTCCACCGCTCGCAACAACCATTTGACTGCGGATGATAGGGGGACGTTAATTTCTGTTTAATTCCCGCTAATTCTAGTACCTTTTTGTATAGATCAGAGGTGAATTGTGGTCCTCTGTCTGAAAGAATCTCAGTCGGAAACCCGACTCGCGAGAAAATAGTAACAAGTGCCTCAGCGACATGGTCAGCCGTAATGTCTCTTAAAGGAATAGCCTCAGGCCAGCGCGTCGCGTAGTCGATTACCGAAAGGATGAATCGATGGCCTCTGTCTGATTTACTAAGAGGACCTACTATGTCAACTGCGACACGCTCGAATGGTGTTGAGACTGGAGGCATCTCCTGAAGGGGTGCGCGTGATGCTTTACCTTTAGGTGTACGTTTTTGACATACATCGCAGGGGGCACAAAACGGTTCACGTCCGCGTATACACCAGGCCAGAAAAAATGAGCCAATATCCGTGATTTGGTTCTGGCTGAACCTTGATGGCCTGAAAATGATGTATCATGCGCGAGACGCAGAATGTCGCGACGAAACGACTTAGGCACCACGAGCTGTTCAATGGTCTCACCTTTACTTCGGAAATTTCTGTATAATAATTCATTTTTAATGATAAACGGAGAGGCATTTCCGTTCTGAGGCTGAACTTTCGCAAACAGCGGGTTTAGTGATGGATCGCTTTGTTGTTCCTTATAGAAAACTGTAGGCGTGACATTAAAATCAAACGCAGGGGTTTGTAAGGTACCATCCGGTGGACGTTTTGACTGTTGTCGTGTGGTGACACACGCAACGTTTTCGTTCCAAACTTTTAACTGGCCGTCAGGTGTATCATTGACCTGTGGTAAATTACCAATAATTAGATCGGCAACCGGATTTGGTAATACGCATGCCGTTACGACACCTGTAATGAATGGCGTGTCGATGTATATCTCCGCGAGACGGAATCGCTCGACGGAGCCCCCGAAAGTAATGCAAGTTGCCTGTTGTTCAATCAGCTGGGTCGGTCTGACCAGTGATTCCCTAACATCGATAGTGGTGCAACCTGAATCGCGTAAGACAGACGCGGGTATGGCGTTAACATGACCCTCATATAAGGCCAATGACCTGTGTTGATGGAGGGCCGACATAACCGGAACGGTGCCCGTCATGGGCGACGTGAGTTCAACGCCACGGCTAATCTGTGCAGCCGGAACAATGACGGTGCAAGCATTTGCAGCTTCAAACTTAACCCTACAATATTTTGACGTATGACCTGGTTTATTGCACCGATAACACCTAGTGCTGTCATATATATTACGTCTGGGTTGCATTGGAGGTGTATTATATGGGTTATTATAATATGTCCAAGGAGAAAGAACAAAAATGGACATAAGTGCAAATAACGCAAGGATGGAAATTGCATTTCTTCTGCTTGAGTTTGATCAAAATTTCCTGTCTTTCGTTTTGTTTTATTTTTTTAAATTGTCATGATATTGATAGGAACAAATTGAGTAGCAAAAAAGGGCATTTTGTGAATGTGACACTGACAACTTAGATCACCGCATTCATTGTGCAATTGCGCATATTGGCAGAGAAATCCAATTCTTGATAAACTCAGAAATATTTTGGCAAACTTCACTCTTTAGACCAAACTTAAAACAAAATAGGAAAAAATAATTGATTTCCATATATATGGATTGTAATGTGGGTGGCCTAGTTCTTTAAAAGAAGCCTGTCAGTGTTAATGAGTGTCACAGGATTTGTAATCCATTTTCTCAAACTTTCAAGAACACTGTAAAGGCCGAAGAATGGTAAAAAAATGTACTTTTGATACATGATTCCTTTCAAAACTTGAAGTTTTGGTTGGTCTTAATTCCATTAATACATTTCTTGAACACGAAGCACTATACAAATTAAATACAGTCTCTTCATAAAGAAGAGCAATTACCAATGAAACTGAGATTTTGATTTCATTATATTTCATGTTCAGATTCTTAATCAACTGTTATTAATTTGTTATTAATTACATGTGAAGTGAAGCTCCATACTGACGACCAGTTGGGTCTTATCCAATCCAAAAGCTGGGATATTTGTTTTAGGTGAAATAATACTGATTTTGATTTCTTTCAGTTGCTTATCCTGTATGTGGCTTGTATTGTGTTCTGAAGAAAAGACTGTTTGGACTGGGGGAATTCAGATGTCAGGCTTGAAATTCAAAACATAGTTTCTTAATCTTTTGTGATTAGACTCGTTGCAAGGTTTTAATCAGGCACAGAATTAGTGATAATTAGGATAGACAGTCAGCATTTTACATCAGGAGGAGCAAGGAAATGACAGTCTATGTGTTTTCTTGTGTGATCAGTAAGAATTCACAAACATCAATAGAGATGGAAATCAGGAAAATAGAAGATCTGAATAAAATGTTTTTTTTTTTTAATGTGTTCGTGAGAAAATATCGATGAAACATCCTGGTTTTCCAGCGACATCAATTGCAAACCACATGTGATAATACCAATTTTCTTTTCTTTCAGTTTCTGAGTCCACACTTATATTATTTTGTACTCTGGAGAAAACATAATGGACAGTGGATGTGAAGCCTGAAATTCAATGCATAGATTCTGAAACTTTTGGGATTGGACTGGTTGCATGTACGTTGCACCACAGGAGGACAGAGATTATATACTGATGTTAGGATAGAATAGGAAAGTGACCCTGTTTTTTGAAAGGGGATCATGGTAAGATGGCACAAAGATCAATAATGGAAAATTTGACACAGGATGTTGAGATTATGCAACGGGGACAAGAAACATTTGATTGGCTGAGTGATATAAAGGAAGAACCATGTGATCACGACAACGGGAGTTGCCAAAGTGTGAATGGTGTCATTTCAGATCAAGATAATAAAACTGAATTTTTAGATCATAAAGATATAACAATTGAATCTGTGGACCTTTCTCATGGTGATATGCAAGTAACTTTGTCATCGAAAGGATCAGTTTCTAATTGTTTGACTGTATGGAAATGTGAGAAAAATGAAGACTGTGTGACAAATGTTACACTTGAAAATGGGACTGACAGAAAGGATAGGATATCAGAAGTTGCAGGTGTGAAGAAAGAACAATCTAATAATGTGTTTGTCAGTGATAGTAGTTATGAAGACAGCCATGTCTTAAATGGTGATGAAAAGGTTGAATTATTAACCAGAACAAGTGAATGCTTAGCTGTAAAACTATGTGCTGTGTGTGAAGAGCTTAAAGAGGAGAAGGAGTCAGAAATAGACTTAGCCCTGATGAAAAGTCCCAACACCCTGAAATGTCATACATACCGCAGGGCTAACACTAGTAACAGTCCTACAGCACGGATCATAAAAGTGGAACCTGAGTCAGGAAGTGAAAAAAGCGGTAAGTACAGTTATTTTATTGTATTAAATTCAACTAAGAAAAGAAGCTATCAGTCCTTACAAAACAAAGAGCAGAAGATAAGCAGATGCCTTTTGAGTGTTGCATTTGCGGATCATTTTTCATACATATATATTATATGTCTGAACAGACATGTTATCTAGAGGACAAACACTGACATTGCATGACATATGACAAAAGCTTCTCAAACATTTGAGCAACAAAGCCTATATTATACTGTACTAAAAAGAAGATAAAGATAATATACACAAGTAGTGTTGTCATAGGTCTTCACCACTTGTGATGAATCTGTGGTTTGGTAAGGCTTTGTCATGGTGAAATCGAGTCCAGATCTAGTAAAATACTCTTAAAATAGATTTCATCAATTGCATGTTGAAAACCCTTTGTCAGGGGCTATACATCTCACTTGATCCATTTCGGCTCCTTTTTTGTTTTCCCTTCCTGTAGGTTTTTCTTTTTCATCAAATTTGGTGAGTATTTTGCCACTTCCAAATCTTTGGCACATTGACCATTGTTAAGTGATTGACAGCCAGATCTGGTAAAAGGGGTAAAAGTTGTAGCTGATTGTAAAAGAAGGTAGAATACAGTAATAGTGAGAACAAAACAATTGCAATATGAAATAGAAACATGTATAGGAATGTATGTGAAGCATGTGGATTAATTAAAATGTTAGACTGTTTTCCCTTATGAATGATCAGAGAATGAGCTCTCAGTAGTCTCTTATTTGTCTTCCCAGAGACCTTTTCCTGTGACATGTGTCATCGGGCTTTCCTTGAACACAATTGCTTGTTGAAACATATAAGTAAATATCACTCTGAATACTCCAGGCAACAACATAACTTACAAACGACTGAACAGAAAAGTTTCCATATGAAGAAAAACAACACATCTATTCCCAGAGGTAGTGGAGTGAATAATTCCATCTCAACCCAAAGTGGCATGGAAGTTCAGAGATTGGAAACTGACAATGTGAACTGTGTTATCTCTGGCCCAGCAGAAAATCATTCAACCGGAGAATACACTGGAAAGCAGATTCTTCAGGATTGCAATGTGTCCAGCATACCTGATATCAAACAATTTGAGGGTAATCCAGTGCCTTCCAAAACTTTTGTTACAGCTAACAAATATTCAGATTCAAAAAGTGGAAAGAAGCCTTTTGAGTGTGATGTTTGTGGAAAAGGTTTTGCTAAAGGAGGTAATTTACAACGCCACAAAAGGATGCACACAGGAGAGAAGCCTTACAAGTTTGATGTTTGTGCTGCTGGTTTTACTTCTAAAAATAGTTTACAATCTCACAAAATAATACATACAGGAGAGAAGCCTTTTGAGTGGGACGTGTGTGGAAAGGGTTTTGTTTATAGAAATTCTTTAAAAAAACACAAAATGATACACACAGGAGAGAAGCCTTTTTAGTGTGATGTTTGTGGAAAAGGTTTTGCTTCTGGAGATCATTTACAATGCCACAAAAGAATACACACAGGAGAGAAACCTTTTAAGTGTGATGTGTATGGAAAGGGTTTTGCTCATGGAAGTGAATAATTCCATCTCAACCCAAAGTGGCATGGAAGTTCAGAGATTGGAAACTGACAATGTGAACTGTGTTATCTCTGGCCCAGCAGAAAATCATTCAACCGGAGAATACACTGGAAAGCAGATTCTTCAGGATTGCAATGTGTCCAGCATACCTGATATCAAACAATTTGAGGGTAATCCAGTGCCTTCCAAAACTTTTGTTACAGCTAACAAATATTCAGATTCAAAAAGTGGAAAGAAGCCTTTTGAGTGTGATGTTTGTGGAAAAGGTTTTGCTAAAGGAGGTAATTTACAACGCCAGAAAAGGATGCACACAGGAGAGAAGCCATTCAAGTGTGATGTTTGTGCTGCTGGTTTTGCTTCTAAAATTACGTTACAATGCCACAAAGGGATACATACAGGAGAGAAGCCTTACATCTGTGATGTTTGTGCTGCTGGTTTTACTTCTAAAAGTAGTTTACAATCCCACAAAAGAATACATACTGGAGAGAAGCCTTTTAAGTGTGATGTGTGTGGAAAGAGTTTTGCTCATGGAGGTTCTTTAAAAACCCACAAAAGATTACACACAGGAGAGAAGCCTTTTAAGTGTGATGTTTGTGGAAAAGGTTTTGCTTCTCCGGCTACTTTTCTAAATCACAAAAGGATGCACACAGGAGAGAAACCTTTTATGTGTGATGTTTGTGGAAAAGGTTTTGCTTCTGGAGCTCATTTACAACGCCACAAAAGAATACACACAGGAGAGAAGCCTTTTACCTGTGATGTGTGTGGAAAGAGTGTTACTCGAGGATGTTATTTAAAAACCCACAAAAGGACTCACACAGGAGAGAAACCCTTTAAGTGTGATGTTTGTGGAAAAGGTTTTGCTGAAGGAAGTTATTTGCAACGACACAAAAGGACTCACACAGGAGAGAAGCCTTTCAAGTGTGATGTTTGTGCTGCCGGTTTTGCTTCTAAAAGTACGTTACAAGGCCACAAATGGATACATACAGGAGAGAAGCCTTACAAGTGTGATGTTTGTGCTGCTGGTTTTACTTCTAAAAATAGTTTACAATCTCACAAAATAATACATACAGGAGAGAAGCCTTTTGAGTGGGACGTGTGTGGAAAGGGTTTTGTTTATAGAAATTCTTTAAAAAAACACAAAATGATACACACAGGAGAGAAGCCTTTTAAGTGTGGTGTTTGTGGAAAAGGTTTTGCTTCTGGAGATCATTTACAATGCCACAAAAGAATACACACAGGAGAGAAACCTTTTAAGTGTGATGTGTGTGGAAAGGATTTTGCTCATGGAAGTGATTTAAAACGCCACAAAAGGATACACACAGGAGAGAAACCTTTTCAGTGTGAGATTTGTGGAAAAGGTTATGCTAAAGGAAGTGATTTACAACACCACAGAAGGATGCACACAGGAGAGAATGCTTTCAAGTGTGATGTTTGTGCGGCTGGTTTTGCTTCTAAAATTACCTTACAATCCCACAAAAGAATACAAAAAGGAGAGAAGCCTTTTAAGTGTGATGTGTGTGGAAAGAGTTTTGCTCATGGAGGTTCCTTAAAAACCCACAAAAGGATACACACAGGAGAGAAGCCTTTTAAGTGTGATGTTTGTGGAAAAGGTTTTGCTTCTTCGGGTAGTTGTCTAAATCACAAAAGGATGCACACGGGAGAGAAACCTTTTAAGTGTGATATTTGTGGAAAAGGTTTTGCTCGTGGAATTGATTTAAAAACCCACAAAAGGATGCACACAGGAGAGAAACCTTTTAAGTGTGATGTTTGTGGGAAAGGTTTTGCTCAAATAAGTCCTCTACAAGTCCACAAAAGAATACACACAGGAGAGAAGCCTTTTAAGTGTGATGTTTGTGGAAAAGGTTTTGCTTCTTCATGTAGTTGTCTAAAGCACAAAAAGGATGCACACGGGAGAGAAACCTTTTAAGTGTGATGTTTGTGGAAAAGGTTTTACCCATGGAGCTGTTTTAAAAACCCACAAAAGGATGCACACAGGAGCGAAGCCTTTCAAGCGTGATGTTTGTGGTAAAGGTTTAGCTCACATAAGTGATCTACCAGTCCACAAAAGAATACACACAGGAGAGAAGCTTTTTAAGTGTGATGTTTGTGGTAAATGTTTTTCTCGTGGATATAATTTAAAAACCCACAAAAGGACTCACACAGAAACAGAAGCCTTTTAAATGTTTGATGTTTGTGGAAAGGGTTTTGTTCAAGGATGTTATTTAAAAACCCACAAAAGGACTCACACAGGAGATATACCTTTTAAGTGTGATGTTTGTGGTAAAGATTTTGCTTTTTCAAATGGTTTACAGCGCCACAATAGAATACACACAGCAGAGAATCTTTTTATGCGTTACGTGTGTGGAAAGGGTTTTGATCAAGGATGTGATTTAAAAACCCACAAAAGGACTCATGCAGGAGAGAAGGCTACATTCATACGGGCGGCCTAAAAGGCCCACAAAACAATACAAACATCAGAGAAGCCTTCCCATTGTGATTCTTGTTGTGTAGGTTTTGCTGCTTTTCGTTCTTTACAGGCTGAGAAAAAAAATATGTGTACACACAAGAGAGAAACCTTACAAGTTACAAGTGTGATATATATGTGGAAAAGGTTTTACTCTTATAGATAATTTAAAAGTCCACAAAAGGACACACACAATAGAGGAGCCCTACAAGTGTGACATTTGCGTGGTAGCATCACGTTTGGAGCACCAACATTTTTAAAACATGACATTTGGAGCACTGCCTAAATCTAGGTTAAATTGCAGTATGACATTTGGAGCACTACCAAAAATTAATAAAATTTCAGTATGACATTTGGCGCACCTTTACCGCTGCTGGTATTCGATTACATTTTCACAGACTCATATCAACATCAAGTCGGAAATCTACTGAAAAAAAATTTCCATCTTTTACACTCAAAAAAATTTTGTTTTGCTCATCATCATCATCATAAATTAGGTGAAAAAAGACTGGTCTATAAATGATGTCGATGATGATAGTGTTGTTGTAGTTGTTTTTTTTTATATTATTATTATTTTTATTATTATTACACCCCCTCGAGGTCACTCCTTGCCGCCGGTGAGGGGGCTTTAGTAACACCACCAGGGGTGTGAAATAAATGTGGCCGAGCCATCTCGCCGAGCATGAGCAAACTCTGCTCTAGCAAAATAAGCTGAAGACGGAGGTATCTGGCCAGAGTAGGGCGCCTAACCTAGATACCACGCACCCTTTTCACTATTATGTCTAAGTCTGCAGTTAGTTATCGTCATGGTGCTCGCCCTGTGAAGTCCCCCCAGGCAGCGGCAGTGCCGGGCCCCCCAGCCTCGAAGGGGCCCACCCAAGCTACTGGAGGTCCCTCTCGACTGCCCCGGGGAGCCGGGGGGCAGGAGAGGAATGCTACTGGCCAAACCATCAAAGATAAGGAGCAACCTTTAAAGATAATGCACTGGAATGCTGAAGGAGTCAACAGCAAGAAAGATGGATACAGCAAGAAGTTAGAGCTAGAAAACATCCTTTTTGAGGAGAAAGTAAGTATCTGCTGCATCCAAGAAACCCACCTCAGCAAAGACGTTGCTTTCAAGGTAAGAGGATACCAATGCTTTAGAAACGACCGGACAGACAGAAGAAAAGGAGGAATTCTAACCTTGGTGAGAAACAACATCAGAGCAAGCCAGATTCAAGTGCTAATGGAGGGAGCAGAATATCATCTACTACACATCAGGACAGATCAGACGGAATTCCACATCCTCAATTATTACTGCCCAAACGACCGATCCATGTCCCTGGATACAATTCCCTTTAGAGGTAGGCTAATAGCATGTGGAGACTTCAACAGCCACTCCCAAAGCTGGGGCTATGAACACATGGACAAGAGAGGTGAGGAGGTTGAAACATGGCAGGATGAGTTAGGACTGCTTCTCATAAATCAGCCCACAGACCCACCTACATTTTACTCAAGATGCTGGCATACCACCTCAACACCGGATATAGCCTTCTATACACCAGACCTGGACTGGAAGATCAAAAGGACTGTGGGGAAACAACTTGGAGGAAGTGACCATCGCCCTGTTTTCATCATGGTGGAAAACGAGCTAATAAAGAGCAGCAGCACCCTTGCCAGATGGAACTACAAGAAGGCCAATTGGATGATGTTCAGACACAGAACAAGCGTGCTTGCCACAAGTATAATTTCAACAGGGAAAAACATCAACGTGCAAGAGTTCAACTCATCTATTCTTCAAGCTGCCAAGGAAACAATACCTCGTGGAGCACGAAAGAACTACAAACCATACTGGAACAAGGATCTTGACGAACTCCATCAAGAAGTAGAAAAGGCACGAATACAGGCTGAAAACAACCCAGGACAACAGCAACACAATGCCCTCCAGCAAGCCAAGGCAAGATTTCAAAGAGGAAAGCCCCAGGCACGACGCAAGAGCTGGAAAGAGAAAACAGCCTCCCTCAACTTTGAAAAAGACGGCAGGAAACTGTGGAACCTGGTTAAAGCTCTAAATGATGAAGGAACAGATAGTAACATCAGAGTCACTTTGCAAGAGAATGGCAAGACCCTAACCAAGAAAACAACAGCGAATGTTTTTGCAGATGTGTTTGCTAAGGACTGTAACATAGAGGTAAGTACAAGCAAGTTAAAGGAGGCAAGAAATGACAAGGCCTCGGAGAGAAACGAAGGAGACCAGCCAGAAGTCATGAACACAAAGATCACACGGCAAGAACTAGACCTTGCCATTAGCAAACTAAAACTGCAGAAGTCACCAGGTGCAGATGGAATACCAAATGAGATGATCAAGAAACTCGGATCCGGAGCTCTGAATAAATTACTAGAGATCTTCAACGTCAGCTGGAAAACTGGAGAAGTACCACAGATCTGGCGAGAAGCAATCATGGTCCCAATACCCAAAAATGGAAAGGACAAAGGAACAGCAAGAAACTGTCGACCAATAAGCTTGACAAGCTGCCTCTGCAAGACCATGGAACGGATCGTCAACCACAGAATGAAGTGGTACCTGGAAAGCAACCACCTACTGGCTGATCAGCAAGCAGGGTTCCGTCAGTGTTATTCCACAGAGGATCAAGCAACCTATCTGTCACAGGACATTGAAGATGCCTTCCAGGACAAGAAACAAGTATTAGCAGTGTGGATCGACCTTCGAAAGGCCTTTGACAAAGTCTGGAAAGACGGACTACTCAGGAAGCTGCGAGACAACAAAGTGACTGGTAGCATGTACAAGTGGACCAAGAGCCTTCTACACAACAGAAGAGCAAGAGTCCAGCTGGATGGATGTCACAGCAAGAAGGTACTGCTGAGACACGGTGTGCCACAGGGAGGAGTAATATCACCCACCTTATTCCTGATCTTCATAAATGATCTAGTTCAAGAACTACCCTGCGGGATACGTACAGCTCTATATGCAGATGACCTAGTTATGTGGTGTACGGAAGAACATGCCACAGTTGCCACAAGAAGACTACAAAGAGCCACTGACATCCTCTTAGCATGGACGAATAAGTGGTGTGTCACAATCAACGAAGAGAAGTCGTCCACTACTCTTTTCACCCTGTCTCCAAAACAGACTGCTGGAGCCATCAAGCTCAATGGGACATCACTCAAGGAAGACAAAGCACCAACCTATCTAGGAGTCACATTCGACACCAGGCTCTCATGGAGGAATCACATCGAGAGGGCAGAGACAAAAGCTAGAAGAAAGCTAGCCATATTGAGGAAACTGGGCGGCACATCATGGGGAGCGACAGAAAGAATTCTCAAGAATGTGTATCAGCAAGGGGTTCGCCCTCACCTCGAATATGGTTCAACAGCCTGGAGTTCAGCGTCCAACTCAGCCCTTCAGATGTTAGACAAAGTTCAGAACCAGGCTTTGCGCATCATCACAGGAGCAATGAAGTCAACACCCATTGTGGAGATGGAGAAGATCACCCAGATAGCAACACTTGCAGAACGAAGAGAAACCAGGGTGGCAATCCAGGCAGAGAAATTCAACAGCATAGAGAATCACCCAATGAAGGAGAAGCTAGGAGACCTGGCAAGGGGAAGGCTGAAACGTACGAGCTTTATTCACAAGGCAAAGCGAATAAGAAGACAGCTATCACACCTTCCCCAGATTGCCCACCCCCTGACATCTGTACCTGAACAGACCCCTTGGACGGAGGAGACAGAGACCCAAGTCCAGATACACACAGACGTTGATGGTGTCTTCAACAAGGGAGAACAAAGTGAAGTAGAAAGAAGAACTGCTGTACTCGGCCTACTTGATGACAAGTATCCAAGCGAATCATGGGTTCGAGTCTACACAGATGGCTCTGCTGAGAATGCTGTAACAAACGGAGGTGCCGGAGTGTATATAGAGTATCCAGACTCGACAAGAACGGCAATTAGCATGCCAACCGGAACCTTCTGCAATAATTATGGATCAGAAGCCAAAGCCCTCATGACAGCTGCCACAGAGCTTCAAGTAGAGGACAGCAACATCGTCTTCCTCACAGATACAAGATCAGTCCTTGAGGCCCTTCAAGCTGGCAAGCTTAACGACCTGAAGAAATGTTTTACACAGCTTGGAAATAGAAGCAGGATAGTCCTACAGTGGATACCATCACATTGTGGAGTACCAGGCAATGAGAAGGCAGACCAACTGGCCAAGGAGGGCTCCGGCCTGGAGCAGCCACAGTGCCTCCTAGACTACTATGAGAAGAAAAACCTCATCAAAAACAACAGACGACAGCAAATAAACCAACAGGATAAATATCATCTCCTGAACAGAGAGGATCAAGTACTATTGTTCAGACTAAGAACTGGTCACAATAGGCTCCACCACCACATGTTCACCAAGTTCAAAATAGGAACATCTGCCATATGCGAGTGCAGCCAGTCTCCTCAAAACACGGAGCATATATTGCAGAACTGCACACTCCTCTCAGCACTGCGAGAAACATATTGGCCCCAACCCACCGACCTGAATATCAAACTCTATGGTGCTCTGCCAGAACTGCAGAAAACCGTAGATTTTCTTAAAAGAACAAATCTGCAGATTTAGATTGGTGAACGAAAGAAGAAGATTATTATTACAGGTATTATTATTTTAGCATCATTATTATTATTGTTGTTGTTGCTGTTGTTGTCCTTGTCCATGGCCACTGTTTGTGGGGTTTCTGATCTCTGTGTCCAATTCCCTCCACAAAACTGTACTATTGTTTTTGTTGGGTCCCACGAAGCTTATCTTCCCTTAGGCCTTCGACAACAGTGTGAAGTCTCGTGTAGATTATTTATTTTGTTCAGCCACTTATTAAAAAAATAATAAACCAAAAAAAGAAAATAAAACCCAATAAAATAAACATTATTAATGCGCGCCTCTTCACGAGACAGTCCCAAGCCTGTATAAACGCAGAGGGAAAATGTTTATTAAAAAAAACATTTATTCAAAACGCGCACGGTTCTAAGATTTTAACGCAAAAAATGTGAAATATAAAACCGATCGTTGAATAAATATTGACTATTTAACATGAGTCTTTGTTCAGTTATGCTTACAATAATCCATTTGGATTCTAATATATCCTGACATCCAAATAATTTCAAAATAATTTTGTAAGTTTTAAAACGCTCCATCAAACACTTTGCCAACGTTAACTAGTCGCTATTCATCTGGAATTGACTGACGGAGAGTTTATTAGGCCTATAAAGAAACTTTCTATCCCTGTGGTACCCACCGCAAGTTATTGCAAAATATCCTTAGAGTATGCGATAGTCAACAGGTTGATTAAGTATTAATCGATAAAATCACAGCCCAAATTCTAGTGCTCCAAATGTCACATGCCAGCTTTCTTTGAACTAACTTAGTGCTCCAAATATCACATGGCGGCTTTCTTTGAGTTTGATCTGCAGTAGTGCTCCAAATGTCATACAACCATTTGCGTGTAGGTTTTGCTGCTTTACGTTCTTTACATGCCCACAAAAGAATGCATACCAGTGAGAAACCTTGCAAGTATGATGTTTGTAGTATAGGTTTAGCTCGTCTATCCTGCAAAAGAACACACGTAAGGGAGAAAAGTTAGGAGTGAGATGTTTGTAGTGGCTTAGCTCTGGCACACCTGTTGCAACGCCCAAAATAATGCACATTACAATTGTGATGCTTATGGTGCAGACTTTGTTTAATCGAGTGTTTTACAAGTCCACCCCTCCTCCTCCTGCCCCCCCCCCTCCCACCCCACCCCATCTCCTCTCCCACCCCCCCCCCCAAAAAAAGAAGAAGTCGTGTTAGAAAAGCCCTTTATGGTATAGACGTGACTGATAAAAGTGCTTCACGACGCCACAAAAACATTCACGCATGAAGAACCCTAATGTAAAGCCCCCCACACACGTTCAAGTCCGGCGTACGGCCTCGCCCAGATTCTGTAAAACTTATAAAAAACTGAACGTGTGTGGGCGATTTCATACAGCCGGGATCCGAGTCAGGACTTAAGCCAAAATATCAGGAGGCCCCTGAAAAATTTTGTAAAGCCAATGGCTTGACACAGTAAACTCAAAATTAAAACGTACATGAAAATCTTTTTTTGGCCATTTTGATGACAAAATCGGGAAAAGTAGTAAATATACCATCGATTTGATACCAAACACCATTCTCGTACGATGGATAGAACTTTTTTTTTTTTTTATAAATTACGGACCTTTCATCAATTCTCACACCTAACTCCATTCCCCTCTCTCTTTCTCTCTCTCTCTCTGTATCTCCCTCTCTCTCTCTCTCTCTCTCTCTCTCTCTCTCTCTCTCTCTCTCTGCCGTTCTGCTTGTCTGTGTTTGGTGGGGATAAAAAGAGAGATAGATATTCAGAGAGAGATTTTTTTCTCTTAACCTGTGCGTCCCCGCAAAAATGACCGTGAGGCCGTGCCTATAAACAAAGTAAACTCATTGTATCGTTGTTGCCGTTGCATTCTACTCATACCTAATCCTTGTCACATGCATGTGACATGTATCGATAATTTTATGTTTTAATAAGTCAGTGAATTTGTTAAGTGAATCATTCAATCCGGTCAATAAAGTGTGATTTTAAAAATCTTGCCTTATCTTATTAAAAAAACAACAACAATAGAAACTCTGTTAAAGACACCGATGAAATATAGCTGATAGATACAATGTACTCAACCGGCTACATCAGGGGTCCCCAACTCCCTGTCTTTCGGCCGGTACCACCGGTCCGTGGATCATTTGGTACCAGGGTGCAAAGAAAAAAAATTGTGATTTAAAATATGGTTATTTTTCTTTCATTAGCAGTGTCTACCCAGTCTGCAGAAAAATTTCATGTATAAAAAAAGTTGGGGACTGCTGGGCTAGATGATCCAGCGGTTAGAACCGCTATACCGGAACCGGGAGGTTGGGGGTTCGAACCCCGGTCGGGTCACACCTAAAATTGGCAATCCAGTGGCTTGTCTTGCTTCATCATCAAAGTGCAGGGATTGGTCGGGTCGGTGTCAGTATACTGTGATTGGGAGGGATATGTGAGTTTTGCTACACTTCGTAAAATGTCCAAATAGCAACGTTATTTAAATAACCAACTTGTTGTGGAAGTGACGTTAAACCCAAGTCCAATATACTCATCCCCAAGTAGTCCTCTGCAAGGCAAGTATAAAACAAATTGCCCTGCATGTCTCTAGTATCAGTCCACCTAAAGCTTGAGGTGAGATGCAGGTTGAAAATTTCAGGTCTTCATAATTAATTATTATGACCAGCCTGTGACTAGTGTGACAAAAAAACCTCAAGGTTGCTATCAGCCATTCATGGGGGGACACTGCTGTCCTCATCACTGTATTTTCCCCTCGATCAACGGTGTGATAAGTCTCAAAAGTTTTAAGTACTTGTCGTCGTGCATTCGCAAATTAAATAATTACGAAAATCACTTGGATAAAATCTTAACTCATTCAATAAATTGATGTGACTGTGGGTCGCTCGATCCAACAGCCACTGTTTGACTCAGTATCGTTTTTTGATGCTCACTTTCCGATTGGGAATGGCTGAACATACGATTCCACATAGGGCCTGTTGGTTGTGAGACATTGTGAACGGGCTATGGTCCGAAATGAAGTGATAAAACTACGTATATCAAGAGTTGAAGGCACTGTTTTCAAGTGTTTTGTGTATCAATGAAACTTCAGTTTTCGTACCTCTGTGCAATCAGTCCTCGTAGTGGCGGGAAAAATTTCATAAAGCCTGGCCGCAACGTGTGTGTGCAAAATTGGAATTAAAATCTTTTCCTAAAGCCCGGATTTGGGCGAGGCTGTGAGTCGGGCTTGATCGTGCGTGGGGGGGGGGGGTGGGGGGGGCTTTAGTGATACATGTTGTGATTAGTGTTTGATTTTGCCGATGATCTTACTCAGCCCTTTTTGTGGTATCTGCTGTAATAAGTTATAAATAAATCTTCATTATTAAATTTACTCAGTGTAGACCAGCGGTTTTTAACACGGGCGATATCGCTTATATGGGTGTGTGTGTGTGTGTGCGGGGAGGGAGAGAGAGTGCGAATACCAGGTTGGTGTAAACAAAAAAACAAAAGGTGACAAAGGAATAAAACCATGATAAATGGTGGTGAGGGGGGGGGGGGGCTAAATGAATGGAGGACGATTTATGGGGTAAATAAGGCAGCCACTGGCTTGTTCAAAAGCATACCGCATAATTCGAAGTTGTCTGGAAATGGATTCCTCTGAACAAAGAAATAACCTTTATTATGCTGTTTGCCCCATTAGGTAGTCCAAACGGCCCCGCTAAGGGTCCAAAATCCTATTTTGGTATAATTTTAGTCCAACATTACAAGGCTACCGCTGCTGTAGGAGTGTTGTGACCCACATTGTTAATGTAAAGAAGTGTCCATTTTTGAAGCTGCTTTATTTATAAAAAGTGTGTTAAACACTTAATAATTTGTTGTTGTTGTTTTTTTTATAGGTACACGTATGTGAGTGTCTTCGTGCAATGATATAGATGAAGAAAAAATAATGATTTGAAAAGAAGCTTTTGTTGTGTTCATGTTTCTGTTTTGTTCGGTGTTAAACTGTTTTTTAAAAAGAAAGGACTAACACCAGCCTGTGTATAATGAAAATTTGGGGCTGGGGTATAAAATGTTGAGGCTCAGGCAGATTATATATCACCTGTGGAGCTGACAATGAGATAGCCTGTATAATCACTTCCTTTTTAAAACTAAGGTATACTGAAAGTACAGTGTATATGTGCATATGTTAAAAAAAACATGTGTGGTTAGAAAATACAATTTATAATCCGAAAAATTAAATCCAGATTGAGACTATCATACCAGCAAAATATGGCTTAGATTGGTCTTGCAAATTCTTTAGCTGTGACGTCTTTTACATGATTTAAATATAATGTATTCATCTAAATCACTGATGTTCAAATTTGCCTCTTCGTTGCTCAGATATGTATGATTTTCTAAATTCAATGCTAAATGCTCAGTGCTGCAATAAAGGTACCTTCCAAATCCAAGCATTAATTTACAGAACGCATTGTCAACCTGTGAATTGTGTCAATAGAAAGACAGACAGGTGGATGGATGGATGGATGGATGGATGGACGGACGGGCGGACGGATGGATGGATGGACGGATGGATGGATGGACGGACGGATGGGCGGACGGACGGATGGATGGATGGATGGATGGATGGACTCAAATAATGAATCACGGCTCATTCCGTAATGGCCACCAGCGCCTTCTGAAAATCCCATCCAATCAGTATCGTGTCTGGACATTGGTCAAAGGAGACTGTGGAGGTGCTGCGATGTCACGGTAGAAACAGGTCTGATCTACACAGGTCTATTTCCAAGACGAGTATGAGGCAAGTAGATCTTGTTCTCTGACTATATACCAAGGATAGTACAAGGCGAGAAAATCTGTTTCTATAAGAGAAATCAAAATGTTGGTACATGTAGTAGTAGAGTCTAGTAGACAGATGTACACGTCTCGTGGTACTGGTGGGCCTTCGGTCTAGATCGATATAGCTGTGATTTAGGCTACCCTCTGAACGAATTAGAAGTGCAATTCATTGCTTTAAAAATATATATTCGCTTGCAACTCCAAGGATATATAAAAATTACACAGGATGATTATATCAGTTGACTTAACGTGCAAGAAATTATTTGGAAGATGTGGTTAAGACAATGCATATAATATCTAAAATCACAGATAATGATGCAGTTTGTTTTTCCAGCAGATTTATACTGCTGGTTTTCCTCAGTCAGTTAGGTGTACGATGTGTTCACCATCTTTGCCATTTATGGGTAGCTTACTTCAGAAGGGAATACTTGAAACTTTATCAGTATCTTCTAGGTTATAGACTTAAAATCTGTGCCTATCCCAGTCAAGTTGTTTGGATTCTTCTGGTAGCCATGTGACAGCTAGGTGGCTACGATTGTACGTATAGAAATTTGAGAACTGTTAATGAAAGAGCCAATGTTCCTGGAACTTTTGACAACTACATAACATGTACATTGATTCATTTTAATGACAGTTGAAGTAACTTGAAGGACATGAAAACATTGATATTAATGGTAACCACTCGTCACATGATTTGGTGGGCAAGACTAAGAGCAACTAAATTTTAGAGCAAGTTATTTAGTACTATATTATAGTAGGCCTACTGTGCTACTGATTTATGATAGTGCTCGTCTGTTCTGTCTGTGTGAATATTTTAAAGTCGTTGATTCTAAAGGATTAGGCTTGATTAAATCATGTTGAAAATAAAAAAGGGCCCGAATCATTAGAATAACATCTCGACTGAGAATCGTAAAATTTAGGTACTAAAATGTTAAATTGTTTCTTCGGCTCATCCCCCAGTACAAAGATAACCTTACCTTTCCTGTCTCTGCATAGTATAAAATTTATGGTTCGAAAAAATATACTGTACATGTATAATTTAAATTAACCTTTTCCGTATGTCGCGATTTTCTCTGCGCTCCGTACGTCGTGGTAAATTTTGTTACCAGACTGTCCCGTATAGAGAAAAATGCAGGTTATGCCTATCCGTACGTCCTGGGAACAATTGTTACCACACTGAGACAAGTGTAGAATAACACGCTTTCAGTCGGTCTATCCCTCGTGGTCACAAATGCTATCCAATGCAGCTTTGATGTGGACTCTAGGGACCACTTCTTGTCAAAAGAAACGTTCTGTGGGATGTTTATTCTCTAAATTTATAATTGTATCACAGTGGGCCGACCACCGTGATTAGCCAGGGCGCTAGAATATGGTGCTCGCTTATAGTTTTCTTTCAGCTTCAACCTGAATGGAAACAAGGCGTGTAATTGTAGTATGTAATTGCACAAAGATGATTATACTCGTGTGAATTTCAAACGATGCTCTGTAATGTCCTCCACCCCACCTCCACGTGCAACAATCAGGTAAGTTTTATTATTTAAATAGTTTTATTATTTTTTATTATACTCTGCCAGTACAGGAAAAGCCTCGCAGATGCTTATTTTTTTTTCATATATACATGTACAATGTATACATGTACTATCTTATTATACCCGGTCCTCACCCTGTCTTAATTGTTTTAAATTTTTGTAGCAAACTGCTAAGTACCTGACTATTATTTAGTTCGAAATTATATAGTGGGATGAGACCTATCGTTGTGATTTGCTCCTGAGCACAGCATAGTAAGAAAGCCACATTATTTTTTTCACCTCTAGATGCATACTGCAACAATGGGTCGAGGTCAGTTGAACTACACTATTACGGTGTCCAAAAAAGTAAAGTCTGAGAAAACACAGTATAACCACAATGCGGAAAGCAGTCTTTTGGGGGCAAAGACGGACGTAATGTGGGCCCAATAATTATTTCTATAACACTTTAACAGTTAACACTGCCTCATCAAACCCTACCGCACTGGAAGATAAGGCGAGAGCGACAATGAGAAGGATAAGTACATGACTCAGTGTCAGTTTATCCTATTCCTATCCGCATAATAAATTGAACAAAATGAATTTCAGAGGCGGTAAATGGGCTGTGTGGTCCATGAGAAAGACAATCACTTAAAATAATAGATGCGGAAAGAGTCAAATGGTGAAATCAAAATGCAATCCAGAAATGCAAACGTTTCTGATTTGGGTGCTAATGATTACAAGTGATGTTTTCGGGAACAAAAATACATACAAATTATCGAAATTAAAATAATGAGCAGTAAATAATTAACATTCCTGTCGCTGTCCACACGTTGAACGTTCAACCATTGACTTATGGTTGAGGAAACTGTTCTTCAGGCTTTTCAGAATTGAGTGGGAAACATAACAAAATGTAGGACGCGAGGACCATTGAAATGGCTTGCCATTTCCAATGACAGGCCTCAAAATGGGTGACCCTGAAAGAATTTTATGATTTCTTCATGTAATCTTCAGCAACAGCCTCACATGCGTGTTACATGTTGTTCCTTCCGAGATTGAATAGCACTAGCTGAAGCTCTATCAAGTTTCATGATCATCTTGTCAGCAGTGCATATTTTCGTCACTATGTGCCACTCACTGTCCCACTCGCCAGTTAATAATAATACCTGTGCATTTATAATTATGGCTTCACATTCAAGTCAGTTCGTCAACACTCACTTGGTCGTGGGAGGCTGTGCTCACTACCGACAGCGCTCTATAGCTTCAGGCATCATTTTCTAACTGTTCCCTCAAAACCTTGGAAAAGACAGGATTTACATAACGGTGTTTTATCAAACAATACACTTTCCGTCGGAGCAGAAATGAAAACCAAGTTCATACGTGGTCGATTTCGAATATCTGATATTTTATAAGGGGGCAAAGTAGTACATAAAATGAAGAGATTTGCATATTTTGTTACATTATGGGGCCATAAAATTAAACAATACACTGAGAAATAATCATCTGTTCATATTACAGACATTTCTATTGGTACTGTCCGTATAAAACTAAGTCATAAATCAAAAACTAAACACAGCAATATTACCAGAATGTTGCCCAGTCGATATTGAAGCTTGGAAATCGCCCATAAAGATGACCCAGTTACAGATTACAACAAAGAGACACAGTTTAATGCAACCAAAGAAGTTACATACCCGATGTTAAGGCTTTTCTCACTTTCATTTTTTTTTTTCACAACAAAGAATGAGAGGTTTGGTCGTCCGATGCCACTGTACGTTATTCTTAGCGCCCCATATAACACATACCACTGAAATTTGATCTCCTCAAAAACCATTATTGCTTGCGTTTCAGGAGGGGTTTGGTGGGTGGGACAGTGGGGTCATGTCTTCAACTTGTGTCCCCCTTTATATGTTGGGGTAAACCTGATGTCGACAGCATGATTGTTTCACTCTTTACAGTATCTGCTGCATGGGAACATTTTTTACCACGACGTACGGACACGTTGGATTTAGTAAATCTATTCTTTGCTAGTCTGGTAATTTTTGTTCCCACGACGTACTGTAAGGGGTACCGAAAAGTAAGAGTAAATAAAACCCGCTAAAACAAACAAACATTCACTTCTATAGCACCAGACGAATCCTCTGATGAAACGGAAAAGGTTAATTTAAAATCAAACACCCAATTTTTCCCCAGACATCAGTTGCGTTATTGTTCTCAGTGATTGCCACATTTTTTTTTTTTAAGAAGGGGTGAAAGGACTGTGATGCAAATAATCAATAATGCAAATATGTAATTTGTTTAAACACTGCAGCGACGTATTGCAGTACTGAAGTGCTAAGATAAGAACCTCGTGAAATAGTGAGGTCTTTGTTCCTCCAGGGCCTTACCATAACTTTTTACTTTTGAATACAGTCCGTGTAATAAGAGTGAATAGTAATAAGGGTGAAGTCTTTCATTATCGCTTGACGTTAAGCTTTATTTCACTTAATAAAGACACATCATACCTTAAACGAAAACAAAACAGAAAACATCGATAAGACATCTAGACAAACAAACATGAATACATTCACCACATTCTCCCCCACCAAAAGATAAGCAATCGTAGCCATACATATACATCTTTCACACACCACGTCTATTTCTATACCGGAAGACTGCCGGACTAATTAACTTAAATAATAAAGTCAAGACTTAGATCATCTTAGACCGCTTCTGAGGTTGTAAGGCCTAGTTCGTATGAAGGGTTGATGTTTCTCCAGAGGTTTCTCCTTTGTATGTTTATCCGGAGATCCAGCTGGAGGTGTGAGGTCAATAGCTTATATATATATAGTAGAAAAAACGGGGATTTAAAATGTTGTCGCTATAGGCAAAGTTCTCGTTATTAGCAGTGTCGTTAAACATGATGGTCCACTGTATATAATTTAAATTAATTTAAAATCAAACACCCAATTTTTCCCCAGACATCAGTTGCGTTATTGTTCTCAGTGATTGCCACATTTTTTATTTTTTTTTAAAGCTTGGGTGAAAGGACTGTGATGCAGATAATCAATAATGCAAAGATGGATACTCTTCATATATATATATATTTTTTTTAAATTTTGGCCATGCTAGTCAGAAACAGGGATGGAGAAGAATCATTGACGGGGACACTGAAATCACAAATAGATCGCACTTTCATTGCCTGTGCACATTTGCCAGGCAAATATGAACACAGAAATATTGTGTCATTAGTGAGACCACAGAGTTTAGAAATATTTATGGCGAAATGTGTGGCACCATTGTTATAAAATAATATAAAATACACGTACATGTATAGTAAAGCTCCAATGCACAATAACAGCAGTGTGGAAAAACAATCGATCCTGCTTTCCATCAACATAATACATGTATGTATCCTGTTGTTTACCTCCTATTCCTAATGCGAGAACTTCAGAGGGACAAAATCTGGGGACATTTTACAAATACAGTGCAATCCTGATATCTCGACATCAGTGGGACCGTCTGTCTTGTGTCGAGTAAAGAGAAAGTCGAAATAGCAGATTAGTGGTGGAAGAGAAAAAAAAAAGGGGGGGGGGGAAGAGGGAGATCACACATCTCCATAATGGGAAATGTCCAATAAATAACGCAATTATGCCCCCTTTTCTTTAATTATCGGCATATTGTCACCCGTTCCTCCAATATCACTGTTGTGCGGAGCAGTTGCGTGGGAAAGATTTACTGATATCGGAGAAATGCTGTAGCTATCAAATGCGCAGTCCTTTACTGTTCTTGTTTTTTTTAACCTCGACCTGACTGTTTCTTTAGAAGCGATGATACCGATACACACACAGTACGGCAGTTAACCGAGAGATCTAGGTCAAGGCCTAGTATCAACGGCGCACGAGTGTTTTGTGGGGAAAAAATAATTACATGTACTCATTCTGTAGTACTCTGTACCTTTACTGCCGTACGCTTATGCAAGGCACTCCACACTCGCGTTACTGAAGCCAAGGGTCATCCTCTGTGTCCATACATCCCCTCTCCTACCCCTCCCCGCCAGCACCGCAAACAGAAATAAAGAGATCTTATATATGCGGGGAGTTACGTGGGCATTTTTGGTAGCACAGTAGTAGATCTAGTGCACTTGTTTTGCCGCGTTCTGGGAGAAATGTGTCGATATAAGAGGAAAGAACGGATCAACACGTCGAGTTACTGGGAAATATTTAGTAGCATTAAAGAAGGAATAGGTTGGGACTTAAAAATTGTGTCGAGTTACCTAGAATGTCGAGAAAAGCCATGTGGAGATAAATGGATTGGACTGTATTTCATTCTTGCACAAGTAGAATAGGAATTTTGATATTGGTGAAAAGCGCACTTTTCTCCATACATGTATTTTACAGGGTGACACGATAATGATACTCAACAGAAAAGATGGCGTTTGCATCACGGAGATTACGGGAATTATAATTGTATAATTCTGAATAATTTCCCCATCTAAACTAAGTGATTGGCATCCCACAGATCCTCAGTAAAGATTTTTAATCTTGATGAATGATTTTTTTCTTTCTTTCTTTTGGTAGGTGTTGAAATTGAAACTGGTAAAAAATTGAATAACAGTTACTCAGGAGTCTTGGTACCATAAATAGCTGAACTCTTTTACCATAAAAATTCAAAAATTTGGTCTGGGCCCAAGCAAGCTGCTTGGTCCCAAGAGATATTTTTAAGATTGGGCGTGTTGGTCTAGAGGCAATGTGCTCGTCTCCCATAATGAAGGTAGTGGGTTCGATTCCCGGTTGGGATTTTGGGGAAAAATTTATGTCTCTGATGTTGTTGTAGTTAGGATAGAACACCTAGTCTTCTTGGATAGAGATGAAAAATGAGAAGGCCCTTGTGCACGTTACCCATGACAAAGATACTTTGGCAGTTGGAAATCGAGGAGAGCAGACCCAATTAAAAAAGGAAATCCCTTCTACAAAAACACATGAAAAACTAACAAGAAAAATAAAAACAAGGAAAATGAGGTGTAAATGAACGCTAAGAGCAGTGAACCTCCAAAATTAAGACCGAAAAAATGAGATACTTTTAATGAAACAAAACAACAAATGTTTTTGCTGTAATGGCTGAGGACTCAGAGTGGCCGTTATTGGGCAGTGAAATCCTACAGACACAATGTACAAATTTAGAAAGTTGGAACATGTGTACAGTATGAATACCATATTCTTCCCAACAATGCGCTCTGCACTGGTACTGATCTTCTCGAATTTCAACTGTCAAGATATCCTTGACATGTGCAACAAGAACACGAGCCATCCAAGTTTTTGGTCCTTATCCGAGAAAACTAAGTACTGTACAATGTACTCGATCCTGCCTACCTAGGATCAGCTCCCACACCCCCCCCCCCCCATTCCCAAAGAAATCTAGCATGACTGTGCCATCCGGGGATCAAACCCGATACCTTCTGCTTGGGAGATAAGCACCTTGTCTGTAGACCAAAGTGTCCCCGCGTGCATGATATGTGTGTGATTGGCGGGGGGGGGGGGGGGGGAAGGGGAGGTGGTGACATGATGGAACAAGATGCAAACGTGTCGGAATTGGTTTTTCACCAGTGTATGTACTGCGAACGCAGGAATAGGAAAGACTTTTCACACAAATTATTTGGTTGTCTCTCTTTCTTTGAAAGTATTGCAATCACAATAAACAGATTAATACCCTGTATGATAATCTATGTTTTTAACAAGTGTGCATAGGAAGGAAGTTAAATAGGGCTGAAAATTTGTCCAAGGTGCAAAATTATTTTAAAGCACAAGTTGGAACAGGATGGCTGATTGGTAGCACTAGCACTGCAAAGCTTTCTAACTTTAACTTAAGAGACCAAATCTCTAGACTTCAGTAGCCCACGGAAAATATATAGGGCCGCAGCAGGGCTTGGAGCAAAATTAAAATGTAGATTACATAGAAATCAACAGTATGTTTAGATTATAACAATATTAACAATTTAACAAATTCCTGCAGCAAATATCTTGTCCAAGTCCACACTTGGACCATAATAATTTCTTCGAATTTTGACGCATCTGGTGGTTTACCACCACGGTTGACGACCCGGAAGTTGATACATGTATTGTGAAAATTATAGAATAGAAAGAATCGAATGAAATCATCGACCAGGTTGTGGTGTGGTTACAGTTGCACAGATCTATACGAACAAACACGCATTGAGGTCAGATAGCTCTAATACGGAAGAATTGGTGGTTTACCTCTGTAGGTGGTAGGTAATTGCACCAGTTTTATTTAGATTTAGACTCTAGATCTGGTCTAGTCTCTCTGTTGTGTGTTCACTCTAAACTCTAACGTAAAACAAAGTGACTGTCCGCCAGTGCCACGCTTATTCGGAGACGTCTGCCAAAAGATCAGAATCTTATTCGCAGAGATGGATGTTTGGTATGTGATTTTTATTTAGGAAGAGCTCCTTAAAATGGCGTTCGGTTTCAGAGCTATCGATGAAACTTTCAGAAAAACATTTTTGATGGCGAGAGCTGCCTATGGGATACAGAATCGCCCAAGTCAAGTACCATAACAAACTAAACAGGTGAGAACCAAAGCCCTCTGAATTTTAGTGACTGATAAAAGTCTAGAAAGATCAGATTAACTTCACATAGGCCTGAATAGACTGAAAAGCTGAAACGAACAATTCCTTCTCTTGACGAGTGAAAGGCCAGCGGCAGCCACCCATGCGTCCATCTCAATCACATGACGAAAACAAACGATGCGCATCACTCCTCATTCAGA
Source organism: Onchidella celtica (assembly GCA_963931925.1). NCBI lineage: Eukaryota > Metazoa > Mollusca > Gastropoda > Systellommatophora > Onchidiidae > Onchidella > Onchidella celtica. The sequence goes on along the minus strand of OZ007584.1, from coordinate 11,869,805 downwards.
AAATGGACCAGTAGATGTATGTATAAACAAACAGCATGTCGAGGGGGAAACTTGGAAAGCCAGGAGAGTTTGTCCTCCACTGCCGCTCATTCCTTTTTTTTTATTCCAAAAACCTACCAGAAATAAACTCGTCTGCCGAATTTGGGGGGGGGGGGGGGTCGTCAAGGCTCCGCAAGATCTGATTTTTTTATTAGGGTCAATTTTTACTGCGTTGTCCCCCACTGATCATCCTTGCTTCTCTCTAGACTCTAGAGTTAAAATTGTGACTAGGATTTTTTAAAATTTAAATTTTTACAATTTTTTTTAGATGAATTATTAAATTATTAGCCAAATTTGTGGGGTGTGAAGTCTCAGAGAAAGTCAGACAGACTAGAGCAAATAAAAATCAATTAAACTTCCATTGAAACAAAAAAAGTAATAAAACAAAACATGTCAAATAGATCCAGGTTAACATGGAGAGAGATGAGCAGTTCAGCCCACACTGACTAAAAGAAATCATTTACATTTCTAAAATTTGATTTATATTTTTATTTCTGTCCCGTTCAGTGAAAAGGAATTTAAATAAAATGAATAGGAATAAAGTAATCTGGAGCACATTAGTAACATGGATCAATTTCCCCATGACATCAATTTTACAAAATCCTATTAAAATAAAAAATTCCTAAAAATGAGCAATCCTAGGCTAAAAAAAACATACATCAGGAGCTCTTCATCGCGCTGACAATAACGCGAACTTAAAAGTGACTGAGGGGTCACATATTGTGTCCGGTCAAGGCCTGCTTGTTCCGTATATCGTTTGAGTGGACGTAGTCTATCATGACTGTTGTGTTGTGCTGACTTCGTCTCGTGTGTCAGGCCTACACCAGAATTAATGCTTTAGACGCCTGCAATGGTAGATCTACGAACTTTGATTATCGATTGTCGATGGATGCTTTCGTTTGGAATTCCCGGTTGCTTGGTTCCGTGTGTACTGTGAACATGTTGTGCGGACTGATTTGACGTGTTACTGCCGTTACGCAAAACCTAGAATCTAGACCAAGGTCAAGCATGCCCCCTAAATCTGTACCGATACAAGTTGTACGGCTACTAATAATCATTGTACTAGATCTAGTTCAACCTGAAGACGGTTGCTTTAGTTTATAGCGGCCTGAAGGGGGCCCACCTCAGATTGTTCTACGTTTTTTAGTTTTCCAGCATCAGTATCATCGGCACCCATGGCGCTGTGTTGCACATGCTGGCCGCTTGATTATTCTGGGTCTAAGCCGATCGGCTTACCATGGCAATTTTGACAGGGGGTACGTAGATGTTTGCAGGCGGTATGTGAAAAGTAAAAAACACAAAAATGTCAAATATTAGGACGTAAAAGAAGTCTTCAAGACTTGGCCTTTTGAAGATGATATTGCTGCTCCTTGTGGTTCGTGAAATATATAACGATGAAGAAGTTCGGTAGACTTTAAACTGCTTTTTCGAGGAGTAAAAAGATTGTTTTCTGCCTATTAATTATCATTAGGGAGATCTATTTTCTGATCGTTTGCCAAGTTTCATTCATAATATTGGTTATGAAACAACATGGTACGAGGGCATACAAGAGAATGATCCTCTTTCACACACTTTCCAAAAATTGACCCGCCGGCAGTGACCTAATTCAGGCACACAGAAATACGCCCGAGTGACATTGTTACTTTGTGCCATCGCAGACTGCGGAATGTGGGAGAACTTGTCCATAGTAGAAATCACAATACCAAGAAACTCCCCATCTGGATCTGCGAATAAGATCAGGATCTGCGAATAAGATCAGGATCTGCGAATAAGCACTTCGCTGACAGAAATGGCCAATAAAATTTCCCCAAGGATTTCATTTTACCCAACAGCATCGATAATATTGTATTGGGAGTGATCTCCCCAGATTGAACCCATCTCCATATTCCTCCCATATTCCCTCAGTGCACATATTGAAAACAATGGGACCATTTGAAAAGTAATTGGAAATATTTTTCTAGATAAATTGGAATTTCATTGATTAAATCAATATCAAGTACTTATAATCACAGACATCTCCGAGACAAATCCTGGTTTTTTTATTAGGCTATTCATGGGTGCCAGACCTCTGGTATATTATATACCGGATATCCGGTTTTACTTTTTCTCAAAACAATTGATATGAAGAATTGAAAAACACCAGCAAAAAAAAAACAAGAACAAACCACCCTGCTTAATCACAAAAAAAAAGTGCAAGTTCGCCGAATCCGAGATATCAGCTTTTTTAGCATTTACCATGTCCAAAGGCACATGTAAGGCTACCGTTGTGTTCTGGTTAATTCGGCATTTTAGATCAAGCGCTTCACATGCATCAGCTGCTTTTTATTGAACTGACAATTTACAATGCCAAATTAAAAAAGTGAGTGAAGGGTCACAAGATGACGTACTGTGTCTGGTCAAGACCCACTTGTTCCGCGTGGCGTGTCATATGAGTGAACGTAGACTATTATGTGTTGCGCTGACTTCGTGTGTCAAACCTAGATCTACACCAGAATTGAATCTTTTGATGCCTGCAGTGGTAGATTTACTTGAACTATTATTGTCGATTGACGATGGGTGCTTTCATTTGCAATGTCTGGTTGCTTGGTTCTGTGCGTATTGCGAACGTGGAATATATGTTGTGTGGACTGATTTGACGTGTTAACTACTGTTACTCAAAAACCTAGAATCTAGATCAAGGTCAAGCATCCCCTAGATCTGTACCGATACATGTTGTACGGCTACTAATAATCATTGTAATAGATCAACCAGATGACGGGTGTTTTAGTTTATAAAGGTCTGAAGGGGCCCGCCTCAGATTCTTGTAGTTCTCTGATGTCAATATCATTGGCACAGCCGGATTTCACCCCATTGTCCAAAACACAGTACTTATATATAATATACATCAAGTGTTAGTGAGAGGGTACAGGTCTGACCCTTCTACTATAACGACGGGGACCGTAAGGAGTGTGAGTGAAGCAACAGCATACTGCTAAAGCTGTGTTTTCATGGGTATGGAACGAAAAAGTCAAAACTCCAATTAAAGTATGTAGTTCTATTTCACTATTTGATAGGTTTTTGACTTTTCGTTTGCCACTTCCATTTCCGTACACACAAAAATCCGGCATAACGGTGTTGAATTGAAAGGGAGACAACAGGATCTATTTTATTGGCTCAAGGGACATAAATTATACACGCACAAAAGTCAGGGTTACATGCTTTGTCCATTGGGTGTTTGTGATGGGGTCCTACAAACTTATTGGAGAAATTGTTCCATATTCAGATTAACAAGGAAATATCCATCTTGTAGAACAAAAACTGCTGCAGTCACCACACATTATATAATATGAACAAGGAAAGTTGTAGGTGTGCACAAAATACTTAGTAACCGTGGTACATTATATTGTGACATGTAAAGTGTTTTGTTCTCTAATAATATTTGAAATTTTACCTTTAGTTTATGGCATTGGTTTAAGTTTTTAGTTTCATTTACGGTTATAGTAATGTTTATTTCAGAAGAGTTCCTTCACCATTTAACATGCTCCAGCATGGGGTAGTGGCTAACAAGAAATACTAACATCTTAACTTCTCAATCAGGAGACCGCAGGTTTAATTCTCCACTGGGCACAGTGGTATTTTTTTTCCTATCAGGTTAGTCTTTTTTGCTAGCTCCTCTCATTATTAGGAATCAATCTGTTTTAGTTTCAGGATTTTGCAAAATCTGCATTGTAGGGAAACTGATCACATTGTGAATTTGCTTCGGATTACTTCCATTTTATTTAATACTGTTCATTGAAGAGAAGAGTTGCTAGACTTTAGAAATAAAAGGGCCACTAGTGTTTGCTAACATTATCCGCGGATATCTGTGCCACTTTGAATCCTAACCAGTTGATTTTCCCTCTATGATATTGTTGGTCTCCTAAGCTCAGATAAATGGTAGAACACTCAGCACCAGTACACTTTTGAACAGGAATATATTTTTTTTTTGGAGCCTAGCGCATCAATCACATGGTGATGCCACTCCAGTCACAGGGTTCATCGAGTTAACGTATTCCTGCGAAAAAATTAATCACACACCCAAGTTTTCCAATGGCATTTTTTGCAATACTCAATGATTCAGATTGCCCTTTTGTCCTTTATTTTTTTTTTTTAGGAAGAACAAAAATGGACATAAGTGCAAATAACGCAAGGATGGAAATTGCATTTCTTCTGCTTGAGTTTGATCAAAATTTCCTGTCTTTCGTTTTGTTTTGTTTTTTTAAATTGTCATGATATTGATAAGAACAAATTGAGTAGTAAAAAAAGGGATTTTGTGAATGTGACACTGACAACTTAGATCACTGCATTCATTGTGCAATTGCGCATATTGGCACAGAAGTCCAATTCTTGATAAACTCAGAAATATTTTGGCTAACTTCACTCTTTAGACCAAACTTAAAACAAAATGAGGAAAAAATAATTGATTTCCATATATCATATGCATTGTAATGTGGGTGGCCTAGGGCGTGAAAAGAAGCCTGTCAGTGTTAATGAGTGTCACAGGATTTGTAATCCATTTTCTCAAACTTTCAAGAACACTGCAAGGGCCGAAGAATGGTAAAAAAATGTACTTTTGATACATGATTCCTTTCAAAACTTGAAGTTTTGGTTGGTCTTAATTCCATTAATACATTTCTTGAACACGAAGCACTATACAAATTAAATACAGTCTCTTTATAAAGAAGAGCAATGACTAATGAAACTGAGGTTTTTGATTTCATTATATTTCATGTTCAGATTCTTAATCAACTGTTATTAATTTGTTATTAATTACATGTGAAGTGAAGCTCCATACTGACGACCAGTTGGGTCTTATCCAATCCAAAAGCTGGGATATTTGTTTTAGGTGACATAATATTGATATTCATTTCTTTCAGTTGCTTATCTTGTATGTGGCTTGTATTGTGTTCTGAAGAAAAGACTATTTGGACTGGGGGAATTCAGATGTCAAGCTTGAAATTCAAAACATAGTTTCTTAATCTTTTGTGATTAGACTTGTTGCAAGGTTTTAATCAGGCACAGAATTATTGATAATAAGGATAGACATTCAGCATTTTACATCAGGAGGAGCAAGGAAATGACAGTCTATGTGTTTTCTTGTGTGATCAGTAAGAATTCACAAACATCAATAGGGATGGAAAATCAGGAAAATAGAAGATCTGAATAAAATGTTTTTTTTTTTTTAATGTGTTCGTGAGAAAATATCGATGAAACATCCTGGTTTTCCAGCGACATCAATTGCAGACCACATGTGATAACACCAATTTTCTTTTCTTTCAGTTTCTGAGTCCACACTCATATTATTTTGTACTCTGGAGAAAACATAATGGACAGTGGGTGTGAAGCCTGAAATTCAATGCAAAGATTCTGAAACTTTTGGAATTGGACTGGTTGCATGTACGTTGCATCACAGGAGGACAGAGATTATGTACTGATGTTAGAATAGGAAAGTGACCCTGTTTTTTGAAAGGGGATCATGGTAAGACGGCACAAAGATCAATAATGGAAAATTTTACACAGGATGTTGAGATAATGCAACGAAGACAAGAAACATTTGATTGGCTGAGTAATATAAAGGAAGAACCATGTGATTACGACAACGGGAGTTGCCAAAGTGTGAATGGTGTCATTTCAGATCAAGATAATAAAACTGAATTTTTAGATCATAAAGATATAACAATTGAATCTGTGGACCTTTCTCATGGTGATATGCAAGTAACTTTGTCATCGAAAGGATCAGTTTCTAATTGTTTGACTGTACGGAAATGTGAGAAAAATGAAGAGTGTGTGACAAACGTTACACTTGAAAATGGGACTGACAGAAAGGATAGGATATCGGAAGTTGCAGGTGTGAAGAAAGAACAATCTAATAATTTGTTTGTCAGTGATAGTAGTTATGAAGACAGCCATGTCTTAAATGGTGATGAAAAGGTTGAATTATTAACCAGAACAAGTGAATGCTTAGCTGTAAAACTATGGGCTGTGTGTGAAGAGCTTAAAGGGGAGAAGGAGTCAGAAATAGACTTAGCCCTGATGAAAAGTCCCAACACCCTGAAATGTCATACATACCGCAGGGCTAACACTAGTAACAGTCCTACAGCACGGATCATAAAAGTGGAACCTGAGTCAGGAAGTGAAAAAAGCGGTAAGTACAGTTATTTTATTGTATTAAATTCAACTAAGAAAAGAAGCTGATCAGTCCTTCCAAAACAAGGAGCAGAAGATAAGCAGATGCATTTTGAGTGTTGCATTTGTGGATCATTTTTCATACATATATTATATGTCTGAACAGACATGTTATCTAGAGGACAAACACTGACATTGCATAACATATGACAAAAGCTTCACAAACACTTGAGCAACAAAGCCTATATACTGTACTAAAAAGAAGATAAATACAGTAAAACCTCGTTATACCGCCTAGTAAGGGGCAAATAGAAAATTGGCGGTATAACGAGAATGGCGATAGAACGAAAATACCATGTAGAACAAGGGAAATAAGTAATTAAGTAATTTACCAACATTGGACTGGCTAACATGTCTAAAATATTGCAGTTATCTCCCTTATCTCTCCGTCAGACATAAACCTCCGTTGTCATTTTGAAGTTTACATTGATTTCATTTGTGTTGGAGTTTATTTATTCAGGAAATCGCACCTTAAGAGTAAAAGTATTATGTATTGCAACACGACAAATAATGCTACATTACAATTCAGCAACAAACGTGCGTTGTTTGCATCGTACCCCGCGACCGGTATGAACCAGTTGAAGCATCACCTCGCACGCGCTTAAGTTCGTTCGCAAACTCTCTATTGAACTGTGACCCGTCTTTCCCACTGCATGCCCCATCACTAGGCCTATCAGGACTTCAAAAGCGAAGACAGTGTTACTGTTAGTGTAGTAGGATTGGTGTTTGAGTAACAAGCACAGACTGGCGCCAAGTGATGTTCCGACTGTTAGCTGGATGTGGGGAGTGGGGGTTAAATTTTACGTTGGCGCTATAACGAGCAATATTTACTATACTCAAGTTATGAATGTAGCAGTCAAACTGTTGGCGGATGCGGTATAACGAGATTTTTAGTGAATTTGTATAGGTGTCAGATCCGTACAACGGCGAAAAGCTGGCGGTATGCGGGAATGGCGGTAAAACGGGTGGCGGTATAGCGAAGTTTTACTGTATACACACGTAGTGCTGTCATAGGTCTTCACCACTTGTGATGAATCTGTGGTTTGGTAAGGCTGATTGTAAAAGAAGGTAGAATACAGTAATAGTGAGAACAAAACAATTGCAATATGAAATAGAAACACGTATAGGAATGTATGTGAAGCATGTGGATTAATTAAACTATTAGACTGTTTTCCCTTATGAATGATCAGAGAATGAGCTCTCAGTAGTCTCTTATTTGTCTTCCCAGAGACCTTTTCCTGTGACATGTGTCATCGGACTTTCCTTGAACACAATTGCTTGTTGAAACATATAAGTAAATATCACTCTGAATACTCCAGGCAACAACATAACTTACAAACTACTGAACAGAAAAGTTTCCATATGAAGAAAAACAACACATCTATTCCCAGACGTAGTGGAGTGAATAATTCCATCTCAACCCAAAGTGGCATGGAAGTTCAGAGATTGGAAACTGACAATGTGAACTGTGTTATCTCTGGCCCAGAAGAAAATCATTCAACCGGAGAGTACACTGGAAAGCAGGTTCTTCAGGATTGCAATGTGTCCAGCATACCTGATATCAAACAATTTGAGGGTAATCCAGTGCCTTCCAAAACTTTTGTTACAGCTAACAAATATTCAGATTCAAAAAGTGGAAAGAAGCCTTTTGAGTGTGATGTTTGTGGAAAAGATTTTGCTAAAGGAATTTATTTACAACGCCACAAAAGGATGCACACAGGAGAGAAGCCTTTTACGTGTGATGTGTGTGGAAAGTGTTTTACTCGAGGATGTCATTTAAAAAGCCACAAAAAGACTCACACAGGAGAGAAACCTTTTAAGTGTGACGTTTGTGCTGCTGGTTTTGCTTCTAAAATTACGTTACAATGCCACAAAAGGATACATACAGGAGAGAAACCTTACAATTGTGATGTTTGTGCTGCTGGTTTTACTTTTAAAAGTAGTTTACAATCCCACAAAAGAATACATACAAGAGAGAAGCCTTTTAAGTGTGATGTGTGTGGAAAGAGTTTTGCTCATGGACATTCTTTAAAAACCCACAAAAGGATACACACAAGAGAGAAGCCTTTTAAGTGTGATGTGTGTGGAAAGAATTTTGCTCATGAACATTCTTTAAAAATCCACAAAAGGATACACACAGGAGAGAAGCCTTTTAAGTGTGGTGTTTGTGGAAAAGGTTTTGCTTCTTCGGGTAATTGTCTAAATCACAAAAGGATGCACACAGGAGAGAAACCTTTTAAGTGTGATGTGTGTGGAAAGAGTTTTGCTCGTGGACATTCTTTAAAAACCCACAAAAGGATACACACAGGAGAGAAGCCTTTTAAGTGTGGTGTTTGTGGAACAGGTTTTGCTTCTTCGGGTAGTTGTCTAAATCACAAAAGGATGCACACAGGAGAGAAACCTTTTAAGTGTGATGTTTGTGGAAAAGGTTTTGCATGTGGAGCTCATTTACAACGCCACAAAAGAATACACACAGGAGAGAAGCCTTTTACGTGTGATGTGTGTGGAGAGTGTTTTACTCGAGGATGTTATTTAAAAACCCACAAAAGGACTCACACAGGAGAGAAACCCTTTAAGTGTGATGTTTGTGGAAAAGGTTTTGCTTCTTTGGGTAGTTGTCTAAATCACAAAAGGATGCACACAGGAGAGAAACCTTTTAAGTGTGATGTTTGTGGAAAAGGTTTTGCTTGTGGAGCTCATTTACAATGCCACAAAAGAATACACACAGGAGAGAAGCCTTTTACATGTGATGTGTGTGGAAAGTGTTTTACTCGAGGATGTGATTTAAAAAGCCACAAAAGGACTCACACAGGAGAGAAACCCTTTAAGTGTGATGTTTGTGCTGCTGGTTTTGCTTCTAAAATTACGTTACAATGCCACAAAAGGATACATACAGGAGAGAAACCTTACAATTGTGATGTTTGTGCGGCTGCATATACATCTAACAGTAGTTTACAATCCCACAAAAGAATACATACAAGAGAGAAGCCTTTTAAGTGTGATGTATGTGGAAAGAGTTTTGCTCATGGACATTCTTTAAAAACCCACCAAAGGATACACACAGGAGAGAAGCCTTTTAAATGTGGTGTTTGTGGAAAAGGTTTTGCTTCTTCGGGTAGTTGTCTAAATCACAAAAGGATGCACACAGGAGAGAAACATTTTAAGTGTGATGTGTGCGGAAAGAGTTTTGCTCATGGACATTCTTTAAAAACCCACAAAATGATACACACAGGAGAGAAGCCTTTTAAGTGTGGTGTTTGTGGAAAAGGTTTTGCATGTGGAGCTCATTTACAACGCCACAAAAGAATACACACAGGAGAGAAGCCTTTTACGTGTGATGTGTGTGGAGAGTGTTTTACTCGAGGATGTTATTTAAAAACCCACAAAAGGACTCACACAGGAGAGAAACCCTTTAAGTGTGATGTTTGTGGAAAAGGTTTTGCTTCTTCGGGTAGTTGTCTAAATCACAAAAGGATGCACACAGGAGAGAATCCTTTTAAGTGTGATGTGTGTGGAAAGGGTTTTACTCAAGGATGTCGTTTAAAAAGGCACAAAAGGACTCACACAGGAGAGAAACCCTTTAAGTGTGATGTTTGTGGAAAAGATTTTGCTGAAGGAAGTTCTTTGCAACGCCACAAAAGGATTCACACAGGAGAGAAGCCTTTTACGTGTGATGTGTGTGGAGAGTGTTTTACTCGAGGATGTTATTTAAAAACCCACAAAAGGACTCACACAGGAGAGAAACCCTTTAAGTGTGATGTTTGTGGAAAAGATTTTGCTTCTTCGGGTAGTTGTCTAAATCACAAAAGGATGCACACAGGAGAGAAGCCTTTTAAGTGTGATGTGTGTGGAAAGGGTTTTACTCAAGGATGTAATTTAAAAAGCCATAAAAGGACTCACACAGGAGAGAAGCCTTTCAAGTGTGATGTTTGAGCGGCTGCTTATACATCTAACAGTAGTTTACAATCCCACAAAAGAATACATACAGGAGAGAAGCCGTTTAAGTGTGATGTGTGTGGAAAGGGTTTTGCTTATGGAATTTCTTTAAAATCCCAAAAATGATACACACAGGAGAGAAGCCTTTTAAGTGTGATGTTTGTGGAAAAAGTTGTGCTAAAAGAAATGATTTACAACACCGCAAAAGGATGCACACAGGAGAGAAACCTTTTAAGTGTGATGTGTGTGAAAAGGGTTTTGCTTATGGAAGTAATTTAAAACGCCACAAAAGGATACACACAGGAGAGAAGTCTTACAATTGTGATGTTTGTGCGGCTGCTTATACATATAACAGTAGTTTACAATCCCACAAAAGAATACATACAGGAGAGAAGCCTTTTTAAGTGTGATGTGTGTGGAAAGGGTTTTGCTCATGCAATTTCTTTAAAAACCCACAAAAGGATACACACAGGAGAGAAGCATTTTAAGTGTGATGTTTGTGGAAAAGCTTTTGTTTCTTCTGGTAGTTGTCTAAATCACAAAAGGATGCACACAGGAGAGAAACCTTTTAAATGTGATGTTTGTGGAAAAGGTTTTGCTCAAATAAGTCATCTACAAGTCCACAAAAGGATGCACACAGGAGAGAAACCTTTTAAGTGTGATGTTTGTGGAAACGCTTTTGTTTCTTCTGGTAGTTGTCTAAATCACAAAAGGATGCACACAGGAGAGAAACCTTTTAAGTGTGATGTGTGTGAAAAGGGTTTTGCTTATGGAAGTAATTTAAAACGCCACAAAAGGATACACACAGGAGAGAAGTCTTACAATTGTGATGTTTGTGCGGCTGCTTATACATCTAACAGTAGTTTACAATCCCACAAAAGAATACATACAGGAGAGAAGCCTTTTAAGTGTGATGTGTGTGGAAAGGGTTTTGTTTCTTCTGGTAGTTGCCTAAATCACAAAAGGATGCACACAGGAGAGAAACCTTTTAAGTGTGATGTTTGTGGAAAAGCTTTTGTTTCTTCTGGTAGTTGTCTAAATCACAAAAGGATGCACACAGGAGAGAAACCTTTTAAGTGTGATGTTTGTGGAAACGCTTTTGTTTCTTCTGGTAGTTGTCTAAATCACAAAAGGATGCACACAGGAGAGAAACCTTTTAAGTGTGATGTTTGTGGAATAGGTTTTGCATGTGCGCATTTACAATGCCACAAAAGAATACACACAGGAGAGAAGCCTTTTACGTGTGGTGTGTGTGGAGAGTGTTTTACTCGAGGATGTTATTTAAAAACCCACAAAAGGACTCACACAGGAGAGAAACCCTTTAAGTGTGATGTTTGTGGAAAAGGTTTTGCTTCTTCGGGTAGTTGTCTAAATCACAAAAGGATGCACACAGGAGAGAAACCTTTTAAGTGTGATGTTTGTGGAAAAGGTTTTTCATGTGGAGCTCATTTACAACGCCACAAAAGAATACACACAGGAGAGAAGCCTTTTAAGTATGATGTGTGTGGAGAGTGTTTTACTCGAGGATGTTATTTAAAAACCCACAAAAGGACTCACACAGGAGAGAAACCCTTTAAGTGTGATGTTTGTGGAAAAGGTTTTGCTTCTTCGGGTAGTTGTCTAAATCACAAAAGGATGCACACAGGAGAGAAACCTTTTAAGTGTGATGTTTGTGGAAAAGGTTTTGCTTGTGGAGCTCATTTACAACGCCACAAAAGAATACACACAGGAGAGAAGCCTTTTACATGTGATGTGTGTGGAAAGTGTTTTACTCGAGGATGTGATTTAAAAAGCCACAAAAGGACTCACACAGGAAAGAAACCCTTTAAGTGTGATGTTTGTGCTGCTGGTTTTGCTTCTAAAATTACGTTACAATGCCACAAAAGGATACATACAGGAGAGAAACCTTACAATTGTGATGTTTGTGCTGCTGGTTTTACTTTTAAAAGTAGTTTACAATCCCACAAAAGAATACATACAAGAGAGAAGCCTTTTAAGTGTGATGTGTGTGGAAAGAGTTTTGCTCATGGACATTCTTTAAAAACCCACAAAAGGATACACACAGGAGAGAAGCCTTTTAAATGTGGTGTTTGTGGAAAAGGTTTTGCTTCTTCGGGTAGTTGTCTAAATCACAAAAGGATGGACACAGGAGAGAAACATTTTAAGTGTGATGTGTGTGGAAAGAGTTTTGCTCATGGACATTCTTTAAAAACCCACAAAAGGATACACACAGGAGAGAAGCCTTTTAAGTGTGTGTTTGTGGAAAAGGTTTTGCATGTGGAGCTCATTTACAACGCCACAAAGAATACACACAGGAGAGAAGCCTTTTACGTGTGATGTGTGTGGAGAGTGTTTTACTCGAGGATGTTATTTAAAAACCCACAAAAGGACTCACACAGGAGAGAAACCCTTTAAGTGTGATGTTTGTGGAAAAGGTTTTGCTTCTTCCGGTAGTTGTCTAAATCACAAAAGGATGCACACAGGAGAGAAGCCTTTTAAGTGTGATGTGTGTGGAAAGGGTTTTACTCAAGGATGTCATTTAAAAAGCCACAAAAGGACTCACACAGGAGAGAAACCCTTTAAGTGTGATGTTTGTGGAAAAGGTTTTGCTGGAGGAAGTTATTTAAAATGCCACAAAAGGACTCACACAGGAGAGAAGCCTTTCAAGTGTGATGTTTGTGCTGCTGGTTTTGCTGCTAAGTTTAGCTTACAATACCACAAAAGCATACATACAGGAGAGAAGCCTTTTAAGTGTTATGTGTGTGGAAAGGGTTTTGCTTATGGAATTTCTTTAAAATCCCACAAAATGATAAACACAGGAGAGAAGCCTTTTAAGTGTGATGTTTGTGGAAAAAGTTGTGCTAAAGGAAATGATTTACAACACCACAAAAGGATGCACACAGGAGAGAAACCTTTTAAGTGTGATGTGTGTGAAAAGGGTTTTGCTTATGGAAGTAATTTAAAATGCCACAAAAGGATACACACAGGAGAGAAGTCTTACAATTGTGATGTTTGTGCGGCTGCTTATACATCTAACAGTAGTTTACAATCCCACAAAAGAATACATACAGGAAAGAAGCCTTTTAAGTGTGATGTGTGTGGAAAGGGTTTTGCTCATGGAATTTCTTTAAAAACCCACAAAAGGATACACACAGGAGAGAAGCATTTTAAGTGTGATGTTTGTGGAAAAGCTTTTGTTTCTTCTGGTAGTTGTCTAAAAGGATGCACACAGCAGAGAAACCTTTTAAATGTGATGTTTTTGGAAAAGGTTTTGCTCAAATAAGTCATCTACAAGTCCACAAAAGGATGCACACAGGAGAGAAACCTTTTAAGTGTGATGTTTGTGGAAACGCTTTTGTTTCTTCTGGTAGTTGTCTAAATCACAAAAGGATGCACACAGGAGAGAAACCTTTTAAGTGTGATGTGTGTGAAAAGGGTTTTGCTTATGGAAGTAATTTAAAACGCCACAAAAGGATACACACAGGAGAGAAGTCTTACAATTGTGATGTTTTTGCGGCTGCTTATACATCTAACAGTAGTTTACAATCCCACAAAAGAATACATACAGGAGAGAAGCCTTTTAAGTGTGATGTGTGTGGAAAGGGTTTTGCTCATGGAATTTCTTTAAAAACCCACAAAAGGATAAACACAGGAGAGAAGCCTTTTAAGTGTGATGTTTGTGGAAAAGCTTTGTTTCTTCTGGTAGTTGTCTAAATCACAAAAGGATGCACACAGGAGAGAAACCTTTTAAATTTGATGTTTGTGGAAAAGGTTTTGCTCAAATAAGTCATCTACAAGTCCACAAAAGGATGCACACAGGAGAGAAACCTTTTAAGTGTGATGTTTGTGGAAACGCTTTTGTTTCTTCTGGTAGTTGTCTAAATCACAAAAGGATGCACACAGGAGAGAAACCTTTTAAGTGTGATGTTTGTGGAAAAGGTTTTGCTCAAGGATGTGTTTTAAAAACCCACAAAAGGATGCACACAGGAGAGAAACCTTTTAACTGTGATGTGTGTGAAAAGGGTTTTGCTTATGGAAGTAATTTAAAACGCCACAAAAGGATACACACAGGAGAGAAGCCTTACAATTGTGATGTTTGTGCGGCTGCTTATACTTCTAAAAGTAGTTTACAATCCCACAAAAGAATACATACAAGAGAGAAACCTTTTAAGTGTGATGTGTGTGAATAGGATTTTGCCCATGTTATTTATTAAAAAACTCACAAAATGATACTCACAGGAGAGAAGCCTTTTAAGTGTGATGTTTGTGGAAAAGCTTTTGTTTCTTCTGGTAGTTGTCTAAACCACAAAAGGATGCACACAGGAGAGAAACCTTTTAAGTGTGATGTCTGTGGAAAAGGTTTTGCAAGTGGAGCTCATTTACAACGCCACCAAAGAATACACACAGGAGAGAAGCCTTTTACGTATGATGTGTGTGGAGAGTGTTTTACTCGAGGATGTTATTTAAAAACCCACAAAAGTCTCACACAGGAGAGAAACCCTTTAAGTGTGATGTTTGTGGAAAAGGTTTTGCTTCTTCGGGTAGTTGTCTAAATCACAAAAGGATGCACACAGGAGAGAAACCTTTTAAGTGTGATGTTTGTGGAAAAGATTTTGCTTGTGGAGCTCATTTACAACGCCACAAATGAATACACACAGGAGAGAAGCCTTTTACGTGTGATGTGTGTGGAAAGTGTTTTACTCGAGGATGTCATTTAAAAAGCCACAAAAGGACTCACACAGGAGAGGAACCCTTTAAGTGTGATGTTTGTGCTGATGGTTTTGCTTCTAAAATTACGTTACAATGCCACAAAAGGATACATACAGGAGAGAAACCTTACAATTGTGATGTTTGTGCTGCTGGTTTTACTTTTAAAAGTAGTTTACAATCCCACAAAAGAATACATACAAGAGAGAAGCCTTTTAAGTGTGATGTGTGTGGAAAGAGTTTTGCTCATGGACATTCTTTAAAAACCCACAAAAGGATACACACAGGAGAGAAGCCTTTTAAATGTGGTGTTTGTGGAAAAGGTTTTGCTTCTTCGGGTAGTTGTCTAAATCACAAAAGGATGGACACAGGAGAGAAACATTTTAAGTGTGATGTGTGTGGAAAGAGTTTTGCTCATGGACATTCTTTAAAAACCCACAAAAGGATACACACAGGAGAGAAGCCTTTTAAGTGTGTGTTTGTGGAAAAGGTTTTGCATGTGGAGCTCATTTACAACGCCACAAAGAATACACACAGGAGAGAAGCCTTTTACGTGTGATGTGTGTGGAGAGTGTTTTACTCGAGGATGTTATTTAAAAACCCACAAAAGGACTCGCACAGGAGAGAAACCCTTTAAGTGTGATGTTTGTGGAAAAGGTTTTGCTTCTTCCGGTAGTTGTCTAAATCACAAAAGGATGCACACAGGAGAGAAGCCTTTTAAGTGTGATGTGTGTGGAAAGGGTTTTACTCAAGGATGTCATTTAAAAAGCCACAAAAGGACTCACACAGGAGAGAAACCCTTTAAGTGTGATGTTTGTGGAAAAGGTTTTGCTGGAGGAAGTTATTTAAAATGCCACAAAAGGACTCACACAGGAGAGAAGCCTTTCAAGTGTGATGTTTGTGCTGCTGGTTTTGCTGCTAAGTTTAGCTTACAATACCACAAAAGGATACATACAGGAGAGAAGCCTTTTAAGTGTTATGTGTGTGGAAAGGGTTTTGCTTATGGAATTTCTTTAAAATCCCACAAAATGATAAACACAGGAGAGAAGCCTTTTAAGTGTGATGTTTGTGGAAAAAGTTGTGCTAAAGGAAATGATTTACAACACCACAAAAGGATGCACACAGGAGAGAAACCTTTTAAGTGTGATGTGTGTGAAAAGGGTTTTGCTTATGGAAGTAATTTAAAATGCCACAAAAGGATACACACAGGAGAGAAGTCTTACAATTGTGATGTTTGTGCGGCTGCTTATACATCTAACAGTAGTTTACAATCCCACAAAAGAATACATACAGGAAAGAAGCCTTTTAAGTGTGATGTGTGTGGAAAGGGTTTTGCTCATGGAATTTCTTTAAAAACCCACAAAAGGATACACACAGGAGAGAAGCATTTTAAGTGTGATGTTTGTGGAAAAGCTTTTGTTTCTTCTGGTAGTTGTCTAAAAGGATGCACACAGCAGAGAAACCTTTTAAATGTGATGTTTTTGGAAAAGGTTTTGCTCAAATAAGTCATCTACAAGTCCACAAAAGGATGCACACAGGAGAGAAACCTTTTAAGTGTGATGTTTGTGGAAACGCTTTTGTTTCTTCTGGTAGTTGTCTAAATCACAAAAGGATGCACACAGGAGAGAAACCTTTTAAGTGTGATGTGTGTGAAAAGGGTTTTGCTTATGGAAGTAATTTAAAACGCCACAAAAGGATACACACAGGAGAGAAGTCTTACAATTGTGATGTTTGTGCGGCTGCTTATACTTCTAACAGTAGTTTACAATCCCACAAAAGAATACATACAGGAGAGAAGCCTTTTAAGTGTGATGTGTGGAAAGGGTTTTGCTCATGGAATTTCTTTAAAAACCCACAAAAGGATAAACACAGGAGAGAAGCCTTTTAAGTGTGATGTTTGTGGAAAAGCTTTGTTTCTTCTGGTAGTTGTCTAAATCACAAAAGGATGCACACAGGAGAGAAACCTTTTAAGTGTGATGTCTGTGGAAAAGGTTTTGCATGTGGAGCTCATTTACAACGCCACCAAAGAATACACACAGGAGAGAAGCCTTTTACGTATGATGTGTGTGGAGAGTGTTTTACTCGAGGATGTTATTTAAAAACCCATAAAAGTCTCACACAGGAGAGAAACCCTTTAAGTGTGATGTTTGTGGAAAAGGTTTTGCTTCTTCGGGTAGTTGTCTAAATCACAAAAGGATGCACACAGGAGAGAAACCTTTTAAGTGTGATGTTTGTGGAAAAGGTTTTGCTTGTGGAGCTCATTTACAACGCCACAAAAGAATACACACAGGAGAGAAGCCTTTTACGTGTGATGTGTGTGGAAAGAGTTTTACTCGAGGATGTCATTTAAAAAGCCACAAAAGGACTCACACAGGAGAGAAACCCTTTAAGTGTGATGTTTGTGCTGCTGGTTTTGCTTCTAAAATTACGTTACAATGCCACAAAAGGATACATACAGGAGAGAAACCTTACAATTGTGATGTTTGTGCTGCTGGTTTTACTTTTAAAAGTAGTTTACAATCCCACAAAAGAATACATACAAGAGGGAAGCCTTTTAAGTGTGATGTGTGTGGAAAGAGTTTTGCTCATGGACATTCTTTAAAAACCCACAAAAGGATACACACAGGAGAGAAGCCTTTTAAGTGTGGTGTTTGTGGAAAAGGTTTTGCATGTGGAGCTCATTTACAACGCCACAAAAGAATACACACAGGAGAGAAGCCTTTTACGTGTGATGTGTGTGGAGAGTGTTTTACTCGAGGATGTTATTTAAAAACCCACAAAAGGACTCGCACAGGAGAGAAACCCTTTAAGTGTGATGTTTGTGGAAAAGGTTTTGCTTCTTCCGGTAGTTGTCTAAATCACAAAAGGATGCACACAGGAGAGAAGCCTTTTAAGTGTGATGTGTGTGGAAAGGGTTTTACTCACGGATGTCATTTAAAAAGCCACAAAAGGACTCACACAGGAGAGAAACCCTTTAAGTGTGATGTTTGTGGAAAAGGTTTTGCTGGAGGAAGTTATTTAAAATGCCACAAAAGGACTCACACAGGAGAGAAGCCTTTCAAGTGTGATGTTTGTGCTGCTGGTTTTGCTGCTAAGTTTAGCTTACAATACCACAAAAGGATACATACAGGAGAGAAGCCTTTTAAGTGTTATGTGTGTGGAAAGGGTTTTGCTTATGGAATTTCTTTAAAATCCAACAAAATGATACACACAGGAGAGAAGCCTTTTAAGTGTGATGTTTGTGGAAAAAGTTGTGCTAAAGGAAATGATTTACAACACCACAAAAGGATGCACACAGGAGAGAAACCTTTTAAGTGTGATGTGTGTGAAAAGGGTTTTGCTTATGGAAGTAATTTAAAATGACACAAAAGGATACACACAGGAGAGAAGTCTTACAATTGTGATGTTTGTGCGGCTGCTTATACATCTAACAGTAGTTTACAATCCCACAAAAGAATACATACAGGAAAGAAGCCTTTTAAGTGTGATGTGTGTGGAAAGGGTTTTGCTCATGGAATTTCTTTAAAAACCCACAAAAGGATACACACAGGAGAGAAGCATTTTAAGTGTGATGTTTGTGGAAAAGCTTTTGTTTCTTCTGGTAGTTGTCTAAAAGGATGCACACAGCAGAGAAACCTTTTAAATGTGATGTTTTTGGAAAAGGTTTTGCTCAAATAAGTCATCTACAAGTCCACAAAAGGATGCACACAGGAGAGAAACCTTTTAAGTGTGATGTTTGTGGAAACGCTTTTGTTTCTTCTGGTAGTTGTCTAAATCACAAAAGGATGCACACAGGAGAGAAACCTTTTAAGTGTGATGTGTGTGAAAAGGGTTTTGCTTATGGAAGTAATTTAAAACGCCACAAAAGGATACACACAGGAGAGAAGTCTTACAATTGTGATGTTTGTGCGGCTGCTTATACATCTAACAGTAGTTTACAATCCCACAAAAGAATACATACAGGAGAGAAGCCTTTTAAGTGTGATGTGTGTGGAAAGGGTTTTGCTCATGGAATTTCTTTAAAAACCCACAAAAGGATAAACACAGGAGAGAAGCCTTTTAAGTGTGATGTTTGTGGAAAAGCTTTGTTTCTTCTGGTAGTTGTCTAAATCACAAAAGGATGCACACAGGAGAGAAACCTTTTAAATTTGATGTTTGTGGAAAAGGTTTTGCTCAAATAAGTCATCTACAAGTCCACAAAAGGATGCACACAGGAGAGAAACCTTTTAAGTGTGATGTTTGTGGAAACGCTTTTGTTTCTTCTGGTAGTTGTCTAAATCACAAAAGGATGCACACAGGAGAGAAACCTTTTAAGTGTGATGTTTGTGGAAAAGGTTTTGCTCAAGGATGTGTTTTAAAAACCCACAAAAGGATGCACACAGGAGAGAAACCTTTTAAGTGTGATGTGTGTGAAAAGGGTTTTGCTTATGGAAGTAATTTAAAACTCCACAAAAGGATACACACAGGAGAGAAGCCTTACAATTGTAATGTTTGTGCGGCTGCTTATACTTCTAAAAGTAGTTTACAATCCCACAAAAGAATACATACAGGAGAGAAACCTTTTGAGTGTGATGTGTGTGAATAGGATTTTGCCCATGTTATTTATTAAAAAACTCACAAAATGATACTCACAGGAGAGAAGCCTTTTAAGTGTGATGTTTGTGGAAAAGCTTTTGTTTCTTCTGGTAGTTGTCTAAATCACAAAAGGATGCACACAGGAGAGAAACCTTTTAAGTGTGATGTCTGTGGAAAAGGTTTTGCATGTGGAGCTCATTTACAACGCCACCAAAGAATACACACAGGAGAGAAGCCTTTTACGTATGATGTGTGTGGAGAGTGTTTTACTCGAGGATGTTATTTAAAAACCCACAAAAGTCTCACACAGGAGAGAAACCCTTTAAGTGTGATGTTTGTGGAAAAGGTTTTGCTTCTTCGGGTAGTTGTCTAAATCACAAAAGGATGCACACAGGAGAGAAGCCTTTTAAGTGTGATGTTTGTGGAAAAGGTTTTGCTTGTGGAGCTCATTTACAACGCCACAAAAGAATACACACAGGAGAGAAGCCTTTTACGTTTGATGTGTGTGGAAAGTGTTTTACTCGAGGATGTCATTTAAAAAGCCACAAAAGGACTCACACAGGAGAGAAACCCTTTAAGTGTGATGTTTCTGCTACTGGTTTTGCTTCTAAAATTACGTTACAATGCCACAAAAGGATACACACAGGAGAGAAGCCTTACAATTGTGATGTTTGTGCGGCTGCTTATACTTCTAAAAGTAGTTTAAAATCCCACAAAAGAATACATACAGGAGAGAAACCTTTTAAGTGTGATGTGTGTGAAAAGGATTTTGCCCATGTTATTTATTACAAAACCCACAAAATGATACTCACAGGAGAGAAGCCTTTTAAGTGTGATGTTTGTGGAAAAGCTTTTGTTTCTTCTGGTAGTTGTCTAAATCACAAAAGGATGCACACAGGAGAGAAACCTTTTAAGTGTGATGTCTGTGGAAAAGGTTTTGCATGTGGAGCTCATTTACAACGCCACCAAAGAATACACACAGGAGAGAAGCCTTTTACGTATGATGTGTGTGGAGAGTGTTTTACTCGAGGATGTTATTTAAAAACCCACAAAAGTCTCACACAGGAGAGAAACCCTTTAAGTGTGATGTTTGTGGAAAAGGTTTTGCTTCTTCGGGTAGTTGTCTAAATCACAAAAGGATGCACACAGGAGAGAAAGCTTTTAAGTGTGATGTTTGTGGAAAAGGTTTTGCTTGTGGAGCTCATTTACAACGCCACAAAAGAATACACACAGGAGTGAAGCCTTTTACGTGTGATGTGTGTGGAAAGTGTTTTACTCGAGGATGTCATTTAAAAAGCCACAAAAGGACTCACACAGGAGAGAAACCCTTTAAGTGTGATGTTTGCGCTACTGGTTTTGCTTCTAAAATTACGTTACAATGCCACAAAAGGATACATACAGGAGAGAAACCTTACATTTGTGATGTTTGTGCTGCTGGTTTTACTTCTAAAAGTAGTTTACAATCCCACAAAAGAATACATACAAGAGAGAAGCCTTTTAAGTGTGATGTGTGTGGAAAGAGTTTTGCTCATGGACATTCTTTAAAAACCCACAAAAGGATACACACAGGAGAGAAGCCTTTTAAATGTGGTGTTTGTGGAAACGGTTTTGCTTCTTCGGGTAGTTGTCTAAATCACAAAAGGATGCACACAGGAGAGAAACCTTTTAAGTGTGATATGTGTGGAAAGAGTTTTGCTCATGGACATTCTTTAAAAACCCACAAAAGGATACACACAGGAGAGAAGCCTTTTAAGTGTGGTGTTTGTGGAAAAGGTTTTGCTTCTTCGGGTAGTTGTCTAAATCACAAAAGGATGCACACAGGAGAGAAACCTTTTAAGTGTGATGTTTGTGGAAAATGTTTTGCATGTGGAGCTCATTTACAACGCCACAAAAGAATACACACAGGAGAGAAGCCTTTTACGTGTGATGTGTGTGGAGAGTGTTTTACTCGAGGATGTTATTTAAAAACCCACAAAAGGACACACAGGAGAGAAACCCTTTAAGTGTGATGTTTGTGGAAAAGATTTTGCTTCTTTGGGTAGATGTCTAAATCACAAAAGGATGCACACAGGAGAGAAGCCTTTTAAGTGTGATGTGTGTGGAAAGGGTTTTACTCAAGGATGTCATTTAAAAAGCCACAAAAGGACTCACACAGGAGAGAAATTCTTTAAGTGTGATGTTTGTGGAAAAGGTTTTGCTGGAGGAAGTTATTTAAAACGCCACAAAAGGACTCACACAGGAGAGAAGCCTTTCAAGTGTGATGTTTGTGCTGCTAGTTTTGCTGCTAAGTTTAGCTTACAATACCACAAAAGGATACGTACAGGAGAGAAGCCTTTTAAGTGTGATGTGTGTGGAAAGGGTTTTGCTTATGGAATTTCTTTAAAATCCCACAAAATGATACACACAGGAGAGAAGCCTTTTAAGTGTGATGTTTGTGGAAAAAGTTGTGCTAAAGGAAATGATTTACAACACCACAAAAGGATGCACACAGGAGAGAAACCTTTTAAGTGTGATGTGTGTGAAAAGGGTTTTGCTTATGGAAGTAATTTAAAACGCCACAAAAGGATACACACAGGAGAGAAGTCTTACAATTGCGATGTTTGTGCGGCTGCTTATACATCTAACAGTAGTTTACAATCCCACAAAAGAATACATACAGGAGAGAAGCCTTTTAAGTGTGATGTGTATGGAAAGGGTTTTGCTTATGGAATTTCTTTTTAAAAACCCACAAAAGGATACACACAGGAGAGAAGCCTTTTAAGTGTGATGTTTGTGGAAAAGCTTCTGTTTCTTCTGGTAGTTGTCTAAATCACAAAAGGATGCACACAGGAGAGAAACCTTTTAAATGTGATGTTTGTGGAAAAGGTTTTGCTCAAATAAGTCATCTACAAGTCCACAAAAGGATGCACACAGGAGAGAAACCTTTTAAGTGTGATGTTTGTGGAAAAGGTTTTGCTCAAGGATGTGTTTTAAAAACCCACAAAAGGATGCACACAGGAGAGAAACCTTTTAAGTGTGATGTGTGTGAAAAGGGTTTTGCTTATGGAAGTAATTTAAAACGCCAAAAAAGGATACACACAGGAGAGAAGCCTTACAATTGTGATGTTTGTGCGGCTGCTTATACTTCTAAAAGTAGTTTACAATCCCACAAAAGAATACATACAGGAGAGAAGCCTTTTAAGTGTGATGTGTATGGAAAGGGTTTTGCTTATGGAATTTCTTTTTAAAAACCCACAAAAGGATACACACAGGAGAGAAGCCTTTTAGGTGTGATGTTTGTGGAAAAGCTTCTGTTTCTTCTGGTAGTTGTCTAAATCACAAAAGGATGCACACAGGAGAGAAACCTTTTAAATGTGATGTTTGTGGAAAAGGTTTTGCTCAAATAAGTCATCTACAAGTCCACAAAAGGATGCACACAGGAGAGAAACCTTTTAAGTGTGATGTTTGTGGAAAAGGTTTTGCTCAAGGATGTGTTTTAAAAACCCACAAAAGGATGCACACAGGAGAGAAACCTTTTAAGTGTGATGTGTGTGAAAAGGGTTTTGCTTATGGAAGTAATTTAAAACGCCACAAAAGGATACACACAGGAGAGAAGCCTTACAATTGTGATGTTTGTGCGGCTGCTTATACTTCTAAAAGTAATTTACAATCCCACAAAAGAATACATACAGGAGAGAAGCCTTTTAAGTGTGATGTGTGTGAATAGGATTTTTCCCATGGAATTTATTTAAAAACCCACAAAATGATACTCAGAGGAGAGAAGCCTTTTAAGTGTGATGTTTGTGGAAAAGCTTTTGTTTCTTCTGGTAGTTGTCTAAATCACAAAACGATGCACACAGGAGAGAAACCTTTTAAGTGTGATGTTTTTGAAAAGGTTTTGCTCAAATAAGTCATCTACAAGTCCACAAAAGGATGCACACAGGAAAGAAACCTTTTAAGTGTGATGTCTGTGGAAACGATATTGTTTCTTCTGGTATTTGTCTAAATCACAAAAGGATGCACACAGGAGAGAAACCTTTTAAGTGTGATGTTTGTGGAAAAGGTTTTGCTTGTGGAGCTCAATGTGTTACTCGACGATGTTTTGCTGAAGGAAGTTATTTACAATGCCACAAAAGGACTCACACAGGAGAGAAGCCTTTCAAGTGTGATGTTTGTGCTGCTGGTTTTACTTAAATTTAGCTTACAATACCACAAAAGAATACATACAGGAGAGAAGCCTTTTAAGTGTGATGTGTGTGGAAAGGGTTTTGCAGATTGAAGTGATTTAAAACGCCACAAAAGGATACACACAGGTGCGAAACTTTTTCAGTGTGAGATTTGTGGAAAAGGTTGTGCTAAAGGAACTGATTTACAACGCCACAAAAGGATGCACACAGGAGAGAAACCTTTCAAGTGTGATGTTTGTGCGGCTGGTTTTGCTTCTAAAATTACCCTACAGTACCACAAAGGTATACATACAGGAGAGAAACCCTACAATTGTGATCTTTGTGCGGCTTCTTATACTTCTAACAGTAGTTTACAATCCCACTAAAGAATACATACAGGAGAGAAGCCTTTTAAGTGTGATATTTGCGGAAAGGGTTTTGCTCATGGATGTTTTATAAAAACCCATAAACGGATAAGCACAGGAGAGAAGCCTTTAAGTGTGATGTTTGTGGAAAGATTTTGATCGTGGATGTGATTTTTTAACCCACAGTACGATGGAATACAGGAGAGGAGCTTTTTGAGTGTGATGTTTGTGGAAAAGGTTTTGCTAAAGTAAGTCATTTAAAACTGCACAAAAGGATCCACGCAGGAGTGAAGCCTTTCAAGTGTGATGTTTGTGCTGTTGGTTTTGCTTCTTCAGGTCAGTTACAACGCTACAAGCGAATACACGCAGGAGAGAAGACTTTTAAATGTGATGTGTGTGGAAGAGGTTTTCCTTTTGGTGGTGATTTAAAAATCCACAAAAGGATACACACAGGAGAGAAAACTTTTAAGTTTGATGTTTGTAACGCAGGCTTCATTGGTACACGATGCCAGTTAACTGTTCACAAAAGAAAACACACAGGAGAGAAGCCTTACAAGTGTGATGTTTGAGGTGAAGCCTATATTCATACGGGCGGCCTAAAAGGCCAACAAAACAATACAAACAGCAGAGAAGCCTTCCCATTGTGATTCTTGTTGTGTAGGTTTTGCTGCTTTTCGTTCTGTACAGGCTGAGATCAAAAATATGTGTACACACAGGGGAGAAACCTTACAAGTAAGTGTGATATATATGTGGAAAAGGTTTTACTCTTTTAGATAATTTAAAAGTCCACAAAATAACACACACAATACAATAGAGGAGCCCTACAAGTGTGACATTTGCGTGTAGGTTTTGCCGCTTTACGTTCTTTACATGCCCACAAAAGAATGCATACCAGTGATAAACCTTGCAAGTATGATGTGTGTAGTATAGGTTTAGCTCGTCTATCCTGCAAAAGAACACGCATAAGGGAGAAAAGTTACGAGTGAGATGTTTGTAGTGGCTTAGCTCTGTTGGCACACCTGTGGCAACGCCCCAAAAGAATGCACATTACAATTGTGATGCTTATGGTGCAGGCTTTGTTTAATCGAGTGTTTTACAAGTCCACCCCTTCTCCTCCCACCCCCCCCCCCCCCGAAAAAAAAGAAGAAGTCATGTTAGAAAAGCTCTTTGTGGTATATGCGTGACTGATAAAAGTGCTTCACGGAGCCACAAAAACATTCACGCATGAAGAACCCTAATGTTAGTGATACGTGTACTTGTGATTAGTGTTTGATTTTGCCGATGATCTTACTCAGCCCTTTTTGTGGTATCTGCTGTATTAATTTATCTTCATTATTAAATTTACTCAGTGTAGACCAGCGGTTTTTAACACGGACGATATCGCCTATGGGTGTGTGTGTGTGTATGCGGGGAGGGGGAGTGAGTGCGAATACCAGGTTGGTGTAAACAAAAAAACAAAAGGCCACAAAGGAATAAAACCATGATAAGTGGTGGTGAGGGGCGGGACGGGGGGGGGGGTGTAAATGAATGGAGGACGATTTATGGGGTAAATAAGGCAGCCACTGGCTTGTTCAAAAGCATACCGCATAATTCTAAGTTGTCTGGAAATGGATTCCTCCGAACAGAGAAATAACCTATATTATGCTGTTTGCCCTATTAGGTAGTCCAAACGGCCCCGCTAAGGGTCCAAAATCCTATTTTGGTATAATTTTAGTCCAACATTACAAGGCTACCGCTGCTGTAGGAGTGTTGTGACCCACATTGTTAATGTAAAGAAGTGTCCATCTTTGAAGCTGCTTTATTTATAAAAAGTGTGTTAAACACTTAATAATTTGTTGTTGTTGTTGTTTTTATAGATACACGTATGTGAGTGTCTTCGTGCAATGATATAGATGAAGAAAAAATAATGATTTGTTACACGTATGTGAATGTCTTCGTGCAATGATATAGATGAAGAAAAAATAATGATTTGAAAAGAAGCTTTTGTTGTGTTCATGTTTCTGTTTTGTTCGGTGTTAAACTGCTTTTTAAAAAGAAAGGACTAACACCAGCCTGTGTATAATGAAAATTTGGGGCTGGGGTATAAAATGTTGAGGCTCAGGCAGATTATATATCACCTGTGGAGCTGACAATGAGATAGCCTGTATAATCACTTCCTTTTTAAAACTAAGGTATACTGAAAGTACAGTGTATATGTGCATATGTTAAAAAAAACATGTGTGGTTAGAAAATACAATTTATAATCTGAAAAATTAAATCCAGATTGAGACTATCATACCAGCAAAATATGGCTTAGATTGGTCTTGCAAATTCTTTAGCTGTGACGTCTTTTACATGATTTAAATATAATGTATTCATCTAAATCACTGATGTTCAAATTTGCCTCTTCGTTGCTCAGATATGTATGATTTTCTAAATTCAATGCTAAATGCTCAGTGCTGCAATAAAGGTACCTTCCAAATCCAAGCATTAATTTACAGAACGCATTGTCAACCTGTGAATTGTGTCAATAGATAGACAGACAGGTGGATGGATGGATGGATGGATGGATGGATGGACGGACGGGCGGACGGATGGATGGATGGACGGATGGATGGATGGATGGATGGATGGATGGATGGATGGACGGATGGATGGATGGACGGATGGATGGATGGACGGATGGATGGATGGATGGACTCAAATAATGAATCACGGCTCGTTCCGTAATGGCCACCAGCGCCTTCTGAAAATCCCATCCAATCAGTATCGTGTCTGGACATTGGTCAAAGGAGACTGTGGAGGTGCTGCGATGTCACGGTAGAAACAGGTCTGATCTATACAGGTCTATTTCCAAGACGAGTATGAGGCAAATAGATCTAGTTCTCTGACTATATACCAAGGATAGTACAAGGCGAGAAAATCTGTTTCTATATTATAAGAGAAATCAAAATGTTGGTACATGTAGTAGTAGAGTCTAGTACTAGTAGACAGATGTACACGTCTCGTGGTACTGGTGGGCCTACGGTCTAGATCGATATAGCTGTGATTTAGGCTACCCTCTGAACGAATTAGAAGTGCAATTCATTGCTTTAAAAATATATATATTCGCTTGCAACTCCAAGGATATATAAAAATTACACAAGATGATTAAATCAGTTGACTTAACGTGCAAGAACTTATTTGGAAGATGTGGTTAAGCCAATGCATATAATATCTAAAATCACAGATAATGATGCAGTTTGTTTTTCCAGCAGATTTATACTGCTGGTTTTTCTCAGTCAGTTAGGTGTACGATGTGTTCACCATCTTTGCCATTTATGGTTAGCTTACTTCAGAAGGGAATACTTGAAACTTTATCAGTATCTTCTAGGTTATAGACTTAAAATCTGTGCCTATCCCAGTCAAGTTGTTTGGATTCTTCTGGTAGCCATGTGACAGCTAGGTGGCTACGATTGAACGTATAGAAATTTGAGAACTTTTAATGAAAGAGCCAATGTTCCTGGAACTTTTGACAACTACATAACATGTACATTGATTCATTTTAATGGCAGTTGAAGTAACTTGAAGGACATGAAAACATTGATATTAATGGTAACCACTCGTCACATGATTTGGTGGGCAAGACTAGGAGCAACTAAATTTTAGAGCAAGTTATTTAGTACTATATTATAGTAGGCCTATTGTGCTACTGATTTATGATAGTGCTCGTCTGTTCTGTCTGTGTGAATATTTTAAAGTCGTTGATTCTAAAGTATTAGGCTTGATTAAATCATGTTGAAAATAAAAAAGGGCCCGAATCATTAGAATAACATCTCGACTGAGAATCGTAAAATTTAGGTACTAAAATGTTAAATTGTTTCTTCGGCTCATCCCCCAGTACAAAGATAACCCTACCTTTCCTGTCTCTGCATAGTATAAAATTTATGGTTCGAAAAAATATACTGTACATGTATAATTTAAATTAACCTTTTCCGTACGTCGCTATTTTCTATGCGGTCCGTACGTCGTGGTAAATTTTGTTACCAGACTGTCCCGTATAGAGGAAAATGCAGGTTATGCCTATCCGTACGTCCTGGGAACAATTGTTACCACACTGAGACAAGTGTAGAATAACACGCTTTCAGTCGGTCTATCCCTCGTGGTCACAAATGCTATCCAATGCAGCTTTCATGTGGACTCTAGGGACCACTTCTTGTCAAAAGAAACGTTCTGTGGGATGTTTATTCTCTAAATTTAAAATTGTATCACAATGGGCCGACCACCGTGATTAGCCAGGGCGCTAGAATATGGTGCTCGCTTATAGTTTTCTTTCAGCTTCAACCTGAATGGAAACAAGGTGTGTAATTGTAGTATATAATTGCACAAAGATGATTATACTCGTGTGAATTTCAAACGAGGCTCTGTAATGTCCTCCACCCCACCTCCACGTGCAACAATCAGGTAAGTTTTATTATCTAAGGCAGCTGTCTGCCAGTACAGGAAAAGCCTCGCAGATGCTTTTTTTTTTTTATATATATACATGTAAAATGTATACATGTACTATCTTATTATACCCGGTCCTCACCCTGTCTTAATTGTTTTAAATTTTAGTAGCAAACTGCTAAGTACCTGACTAATATTTAGTTCGAAATTATATAGTGGGATGAGACCTATCGTTGTCATTTGCTCCTGAGCACAGCATAGTAAGAAAGCCACACTATCTTTTTCACCTCTAGATGCATACTGCAACAATGGGTCGAGGTCAGTTGAACTACACTATTACGGTGTCCAAAAGAGTAAAGTCCTAGAAAACACAGTATAACCACAATGCGGAAAGCAGTCTTTTGGGGGCAAAGACTGACGTAATGTGGGCCCAATAATTATTTCTATAACACTTTAACAGTTAACACTGCCTCATCAAACCCTACCGCACTGGAAGATAAGGCGAGAGCGACAATGAGAAGGATAAGTACATGACTCAGTGTCAGTTTATCCTATTCCTATCCGCATAATAAATTGAACAAAATGAATTTCAGAGGCGGTAAATGGGCTGTGTGGTCCATGAGAAAGACAATCACTTAAAATAACAGATTCTATACGGAAAGAGTCAAATGGTGAAATCAAAGTGCAATCCAGAAATGCAAACGTTTCTGATTTGGGTGCTAATGATTACAAGTGATGTTTTCGGGAACAAAAATACATACAAATTATCGAAATTAAAATAATGAGCAGTAAATAATTAACATTCCTGTCGCTGTCCACACGTTGAACGTTCAACCATTGACTTATGGTTGAGGAAACTGTTCTTCAGGCTTTTCAGAATTGAGTGGGAAACATAACAAAATGTAGGACGCGAGGACCATTGAAATGACTTGCCATTTCCAATGACAGGCCTCAAAATGGGTGACCCTGAAAGAATTTCATGATTTCTTCATGTAATCTTCAGCAACAGCCTCACATGCGTGTTACATGTTGTTCCTTCCGAGATTGAATAGCACTAGCTGAAGCTCTATCAAGTTTCATGATCATCTTGTCAGCACTGCATATTTTCGTCACTATGTGCCACTCACTGTCCCACTCGCCAGTTAATACCTGTGCATTTATAATTATGGCTTCACATTCAAGTCAGTTCGTCAACACTCACTTGGTCGTGGGAGGCTGTGCTCACTACCGACAGCGCTCTATAGCTTCAGGCATCATTTTCTAACTGTTCCCTCAAAACCTTGGAAAAGACAGGATTTACATAACGGTGTTTTATCAAACAGTACACTTTCCGTCGGAGCAGAAATGAAAACCAAGTTCATACGTGGTCGATTTCGAATATCTGATATTTTATAAGGGGGCAAAGTAATACATAAAATGAAGAGATTTGCATATTTTGTTACACTATGGGGCCATAAAATTAAACAATACACTGAGAAATAATCATCTGTTCATATTACAGACATTTCTATTGGTACTGTCCGTATGAAACTAAGTCATAAGTCAAAAACTAAACACAGCAATATTACCAGAATGTTGCCCAGTCGATATTGAGGCTTGGAAATCGCCCATAAAGATGACCCGGTTACAGATCACACAAAGAGACACAGTTTACTGCAACCAAAGAAGTTACATACCCGATGTTAAGGCTTTTCTCACTTTCATTTTTTTTTTTTCACAACAAAGAATGAGAGGTTTGGTGGTCCGATGCCACTGTACGTTATTCTTAGCGCCCCATATAACACATACCACTGAAATTTGATCTCCTCAAAAACCATTATTGCTTGCGTTTCAGGAGGGGTTTGGTGGGTGGGACAGTGGGGTCATGTCTTCAACTTGTGTCCCCCTTTATATGTTTGGGGACACCTGATGTTGACAGCGTGATTGTTTCACTCTTTACAGTATCTGCTGCATGGGAACATTTTTTACCACGACGTACGGACACGTTGGACTTAGTAAATCTCTTCTTTGCTAGTCTGGTAATTTTTGTTCCCACGACGTACTGTAAGGGGTACCGAAAAGTAAGAGTAAATAAAACCCGCTAAAACAAACAAACATTCACTTCTATAGCACCAGACGAATCCTCTGATGGAACGGAAAAGGTTAATTTAAAACCAAACACCCAATTTTTCCCCAGACACCAGTTGCGTTATTGTTCTCAGTGATTGCCACATGTTTTTTTTTTTAAGAAGGGTTGAAAGGACTGTGATGCAAATAATCAATAATGCAAATATGTAATTTGTTTAAACACTGCAGCGACGTATTGCAGTACTGAAGTGCTAAGATAAGAACCTCGTGAAATAGTGAGGTCTTTGTTCCTCCAGGGCCTTACCATAACTTTTTACTTTTGAATACAGTCCGTGTAATAAGAGTGAATAGTAATAAGGGTGAAGTCTTTCATTATCGCTTGACGCTATGCTTCATTTCACTTAATAAAGACACATCATACCTGAAACGAAAACAAAATAGAAAACATCGATAAGACATCTAGACAAACAAACATGAATACATTCACCACATTCTCCCCCACCAAAAGATAAGCAATCGTAGCCATACATATATACATCTTTCACACACCACGTCTATTTCTATACCGGAAGACTGCCGGACTAATTAACTTAAATAATAAAGTCAAGACTTAGATCGTTTTAGACCGCTTCTGAGGTTGTAAGGCCTAGTTCGTATGAAGGGTTGATGTTTCTCCAGAGGTTTCTCATTTGTATGTTTATCCGGAGATCCAGCTGGAGGTGTGAGGTCAATAGCTTATATATATATAGTATGGAATGCATGGAACAAAATAAAGCGCTGTATATCACATTTGTTGACCTCACAAAAGCATTTGACACAGTGTGTCATGAAGGCCTCTGGAAAATCTTGGCGAAGTTTGGGTGTCCACCTGAATTCATCACAATAGTGCGCCAGTTTCATGATGGCATGCAAGCTGCAGTCAAAAGCAATGGCAGTGTTTCAGAGCCCTTTGCTGTCACAAATGGGGTAGAACAGGGTTGTGTCTTAGCCCCAACTCTGTTCAGCATCATGTTCTCTGCAATGCTACAAGAAGCCTTTAGCTCTCCTCCTCAAGGGGTAAGCATCAAGTATCGAACTGATGGCAGTCTATTCAACCTCAGGAGACTTCAGGCAAAAACCAAAACCAAAAGTACTGAAGTCTGTGACCTACTATTTGCTGATGATTGTGCACTTCTGGCACACGATGAGGAAAGCATGCAAAACTGTGTTGATAAGTTCTCTAGTGCCTGTGACAACTTTGGCCTCACAATAAGCACAAAGAAGACGGAAGTGCTCCATCAGCCTACTCCAGACGACAAGTATTCTGTGACCCCAAATATCAAAGTCCATGACAGTCTTCTGAAGGTGTCGGAGAACTTCACCTATCTTGG
The DNA here is from genome assembly GCA_963931925.1 of Onchidella celtica. Taxonomy (NCBI): domain Eukaryota; kingdom Metazoa; phylum Mollusca; class Gastropoda; order Systellommatophora; family Onchidiidae; genus Onchidella; species Onchidella celtica. Next base: position 11,837,993 of record OZ007584.1, on the reverse strand, counting down.
CAGTACACTGTCTTCCACGGCTCGTGTTGATACTGAAATTCTCTCAAGAATCAGCAAAGCCAGCTCTGCATTTGGCAGGCTTCGAAAGAGAGTGTGGGATGTTGCCGGCATTCGCACAGACACTAAGCTGAAAGTGTACAATGCTTTGGTCCTTCCCACCCTACTCTATGGGGCTGAAACCTGGACAGTGTACCAATCGCATGCCAGAAAGCTAAATCACTTTCATCTGGCCTGCCTTAGAAAGATCCTAAGGATCAAATGGCAGGATAAAATTCCAGACACTGAGGTCCTCAATGGTGCCAAGGAATTGAGCATCTTCTGCCACCTGAAAAAAATTCAGCTACGTTGGGCAGGACATGTTGTCAGAATGCCCGACTCCAGACTCCCTAAGCAAATCTTCTTCTCTGAGCTCTCCAATGGAACGAGGAATGTTGGGGCCCCAAAGAGACGTTACAAAGACACTCTCAAGCAATCACTGAAGGCCTTTGCCATTGATGTGAGTGAGTGGGAAAAGCTCTCGCTTGATCGTGCAAATTGGAGGGCGGCCCTTACCAGAGGCAGCAAAGCATGGGAAGCTGACAGAGTCCAGCAGGCTATCAAAAAAAGAGAACGGCGCAAGAAAAGGCCCAGTGGTACTGAACCAACGGAGCACTCTTGTCACTTATGCGGAAGGGTCTGCAGGGCAAAAATAGGACTTATCAGTCACATGAGAAGCCATAAGTCATGAAAGAACAGTCTTTCCATTCTGTCCTCTGTGTCCTTTAGTTCTCTTTATTGTCCATGTGTTGAAATTCTCAACAATTTCTGTTCTTTATTCCTCTGGTGTTGTTAAGGTCATCATCATACCTGATGGACGAACTATTATTATTGTCGCTATAGGCAAAGTTCTCGTTATTAGCAGTGTCGTTAAACATGATGGTCCACTGTATATAATTTAAATTAATTTAAAATCAAACACCCAATTTTTCCCCAGACATCAGTTGCGTTATTGTTCTCAGTGATTGCCACATATTTTTTTTTTTAAAGCTTGGGTGAAAGGACTGTGATGCAGATAATCAATAATGCAAAGATGGATACTCTTCATATTTTTTTTTTTTTAAATTTTGGTCATGCTAGGCAAAAACAGGGATGGAGAAGAATCATTGACGGGGACACTGAAATCACAAATATATCGCACTTTCATTGCCTGTGCACATTTGCCAGGCAAATATGCAATGGGGCCAATACCTGATGAACACAGAAATATTGTGTCATTAGTGAGACCACAGAGTTTAGAAATATTTATGGCGAAATGTGTGGCACCATTGGTGTGAAACGGGCCGTTGAGTTTTACAACATTTGTGATGCATTTCCTGAAACTGATACCTATCATAAGAGTGGAGAAAAAAAATACTTTTACTGTAAAAGTTCTACTTTCCAAGTCCAATTGAAAATGAAACAATATACATACACATATGTACGTAGTTGAAACTGAGATTTTGTTGATTATTGGCTCTTCTTTAAGAACAAATTCCTTTGTCATTAATACAATGCATAACTGTGTTTTCACTCCAACTAACGAATCTAACTTACAGATTTGACAAGATGGGCCACAATTAATCTAGAGGTTGAGACACATTAAATGAAATAATAGTGCATCCAGCTTATATTCTGGAGAAAAGACTGTGAGGAGGACTGTGGATGTAAGCCTGAAATTCAATGTTTTGATTCTAAAATTGTTCGGATTAGATTGGTTACATTGTGTAAAAGAGGTTTTAGACAAAGATAGAATTAATTATAGTTAAGACAGACATTCAGCATTACTTCAGATGGAACAGAAACAGTAATATGCGAGATATCTTTTCTCATGTGATCAGCCAGAAGTTGTGAAGATTAAGGATGGAAAATCTGTCACAGAATGTTGAGATTACACCACAACTCAATCAACTCAATGTAAGTTAATGTAACTTTTGATTTCCGGCACCGTGGCCGTGAAAACCAGTTTCCACAAACACGTTGACACAGGCCTGTTCAACAACGTCACTCTTCGCAGCCATCGAGTGTGAGGGTAGAGGTGTCAAAAAAGATGCAATGGATAGGCTGCAGAGCCTTCCTCTTACGTGTCTGTCCTGACCAAGCGAGAAACATGCCGCGGAGGGTGGCAATGGTACGGGTCGGGGTCCTTGCACGCAGCGTGATTCTGCCCCAATGACCAATGATAATATATTATCAACCAACAATACAGTACGCGAGACGGTGCTCGCATTTTTAATTTACGGCCAGTGAATTAATCGATTGCTGACGTAACCACAACTGGTAGATCTACAGCCAAGACACGGTATGCCGTGGAACATAAATTACACACAGTTGAGCCGTGTGGTGTGCCCAAAGAGGAGTATACTATACTGTGCCCACCTTGCTCACACAGAGCCATTCTAGTAGGCCTACGCACTTGTGTAATGCTCGCTAAGCATCACATGACTGTATTCAAAAGTAAAAAGTTATGGTAAGGCCCTGTAGGAACAAACTTACAAAGACCTCACTTTTTCACGAGGTTCTTATCTTAGCACTTCAGTACTGCAATATGTCGCTGCAGTGTTTACAAATTACACATTCACCAGACTATACTCGATGGGGAGGGGGTACGAGTACGGCATTGTTACACTGCGTAATAATAGTAATTCCACGCCACTGATAGCAAGGCGGGAAAACGCAATACGCCTACAGTCTTGCATTTGACATCGTACACGGGTATGTCTTTATCGATTGATGACGTCACACACAATACATGCGGCCAAGATAAAGACAGTTTGCTGACCAGCAACTACCACTAGTAGTAGTACCAGGTCTAGGCCATTCAACGTCGCTTTTTTCTTTTACCGCTACGGTAGGGTAACTTCTAAAGAAAAAAAAAATAATCGAAAGATCTCACGATTCATACACGTTCTTTTGCGTTATTTGTGTGTGTGTGTGTGTGTGTGTGTGTGTGGTGGGGAGGAGGCAAGGCGAAGAGATGTAATTACACGTATGGTATGGGGCAGACTGCAAAATAATGATTATTTCTCTGCCTAGAGGTAAACTGCACTTTCGTAAGTCGAAGTATAAATCATATCCCGGCGACTTCGAGTTATGCGGGCTCCACTATACATGTTATTATGCCTTAGAACTGCAAATGCCTTTAATTAATGATGGAATCAGGATGTTTAATCTCAGTAACGAAATACAATCATGTACATGTATTTACAAATGATCAAGGCGACGTACCTTTAATTGTCCACAAAAGAAGGTAAAATGCCATACAAAAATACATGTATGATTGTGTTGTTTAAACAAATTGCCAAGTGTCCAACAAGAAGAGTATAACGTGATGATAATTGTATGCATAGTAGTGGGAATCTGAGCCTTGACAACTGCATTTTGTGGAAATGTTTGAAAGCCGAGCCTTAAATTCTACGAAATATCATTCAAAACGTAGAGGGATGTCAAGATGTACATGGACGGGCCGGCATATTTCAAAAAGGATTGAACTTTGCCATATTTTTAATACTTTTGTTGATTTTGAGCAACAACTGAAGTGAACAGAGGAAAGTGCTCGGACATTTCAAGCCAGGAAAACAAGACGCATTTCCTTCGAGCAGAATTAAAAAGTATGACAGGAAATTTCGTTGTGACATTTAAAAATCACATCTGTGTACATGTATTCCCCAAGTCAGCAGGCCAGCTAGTGCTAATAAGAATTGTAAACAGATTGATCTTGGGCAATTGCAATACCATGTACTGTGTCACAAATCCCAGACTGGGAGATGTAATAGTTTATGACAGGACAACAATCACGAACAAACAAGTTTAACACTTAACAGAACAACCCATCAGACTCACACATTTATTAAACATAATTATACAGATAATAGCGCAATTACCTACATTATATTATTGCAATTAACTGCCGTCCAACGGCCTTATTCTCACACACCCTCTCCCTCGGATCCACAACCCGGTAGTTACTCCTAAAGGCACTTCGGCCTCAGCCTCTCCCCTCAGGGTTTTAATAGCACATTAATAATTCACTGGCACCGCAGTCTCTCAATATCACCTTCCTATTGTCATACACCTTAGCATTCCCCTAGCACCTCAGCAGGGCAATAACACATTATCATTTCAATAGACATTATCATTTCAATAGACATTATCATTTCAATAGTACATTATTAGTTCACTAGCCCCTCAACATGGCAATGGTACATTATCACATGCACGCTCATATCTACGTCCCTGTCCGTGGCCTGACTGCCACGACTTTATGTGCCTCTACTGTCCTGCACTGACAGCCTCACTTCTGGCCTATGTGTGGCCTCCGGCCCTATGCTGGCCTATCCCCTGTGCTCATCGAGGTGGCTCTGCGGCCCGTCCTCGACACCTACAAGAATAACATTACATTGGTATAATACCCTACCATTTCTATTCACTCCACCTCTCCTTACAACCCATGAAGCGTACACACACTAGTTTCACTCACCACACATCTTACGGTAACACACCTCCATCGGAGTACACACTACTCACTCGCGCTACAAATCCATGAACTCACTTTCATCTATCGCTCATGGCGCACAATGCTATATCCAATATCAAGGACTTCCACATTCCTCACATATACTTATTTACATCATGGTAATAGACGAATATAATATAATACATCAATCATAATAATCAATCAACGTTCTACGTACCAGTCCTCACTGGAAACTCTCTCACTGGTCTCTCGACTGCTCCCCTTATGTCCGCCCGATGGGCTCTTATTAGCGTCCGTTCCGTAGGACCTTCTAACTTGCAGTGATAGTAATACAGCGCTTTCGCCTCATTCAGACCCCCCACCACTCACAACAGCACGCTTAACTTACTTGTCTACCGTGAGCCCTTCTTACTCTACACCCGCTCTGTAGCAATCCCCTTAATTGCACTCACTCCACTCGTGACATCATCCCCCACCCCAAAAAAATTAATGCAATTAATTTCAAATCGCATCAAGATGACTGTCAACGAGTGAGCGTGAGCAATGCCTACACTAGAAAAATGACCTAGCAGTTCCCCTAGTATATAAAATACCGAAATCAGGGGAAAATATGGGGATCAATATGGCCTGCAATATGCATATATGTATCACATCATCAATAGCTAACTAAACACAATACTTAATACAGAGTCAAAAACCAATCAACCTATCAACCATTCTTCATATCATATTTATAATGTCAATATTTTAAAGTCGACTCATTCACACAGATCCTGTCAATGTTCCTGTCCTCCGATGTATAAGCTCCTGAAATCTTCCCCTAGGCTCGACTAAGGTAGTCGGCGATATGATTGCTGGTTCCTGGAATTGGTTGAATAACGAAGGTATACGACTGCAAAGCCAATGCCCATCTAGACAAGCGTGGGCTGGACGAACGATTCTTCGACAAAAATGTCAGTGGCTTGTGGTCTGTCTGGATACAAAATTCTCGTCCCATGAGATAACGTCCTAATTTCTGGACGGACCACACAATGGCAAGACACTCACGCTCTATCACAGAATACTTTCTTTCTCTCTGCAATAACTTCCTACTGACATAACATACAGGATGGAGACATTCGTTCTTCTCCTGTAGAAGACAAGCGCCGACACCAGAGTCCGACGCATCCGTTCTGAGGATAAAATTAGATCGAAAATCGGGTAATATCAGAATGGGTGACGATGATAATACTGTCACCAAATTATCAAATGCTGTCTGACATTCAGACGTCCACTGGACCTTATCGGGTTGTCCCTTCTTAGTAAGGTCAGTAAGAGAAGATGACAAGGAGGAAAAATTTGGAATGAACTTTCTGTAATAATTTAAAATTCCCACTAAGCTTCTAACTTGTTTCTTTGTTTTAGGGATTTGCAACCCTGCTAATTTGTCAATTTTTGTTACTTCAGGTCTCTGAACACCTCTACCCACAATATGTCCTAAGAATATTATCTCTGGACATGCCAAATCCATCTTTGCGGGTTTAGCAGTTAACCCAAACTGGCGTAATCGTTGAAATATTACTGTTAGTGTCTGAATATGATCAGACCATGTCGACGTATGACATGCTATATCGTCAAAGAATGACACGACATTAGGTATGTCCTTCAACACTAGTCTCATTAATCGTGCAAACGTCGCTGGCGCGTTTACCAACCCAAATGGCATGACCTTAAATTGGAATAATCCAATGGGCGTTTGGAACGCCGTGTATTGTTTAGACTCCTCAGTAAGCGGGATTTCCCAATAACCTTTCGTTAAATCTATCTTGGAAAACCACGTGGACCCGGCCAATGAAGCTATTAATTCCTCCTGAAACGGAATAGGCTCCCTATCGCCTACCGTAATAGTGTTCAATCTTCGAAAATCAATACAGAACCGCACCGATCCATCAAGTTTTTTCACGAGGACGATGGGTGATGAATACGGCGATGTTGATGGTTCTATCACATCTAACTTCAACATTGACTCAACTTCCTTTATGACTCTATCTCTCGAAGAAAAAGGCAGCGGATACGGTCTAAGAAATACTGGCTTATCCGAAGTCAACTTTATTTGGTGCTGAATCACCGTAGTGCGACCCGGCAAATCCGTAACAACATCCGGGAATGACGCTAACAGGGTCTTAAGTTCCCTACTCCTTGAACTTGTAAGGTCAGGGTTAATTTTTACGTCCCTGTAACCTTGTGTCGGAGTTAACTCCGGCAATTGAATTTGTAACTCTTCCTGCGCCTCGGTGTCGCTTACGTCACAGTCCAACTGGTCTACGACCCCCGTACAAGCAATAGAGAAGACAGTCTCCTCTGGTCTTGTCTGTGCACACAGATACTGTGGTCTCTCATAAAATCTCTGTAGCATATTAACATGGAAAACCTTACTCGTTCCATCAATGTGGATAGCGTAATCTACCTTTGAAACAACTCGCTCAATAACATAAGGACCTTTCCATGTCATCAATAACTTATTATGGTCCGTAGGTAACAACAATAGGACCTTGTCTCCTGGCTTAAAAATTCTCAGTTTGGAACCTCTATCTTTATAGTCTTTTGCTCTTTTCGAAGCGATACCAGAAGCTTCTTCTGCTATAGTGCGCGCTGAAGATAGTCTTTCTCTTAAATCAACAAGGTACTGAAACACCGAAATCTGCTCATCGTCTCCCGATGATGGCGACGTCATCATGTCCCGAAGAACATCAGTTGGGCCCCTAGGACTTCGACCATACATCATTTCGAACGGCGAGAATCCCGTTGACTCCTGCCGTACCTCTCTGTACGCGAATAACACTGCAGGGATATATCTATCCCAATCTTTAGGGCGATCAGCAGCTACCTTACGCAGCATCGACTTTAACGTCGAGTTCAATCTCTCGCACATGCCATTAGCCCGCGGATGATAAGGGGTGGTAGTGATGGGTTGTATGCTGAATAAGCGGAACAATTCCTTCATCATCTCCGACGTAAATTACGCGCCCCTATCAGACAGAATTTGCTCTGGTATTCCTACCCTAGCGAAAATTGCAAACAACGCTTCCGCGACTGCCTCAGACGTTATGGTCCGCAGAGGAACCGCCTCTGGCCATCTCGTAGCATTACATATGACCGTTAAGAAAATTCGATTCCCCCTATCGGTCGCTGGGTGAATGGGGCCAACAAGGTCTATCGAGACCTTTTTAAACGGTTCCGAGACCGTGGGGATCTTCTGAAGAGGAGCCTGGGGTGTACGACCCTTATGCGTCGTCTTTTGGCACGCACTGCACGTCTTACAATAGACTTGCACATCTCTGTGGATCGATGGCCAGTAAAAAATTTTAAGAACCCTTTCTTTGGTTCTAGCTATCCCCATATGACCCGCTAATGGGACATCATGTGCCAAATGCAATACTGTTGCGATCAGCAACGCTGGCACAACGACCTGCTTTAAGATGGAGGCCACCGTTACGTACTTACGGAACAGAATGCCCGCCTGAACAAAAAAGGAGGACGACCCGTTCTTATATTTCCTCGTTTTCTCGGTTCGCGCTTCCCAAAACATGGGTTTAATGATGGGTCCTCCCTTTGTAATCTCGCCAAGCGCTCTGGCGTGATATCTAGGTTGACCGCTGGCGTCGCCAAAGGTCTAATCTTATCTTTATCAGCTACCCGTCGACGTGTTTCGACCGCGGCGCAAAAGTCAATACATTTTGTAGATATAGAAGTAGTTGTGCTGTAAAGGTAAATTTCTGAATTGTATTCTGAACTGGGTATTGTTATATCTGGTGTGATCTCAGGTCTCTGGTCGTATCGTTAGTGATCATACCGACAGGTTGGTCGTTCGCATAATAGATACCATAACCATAAATCTGTGAAATGGCGGAACTCCAACAACTAATGAAGTTGGGTAAGGAACTTGGCCTGGAGGGAGAGGAGCTACGCGGCTGGATTAAAGAACAACAGGCGGATTTGCGCGATGAGCGTGCTAAGGATAGAGAGCGAGAAAAAGAGGCTCAAGAGCGACAGAGAGAAGAGGAAAGAGAGTTTAAGTTAAAGGAGTTAGAGGCTAAGCAACAGGAAAGAGAGGCTAAGGCTCAGGAGCAGGAGAGGGAGTTAAGGTTAAAGGAGATAGAAGCTCAAGAGCGGGAGACAGACGCGCGAGTAAGAATAGCGGAGTTGGAAATCAAAAAGAGTGCGCCAACAGAAACAGTTGAGCGGCAGGTACCCAATAAAGGTGGCGTTAGGATTAAGCTCCCTACGTTCGACGACCGGAAGGACGACATAGACGCCTTCCTTTACAGGTTCGAACTGAACGCACAATTGCAATGGGGGGAAAATAAGGAATTATGGGCCACGTACCTGGCGTCGCTATTGCAGGGGCGAGCGTTAACCTACTTTAAAGAGCTACAGCGCGAAGACGTGCAAGACTACGATAAGCTGAAGGCTTTGCTGCTTCGCCGATTTGCGCGTACCGAGGAATATTTCCGGGAGCAGTTTAGGCGAGCACGTGCAGATACCAGGGAGGACTTTGCTGCCTTCGTCGCGAGACTAACGGAGTATTTCGCGAACTGGGTAGACTTGGCGCATGTGGGCACGGATTTTGCCAAACTGAAAGACTTAATGATCCGCGACCAGCTGTACGCGTCGTGCCACAAAGATCTGGTGGCTTTCCTGAAAGAGAACGAACCCGCGACGGTGCAGGAGGCGTCTGGGTTGGCGGAGGCATACTGTGATGTTTCCACTTTCTCTCACTAACTTTCTTCTGACACCAGCCGTGATGGGCACGGCACAAACACACAAAATAATCGACTATCTCTCTTCTATAAGTTATAACAAACGATATCTGTATTGCTTACATATATACAATAATTATTAATTCATTCAATAATAATAGGAACATAGGTCATACAATTTCATGTGAATTTCGATGGAATGAAGTTGATGCAAATCAGTACATGCTAATTAAATGGCTTCGTAATATTCAATCTCTAGCACATTTTATAAAACACATGGGAACATTCAGCATAAGGAAACCTCTCCTTTAGGGGTGTATGGCGCTATCTGGGCACTGGTTCTTCCTCTCTACCCTGGCTTGACTGTGCAGTTAGATCAACAGGTATCGGCAGGTACCAATAGGTCGGGAAGCCAAGAAGCCACGATGTCGTTAATCAAAGTACAAGAAGTTGAGAAGCCAAGAAGGTGTTGTTCTTCCTCCTCTGTAGAAAAACAATCGCAAAGTCCTAATCTACTGCTGGAAGGCATGACTTCCATACTTACTCTATGACGGATATTCATCATTAACACTTTTAACCGCTGACACTGTTATAAGTCAGGCTGCAGCTCCCATACTCCATAGGCTCCCATATAGGCAATAGAATAAACGATCAATACAGTTTTAATGATATTTACACGTTCCCCACGAAGAATAACGCTCTCTCTAACGGACCCCCTCCTATAAGGTTTCGTAACATATATATATAACGGCGTTTCCGTGACTCTCTCAGAGGCAGTAGTTATACCAAAGTAAACCCACTAGATTTAGGTTCTACAATCATGAACATTAAGTAAAATACACATACATCGTACAATTAACTTACCACTCAGCAACAGCTCAAATGCCGACAAGATACCAAAGATACCACGCTCTGACAAAGGATGTTTGCGGGTTCCCTGACCCTCCCCACTCACAAGACTAGTACAAAGTTACGGTTGCAGTTGTGGTCTCCTCTTCGGCACGAAGCTGGTGAGTGCTCTCAGCGGTCTGAAGTTGGAAGGAGCGTTCGGGGATTTATACCCAGTCGGGTAGCGTCCCAAGACGCTCACCGAGTGTACATTAGTTATCCTAATAGCCACCCCCGTCGGCTCCACGTCAAATACTATTGAAACAGCTCTACCCCCCAAGCAATTCCCAGGTGATCTGATCGACAAGTACGGCGGTCAAGTAAACACTACCCCTTTCGGGTGTCAAAGCGCTTCAGTTCCATCCCATACTTTCCCCCTCTGGCCTACAATGACTCTGTCTCCCCGCCGTTAACTATCTTCCCACGCTAGTTATAGGCACAATATTATTATAACTACTAGTTATACCTTGCCAATCTATGACCCTGTTACAATCGCCCCCACTTAAGTCGATTTTCCCTGGCAAAATCGGCTAATAAAATTATTAATCTACTGGTAATCTAGATAGAGTGTCGGCCCATAGAGCGTCTCGCCCCCTGATGTTGCTGACTCGAAAGTTATATGGTTGCAGCGCCAGGTTCCATCTAGTTACCCTCGCGTTCTTCTGGTCTTTAGTTCGCATCCAAGTTAGAGGTCGGTGGTCCGTCTCTAACACGAAGTTTCTCCCATACAGATTCGCCTGCATCTTACTAACGGCGAAAACTATGGCCAGGCATTCCTTTTCAATTGTTGAGTAGTTCTTCTCCGCGGGTTTCAACTTTCTGCTAACATATACAGCTGGATACTTCGTACCTTCGTCTTCTTGAAGTAGGCAGCCACTCACTCCAAGGTTAGATGCGTCTGTCTGGAGAATCAGTTCCTTGTTCCAGTCTGGCATCCGTAGTATCGGCTCGGAACTCAAACAAATTTTTAGGGCATTGAACGCGTTCTCCTGCGCGTGTCCCCACGCGAACTTTGTGCCCTGGGACTTCTTTGTGAGGTCTGACAACGGCGCCGAGATTGCACTGTAATTTGGTACAAACTTCCGATAGTACCCCGTTAGCCCCAGGAAACTCCTCACTTGTGTCTTGGTCGTCGGTCGGTCACAGTCGACAATGGCTCGCACCTTACTCTCCTGCGGTCTTACAGTCCCCTGTCCCAGCTTATGGCCTAAGTACTCGACTTCTGTCATCCCTATTAGCGTCTTGGTAGGTCTAGCTTTTAAATTTGCCCGTCTCAGTCGCTCGAAGACATTCCGACAACGTTCCAAGTGGTCAGGCCAATTTGCACTGTGTATAAGACAGTCGTCTACAAATGCATCTACCCCTTCGCCAGCATCTTTTAATACTTTCCTCATGAGCCTGTTAAATGTGGCGGGGGATCCCTTCAACCCGAACGGCATGACCCTGTACTGGTATAGCCCAAACGGTGTGGCGAACGCCGTCAGGTGTTTATCTTCCTCGGCCATCGGAACTTGATAAAAGCCCTTTGTCAAGTCCAGCTTGGTGAAATATTTTGCCTCCGCTAGATTGGAAATAATGGCTTCTACCTCAGGCATCGGTTCGGCGTCATCGGCAGTCACAACATTTAGCCGCCTGTAGTCGTTGCAGAAACGATGTTGACCATCGGGCTTCTTAACTAATACAATTGGACTATTGTACGGGGACTCGGACGGTTCGATGATTCTGGCCGCAAGCATCTTGCCTACCTCAGCATTGACAGCTTCTCTAGTTGAGTACGGTAGTTGGTAGGGTCTTACCTTCACAGGTTTTTGATCTAGCAATGGGATTTTGTGCTTGATCAGGTCAGTGAGCCCCGGTACATCGGTAAATATATCTTTGTATTCTTCCATGAGCTCTTGCATCTGTTCTCTCTGATCCTGATCTAGCGTGTCCCCTAACTGTACATCCCTGTAGGTTTCGGTCTGTTCTAGCTTAGGCATGACTGTCTCCAGAGGCATCGAAGTCGCTTCCTCTCCTTCATCGGTCTCGTCAATTATAGCTGCAGCTATTGCCTCTGTGTTTTCCTGTTCGTCTTCCCTCTCAATATACTTCTTCAGCATATTCGCGTGATACAGTCGTCTCTTCCCCTTGACGTTCACCATGTAGTTCACTGACCCTCTCTGCTCTTCTACTTTGTAAGGCCCTTTCCAAGTCATCTGTAGTTTCGATCCGTCACTTGGGAGAAGTATGAGGACGGAATCGCCCACTTAGAATTTCCTCTGTTTGGCCCCCCTATCGTAGTATTTCTTCTGCCTGTGTTTTTCGACGCTGCTGTTCTCGGCTACGACTTTCATGGCATCCTCCAATCGTTCCCTCATATCTACCACGTATTCGTACGATGACCTCGTTTCTGACTCCGCTTCCCCAGTCCACAGATTCTTCAGTATTGCAAGTGGTCCTCTCACAGGGTGACCGAACACTAGTTCAAACGGCGAAAAACCTGTACTGGCCTGTGGGGTTTCGCGATACGCGAACAGCAGTGGACACAACATTCTGTCCCAGTCCTTGGGTCTGTCCTGAGCTACTCGGCGAAGCATATTCTTCAGCACTCCGTTAAATCTTTCACACAGACCATTGGCCATCGCGTGGTAGGGCGAGCAGAATATCTGTTTCGTTTTGAGAAGTGCACTGACCTCTCTCATCAGCTCACCGGTAAACTGTGATCCCCTATCTGAAACTATTTCCTTTGGTATGCCTAACCGAGAAAATATTTCCATTAACGCTTCACTGACCTGCTCAGCTGATATCCCCCTTAAGGCTACGGCATCCGGGAAACGCGTGGCATAATCTACTAGCGTCAAAATATAACGCGATCTCCCATATTCCGTACGCGGAAGTGGACCAACCAAATCTATGGCGGCGCGCGAAAAGGGCGTGTCGATCAGGGGTGTCGGCACTAGGGGTACCTTTGTCACCCTACCTTTATTGGATGTCCTTTGACACGCGTCACACGATCGACAGAAACGACCTACGTCCGCACCTATCCCAGGCCAAAAGAACGACTGCATTATTCTGTCCTGTGTGCGCGAAATTCCTAAGTGTCCCCCGAACACTCCTTCGTGAGCTATCTTCATCAGCTCACTTCGGTACTGCTTAGGTACCAACAACTGCTCCACATCAGCACGTCCAGCCCCGGCCTTCTTTACCCGATAGTAAATTCCCTTACTCTCCTTTATGTGAGTACCTACCTCAGCCGATTGCTCCAACGTGGCTCTCTCCCTTAAAACTCTCAAAGTTTCGTCCTCTCTCTGGGCCCGGGCTATCTCACCTGGTGTGAGTTCCCCTATCTTGGCCCCTACCCTTACCTCCTCCGTTGAGTTGCCCTTGGCCTCCTCATTATCTGTGGTCTGACTCACTTTCGCACTCGCATTCTCACACTCATGCTCTTCCTTGTCAATCTCCACCTTGCGAGATCGCGTGAGTACCACACTTATCTTCTCAAGAGACGCCCCCTTTATGTTTCCTATAATCAAATCGGCCACTGGGTCTTCCACTACTAGCGCTTTGAGAAGCCCAGTATAAAATGGGGTTTCTACCCACATTTCCGCGACAGGAGCAGACCTTCTCGTCCCGTCCATCAGGACATAACTCCTGTTCTTCCCAGTTAAGCTGTTAGGAGGCAGTTTGTCCCTTTTTATAATCGCACACGTGCATCCCGTGTCACGAAGGATAGTAATCTCTTTATCCCCTATCCTCCCCTTCTCCAAAAATGGAGCGGATAAATCATTCTCCGGAACATCGTCTTCGGGCTCATGTTCTGTCGAACCTTCTAACTCAATACTCTTACCTTCCGTCTCCCAAGAAATGAAGGTCTGTGGCCCAACACTCTGCTCAGCCCCTGGTTGAGTATTCGCCCTGCCCGATGACTCCCACTGACTGTCATCGGCTTCCTCATCGCTGGTTAGTACGACTGCGGTCGTCTCTTTCTGTCTCTTCCTACAGAATCTCGCAATATGGAGAAGTGACCCACACACAAAACAACCACGCCCACTCTCACGCTGGGACTTACCTCGGTTGTCCTCGACAGTGGCAGCAGCACCCTTCTTCGTCCTGCCCTGGTCACACTGCCTACTCAGGTGATTGGGAGAGCCACAGTTGAAGCATACCGGTTTACTCACTCCTAAACCCTTACTTCTGCTCTCCTCAACCCTCTTACCTGACTTCTGCTGTTGCTCCAGCCCTCGCTTCGACTGATGAGCCTCACTATACAAGTCCGCCATCTCAACTAACTCATGCACGGACTTGGGGTCCCTCTCTTTCAAATATATGGAAAGATTACAGTCGACAATCTTCAACATCTGCTCCCTGACTAACAGATCCGTAATCCCTTCCATAGTTCTCTCTGCCTCTGAGAGGTCTACCCACCTCTCAAAATATCTCTGCAATCTCACGGACAGCTGCGTATAAGTTTCGTCCTTATCTAGACGACTCTCCCTAAACTTACGCCTATAACCCTCTGCCGTGAGGTGATACTTCTTGAACAACACCTTCTTTACCTTCTCGTAATCCCTACTGTCTTCCTCGCTGAGACCGGAATAAACATCTAACGCCCTGCCAGTTAACAATGCCCCTAACATGTCTGCCCAGGTGTCTTCTTCCCAATCATTTGCCTGCGCGAGCCTTTCAAATCTTTTCAAATACGAGTCGAGATCATCGCGCGAGTCATCAAAAATGGCAATTTTAGGTACCTTCGGGGCAGCAGATTTTCCATTCCCTTTACCATTGTGACACCCGTTTTTGGCTAGTTCCCGTTCGCATTCCATTCTCTCCCTTTCAAATTGTCTTTCCTTCTCCTTTTCTTCTCGTTCGCGCTCCTTTTCTTCTCGTTCGATAGCCCTTTGTTCTCGGTTTTGGGCTTTCTCTTCGTCCCACCTAATTTTGAATTCCTCATCACTAATGCCTTCTTGTCTGGCAAGCTTCAGTGCGCCCAGATAGTCCATCAGCAATTGACCTGTAAACAAAGCTAACAATAAAGCGTGGATCGTAACTGTGAAGTTAACAACAATATTCCTGCAATAGCAAACAACAATTTTCTCTGTGACAAAAGATAAAATTGAACAGTCAATGCACAGGTAAAATCAGAGCATGTCGCAGGCACTAAATGTCAATCTCTCTCACTCGCCTCAGGGCAGATGACCTGTCCACACAATCACACAATAGCCCCTTGACACGACCCAGATCAAAATTAAATGTTATTTACTAGCAGGATCCCACTTCTGACACCATTGTGATGTTTCCACTTTCTCTCACTAACTTTCTTCTGACACCAGCCGTGATGGGCACGGCACAAACACACTAAATAATCGACTATCTCTCTTCTATAAGTTATAACAAACGATATCTGTATTGCTTACATATATACAATAATTATTAATTCATTCAATAATAATAGGAACATAGGTCATACAATTTCATGTGAATTTCGATGGAATGAAGTTGATGCAAATCAGTACATGCTAATTAAATGGCTTCGTAATATTCAATCTCTAGCACATTTTATAAAACACATGGGAACATTCAGCATAAGGAAACCTCTCCTTTAGGGGTGTATGGCGCTATCTGGGCACTGGTTCTTCCTCTCTACCCTGGCTTGACTGTGCAGTTAGATCAACAGGTATCGGCAGGTACCAATAGGTCGGGAAGCCAAGAAGCCACGATGTCGTTAATCAAAGTACAAGAAGTTGAGAAGCCAAGAAGGTGTTGTTCTTCCTCCTCTGTAGAAAAACAATCGCAAAGTCCTAATCTACTGCTGGAAGGCATGACTTCCATACTTACTCTATGACGGATATTCATCATTAACACTTTTAACCGCTGACACTGTTATAAGTCAGGCTGCAGCTCCCATACTCCATAGGCTCCCATATAGGCAATAGAATAAACGATCAATACAGTTTTAATGATATTTACACGTTCCCCACGAAGAATAACGCTCTCTCTAACGGACCCCCTCCTATAAGGTTTCGTAACATATATATATAACGGCGTTTCCGTGACTCTCTCAGAGGCAGTAGTTATACCAAAGTAAACCCACTAGATTTAGGTTCTACAATCATGAACATTAAGTAAAATACACATACATCGTACAATTAACTTACCACTCAGCAACAGCTCAAATGCCGACAAGATACCAAAGATACCACGCTCTGACAAAGGATGTTTGCGGGTTCCCTGACCCTCCCCACTCACAAGACTAGTACAAAGTTACGGTTGCAGTTGTGGTCTCCTCTTCGGCACGAAGCTGGTGAGTGCTCTCAGCGGTCTGAAGTTGGAAGGAGCGTTCGGGGATTTATACCCAGTCGGGTAGCGTCCCAAGACGCTCACCGAGTGTACATTAGTTATCCTAATAGCCACCCCCGTCGGCTCCACGTCAAATACTATTGAAACAGCTCTACCCCCCAAGCAATTCCCAGGTGATCTGATCGACAAGTACGGCGGTCAAGTAAACACTACCCCTTTCGGGTGTCAAAGCGCTTCAGTTCCATCCCATACTTTCCCCTCTGGCCTACAATGACTCTGTCTCCCCGCCGTTAACTATCTTCCCACGCTAGTTATAGGCACAATATTATTATAACTACTAGTTATACCTTGCCAATCTATGACCCTGTTACACATACCGTACGGCGCATCCGTCCAAACCAGTCGCCAGGGCGTACGTCCAAGATGCTGGGTACGTCGCCGTTGTCGAGGGGTCGCCGGCAGGACTTAGGGACAGGTCGCGTCAGCCTGGTGCCTATAGCGGGCAAGCCCAGGGGCAGCGTAGGGGCTATCACCAATCACCGGCATATGGACCCGGTAAGTTTGACCGAGCAGGAGGGCTAGGTCGCGGTAATGGCCGGGGCCGACTTGTGACCTTTGCCGATGACCGACGGCATAGGGACTCTAGTTCCGGTCGCGAGGGGCCACGGGGACCCAGGCCTAGAGCAACACAGGGAGCGGAGTGTTGGACTTGCGGACGCGTGGGTCACTTTTCGCGCGAATGTAGGGCCGCGAAGTGTTGGAACTGCGGAAGAGCAGATCACATCAGCGTGAACTGCCCTGCAGGTAGGATAGCGGCGAACGTGGACAGTAGCTCCAGTCCATGCTCCCCAAATAAATTTCATCATGCGGCTGCGTGTGTTACATCGGACAACGGAGGCGGACAGTGTTCTAGGTGTCCCAGTTGTGAGAAGTTATTGTCTTCCGGTGTTTTGCCTTGTGGGAGAAAGATCCCCGTCATGGATTCATGTCATGCAGGAGGTGGTCTTAGGGTTTATCCGGGGTTTGTTGGGGACGAACCGGTCTCGGTTTTACGAGATACAGGATCTGCCGTTGTGGGAGTGCATGGGGACTGCGTTCGGGATTCGCAGCTTGCGGGTGAGACTGTCCCGTGCGTCCAATTTTCGGGGGCCATTGAGAAATTACCCATGGCAAAAATAATGATAGATGCGCCTTTCCTTGGCGGGGAAGTCGAGGCGGTCGTTGGTTGTTTTCCAGGCGCCCAGCTCGTCGTTGGGAATGTGTCCCGGGTGGGTTCCCCTTCCGATGAGGGCGTGCAAGCGTGGTCGCAATCAAGGGGTGTTGACTTTTGCGCCGCGGTCGAAACACGTCGACGGGTGGCGGATGAAGATAAGATTGGACCTTTGGCGGCGCCAGCGGTCAACCTGGATGTCACGCCAGAGCGCTTGGCGAGATTGCAAAGGGAGGACCCATCATTGAACCCATGTTTTGGGGAAGCGCGAACCGAGAAAACGAGGAGATATAAGAACGGGTCGTCCTCCTTTTTTGTCCAGGGGGGCATTCTGTTCCCTATGTACGTCACAGTGGCTTCCGTTCAAAAGCAGGTCGTCGTGCCACGGTCGTTAATTGCTACAGTATTGCGTCTGGCCCATGATGTTCCATTAGCGGATCATATGGGAAGTGCTAGAATCAAGCAGAGAATTCTGAAAGATTTTTATTGGCCGTCAGTATACAGAGATGTACGTTTATATTGTAAGACGTGCAGTGCGTGCCAAAAGACGACGCATAAGGGTCGTTCACCCCAGGCTCCTCGTCAAAAGATCCCCACGGTTTCGGAACCGTTTAAAAAGGTTTCAGTACCTTGTTGATTTAAGAGAAAGACTATCTTCAGCGCGCACTATAGCAGAAGAAGCTTCTGGTATCGCTTCGAAAAGAGCAAAAGACTATAAAGATAGAGGTTCCAAACTGAGAATTTTTAAGCCAGGAGACAAGGTTCTGTTGTTGTTACCTACGGACCATAATAAGTTATTGATGACATGGAAAGGTCCTTATGTTATTGAGCGAGTTGTTTCAAAGGTAGATTACGCTATCCACATTGATGGAACGAGTAAGGTTTTCCATGTTAATATGCTACAGAGATTTTATGAGAGACCACAGTATCTGTGTGCACAGACAAGACCAGAGGAGACTGTCTTCTCTATTGCTTGTACGGGGGTCGTAGACCAGTTGGACTGTGACGTAAGCGACACCGAGGCGCAGGAGGAGTTACAAATTCAATTGCCGGAGTTAACTCCGACACAAGGTTACAGGGACGTAAAAATTAACCCTGACCTTACGAGTTCAAGGAGTAGGGAACTTGAGACCCTGTTAGCGTCATTTCCGGATGTTGTTACGGATTTGCCGGGTCGCACTACGGTGATCCAGCACCAAATAAAGTTGACTTCCGATAAGCCAGTATTTCTTAGACCGTATCCGTTGCCTTTTTCTTCGAGGGATAGGGTCATAAAGGAAGTTGAGTCAATGTTGAAGTTAGATGTGATAGAACCATCAACATCGCCGTATTCATCACCCATCGTCCTCGTGAAGAAACGTGATGGATCGGTGCGGTTCTGTATTGATTTTCGAAGATTGAACACTATTACGGTAGGCGATAGGGAGCCTATTCCGTTTCAGGAGGAATTAATAGCTTCATTGGCCGGGTCCACGTGGTTTTCCAAGATAGATTTGACGAAAGGGTATTGGGAAATCCCGCTTACTGAGGAGTCTAAACAATACACGGCGTTCCAAACGCCCATTGGATTATTCCAATTTAAGGTCATGCCATTTGGGTTGGTAAACGCGCCAGCGACGTTTGCACGATTAATGAGATTAGTGTTGAGGGACATGCCTGGTGTCGTGTCGTTCTTTGACGATGTGGCATGCCGTGCGTCGACGTGGTCTGATCGTGTTCAGACACTGACGGTAATTTTTCAACGATTACGCCATTTTGGGTTGGCTGCTAGGCCCGCGAAGATGGATTTGGCATGTCCAGAGATAGTGTTCTTGGGACATATTGTGGGTGGGGGTGTTCAGAGACCTGAAGAGGCGGAAATTGACGGGTTAGTAGGGTTGCAGATCCCTAGGACAAAGAAACGGGTCAGAAGCTTAGTGGGAATTTTAAATTGTTACAGAAAGTTCATTCCAAATTTTTCCTCCTTGTCGTCTTCTCTTGCTGACCTTGCTGAGAAGGGACGGCCCGATGGGGTCCGGTGGACGTCTGAATGTCAGACATCATTTGATAATTTGGTGACAGCATTGTCATCGTCACCCATTCTGATATTGCCCGATTTTCGATCTAATTTTATCCTCAGAACGGATGCGTCGGACTCTGGTGTCGGCGCTTGTCTTCTACAGGAGAAGAACGAATGTCTCCATCCTGTATGTTATGTCAGTAGGAAGTTATTGCAGAGAGAAAGAAAGTATTCTGTGATAGAGCGTGAGTGTCTTGCCATTGTCTGGTCCGTCCGGAGGCTGGGACGTTGTCTCATGGGACGAGGGTTTTGTATCCGGACGGACCACGGGCCGCTGACATTCTTGTCGAGGGGTCGTTCGTCCGGTCCACGCTTGTCTGGATGGGCATTGGCTTTGCAGCCGTGTACCTTCGTTGTTCAACCAGTTCCGGGGGCCAGCGGTCATGTCGCCGACTGCCTTGGTCGAGCCTGGGGGGAGAGTTCAGGAGCTTGTGCATCGGAGGACGGGAGCGTTGGCGGGATCTGTGTGGATGGGTCGACTTTAAAATATTGACATTATAAAATATATGATATGGGGAGTGGTTGATGGGTTGAATGGTTTTTGATTCTGTATTAGATGTTGTGTTTGGTTGGCTATTCGTGAGGTGACACATGTATGCCTATTGCAGGCCATGTTGATCCCCATGTTTTCCCCTGGTTTCGGTGTTTTATATGCTAGGGGAACTGCTGGGTCAGTTTTTTTTAGTGTGGGTGTTGCTCGCGCTCGCTCGTTGACAGTCATCTTGATGCGATTTGAAATTGGTTGCATTAGTTTTTTTGGGGTGGGGGATGATGTCACGAGTGGAGTGATTGCAATTAAGGGGATTGCTACAGAGCGGGTGTAGAATAAGAAGAGCTCACGACAGACGGATAGGAAAAGACGTGAAAGGGGAAGAGTAAAAATAACTCATGCAGACAAGTGGGAAAAGCGTGCGTGTATGAGTGGTGTGGAAGTCTGTATGAGGCGAAAGCGCTGGATTACTATCACTGCA
This sequence comes from Onchidella celtica, assembly GCA_963931925.1. Lineage (NCBI taxonomy): Eukaryota > Metazoa > Mollusca > Gastropoda > Systellommatophora > Onchidiidae > Onchidella > Onchidella celtica. The sequence continues at coordinate 11,817,358 of OZ007584.1, read as the reverse complement.
AGTTAGAAGGTCCTACGGATCGGACCTGTGAATAAAAGCCCATCGGGCGGACATAAAGGGGAAGCAGTCGAGAAGACTAGTGAGAGTCTTTCCAGTTATGACTGGTATGTAGAATGTTGATTGATTATTATGATTGATGTATTATATTATATTCGTCTATTACCATGATGTGAATAAGTATATGTGAGGAATGTGGAAGTCCTTGATATTGGATATAGCAATGTGCGCCATGAGCGATAGATGAAAGTGAGTTCATGGATTTGTAGCGCGAGTGAGTAGTGTGTACTCCGATGGAGGTGTGTTACCGTAAGATGTGTGGTGAGTGAAAGGTGAACTAGTGTGTGTACGCTTCATGGATTGTAAGGAGAGGTGGAGTGAATAGAAATGGTAGGGTATTATACCAATGTAATGTTATTCTTGTAGGTGTCGGGGACGGGCCGCAGAGCCACCTCGATGAGCACAGGGGATAGGCCAGCATAGGGCCGGAGGCCACACATAGGCCAGAAGTGAGGCTGTCAGTGCAGGACAGTAGAGGCACATAAAGTCGTGGCAGTCAGGCCACGGACAGGGACGTAGATATGAGAGTGAATGAGATACTATATTGTTGCCATGTTGATAGGCTAGTGAACTGATATTATGTTGTTGCCATGTTGATGGCTATGGAAATAATAATGTGTTATTGCCCTGCGGAGGTGCTAGGGGAGTGCTAAGGTGTATGACAATAGGAAGGTGATATTGAGAGACTGCGGTGCCAGTGAATTATTAATGTACTATTAAGACCCTGAGGGGAGAGGCTGAGGCCGAAGTGCCTTTAGGAGTAACTACCGGATTGTGGATCCGAGGGAGCGTGTGTGTGAGAATAAGGCCGTTGTACGGCAGTCATTTCAATAATATAATATATGTAATTGCGCTATTATATGTATAATTATGTTTAATAAATGTGTGAGTCTGATGGGTTGTTTTGTTAAGTGTTAAACTTGTTTGTTCGTGATTGTCGTCCTGTCATAAACTATTACATTTCCCAGTCTGCTTGCACGTTCTCATCGGAAGGGGAAACTACCCGTGATACATTCCCAATGATCAGCTGGGCGCCTGGAAAACAACCAACGACTGCTTCGACTTCCCCGCTAAGGAAAGGTGTATCTATCACTATTCTTGCCATGGGTAATTTCTCAATGGCCCCCGAAAATTGGATGCACGGGACAGTCTCACCTGTAAGCTGTGAATCCCGAATGCAGTCTCTATGCACTCCCACAACGGTAGATCCTGTATTTCGTAAAACCGAGACCGGTTCATCCCCAACAAACCCCGGATAAACCCTAAGACCACCTCCTGTATGACATGGATTTATAACGGGGATCTTTCTCCCACAAGGTAAAACACCGGAAGATAATAACTTCTCACAACTGGGACACTTAGAATACTGTCCGCCTCCGTTGTCCGATGTAACACACGCGGCCGCATGATGAAATTTATTTGGGGAACATGGACTGGAGCCACTGTCCACGTTCGCCGCTATCCTACCTGCAGGGCAGTTCACGCTGATGTGATCTGCTCTTCCGCAGTTCCAACACTTCGCGGCCCTACACTCGCGTGAAAAGTTACCCACGTGTCCGCAAGTCCAACACTCCGCTCCCCGTGCTGCACTAGGCCTGGGTCCCCGTGACCCATCGCGACCGGAACTAGAGTCCCTATGCCGTCGGTCATCGGCAAAGGTCACAAATCGCCCCCGGCCATTACCGCGACCTAGCCCTCCTGCTCGGTCAACCTTACCGGATCCATATGCCGGTGATTGGTGATAGCCCCTACTCTGCCCCTGGGCTTGCCCACTATAAGCACCACGCTGACGCGACCTGTCCCCAAGTCCTGCCGGCGACCCTTCGACAACGACGACGTACCCAGCATCTTGGACGTACGCCCTGGCGACTGGTTTGGACGGATGTGCCGTACGGTATGCTTCCGCCAACCCAGACGCCTCCTGCACCGTCGCGGGTTCGTTTTCCTTCAGGAAGGCCACCAGATCTTTATGGCACGACGCGTACAGCTGGTCACGGATCATTAAGTCTTTCAGTTTAGCAAAATCCGCGCCCACATGCGCCAAGTGTACCCAGTTCGCGAAATATTCCGTCAATCTCGCGACGAAGGCAGCAAAGTCCTCCCTGGTATCCGCACGTGCTCGCCTAAACTGCTCCCGGAAATATTCCTCCGTACGCGCAAATCGGCGAAGCAGCAAAGCCTTCAGCTTATCGTAATCTTGGACGTCTTCGCGCTGTAGCTCTTTAAAGTAGGTTAACGCTCGCCCCTGCAATAGAGACGCCAGGTACGTGGCCCATAATTCCTTATTTTCCCCCCATTGCAATTGTGCGTTCAGTTCGAACCTGTAAAGGAAGGCGTCTATGTCGTCCTTCCGGTCGTCGAACGTAGGGAGCTTAATCCTAACGCCACCTATATTGTGTACCTGCCGCTCAACTGTTTCCGTTGGCGTATTCTTTTTGATTTCCAACTCCGCGATTCTCATTCGCGTCTCTCTCTCCTGTTGGTTATCCCTAGCTTCTATCTCCCTTAACTTTATCTCCTGCTCCCTTTCCATAGCCTGTCTCTCCTGTTGCTGAGCTTCTAACTCCTTTAACTTTAACTCCCTCTCCTGCTCCTGAGCCTTAGCCTCTCTTTCTTGTTGACGCTCTCTATCCTTAGCACGCTCATCGCACAAATCCGCCTGCTGTTCTTTAATCCAGCCGCGTAGCTCTTCTCCCTCCAGGCCAAGTTCCTTACCCAACTTCATTAGTTGTTGGAGTTCCGCCATTTCACAGATTTATGGTTATGGTATGTATTATGGGAACGACCAACCTGTCGGTATGATCACTAACGACACGACCAGAGACCTGAGATCACACCAGATATAACAATACCCAATTGTCTCAATTACAATTCAGAAATTTACGTACTTCCTAACTAATTCTATATTTATAAAATGTATAGCACTATTAATAATAAAAAAAGAATAGAAAAGACAAGAATGAGGAAATTCAGTAGAAGGACCACAAGTACGTCAAGGACAACGAACCAGACTAGGACAAAGCTTCTACAAAAAAAAACTATAGTGGAAAAAAAATGCAACCTAACTACGCCGATTACACTACAAGGTACGAACAAGAACAGAGTCTGAAAAAAAAGAACGTATCTACAGATAGGTAGAAAGAGGGACAAGAGAATACGTCTTCCTGCGGAACAGAGAAGATATCGACGCTACAACTAAACAAAAATACAGGTCCCTATAGAACTGTTCACTGTGATGAACGAAGTTCCTAGATTAGCCCACCTCCCGAAGAGGATAAACTACGCTCACCACAGCAAACCCGCGCCACCGCCCGTATAATCGATTACGACAACAAGAACAGCAAAAACAGGGAAAAAGACAAAAGAAAAGACAGCCCTCAATCCAGGGTACAAAATTTTTGACTTTTACTTAACTTTTCTGACTATAACCTCTCCCCTTGTCTCGGAGCTCTGGCTGCTTGACCTCTACAGGCTGGCACACACACTCTGCAGAAATTTAAGTACACATTAATACATATTCATCAAAATACATGCATCAATACATATTCATAAATATACATAAATCATATCATCATGAAATTTCCATTCATCCCACGAACAAGGACAACAGCACGAATTCCTAGCACAACAGAAAAACAACTAGATATAACGAATACACAATGTCAAAATGACCACAGGTAAACAGGGCGAGCCCCCAGTGTCACAAATCCCAGACTGGGAGATGTAATAGTTTATGACAGGACAACAATCACGAACAAACAAGTTTAACACTTAACAGAACAACCCATCAGACTCACACATTTATTAAACATAATTATACAGATAATAGCGCAATTACCTACATTATATTATTGCAATTAACTGCCGTCCAACGGCCTTATTCTCACACACCCTCTCCCTCGGATCCACAACCCGGTAGTTACTCCTAAAGGCACTTCGGCCTCAGCCTCTCCCCTCAGGGTCTTAATAGCACATTAATAATTCACTGGCACCGCAGTCTCTCAATATCACCTTCCTATTGTCATACACCTTAGCATTCCCCTAGCACCTCAGCAGGGCAATAACACATTATCATTTCAATAGACATTATCATTTCAATAGACATTATCATTTCAATAGTACATTATTAGTTCACTAGCCCCTCAACATGGCAATGGTACATTATCACATGCACGCTCATATCTACGTCCCTGTCCGTGGCCTGACTGCCACGACTTTATGTGCCTCTACTGTCCTGCACTGACAGCCTCACTTCTGGCCTATGTGTGGCCTCCGGCCCTATGCTGGCCTATCCCCTGTGCTCATCGAGGTGGCTCTGCGGCCCGTCCTCGACACCTACAAGAATAATATTACATTGGTATAATACCCTACCATTTCTATTCACTCCACCTCTCCTTACAACCCATGAAGCGTACACACACTAGTTCACCTTTCACTCACCACACATCTTACGGTAACACACCTCCATCGGAGTACACACTACTCACTCGCGCTACAAATCCATGAACTCACTTTCATCTATCGCTCATGGCGCACATTGCTATATCCAATATCAAGGACTTCCACATTCCTCACATATACTTATTTACATCATGGTAATAGACGAATATAATATAATACATCAATCATAATAATCAATCAACGTTCTACGTACCAGTCCTCACTGGAAACTCTCTCACTGGTCTCTCGACTGCTCCCCTTATGTCCGCCCGATGGGCTCTTATTAGCGTCCGTTCCGTAGGACCTTCTAACTTGCAGTGATAGTAATACAGCGCTTTCGCCTCATTCAGACCCCCCACCACTCACAACAGCACGCTTAACTTACTTGTCTACCGTGAGCCCTTCTTACTCTACACCCGCTCTGTAGCAATCCCCTTAATTGCACTCACTCCACTCGTGACATACTGCACCTATAAAATAATATAAAATACACGTACATGTACAGTAAAGCTACCATGCACAATAACAGCAGTGTGGAAAAACAATCGATCCTGCTTTCCATCAACATAATACATGTATCCTGTTGTTTACCTCCTAATGCAAGAACTTGAGAGGGACAAAATCTGGGGACATTTTACAAATACAGTGCAATTCTGATATCTCGACATCAGTGGGACCGTCTGTCTTGTGTCGAGTAAAGAGAAAGTCGAAATAGCAGATTAGTGGTGGAAGAGAAAAAAAAAGTGGGGGGGGGGGGGGAGAGAGATCACACATCTCCGTAACGGACGTGTCCAATAAATAACGCAATTATGCCCCTTTTTCTTTTAACTATCGGCATATTGTCACCCGTTCCTCCAATATCACTGTTGTGCGGAGCAGTTGCGTGGGAAAGATTTACTGATATCGGAGAAATGCTGTAGCTATCAAATGCGCAGTCCTTTCTTATTGTTTTTTTTAACCTCGACCTGACCGTTTCTTTAGAAGTGATGATACCGATACACACACAGTACGGCAGTTAACCGAGAGATCTAGGTCAAGGCCTAGTATCAACGGCGCACGAATGTTTTGTGGGGAAAAAATAATTACATGTACTCATTCTGTTGTACTGCGTACCTTTACTGCCGTACGCTTATGCAAGGCACTCCAGACTCGCGTTACTGAAGCCAAGGGTCATCCTCTGTGTCCACACATTACCTCTCCCACCCCTCCCCGCCAGCACCGCAAACAGAAATGAAGAGATCTTATATGCGGGGAGTTGCGTGGGCATTTTTTGGTAGCACAGTATACTAGTGCACTTGTTTTGCAGCGGTCGGGGAGAAATGTGTCGATATAAGAGGAAAGAACGGATCAACACGTCGAGTTGCTGGGAAATATTTAGCAGCATTAAAGAAGGAATAGGTTGGGACTTAAAAATTGTGTCGAGTTACCTAGAATGTATTTCATTCTGGCACAAGTAGAATTAGTAGGGGGGCCAAGCCGTCAAATGGCCGGGAACCTTGCACAAAAATATATACTCCTGATTTTGCTATAAATGTTAGGAGAACCACTCTGGGCTACTGAAAATGCTGGATATAATGAGATAAAGGGTACATTCGTCAAAAACACCCCCTGAATTCCACCTGCCAATTGTATTGGTTGTGGGTCTGGGCCTAGGCGCACAGGGCCTATGACAATGCGATGTGTATTAACTGAATGCCACAGTGACCTCACCTGGCTGATATTCATCCGTCTGGTTTGTTCTTCGTACGTAACGACGGTGAGAACAAGGGTCTGCTGGGGATGCGACGGCTCTTCGTAGTGTTAGTAAAAAAGACAATTGGATCCTCTCTGGATGGGTGGGGGGGGGGGGTATGAATCAGGACTTTCTACTTAGTTTGAAATTTGTCGAAAACCACATACAGAATACAAGCATTCTCATCACGAAGGATAAGTCCCTTCACCGCTGAAATGACAAAGTCAGACACTTTGTTTGGGGAAACTTGTCTTGGCATGGGTCCACAGGCAACAAGGATTTCTGAAACCCTATGGTGAAATTTTCAGTAGAAATCTTACACACTTGGTTTCAACATTGGCTTGCTGGTAGATTGCATTTCTACCATTTGACCAAAGAGAGATGACGACAGTGAGTAAGTTGTAATGGGAACAAAGTCTCTCTAAGCTTACACACGCGTGCACAGTTGAATTGAGGTTAAATATTTAGCTCAAGAGTGGAAGGTGTATCCCTGGCCCTACCGTGAATCGCACAATAATGTGTTCTCACAACTTCAGATGACAAATCTCAATATTCCACACACTCTATGCAAAAATTTCATTTTTGTTTTTTTGTTCTACCGATGAAGGAAAAGTACAATCTTTCAAATATTTGCAGTTAAAAACGTAAGAAGATAAGCAATGCATTTGAAGAAATTTGTTTTCTCCCTCTTGTAAATCTGTCCCTTGCACTTATGCAGTTTCATATGTGGTTACATAACTTTGCCACCGATAGGTTTATCAGTTTTCTGCTGAAGCCTTGGGAAACGGGGAGGGAGGGGGGTGCATTTAGGTCGTTTCAGTGAAAAGATCTAACCAAATGCTGTGCCACACATCAATTTTCGATGCACAGCATGTCTACTTAAAAGAAACCTCTTAGTCTTAACGAGGACAGGATGAAGCCCTGTACGAAAGGCAGGTAATACAGCCTGCAGTGTACGTAGCTGTTGTGATCTTCTGCGAAAAAATATGGCAGCAATCAAATGAAAAGGCCAGTCATCTTCCCTTTCTCCCCCCCCCCCTCCCCCTTTTCTGCCAGTACAAAAACAGTCATGATGGACAGTCACTGCGAAACCGTTTGTCCACAATTGCGTCGTTCTTTGACTTCACAGTTTCCTGTTCACGCATGTCTAGGGTCCACCATCTTACGAATTTAGTGAATTTGGTGGTGAATGCTGATCTCAAGAGGTCTTTGACGACTGATCTCGGTGCCCAGCTTGCCGCAGGCTGGTCAGTTAGTTTACCGCCCTCCTGTCAGCTGGAATTGTACCTCATTCAATATTTCCCAAGATCGAACAGTATCGGCTGCAGGACCATCGATATTCGGCATCGATATTGTGACGTCACAAGATAGAACATCAAAGGATCGCTAGTGTTGCAGTACCGTGTGTACCTAGGATCGGTGCTTACGAAGGCATTGTTACTGATGATAGCGAGACATTTTGGCCTCTCATAAAAAAAACTCGACTGGCATCATTTGGCAACAAACTGAACCAAGATCAGTAACTATCTGACAACCTAATTCAGCAATAAAAATTTTTATACGCCCAATCGCTAGTGCAAGGTTCAACGCTTATTTGAAGAGATAGAGCCTTACATAGAAGCCACACTCGAACTATATTGTGTCAATTTGAGAACAATTTGTTGTTAAGAGGTAACAATAGCACAGAGAGCATCCAAAAGGGAAATTTTTGGTAACAGATTGGTAAAACAACAGAAATTTATTACAATGGTATTGGTTGTTCTTAGTACTCAGAATGGCGGAGCAGGAGAAATGAGTGCTATAATTCTTGTATACAAAAAATGTTAGGACGTTTGGAAATGCTAAATTTATATTTTTGGGGGATTAATGTTACAATTAGCAAATTAAAAAATGTTAGTAGCATCTTTCTAAGGTGTCTGTGGTAAAAACATGTAGACAGTACCATATTAGTCACTATAAACATGGGTCCGAAATGATTTATTCGAAATTTTCAGATTTTTTTTATGTGTACAGAGTTCTTGACCCATGATATGCAGAGTAATGAACAAATAATACATTTGAAGCTTTCAATTCCTGGCCTGTCTATCTGAGAGTAAGTGTGTAGAGTATCAAAGCTTTTTGTAGAAAACTGAGAAAGTAGTGAATATTTTCTTACGCCACCCCCGTCAAAATTGAGCTATATTATCTAAATAGAATTGGGGACAAAATCGCGTCTGCATACGTAATGCCACCCTTTAGCCAAATATATCCGGCAGTTTTTTACGCCCAGGGGATCACTTTAAATGAAAATACAACAAACAAGAGTATATGTTTTAGTGCAAGGTTCAACGCTTATTTGAAGAGATATCTAGAGCAAGTTGGCTCCCCTACTAAATAGGAATTTTGATATTGGTGAAAAGCGCACTTTTCTTCATATTACAGGGTGACATGATAATGATACGCAACAGAGAAGATGGCGTTTGCATCACGGAGATTACTGGAATTATAATTGTATAATTCTGAATAATTTCCATGAAGATAGTGGGTTCGATTCCCGGTTGGGATTTTGGGGAAAAATTTATGTCTCTGATGTTGTTGTAGTTAGGATAGAACACCTAGTCTTCTTGGATAAAGATGAAAAATAAGAAGGCCCTTGTGCAAGTTGCCCATGACAAAGATACTTTGGCAGTTGGAAATCGAGGAGAGCAGACCCAATTAAAAAAAAAAATCCCTTCTACAAAAACACATGAAAAACTAACAAGAAAAATAAAAACAAGGAAAATGAGGTGTAAATGAACGCTAAGAGCAGTGAACCTCCAAAATTAAGACCGAAAAAATGAGATACTTTTAATGAAACAAAACAACAAATATTCCGCTGTAATGTCTGAGGACTCAGAGTGGTCGTTATTGGGCAGTGAAACCCTACAGATACAATGTACATATAACATGTTTTTAGCAAGTCGGAACATGTGTTCAGTATGTAAACATGTAGAAACATTGTAGAGTCTTTCTTGCTGTCCCATAACCGGTCATTTTTGATTAGATTCTTCCCAACAATGCGCTCTGCACTGTTACTGATCTTCTCGACTTTCAACTGTCAGATATCCTTGACATGTGCAACATGCACGTGAGCCATCCGAGTTTTTCGTCCCTATCCGAGAAAACTAAGTACTGTACATGTACTCGATCCTGCCTACCTTAGGATCAGGGACAGGAATTCACCCCCCCCCCCCCCCCACAAAAAAAATCCAACATGACTGTGCCATCAGGGGATCAAACCCGATACCTTCTGCTTGAGAGGCAAAGAATCTTGTCTGTAGACCAAGGTGTCCCCGCGTGCATGTGTGTGTGTTTTGGGGGGGGGGTGACATGATGGAACAAGATGCAAACGTATCGGAATTGGTTTTCCACCAGTGTATGTACTGCGAACGCAGGAATAGGAAAGAGTTTTCACACAAGTATTTGGTTGTCTCTCTTTCTTTAAAAGTGTTGCAATCACAGTAAACAGAATAATACCCTGTATGATAATCTATGTTTTTAACAAGTGTGGCATAGGAAGGAAGCTAAATAGGGCTGAACATTTGTCCAAGGTGCAAAATTATTTTAAAGCACATGTTGGAACAGGATGGCTGATTGGTAGCACTAGCACTGCAAAGCTTTCTAACTTTAACTTAAGAGACCAAATCTCTAGACTTCAGTAACCCACGGAAAATATATAGGGCCGCAGCAGGGCTTGTAGCAAAATTAAAATGTGGGGTGAATATGTAGATTACATAGAAACAAACAGTATGTTTAGATTATAACAATATTAACAATTTAACAAATTCCTCCGGCAAATATCTTGTCCAAGTTCACACTTGGACCATAATAATTTCTTCGAATTTTGACGCATCTGGTGGTTTACCACCACGGTTGATGACCCGGAAGTTGATACATGTGTTGTGAAAATTATAGAATAGAAAGAATGGAATGAAATCATCGACCAGGTTGTGGTGTGGTTACAGTTGCACAGATCTATACGAACAAACACGCACTGAGGTCCGATAGCTCTAATACGGAAGAATTGATGGTTTACCTCTGTAAGTGGTAGGTAATTGCACCAGTTTAATTTAAATTTAGTCTCTAGATCTAGATATATATCTAGACTCTCTGTTGTGTGTTCACTCTAGTCTAAACTCTAACGTAAAACAAAGTGACTGTCTGCCAGTGCCACGCTTAATCGGAGACGTCTGCCAAAAGATCAGAATCTTATTCGCAGAGATGGATTTTTGGTATGTGATTTTTATTTAGGAAGAGCTCCTTAAAATGGCGTTCGGTTTCAGAGCTATCAATGAAACTTTCAGAAAAACATTTTTGATGGCGAGAGCTGTCTATGGGATACAAAATCGGGCGCTTTTTCGGTCGTTCCCAGCCCTCCTTAGTTAACGGAAGGTCTTCCGAAAGCGTTCCATAGTACGAGTGAAAACAATACATAGCTACCCCGGCGGCTTTCCCTGATATGTCAATCTGACTACTGCCCAGACCAACATCGGCCTACGGCCTCGATGATACAAACTGACTAGACCCTCACGTCGTTACATATCAATCTGACAATCGACTAATATAGCCTTGGTAAGTTGGGGTGGGAACAACCGAAAAAGCGCCCAAAATCGCCCAAGTACCATAACAAACAGGCGAGGACCAAAGCCCTCTGAATTTTAGTGACTGATAAAAGTCTAGAAAGATCAGATTAACTTCACATAGGCGTAAATAGACTGAAAAACTGAAACGAACAATTCCTTCTCTCGACGAGTGAAAGGCCAGCGGCAGCCACCCATGCGTCCATCTCAATCACATAGCTGCCAACCAGTACGTATTTTACGTATTTACTACGTTTTTTTGGTTCCAGTACGTTAATACGTTTTTGTGGTGAAAATTACGTTTTTGAAGAATTTCCCCATTTATACGGAGAAAACATATAACTCTAGAGGAGAAAATAAAACCGTAACTTTTGTATTTAGGCTAGGCCTACCGCTAATATTAGCGCTGGACCTAGCGATTCAACGGGCGGAACCGTAAACACAGCCCTACCGTACCGTGTCCTGCCGTGCTGCGTATGCCGTGATGAGTTCTTTTGTTTCTCGGGGGCCTCAGCATAGTGCTGTTGGCCCCCGAACTGCGTATGCCCGAACTTGCGCTAACTTTTGTATCCCCGCCACGGCCCCACTCAACCAAGCAACAGTAATGTTGCATAATAAGTTATCACGGCATACACCTTCGCACGTGTCCACGCGCTTCGGCCGTTGATCAAGCTCGAGTACGTAAGCCGGTCGTGTAGGTCACTCGTATCGTAAACGATGGCGGTCAGTGAGTAATAACAGTGGACACATGACCGTATTAATATTTTGTGAAGAGGCTTCGTTTTATTTCACCGTTACGTCTTTTTTTTGTTCAGTTTTCCATAGCTTACAATCATCTTTGGTGGTGGTAACTCCAGGTAGATCTAGCTCGGCCGTCTTTTAGAATCTTGAACGTAATTGGCGATCACCGATAAACTAGGCCTAGGCTCAGGCGTACGGGTGTGTCAGTGACATAAGAAATCGAAATCAAGAGCCCGTGAGCTGGTAAAAACAATAGAAAAAGTTCTAGAACAATATGGGCATGGCTTGTGAAGTGGCTTCAGTTCTAGATCTATTAGTTACATGTGTCATCTTTTATGCCTAACATGATTTGCGATAATGGATGGATTTATTTTATTTTTAATCGGAAGTATTTTCTATCCAACTCATGAGTCATGGAGCCGTCAGTCGACATTTAGTGCAAAATATTCAAAGGAATTTCCTTTTGCATCAACATCAAACTTGTCCAATAAATGCATTGTGAATCATAAGTCACCTTCGTTATCGTGACTTCCAATTTCACCAGTTTCACGTCACATGGAGGCAAGTCTGACATTGTTCAATACTGCCACTAATGCCAGAACAAGTTAGTATGAAAGAGTTATACAATTCTGAGGACAGTTCATATCATAATAGTCAGTTTTTTTCTTTAGAAACAAACAGTGGTGATAACAACACATATGTATGAGCATTTGAAGGAAAATATTTGTTTTCTGCTTCTTAAAATCTTATACTGTATTACATTGGACCCATGTAAAGAGAATATTCCATAATGTAACAAAGTGAGGAAATGATGATTTTTCAATGTTTGGTTGGGGGGGGGGGGGGTGTCGGTGTCTGGCCCGATATCAGGAGTCTGTTTTTAGGTTTTTGAAAGTTGGCAGCTATGCAATCACATGACCAAAACAAACGATGCGCATCACTCCTCATTCAGAAAATTGACCAGTAGATGTATGTATAAACAAACAGCATGTCGAGGGGGAAACTTGGAAAGCCAGGAGAGTTTGTCCTCCACTGCCGCTCATTCCTCTTTTTTTATTCCAAAAATCTACCAGAAATAAACTCGTCGTCAAGCCTCCAAGATCTGATTTTTTTATTAGGGTCAATTTTTACTGCGTTGTCCCCCACTGATCATCCTTGCTTTTCTCTAGACTCTAGAGTTAAAATTGTGACTAGGATTTTTTAAAATTTAAATTTTTACAATTTTTTTTAGATGAATTATTAAATTATTAGCCAAATTTTTAAAGTCACAGAGAAAGTCAGACAGACTAGAGCAAATAAAAATGAATTAAACATCCATTGAAACAAAAAAAGTAATAAAACAAAACATGTCAAATAGATCCAGGTTAACATGGAGAGAGATGAGCAGTTCAGCTCACACTGACTAAAAGAAATCATTTACATTTCTAAAATTTGATTTATATTTTTATTTCTGTCCCGTTCAGTGAAAAGGAATTTAAATAAAAGGAATAGGAATAAAGTAATCTGGAGCACATTAGTAACACTGATCAATTTCCCCATGACATCAATTTTACAAAATCCTATTAAAATAAAAAAGTCCTAAAAATGAGCAATCCTAGGCTAAAAAAAGAAAAGGCGCGTGCATGGGATTGAACCCGAGACAGACCAGACCCATAGTCTCCGACTGATAACCGCATATCTATGCTAGCCATTGCATAGCAATGACATTGAAATTTTTTTGTTATTTAAGTTAACTGTTTTTAGTTATGTGCACCGGAAAGTACAGTCTTTTTTAAGCATAATATATTATGCTTTTTAAATTATTAAAATCCATCCAAAAATAAAACAGTTATAGGTTTTTAAGACCACCAGAATATGGAACACATTTATAGAGGAAAATATTCTCAAAAAGTGGACCTTCTAAAAATCTAAAAACGAGTCTTTTTTGAAAACTTGACAATATCTCAGTTTCAAATTAGACAATATCTCAGTTTCAAATTAGACTATCTAGCTGAAACTTTGCATTCATTCACAAAAACTATAATTTCATTACTTTTTAGTCTTATTTTCAAAATGATGGTGTGAATTATCTAGATCTCGATGGTAAAACAGGCTCATAAGACAACATTCCATAGCCCATATCTGTGCTATGAAACCGTGTAGTCCGCAAGTCCCATATTCATGGAAAAGGTAGAAAGAAATGGGGTCAATGTCAAGTTGCACTAGAAATCTGATGTTATGTCGTATTTTGTTAATATTTCATAAATCACTTTTCCCCACTGTTCCATCATTAAACGCAAGCTGATTACCAAAGGATAGTCAATATAATATAGACATAAACGTACTTATAATAATGACTTGCATTGTACGTTTATATCCTGTCACCCTCCAACACAGAGGAATAGAGCAATAAATAAAAGGCTGCCTTTATCCGTCAACATTATCGACGGATACTGCGCAGGTTCATCCGTCAACATTATCGACGGATACTGCGCAGGTTTGCACGGCATCACTATCGCCACTTATTGACGAATGACAAACACTGAAACAGCAACAACAACAAACAAACTGGATTTATTCCTAATGTTATTGGATTTTAAAAAATTACCAAAGACACTGATTATTGTCAACATTATCGGCGGATACTCGGGTTTATCCGGCAACACTATCGGCACTATTGTATTGCAGAGATGCCACCCATTCCGATTTGATCGGAATCATTCCGATTTTTCTTGAAAAACGGGCATGATTCAACAGGATCTTGAAGAAGTCTTCAAGACTTGCCCTGTTGAAGATGATATTGCTGCTCCTTGTGGTTCGTGAAATATATAACGATGAAGAAGTTCGGTAGACTTTAAACTGCTTTTTCGCAGAGTAAAAAGATTGTCTTCTGCCTATTAATTATCATTAGAGAAATCTTGGGGACAAGGTGGTCTAGAGGCAAGGTGCTCGCCTCTCATGCCAAGGGTACCGGGTTCTAAACCCGGGCAGTGCAGGCATGTTGGAAATTGGATTTTTCTCATATTTTCAAGTCCCTGGTCCTATTGAGGGGTAGGATCGAGTACCTAGTCTTCTCGGATAAGGACGAAAAAATTCGGAGGGCCCGTGTGCACGTTGCGCACGTTAAAGATACCTTGGCAGTTGGAAATCGTAAAGAGCAGGCCGAAAGGCCGCTGCCCGGGCAAAATTGAAAATTGAAATTAATAGATTAAAAGTTATCCATATCACCCCCCCCCCCTCCCCCCGCCAGAATTTATTATTCATTATTAAATATATATTGTTATTAATAAATATTCAAATATTATTTGAGTTGTGTGTTGTGTGAACTGATGTGAGTTGTGAACTGCTGTGAGTTGTGAACTGTTGTGAGTTGTGAACTGCGCCTAACAGGCTGCGTTACAATTTGCTCTGAGATAGAGAGAGAGAGAGAGAGAGAGAGTGAGCGAGACAGGGAGAGAGAAAGAAGCAGTGCAGTGTGTTGAGCGCTTCGCCGGCAGCTCCATTCTGCTCTGTGGTTGACATGTTGTTTCTGTAAAGCGCATAGAGCATTTTAAATGGATATGCGCTATATAAATGCTATACATTATTATTATTATTATTATCTATTTTCTGATCGGTTGCCAAGTTTCATTCATATTGGTTATGAAACAACATGGTACGAGGGCATACAAGAGAATGATCCTCTTTCACACACGTTCCAAAAATTGACCCGCCGGCAGTGACCTAATTCAGGCACACAGAAATATGCCCGAGTGACATTGCTAATTTGCATCATCGCAGACTGCAGAATGTGGGAGAACTTTGCTATAGTAGACATTACAATACCAAGAAACTCCCCATCTGGCTCTGCGAATAAGATCAGGATCTGCGAATAAGCACTTCGCCTGCCAGAATTGGCCAATAAAATTTCCCCAAGGATTTCATTTTACCCAACAGCATCGATAATATTGTATTGGGAGTGATCTCCCCAGATTGAACCCATCTCCATATTCCTCCCATATTCCCTCAGTGCACATATTGAAAACAATGGGACCATTTGAAAAGTAATTGGAAATATTTTTCTAGATAAATTGGAATTTCATTGATTAAATCAATATCAAGTACTTATAATCACAGACATCTCCGAGACAAATCCTGGTTTTTTTATTAGACTATTCATGGGTGCCAGACCTCTGGTATATTATATACCGGATATCCGGTTTTACTTTTTCTCAAAACAATTGATATGAAGAATTGAAAAACACCAGCAAAAAAAAACAAGAACAAAACACCCTGCTTAATCACAAAAAAAAAGTGCAAGTTCGCCGAATCCGAGATATCAGCTTTTTTAGCATTTACCATGTCCAAAGGCACATGTAAGGCTACCGTTGTGTTCTGGTTAATTCGGCATTTTAGATCAAGCGCTTCACATGCATCAGCTGCTTTTTATTGAACTGACAATTTACAGTGCCAAATTAAAAAAGTGAATGAAGGGTCACAAGATGACGTACTGTGTCTGGTCAAGACCCACTTGTTCCGCGTGGCGTGTCATATGAGTGAACGTAGACTATTATGTGTTGCGCTGACTTCGTGTGTCAAACTTAGATCTACACCAGAATTGAATCTTTTGATGCCTGCAATGGTAGATTTACTTGAACTATTATTGTCGATTGACGATGGATGCTTTCATTTGGAATGTCTGGTTGCTTGGTTCTGTGCGTATTGCGAACGTGGAAAATATGTTGTGCGGACTGATTTGACGTATTAACTACTGTTACTCAAAAACCTAGAATCTAGATCAAGGTCAAGCATCCCCTAGATCTGTACCGATGCATGTTGTACGGCTACTAATAATCATTGTACTAGATCAACCAGATGACGGGTGTTTTAGTTTATAAAGGCCTGAAGGGGCCCGCCTCAGATTCTTGTAGTTCTCCGATGTCAATATCATCGGCACAGCCGGATTTCACCCCATTGTCCAAAACACAGTACTTATATATAATATATACATCAAGTGTTAATGAGAGGGTACAGGTCTGACCCTTCTATTATAACGACGGGGACCGTAAGGAGTGTGAGTGAAGCAACAGCATACTGCTAAAGCTGCGTTTTCATGGGTACGGAACGAAAAAGTCAAAACTCCAATTAAAGTATGTAGTTCTATTTCACTATTTGATAGGTTTTTGACTTTTCGTTTGCCACTTCCATTTCCGTACACACAAAAATCCGGCATAACGGTGTTGAATTGAAAGGGAGACAACAGGATCTATTTTATTGGCTCAAGGGACATAAATTATACACGCACAAAAGTCATGGTTACATGCTTTGTCCATTGGGTGTTTGTGATAGGGTCCTACAAACTTATTGGAGAAATTCTTCCATATTCAGATTAACAAGGAAATATTCATCTTGTAGAACAAAAACTGCTGCAGTCACCACACATTATATAATATGAACAAGGAAAGTTGTAGGTGTGCACAAAATACTTAGTAACCGTGGTACATTATATTGTGACATGTATAGTGTTTTGTTCTCTAATAATATTTGAAACTTGCCTTTAGTTGATGGCATTGGTTTAAATTTTTAGTTTCGTTTACGGTTATAGTAATGTTTATTTCAGAAGAGTTCCTTCACTACTTAACATGCTCCAGCATGGGGTAGTGGCTAACAAGAAATACTAACATCTTCACTTCTCAACCAGGAGACCGCAGGTTTAATTCTCCACTGGGCACAGTGGTATTTTTTTTCCTATCAGGTTAGTCTTTTTTGCTAGCTCCTCTCATTATTAGGAATCAATCTGTTTTAGTTTCAGGATTTTGCAAAATCTGCATTGTAGGGAAACTGATCACATTGTGAATTTGCTTTGGATTACTTCCATTTTATTTAATACTGTTCATTGAAGAGAAGAGTTGCTAGACTTTAGAAATAAAAAGGCCACTACTGTTTGCTAACATTATCCGCGGATATCTGTGCCACTTTGAATCCTAACCAATTGATTTTCCCTCTATGATATTGTTGGTCTCCTAAGCTCAGATAACAAATGGTAGAACACTCAGCACCAGTACACTTTTGAACAGGAATATATTTTTTATATATGGAGCCTAGCGCATCAATCACATGGTGATGCCACTCCAGTCACAGGGTTCATCAGGTTAACGCAATCCTGCGAAAAAATTAATCACACACCCAAGTTTTCCAATGACATTTTTTGCAATACTCAGTGATTCAGATTGCCCTTTTGTCCTTTATTTTTTTTTTTTAGGAAGAACAAAAATGGACATAAGTGCAAATAACGCAAAAATGGAAATTGCATTTCTTCTGCTTGAGTTTGATCAAAATTTCCTGTCTTTCGTTTGGTTTTGTTTTTTTAAATTGTCATGATATTGATAGGAACAAATTGAGTAGCAAAAAAGGGGATTTTGTGAATGTGACACTGACAACTTAGATCACTGCATTCATTGTGCAATTGCGCATATTGGCAGAGAAATCCAATTCTTGGTAAACTCAGAAATATTTTGGCTAACTTCACTCTTTAGACCAAACTTAAAACAAAATGAGGAAAAAATAATTGAGTTCCATATTATATGCATTGTAATGTGGGTGGCCTAGGGCGTGAAAAGAAGCCTGTCAGAGTGTCACAGGATTTGTAATCCATTTTCTCAAACTTTCAAGAACACTGCAAGGGCCGAAGAATGGTAAAAAAATGTACTTTTGATACATGATTCCTTTCAAAACTTGAAGTTTTGGTTGGTCTTAATTCCATTAATACATTTCTTGAACACGAAGCACTATACAAATTAAATACAGTCTCTTCATAAAGAAGAGCAATGACCAATGAAACTGAGATTTTGATTTCATTATATTTCATGTTCAGATTCTTAATCAACTGTTATTAATTTGTTATTAATTACATGTGAAGTGAAGCTCCATACTGACGACCAGTTGGGTCTTATCCAATCCAAAAGCTGGGATATTTGTTTTAGGTGAAATAATACTGATTTTCATTTCTTTCAGTTGCTTATCCTGTATGTGGCTTGTAATGTATTCTGAAGAAAAGACTGTTTGGACTGGGGGAATTCAGATGTCAAGCTTGAAATTCAAAACATAGTTTTTAATCTTTTGTGATTAGACTTGTTGCAAGAAATTAATCAGGCACAGAATTAGTGATAATTAGGATAGACATTCAGCATTTTACATCAGGAGGAGCAAGGAAATGACAGTCTATGTGTTTTCTTGTGTGATCAGTAAGAATTCACAAACATCAATAGGGATGGAAAATCAGGAAAATAGAAGATCTGAATAAAATGTTGTTGTTTTTTTAATGTGTTCGTTAGAAAATATCGATGAAACATCCTGGTTTTCCAGCGACATCAATTGCAGACCACATGTGATAATACCAATTTTCTTTTCTTTCAGTTTCTGAGTCCACACTTATATTATTTTGTACTCTGGAGAAAACATAATGGACAGTGGATGTGAAGCCCGAAATTCAATGCATAGATTCTGAAACTTTTGGGATTGGACTGGTTGCATGTACGTTGCACCACAGGAGGACAGAGATTATATACTGATGTTAGGATAGAATGGGAAACTGACCCTGTTTTTTTAAAGGGGATCACAGTAAGATGGCACAAAGATCAATAATGGAAAATTTGACACAGGATGTTGAGATTATGCAACGAGGACAAGAAACATTTGATTTGCTGAGTGATATAAAGGAAGAACCATGTGATCACGACAACGGGAGTTGCCAAAGTGTGAATGGTGTCATTTCAGATCAAGATAATAAAACTGAATTTTTAGATCATAAAGATATAACAATTGAATCTGTGGACCTTTCTCATGGTGATATGCAAATAACTTTGTCATCGAAAGGATCAGTTTCTAATTGTTTGACTGTACGGAAATGTGAGAAAAATGAAGACTGTGTGACAAACGTTACACTTGAAAATGGGACTGACAGAAAGGATAGGATATCAGAAGTTGCAGGTGTGAAGAAAGAACAATCTAATAATTTGTTTGTCAGTGATAGTAGTTATGAAGACAGCCATGTCTTAAATGGTGATGAAAAGGTTGAATTATTAACCAGAACAAGTGAATGCTTAGCTGTAAAACTATGTGCTGTGTGTGAAGAGCTTAAAGAGGAGAAGGAGTCAGAAATAGACTTAGCCCTGATGAAAAGTCCCAACACCCTGAAATGTCATACATACCGCAGGGCTGACACTAGTAACAGTCCTACAGCACGGATCATAAAAGTGGAACCTGAGTCAGGAAGTGAAAAAAGCGGTAAGTACAGTTATTTTATTGTATTAAATTCAACTAAGAAAAGAAGCTATCAGTCCTTCCAAAACAAAGAGCAGAAGATAAGCAGATGCCTTTTGAGTGTTGCATTTGTGGATCATTTTTCATACATATATATTATATGTCTGAACAGACATGTTATCTAGAGGACAAACACTGACATTGCATAACATATGACAAAAGCTTCTCAAACACTTGAGCAACAAAGCCTATATTATACTGTACTAAAAAGAAGATAAATATACACACGTAGTGTTGTCATAGGTCTTCACCACTTGTGATGAATCTGTGGTTTGGTAAGGCTTTGTCATAGTGAAATCGAGTCCAGATCTAGTAAAATACTCTTAAAATAGATTTCATCAATTGCATGCTGAAAACCCTTTGTCAGGGGCTATACATCTCACTTGATCGATTTCGGCTACTTTTTTGTTTTCCCTTCCTGTAGGTTTTTCTTTTTCATGAAATTTGGTGAGTATTTTGCCACTTCCAAATCTTTGGCACATTGACAATTTATTAAGTGATTGACAGCCAGATCTGGTAAAAGGGGTAAAAAGTTGTAGCTGATTGTAAAAGAAGGTAGAATACAGTAATAGTGAGAACAAAACAATTGCAATGTGAAATAGAAACATGTATAGGAATGTATGTGAAGCATGTGGATTAGTTAAAATGTTAGACTGTTTTGTCTTATGAATGATCAGAGAATGAGCTCTCAGTAGTCTCTTATTTGTCTTCCCAGAGACCTTTTCCTGTGACATGTGTCATCGTGCTTTCCTTGAACACAATTGCTTGTTGAAACATATAAGTAAATATCACTCTGAATACTCCAGGCAACAACATGACTTACAAACTACTGAACAGAAAAGTTTCCATATGAAGAAAAACAACACATCTATTCCCAGGGGTAGTGGAGTGAATAATTCCATCTCAACCCAAAGTGGCATGGAAGTTCAGAGATTGGAAACTGACAATGTGAACTGTGTTATCTCTGGCCCAGAAGATAATCATTCAACCGGAAAATACACTGGAAAGCAGGTTCTTCAGGATTGTAATGTGTCCAGCATACCTGATATCAAACAATTTGAGGGTAATCCAGTGCCTTCCAAAACTTTTGTTACAGCTAACAAATATTCAGATTCAAAAAGTGGAAAGAAGCCTTTTGAGTGTGATGTTTGTGGAAAAGGTTTTGCTAAAGGAAGTTATTTACAACGCCACAAAAGGATGCACACAGGAGAGAAGCCTTTCAAGTGTGATGTTTGTGCTGCTGGTTTTGCTTCTAAAAGTACGTTACAATGCCACAAAAGGATACATACAGGAGAGAAGCCTCACAGTTGTGATGTTTGTGCTGCTGGTTTTACCTCTAAAAGTAGTTTACAATCCCACAAAAGAATACATACAGGAGAGAAGCCTTTTAAGTGTGATGTGTGTGGGAAAAGTTTTGCTCATGGAGGTTCTTTAAAAACCCACAAAAGGATACACACAGGAGAGAAGCCTTTTACGTGTGATGTGTGTGGAAAGGGTGTTACTCGAGGATGTTATTTAAAAACCCACAAAAGGACTCACACAGGAGAGAAACCCTTTAAGTGTGATGTTTGTGGAAAAGATTTTGCTGAAGGAAGTTCTTTGCAACGCCACAAAAGGATTCACACAGGAGAGAAGCCTTTCAAGTGTGATGTTTGTGCAGCTGGTTTTGCTGCTAAATTTAGGTTACAATACCACAAAAGGATACATACAGGAGAGAAGCCTTACAAGTGTGATGTTTGTGCTGCTGGTTTTACTTCTAAAAGTAGTTTACAATCCCACAAAAGAATACATACAGGAGAGAAGCCTTACAAGTGTGATGTTTGTGCTGCTGGTTTTATTTCTAAAAGTAGTTTACAATCCCACAAAAGAATACATACAGGAGAGAAGCCTTTTAAGTGTGATGTGTGTGGAAAAGGTTTTGCTTCTGGAGATCATTTACAATGCCACAAAAGAATACACACAGGAGAGAAACCTTTTAAGTGTGATGTGTGTGGAAAGGGTTTTGCTCATGGAAGTGATTTAAAACGCCATAAAAGGATACACACAGGTGAGAAGCCTTTTCAGTGTGAGATTTGTGGAAAAGGTTGTGCTAAAAGAAGTGATTTACAACACCACAAAAGGATGCACACAGGAGAGAAGCCTTTCAAGTGTGATGTTTGTGCGGCTGGTTTTGCTTCTAAAATTACCTTACAATACCACAAAGGCATACACACAGGAGAGAAACCTTACAATTGTGATGTTTGTGCGGCTGCTTATACTTCTAAAAGTAGTTTACAATCCCACAAAAGAATACATACAGGAGAGAAGCCTTTTAAGTGTGATGTGTGTGGAAAGAGTTTTGTTCATGGAGGTTCTTTAAAAACCCACAAAAGGATACACACAGGAGAGAAGCCTTTTAAGTGTGATGTTTGTGGAAAAGATTTTGCTTCTCCGGGTGGTTTTCTAAATCACAAAAGGATGCACACAGGAGAGAAACCTTTTAAGTGTGATGTTTGTGGAAAAGGTTTTGCTTGTGGAGCTCATTTACAACGCCACAAAAGAATACACACAAGAGAGAAGCCGTTTACGTGAGATATTTGTGGAAAAGGTTTTGCTCGTGGAATTGATTTAAAAACCCACAAAAGGATGCACACAGGAGAGAAACCTTTTAAGTGTGCTGTTTGTGGAAAAGGTTTTGCTTGTGGAGCTCATTTACAACGCCACAAAAGAATACAAACAAGAGAGAAGCCTTTTTACGTGAGATATTTGTGGAAAAGGTTTTGCTCGTGGAATTGATTTAAAAACCCACAAAAGGATGCACACAGGAGAGAAACCTTTTAAGTGTGATGTTTGTGGAAAAGGTTTTGCTTCTCCAGGTTGTTGTCTAAAGCACAAAAATGAGGCACACGGGAGAGAAACCTTTTAGGTGTGATGTTTATGGAAAAGGTTTTACTCATGGAGCTGTTTTAAAAACCCACAAAAGGATGCACACAGGAGAGAAGCCTTTCAAGCGTGATGTTTGTGGTAAAGGTTTTTCTCGTGGATATAATTTAAAAACTCACAAAAGGACTCACACAAGGACTCACACAGAAACAGAAGCCTTTTAAAAAGTTTGATGTTTGTGGAAAGGGTTTTGCTCAAGAATGTTATTTAAAAACTCGCGAAACGACTCACACAGGAGATAAATCTTTTAAGTGTGATGTTTATGGTAAAGATTTTGCTTTTTCAAATGGTTTACAGCGCCACAAAAGAATACACACAGCAGAAAATCCTTTTATGCGTTACGTGTGTGGAAAGGGTTTTGCTCAAGGATGTGATTTAAAAACCCACAAAAGGACTCACGCAGGAGAGAAACCTTTTAAGTATGATGTTTGTGGAAAAGGTTTTGCTTGTGGAGGTGATTTAAAAGGCCAGAAAAGGGTGCACACCAGAAAGAGGCCTTTCAAGTGTGATGTTTGTGGTAGAGATTTGGCTTCTAAAACTATTTTACAATACCACTAAAGAATACATACAGGAGAGAAGCCTTTAAGTGTGATGTTTGTGGAAAAGATTTTGATCGTGGGTGTGATTTTTTAACCCACAGTACGATGGAACACAGGAGAGGAGCTTTTTGAGTGTGATGTTTGTGGAAAAGGTTTTGCTAAAGTCATTTAAAACTGCACAAAAGAATCCACGCAGGAGAGAAGCCTTTCAAGTGTGATGTTTGTGCTGTTGGTTTTGCTTCTTCAGGTCAGTTACAACGCCACAAGCGAATACACGCAGGAGAGAAGAATTTTAAATGTGATGTATATGGAAACGGTTTTGATCTTGGAGGTGATTTAAAAATCCACAAAAGGATACACACAAGAGAAAAAACTTTTAAGTTTGATGTTTGTGACGCAGGCTTTATTCGTACATGATGCCAGTTAACTGCTCACAAAAGAAAAAACACAGGAGAGAAGCCAAGCCTTACAAGTGTGATGTTTGACGTGAATGCTACGTCCATGCGGGCGGCATAAAAGTCCACAAAAGAATACAAACACCACAGACGCCTTACATCGTGATTCTTGTTGTGTAGGTTTTTCTGCTTTTCGTTCTGTACAGGTTGAGAAAAAAATATGTGTACACACAGGAGAGAAACCTTACAAGTTACAAGTGATATATATATATATGTCAGGTCAGAAAAATCTGCTACTGGTAACATGTAATCCAGTACAACCTGTTTCATGAACTGGTACGCTAGTATGGTATCAGTGGGCGTGCACCTGTCGGTGCAAACGGCCAGGGCGGAGGAGGTTTCATCTAACCCAACGGCCACATGCTAGGGCACAATGTGACCCTCAGTACTTGAGTCCTTCATATTGGCCCCCGGTAGCGGTGTGGTCATAGGCTTGTTTGCCTAAATCACAGACGAAGAATTGAGCAAACTTCCCGGACGCAGCTTCGAAGCTGGCGGCAGCAGGCCAGTGGTTGATTGATAGGGCAGATGGCAATATACCGTCACTCTGGCCTGGATATCGTGACACAGAGCATCCACCAGTATTGGTGTTCTTTGGTTTGGGTCTTTCACCCTAGTCAGTTGGGACTGCGAGGCTGTGGAGTAGCCTACAGGCAGCCGGTCAGGCAATATGACTGTCCCTCTGGCATCCTCCTGCACCTGGATACATTTCCAGTCGTCTTGACCCTGTCTTGCCACTTGGATAAGTTGTGTCCAGGCGAGAGAGTGAGTCTGATGTTTGCGCAGCTCTTTCTCACTAAAAACAAATTCTTTGCGCCAGTCTTAACACTCACCTTGTCTTCTTTCATCTTTGTCTCGTCTTCTTTCCTCTCAAAATTCCAACGGCGATGGGCGAGTGCGGTGGCAGCAGGTTTGGATAGACTGGAAGCTGTTAGCACAGACCTACACGTTGGTGGCTGTGGGCTATGGTCGCTTCATCGTCGATTGAAGTGGAGGCGTGAGGAGGCAGCACCCACAGTAGCTGAGCAGCCTTATTTAAGGATAGCACTGCTCACCTCAACTGAGGAAGGGGCTAGAAAAGGTGCCCTAAAGAAAGCCCACTTCACATCACCCTGACTGGTATACCGCGACCAGTGGGGATCCCTTTTTGCGGTCGAAACAAAAAGAAATTCAGCTTACTCAGGCTAGGAGCCTGGAATATACGCACACTACAGGACAACTCAAACAACCCGGAAAGACGCACTGCACTTATTGCCATTGAGCTCAGCAGGTACAACCTGGACATAGTGGCACTCAGTGAGACCAGACTCCCTGATAGTGGCCAACTCAAAGAGCTCAGTGGTGGATACACCTTCTTCTGGAAAGGCAAGGGTGCAGTCGAACCGAGACAGCATGGTGTTGGGTTTGCAATTAAAAATGACCTTGTCAGAAACTTGCAGTCCATGCCAATTGAAATAAATGACAGGCTAATGACACTCAGGATCCCAGTTGGGAAAAGCCAGTCAGCCACCCTCATTAGCGCATATGCGCCCACCATGACAAACCCAGATGAAGCCAAAGACAAGTTCTATTCTGATCTAGAATCTGTCATATGCTCTGTCCCGGCAGCTGATAAGCTGATTCTCTTGGGGGACTTCAGTGCTAGGGTTGGCTCAGAAATCTCAGCGTGGCCAAATGTTTTGGGCCCTCATGGAGTTGGTTCATGCAATAACAATGGGTTGCGCTTACTTACTTTGTGCGCTGAATTTGGCCTGTTCATTACCAACACAAATTTTAGTCTCCCCGTGAGAAACAGAACGTCATGGATGCATCCCCGCTCAAAGCATTGGCATCTCATAGACTATGTCATTGTGAGGAAGACTGACAGAAAGGATGTCCTTGTAACAAAGGCGATGTGTGGTGCCGAGTGTGGAACTGACCACAGACTCATTGTTTGCAAGCTCAGACTAACATTGAGGCGCAATAGACGCCCTCAAGGGAAAGCGCCACCTAAACGCCTAAATGTTTCAAAACTCTGCTCAGCTGAGAAACAGAGCGAGCTCTCATCAGAACTCTCCTCAAAATTGGATTGCGTGACTTTTGACCCTGAGAACATTGAACAGAGCTGGACTGACCTAAATACGACTGTACACTCTTGCGCCAGCAGCACAGTTGGTTTTCCTGTCCGCAAGCACCAGGACTGGTTCAATGATAATGATAATGAAATCAAAGTGCTCATCAAAGAAAAAAATAGTCTCATCCAAGCTCACTGCAGTGACCCCTCTTCCACAGCAAAAGCTGATGCACTGCGTGCATGTAAGGGTGTACTCCAGAAGAAGCTGAGGAAAATGAAAAATGACTGGTTTGAAGAGCGAGTAAGAGAAACTCAGAAATATGCCGACACAAACAACACTAGAAAGTTCTTTGAGAGCCTCCGAGCTGTGTTTGGACCATCCCGCTCTGGCACTACGCCACTTCTTGCGTCAGATGGTTCAACACGCATTGTTGAATTGAATGCCATAATTCAGCGTTGGGCAGAACATTTCGGAGGTGTGCTAAATCGGCCATCAAATATAAATACTGAGTCCATTGACCGCCTCCCTCAGACTCCTATTAATGCAGCTCTTGCCAAGCCATTCACAGCAAATGAGACCCGAACTGCCACAAATCAGATGTCCTTTAACAAATCTCCAGGCGTGGATTCAATTCCTGCTGAGGTGTATGCCTTCGGCGGAGAAAAGCTTATTGAAAGGTTGACCGAGTTGTTCAATCATATGTTGAAAGCAGGGAAGCTGCCACAGGACTTCAAAGATGCTTCAATCATCCATCTGTACAAAAACAAAGGGGACAGCCAAGTCTGTGACAACCATCGGGGAATCTCTCTACTTTCAATTGCTGGCAAAATATTGGCAAGAATGCTTCTGAATCGCCTTCTGAATCGCCTCGTCAAATGACATGCTTCCCGAGAGCCAATGTGGCTTTCGTAAAGAGAGGGGAACGGCGGATATGATTTTTGCTGCCAGACAGATTCAGGAAAAATGCATGGAACAAAATAAAGCGCTGTATATCACATTTGTTGACCTCACAAAAGCATTTGACACAGTGTGTCGTGAAGGCCTCTGGAAAATCTTGGCGAAGTTTGGGTGTCCACCCGAATTCATCACAATAGTGCGCCAGTTTCATGATGGCATGCAAGCTGCAGTCAAAAGCAACGGCAGTGTTTCAGAGCCCTTTGCTGTCACAAATGGGGTAAAACAGGGTTGTGTCTTAGCCCCAACTCTGTTCAGCACCATGTTCTCTGCAATGCTACAAGAAGCCTTTAGCTCTCCTCATCAAGGGGTAAGCATCAAGTACCGAACTGATGGCAGTCTATTCAACCTCAGGAGACTTCAGGCAAAAACCAAAACCAAAAGTACTCAAGTCTGTGACCTACTATTTGCTGATGATTGTGCACTTCTGGCACACGATGAGGATAGCATGCAAAACTGTGTTGATAAGTTCTCTAGTGCCTGTGACAACTTTGGCCTCACAATAAGCACAAAGAAGACGGAAGTGCTCCATCAGCCTACTCCAGACGACAAGTATCCTGTGACCCCAAATATCAAAGTCCATGACAGTCTTCTGAAGGTGTCGGAGAACTTCACCTATCTTGGCAGTACACTGTCTTCCACGGCTCATGTTGATACTGAAATTCTCTCAAGAATCAGCAAAGCCAGCTCTGCATTTGGCAGGCTTCGAAAGAGAGTGTGGGATGTTGCCGGCATTCGCACAGACACTAAGCTGAAAGTGTACAATGCTGTGGTCCTTCCCACCCTACTCTATGGGGCTGAAACCTGGACAGTGTACCAATCGCATGCCAGAAAGCTAAATCACTTTCATCTGGCCTGCCTTAGAAAGATCCTAAGGATCAAATGGCAGGATACAATTCCAGACACTGAGGTCCTCAATCGTGCCAAGGAATTGAGCATCTTCTGCCACCTGAAAAAAATTCAGCTACGTTGGGCAGGACATGTTGTCAGAATGCCCGACTCCAGACTCCCTAAGGAAATCTTCTTCTCTGAGCTCTCCAATGGAACGAGGAATGTTGGGGCCCCAAAGAGACGTTACAAAGACACTCTCAAGCAATCACTGAAGGCCTTTGCCATTGATGTGAGTGAGTGGGAAAAGCTCTCGCTTGATCGTGCAAATTGGAGGGCGGCCCTTACCAGAGGCAGCAAAGCATGGGAAGCTGTCAGAGTCCAGCAGGCTATCAAAAAAAGAGAACGGCGCAAGAAAAGGCCCAGTGGTACTGAACCAACGGAGCACTCTTGTCATTTATGCGGAAGGGTCTGCAGGGCAAAAATAGGACTTATCAGTCACATGAGAAGCCATAAGTCATGAAAGAACAGTCTTTCTATTCTGTCCTCTGTGTCCTTTAGTTCTCTTTATTGTCCATGTGTTGAAATTCTCAACAATTTCTGTTCTTTATTCCTCTGGTGTTGTTAAGGTCATCATCATACCTGATGGACGAACTATTATTATTATATATATATGTGGAAAAGGTTTTGCTCTTATAGATAATTTAAAAGTCCACAAAAGAACACACACAATAGAGGAGCCCTACAAGTGTGACATTTGCGTGTAGGTTTTGCTGCTTTACGTTCTTTACATGCCCACAAAAGAATGCATACCAGTGATAAACCTTGCAAGTATGATGTTTGTAGTATAGGTTTAGCTCGTCTATCCTGGCAAAGAACACACATAAGGGAGAAAAGTTACGAGTGAGATGTTTGTAGTGGCTTAGCTCTGGCACACCTGTTGCAACCCCCCAAAATAATGCACACAGTTGTGATGCTTATGGTGCAGGCTTTGTTTAATGGGGTGTTTTACCTGGGACAAAAAAAGTTGGGGACTGCTGGGCTAGATGATCCAGCGGTTAGAACCGCTATACCGGAACCGGGAGGTTGGGGGTTCGAACCCCGATCGGGTCACACCTAAAATTGGCAATCCAGTGGCTTGTCTTGCTTCATCATCAAAGTGCAGGGATTGGTCGGGTCGGTGTCAGTATACTGTGATTGGGAGGGATATGTGAGTTGTGCTACACTTCGTAAAATGTCCAAATAGCAACGTTACTTAAATAACCAACTTGTTGTGGAAGTGACGTTAAACCCAAGTCCAATATACTCATCCTCAAGTAGTCCTCTGCAAGGCAAGTATGAAATAAATTGCCCTGCATGTCTCTAGTATCAGTCCACCTAAAGCTTGAGGTGAGATGCAGGTTGAAAATTTCAGGTCTTCATAATTATAATTATGACCAGCCTGTGACTAGTGTGACAAAAAACCTCAAGGTTCCTATCAGCCATTAATGGGGGGACACTGCTGTCCTCATCACTGTATTTTCCCCTCGATCAACGGTGTGATAAGTCTCAAGAGTTTTAAATACGTGTCGTCGTGCATTCGCAAATTAAATAATTACGAAAATCACTTGGATAAAATCTCAACTCATTCAATAAATTGATGTGACTGTGGGTCGCTCGATCCAACAGCCACTGTTTGACTCAGTATCGTTTTTTGATGCTCACTTTCCGATTGGGAATGGCTGAACATACGATTCCACATAGGGCCTATTGGTTGTGAGACGTTGTGAACGGGCTATGGTCCGAAATGAAGTGATAAAACTACGTATGTCAAGAGTCGAGGGCACTGTTTTCAAGTGTTTTGTGTATCAATGAAACTTCCGTTTTCGTACCTCTGTGCAATCAGTCCTCGTAGTGGCGGGAAAAATTTCATAAAGCCTGGCCGCAACGTGTGTGTGCAAAATTGGAATTAAAATCTGTTCCTAAAGCCCGGATTTGGGCGAGGCTGTGAGTCGGGCTTCATCGTGTGTGGGGGGCTTTAGTGATACATGTACTTGTGATTAGTGTTTGATTTTGCCGATGATCTTACTCAGCCCTTTTTGTGGTATCTGCTGTATTAATTTATCTCCATTATTAAATTTACTCAGTGTAGACCAGCGTTTTTTGACAATGACGATATCGCTTATGGGTGTGTGTGTGTGTATGGGTGAGGGGCGTGATTGCGAATACCAGGTTGGTGTAAACAAAAAAACAAAAGGGCGACAAGGGAATAAAACCATGATAAATAGTGGTGGGGGGGGGGGTTGTAAATGAATGGAGGACGATTTAGGGCTGGGGTAAATGAGGCAGCCACTGGCTTGTTCAAAAGCATACCGCATAATTCGAAGTTGTTCGGAAATGGATTCATCTGAACAGAGAAATAATCTTTATTATGCTTTTTGCCTCATTAGGTAGTCCAAACTGCCCCGCTAAAGGTCCAAGATCATGTTTTGGTTTAATTTTAGGCCAACATTACAAGGCTACCGCCGCTGTAGGAATGTTGTGACCCACACTGTTAATGTAAAGAAGTGTCCATTTTTGAAGCTGCTTTATTTATAAAAAGTGTGTTAAACACTTAATAATTTATTGTTGTTGGTGTTTTTATAGGTACACGTATGCGAGTGTCTTCATGCAACGATATAGATGAAGAAAAAAATAACGATTTGAAAAGAAGCTTTTGTTGTGTTCATGTTTCTGATTTGTTCGATGTTAAACTGCTTTTTAAAAAGAAAGGACTAACACCAGCCTGTGTATAATGAAAATTTGGTGTGGGGATATAAAATATTGAGGCTGAGGCAGATTATATCACCTGTGAAGGTTTATGATTATATAAATTCTGGTAATGAGACAGCCTGTATAATCACTTCCTTTTTAAAACTAAAGTCTACTGTGTGCATGTCCATTATATGTTAAAAAAAATGTTTGGTTAGAAAATACAATTTATAAAATATGTGAAAAATTAATGCCAGATTGAGACAATCATACCAGCGAAATATGGCTTAGATTGGTCTTGCAAATTCTTTACCTGTGACAATGTCTTTTACATGATTTAAATATAATGTATTCATTTAAATCACTGATGTTCAAATTTGCCTCATTGTTGCTCAGATATATGTATGATTTTCTAAATTCAATGGTAAATGCTCAGTGCTGCAATAAAAGTGCCTTCCAAAAATCCAAGCATTAATTTAGAGAACGCGTTGTCAACCTGTGAATTGTGTCAATAGATAGACAGACAGGTGGATGGATGGATGGATGGACGGACGGATGAATGGACGGACGGATGGATGGATGGATAGACGGACGGATGGATTGATGACGGATTGGCGGACGGACGGATGGATGGATGGACTCAAATAATGAATCACGCCTCATTCCGTAATGGCCACCAGCGCCTTCTGAAAATCCTATCCAATCAGTATCGTGTCTGGACATTGGTCAAAGGAGACTCTGGAGGTGCTACGATGTCACGGTAGAAACAGATCTGATAGATCTATACAGGTCTATTTCCAAGATGAGTATGAGGCAAGTAGATCTAGTTCTCTGGGTATTATACCAAGGATAGTACAAGGCGAGAAAATCTGTTTCCACAAGAGAAATCAAGATGTTGGTACATGTAGTAGTAGAGTCTAGTAGACAGATGTACACGTCTCGTGGTACTGGTAGGCCTTCGGTCTAGATCGATATAGCTGTGATTTAGGCTACCCTCTGAACGAATTAGAAGTGCAATTCATTGCTTTAAAAATAATATTTTATATGTATTTGCTTGCAACTCCAAGGATATAAAAATTACACAAGATGATTAAATCAGTTGACTTAATGTGCAGGAAATTATTTGGAAGATGCGGTTAAGCCAATGCATACATGTCTAAAATCACAGATAATGATGCAGTTTGTTTTTCCAGCAGATTTATACTACTAGTTTTCCTCAGTCAGTTAGGTGTACAATGTGTTCACCATCTTTGCCATTCGTCGCTGGTACGGCAAAGGGGCGCATCAGGCAAAACCTAGTTTTGAGCCACAGAGCTTTGAAACTTTGGGAGTCTTAAAATTGTGGTAGCTCGCTTATTTCTGGCTCGATCCGAATAGTTTTTGCTGTTGCGATGTCTGTGGCAGGTTAACTATTATACTGATATCTTGTTTTTGTGATTTTATTAGTATAAGCCAGTAGATAGGATGCGCCCCTATGCCATACCACGTTTTGGCATGGATGTCCTGATGCGCCCCTATGACATGCCACGAATGGGCTCTATTGGCAGGTTACGCCCATACGCAGTGGAAAGAGTAATAATTAGATACTGACAGAATGTATTCTGAATTCGACTTACAACACACAACCAACCTCGAAAGCAAGAAAAAGAAAGAAAAGAACACAGAAAAGCAACATCTTGCACTTGAAGCATAAAGGAAAGGTCGGAACACGAAGTTTACAAGAATAAACCAACTTTATTAATTTAAAAAAAAATCTGCATGCCATTATAATAAAGGTGTGACAGTAATTTAAGAACTAATTAATTATCCAAATGCGATGATAACTAAGGCGATAACAAGTAAGATGACATGAAAATTAATAAATATGACACAATGACAGTGACAGCAAATCATAACTTATGGTGATGTTGAGGATGAATGCAGTGAAGATTACATTATTTATTAAAAGTTTCTTTTGAATACTGATCTGTAAAAAGGCATAGTGGTGCAGTTTTAAAGAAGAACACAACAACTTGACAGTGTAAATGATATTAACAGATGACTCATTCTCAAAAGGTCGTGCCCATTTTGTTACATTGTACCTATTTTTTAAAATTCATTATTTTTATGTTTTTTTCTTTGGGGAGGTTTAGTAGTGATGTACTGCACCCCATTTTGTACTTTAAAAGATAACTTTGAACGTTGTTTGTGAAATATTGGGTTTGTAACATCAAAGGGTGACCTGTCTAAGCTCCATTTGACTTATAGCTTCTTCCTGTCTCTTTCTGATGATGATTCATGTCCTATGAATATCAAATGTATGTTTTTTCACTCAGTTCAGGTCAGATCTAGGCCCATTTATGTGTGTCACCGTGACGTCTCGCACAACCATCAACTGATTTTTCCATTTAAATAGCAATACTTTCCTTGAGCAGTTTCCTTCTGACCGTTTTGTATAAAGTGTATGTAGACCTAATACCTATAGGTGAAACAACACTTATACATTTGTTGTGGCCTAGCTTTAGACATGACTTGTGCCAAGACGTCACGATGACACACATTTTTTATGTTGTCTTGATTTTGCTTAAAAAACATTTGCCACAAGAGCCTCAGTTTGTTATTGATGGGCAAAAGGAAGTTCAGGATAGATTTAAAAGCATTTTATTGACCACTTTTTCCAGACAGAACTTTTTTCTTTGTGATGACAAGAAAATATATGAACAAATTGTCACACTCAAAGATTTATTATTCATGCACAGCACTGACTGCACAAATGCAATAACACAGAGCCATCGTATCAACTGAAACAAGAGTAAAACCAAAGTAGTCGTCTAACATTGAAAAATTGACATCAGTATAATCCAGTAATAAACTAATATGACTGAGTATCACAGTGAAGCAACATAAATCCAATGCCCCACTCTTTTTGGTCAGTTTCATAGCTTCCTGTACTTATAGGTTCTATGCTCAATAATCTTCACACCAGTATTTTAAAATATATTATTATAAAAATATTTATTATCCAAGGTTTCAGTTCATGAATGAAAACTGAATAGAAACCAAATAAATAAATTATATATATAAATATAAAAAAAATCAGACTCAACATTATCACATTGTGCCAGTTATCAAATTTGGTATTTGAATCATGCTGCAGTGTGAAGCCTAGTTTTATTTCTTCTGGTGGACCTTCTGTTCATCAATTTGATGCCGTTGTTATTGTTCTTTGTATCATCTTGAAGTTTGTCTTCTGTATACATGAGAATCTGCCTTCAGCTTTGCTGGACACTTTCATAATCATACTGCAACCTTGTCTTGCTTTTCTTGTCAAATGGAGGTGGCTTTCTATCTAGGGATGTGGAACTTTTTTGAGGTACCTGGAGAAGAACTATGACATTATTTCAGTGACTTTGAAATGACTAGGGCGTACCAACAATCCAACAGAAATTTTAAATCATAAAAGAATCAACAAGAAATTTATAATTTTCAGGTTACACTTTGATTTTCTGTCTTTTCATACGATTGGCTGGCCACTTAACTAGTACCGGTATCATTTCCTGAACAATTTTTTTTAAATTTTCAACTTCAGAAAAAAAGGGGTAAAATGCCTGAAGTGAGGGGTGAGCAGGTCCTGAAATTCCAAAACGTCTGCTGGGACATAATTATCACCTTGGTAAACTGACATTACAAATTACATACAACATTAGCAATATAAGTCTCTTGAGATTACTACATGTACTTACTGGAATACATCATACATGTAAGATGTACCGTACTTAAAGGATGAATTTCTTGAAAACATAGGCCTGCAAAAAAAAAACATTAAGATTCTGAAATGCCACTATGATGACAGTGTCAGTTGTCATAATTTTTAAAAAAAGAAGAAGAAGAAGGCAGTTACACATACTGTAGAACTTTCTTTAAATTCATGCTCAATCAAAGCTAAATCTGCCAAAAATAACTCAGTTACAAAAAGAAACTTAGCATTATCTATTATTGTTACGAGTCCCCTTTTAGTGTTACGGGGACGGTCTGGGTGTTATGAGTTATTGGTTTTATGACTGCATTTAAAAATCGAGAGGTATTTAGGAATTACTCTTTCATACCATGCCACACATTAATAACAATCTGAATAGGTTTTATCAACAGACCTGCAGGGCCACAAATTTAATTACTTTATATTCCCCTAACAATTTCGTCTAAATTTCTTACATATTAAAAGGACAACATCAGCAGCATCAAATGAAAATTCAATAATATGTCACTAGAAGTCTCCTCCAGATTCCTAAAAGATTATATCATTCTGACTCACTCACAGTTTAAGTATTACTTATCTATCTCTCAGATATAGTCTGCCTACTATCTATCAAGCACTATACTCATGTCTCTGACGACAATGTCATCTCAGCTATTTATGCCTACCGCTTATAATGGATCAAGCTCGTCAATACAAACTGACGTAGTTAAGTTAGATCTACTCTAGGATGGGCTGGCAATCCCCAGCCTCATCCAGACAAATCAATTCCAATTCACAAATCACAAATGTGTATGCCAAACATTCATACTAGATCTAGTTGCAAGTTAATATACATCTTGTCTTGCATTCTTGGGTAGCACTTCTAGCACAAGAGGCAATCCAGTCCTACAGGAAAAATTACTTTCAGCTCCTCGTTCATCGTTGAATCAAACAACAGACAGACACTTACACTTGGTCCCTGATAAGGAATCAGGGAATAGTATGGAACAGCAGTGGGTAAATCATTCTCGAGCATATGGTTTCAGCTCCATGCCTATAATGGACATAGACATATAAATAACAGTCTTCTGATTCTTCTGGCAGAATCACGCCGACCGCCTGCACAGATGGAAATTTCTGTATGGAGTAAAGAAACATAGGAATGGCTACGCTTATATACTGTGCGGCCAGCTGCAAATCCCCGTCCAAATGCCTAGATTTGATTGGTGCATCCATTCGAGCCCAGCTCGTAGTATTAATAGATTCTGCATGGAAGTTGGTCACGGCCTTGTACCAGAAACAGACACGGTCAAATTAAAATGTCAAAACCATTACTAAAATCTCTAACCCTCGTGCTTTCTACGTTTTATGTACGAATTTCTGAACGCGACTAAGCGTCTTAAACTATCTAACCTTATTCCCCCCTTCTCTTCCCTCGCAAGAGTTCATCAAAATCACGGGGTCGAGAATTGCACCGTCACTCCTAACTTATCCATTTATTCTAGCTTGCCCCACTTTCTTTCCATCTCTAAGAAAAAGCGTTACAAAAGCAAACTGTTCACGAGAACAGTTCAAGGACATTTACACTGGCTATAATCAACGAGACCATGAAATAAACAAGTCGTGCCCAGCACGACACTTATAGTCTTAACCTTGACATCCCCCACCCCAGTGGAAATTTTAAGAAAAATTTACACGATAGGATCCAAGAAATCCCAAAGTTATTGTGGTAGGGGCTTAAGTACTACTGTATAAAAACGAGCCTTAAGCTTGAGAACAACAAAAAAAAAATTAACTAAGAACGTGCATATTGGATGGACAAAAAGCATACAATTATTGATGCCACGTTCTATAGAATCTAGTCTATCGAAACATTCTTAGTGCACACAATCAAACCTCTCTGTAGCGTCCCACTAGTTGAACGATCGATATTTTTCTTCCCCCTGCATGACGCGTCTCACTCGGCGACCCCCCCCCCTCTCGCCAGCAAGGCCGGTATTTCCCTTTGATGTCGATGTATGGCTTGTTTGTCTCACTGTAGAAAATCTAGAAGCGTCTGAAAGATACTGCAGTGTCCGAGATTACGCTAGGTCGACCTTGAGTGATGTAATGCTGTGACGTGTCTGTGCACGATTGGGTGGCCTGTATGTGTCCCGAACGATCTAGGTCTGTCTCGTGCTTATGGGGCGGTAAAGCCGCTTCCTGAACGTTCCTGGACAGAATATATATAAGGAGGGCCAGGCGAGCGGTAGGTGTGCAAATCGTGGGT
Source organism: Onchidella celtica (assembly GCA_963931925.1). NCBI lineage: Eukaryota > Metazoa > Mollusca > Gastropoda > Systellommatophora > Onchidiidae > Onchidella > Onchidella celtica. Next base: position 11,781,044 of record OZ007584.1, on the reverse strand, counting down.
GAAAATCGTAAGGTGCAAATCGTAGGTGTGTACATCCAGTTGTAGTAGAAGTGTAGTGCCTTCCCTGATAGGTGTAAGTAACTTGTGGATATCAGCTCGTGTTTACAGTTATTAAAGTTAGTATTAATTGTTCATCGGATCCTGTTATTTATTTCTACAACAGTTCGAGACAGTTTCGTTTTTTAAGGGGTAGACGATCAGTTCATCTGACTCTCCCCATCATAACGTGCTGAAATTTGCATCAACTGTTACATATTGGGGGCTCGTCCGGGATCCGATTAGATCAGAACAGATTCAATTCAGACCATCGAAGTGTTTCTAAAGTACAGTAAAGTGTGTAAAGATCATCGAGGATATCCACAACATGTCAGAGGCTATTGGAAGGCTTGGCCAGGAAGCAGACGCCTTGGAGCTCACTGGGAAGGAGAGACAGGACTACATCCGTGAAGGCCTAAGGGAGGAAAGAGAGAGGCAAGAGCGCATGGAGCAACTGAAGATAGAGGCTCAAGAGAAGGAGGCTCAACGACAGGCTCGGGAGAAGGAGGCGGAACGACAGGCTCAACGACAGCTGGAAATAGAAAAGATGAACCACGAGCTGGAGATGGAGAGGATCCGCCATCAGCGTGGAGGCGAGTCGACGCAGGGGACCAGCGACCACGCCAGTTCCAAGAGACCCAAGCTACCTGCATTTCAGGATGGGAAGGACGACCTTGATAGCTGGCTACTTCGTTTTGAGAGGTTTGCCGAGACAGCGGACTGGCCTAGATCCACATGGACGACATCACTGTCTGCCCTGCTGACTGGGAGAGCTCTGGAGTGCTTCTGTCGATTGCCGATTGATGAGGCCAAGGACTACGACAAAGTCAAGGAAGCTTTGCAGAAGAGGTATAACCTGTCAGAGGACGGTTACAGACTCATGTTCAGACAAGGTAAGCCTGAAGATGGAGAAGATGTCGGGATGTTTCTTACTAGGATCAAGACTTACCTAGAGAGGTGGATAAAGCTATCAAAGACGGAGAAGACCTACGAAGGAGTGAGGGACCTGTTTGTTAGAGAGCAGTTCATGGATGTTTGCCCACCAGACCTTGCGACCCATGTGAGGGAGAGGAAGCCAAAGACGCTACAGGACGTCGCAGACTCAGCGGAGGCGTTCCTGGTAGCGAGGAACCGGACACTCAGAGGGAGCGCCAGACTGCAAAGCCGGCCAGTGCGACGGAGTCCCAACGGAGACAGAAGCCCACAGGTCTGCCATAGGTGCCAGAGGCCGGGACATAAGGCGACGGAGTGTCGTACCAAGATAAACGACAAAGGTGAGTTGAAATGTTACCTTTGTGGAAAGCCAGGCCACGTTCGGAGAATGTGTCCAGCCCAGAAGGATACGGGGCGAGGCAAGCCGAACAAGGCGGCGGCGGCCGTAGTTATAGCGGCGGACGACTCGTCGAGACAGGATGCGACGACGGCTGACACCAGCATCAACGTTCAAGCGGTAATGAAGGACGGGAAGCTCCAGTTAGCGGTGCCTGTTACGTGCGGAGGATGCAGTGACGGAAGGACCGTGGAGAAGCTGAAGTTACCAGTGATGAAGGGCTTGATTGGAAATCGAGCAGTAGACGTCCTAAGAGATACCGGCTGTGAAGGTGTAGTGGTGCGGCGATCACTGGTGGACGACGGACAGCTCACCGGTGGGAAGAAACTTATCGCGAGGATCGATAACTCCTTGCTAGCGGCGGAGGAAGCCGTTATCGACGTGAGAACGCCTTACCTGACGGGCAGAGTGACGGCACTGTGTCTCCCGGAGACCATCTGCGACCTAGTAGTCGGGAACGTGGACGGAGCGAAGGACCCGTACGACCCTGATACTGAGGTGATGGTAGGAGCGGTGACCACGAGGGCCCAGGAGAAGAGGAAGGACCAGTCTACGTCGCTGAGGGTGCCGAGGGCAGAACGGCACGCGGGAGTGGATAGGAAGGAACTCATCCGACTCCAGGAAGAAGACGAAGACCTCAAGAAGTTGGGGCAGAAGAAAATTCCGACCAACAGAGGCAACAAGTCCGTACACTTCGAGAGACACGGAGGTGTACTGTACCGGATTTATAGGGACATAAGACAGGCTACGATTGCAAGACAAGTGGTACTACCCGAGAAACTGAGGGAGTATGTACTGAGCGTTGCCCATGATTCTATCGTCGGAGGACATCTCGGCGTGAAGAAGACGAAGGACAGGGTGATGAGCAGTTTTTACTGGCCTGGTATCGAAGGTGACGTCGCGAGATACTGCCGCTCATGTGACATCTGCCAGAGGACAGTGAACAAGGGAGCGACTCCTAAGGTGCATTTGCAGAGTATGCCAGTGGTAGACATCCCATTTAGGAGAGTGGCCGTGGACCTAGTAGGACCTATTGACCCCCCAAGTGAAGGCGGACATCGGTATATCCTGGTATACGTAGACTACGCTACTCGTTACCCTGAAGCTACCCCCTTGAAGAAGATTGACGCAGAGACAGTAGCAGAAGCCTTAGTAAATATCTACAGCCGTTTGGGTGTGCCCGAGGAGATCTTATCTGATCAAGGGACTCAATTCATGTCGGACGTCATGAAGGAAACGAACAGACTACTGGGAATTCGACAGTCGACCACCAGTCTACCACCCTATGTGCAACGGGCTGGTGGAGCGATTTAATGGCACACTGAAGAAGACCTTGAGGCGACTGTGCGCGGAGCAACCTAAGCAGTGGCACCGATACATTAACCCGCTGCTCTTCGCGTATCGTGAAGTTCCCCAAGAATCGACAAAGGTCGCCCCATTCGAGTTACTGTATGGAAGAACGGTGAGAGGACCGATGCACATCTTGCGAAAATTATGGACCAAGGACGTAGAGGAGCCGGAGACAAAGACCAGTTACCAGTACGTCATGGAACTACGCGAGCGGCTGGAGGACACGTGGAAGTTAGCGACGGAAGAGCTCTCAAAGGCACAAGGCAGACAGAAAACCTACTACGACCGGAAGGCTCGAGAGAGGAAGTTCCGCCCTGGCGACGAAGTTTTAGTACTGTTGCCGACAAACGCCAACAAGCTCTTAGTCCAGTGGAAGGGACCATACAAGATAGTCTCGGTTGTCGGTGTCAACGACTACAAAGTCAAGATGGGTGTGAAAGAGAAGACATTGCACGCTAACCTTCTCAAGAGGTATATCCCCAGGACTACACCAGCGACGACGCAAGCAGCGGCGGCGGCAATGGGACCGGCATCTGCCGTGACCGAGATGTGTGAGATGAACGACGGTAGGAGCGACACCACACCTGGAGATGTCGAAGCTATGATGGACGACGACGGTGATGGTGCTGGGACTGTGCTGGCAGAGGACGACGTGATGGACGAGAGTCAACCTGTAGAGTCAGCTGGCATGACAGTCATCGAGGACTGCGACCTGGAAGGCGACAACGGTGGAATGACGGAGGACCTTGCCGACCTAGGGAGCTGGGACCAGAAGGAAGGCTACGAAGATGTCCAATATGGAACGCAGCTGTCGCCGGAACAACGTCAACAACTCGGCGACGTAGTGAAGGAGTATCAACGCATCTTCACCAATCTCCCCGGATGCTGCCAGTTAGGCGAACATCGCATCGACCTGACATCAGAGGTACCTGTTCGGCAACGACCATATCCGGTGCCCTATGCTATGCGCGACTCCTTGAAGGAGGAGCTCAGTACCATGGAAAGGTTGGGCATCATACGCAGGAGCTCATCAGCTTATGCTTCACCGGTGGTTGTCGTCAAGAAGAAGGATGGATCCAATCGAGTCTGCATCGACTACAGGAGGCTGAACAAGATCACAGTGTTCGACCCTCATCCGACAGCAGCCCCATCGGAAGTGTTCCAGAGTCTGTCGAGAGGAAGAATATTCTCTCGGATCGACTTGAGCAAGGGATACTGGCAAGTGCGAGTCCTGGAACAAGACATTCCCAAGACAGCGTTCGTCACCATGGGCGAACATTACGAATTCACCCGGATGCCCTTCGGGATGATGAACTCAGGAGCTACACTGAACAGGATCGTGAAGCCATTGATCCAGGGACTGAACAATGTGACAGCGTATGTGGACGACCTGCTGATCCATACAGAGACATTCGACGAGCATGTGAAGGCTCTCAAAGAATTGCTGCAGAGGATGGACCAAGCTGGATTAACTGCAAGACCATCCAAGTGCCTGATTGGCACGTCTGAAGTGGACTTTGTTGGACACTCAGTGGGAAAGGGTATGATTGGTCTGTTAGAAGAAAATGTGTTTAAGGTGCGAGATGCACCCAGACCCACCACTAAGAAGGAAGTGAAAGCATTTTTAGGACTGGTGGGATATTACCAAGAATTTGTACCTAACTTTGCAGCGATTGCAGCACCACTGTCTGATTTGCTTAGAAAGGGTCAGCCCAATGTAGTTCAATGGGAAGAAGTGCAGGAGAAAGCGTACACTTCTTTGAAGAATGCCATTGTTTCCAAACCCGTGTTATGTTTGCCAGATTTTTCAAAAGAATTTGTTCTAGCAACTGATGCATCAGATCGCGGGTTGGGTGCTGCTCTTATGCAGGAATATGAGGGAAAGTTGTATCCTGTGGCATATGCCAGTCGTAAGCTATTGCCTCGTGAGACGAAATATTCAGTCTCAGAGCGAGAATGCCTAGCCATCGTTTGGGCCGTAAAGAAGTTTACTTTGTATTTGTATGGTAAGGAGTTTGTGCTCCAGACTGACCATAGGTCATTAGAGTATTTGAATTCTGCCAGATTTGACAGCCCAAAGCTATTACGATGGAGTCTATTTTTACAGTCATATAGATTCAGGATTAGGTATGTCAAGGGCAAGGAAAATGTCGGCGCCGACTTCCTAAGTAGAGTGTTTTGAATAGTACAAGTTCAGTGAGATGTATTGTAACCCAGAGTTTTGCCTGTTGGATATGTTTCTGGGATGACTGTATTGTACTGTAATGTATATCTGACTGAGTATTGAATTATTGGCCGGCAGAGAGCCACTATGTATTAGTCATATTTTGATGTTTTCATTATTTGTTACCAATGGGACAATGTAATTTTTGAAGACTGTAACCCAAATGGGAACTGCGAGCAAGCAGAGATTTTGGTACGTTGCATTGATGTAATTTACGAGTGGCCTAAGCTTGGGCAGTATCGGTATTGCTTTGTTATAATTTGTTTGATCTGATATGATGAAGTTTGACCCTGATCAGTGGTCGATATGTGTTGGTATTTTTGCCATTGTATCTATGACTTTATGCATTTGGTATGTAAGACAACCATTGTTATGTACAACGTTATGTGCTATGGTTCGTGCACGAAGTATTTTGTACTCGATGGCCATCGTTTCACCATGGTATGATTTTTAATAGTATCATTGACCATTGTTTCACCACAGTGGTGGTAGTGTACTGGTTATAATAGTAGGTCTACTGTTGACCATGGTTTTGTAATGGTACTGCAATGATATTGTAATGAGATTGTATTAGTGTTATAAGGATACTATGATTGTTGTATTGTACTTAGGATATTGGGAAGACACCTAGTACGTTATTAGCAATGTCTATTGTAAGATTGGAAATGATAAGTATTGTATGATAGTGTAGACGCTTTATGATGTAGATAGTTGAAGAATGTTCAACTTAAATTGGGGAGTTGTGTAGCGTCCCACTAGTTGAACGATCGATATTTTTCTTCCCCCTGCATGACGCGTCTCACTCGGCGACCCCCCCCCCCTCTCGCCAGCAAGGCCGGTATTTCCCTTTGATGTCGATGTATGGCTTGTTTGTCTCACTGTAGAAAATCTAGAAGCGTCTGAAAGATACTGCAGTGTCCGAGATTACGCTAGGTCGACCTTGAGTGATGTAATGCTGTGACGTGTCTGTGCACGATTGGGTGGCCTGTATGTGTCCCGAACGATCTAGGTCTGTCTCGTGCTTATGGGGCGGTAAAGCCGCTTCCTGAACGTTCCTGGACAGAATATATATAAGGAGGGCCAGGCGAGCGGTAGGTGTGCAAATCGTGGGTGAAAATCGTAAGGTGCAAATCGTAGGTGTGTACATCCAGTTGTAGTAGAAGTGTAGTGCCTTCCCTGATAGGTGTAAGTAACTTGTGGATATCAGCTCGTGTTTACAGTTATTAAAGTTAGTATTAATTGTTCATCGGATCCTGTTATTTATTTCTACAACAGTTCGAGACAGTTTCGTTTTTTAAGGGGTAGACGATCAGTTCATCTGACTCTCCCCATCATAACGTGCTGAAATTTGCATCAACTGTTACACTCTCACGAACATTTATAATAACAATGAGTATATCCCTGTATACTGCTGGTTTAAAGTATAACTACTATCAAACAATCAGGCCTTACTGAAGGAATAGGCTCATAATTATCTAGTTAACACAGATAATTGCTGCTTATATACACATTCACACACAATATATTGTTAATTAAAATACTGTGGTATCCAATGGCAGCAGTAGCTCTGGTAGCTTGGTTTGCCATGTCTCCATCTCATTGACCCGCTGACAAGGGCGTCAGGTTTGTCAGAAGTTCAGGTCACAGTCCGGAATGACGCTGGTGGAAAGAGGATATTCACAAAAAAAAGGATTGTAAAACTGGTTCATAAAGTAATGAACAAGATAAACGTGAATCCATCCACCGTCTAGAATTGAGGGGGAAAAGTACTATCCAACCCCAATACAAGACACAACACTCTTTAATAGGGGACTAAATTAGACGTGACAAAATATCAGCTTGGGAATTGTCACCGCCAGGGATAGCCCGGATAACAAACCGGTATTCCTGGAGTGCAAGACTCCACCTCGTTAATCGAGCATTTTTAGCCCTGTTAGCCTTTAAGAATAACAACGGACGATGGTCCGTTTCAATTATAAACTCGGACATGAGAAGATATCGCGAAAATGCGTTTACAGCAAAAATGATAGCGAGACACTCTCGCTCGATAATTGCATAGCGGCATTCCCTATCTAGCAACTTGCGGCTGGCGTATAGACATGGCCGCAAGGTATCGTCTCGTTCCTGTAATAACACAGCTCCTAATCCCTTGTCCGACGCATCAGTGCGGACAATAAATATTTGGTTTATATCTGGAAGTATGAGAATGGGGGAAGTGGAAAACAATTGTTGAACGGTACGAAGTGTATCAGCACATTCGGTTGTCCATTTCACTTTATTAGGAAAATTCTTTCTTGTGAGGTCCGACAACGGAGCTGTAAGCGAAGAAAAATTTGGAATGAACTTCCTATAATAGTTAAGAAAGCGCAATAAACTACGAACTTCTTTCTTAGTTCGAGGGGGTTGGAGCTTTAAGATGGTAGTTATCTTCTTGTCATCAGGGGTCTGAACGCCGTGGGCAATTGTATGGCCCAGAAAATTAATTTCATTATACCCTAAAAACACCTTACTGGGTTTCGCCGTAAGGCCAGCTCGACGAAGAGCAATAAAAACTTGACGTAGGGCTGCGAGGTGGCCCGACCAATTGGTTTCATAAATACAAATGTCGTCAAAATACGACAACACGGAATCCATACTCTGGAGCAATATTGTCATCATACGCGCGAAAGTGGCAGGGGCTGTAACTAACCCGAAAGGCATATAGCGCCACTGCATAAGACCCAACGGGGTCTGAAAAGCGGTATATTGCTTTCTATTCTCATCAAGCGGAATTTGCCAATAGCCTTTGGAAAGGTCAATTTTAGAAAAAATCTTCGCCCTCGCTAACTGCGCAAAAAGATTCTCCTGGTTGGGAATCGGTTCAGCGTCATATATCGTAACCTCATTAAGTTTACGATAGTCAATACAAAAACGCACTGTATCATCTTTTTTTTTCACTAAGACGATGGGTGAGTTATATGGGCTCGTCGATCGCTCTATCACTCCCAGGTGAAACATGTTACGTACCTCGGTTATTATAGTCTCCTGTGCGTGCAGCGGACGCGGGTATGGTTTAACAAAGACGGGTATATCCGTCTTTAATCTTATAACATGCTGTACCAATGAAGTATTACCTGGTAGATCAGTAAAGACCGTAGTAAACTCGTTAAGCAAATCTCTTATATCTTGTCTTTGCGATTCAGACAGATCTGGATTTATATGTACATCCGAAGTGTTTTCAGAAGCTTGAAGTGCGGGGATTGAATGCTCTATCTTAATAGGATCATCATCGTCAACTGAAACTAAGGCCGCATTGGCCTGAGCAACCACATTTAGGCGATTATTCTGACGATTATCATCGTCGGACAGGTACTGCTTTAACATATTTATATGGAAGACTTTGTCCTGTCCCCGAATGTTGATAAGATAATTTACTCGAGAAAGTCTCTTTAGGACTTTAAAAGGTCCCTTCCATGTAAGAAGGAGTTTATTTTTCGTCTCCGGAAGGAGAACAAGAGTTTGACCTCCGACGGCCAAGGTTCGCAATCGGCTACCTTGATCACGATATAGTTTATAAAGACTCGCATGCGCAGCCGACGATTTTTGTGCGAGCTGACATGCGTTAAGAATTCGATGGCGCAAGTCTACAACGTATTGGTCACGTGCTAATTTCACGTCGAATATAGAGAGAATAATTTTGCAGTGGTAACAGAAGACACTGCGGGTGCGTGTTTTAAGAAGAGAGAGATATTTCAAATTTGTCGCGTTGAGAGAGAGATATATTTTTAATTTCTCGCATTGAGAGAGCGATTCATTTTTCACAGTGATAACAGAGGACACTGGTTCGTCGCGTTGAGAGAGACATAAATTTTGAGAGTGATCACTCAAGACACTGATTTGTCGCATTGAAGGCGATACATATATATTTTATTGCAGTGGGAGCAACGGATAGACGGCACTGCCTTACTGGAATTCATATTCAGAAAGAGAGAGATATAATATTTGCAGTGGAAGAGACACTGCCTGCAATTTACAGAGAGAGATAGAACGTTCTTTTCGCGAAGCAGTGGTAACGTAGGACACTGAATTAATATTGAGAGAGAGTAACTCTTACAGATAATATAATTGATACCGCGATATACCGTAACAATAGGAAAATACTTACTAATTGTGCACACACTAGCGTGCCAGTGTTTTGATTCTATACGAATCTATACAGGTAACAGATTTTAATACACATCATGGCCGAGTTTCTTAAATACATTGAATCTGCCAAAGCCCTGGGTATACCAGAAGAAGAACGCGCCTCGTGGTGCGAACGACAAGTACAGCAGGACCGAGACCGTGAGGATCGGTTAGCAGCAAGAGAAAAAGAAAAAGAAGAAAGAGAAAGAGAAAGAGAAAGAGAAAGAGAGAGAGAAAAGGAAAGAGAAAGAGAAAGAGAAAAAGAGGTTGTAGAGAGAGAAAAAAGGGAGCATGAACTCGCAATAAAGAAACTAGAGCGAGAATCGCTTATAGCCCCCACTGCTGCCAGCAATACATATGCTACAAAACCGAAGCTTCCGACGTTTAATGAAAAACTCGACCGGATCGACGCATATTTGCATCGGTTCGAGCTACACGCTAAATGCGTCGGATGGCAGCAGGCGATGTACAGTTCATGCCTGTCTAATTTACTAACAGGTAAGGCTCTAGAAGTATTTCATAGCCTCAAAGTAGAGGATGCCAACGACTATGACAAGCTTAAAACAGCACTGCTTAAGCGATTCCAGCATACCGAGGATGGCTTTCATCAGAGATTTCGCGCATGTAAACCTGAGCCATCTGAAAATTTCTCAACTTATGTGAATCGGCTGAAACATTACTTAGATCGCTGGATCGAACTCGCGAATGTGACTACCGGAAATTATTTCCAACTTTATGATTTGGTCTTAAAAGACCAAATCTATACGGCATGTCATTCCGATTTGGTTGCCCACCTTAAAGAGAGGGCACCGACATCCTCTGAAGAAATCACATCGTGCGCGGAACGTTATGCGTCCGCCCACCCAAATCGTCCTTTGGCAAAGCCTTCAACTACAGCACCGTGTTATGCCAACGTGGGCAAAGGAGCGCCAACCGGACACGATCGTTCAAGGCCGACTCGTCGTCAGGCCCCAAATCCGCGCTCTCAATCAGAGCCGCCTTTTTGTAGACAGAGGGATTTTCCGAATCGAAGTAATTTATCCCCGCGTCGAGGATACCAGAGCTATTCTTTTTACGAGCCTCGCCCATATTATCGTGGCAACTATCCAGGCCAACAATATAACCGGCCTCAGGGACCGCCGCGACGAGTGCATTTTGATAATAATCATGATTATGATAGACCGCAGAGTCTTCCTTATCGTGGAAACGATCCTCATCGTATTATGTGTTTTAGGTGTAATAGGGTAGGCCACATACAAAAATTTTGTAACGTGAAAATGGAAGCGGCAAATGCCTGCTCTGTTAAATCTACACCTTATGAGACTGACGGTCATTCTGAATCTTCATGACAATCAAAAGCTATTCCAGTCATGTCCGCCCTACATGAACTGGGTGAATTAACATTTTACCAGGGCCGCGTGAACGCGATTCGCGCTTCCGTTCTACGTGACTCCGGATGCACGACTATCGGTGTTGGTCAGTCACTAGTCCGTCCAACACAATTTTTGGATAAGGATGTAACTTGTATTACTTTTGGCGGATCTGTAGAGCGATTCCGTCTTGCAGAAGTTTATATTGATACACCTTTTCTCACAGGTATTGTTACCGCATGTGTACTGCCTAATCCGGTGGCTGATGTAATCATAGGGAATGTACCTCAAGTAAATAAGTTTCCTATCGGTAACTTGGAAATTTGGACTGAGGATGAGAGTGTTGCTTGTGCGACAACACGCCTACAATCGAGTCGACGAGCAGACAGTGCATTGAGTAACCCTACTATTGAAGTGAACATAACGTCTAGTGCATTTCATGATGAGCAACATTCAGACCCCACATTGAAACATTTGTTTACTAAAGTTGATCCTACAGCGCCGGATACCTCTAAGTTTCTTATTAAAGATGACTTATTATATCGTAATTTTCGGAATAAGCGAGAGGCCATTATGCAGCTTGTAGTACCAAGATCTTTTCGTCGCGACATTATTCGTCTCGCGCATGACACTTCCTTGGCGGGTCACCAAGGAAAGGCCAGAACTAAGTCTCGAATACTATCGCAATTTTTTTGGCCCAGTATTTACGCAGATGTAAACCGGTTCGTATCAACATGTGACGTATGTCAGAGACGTACTCCTAAAGGGAGAGCATCGCGGGCTCCTCTGCAGGAGATGCCTATGGTCTCCAGACCATTTGAGCGCGTTGCCGTAGATATAGTTGGGCCTCTACACAAGTCAGACAGAGGACATCGCTTTATACTTTCTGTCATTGACTACGCAACCCGTTGGCCAGAGGCCATTCCACTAAAAGACATTTCAGCCGATCATGTGGCTGAAGCCCTTATTACTATTTTTTCGCGTCTTGGATTTCCGGTTGAAATTTTATCGGACAGAGGTCCACAGTTTACCTCTGAGCTTTTTAAGACAGTCTTGGAATTGGTCGGGATTAAACAAAGATTGACATCTCCATACCACCCACAGTCTAATGGCTGCTGTGAACGGTGGAATGCTACCATGAAAGCTATGCTTGCGCGAGTTTCGGCCGACAAGCCGAGTGATTGGGATCGACAACTCCCTGCTATTCTCTTTGCATACCGAGAACTACCGAATGCATCGACGGGTTTTTCCCCCTTCGAATTATTGTATGGTCGCAAGCCACGTGGTCCAATGGCCATACTCCGTGATTTATTCGCCGGATCAGACACCGACGATAACGATACGCGGTCTGCATATCAATACGTTGTAGACTTGCGCCATCGAATTCTTAACGCATGTCAGCTCGCACAAAAATCGTCGGCTGCGCATGCGAGTCTTTATAAACTATATCGTGATCAAGGTAGCCGATTGCGAACCTTGGCCGTCGGAGGCCAAACTCTTGTTCTCCTTCCGGAGACGAAAAATAAACTCCTTCTTACATGGAAGGGACCTTTTAAAGTCCTAAAGAGACTTTCTCGAGTAAATTATCTTATCAACATTCGGGGACAGGACAAAGTCTTCCATATAAATATGTTAAAGCAGTACCTGTCCGACGATGATAATCGTCAGAATAATCGCCTAAATGTGGTTGCTCAGGCCAATGCGGCCTTAGTTTCAGTTGACGATGATGATCCTATTAAGATAGAGCATTCAATCCCCGCACTTCAAGCTTCTGAAAACACTTCGGATGTACATATAAATCCAGATCTGTCTGAATCGCAAAGACAAGATATAAGAGATTTGCTTAACGAGTTTACTACGGTCTTTACTGATCTACCAGGTAATACTTCATTGGTACAGCATGTTATAAGATTAAAGACGGATATACCCGTCTTTGTTAAACCATACCCGCGTCCGCTGCACGCACAGGAGACTATAATAACCGAGGTACGTAACATGTTTCACCTGGGAGTGATAGAGCGATCGACGAGCCCATATAACTCACCCATCGTCTTAGTGAAAAAAAAAGATGATACAGTGCGTTTTTGTATTGACTATCGTAAACTTAATGAGGTTACGATATATGACGCTGAACCGATTCCCAACCAGGAGAATCTTTTTGCGCAGTTAGCGAGGGCGAAGATTTTTTCTAAAATTGACCTTTCCAAAGGCTATTGGCAAATTCCGCTTGATGAGAATAGCAAGCAATATACCGCTTTTCAGACCCCGTTGGGTCTTATGCAGTGGCGCTATATGCCTTTCGGGTTAGTTACAGCCCCTGCCACTTTCGCGCGTATGATGACAATATTGCTCCAGAGTATGGATTCCGTGTTGTCGTATTTTGACGACATTTGTATTTATGAAACCAATTGGTCGGGCCACCTCGCAGCCCTACGTCAAGTTTTTATTGCTCTTCGTCGAGCTGGCCTTACGGCGAAACCCAATAAGGTGTTTTTAGGGTATAATGAAATTAATTTTCTGGGCCATACAATTGCCCACGGCGTTCAGACCCCTGATGACAAGAAGATAACTACCATCTTAAAGCTCCAACCCCCTCGAACTAAGAAAGAAGTTCGTAGTTTATTGCGCTTTCTTAACTATTATAGGAAGTTCATTCCAAATTTTTCTTCGCTTACAGCTCCGTTGTCGGACCTCACAAGAAAGAATTTTCCTAATAAAGTGAAATGGACAACCGAATGTGCTGATACACTTCGTACCGTTCAACAATTGTTTTCCACTTCCCCCATTCTCATACTTCCAGATATAAACCAAATATTTATTGTCCGCACTGATGCGTCGGACAAGGGATTAGGAGCTGTGTTATTACAGGAACGAGACGATACCTTGCGGCCATGTCTATACGCCAGCCGCAAGTTGCTAGATAGGGAATGCCGCTATGCAATTATCGAGCGAGAGTGTCTCGCTATCATTTTTGCTGTAAACGCATTTTCGCGATATCTTCTCATGTCCGAGTTTATAATTGAAACGGACCATCGTCCGTTGTTATTCTTAAAGGCTAACAGGGCTAAAAATGCTCGATTAACGAGGTGGAGTCTTGCACTCCAGGAATACCGGTTTGTTATCCGGGCTATCCCTGGCGGTGACAATTCCCAAGCTGATATTTTGTCACGTCTAATTTAGTCCCCTATTAAAGAGTGTTGTGTCTTGTATTGGGGTTGGATAGTACTTTTCCCCCTCAATTCTAGACGGTGGATGGATTCACGTTTATCTTGTTCATTACTTTATGAACCAGTTTTACAATCCTTTTTTTTGTGAATATCCTCTTTCCACCAGCGTCATTCCGGACTGTGACCTGAACTTCTGACAAACCTGACGCCCTTGTCAGCGGGTCAATGAGATGGAGACATGGCAAACCAAGCTACCAGAGCTACTGCTGCCATTGGATACCACAGTATTTTAATTAACAATATATTGTGTGTGAATGTGTATATAAGCAGCAATTATCTGTGTTAACTAGATAATTATGAGCCTATTCCTTCAGTAAGGCCTGATTGTTTGATAGTAGTTATACTTTAAACCAGCAGTATACAGGGATATACTCATTGTTATTATAAATGTTCGTGAGAGGTTTGATTGTGTGCACTAAGAATGTTTCGATAGACTAGATTCTATAGAACGTGGCATCAATAATTGTATGCTTTTTGTCCATCCAATATGCACGTTCTTAGTTAATTTTTTTTTTGTTGTTCTCAAGCTTAAGGCTCGTTTTTATACAGTAGTACTTAAGCCCCTACCACAATAACTTTGGGATTTCTTGGATCCTATCGTGTAAATTTTTCTTAAAATTTCCACTGGGGTGGGGGATGTCAAGGTTAAGACTATAAGTGTCGTGCTGGGCACGACTTGTTTATTTCATGGTCTCGTTGATTATAGCCAGTGTAAATGTCCTTGAACTGTTCTCGTGAACAGTTTGCTTTTGTAACGCTTTTTCTTAGAGATGGAAAGAAAGTGGGGCAAGATAGAATAAATGGATAAGTTAGGAGTGACGGTGCAATTCTCGACCCCGTGATTTTGATGAACTCTTGCGAGGGAAGAGAAGGGGGGAATAAGGTTAGATAGTTTAAGACGCTTAGTCGCGTTCAGAAATTCGTACATAAAACGTAGAAAGCACGAGGGTTAGAGATTTTAGTAATGGTTTTGACATTTTAATTTGACCGTGTCTGTTTCTGGTACAAGGCCGTGACCAACTTCCATGCAGAATCTATTAATACTACGAGCTGGGCTCGAATGGATGCACCAATCAAATCTAGGCATTTGGACGGGGATTTGCAGCTGGCCGCACAGTATATAAGCGTAGCCATTCCTATGTTTCTTTACTCCATACAGAAATTTCCATCTGTGCAGGCGGTCGGCGTGATTCTGCCAGAAGAATCAGAAGACTGTTATTTATATGTCTATGTCCATTATAGGCATGGAGCTGAAACCATATGCTCGAGAATGATTTACCCACTGCTGTTCCATACTATTCCCTGATTCCTTATCAGGGACCAAGTGTAAGTGTCTGTCTGTTGTTTGATTCAACGATGAACGAGGAGCTGAAAGTAATTTTTCCTGTAGGACTGGATTGCCTCTTGTGCTAGAAGTGCTACCCAAGAATGCAAGACAAGATGTATATTAACTTGCAACTAGATCTAGTATGAATGTTTGGCATACACATTTGTGATTTGTGAATTGGAATTGATTTGTCTGGATGAGGCTGGGGATTGCCAGCCCATCCTAGAGTAGATCTAACTTAACTACGTCAGTTTGTATTGACGAGCTTGATCCATTATAAGCGGTAGGCATAAATAGCTGAGATGACATTGTCGTCAGAGACATGAGTATAGTGCTTGATAGATAGTAGGCAGACTATATCTGAGAGATAGATAAGTAATACTTAAACTGTGAGTGAGTCAGAATGATATAATCTTTTAGGAATCTAGAGGAGACTTCTAGTGACATATTATTGAATTTTCATTTGATGCTGCTGATGTTGTCCTTTTAATATGTAAGAAATTTAGACGAAATTGTTAGGGGAATATAAAGTAATTAAATTTGTGGCCCTGCAGGTCTGTTGATAAAACCTATTCAGATTGTTATTAATGTGTGGCATGGTATGAAAGAGTAATTCCTAAATACCTCTCGATTTTTAAATGCAGTCATAAAACCAATAACTCATAACACCCAGACCGTCCCCGTAACACTAAAAGGGGACTCGTAACAATAATAGATAATGCTAAGTTTCTTTTTGTAACTGAGTTATTTTTGGCAGATTTAGCTTTGATTGAGCATGAATTTAAAGAAAGTTCTACAGTATGTGTAACTGCCTTCTTCTTCTTCTTTTTTTAAAAATTATGACAACTGACACTGTCATCATAGTGGCATTTCAGAATCTTAATGTTTTTTTTTTGCAGGCCTATGTTTTCAAGAAATTCATCCTTTAAGTACGGTACATCTTACATGTATGATGTATTCCAGTAAGTACATGTAGTAATCTCAAGAGACTTATATTGCTAATGTTGTATGTAATTTGTAATGTCAGTTTACCAAGGTGATAATTATGTCCCAGCAGACGTTTTGGAATTTCAGGACCTGCTCACCCCTCACTTCAGGCATTTTACCCCTTTTTTTCTGAAGTTGAAAATTTAAAAAAAATTGTTCAGGAAATGATACCGGTACTAGTTAAGTGGCCAGCCAATCGTATGAAAAGACAGAAAATCAAAGTGTAACCTGAAAATTATAAATTTCTTGTTGATTCTTTTATGATTTAAAATTTCTGTTGGATTGTTGGTACGCCCTAGTCATTTCAAAGTCACTGAAATAATGTCATAGTTCTTCTCCAGGTACCTCAAAAAAGTTCCACATCCCTAGATAGAAAGCCACCTCCATTTGACAAGAAAAGCAAGACAAGGTTGCAGTATGATTATGAAAGTGTCCAGCAAAGCTGAAGGCAGATTCTCATGTATACAGAAGACAAACTTCAAGATGATACAAAGAACAATAACAACGGCATCAAATTGATGAACAGAAGGTCCACCAGAAGAAATAAAACTAGGCTTCACACTGCAGCATGATTCAAATACCAAATTTGATAACTGGCACAATGTGATAATGTTGAGTCTGATTTTTTTTATATTTATATATATAATTTATTTATTTGGTTTCTATTCAGTTTTCATTCATGAACTGAAACCTTGGATAATAAATATTTTTATAATAATATATTTTAAAATACTGGTGTGAAGATTATTGAGCATAGAACCTATAAGTACAGGAAGCTATGAAACTGACCAAAAAGAGTGGGGCATTGGATTTATGTTGCTTCACTGTGATACTCAGTCGTATTAGTTTATTACTGGATTATACTGATGTCAATTTTTCAATGTTAGACGACTACTTTGGTTTTACTCTTGTTTCAGTTGATACGATGGCTCTGTGTTATTGCATTTGTGCAGTCAGTGCTGTGCATGAATAATAAATCTTTGAGTGTGACAATTTGTTCATATATTTTCTTGTCATCACAAAGAAAAAAGTTCTGTCTGGAAAAAGTGGTCAATAAAATGCTTTTAAATCTATCCTGAACTTCCTTTTGCCCATCAGTAACAAACTGAGGCTCTTGTGGCAAATGTTTTTTAAGCAAAATCAAGACAACATAAAAAATGTGTGTCATCGTGACGTCTTGGCACAAGTCATGTCTAAAGCTAGGCCACAACAAATGTATAAGTGTTGTTTCACCTATAGGTATTAGGTCTACATACACTTTATACAAAACGGTCAGAAGGAAACTGCTCAAGGAAAGTATTGCTATTTAAATGGAAAAATCAGTTGATGGTTGTGCGAGACGTCACGGTGACACACATAAATGGGCCTAGATCTGACCTGAACTGAGTGAAAAAACATACATTTGATATTCATAGGACATGAATCATCATCAGAAAGAGACAGGAAGAAGCTATAAGTCAAATGGAGCTTAGACAGGTCACCCTTTGATGTTACAAACCCAATATTTCACAAACAACGTTCAAAGTTATCTTTTAAAGTACAAAATGGGGTGCAGTACATCACTACTAAACCTCCCCAAAGAAAAAAACATAAAAATAATGAATTTTAAAAAATAGGTACAATGTAACAAAATGGGCACGA
Source organism: Onchidella celtica (assembly GCA_963931925.1). Classification (NCBI taxonomy): domain Eukaryota; kingdom Metazoa; phylum Mollusca; class Gastropoda; order Systellommatophora; family Onchidiidae; genus Onchidella; species Onchidella celtica. The sequence continues at coordinate 11,763,388 of OZ007584.1, read as the reverse complement.
CCTTTTGAGAATGAGTCATCTGTTAATATCATTTACACTGTCAAGTTGTTGTGTTCTTCTTTAAAACTGCACCACTATGCCTTTTTACAGATCAGTATTCAAAAGAAACTTTTAATAAATAATGTAATCTTCACTGCATTCATCCTCAACATCACCATAAGTTACGATTTGCTGTCACTGTCATTGTGTCATATTTATTAATTTTCATGTCGTCTTACTTGTTATCGCCTTAGTTATCATCGCATTTGGATAATTAATTAGTTCTTAAATTACTGTCACACCTTTATTATAATGGCATGCAGATTTTTTTTTAAATTAATAAAGTTGGTTTATTCTTGTAAACTTCGTGTTCCGACCTTTCCTTTATGCTTCCAGTGCAAGATGTTGCTTTTCTGTGTTCTTTTCTTTCTTTTTCTTGCTTTCGAGGTTGGTTGTGTGTTGTAAGTCGAATTCAGAATACATTCTGTCAGTATCTAATTATTACTCTTTCCACTGCGTATGGGCGTAACCTGCCAATAGAGCCCATTCGTGGCATGTCATAGGGGCGCATCAGGACATCCATGCCAAAACGTGGTATGGCATAGGGGCGCATCCTATCTACTGGCTTATACTAATAAAATCACAAAAACAAGATATCAGTATAATAGTTAACCTGCCACAGACATCGCAACAGCAAAAACTATTCGGATCGAGCCAGAAATAAGCGAGCTACCACAATTTTAAGACTCCCAAAGTTTCAAAGCTCTGTGGCTCAAAACTAGGTTTTGCCTGATGCGCCCCTTTGCCGTACCAGCGACGAATGGCAAAGATGGTGAACACATTGTACACCTAACTGACTGAGGAAAACTAGTAGTATAAATCTGCTGGAAAAACAAACTGCATCATTATCTGTGATTTTAGACATGTATGCATTGGCTTAACCGCATCTTCCAAATAATTTCCTGCACATTAAGTCAACTGATTTAATCATCTTGTGTAATTTTTATATCCTTGGAGTTGCAAGCAAATACATATAAAATATTATTTTTAAAGCAATGAATTGCACTTCTAATTCGTTCAGAGGGTAGCCTAAATCACAGCTATATCGATCTAGACCGAAGGCCTACCAGTACCACGAGACGTGTACATCTGTCTACTAGACTCTACTACTACATGTACCAACATCTTGATTTCTCTTGTGGAAACAGATTTTCTCGCCTTGTACTATCCTTGGTATAATACCCAGAGAACTAGATCTACTTGCCTCATACTCATCTTGGAAATAGACCTGTATAGATCTATCAGATCTGTTTCTACCGTGACATCGTAGCACCTCCAGAGTCTCCTTTGACCAATGTCCAGACACGATACTGATTGGATAGGATTTTCAGAAGGCGCTGGTGGCCATTACGGAATGAGGCGTGATTCATTATTTGAGTCCATCCATCCATCCGTCCGTCCGCCAATCCGTCATCAATCCATCCGTCCGTCTATCCATCCATCCATCCGTCCGTCCATTCATCCGTCCGTCCATCCATCCATCCACCTGTCTGTCTATCTATTGACACAATTCACAGGTTGACAACGCGTTCTCTAAATTAATGCTTGGATTTTTGGAAGGCACTTTTATTGCAGCACTGAGCATTTACCATTGAATTTAGAAAATCATACATATATCTGAGCAACAATGAGGCAAATTTGAACATCAGTGATTTAAATGAATACATTATATTTAAATCATGTAAAAGACATTGTCACAGGTAAAGAATTTGCAAGACCAATCTAAGCCATATTTCGCTGGTATGATTGTCTCAATCTGGCATTAATTTTTCACATATTTTATAAATTGTATTTTCTAACCAAACATTTTTTTTAACATATAATGGACATGCACACAGTAGACTTTAGTTTTAAAAAGGAAGTGATTATACAGGCTGTCTCATTACCAGAATTTATATAATCATAAACCTTCACAGGTGATATAATCTGCCTCAGCCTCAATATTTTATATCCCCACACCAAATTTTCATTATACACAGGCTGGTGTTAGTCCTTTCTTTTTAAAAAGCAGTTTAACATCGAACAAATCAGAAACATGAACACAACAAAAGCTTCTTTTCAAATCGTTATTTTTTTCTTCATCTATATCATTGCATGAAGACACTCGCATACGTGTACCTATAAAAACACCAACAACAATAAATTATTAAGTGTTTAACACACTTTTTATAAATAAAGCAGCTTCAAAAATGGACACTTCTTTACATTAACAGTGTGGGTCACAACATTCCTACAGCGGCGGTAGCCTTGTAATGTTGGCCTAAAATTAAACCAAAACATGATCTTGGACCTTTAGCGGGGCAGTTTGGACTACCTAATGAGGCAAAAAGCATAATAAAGATTATTTCTCTGTTCAGATGAATCCATTTCCGAACAACTTCGAATTATGCGGTATGCTTTTGAACAAGCCAGTGGCTGCCTCATTTACCCCAGCCCTAAATCGTCCTCCATTCATTTACAACCCCCCCCCCCACCACTATTTATCATGGTTTTATTCCCTTGTCGCCCTTTTGTTTTTTTGTTTACACCAACCTGGTATTCGCAATCACGCCCCTCACCCATACACACACACACACCCATAAGCGATATCGTCATTGTCAAAAAAACGCTGGTCTACACTGAGTAAATTTAATAATGAAGATAAATTAATACAGCAGATACCACAAAAAGGGCTGAGTAAGATCATCGGCAAAATCAAACACTAATCACAAGTACATGTATCACTAAAGCCCCCCACACACGATGAAGCCCGACTCACAGCCTCGCCCAAATCCGGGCTTTAGGAACAGATTTTAATTCCAATTTTGCACACACACGTTGCGGCCAGGCTTTATGAAATTTTTCCCGCCACTACGAGGACTGATTGCACAGAGGTACGAAAACGGAAGTTTCATTGATACACAAAACACTTGAAAACAGTGCCCTCGACTCTTGACATACGTAGTTTTATCACTTCATTTCGGACCATAGCCCGTTCACAACGTCTCACAACCAATAGGCCCTATGTGGAATCGTATGTTCAGCCATTCCCAATCGGAAAGTGAGCATCAAAAAACGATACTGAGTCAAACAGTGGCTGTTGGATCGAGCGACCCACAGTCACATCAATTTATTGAATGAGTTGAGATTTTATCCAAGTGATTTTCGTAATTATTTAATTTGCGAATGCACGACGACACGTATTTAAAACTCTTGAGACTTATCACACCGTTGATCGAGGGGAAAATACAGTGATGAGGACAGCAGTGTCCCCCCATTAATGGCTGATAGGAACCTTGAGGTTTTTTGTCACACTAGTCACAGGCTGGTCATAATTATAATTATGAAGACCTGAAATTTTCAACCTGCATCTCACCTCAAGCTTTAGGTGGACTGATACTAGAGACATGCAGGGCAATTTATTTCATACTTGCCTTGCAGAGGACTACTTGAGGATGAGTATATTGGACTTGGGTTTAACGTCACTTCCACAACAAGTTGGTTATTTAAGTAACGTTGCTATTTGGACATTTTACGAAGTGTAGCACAACTCACATATCCCTCCCAATCACAGTATACTGACACCGACCCGACCAATCCCTGCACTTTGATGATGAAGCAAGACAAGCCACTGGATTGCCAATTTTAGGTGTGACCCGATCGGGGTTCGAACCCCCAACCTCCCGGTTCCGGTATAGCGGTTCTAACCGCTGGATCATCTAGCCCAGCAGTCCCCAACTTTTTTTGTCCCAGGTAAAACACCCCATTAAACAAAGCCTGCACCATAAGCATCACAACTGTGTGCATTATTTTGGGGGGTTGCAACAGGTGTGCCAGAGCTAAGCCACTACAAACATCTCACTCGTAACTTTTCTCCCTTATGTGTGTTCTTTGCCAGGATAGACGAGCTAAACCTATACTACAAACATCATACTTGCAAGGTTTATCACTGGTATGCATTCTTTTGTGGGCATGTAAAGAACGTAAAGCAGCAAAACCTACACGCAAATGTCACACTTGTAGGGCTCCTCTATTGTGTGTGTTCTTTTGTGGACTTTTAAATTATCTATAAGAGCAAAACCTTTTCCACATATATATATAATAATAATAGTTCGTCCATCAGGTATGATGATGACCTTAACAACACCAGAGGAATAAAGAACAGAAATTGTTGAGAATTTCAACACATGGACAATAAAGAGAACTAAAGGACACAGAGGACAGAATAGAAAGACTGTTCTTTCATGACTTATGGCTTCTCATGTGACTGATAAGTCCTATTTTTGCCCTGCAGACCCTTCCGCATAAATGGGAAGAGTGCTCCGTTGGTTCAGTACCACTGGGCCTTTTCTTGCGCCGTTCTCTTTTTTTGATAGCCTGCTGGACTCTGACAGCTTCCCATGCTTTGCTGCCTCTGGTAAGGGCCGCCCTCCAATTTGCACGATCAAGCGAGAGCTTTTCCCACTCACTCACATCAATGGCAAAGGCCTTCAGTGATTGCTTGAGAGTGTCTTTGTAACGTCTCTTTGGGGCCCCAACATTCCTCGTTCCATTGGAGAGCTCAGAGAAGAAGATTTCCTTAGGGAGTCTGGGGAGTCGGGCATTCTGACAACATGTCCTGCCCAACGTAGCTGAATTTTTTTCAGGTGGCAGAAGATGCTCAATTCCTTGGCACGATTGAGGACCTCAGTGTCTGGAATTTTATCCTGCCATTTGATCCTTAGGATCTTTCTAAGGCAGGCCAGATGAAAGTGATTTAGCTTTCTGGCATGCGATTGGTACACTGTCCAGGTTTCAGCCCCATAGAGTAGGGTGGGAAGGACCACAGCATTGTACACTTTCAGCTTAGTGTCTGTGCGAATGCCGGCAACATCCCACACTCTCTTTCGAAGCCTGCCAAATGCAGAGCTGGCTTTGCTGATTCTTGAGAGAATTTCAGTATCAACATGAGCCGTGGAAGACAGTGTACTGCCAAGATAGGTGAAGTTCTCCGACACCTTCAGAAGACTGTCATGGACTTTGATATTTGGGGTCACAGGATACTTGTCGTCTGGAGTAGGCTGATGGAGCACTTCCGTCTTCTTTGTGCTTATTGTGAGGCCAAAGTTGTCACAGGCACTAGAGAACTTATCAACACAGTTTTGCATGCTATCCTCATCGTGTGCCAGAAGTGCACAATCATCAGCAAATAGTAGGTCACAGACTTGAGTACTTTTGGTTTTGGTTTTTGCCTGAAGTCTCCTGAGGTTGAATAGACTGCCATCAGTTCGGTACTTGATGCTTACCCCTTGATGAGGAGAGCTAAAGGCTTCTTGTAGCATTGCAGAGAACATGGTGCTGAACAGAGTTGGGGCTAAGACACAACCCTGTTTTACCCCATTTGTGACAGCAAAGGGCTCTGAAACACTGCCGTTGCTTTTGACTGCAGCTTGCATGCCATCATGAAACTGGCGCACTATTGTGATGAATTCGGGTGGACACCCAAACTTCGCCAAGATTTTCCAGAGGCCTTCACGACACACTGTGTCAAATGCTTTTGTGAGGTCAACAAATGTGATATACAGCGCTTTATTTTGTTCCATGCATTTTTCCTGAATCTGTCTGGCAGCAAAAATCATATCCGCCGTTCCCCTCTCTTTACGAAAGCCACATTGGCTCTCGGGAAGCAAGTCATTTGACGAGGCGATTCAGAAGGCGATTCAGAAGCATTCTTGCCAATATTTTGCCAGCAATTGAAAGTAGAGAGATTCCCCGATGGTTGTCACAGACTTGGCTGTCCCCTTTGTTTTTGTACAGATGGATGATTGAAGCATCTTTGAAGTCCTGTGGCAGCTTCCCTGCTTTCAACATATGATTGAACAACTCGGTCAACCTTTCAATAAGCTTTTCTCCGCCGAAGGCATACACCTCAGCAGGAATTGAATCCACGCCTGGTGATTTGTTAAAGGACATCTGATTTGTGGCAGTTCGGGTCTCATTTGCTGTGAATGGCTTGGCAAGAGCTGCATTAATAGGAGTCTGAGGGAGGCGGTCAATGGACTCAGTATTTATATTTGATGGCCGATTTAGCACACCTCCGAAATGTTCTGCCCAACGCTGAATTATGGCATTCAATTCAACAATGCGTGTTGAACCATCTGACGCAAGAAGTGGCGTAGTGCCAGAGCGGGATGGTCCAAACACAGCTCGGAGGCTCTCAAAGAACTTTCTAGTGTTGTTTGTGTCGGCTTATTTCTGAGTTTCTCTTACTCGCTCTTCAAACCAGTCATTTTTCATTTTCCTCAGCTTCTTCTGGAGTACACCCTTACATGCACGCAGTGCATCAGCTTTTGCTGTGGAAGAGGGGTCACTGCAGTGAGCTTGGATGAGACTATTTTTTTCTTTGATGAGCACTTTGATTTCATTATCATTATCATTGAACCAGTCCTGGTGCTTGCGGACAGGAAAACCAACTGTGCTGCTGGCGCAAGAGTGTACAGTCGTATTTAGGTCAGTCCAGCTCTGTTCAATGTTCTCAGGGTCAAAAGTCACGCAATCCAATTTTGAGGAGAGTTCTGATGAGAGCTCGCTCTGTTTCTCAGCTGAGCAGAGTTTTGAAACATTTAGGCGTTTAGGTGGCGCTTTCCCTTGAGGGCGTCTGTTGCGCCTCAATGTTAGTCTGAGCTTGCAAACAATGAGTCTGTGGTCAGTTCCACACTCGGCACCACACATCGCCTTTGTTACAAGGACATCCTTTCTGTCAGTCTTCCTCACAATGACATAGTCTATGAGATGCCAATGCTTTGAGCGGGGATGCATCCATGACGTTCTGTTTCTCACGGGGAGACTAAAATTTGTGTTGGTAATGAACAGGCCAAATTCAGCGCACAAAGTAAGTAAGCGCAACCCATTGTTATTGCATGAACCAACTCCATGAGGGCCCAAAACATTTGGCCACGCTGAGATTTCTGAGCCAACCCTAGCACTGAAGTCCCCCAAGAGAATCAGCTTATCAGCTGCCGGGACAGAGCATATGACAGATTCTAGATCAGAATAGAACTTGTCTTTGGCTTCATCTGGGTTTGTCATGGTGGGCGCATATGCGCTAATGAGGGTGGCTGACTGGCTTTTCCCAACTGGGATCCTGAGTGTCATTAGCCTGTCATTTATTTCAATTGGCATGGACTGCAAGTTTCTGACAAGGTCATTTTTAATTGCAAACCCAACACCATGCTGTCTCGGTTCGACTGCACCCTTGCCTTTCCAGAAGAAGGTGTATCCACCACTGAGCTCTTTGAGTTGGCCACTATCAGGGAGTCTGGTCTCACTGAGTGCCACTATGTCCAGGTTGTACCTGCTGAGCTCAATGGCAATAAGTGCAGTGCGTCTTTCCGGGTTGTTTGAGTTGTCCTGTAGTGTGCGTATATTCCAGGCTCCTAGCCTGAGTAAGCTGAATTTCTTTTTGTTTCGACCGCAAAAAGGGATCCCCACTGGTCGCGGTATACCAGTCAGGGTGATGTGAAGTGGGCTTTCTTTAGGGCACCTTTTCTAGCCCCTTCCTCAGTTGAGGTGAGCAGTGCTATCCTTAAATAAGGCTGCTCAGCTACTGTGGGTGCTGCCTCCTCACGCCTCCACTTCAATCGACGATGAAGCGACCATAGCCCACAGCCACCAACGTGTAGGTCTGTGCTAACAGCTTCCAGTCTATCCAAACCTGCTGCCACCGCACTCGCCCATCGCCGTTGGAATTTTGAGAGGAAAGAAGACGAGACAAAGATGAAAGAAGACAAGGTGAGTGTTAAGACTGGCGCAAAGAATTTGTTTTTAGTGAGAAAGAGCTGCGCAAACATCAGACTCACTCTCTCGCCTGGACACAACTTATCCAAGTGGCAAGACAGGGTCAAGACGACTGGAAATGTATCCAGGTGCAGGAGGATGCCAGAGGGACAGTCATATTGCCTGACCGGCTGCCTGTAGGCTACTCCACAGCCTCGCAGTCCCAACTGACTAGGGTGAAAGACCCAAACCAAAGAACACCAATACTGGTGGATGCTCTGTGTCACGATATCCAGGCCAGAGTGACGGTATATTGCCATCTGCCCTATCAATCAACCACTGGCCTGCTGCCGCCAGCTTCGAAGCTGCGTCCGGGAAGTTTGCTCAATTCTTCGTCTGTGATTTAGGCAAACAAGCCTATGACCACACCGCTACCGGGGGCCAATATGAAGGACTCAAGTACTGAGGGTCACATTGTGCCCTAGCATGTGGCCGTTGGGTTAGATGAAACCTCCTCCGCCCTGGCCGTTTGCACCGACAGGTGCACGCCCACTGATACCATACTAGCGTACCAGTTCATGAAACAGGTTGTACTGGATTACATGTTACCAGTAGCAGATTTTTCTGACCTGACATATATATATATATCACTTGTAACTTGTAAGGTTTCTCTCCTGTGTGTACACATATTTTTTTCTCAACCTGTACAGAACGAAAAGCAGAAAAACCTACACAACAAGAATCACGATGTAAGGCGTCTGTGGTGTTTGTATTCTTTTGTGGACTTTTATGCCGCCCGCATGGACGTAGCATTCACGTCAAACATCACACTTGTAAGGCTTGGCTTCTCTCCTGTGTTTTTTCTTTTGTGAGCAGTTAACTGGCATCATGTACGAATAAAGCCTGCGTCACAAACATCAAACTTAAAAGTTTTTTCTCTTGTGTGTTTCCTTTTGTGGATTTTTAAATCACCTCCAAGATCAAAACCGTTTCCATATACATCACATTTAAAATTCTTCTCTCCTGCGTGTATTCGCTTGTGGCGTTGTAACTGACCTGAAGAAGCAAAACCAACAGCTTACTGTCATGATTTAGATGTTGTTAGAACTCACGCAGAGGATGAGTTGTGTTTTTTCCAGAGCCATGAGAAATTGGCTGGTGGCCTTGAACGGTCCTCGCGAATTATAGTTGGTGAGTAAATAAATGTAAAGTTAAACTGTTAGATTCACGCTTGTCGGTTTTAATGTTCGTGATTAATAAGTAATGGAGTAGGGGTGAAACAAGGTGGGGATAGTTGACATTGTTAAGTATGACTAGACAAGTTTTTGCACGTTAACTGGCTGGTAGAATAGTGCAGACGTATTACTACAATTAAAATGGTGGGAGGTTTCGGCCAATGAGATAGCTGAACTAATTGGGCCAGCGGACTAGCACTGCTGGGTAGTTGGATAGTATAAAACATCGTGTTACGTTCAGATTCATTGAATACAGACGAGCAGAAGCATCGTGTCGTGAAGTATCTCCGGTTGGCCAGTACCTGAACTGTGTGATTTGAAGACTAGAAGTCCTTGCTAATCGGACTGACTGAGCTCTAGAAAGAAAGGTCTGAGTGGGCTGACCTTTAAAAGCCCACGCTGCGCTCTTTTGATGTTCGCGCCTACCAGTAGGCGTGATCAACGGTAATATATCTTATTTCTTTAAGCATAATAGAAGATCAGAGATAGAGAGAGAACCACAGCCTCATAGGAAGTCTAAGCAAACCCCAGCTGGCACTCGACGACGAGTGGCCCGTATTATAGATCTATTCTTCATAGTATGATTGAAGTAATATAGCACATTGTTGATGAATTGAATAGTGCTTGTGCATATATATATATATAGTCTTTTGCAACTGCTTAATTACCTACAAGCTGAAGTGTGCTTCTGCAGGCTTTGAACGTACTGAGCTCTCCTAACATTCAAGCCCATATGATTTAGGGAGAGTTTGCCTGGCGACTGGCCAGTGGCGACTCAACTGTCACTTTAGATTGATATCTAGTTTCGTATAATATACCCATTTGCTATTGATTGCAGTACATCCAATAAGGAACCATAGTTACATGAATATCATAGATTAAGTTAGTAATTAGAATTTATTGCTTTGAATATACCTCTATTGTCTTTTGTTTTGTTTATTGATATTTAAATAATAAGATGGCCTGACCGGCCTGACATAGATATACGCTCTAGTTATTTAATACTTTTCTTGTGTGGTTGTGTCCGAGTGTGAGTTAGCTGCCTCTCGTGCAGTCATAACATCCCCAAGACCCTAACTCTGCTCGTGACACTTACCTCTTCTCTTTTGCGCTTTTTCTGGTTCTTGGTAAGGTCGATTTCAGCACTGCGTGGCGATCCATCGACATGAAAGTTCTCCGGAATCAGTCTTTGGAGCGCTGGGTCAGGTAGATGCTGGGGACTGTCTGGTGCTGCCTGGTGTACAGTGGGTGACTCAGAGACTGAATTAGTTACATCTGACCGTGGCTCAGTCTGGAGAACATCTGGTACGATCTCGCCGACAGACCCGATGCTGGCATGGAACAGTTCATTGGCCGCTGACGTGACGGAAATGTCTAAATCACTGATGAGTGAAACTTCCAGTAAATCTTCGGGAGTATTCTCGGTTTGGTGATTGTCAGGTTTCACCAAAAGTTTAGATGGTCCACTTAAAGCTTGGCTAGCGTTCTCTTCGGGTCTTTTACTTTGTGTACTTTGATTAACAGCAGATTTGGCTAACTTTACCATGCACTTTCCTCTACTGAAATTTCGGTGGTCCATGTTTAAAAAGCTCGGAGGAGTAACTGAGACCGCGTGGCACCAGAACATCTTCCGAGTTTATATGGCAGCTCCTTTGCCTTCACCCGCTAATGTGTCACAGTGCTCTTGGTCTCAATGTAATTATCATGACAACCAAATATGGTCATCTTTTAGGCAGGATGGGGATTGTGAACCAAATATGGTCATCTTTTAGGCAGGATGGGGATTGACAACCAAATATGGTCATCTCCGAGGCACAATGGGGGTGCCATATTCAAAATGACAACACAGATGCCAGTTTTCAACAGTAATCCGACTTCATACATGTACGGCATTTTTTTCTTGGCGTCTTACTACAGTTCTAATTTATTTAGCTCAAGTATTAAAACTTGGTTATATAACTATAAGAGCAAACCCTATGGTATTAGATCTTCTCCTTCGCTCCTACTCTCACAATCACATTCATACAATGGCATGTGGCTAGATGCTCCTTTTGAAGTTCATGTCCGGTTAGCTAATCCGACTTCAAAAGCACGCCGTTGTCCCCGCTGGTGTGAAGAAAACAATAAGCAGGAGCCAACAAAGACACCCTCTCCCGAGCGCAGCTGGATGAGTCGGAGATAAACGGCTGTATGACGCCTCCCGCCAGGTGTACTATTTGGTATAGCATAGGGGCGCGTCAGCCATGCGCCCCTATGCCATACCACGAGACGACCGGAGGAGGGGATGCGTCCTTTGCATAGTTGGTGTAATTCTAAAACTACTTTTTGTTAGTGCAAAACCAGTTATACACAATAAAGATCTCACACAGGGGCGAAGCGTGGCCCTCTGCAGAGGGTAATCAGAATTTAAGCTAGTAAGATCCTCATAATAGGACGTATCGCTACATCATATTCACATAACCATAAAAGCAGCGACTAAACAATGAAGCGGTTGCTAGACACTGCAAAAATCTAAAGAGCGCACTATTCTTTTCAACAGGACAGGAATGCAGCAATTTACAAGCCAAACTAATCTGAAAACACAATTCGGTCATACTAACAGTATAAATTATAAACGCATATCTTTCACTCATTTTTAAAAATATAATTTGAACGGCACGTTTTTATTGTCATATTCATAGCCAGAGATTTTGTTATTCTACCATCTCATAAGTTTCTCGGAAAAGACCCATTAACATTAAATGGTAGAAAGTGCTTAAATGGCATCTCTGTGACACAACAATGTGTAGCGATTTCGGAGAAGTGGCTATCTGCCGTTGCGGTTTAGTTTCTAGCGACCTTTCAAGTGAATTGATGTTCTTAATACGTTCGACTGATCTTGATCACAGTTATATCTAGATCTAGACTATAATAATTATTATTCTTTGATAGCTCTTGCTGTGCGTATAGTAAATTATTCTTAGATTACCTCAAACAAACAAACAAAAAATCCACACAAACTCTTTCACTCTACTCTTTACCTTTCGATTGGGATGAAAACGATCGCATAGTGAAAAACCTGCATAGATACTTAAAATCAGGTCAAACCTTGATTATAAATTTATTTTTTCCCCCACTATTTTGCTGTCTGCGGCACCGTTTTGACGAAAACGGGTTATGCTCAAGCTAGCTTCTGGGTGTAGTCAAGACTTCTTCGTCTTTGTTAATCACTGATTTTTTACCAGTTCATATGGTGTAGGTCCGTACAAAGATGCTTTTCGGTGAGGGGTGTTAGACTATAACAACAAACCCAAAATAGCAAGGTAGAATAGAATGCTGAACTGACTAAATGGACTTGGATTTGGGCTCGATCTGAAAAGCATAGTATAATTCTAGAATTAATATTCGAAGGGTAATCACTGATTATTTGATTATGAGGAAGCCTCGCCCCTGATCTCACAATATACATCACAAAAATGTAAAAATGTAAAAAGCCATATTTTAATCGATGCCCCCCTATGTCATACCGGCGACATACATGAGAGAAACTTTACAAGTGTGGTGTTTGTGTTAGAGAAACAGTATCTTTATTGTTATAGACTTAAAATCTGTGCCTATCCCAGTCAAGTTGTTTGGATTCTTCTGGTGGCCTTGTGACAGCTAGGTGGCTACGGTGGTACGTATAGAAATTTGAGAACTGTTGAAAGAGCCAATGTTCCTGGAACTTTTGACAACTACATGGATTCATTTTAATGACAGTTGAAGTAACTTGAAGGACAGTTGAAGTAACTTGAAGGACATGAAAGCATTGATATTAATGGTAACCACTCGTCACATGATTTGGTGGGCAAGACTAGGAGCAACTAAATTTTAGAGCAAGTTATTTAGTACTATATTATAGTAGGCCTACTGTGCTACTGATTTATGATAGTGCTCGTCTGTTCTGTCTGTGTGAATATTTTAAAGTCGTTGATTCTAAAGGATAACTTTGCAGGCTTGATTAAATCATATTGAAAATAAAAAAGGGCCCGAATCATTAGAATAACATCTCGACTGAGAATCGTAAAATTTAGTTTCTAAAATGTTAAATTGTTTCTTCGGCTCATCCCCCAGTACAAAGATAACCGTACCTTTCAACAGTTTTTCTGTGGTTTTTATGATATTTCGTGAATTTTTTACTATTGGTCGCATACCTCTTTGTGCTGTATTGTGCTTGTCTGTTTCCTTTTATTTTGATAGTTGTAAATTTTTATCGGTTTATTTTCCTATATCTATATTTCTTTCACATCATGCCCTCCACTAAGAAAGTTAAGGATCAGCTCCGTCGGTCGGTGCTTCATTCATTTTCCTTTCTCCCCCCAATACTCCGAGATATTGCGAAAACTTTCACAATTTCTACTTTGGATAAAACTGTTCTTATTAGTCACTTAAATTTTTTTTGCAAAACTGTACACGATTACATCTTGTTCCTAAAGGGTTCTACTCCAAGTTTCACCCAGCCATTGGACACTTTACTCCCAAGGAGATTGATGCATTTCACAAGATAGAGACTTCAGTAGCTAGTAAACGAATGACAACTACCATGTCCTTCAGTCTCATATTGCCAGTATCTCCAAAAAACGACACATCCATGCAGAACTTCTAAAGTGTACTATTTCAGGCCCCATTTTTCAATTTATCCACGGGGTCACATATAACACCAACAAGACCCTTTATAATTTATTGACATCGGCTAAGAAGAGAAAACTCAGCAACTTAAAATCAAATCGCAAGGTAGTTCTTGAAGAACACATTCCTGTTCCTGAACCTACAAACCACGTCAATAAAGTGGTATGCATTCCGGAGGACCTTCATTTGACGGAAGATCAAATGCATGTCCTCAGCAAAGGTCTCAAATTTATTCCTGTCCAACAGAAATATGACAAATACCAATCACTTAGAGATGTGCAATCTTACTTCCGTCGGCTTCGATTGCAATACCATTTCATGAATCATAGCTCACAACGTCATGATGATGATATGTTTACAAAATATGCTACGCGGAAGTCTGACTGGACCCCCAACACAGGTGAATCTCCAGTTCTTGACCTGTATGTCAATAAATGTTGGAATGACATCAAACGCCTACCACAACGCAAAATTCGTCGTTTCAATTTAACAGCATCTGAGAGACGTGCTTTACAAGAATTGAAAAACAGAGAGGACATCATCATAAAACCAGCTGAAAAAGGTGGAGCTGTTGTTGTCTGGCGTAAAGACCTATAATAATAATAATAATAATATAAGTACATTTATATAGCGCCAATCCCCATTGAAGAGCCCTAGGCGCTTTACAGAAACAACATGTCAACCACAGAGCAGAATGGAGCTGCCTGCGAGGCGCTCAACACACTGCACTGCTTCTTTCTCTCTCCCTGTCTCGCTCACTCTCTCTCTCTATCTCAGAGCAAATTGTAACGCAGCCTGTTAGGCGCAGTTCACAACTCACAACAGTTCACAACTCACAGCAGTTCACACAACACACAACTCAAATAATATTTTGAATATTTAATAACAATATATATTTAATAATGAATTGTGGCAGGGGGGGGGGGGGAATTATGGATAAATTTTAATCTATTAATTTCAATTTTCAATTTTGCCCGGGCAGCGGCCTTTCAGCCTGCTCTTTACGATTTCCAACTGCCAAGGTATCCTTAACGTGCGCAACGTGCACACGGGCCCTCCGAATTTTTTCGTCCTTATCCGAGAAGACTAGGTACTCGATCCTACCCCCCAATAGGACCAGGGACTTGAAAATATGAGAAAAATCCAATTTCCAACATGCCTGCACTGCCCGGGTTTAGAACCCGGTACCCTTGGCATGAGAGGCGAGCACCTTGCCTCTAGACCACCTTGTCCCCTATATATCCAGGAAGGGGAGAAACAACTTCAAAATCATACTTTTTACGCCAGGCGTGACAATGACGGCACGTTACCTTACAATGACATGGTCAAACATACACTCACTGATCTAGTTCATCAGATACAACTACCTCGTTCTGCCCTCCACCTTTCATTTCATCCTAGCCAGTTGGGTTCGCCCACATTCTACTTGCTTCCAAAAATTCACAAGATTGGTAATCCAGGAAGACCCATTGTTTCGGCCTGTTCTTGCCCCACCGAAAAGATTTCTCAATTCCTGGATAGTGTATTCCAGCCTCTTGTCACACAACTTCCTACATATGTTAAGGATACTAATGATGCTCTTAACATATTTCAGCAAACGCATTTCACTGACACCACTACTAAACTTCTTTTCCTGATGGATGTCAGTTCTCTGTATACTTCCATACCTCATGTTGATGGACTGAGAGCCATTCAGTTTTTTCTGGACCGTAGGCTTGACAAATATCCTAGTACCCACACCCTCCTCCGACTCACGGAACTTGTACTTACCCTTAACTCTTTTGAGTTTAATGGGGAATTCTTTGATCAAATCAGTGGTGTCGCCATGGGTACAAAAATGGGCCCTAGCTATGCTTGCCTGTTTATGGGGTACCTGGAATCTCTTATCAAGAGTGCTTACACTGGCCGTCAACCAGAGGTGTATATGAGATACATTAACGATGGTTTTGGAGTGACCTCTATGTCCCAATCTGAATTAGAGGCTTACTTGTCCTTTGTCAATGTCTTTCATCCATCCATCAAATACACCTCCCATATTTCTACCGATTCCATCGGCTTTTTGGACATCAAGGTCTCATTGCCACCCACGGGACTGTCCACATCGGTGCATTATAAGGACACGGACAGCCATACGTACTTACATTATGGTTCTTCTCACCCGCGTTCTTGCAAGGATGCCATTCTCTTTTCGCAATTGCTCCGTTTGCGTCGTCTTTGCCAATCGGATGCCGACTTTGCCACTGAAGGCAAGAGGATGTTAGAATGTTTTCGTCTAAGAGGTTATCCAGAACAGCTTGGAGAATCAGAACATGTTCTGGATAAAGCCTGGCCGAGGGCCCGTGATATCAGTAGGCTGGATGCTCTCACTCCCAGACAAAGGAGGGAAGATAATCGTATCAAACTAGTTTTCACTTATCACCCCCAGTCTTTTCCTATTAAGCAAGTCCTCCTTAGAAATCTCTCTATCTTGAAGGCTGACCAGAGCCTCAATGACATGCTTGATGCAACACCTCCTCTGCTGGTATATAGACGATCCAAAAACTTAAAAGACATTTTGGTCCGGAGCAGGCTCATTCACACTGATCGTTGCGGTACTAAACCGTGTGGCAATTCTCGTTGCAAGACGTGCACACATGTCCTTCAAGCGTCTTCCATCGAGTGCCCTTTGTCGACGTTCAGCATTAAGGAAGGCTTCACTTGCCATAGTCGCAATCTGGTGTATGTTATCCGCTGTGCCAGGTGTCATATGTTGTACATTGGTGAAACGGGACGTCAGCTTCACACTCGGTTTCGGGAGCATCTCCGTGACATTGAAAATCGGAATGGAAAGCCTGTTTCTGTCCATTTTAATCGACCAGACCATGAGCCATCCAACGACATTCAAATTCTGGGTCTCAAATCGTGTCACGCAGGCGCTGATGTACGCTTTGAGACCGAACAACGATTAATTTTCCAGCTCGGCACTATCACTCCCCATGGCATCAATGTCTAACATTGCCTTCGATAATTCCACTGTTGCTAATATCAATATATATATATATATATATAAATTTCTTTATTATTATTATTTTCTTTCATTTATTTATCTTTTTTTTTTTTTTTTTTTTTAAATCTCTTTTTCTTTTTCTTTTCATTTACTGCGACTCCTGACATTGCGCACCATCCCTGTCTTGTGCTCTGAGGCACTATATGGCGCCTTCATCTTGGTTACTAACCAATTGCGTCACTTCGTGCTTCCATGCTTTTGGCGGACGGACGTGCTTTGGTGCTGCTAACGAAACAAGAACTCGCAGCTAAGTAAACTGGTTCACTTCGTTCCTGTTGAAGTCTTTTATTGTTCGTTTTTTTTTTTTTCACTTGACAAAGGCGAAAGCCGAAAATTTGTGTATTTTCTGTCTTCTCTTTAGTTTGCTTTGTATTGTTTGGGTTTTATTTCTCACGCGGGGCTGTGCAACATACAACCGTTTCTTTTTGCCCAATTTTGTCTTTGCTTATAGCCCTGCTGCGACCCCACAGTTTTTCTGTGGTTTTTATGATCTTTCCTGTCTCTGCATAGTATAAAATTTATGGTTCGGAACAATAATTATACTGTACATGTATAAATTAATTTAAAATCAAACACCCAATTTTTCCCCAGACATCAGTTGCGTTATTGTTCTCAGTGATTGCCACATTTTTTATTTTTTTTAAGAAGGGGTGAAAGGACTGTGATGCAGATAATCAATAATGCAAAGATGGATACTCTTCATATTTTTTAATTTTTTTTGGTCATGGTAGGCAAAAACAGGGATGGAGAAGAATCATTGACGGGGACACTGAAATCACAAATAGATCGCACTTTCATTGCCTGTGCACATTTGCCACGCGGATGCAATGGGGCAAATACCTGATGAACACAGAAATATTGTGTCATTAGTGAGACCACAGAGTTTAGAAATATTTATGGCGAAATGTGTGGCACCATTGGTGTAAAAATGGCCTTTGAGTTTTACAACATTTGTGATGCATTTCCTGAAACTGATACCTATTATAAGAGTGGAAAAAAATACTTTTACTGTAAAAGTTCTACTTTCCAAGTCCAATTGAAAATGAAACAACATACACATGTTCGTAGTTGAAACTGAGATTTTGTTGATTATTGGCCCTTCTTTGAGTACAAATTCCTTTGTCATTAATAAAATGCATAACTGTGTTTTCACTCCAACTAACGAATCGAACTTACAGATTTGACCAGATGGGCCACAATTAATCTAGAGGTTGAGACACATTAAATGAAATAATATTGATTTTCTTTTCTTTCAAGAGCTGATCCTGCATCCAGCTTATATTCTGGAGAAAAGACTGTGAGGAGGACTGTGGATGTAAGCCTGAAATTCAATGTTTTGATTCTAAAATTGTTCGGATTAGATCGGTTACATTGTGTACAAGAGGTTTTAGACAAACATAGAATTAATTATAGTTAAGACAGACATTCAGCATTACTTCAGGATGGAACAGAAACAGTAATATATATGCGAGATGTCTTTTCTCATGTGATCAGCGAGAAGTTGTGAAGATTAAGGATGGAAAATCTGTCACAGAATGTTGAGATTACACCACAAGAACAAACACTCAAACAGCTTTTGATTGGCTGAGTAACGTGACAAAGGGAGAACCATGCGAATCTTTGTCAACCTGTAAATAGTGTCATTTCAGACCGAGATATAAAGACTGAATAATGCAGACCTTGTTCGTGGCAATTTGCAAAATGTATACTTAAGTCAACTAAATGTTCAACTTTTAAGCTTCTGCCTATATGGACAACTGAGAAAACTGTAGGATGTGAGACAAACTTCGTACTTGAAAATGACATTGACAAAAGGGCTAATATGATCCCAGACGTTACAGATTTGAGAAGAGAACAGTCTGCTAGTCTGGTTGTCAGTGACAGCAGTACTGGAGACTGTTACTTCATCACAGCAATAAAGTAAATTTAAAGAAAACACCGTTACATAAAGAAATTGATGTCAACATTAAAAATCTGCATATAAACTTTTACATTTTATTGATCCCTACCCTTGTCAAGCCCTTGGATAGCCACAATGACACCTCCTTTCCCCTCTAGGGTCGATATGGACCACTCTTTTAATGAAAGCTCATTACACTATCCCTTCAGGGGAAACAGGTGCAGCTTTTTTGTTCCTGAAAGCACAGCCTGTATTTAATTTGCTCTGTACTTATTATTACTTGTATACTTTTTTGTGTGATTGTCTTTCCACATAGTGTAAAAATTATTTTAAAAAAAAAAAAAAAAAAATCATAAAGCTGTGAAAACAATTCTTTTATATTATTTTCATACTTTCTGATTTGTCATGTTTGTCAAAGTACTTTTTAAAAAGAATTAAGGCATTACAATGTACATGTAATCGTCTGGCACCAGCCTTTACATTGAAATGGAGACAGGAGAAGGTGACCGAAAAAGGCTGACTCTAAGCAGCAAATAATCATTTCCTTTTTAAAACACGATGTATTGATAGGGTTAATAAAAAGTATAAAAAATAACAGCTTAGACAGAAAACAGAAATGCCAATAAATTGTTTAATTTTTACAAAAAATCCCATTTTCAGTCAACAACATACAGTGGAGACAAAGTAAACCGAACTTTGGTATTTCGAGTTTCTGTTAAATAGAGGCGATTTTGAAATGAGTTTTTTTTTTCCCTTCTTTATCCCTATTAAACATTTACTGCTAATTCGGGTTCGAACTGCCCCAATTCTGATAAATAGAGTTGATCGAGGGCTCTCACCCTCAATCAACTCAATGTAAGTTAATGTAACTTTTGATTTCCAGCCCCGTGGCCGTGAAAACCAGTTTCCACAAACACGTTGACACAGTCCTGTCCAACAACGTCACTCTTCGCAGCCATCGAGGGGGAGGGTAGAGGTGCTAAAAATGATGCAATGGATAGGCTGCAGAGCCTTCCTCTTACGTGTCTGTCCTGACCAAGCGAGAAACATGCCGCGGAGGGTGGCAATGGTGTGGGTCGGGGTCCTTGCACGCAGCGTGATTCTGCCCCAATGACCAATGATAATATATTATCAGCCAACAATACAGTACGCGAGACGGTGCTCGCATTTTTAATTTATGGCCAGTGAATTAATCGATTGCTGACGTAACCACAACAGGTAGATCTACAGCCAAGACACGGTATGCCGTGGAACATAAATTACACACAGTTGAGCCGTGTGGTGTGCCCAAAGAGGAGCATACTATACTGTGCCCACCTTGCTCACACAGAGCCATTCTAGTAGGCCTACGCACTTGTGTAATGCTCGCTAAGCATCACATGACTGTATTCAAAAGTAAAAAGTTATGGTAAGGCCCTATAGGAACAAACTTACAAAGACCTCACTTTTTCACGAGGTTCTTATCTTAGCACTTCAGTACTGCAATATGTCACTGCAGTGTTTACAAATTACACATTCACCAGACTATACTCGATGGGGAGGGGGTACGAGTACGGCATTGTTACACTGCGTAATAATAGTAATTCCACGCCAGTGATAGCAAGGCGGGAAAACGCAATACGCCTACAGTCTTGCATTTGACATCGCACACGGGTATGTCTTTATCGATTGATGACGTCACACACAATACATGCGGCCAAGATAAAGACAGTTTGCTGACAAGCAACTACCACTAGTAGTAGTACTAGGTCTAGGCCATTCAATGTTGCTTTTTTCTTTTACCACTACGGTAGGGTAACTTCATACAGGTTACTTTACGTTATTTTGTGTGTGTGTGTGTGTGTATGTGGGGGGGGGTTAAGGCGAAGAGATGTAATTTTACACGTATGGTATGGGGCAGACTGCAAAATAATGATTATTTCTCTGCCCAGAGGTAAACCGAACTTTCGAAAATCGAAGCATAAATCATTTCCTGGCCACTTCGAATTATGCGGGCTCCACTGTACATGTATTATGCCTTAGAACTGCAAATGCCTTTAATTAATGATGGAATCAGGATGTTTAATCTCAGTAACGAAATACAATCATGCATTTACAAATGATCAAGGCGACGTACCTTTAATTGTCCACAAAAGAAGGTAAAATGCCATACAAAAATACATGTATGATTGTGTTGTCTAAACAAATTGCCAAGTGTCCAACAAGAAGAGTATAACGTGATGATAATTGTATGCATAGTAGTGGGAATCTGAGCCTTGACAACTGAATTTTGTGAAAATGACAAGTTTAAGCAGGCCTTTTTAAAAGCTCATCCACCCAATACTAGTCATTACATATTATAAGGACCCCCCTGTAAAGGCTGTTTGAAAGCCGGGCCTTAAATTCTACGAAATATCATTCTAAGCGTAGAGGGATGTCAAGGTGTACGTGGACCCGCCGGCATATTTGAAAAGGATTGAAGTTTTCCATATTTTTAATACTTTTGTTGATTTTGAGCAACAACTGAAGTGAACAGAGGAAAGTGCTTGGACATTTCAAGCCAGGAAAACAAGACGCATTTCCTTCGCGCAGAATTAAAAAGTATGACAGGAAATTTCGTTGTGACATTTAAAAATCACATCTGTGTACATGTATTCCCCAAGTCAGCAGGCCAGCTAGTGCTAATAAGAATTGTAAACAGATTGATCTTGGGCAATTGCAATACCGCGTACTGCACCTATAAAATAATATAAAATACACGTACATATATAGTAAAGCTACAATGCACAATAACAGCAGTGTGGAAAAACAATCGATCCTGCTTTCCATCAACATAATACATGTATCCTTTTGTTTACCTCCTATTCCTAATGCGAGAACTTCAGAGGGACAAAATCTGGAGACATTTTACAAATACAGTGCAATCCTGATATCTCGACATCAGTGGGACCGTCTGTCTTGTGTCGAGTAAAGAGAAAGTCGAAATAGCAGATTAGTGGTGGAAGAGAAAAAAAAAGTGGGGGGGGGGGGGGAGAGGGAGATCACACATCTCCATAATGGGAAGTGTCCAA
Source organism: Onchidella celtica (assembly GCA_963931925.1). Taxonomy (NCBI): domain Eukaryota; kingdom Metazoa; phylum Mollusca; class Gastropoda; order Systellommatophora; family Onchidiidae; genus Onchidella; species Onchidella celtica. The sequence continues at coordinate 11,741,737 of OZ007584.1, read as the reverse complement.
TAAATAACGCAATTATGCCCCTTTTTCTTTTAATTATCGGCATATTGTCACCCGTTCCTCCAATATCACTGTTGTGCGGAGCAGTTGCGTGGGAAAGATTTACTGATATCGGAGAAATGCTGTAGCTATCAAATGCGCAGTCCTTTACTGTTGTTGTTTTTTTTAACCTCGACCTGACTGTTTCTTTAGAAGTGATGATACCGATACACACACAGTACGGCAGTTAACCGAGAGATCTAGATCAAGGCCTAGTATCAACGGCGCACGAGTGTTTTGTGGGGAAAAAATAATTACATGTACTCATTCTGTAGTACTCTGTACCTTTACTGTGGTACGCTTATGCAAGGCACTCCACACTCGCGTTACTGAAGCCAAGGGTCATCCTCTGTGTCCCTCTCCTACCCCTCCCCGCCAGCACCGCAAACAGAAATAAAGAGATCTTATATATGCTGGGAGTTGCGTTGGCATTTTTGGTAGCACAGTAGTAGATCTAGTGCACTTGTTTTGCCGCGGTCGGGGAGAAATGTGTCGATATAAGAGGAAAGAACGGATCAACACGTCGAGTTACTGGGAAATATTTAGTAGCATTAAAGAAGGAATAGGTTGGGACTTAAAAATTGTGTCGAGTTACCTAGAATGTCGAGAAAAGCCATGTGGAGATAAATGGATTGGACTGTATTTCATTCTTGCACAAGTAGAATAGGAATTTTGATATTGGTGAAAAGCGCACTTTTCTTCATATTTTACAGGGTGACATGGTAATGATACTCAACAGAAAAGATGGCGTTTGCATCACGGAGATTACGGGAATTATAATTGTATAATTCTGAATAATTTCCCCATCTAAACTAAGTGATTGGCATCCCACAGATCCTCAGTAAAGATTTTTAATCTTGATGAATATTTTTTTTTCTTTCTTTTGGTAGGTGCTGAAATTGAAACTGGTAAAAAATTGAATAACAGTTACTCAGGAGTCTAGGTACCATAAATAGCTGAACTCTTTTACCATAAAAATTCAAAAATTTGGTCTGGGCCCAAGTAAGCTGCTTGGTCCCAAGAGATATTTTTAGGATTGGGCGTGTTGGTCTAGAGGCAATGTGCTCGTCTCCCATAATGAAGGTAGTGGGTTCGATTCCCGGTTGGGATTTTGGGGAAAAAATTATGTCTCTGATGTTGTTATAGTTAGGATAGAACACCTAATCTTTTTGGATAAAGATGAAAAATAAGAAGGCCCTTGTGCAAGTTGCCCATGACAAAGATACTTTGGCAGTTGGAAATCGAGGAGAGCAGACCCAATTAAAAAAAGAAATCCCTTCTACAAAAACACATGAAAAACTAACAAGAAAAATAAAAACAAGGAAAATGAGGTGTAAATGAACGCTAAGAGCAGTGAACCTCCAAAATTAAGACCGAATAAATGAGATACTTTTAATGAAACAAAACAACAAATATTCCGCTGTCATGGCTGAGGACTCAGATTGGCCGTTATTGGGCAGTGAAACCCTACAGATACAATGTACAAATTTAGAAAGTCGGAACATGTGTACAGTATGAATACATGTAGCAACATTGTAGAGTCTTTCTTGCTGTCCCATAACCGGTCATTTTTGATTAGAGATAGATTCACCATATTCTTCCCAACAATGCGCTCTGCACTGATACTGATCTTCTCGAATTTCAACTGTCAAGATATCCTTGACATGTGCAACAAGAACACGAGCCATCCGAGTTTTTGGTCCTTATCCGAGAAAACTAAGTACTGTACAATGTACTCGATCCTGCCTACCTAGGATTAGCTAATCCTAGGTAGGCAGGATCGAGTACATTGTTCACCAGTGTATGTACTGCGAACGCAGGAATAGGAAAGACTTTTCACACAAATTATTTGGTTGTCTCTCTTTCTTTAAAAGTGTTGCAATCACAATAAACAGATTAATACCCTGTATGATAATCTATGTTTTTAACAAGTGTGGCATAGGAAGGAAGCTAAATAGGGCTGAAAATTTGTCCAAGGTGCAAAATTATTTTAAAGCACAAGTTGGAACAGGATGGCTGATTGGTAGCACTAGCACTGCAAAGCTTTCTAACTTTAACTTAAGAGACCAAATCTCTAGACTTCAGTAACCCACGGAAAATATAATATAGGGCCGCAGCAGGGCTTGTAGCAAAATTAAAATGTGGGGGGAAAAAATGTAGATTACATAGAAATCAACAGTATGTTTAGATTATAACAATATTGTGGTATGTGGTATTTTGGCATTCAGTATTTTGTCTTAAAGGAGCGTGTTCCAATCACAGTGCTTAACTGTGAGCGACAGTTAGACTGACCCGCCCCCAAGACCGTGGGAGGATGGGAAAGAATCGTATAAAACCCCGGGCCTGTCAAGCCCCAAGCACTGATAGGGGGCCAACAGCACTATGCTGAGGCCCCCGAGAAACAAAAGAACTCATCCGCCCCAAGCACTGCATCTCTTCCCCCAGTCGAGAGCAGGTGTGTGTGTTATTGAATAAACGTCTTTTGCGCCCTACAATAGACTTATATTCTTCTTTGACAGGTACGTGCTCTTTAATACTTATAATACTGTTCTTGCTGATTTTAAGATGATAATATCAGATGCTATCAGATATTTACGATTAGTGTAACTCTGTAAGCAATAGATATATTTTCCTCATAAGTATATACGACTCGGGAAGTTATGATACCAGTCACTATCATAATACCAGAGTCCTAAGCTGTGGTTATGCTGTTTATATTGTTTTAGATACATGTACTGAAATGCCGTGTACTGTTAGCCTAACCGAGCAGACTGTTTGCTCACTAGTGTTATGTTAGATCGATGACCACGATATTAGTGCGTACTGAATGTTTAGAAGTCTTTGGATAATATTGTTCTCTCTTTCTCTCTCTCTCTCCTTCTCTCTCTCTCTGATATCGCACATCTCATGCTGTGTTCATTATCTTCACTCTTGATTTATTTACGTTTTATACATGTATTATTATTATGCTAGTCGTGTTAACTATGCCATGTGACATTACATATAGCCTATATATTTGTCTTGTTGTTAATTGGTATACTGTTACACGACTGCGTCTCTTCCCCCAGTCGAGAGCAGGTGTGTGTGTGTTATTGAATAAACGTCTTTTGTGCCCTACAATAGACTTATATTCTTCTTTGACAGTGTGAGCAGTTTTACCGCCCTAGCACGAACCGAGTGAATGTTGCGGCCTAACCAGCCGCAGTAACAAGAGTGAAACCCACATGAATGGTTCATCTACACCATATCTACACCTTCACCTTCACCCTAACACCATCTTGTTACAATATTAACAATTTAACAAATCCCTCCAGCAAATATCTTGTCCAAGTTCACACTTGGACCATAATAATTTCTTCGAATTTTGACGCATCTGGTGGTTTACCACCAAGGTTGATGACCCGGAAGTTGATACATGTATTGTGAAAATTATAGAATAGAAAGAATCGAATGAAATCATCGACCAGGTTGTGGTGTGGTTACAGTTGCACAGATCTATACGAACAAACACGCATTGAGGTCCGATAGCTCTAATACGGAAGAATTGGTGGTTTACCTCTGTAGGTGGTAGGTAATTGCACCAGTTTTATTTAGATTTAGACTCTAGATCTAGTCTCTCTAACGTAAAACAAAGTGACTGTCTGCCAGTGCCACGCTTATTCGGAGACGTCTGCCAAAAGATCAGAATCTTATTCGCAGAGATGGATGTTTGGTATGTGATTTTTATTTAGGAAGAGCTCCTTAAAATGGCGTTCGATTTCAGAGCTATCGATGAAACTTTCAGAAAAACATTTTTGATGGCGAGAGCTGCCTATGGGATACAAAATCGCCCAAGTACCATAACAAACTAAACAGGCGAGAACCAAAGCCCTCTGCATTTTAGTGACTGATAAAAGTCTAGAAAGATCAGATTAACTTCACATAGGCCTAAATAGACTGAAAAGCTGAAACGAACAATTTCTTCTCTTGACGAGTGAAAGGCCAGCGGCAGCCACCCATGCGTCCATCTCAATCACATGACGAAAAAAAACGATGCGCATCACTCCTCATTCAGAAAATGGACCAGTAATGAGTAGATGTATACAGTATAAACAAACAGCATGTCATGTCAAGGGGGAAACTTGGAAAGCCAGGAGAGTTTGTCCTCCACTGCCGCTCATTCCTTTTTTTTATTCCAAAAACATACCAGAAATAAACTCGTCTGCCGAGTTGGGGGGGAGGGGGGGGGGTCGTCAAGGCTCCGCAAGATCTGATTTTTTTAGGGTCACTTTTTACTGCGTTGTCCCCCACTGATCATCCTTGCTTTTCTCTAAGAGTTAAAATTGTGACTAGGATTTTTTTTAATTTAAATTTTTTTTAGACTAAATAAGTAAAAGAAATCATTTACATTTCTAAAATTTGATTTATATTTTTATTTCTGTCCCGTTCAGTGAAAAGGAATTTAAATAAAATGAATAGGAATAAAGTAATCTGGAGCATATTAGTAACATTGATCAATTTCCCCATGACATCAATTTTACAAAATCCTATTAAAATAAAAAATTCCTAAAAATGAGCAGTCCTAGGCTAAAAAAAGAAAATGCCCGTGCATGGGGTTGAACCCGAGACAGACCAGACCCATAGTCTCCAACTGATAACCGCATTCTATGCTAGGCATTGCATAGCAATGACACTGAACATTTTTTGTTATTTAAGTTAACTGTTTTTAGTTATGTGCACCGGAAAGTACAGTCTTTTTTAAGCATAATATATTATGCTTTTTAAATTATTAAAATCCATCCAAAAATAAAACAGTTATAGGTTTTTAAGACCACCAGAATATGGAACACATTTATAGAGGAAAATATTCTCAAAAAGTGGACCTTCTAAAAATCTAAAAACGAGTCTTTTTTGAAAACTCGACAATATCTCAGTTTCAAATTAGACCATCTAGCTGAAACTTTGCATTCATTCACAAAAACTATAATTTCATTACTTTTTAGTCTTATTTTCAAAATGATGGTGTGAATTATCTAGATCTCGATGGTAAAACAGGCCCATAAGACAACATTCCATAGCCCGTATCTGTGCTATGAAACCGTGTAGTCCGCAAGTCCAATATTCATGGAAAAGGTAGAAAGAAATGGGGTTAATGTCAAGTTGCACTATGATCTGATGTTATGTCGTATTTTATAAGTATTTCATATATAAATCACTTTTCCCCACTGTTCCATCATTAAACGCAAGCTGATTACCAAAGGATAGTCAAATTATATGTAATATAGAAATAAAGGAACTTATAATAATGACTTGCATCGTACGTTTATATCACCCCCCAAAACAGAGGAATAGAGCAATAAATCCTGCTGAGTTATTCTAAGCGACCAATCGCAATGCGCTGCATGGTTGCCAGACCTCCGGTATATATACCGGATTTCTGGTTTCGCTGTCTCCTAAAAATGATTTCCAGTTACGCCATGTGAATAATAAAAAAAAAAACAAAAAAAATCCTGGTTATTCAAAACAAAAACAGAGCAAGTGTGTTCGAGATATCAGCCTACTTTGTGCCTAATTTTAGCATTATGTGATTCACCGTGTGCGAAGGGTATTGTCGTGTTCTGGCTGATTCGCAGTTTTAGATCAAGCGCTTCACATGCATCAGGAGCTCTTCATCGCGCTGACAATAACGCGAACTTAAAAGTGACTGAGGGGTCACATATTGTGTCCGGTCAAGGCCTGCTTGTTCCGCATATATCGTTTGAGTGGACGTAGTCTATCATGACAAAATTGAAATTAATAGATTAAAAATTTATCCATATCATCTCTCCCCCCCCCCCCCCCCCCAACCCCCCCCCCCCCCCCCCCCCCGCCAGAACAAGAAATAATAAAAACAAGTAAAGTGAGGTGTAAATGCCAAGGGCAGCGAACCTCCTAAAATAAAGACCTCAAATCAGTCTATCATGACTGTTGTGTTGTGCTGACTTCGTCTCGTGTGTCAGGCCTACACCAGAATTAATGCTTTAGATGCCTGCAATGATAGATCTACGAACTTTGATTATCAATTGTCGATGGATGCTTTCGTTTGGAATTCCCGGTTGCTTGGTTCCGTGTGTACTGTGAACATGTTGTGCGGACTGATTTGACGTGTTATTACTGTTACGTAAAACCTAGAATCTAGACCAAGGTCAAGCATGCCCCCTAGATCTGTACCGATACAAGTTGTACAGCTACTAATAGTCATTGTACTAGATCTAGTTCAAACTGAAGACGGTTGCTTTAGTTTATAGCGGCCTGAAGGGGCCCACCTCAGATTGTTCTATGTTTTTTAGTTTTCCGGCATCAATATCATCGGCCCCCATGGCGACGTGTTGCACATGCTGGCCGTTTGATTATTCTGGGTGATCGTCTGGCCGATCGGCTTACCATGGCAGTTTTGACAGGGGGTACGTAAATGTTTGCAGGCGGTATAATGTGAAAAGTAAAAAACAAAAAAAATGTCAAATTTTAGGACGTAAAAGCAGTCTTCAAGACTTGCCCTTTTGAAGATGAAATTGCTGCTCCTTATGGTTCGTGAAATATATAACGATGAAGAATTTCGGTAGAGTAAAATGATTGTCTTCTGCCTATTATTTATTAATTATCATTAGAGAAATCTATTTTCTGATCGGTTGCCAAGTTTCATTCATATTGGTTATGAAACATATATGCATTGTTATGTGGGTGGCCTAGGGCGTGAAAAGAAGCCTGTCAGTGTTAATGAGTGTCACAGGATTTGTAATCCATTTTCTCAAACTTTCAAGAACACTGCAAGGGCCGAAGAATGGTAAAAAAATGTACTTTTGATACATGATTCCTTTCAAAACTTGAAGTTTTGGTTGGTCTTAATTCCATAAATACATTTCTTGAACATGAAGCACTATACAAATTAAATACAGTCTCTTCATAAAGAAGAGCAATGACCAATGAAACTGAGATTTTGATTTCATTATGTTTTATGTTCAGGTTCTTAATCAACTGTTATTAATTTGTGAAGTGAAGCTCCATACTGACGACCAGTTGGGTCTTATCCAATCCAAAAGCTGAGATATTTGTTTTAGGTGAAATAATACTGATTTTCATTTCTTTCAGTTGCTTATCCTGTATGTGGGTTGTATTGTATTCTGAAGAAAGGACTGTTTGGACTGGGGGAATTCAGATGTCAAGCTTGAAATTCAAAACATAGTTTCTTAATCTTTTGTGATTAGACTTGTTGCAAGAAATTAATCAGGCACAGAATTAGTGATAATTAGGATAGACATTCAGCATTTTACATCAGGAGGAGCAAGGAAATGACAGATCTGTTTTCTTGTGTGATCAGTAAGAATTTACAAACATCAATAGGGATGGAAAATCAGGAAAATAGAAGATCTGAATAAAATGTTGTTTTTTTCTAATGTGTTCGTGAGAAAATATCGATGAAACATCCTGGTTTTCCAGCGACATCAATTGCAGACCACATGTGATAATACCAATTTTCTTTTCTTTCAGTTTCAGAGTCCACACTTATATTAATTTTGTACTCTGGAGAAAACATAATGGACAGTGGATGTGAAGCCTGAAATTCAATGCATAGATTCTGAAACTTTTTTGGGATTGGACTGGTTGCATGTACATGGCACCACAGGAGGACAGAGATTATATACTGATGTTAGGATAGAATAGGAAAGTGACCCTGTTCTTTGAAAGTGGATCATGGTAAGATGGCACAAAGATCAATAATGGAAAATTTGACACAGGATGTTGAGATTATGCAACGAGGACAAGAAACATTTGATCTGCTGAGTAATATAAAGGAAGAACCATGTGATCACGACAACGGGATTTGCCAAAGTGGGAATGGTGTCATTTCAGATCAAGATAATAAAACTGAATTTTTAGATCATAAAGATATAACAATTGAATCTGTGGACCTTTCTCATGGTGATATGCAAGTAACTTTGTCATCGAAAGGATCAGTTTCTAATTGTTTGACTGTACGGAAATGTGAGAAAAATGAAGAGTGTGTGACAAACGTTACACTTGAAAATGGGACTGACAGAAAGGATAGGATATCAGAAGTTGCAGGTGTGAAGAAAGAACAGTGTAATAATTTGTTTGTCAGTGATAGTAGTTATGACGACGTCCATGACTTAAATGGTGATGAAACCATTGAATTATTAACTAGAACAAGTGAACGCTTAGCTGTCAAACTGAGGGCTGTGTGTGAAGAGCTTAAAGAGGAGAAGGAGGCAGAAATAGAGTTGGACCTGATGAAAGGTCCCAACACCCTGAAATGTCATACATTCCGCAGGGTTAACACTAGTAACAGTCCTACAGCACAGATCATAAAAGTGGAACCTGAGTCAGGAAGTGTAAAAAGCGGTAAGTACAGTTATTTTGTTGTATTAAATTCAACGATTAAGAAAAGAAGCTATTCAGTCCTTCCAAAACAGGGACCAGAAGATAAGCAGATGCCTATTGAGTGTTTCATTTGTGGATCATATTTCATACATAGTTGATTTCATTATGTTTTATGTTCAGGTTCTTAATCAACTGTTATTAATTTGTGAAGTGAAGCTCCATACTGACGACCAGTTGGGTCTGAAGGGGTAAAAATTGTAGCTGATTGTAAAAGAAGGTAGAATACAGTAATAGTGAGAACAAAACAATGGCAATATGAAATAGAAACATGTATAGGAATGTATGTGAAGCATGTGAATTAGTTAGAATGTTAGACTGTTTTCCCTTATGAATGATCAGAGAATTTGTCTTCCCAGAGACCTTTTCCTGTGACATGTGTCATCGGGCTTTCCTTGAACACAATTGCTTGTTGAAACATATGAGTAAATATCACTCTGAATACTCCAGGCAACAACATAACTTACAAACGACTGAACAGAAAAGTTTCCATATGAATAATTCCATCTTAACCCAAAGTGGCATGGAAGTTCAGAGATTGGAAAATGACAATGTGAACTGTGTTATCTCTGCCCCAGAAGAAAATCATTCGACTGCAGAATACACTGGAAAGCAGGTTCTTCAGCATTGCAATGTGTCCAACATACCCGATATCAAACAATTTGAGGGTAATCCAGTACCTTCCTCCAAAACTTTTGTTACAGCTAACAAATATTCCGATTCAAAAAGTGGAAAGAAGCCTTTTGAGTGTGATGTTTGTGGAAAAGGTTTTGCTCAAGTAAGTGATCTACCAGTCCACAAAAGAATACACACAGGAGAGAAGTTTTTTAAGTGTGATATTAGTGGAAAAGGTTTTTCTCATGAATGTAATTTAAAATCCCACAAAAAGACTCTCACAGAAGACAAGCCTTTTAAGTGTGATGTTTGTGGAAAGGGTTTTGCTAAAGGATGTGTTTTAAAAAACCACAAAAGGACTCACACAGGAGAGAAGCCTTTTACATGTGCTGTTTGTGGAAAGAGTTTTGCTCAAGGATGTGTTTTAAAAATCCACAAAAGGACCCACACAGGAGAGAAGCCTTTTACATGTGCTGTTTGTGGAAAGAGTTTTGCTCAAGGATGTGATTTAAAGACCCACAAAAGGACTCACACAGGAGAGAAGCCTTATACATGTGACGTTTGTGGAAAAGATTTTGCTTGTGGAGGTCATTTACAACGCCACAAAAGAATACACACAGGAGAGAAACCTTTTAAGTGTGATGTGTGTGGAAAATGTTTTCCTTATTCAGTTAGTTTACAGCGCCACAAAATATTACACACAGGAGAGAAGCCTTTTACATGTGAGAAGCCTTTTACATGTGATGTTTGTGGAAAGAGTTTTGCTCAAAGATTTGTTTTAAAAACCCACAAAAGGACTCACACAGGAGAGAAGCCTTTTACATGTGATGTTTGTGGAAAAGGTTTTGCTTATGGAGGTCATTTACAACACCACAAAAGAATACACACAGGAGAGAAACCTTTTAAGTGTGATGTGTGTGGAAAATGTTTTGCTCAAGGAGGTAATTTAAAACGCCACAAAATGACACACACAGGAGAGAAACCTTTTAAGTGTGATGTTTGTGGAAAAGGTTTTGCTCAAAAAAGTACTCTACAAGTCCACGAAAGAATACACACAGGAGAGAAGCCTTTTAAGTGTGATGTTTGTGGAAAAGGTTTTGCTTCTTCGGGTGGTTGTCTAAAGCACAAAAAGGATGCACACAGGAAAGAAACCTTTTAAGTGTGATGTTTTTGGAAAGGATTTTTCTCATGAAACTGTTTTAAAAATCCACAAAAGGATGCACACAGGAGAGAAGCCTTTCAAGGGTGATGTTTGTGGAAAACGTTTTATTTTTTCAGGTAGTTTACAGCGCCACAAAATATTACACACAGCACAGTAGCCTTTTACATGTGCTGTTCGTGGAAAGAGTTTTGCTCAAGGATGTGTTTTAAAAACCCACAAAAGGACTCACACAGGAGAGAAGCCTTTTACATGTGACATTTGTGGAAAAGATTTTGCTTGTGGAGGTCATTTACAATGCCACAAAAGAATACACACAGGAGAGAAACCTTTTAAGTGTGATGTGTGTTTAAAAGGTTTTGCTTTTTCAGGTACTTTACAGCGGCACAAAATATTACACACAGGAGAGAAGCCTTTTACATGTGATGTTTGTGGAAAGAGTTTTGCTCAAAGATTTGTTTTAAAAACCCACAAAAGGACTCACACAGGAGAGAAGCCTTTTACATGTGATGTTTGTGGAAAAGGTTTTCCTTGTGGAGGTCATTTACAACGCCACAAAAGAATACACACAGAGGAGAAACCTTTTAAGTGTGATGTGTGTGGAAAGGGTTTTGCTCATGGAGGTGATTTAAAACGCCACAAAAGGACACACACAGGAGAGAAACCTTTTAAGTGTGATGTTTGTGGAAAAAGTTTTGCTCAAAAAAGTACTCTACAAGTCCACAAAAGAATACACACAGGAGAGAAGCCTTTTAAGTGTGATGTTTGTGGAAAAGGTTTTGCTTCTTCGGGTGGTTGTCTAAAGCACAAAAAGGATGCACACAGGAAAGAAACCTTTTGAGTGTGATGTTTGTGGAAAGGATTTTGCTCATGAAGCTGTTTTAAAAATCCACAAAGGGATGCACACAGGAGAGAAGCCTTTCAAGCGTGATGTTTGTGGAAAAGATTTCGCTTTTTCAAATGGTTTACAGCACCCCAAAGAATACACACAGGAGAGAAGCCTTTTAAATGTGGTGTTTGTGGGAAAAGTTTTTTCTCGTGGAACTGATTTAAAAGGTCAGAAAAGGGTGAACACAGGAGAAAAACCTCTTTAAATGTGGTGTTTGTGGAAAAGATTTTGCTTGTGGAGTTGGTATAAAAGCCCACAAAAGGATGCACACAGGAGAGAAGCCTTTCAAGTGTGATGTTTGTGGAAAAGGTTTTGCTTGTGGAAATGATTCAAAAGGCCAGAAAAGGGTGAACACAGGAGAAAAACCTTTTAACTGTGATGTTTTTGGAAAACATTTTGCTCTTAGAGTTGGTTTAAATTAAACCCACAAAAGGATGCACACAGGAGAGAAGCCTTTCACTTGTGATTTTATTTTTAAAAGTAATTTACACTACCACCAAATAATACATACAGCAGAGAAGCCTTTTAAGTGTGATGTTTGTGGAAAAGGTTTTGCTCGTAGATGTGATTTTTTTAACCCACAGTACGATGGCACACAGGAGAGGAGCTTTTTGAGTGTGATGTTTATGGTAAAGGTTTTATCGTGCAGGTCCTTTAAAAACCCACTTAAGGATGCACACGAGAGAAGAACCTTTTAATTGTGATGTTTGTGGAAAAGGTTTTACTAAAGTAAGTCATTTAAAAGTGCACAAAAGGATCCACGCAGGAGAAAAGCCTTTCAAGTGTGATGTTTGTGCTGTTGGTTTTGCTTCTCCAGGTCAGTTACAACGCCACAAGCGAATACACGCAGGAGAGAAGACTTTTAAATGTGATGTGTGTGGAAAAGGTTTTGCTCTTGGAGGTGATTTAAAAATCCACAAAAGGATACACACAGGAGAGAAAACTTTTAAGTTTGATGTTTGTAACGCAGACTTTTTTCGTGCATTATGCCGTTCACAAAAGAAAACACACAGGAGAGAAGCCTTACAAGTGTGATGTTTGAGGTGAAGGCTACATTCATACCGGCGGCCTAAAAGGCCAACAAAACAATACAAACATCAGAGAAGCCTTACCATTGTGATTCTTGTTGTGTAGGTTTTGCTGCTTTTCGTTCTTTAGAGGCTGAGAAAAAAAATATGTGTACACACTGGAGAGAACGTTACAAGTTACAAGTGATTATGTGGAAAAGGTTTCGCTCTTATAAATATTTTAAAAGTCCACGAAAGAACACACACAATAGAGGAGTCCTACAAGTGTGACATTTACGTGTAGCTTTTGCAGCTTCACGGTTTTTACATGCCCACAAAAGAATGCATACCAGTGAGAAACCTTGCAAGTATGATGTTTTGTAGTACATGTATAGGTTTAGCTCGTCTATCCTGCAAAAGAACACACATAAGTGAGAAAAGTTACGTGTGAGATGTTTGTAGTGGCTTAGTTCTGCTGGAACACCTGTTGCAACGCCCCAAAAGAATGCACATTACAATTATGATGCTTATGGTGCAGGCTTTGTTTAATCGGGTGTTTTTTCGAGTCCACCACTCCTCCTCCTCCCACCCCCCCCCCCCCGAAAAAGAAAGAAATGCTGGGAAAAGCCCTATGTTTGTAATAGTTGTGTGGTATAGTCGTGACTGATAAAAGCGCTTCACGGCGCCATAAAAACATTCACGCATGAAGAACCCTAATGTTAGTGATACATGTACTTGTGATTAGTGTTTGATTTTGCTGATGATCTTACTCAGCCCTGTTTGTGGTATCTGCTGTATTAATTTATCTTCATTATTAAATTTACTCAGTGCAGACCAGCGTTTTTTGACATGGGCGATATCGCTTATGGGTGTGCGTTAGCACAGCATTACAAACGAGGACGTAAACTTGAATACACACCAACCATCCTTCTCTTTAGTTTGCTTTGTATTGTTTGGGTTTTATTTCTCACGCGGGGCTTTGCAACATACAATCTTTTCTTTTTGCCCAATTTTGTCTTTGCTTATAGCCCTGCTGCGACCCCACAGTTTTGCTGTGGTTTTTATGACAAGTCATGTCCGTAGGGGCCTAGGCTAAAAATAGGCACAATGTCATTGGTGGAGGAAATATTGCCAGTTGAGCTGTGCCATAGCCCAATCATTTTGACATATTAATGAAGGCATGTCGAGGCCATTGACTTATCACACTGGTCATGTTTGGTTTCACAATCACTCGAACATTTTACATAATGAGAAAGTTGATAAATATCAATGCATAAAGAATTCCCAATGCAGGTCTAATCTGATTTGTATAATGTATAAAAAGACAACACGTGACGTAATTTTTACGACCGTTTTATGATTTTGGTCCTCGAGAAATCGTACCTGGCATGTTTGTTCTTCTGTTTAGAAGAATGAGAAAGTCAAAGTAATGGCGGATCGTGAGGGCTTCACTTTCGCTTTCTCAGCCTGGGGCGAACTCTCAGTTTCATTTACGCTTCGGAAATGTATCATCCAATGTGGAGCTTTCAGAAACCAAAAGAGGTAAGTTTATGTTAAATTACTTTTTCCCACTAAATATCTTGACCTAGATTTAGATATGGATCTAGACTCTAGATCTAGATCTAGATTAGATCTAGATTATAGACCTATAATACTATAGTATATTAGCCTCTTTAGTTTAGAGACGAAATCGAAGGGTAAGACGGCTTAAGATTTAAAAGACAGTAGAAGTTAGAAGTAGAATCTCTAGTTTACTTGTCAAGGCTGAACCTTGTCTACAGTCTAGTCTCTCAGCCACCGAGCCAGCTAGATCTAGATGTCTGGACAGATTTATTTGGGGTTAACTCTAACTGGTTTGAAACTCTAGTCGTTTTGTCTCTGTCAACGGCAATGAAATTATAGAGGTCTGACTCTGAACTGAACCACTAGATCTAGGCCTATAGACTGCCAGCAGGGAGTGCAGAAAATAAAATATGTCAGCTGCCAACTCAAATGACTGCATACAGTTTTAGTTAGTGATGAGTAAGGCAGGGTTTGGCCTGACGATCAAGACTCTCCCACTATCTAGCCTTCAGTTTTAGGTTCGGTACAAATTTCCACAGAGGACATGTAGGGGGACTACTGGTTAGACATATTGTAGACAAAAGGGCTAAAGATAGAAGCTTGCCTAGTGTATGTAGGCCTATTACACTTAACTTTTTTTTTTTGGTAAATTAAAATACATCTAAATCTAGATCTAGATCATATAAATGTTATACTAGCTATAGAACCTTTTTTGTGGGAGGGGGGGGGGGGGGCTCAGATAGAGAGTGCAGTACATGTAATCACAGTTGTGGAATTAGCCTTCCGTTACAGACTGTGTTTGAAGTCGCGATGGATTAGCACAAACACATTTCTAGCACTTATCATCTGGCTTATAGAGATCTGGATAGAGATAACTGCTGATCCAAAACCTAACCCTTAACCTGATCGTAAACTGTAACTAGTGTATCAAAAACAAGAATTGGTGGACTGGTAGTTTTTATTCATCTAGATTGGGCCATGCTAACTGAAGTGTGTAGCCCATCGTGCTGCTGGAATATAAGTGCCAGTAAGTACAGAAATGTGCAAGCACGAAAGTCATTGCGAACTCAGACCTGGAAATTCTGGATTGCAATTACTTAGAACTGTCGTTATCTGGAAGTGGAAGTAGAATCACTTCGTTTTTTTTCATGTTAAGTTTTGAGATACTAAAACAAAGTAGTACATTTAAGTTTTTATAAATCAGTGCCTTTTTATAAAAGTAGAGTGTCATGTTAAAAAACTTTGAAAAATTTGGCTTGTCAGGATCATTTTTATCGAGTATGTGAAACGTCAAGTAAAGTGATGCACATATTTTTATTCTCTCTTACAGCGAGTCATTTGGACAGCAACACAAGCATTTGCTTCACTGAAAAATGACTACCGAAACTGAAAGACAAAGGTGAGCTACATTAGAGTTTATAAGTTATAATACGTTGTTTTTTTAATGCATGATAGATAAAATAATAATCGCTGATATGGTACAAAGATTTGTCATTGTCTTCGTGCAATGTTTTCCTCACTTTGAATTCATTCATTATTATATAGTATACTGTTCTTTTATTGTTTTAACTTTAAAAAGGCTGTTTATCACCACAAATTGGCCATTAAATATCTCAGAAGTTGGCGGTTATTCAAGTATGCCGTGGCTTTTATGAACAATTATTAATTAGGTTATTAATATAACAAAGGAAAATACTATTAAATAACCTGGAACACGATTGTCAAACAACAAAATTATAAATTTTCTCTTTGTAATTTATTGGCCCGCATCTGGCCAAGTGGTTCCAGCACTAAAGGCCGGTATTTCTCTTTGATGTCTCGCTGTGTGGCTTGTTTGTTTCACTGTAGAAAATCTAGAAGGTCTAAAAGGTACTGCAGTATCCGAGATTACGCTAGGTCTACCTTGAGTGATGTAATTCTGTGACGTGTCTGTGTACGGTTGGGTGGCTTGTATGTGTCCTGAACGATCTAGGTCTGTCTCGTGCTTATGGGGTGATTAAGCCGCTTCTTGAATATTCGAACAGAATGTTGATATAAGGACGCTAAGCGAGCGAGTGGAGGTGTGCAAATCCAGTCGTGGTCAGATGTATAAGTACCTTCCCGGCTAGGTGTGAGTAACTTGTGGATATCAGCTCTTGTTTACAGTCATTAAACGTTAGTATTAAGTGTTCATCGGATCCTGTTATTTATTTCTACAACAGTTCGAGACAGTTTCGTTTTTAAGGGGTAGACGATCAGTTCATCTGACTCTCCCCATCATAATGTGCTGAAATTTGCATCAACTGTTACATTGTCTATTAACTACTGTGGCTACACAGTAATTAACTAAAAGCCTAAACAATAACTCTTGTTGAAATGAAGACATGAAACCTTGCAAAAATTAAATCATCTGAAATAACTTCTTTAATCTCCTTTTCTCATATTTCAGGAGTTGCACCTGTAATCACTGTCACAGAGTTTCAGGACTGTCAGCAGTTAATTCAGTAAGATTACTAAGATGATGGGCAATTGGAAACTCAAGATGAAAAACAGACTGAAGGCTTGTTTCCCGACCGACATGGTCAAAAATGGGTGCGAGTTGAATGAAAGTGATGAAGATGTATGGTCTGACTTTGATGATAAATCAGATGATGAATGGCTGCCTGGTAAAACTTAAAAATAAGACATCTTCCAAACAGAAGACTATTTCTGCAAAGTCAAATATGAAAACCAGACATGCTTGGTCTAAGGAGGAAAAAGAGGCTGTAAGAAGACAGTTTGGAAAGTATTTCCCCCTGAAAAGATTACCAGGAAAGCATAAAATTGAAGAAGGCAAAGGTAAAGAAGGAGCTTTGGTTTGTCATCATCGGAAATAAATCATATATTGTATTAAAAAAATGCCCAAGTCAGGGAATCAAAAGTGGTATAATAATATTAAGAAATTTGGCTACTCAATTGGCAAAAAAATAAACACAATAATGTGACAAGAAGTGGTGGTAATCTATAGCTGCAGGATAGTCGTTTGCTAAATTTCAATTTTTTTGTACTTTAGTGTGTATTGATGATAAGCTTTTTCATTTCATGTTGGGTGAAAAATACTGTCAGCTATTGTTTGTTTTCATTATTGCATCTAATAATACAGGGTGAATCAAAAGCTATGTGTTAACACTAGTATGGGAGAAATGTATGAGTCAAAATTAAGCTAATACTTTTCTGTTCTGTCACCGATAGATGTTCCCCATGGCTGAAGGACTCACATTGGAGCAAAGAAGGGTGCGGTTGCAAGCTTGATGGAAGTGTTTGGCTTGCCAAAAACAGTGCGTCAAAAGTTTGCTGAACGATTTCCAGATCGTGGTCCATCAAGTCTTTTAACAATTTATTGTATCTATGAAAAGTTTGTATCGTCTGGATCAGTAACGGACAACTATCAAGGGAATGGGGGCCGGCCCAAACCAGGCAGAAGTACCTTGAACATTGCTGCTGTGCAGCAGGCCATACTCCAGAGTCCATCCAAATTGACAAGATGATGCAGTCTGGAAACAGGGATTCTACAGAGAACAGTGTGCCGAATCCTATCCAAAGACTTTGGTATGGGGCCATCTCTCATACAAGTTGTCCGAGCTTTGACAGCTCAGCAAAAACAGTTTTGTGTGGAATGCTGTCAGATTCTAGCTGAAATGACAAATATCCAACCGGACATTGTAAGTCAAATGATATTCAGTGATAAAGCCACTTTTCATACAAGTGGTCATGTCAACCGACATAACGCCATTTTCTGGGATACTGAAAATCTACGTCTCATTCAAGAGCATGAACGGGCCTCTCCAAAAGTAAATGTTTGGTGTGCCGTGGCTGCTACTGCCATAATTGGACCCTATTTCTTTGACACTCCAACAGTGACTTCAAATGCCTACTTACAAATGCTGCAGAAGTTTGCCATTGAAATACCCCTACAAATCAGATGGTCAGGGTATTTCCAACAGGATGGTGCACCACCTCATTTTTCTCGTACTGTTCCTGGTTTTCTTGATCAAACGTTTCCAAATGGTTGGATAGATCGCAGTGGACCACTGTCATGGCCTGCACAATCCCCTAGTCTGACACCCTGTGACTTCTGGTTATAGGGCATGATAAAGGAGTGCGTGTATAACAAAAAAGTTTAGAGTCACCTATGAACTGAAGGACAGAATACAAAGTATCATATTAATATTCCCCGTGAAATATGTGTCAAGGCACTAAATTGTACTGTTAGTAGTGTAGGAATGGATGCCATGAGCTCGCCCTTATAAATATAAAAATTCATCATCATCATCATCATCATTGCCTTTCTCACCCTGGATCAGGGTATAGGCCCCAACAAACACTCTCCATCCCTCTCTATCATGGGCCAGCATCTTTACATTATTCCAAGTCTTTCCATTTCGTTGCACATCATTTTCTTTGGCCTTTCTCCACGTTCCGCACGGCCTTCCTCTTGATCTCTTGCCCTGGGGATTCCAATCCAATACCTTCTTCTTGATGCTGTTTCCTGGCCTCCTGAGAGTGTGGCTGATCCATCTCCATCGCCTCCTACCGATTTCCTCTCTGACTGGGCTCTGTCTTGTTCTTATCCATACAATTTCATTGCTGACCTTGTCTGTCCATCTGATCTTAAGTAGCTTCCTCAAACATCTGTTGATGAAAACTTGGATTCTCTTTATGCAGGCCTGGGACGCATTCCAAGTCTCACATCCGTACAACAGGACTGACTTCACGTTCGAGTTGAATATCCTCAGCTTTGTTTTTAGAGATATATCCTTGGTTCTCCAAATCTTGCTTAAGGACGTGAAAGCTGCCTGTGCCTTTCCAATTCGTGCTTTGACTTCTGCCTCTGTTCCTCCCTTATTGTCAATGATACTACCAAGATAGCAGAAGGACTCTACATCTTCCAGTGGCTGATCTCCTACTCTGACTTGTTCGCTTGGGGGTGCAACAATTTTTAGGACCTTCGACTTCGCAGGATGTGTCCTCAATCCAATAGATTCTGAAATTTTGTTTAGAGCTGTAATCTTTGCTTGCATCTGGTCGTGTGTGTGCGACAATAGTGCCACGTCATCTGCAAAATCTAGATCGTCTAGCAGTGTCCATGGGGTCCATTGTATGTCATTTCTTTCTCCACTGGTGGTTTCTTTCATAAGCCAATCAATCACCAGAATAAACAGAAATGGGGACAGCAAACAACCTTGCTTAACACCAGTCTTGATATCAAAGCTGTCAGTAAGCTCACCATCGTGTACGACTCTGCAACTTGTCCCCTCGTACATGCTCTTGATAAGATTCACCATCTTCTCTGGGATTCCATAATGTCTCAATATTCTCCACAGTGTTTCTCTATCAGTGCTATCAAAGGCCTTCTCGTAGTCAAGGAAGTTCACTATCAGTTGGGAGTTCCACTCTAGCGACTGTTCTACTATGATTCTCAGCGTGGCGATCTGGTCGGTGGTTGATCGATTACTCCTGAAACCAGCTTGCTCCTCACGAAGTTTTGGGTCTGTTGCATTCTGTATTCGCTTGAGAATAATCCGATTGAAAACATTTCCTGGGATGGAGAGAAGTGTGATTCCTCTGTAGTTACTACAATTGCTGAGGTCCCCTTTTTTTGGAAGTTCACGAGGTGTCCTTCCTTCCAGTCCTTTGGAAACTTGCCTCCGATCCAAATCCTCGATAATGGTGAGTGCAGACCTTCTGCCGCCCCAGCAGCATCTGCCTTCAGCGCCTCTGGTGGGATCTGGTCTGGTCCAGCTGCCTTGCCTTGATTTAAATGCTTTATGGCATCATTAATCTCTGCTTTAGTCGGAGGGTCACAACTGATCGGTAAATCATTTTTGGCGGGTAGAATGTCGGGTGGGTTGCTTGGTGGAGGTCTGTTCAAGAGGCTGCTAAAATGTTCTATCCATCTTTTTGCCTGAGCTTCCTTTCCAAAAATAGCCTTCCTGTTGTAATCCTTGACAGGAACTTCAGGTTTTCCATATTTTCCAGCAAGAGTCTTTGTAGTCTGGTAGAGGATCCTCATGTGTCCTCCTGTTGCTGCTTTCTCTGCTAACATTCCTATGAACTCCTCTGTCTTTTTTAATTGATTTTTTGACCTCTTTAGCTGATGTTCATTACTCTTCCTGGTTACCAACTCTTGGGCTTCTTGTACGACTTGCATTTACCTGTTCTTTTAGGTCTCTTCTTATCCCTATCAAGTCCAGTGATTTTTGACTGATCCATTCCATGTGTTCCACTTTCATTTTCCCAAGAACATCCTGACATGTCGATGTAAATACTCCTTTTACCTTAGCACAGTGAGTCTCCAAATCTGCTGTTTCTTCGAGGTCAACAAGAGGTTTGAATCTATTCCTCAGTGTCAGATGGAACTCAGTTTTCTTTTCTTGTGTTTCTCTGTAGTCATGTGGTGACCCACCGAAGTAGTGAGCGATTATGGCACTTCAAACTCATATTTAAAAATATAAAAATTCAACCCCCATTAAAGCATAAACACCCCAAAAAAAAAATAGCTTTTTCAAAAAAATTCAAAACTTCCCAGAGTATGAGAATCACCGGATTTAGAAGCCCTGCTGCATTCGCTGGAATGAAAAATTTTAAGTACGTTTAATTCCATTTCCTAATAAATTATTTAATAATTGTTTTGATTCTGGAGATATATTTGAACCATTTACTTTTTTTGGTTTAAAAACTTTATCAACTATAAATTTATTAACAGCTTTTTTGTCCTAGGTCAGCTGCTGTTTTCTTTGCAATATTTGATACAACTTCTTTTGTGGTATCTTGTATAACATTGCTAGAACCGCTGAAATTAAAGAATAAAAAATACCTGATCCTCCATAAACATATTTTCTTTTATATCCTCTATTGAAAATCACCAACATTTTATATAGTAATTTTTAGTTGTAACTTTTTATATTCTTTCTTGTTAATAATTTTTTGTCCATATACTTGCCATTTCATTTATAACGCCTGTATTTCCTGCTTCTTTAGTAGCCATTAATAATGATAATCTCTTTAATAAAGCATTTGGATTCGATGGAAGAAATTCTGTTCCGTAAGTTACTTTAGAACTATCAATATTTACAGTAGGATCTGATTCTAAGAGTCTTTGGTAATAACTTTCTACATTGTCCCAAATCGGTTTTATGATTGTCTTGTATTTTTTTCCTTTACTAGATTTAGGTTTTGAGGTATCAGGATTGTTACTTTGATGTATAGCATTAGTATCAAATAAAATATCTACATATTTAATCATGTCTTCGGGCTGATATTTTTCAGGATCAGGATCTTTGCTGGTTATTAATTCCCACAAACCCCGTGTTCCTGTATATTGCTTTTCTCCAATACTAATATCATTGTTTGTAATTTTTATTTCTTCACTACCAATATAAAGTTTGTTATCTTTTGTATAAATTTCAAAAGTTGTATCCCCACCATCTTTTTCTGCATACTTTTTTAAATTTTCGGTTGCTATCGGACCATATTGCTCAGATGGAGAAGAGGCAATTGCTTGTGAAGATTCTTCTAATTGTCTAGGTTGCAGCTCTGTTGATCCAAGTTCTGCTTGTGATGCAGGTTCAATTGCTCCCAAGGATTGGCTTTGTTCTATGGCAAGTGGAATTTTCTGAATCGCTTTTTTAGTTTCTTCTGCTGCTTTTTGTTTACTTTCCGTGATAGGAGCAAATACTTTGGAAAATTCTCTTTTCATTTCAATATCTCCTACTCTTTCGCTTAAGTTACTTAATTGAATATTTCTTTTGGTTTTTAAAAATTCATTAACAAGAGCTTCACGTTTTGAAGGATCTTCAATTTAAAAAAAAGACATTTTTAAAAGAAAAAAATCAAACAATTTTATATTAAGATTTTTGAAATTTTTCAATGGATCATCTATATTTAATTCAGGATCGCTTACTTTTTTCTTTTTTATTATATTTTTTAATTCTCTAAATTTTTTTTCTTCATCTAAAAGAAGTTTAAATTCTTCATCTGAAATTTTTCTATCTTCAATTACATTAGAAATATAAGTTTGAATAGTATTAAGTTTTGATTTTAATAAAAATAAAATTTTCTGATGTTTATCAGCTTTATGTTGTAATTTTTTATTTAAATATCTTAAAAATATACTTAATTAACCTGTACCTATTGAAAGACCTTCTATAATAATAGCTGCAGGAATGTTAACCACTGTAGATAAAAGTATTACTCCTGTTGTTCTCATTCCAATGGCTACAGTTTTTAAAGTTACGTCAGTTCCATCAATTATATTTAAAGCTTTTGAATATTTCTTAACTGTTATTCTTTTGTTTTCTTTAGTTCTTTCAAAAGAATTTTGAATGTCAAGAATTTTTTTCATTCTATGATTCAAAGTTTCCATTTTAGAATAAAGGTTTTGAGCTTTGGTGATTACACCAGCATATTTATAAACGGAATACTTTTAACCAAATCACCCAAAAAACCTTCACCATTATAAACTTTTCATTCTCGTTTTAAATATAATCCATCTCCTTGAAATTCACTACCGTTACCTTTTACACTTCCTAAATATAAACCTTTTCCATCAGTTTCAATTTGGCAGAGACATCCACCTTTTTTTAAAATATAAACCGTCACCAACTCCATATAAGGTTGGTAACCATCTCCTAAGTCCAAATATTCCGATAGCTTTTGCTACTGATGGAACAACTTTAGATAACAATGGGAGTGCCATTCGAGCAAGAGCAGCCAGAAACCCTCCTTCAATTTTCATGTTAATATTTATTAGTTTTCTACTTAGAGTAATATCAGCTCCTCTATTTTGATTGAATGCTTTTCGCAGTTTATTTATATGTGTTTTTGTTAAAGCTAAAACATCATTTCCAGATTCTGTAATTCTAATAGTAACAGGAGTATCATTTTTCATAGCTCTCTGTATTTTTTCTTTTTGATTATCAGAAATATTTAATTGAACATTTTCATATGTCATTTTTAAGAGAATAAAAATCAACTGTTTTTAATACGATAAATTTTACGCTTTTTTATGTTCAACTTTATGTTACTTTCAATTTTACATTACGTTCAATTTGACGTTACGTTAAAACTTGGTACGTTAATTCCTTTTCATAAAAAGAAACAATAATTTCTTCATCATCTAAATCTTTTATTTTGTAAGTACATATGTAATTGGATTTGCATATAGAATTTTATCTATTGTAAATATTTCTTTTGTCCATTTCGGAGCCGTTTAAAAAGGTTTCGATAGACCTTTTTGGGCCCATTCACCCAGCTACCGATAGGGGGAATCGATTTTTCTTAACGGTCATATGTAATGCTACGAGATGGCCAGAGGCGGTTCCTCTTCGGACCATTACGTCTGAGGCAGTCGCGGAAGCGTTGTTTGGAATTTTCGCTAGGGTAGGAATACCAGAACAAATTTTGTCTGATAGGGACGCGCAATTTACTTCGGAGATGATGAAGGAATTGTTTCGCTTATTTAGCATACAGCCCATCACTACCACCCCATATCATCCGCAGGCTAACGGCATGTGCGAGAGATTGAACTCGACGCTAAAGTCGATGCTGCGTAAGGTAGCTGCTGATCGCCCTAAAGATTGGGATAGATATATCCCTGCAGTATTATTCGCGTATAGGGAGGTACGGCAGGAGTCAACGGGATTCTCTCAGTTTGAAAGTTGTATGGTCGTAGTCCTAGGGGTCCAAACGATGTTCTTCGGGACATGATGACGTCGCCATCATCAGGAGACAAGGAGCAAATTTCAGTGTTTCAGTACCTTGTTGATTTAAGAGAAAGATTATCTTCAGCGCGCACTATCGCAGAAGAAGCTTCTAGTATCGCTTCAAAAAGAGCAAAAAACTATAAAGATAGAGGATCCAAACTAAGAATTTTTAAGCCAGGAGACAAGGTTTTATTGTTATTGCCTACGGATCATAATAAGTTATTGATGACATGGAAAGGTCCTTACGCTATTGAGCGAGTTGTTTCGAAGGTAGATTACGCTATCCACATTGATGGATCAATTAAGGTTTTCCATGTTAATATGCTACAGAGATTTTATGAGAGACCAGAGTATCTGTGTGCACAGACGAAACCAGAGGAGAGTATCTTCTCTATTGCTTGTACGGGGGTCGTAGACCAGTTAGACAGTGACGTAAGCGACACCGAGGCGCAGGAAGAGGTACAAATTCAATTGCCGGAGTTAACTCCGACACAAATTTACAGGGACGTAAAATTTAACCCTGACCTTACGAGCTCAATGAGTAGGGAACTTAAGACCCTGTTGTCGTCATTCCCAGATGTTATTACAGATTTGCCGGGTCGCACTACGGTGATCCAGCACCAAATAAAGTTGACTTCAGATAAGCCAGTATCTCTTAGACCTTATCCGCTGCCTTTTTCTTCCAGAGACAGAGTTATAAAAGAAGTTGAGTCAATGTTGAAGTTAGATGTGATAGAACCATCAACATCGCCGTATTCATCACCCATCGTCCTCGTGAAAAAACTTGATGGATCGGTGCGGTTCTGTATTGATTTTCGAAAATTGAACACTATTACGGTAGGCGATAGGGAGCCTATTCCATTTCAAGAGGAACTAATAGCTTCGTTGGCTGGTTCCACGTGGTTTTCCAAGATAGATTTAACGAAAGGTTATTGGGAAATTCCTCTTGCTGAGGAGTCTAAACAATACACGGCTTTCCAAACCCCCATTGGATTATTCCAATTTAAGGTCATGCCATTTGGGTTGGTAAACGCGCCAGCGACGTTTGCGAGATTAATGAGACTGGTATTAAAGGACATACCTAATGTCGTGTCATTCTTTGACGATATAGCGTGCCATACGTCGTCATGGTCGGATCATATTCAGACACTAACAGTAATTTTTCAACGATTGCGTCATTTTGGGTTAACTGCTAAACCCGCAAAGATGTATTTGGCATGTCCAGAGATAGTATTCTTAGGACATATCGTGGGTAGAGGTGTTCAGAGACCTGAAGTAAAAAAAAATTGAGAAATTAGTAGGGTTGCAAATCCCTAAAACAAAGAAACAAGTCAGAAGCTTAGTGGGAATTTTAAATTATTACAGGAAGTTCATTCCAAATTTTTCCTCCTTGTCATCTTCTCTTACTGACCTTACTAAGAAGGACAACCCGATAAGGTCCAGTGGACGTCTGTTTGTCAGACAGCATTTGATAAATTGGTGACAGCATTATCATCGTCACCCATTCTGATATTACCCGATTTTCGATCTAAATTTATCCTCAGAACAGATGCGTCGGACTCTGGTGTCGGCGCTTGTCTTCTACAGGAGAAGAACGAATGTTTCCATCCTGTATTTTATGTCAGTAGGAAGTTATTGCAGAGAGAAAGAAAGTATTCTTTGATGGAGAGGGAGTGTCTTGCCATTGTGTGGTCCGTCCAAAAATTAGGACGTTATCTGATGGGACGAGAATTCTACATCCAGACAGACCACAAGCCACTAACGTTTTTATCAAAGAATCGTTCGTCCAGCCCACGCTTGTCTAGATGGGCATTGGCTTTACAGCCGTATACGTTCGTTATACAACCAATTCCAGGAACCAGCAATCATATCGCCGACTACCTTAGTCGAGCCTAGGGGAAGAGTTCAGGAGCTTATACATTGGAGGACAGGAACATTGACAGGATCTGTGTGAACAAGTCGTCGACTTTAAAATATTGACATTACAAATATTAAATGAAGAATGGTTGATAGGTTGATTGCTTTTGATTCTGTATTAAGTATTGTGTTTAGTTAGCTATTGATGATGTGATATATATATGCATAGTGCAGGGCAAATTGATCGCCAGGTTTTCCTCTGATGTAGGTATCATATATCATATGTGCTAGGGGCATGAGTAGATCATTTTTACGTAGATATCGCTCACACTCACTCGTTGACATCTATCTTGATGTGATTTGGAAATTAATTGCATTAATTTTTTTGGGGTGGGGGATGATGTCACGAGTGGAGTGAGCGGGATTCAAGGATTACGGGGGCATGGAAGTGAGGGATTGACTCACGGGATAGTGAGGCTGCTCACCTATATTGACTTCTGTTAGTTAACGTTAAAGCGTGAAATGTTGTGAGTTGGGGGCTCGGCACGAGGCGAGAGCGCTGTACTGACAATCACTGCAAGTTAAGGAGTCCCAGGGGACAGACGTGAGATCAGAGGCAGTCGGGAGATTGTTGTGTGTTTTCCAGTGATGACTGGTAGGTTGAATTGTGATTTATAATTATGATGATTGTTGTATTATATTCGCCTATGACCAAGATGTAAATAAGTATATGTGAGGAATGTGGAAGTCAGTGATTACTGTGTATAGAAATGTGCGCCATGAGCGATAGATGTAAGTTAGGTTCATGGATTCGTAGCGAGAGTGAGTGCTGTGTGGTACGGTGGAGGTGTGTTACCGTAAAATGTGTTGTGAGTGAAAGGTGGACTATTGGGTGTACGCTTCATGGTTTGTAATGAGGGGTGAAGTGGTTAGAAATGGTATGGTATTATACCAATGTAATGTTCTGCATGTAGGTGCCGGGGTCGGGCAGAGATGCCACCCGCGGTAAGTGAACTAGCACAGGGCCGAAGGCTACGCATAGGCCAGTGGAATGAAGCTGTCGAGCAGAACAGGAGGGGCGCATGAGTCGTGGCAGTCTGGCCACAGACAGGGATGTGTATATAATTGTTAATGTGCTCTTAAGATGTACTACATGTGATAGTGATATACGACTGTGCTATTGTGATATTAATGTGAATTGAACTATTAAAGTGCTATTGCCATGTGAGGAGCTCTTGGAATGCTCAGGTGTTATTGCCATAGGGAGGTGCTATTGAGAGACTGCGGTGCGAAAGAAATACTGTGTTATTAAGACATTGAGTGGAGAGGCTGAAGCCGAAGTGTCTTTAAAAGTAACTACCGGGTTGTGGACCCGAGGGAGAGTGCTTGAGGGAAGAAGGCCGTTGGACGGCAGTTGAATAGAGTAATATACTGTATGTCATTGCACTGTTATCTTTATCTTTATGTTTAATAAATGTGTGAGTCTGGTGGGTTGTTCTGTTAAGTGTTATACGTGTTCGTTCGTGATTGTTGTCTTGTTATAATTTATTACATCTCCCAGTCTGGGATTTGTGACAGTGTGTAACCTTTATTTTATTTTATTTTTTACTTCCTTCAATAGGAGTCATTTTTATGGAAGAATGATAGGTGTTATTATAATCATTTACTAAATCATCTAAAACATCTATATACATGTATTTCGTAACACCATTCGCCGTAAAATATTTAAACATTTGTTTCTTTCATTGTTCAGTTCCATCTGTCCACTACAGAACTTTTCTCTTCATTCTCTGTGGAATAGATTTCTTTGAAAAGGCTCTTAACATGTTTAATATAGAATTCACTTCCTTTATCAACCCATAATTTTTCTGGGTGTCTGCTGATCGACGAAGTCAAAGCTCTGCTGATCTTTTTAAATCCTTCAAGGTTATTCCGTTTTTATTTTTTAAAGGAAATCATCCAACCATGTTTTGAGAAAACATCAATAACAGCAAGAATATATTTAAATCCTTTGATTTGCTTAGAATAAGCAGACATGTCAACTAAATCAGCAACCAATATTTTATCAATTCCATTAACTATCACTCTTCTTTTATTAAATTTTTTAATAACTGGTTTATGAAGTCCATCTGCTAAATCACTCATAAAGCCTGGTTTATCGATGACGAAGTCGGAGCTTTGTTTATCGACGACGAAGTCGGAGCTTTTTTTTTTCACCCATTCCGAAAGTTTTTTTAATTTGAATAGTAGGTCCAACAATATTTCTATCCATTCTTTCTCTTAATGTTGGTTTTAAAATGGAATCTAAAGACTGTATCATCCTTTTGACACATACAGTGAAGCCCAAGTAAACCGAACTTTGGTAAATCGAGTTTCTGTTAAATAGAAGTGATTTTGAAATGGTTTTTTTCCTTTTTTATCTCTATTAAAAATTTACTGCTATTTCGAGTTCGAACTGCCCCAATTCTGATAAATAGAGTTGATCGAGGGCTCTCATCCTCAATCAACTCAGTGTCAGTTAATGTAACTTCTGATTTCCAGCCCCGTAGCCGTGAAAACCAGTTTCCACAAACACGCTGACACAGGCCTGTACAACAACTCCACGCTCCTCAGCCATCGAGGGGGAAGGTAGAGGTACCAAAAATGATGCAAGGGGTAGGCTGCAGAGCCTTCTTCTTACGTGTCTGTCCCGATCAAGCGAGAAACATGCGGCGGAGGGTGGCAGTGGTACGGGTCGGGGTCCCTGCACGCAGCGTGATTATGCCGCAATGACCAATGATTGATATCAGCCAACAATACAGTATGCGAGACGATGCTCGCATTTTTAATTTATGGCCAGTGAATTGACCGATTGCTGACGTAACCACAACAGGTAGATCTACAGCCAAGACACGGTATACCGTAGAACATAAATTACACACAGTTGAGCCGTGTAGTCTGCCCACCTTGCTCACATAGAGCCATTCTAATACACACTTGTGTAATGCTCGCTAAGCATCACAATCATGACTGTATTCAAAAGTAAAAACGTTATGGTAAGGCCCTGGAGGAACAAAGACCTCAATTTCATGAGGTTCTTAGCACCTCAGTACTGCAAATACGTGGCTGCAGTGTTTACACATTCACCACACTATACTCGATGAGGAGGGGGGACAAGTACGGCATTGATACACTGCGTAATAGTAATTCCACGCCACTGATAGCAAGGTGGGATAACGCAGTAGGCCTACAGTCTCGCATTTGAACATTGTACATGGGAGAATGTCTTTATCGATTGATGACGTCACACCCAATACATGCGGCTAAGATAAAGACAGTTTGCTGACCAGCAACTGCCAGTAGTGCCAGGTGTAGGCCATTCAATGTTGCTTTTTTTGTTTTACCGCTACGGTAGGGTCACTTCTAAAGAAAAAAATAATCGAAAGATCTCATGACTCATACAGGTTCCTTGCGTTTTGTGTGTGTGTGTGTTATGTATAGACTCTTTGTGGGGGGGGGGGGCAAGACGAAGGGATATAATTACACGTATGGTATGGGGCAGACTGCAAAATAATGGTTATTTCTCTGCCCAAAGGTAAACCGAACTTCCGTATATCAAAGTATAATCCATTTCCCGGCGACTTCGAATTATGCGGGCTCCACTGTAGTTCATTTCTGGTTTTAGTATCTTGATTTTGTAAATAACAAATATCGTGATGCATTGCGGCTTCATCAACTCTATTAATGGGTTTACTCCAAGATTTTGATATGAGATCGGAATTCAATCGTTTTTTCAAATTGGTTCCCGGACCTGTAAAATTATGATCTGGCAAATGCATTTCAAAAGGAAATTTGTTGGTTATACCAGCTCCAATTGTTGGTATAAATTTAGTTTTAGTATTTCCACAAATGACACATTTGCATTTTAACATATTTCTATTATTCTTCGTTTTAACTTGTTCAATATTTTTTGTATCGATTTGTTGTTTACACTTTACACAATACATCAGAGTTCTACCTTCAGATCCGAACGGAGTTCTACCTCCAGACACGAACGGAGTTCTACTTTCAGACATTTTTAATAAATAAAATTGAAGAATAAAAAATGGAAAAAATTTGCAATAGTTGTTTTATTCGAAAACCTCATGATTCATTTTAGAAAGCAAAAAGAGGTGCAGATGGTTATAGAACGAAATGTAAAGAATGTATGAAACCTCAAAAACATTTACTTTATGTAAAACAGATGAAAAATATAAACAAGCATATCAAGAATTTATGAAAAGAAATTCTGATTACCATAAGCTCTGCTTCGATTCAGAGAATCGACATAAAAACCATAATAAAAATAAACTAGAAAAAAACCTACTAAAAATATTTCTTAAAAAATGAATGAGAAAAAAACCCTAACAAAAAAGAATGCTTCTAAAATGAACGAGAAAACTATTTCCTTAGAAAAAACTTTCCAAGATATTATCAAAGAAACCATTATCGATGATGTGAAAGAAAATAATACTTCCATATATTTCAAATTAATTAAGGGAAGAATGAGAAAACTTATTGAAGATTTTAAAGGTAATAAAACGGTAAAAGTTAAGTTAATAATAACTTCTGAATTTAATACTCCACTTGCTTTGGATATTATTGAAGCACATTATCAATCAGATTTTGGTATTATAAATTCCATGAATGATTTCAATACCTTTTATAATTCCATTGATGAAAATTTTAACGCTCGGGTTATAAATTTCAGGATAGAGGATCTGGACATGTATTTTAATCAAATTATTAAAACAAAATGTAAAAGTTTATAAAACAAACTTTAAGAGGTTCTTCTTGTATTCCTACTCCTTTTAAAAGTAAAAATATTATCGATGTTCAAAATAAAAAAGATAATAAATGCTTTCTATGGTCAATATTAGCTAAATTGTATCCTGCTGATGATAATAAAGAGAGAGTTTCAAAATATAAACAATATGAAAATACTTTAAATATGAATGGAATTGAATATCCCGTTAAAATAAAAGATATTCCTAAATTTGAAAACCAAAATAATATTTCGATAAATGTTTTTGCTTTAGAAAAACCAGAAGATAAATATTCTCTATATATATTCTATTTACACGTAATAATATTTTACAATTTACAAAACATCATTTCAAATCTAGATTACCAATTGTTTTCTACTGCGATTTTGAAGCATGTAATGAAAAAATATCTACAACACAACCAGATCCAAATGAACCTTATCAAAATGAAATTTTTAAACAAGAAGCTATTAGTTTTGGAATGTATATAAAATCCGATTATCCCAATCAATGTCCTTCCGATTATCACACTTATACCGGAGAAGATGCTAAAGAAAAAATTGTCGAAATGATTATGGTGTATTATAACGAAATCTGTAAAAAATTAAATTACTATAAAAAAGCTAAAGCTAAATTAACTTACTACTACTATTTCCTGTTGCACCCACTGGTGCTTAGGGCAGCAACAAAGGATCTCCAGCCCTGTCTGTCCTGGGCCATTTTTGCGAGAGTTCCCCATGAGTGATTGAAGGATTTCATCTCTGCCTTGATTGTTCTCCGCCAGGTTGCCTTGGTTCTGCCTCGCTTGCGCCGTCCCTCCGGTGTCCACAGAAGTGTTGTTTTGGTTATAGAATTTGCTACCTTTCGCAGCACGTGTCCAAGCCATCTCCATCGTCTCTTCGTGATGATGTTGGCTATTTCTCCTTGCTTGCATCGCCTTAGTAGTTCCTGATTAGAAATCTTGTTTGGCCAAAAGATACGGAGAATCCTACGAAGACATGTGGTGTGGAAGGAAGACAACTTAGCGAGGTCACCTTCTGTCATTCGCCAACACTCTGATCCATACAGGAGTGTGGATAGGACAAACTTTGGTACAGTCTGATCTTGGTGTTGATGCCGTATTGTGTCGATTTCCAGATGTTGCTCATACTTTGAAAGACAGCCCTTGCATTTCCCAGCCTACTTTGGATGTCCTCCTTTGTGCCACCCTCTGGTCTGATAATGCTACCAAGGTGCAGTGTATTTAAATTTGTCCGTCATGGTGAGGTTCTTGTCATCTACTTGCACTGGTGCTGGAGTGTCTACATTTAGGGTCATAATCTCTGTCTTATTCTGGCTAATCCGAAGGCCTACTTTGCATCCAAAATTATGTAGTCTCTGCTGTCACGAGCAGGGTTAGGGTCTTGGGGATGTTACGACTGCACGAGAGGCAGCTAACTCACACTCGGACACAACCACACAAGAAAAATATTAAATAACTAGAGCGTATATATGTCAGGCCGGTCAGGCCATAGTTTACATAAATATTAATAACAAAACAAAAGACAATAGGGGTATATATCCAAACCAAAAAAAAACTCTAATTAATAACTTAACCAATGATATTCATGTAACTATGGAGGTACTGCAATCAATAGCAAATAGGTATATTATACGAAACTAGATATCAATTTAAAGTGACAGTTAAGTCGCCACTGGCCAGTCGCCAGGCAAACTCTCCATAAATCATATGGGCTTAAATGTTAGGAGAGCCCAGTACGTTCAACGCCTACAGAAGCACTCTTCGGCTTGTAGGTAATTTAAGCAGTTGCCAAAAGACTATATTTTATGCACAATCACTATTCAATTCATCAACAATGTGCTATATTATTCCAATCATACTATGGCAATAGATCTATGATACAGGACACCCGTGGTCGAGTGCCAGCTGGGGTTTCCTTAGTCTTCCTATGAGGCTGTAGTTCTCTCTCTATCTCCGATCTCTATTATGCTTGAATAAATAAGATATATTACCATTGCTCACGCCTACTGGTAGGCGCGAACATCAAAATAGCGCAGCGTGGGCTTTCAAAGGTCAGCCCACTCAGACCTTTCTTTCTAGAGCTCAGTCAGTCCGTTAGCAAGGACTTCTTGTCTTCAAAGCACACAGTTCAGGTACTGGTCAACCGGAGATACTTCACGACACGATGCTTCTGCTCGCCTGTATTCACCTAATCTGAACCTTACACGATGTTATATACTATCTAACTACCCAGCGTGCTAGTCCGCTGGCCCAATTAGTTCAGCTATCTCATAGGTCGAAACCTCCCACCATTTTAATTGTAGTAATACGTCTGCACTATTCTACCAGCCAGTTAACGTGCAAAAACTTGTCTAGTCATACTTAACAATGTCAACTATGCCCACCTTGTTTCACCCCTACTCCATTACTTATTAATCACGAACATTAAAACCGACAAGCGTGAATATAACAGTTTAACTTTACATTTATTTACTCACCAACTATAATTTGGCGAGGACCGTTCAAGGCCACCAGCCAATTTTTCATGGCCCTGGTAAAAAAACAACTCACTCTTTGCGTGAGTTTTAATAACATCTGAATCATGACACATCCCCCACCCTAGTTAAAATTTGCAATTTTAACGATATAAATGATTATCGTAAGGGGAAGGCATGAGTCGAGAAATTGCTCGAAAGGTTAACTTAACTAAGAATACTAGGTAATAACTAAGACTAGTACTAAAGTTAAAAAAAACCTACAGGACGGGTATCCCTGATGGACAAAACTTCATGAAAATCTTAAGGCTCCGTCCAAAAGTATATATCTCTCTGAGGATTAAATCTTACCTCTAAATACGTAGACATTAACAATCATAACTCTAAAATTTTAGAGTACAACACTGATCCTGTGCGAATGTCATCAGGAATGCATACATACAATGAATAATACTCAAGAAAAGATAACTATAGTAGCATCGATGGCATTAGTGGATCTGGACTCCTGGTCTGCCATGACTTCTCGTCCTCGACCCTGGGCAACAACGTCTGGTGTGGCCAAAATACGGGTCGACGTCAGTAAAATAGCTGTTGGAACAAAGGAAAGCACAGGGGTAGGTGAAAAGTGTTCACAATGGGTGAACAATATGTGATACCATCCCTCGGTCTCTGAATGAGGTGCCAATCCCATCCAACGCCAATACATATGACAGACCTAAATAGGAGAACAAAATTTCTGGTGCATCACAACTAGAAATTTCGGCATAGTTAAGCTTAATTAACACTAACAGAAGCGTCCGTAAGATAATTTAGTCTGATGTTCTCGTTTAAAATCCGCGTAGCCCTCGTCTTGAGTTAAGAATTACATAGCGCTTCTCGCATTTAACACTAATCTAGATCTCAAATAACATTACAATTAAATCTTTCCAACATCCAATCCGGTATAGATGAGATGACACGAAGCGATAGCAGTTAATTTAATGCGCCGTTTCCGTACGCAAGCCATGCACACGTCAAGTGTCACAGACATCTCGGTAATATAGTCATAATCGGTTCAATTCAATATTCATATCGGGTATGTTCTTAGGTAACTCATCCACTGGCCACATGGATAGTCACAATCATAATCGGTATTACGTTAGATGGTCCACGAAACGCGGAAAACCATAGACATAATCGGTTGTATAAAAAACAACTCCACACTTCTCCAAAACTTCTTAAAACGCGACCACGCAGTGTCCTCTGTTACCACTGCAAAAAACTCTCAAAAACGCGAACACGCAGTGTCCTCTGTTACCACTGCAAAATATCTCAAAACGCGAACACGCAGTGTCCTCTGTTACCACTGCAAAATATCTCTCAAAACACGAATACGCAGTGTACTACGTTACCACTGCCAAACATCTCTCAAGTAATCGAAAAATACCAATATCATCCATCCCACGAGGCAATCTTATTATTGCTCTCCTCGGGTCGACGTCATATGCAGACGACTAAAAAAAAGTATCCTCAATATATATAATTCACATAGCTCTTATATTGATATCACCTCGACACTGATACAGACTCTTCCCCTGAGACAATTTATTGCTCCTTCGGGCGGCGGCACCAGCCGACAATAAAACCAATACTCACTATTCATCACTACACAAAAAAAAGGTCACCTCTCTAAACAGTCTAATACTGTCCTCTCGGGAGCCCGTCAATTTAAAGACGAGATCGGTATAAATTAATAATTAGCAAGAACTGGCAGTGTACTCACTGCACGGATTCCAACAATTCAATAATAGTTGTCACTTAAACAGTGTTGTCACTCTACAGCACAGGAGGGTTAATTCTTAAAAACTTTTCCCTGTCACCAAGCCAAGTTACTTCTAAAAACCGCTCAAAGTGTCAAAACACGTGAATCAATGGAAGTATGTAATCAAAAAAAAGAAAAAAATACGTGTAACCAAGAAAGATAAATACTATATAACGAATATATAAAAAGGTAATACATTACAAACAAGACGCAAGAGGAACAGAACGAACGATAAATTACAATAAGACGCTAGACTAACAGAAAGAACAAACGTCAACAGACCCGACTAACCTGAAACTATGTACAGAAAGGTAAGAAAAAGAACAGGAGAGACGTCTTCCTAAAAATACGAGGAAGATAGAACGCGAAAAATCTATACGAATAACAGGTCCCTACAGAACTATTCAAGGCAAAGCGTATCTCCTATCCGTTTTAAACGCCATCTAGATCTGCTAGTCTGGCAAAAAGAGGTATGCTGAGTCTCGATCCCTTCCAACCTCCCGCCTATCTAATCTAACACAAAAGAAAAAATAATGCCTGTCAAAAGTAGGGGAGCTGGAACGACGAACCCCTCAAACGAAGACAAATACAGATGGTTCACTTAACTGGGCAAAATGGACTGGCTCTTTCCTTTGGTCCACAGCGCTGGTCTTGTCTTTTCCTGATGCTAGCTGTCAGTCCCTCGTAGTGGTCCCAGGATCAATGACGAGAGGACATGCCAGACATGTGGGGGAGAAACAAAAAAAATTAGCAGTATACAAAACTATAAACTACAAAAATTACATAAATAACAGTGGAGTCTAGAGTGGTAGACCTGCAGCTGTTTACGGGGTCCTCATCAGATGATAGTAGTGTCCTCTAGATGTCAGAGGGTGACGGGTCCTCTTCAGATGTCAGTGGGGTCCCCTCCAGATGTCACGAGCAGGGTTAGGGTCTTGGGGATGTTACGATTGCACGAGAGGCAGCTAACTCACACTCGGACACAACCACACAAGAAAAATATTAAATAACTAGAGCGTATATATGTCAGGCCGGTCAGGCCATAGTTTACATAAATATTAATAACAAAACAAAAGACAATAGGGGTATATATCCAAACCAAAAAAAAACTCTAATTAATAACTTAACCAATGATATTCATGTAACTATGGAGGTACTGCAATCAATAGCAAATAGGTATATTATACGAAACTAGATATCAATTTAAAGTGACAGTTGAGTCGCCACTGGCCAGTCGCCAGGCAAACTCTCCATAAATCATATGGGCTTAAATGTTAGGAGAGCCCAGTACGTTCAAAGCCTACAGAAGCACTCTTCGGCTTGTAGGTAATTTAAGCAGTTGCCAAAAGACTATATTTTATGCACAATCACTATTCAATTCATCAACAATGTGCTATATTATTCCAATCATACTATGGCAATAGATCTATGATACAGGACACCCGTGGTCGAGTGCCAGCTGGGGTTTCCTTAGTCTTCCTATGAGGCTGTAGTTCTCTCTCTATCTCCGATCTCTATTATGCTTGAATAAATAAGATATATTACCATTGCTCACGCCTACTGGTAGGCGCGAACATCAAAATAGCGCAGCGTGGGCTTTCAAAGGTCAGCCCACTCAGACCTTTCTTTCTAGAGCTCAGTCAGTCCGTTAGCAAGGACTTCTTGTCTTCAAAGCACACAGTTCAGGTACTGGTCAACCGGAGATACTTCACGACACGATGCTTCTGCTCGCCTGTATTCACCTAATCTGAACCTTACACGATGTTATATACTATCTAACTACCCAGCGTGCTAGTCCGCTGGCCCAATTAGTTCAGCTATCTCATAGGTCGAAACCTCCCACCATTTTAATTGTAGTAATACGTCTGCACTATTCTACCAGCCAGTTAACGTGCAAAAACTTGTCTAGTCATACTTAACAATGTCAACTATGCCCACCTTGTTTCACCCCTACTCCATTACTTATTAATCACGAACATTAAAACCGACAAGCGTGAATCTAACAGTTTAACTTTACATTTATTTACTCACCAACTATAATTTGGCGAGGACCGTTCAAGGCCACCAGCCAATTTTTCATGGCCCTGGTAAAAAAACAACTCACTCTCTGCGTGAGTTTTAATAACATCTGAATCATGACATCTGCGTCTTATCTTGCATGTGTTGGTGACTATGTGACAATAGCGCAAGGTCATCTGCAAAGTCCAAATCCTCTAGGTTGTCGAAAAGTGTCCATCTGATGCCTCTTGGTGCATCCTCTGTAGTTTTCCGCATAATCCAGTCGATTACGAGGTTAAACAAAATTGTTGACATCACACATCCTTGCCGTACATACACCAGTTTTCACTTCAAAGGATGCATCACTGTTTCCGGCACTGCAATTGAAGTTCTTGTAAAAGCTTTTGATGAGTTCAACAAGCTTGCTGGGAATCCCATAGTGCCGAAGAATGCGCCATATACTCTCTCTGTGGATGCTGTCGAAGGCCTTTTCGAAGTC
Organism: Onchidella celtica; assembly: GCA_963931925.1. Lineage (NCBI taxonomy): Eukaryota > Metazoa > Mollusca > Gastropoda > Systellommatophora > Onchidiidae > Onchidella > Onchidella celtica. Next base: position 11,704,896 of record OZ007584.1, on the reverse strand, counting down.
AACGAAGTTCACATAGAGCTGCCTTTGCCATTCTGAACACTGTTCTATGATGTTTCGGAGTGTGAAGATCTGGTCAATGCATCCTTTCCCCTTTCGGAATCCGGCCTGTTCCTTTCTCAGTGTCTTGTCCACAGCGTCTGACATACGTTTCACAATGATCTTGGCAAGGATTTTGCTGGGTATAGAAAGGAGAGTGATACCACGCCAGTTGTTGCAATCGCTGAGTGCTCCTTTCTTGGGTATTTTCACTATTCTGCCTTCATTCCAGGTCTTTGGTACTGCTTCTGCTTCCCAGATAGTTGTGAACAGTGGCTGAAGGATGGTGGCTGACTGACCCGGATCTGCTTTGAACAGTTCTGCAGTCAAGTTGTCTTTTCCTGGGGCTTTGTCGTTTTTTAGGCTCTTTATTGCTGCCACTATCTCTTCTTTCTTTTTATGGATCTATGTTGATGTCAAGGTCTTCAGCAGCATCTTGTATTATTATTCTATCTCCAGGTGGTGGCTGGTTTAGTAATTCCTGAAAGTGCTCTGTCCAGCGTGTATCCTGTTCTCGTTCTGTAGTCAGTAGTTTCCCATTCTTGTCTTTGATTGGAACACTTGGCCTTCCACCGTACTTGCCACAAATGTGCTTAGTGATCTTGTGGAGCTTACCCTGTTCTCTTCTTGCTGCTGCCTCCTCCGCATCTGCCGCTAGCTGTTCCATGGCTTCTCGTTTATCCTTCTTTACTAGTCTCTTCACTTTCTTATTTAACTCTGTGTAGCTATGTTGGTACCTCTCTTTCAGCCTTTCCGATTTCACTTGTAGGAGTTTCTTTTTCATGACTTTCCTCTCCTCGATCACATCCCATGTTCTTTGTTGGATCCACTCCTTGCTTTTCCCTTTCTCATTAAATCCAAGGCAGGCTACACTGCTCTTTGTGTACACTGTAGTTACTCTTTTCCACTCTTAATCGATTTCCTCTTTCTTTAGGGTTGTTCTTATCAGACTCTTGTAGAGCCTGGAACCGGTTATTGACTTGTATGTTGAAGGCATTTCTAACACTTGCATCTCTCAGTTTCTGAATATTAAGGTGTCTTTGCTTTGATGTCTTGATTCCGGTCTTGTTCAGTTTAATTTTGATAAGTGCTGCCACTAGACGGTGGTCGCTGGCTACGTCAGCTCCTCTTTTCACTTTCACATCTAGAAGGGATCGTCTCCACATACCGTTGATCATCATATGGTCTATTTGGTTCTTGTCTCTTCCATTTGGAGAATTCCATGTGAGTTTGTGAATTTCTCTGTGTGTGAAAAGGGTCCCTCCGATGACTAAGTTGTTCAAGGCACAAAAATCCACAAGCCTTTCTCCATTGTCATTCCTTGTTCCAGTTCCATGTTTTCCCATTACTCTTTCATAATTTATATCATCTTTACCTACCTTAGCATTGAGGTCTCCCATGACAATGATGAGATCATGCCGTGGCGTCATGTCCATTTCCCCCTGGAGTTGTTCATAAAAGTCGTCTTTGTCTGTGTTGTTGTTTTCGTTGGTTGGTGCATAACATTGGATGACAGTGATGTTTGTGTGTCGTCCTTTCATCCTCATCATCACCAGTCTGCTATTGACTGGTTTCCACTCCAACAAGCATTTGTCCAGTCCTTTCTTTAGGATGATGGCTACTCCTTCATGATGTTGGCCATCCTCTCTTCCAGAGTAGAGAACGGTTTCTCCAGTGGATGTTTTGATCCTTCCAGATCCATTCCATCTGCTCTCACTTACACCCAGAATGTGTAGGTTGCAGCGACTCATCTCTGATGTTACTTGTGCTAACTTACCCGATTCATACATTGTTCTAACATTCCAGTATCCAATCCTGGTCTTGGTTTTGGCGGTGTTCAGTTCCTCCTTCATCCTGCTAGCAGTTTCCTTTCGGCTTTCACTACTTGCATTCATACGAGTCGCGAGGTACTCAGAAGGTCCATCACATCCAGACCGTTGGTTTTTCCATGTTGCTGTTTCCGTAACGATTTTTGTTTCTCCAAGTAAGGTCAACCCAACAAGGATTTCAGGGTAGGGTTGTTAGCCCTACGCCCAACCCCCGAACCTGGAGGGCCGGTCTGTTCAATCTTGTCTGGTCCTTCCCCCATGACCTGTCCAGCTTGCTTAAAGCTATCAGGGGCACGAGGCCTCCGCTGGCTTAGCTCCTGGGATCACTGGGACACGCAAGCCACTCCTCCACATCAAGGCATGAACAATTGGAGCAGTAAATTAACTTATGCCCAAGAAAAAGAATTTAACAAAGCAACAAATTGTTACATTTGTAATGTAGAATTTTCTAACGAAAAAGTAGAATTTTCTAACGAAAAAGTAGAACTTTCTGAAAAAGTTTCCAACACAAAAGTAAGAGAGCACAATCATTACGATGGTAAGTATAGAGGAGCTGCGTGTCAGTCTTGTAATACCAAAGAAGGAAAACAATCTAAAGTAATTCCAGTATTTTTTCACAATGGAAGTGATTATGACTTTCATTTCATAATAGATTAAATAATTAAATACGAAACTCAATATAATAAACTTTCGTTGCTTGCTAAAACGTCTGAAGTGTATATTTCATTTGAATACGGAAATTATTACAGAAAATTAAGATTCCTGGATAGTTATAGGTTTTTATCAAACTCTTTAGACGGTATCGTAAAATCTATGGATAATTTTCCAATATAAAAAAAAGATTTCCCAGATAATTCTGATTTACTCAAACGAAAAGGTGTATACCTTTATGAATATGTTGATTCAATTGATCGATTAAAAGAAAAACAATTACCACCAATAGAAAGCTTTTACTCAACTTTAAGAAAAGAAAGAATTACAGAAGACGAGTATCAACACGCTGTAAATGTTTGGAATACTTTTCAATGTAAAACTTTACAAGATTATCATGATTTGTATCTAAAAACAGATGTGTTGCTTTTAGCCGATGTATTTGAAAAGTTTAGAGTATTTTTCCTAACCAATCATGAAATTGATCCATGTTATTGTTTCTCTGCTCCTGGATTAACTTGGCAATGTGGGTTAAAATATATGGGAATTAAACTAGAATTATTAACAGATTTAGATATGCTACTAATGTTTGAGAAGGGAATAGGAGGTGGTTATTCAGAAGTTTTAGGACCTCGATATGTAAAAGCTAACAATAAATATTTACCAGATTATAACCCTAGAAAGAGATCAAATTACTTGTTGTATCTCGATGCAAATAATTTATATGGAGCTGGAATGTCAGAACCTTTGCCGATTGGAGATTTTAAATGGGAGGATGAATCTTTTCTTATCAATCCACCTGAAGGAAGAGGATACATTATCGAATGTGATCTTGATTACACAGTTAAAGCAAAAGTAAACACCAAAAGATTTCCTTTAGCTCCAGAGAAAATAAAAATAAATGAAGACGATTTAAGCGATTTGCAAAAAGACTATTTACAATTAGAAAATTTAAAAAATGATACTAAATTTAAAAAATAAAAAGAATTATATTATACATTACAATTTATTAGAATGTTTTAAATCCTTTGGATTAGATTTGAATAATTTCTTTTAAAGAAAGACCTTGGTTAACAGAATACATTGATTTTAATACCAATCAAAGAACCAAGTCAAAATCAGACTTTGAAAAGAATCTTTGGAAATTAATGAATAATGAATTTTATGGAAAAACTCTTGAAAACATAAGAGATCGAATTGAGTTAAAACTATTATCAGATGAAGAACAAGTAACAAAATTAATAAGTAAGCCTAATTTTAATGAATCAATTATTTTTAATGAAAACCTAATTGGTATTGCTAATAATATAACATCAATAAAATTTAATAAACCGATTTATCTCGGAATGTGTGTTCTTGATTATTCCAAACTGGTTATGTATCAGTTTTGTTACAATGTTGTTAATAAACTATGGAAATCTAATGAAATTGTCAGATTTGATACTGATTCATACTTTCTAAATATCAGAACTGAAGATGTTTATGAAGATATGAAAAATATACAGGACGATGATTTAGACACCAGTGATTATCCAAAAGATCATTTTCTTCATTCAACTAAGAACAAAAAAGTTATTAATAAATTCAAAGATGAACTAAATAGTAAAGTTATGAGTGAAATAGTTTTTCTTAGAAGTAAAGCATATACCTATGAAGTTTTTAATGAACAATCATGTAAAAAAAATAAAAGATATTTCAAAAACGACAATTAATAAAGATGTGACATTTGAAGATTACAAAAACTCTTTATTTAATAATAAAATTAATTATCAAAAGATGTATGTACTAAATTCTGATAAACATGAAATGTACATAAAAGAAATAAATAAGAAAGCTCTAAATCCTTACGATGATAAACGATATATTATACTTAATGATGGTATTAGAACTCTTCCATATTCTGATCAATTTACAAATATTGTACATGAAATGGTAGAGAATGTTAACTTTGATTAACTCTGTATAACTGACATTTTCGTTCCATCAGATTGAAATGAAATTATTTTACCAGAAATAACTAAAGCATAAGCTGTGGTATCTGCAGGAACATTTGTATTAAATGTAGCCTTAACCATTATATCAGTTATGCTATTTTTTAACCTTTCACTTTGTTTTGAAACATCAAACACAAATAACGGATAAAGCGTTTGATAATCAATAGTGGTAATAGTTGGATTGCTAACTAATTCATCTATATCATAAAATTTTGATCTAAATGATACAGCGTCATTATATACTCTAGAGAATTGAAACTTAGGGAATGATATTTGATAATCAACCTCTGGATAACGCCTAGAATTTAATTGAACATTAATATTTCTCACATTCAGATTATTGAATATCGATGCATTTTCTGTTTGATCAGATCTATTTTTTGTTTGAAAAGCTATTATGATCCATCTAGGTTTTTCGGGAGAAGCTTTTACAGATAATCTCCATGAAAACTGAGTTGCTCTAGGAACGGTTTTTGAATCACATTGTTTACTTCTATAACCAACATTTAATTTTGCTTTTGATTCAATAATTTTATATAATTCAAACTTTTGTTGATCTGCTGGTAAAACATGTGGAACATAACATGAGATTTTATCAAGAGTAACTTTTCCTTCGGCAGCTTTATCATCACTATAAATTGCAATATTTGAATCTGGTCTTTTGTACAGAGTAAGTTGTTGAGTAAATCCATAAAGAATCGTATCATAATCCTCTGCGAAACCGAAAATATGTTTCAGAGGAATTAGAAAGGAAAATGTTCCTTTAGGATCAGGATATTTTAGCAATATTATTTGTCTTGTACCAAAACCTTCATTATTCTTAATTTGGTTGTTAGTATCTTTTATCCACAATAAATTAAGGCCTTGTGATTTTGAAAAGTCATGAGTATACTTGAGTGATCCTAACATTGTTGTTCCTCGTCCTGGATAATTTAAATTTTCAACTCCTTGTCCTGATAACTGATATTTTATAAAATTAAACAAATACATTATGTCCATTATTACATAAAGTTATCTTATCATCAGCAGTATATAATGTTTCATGTTTTTGCAAGTCTACCTTCAACTATTATATAGCTTTCACTTGGATGAGTAAAAATATCCTGCAATTCAATAGTTATTCGAATTTCTCCTCCGCTGTTTAAATTTGTACCGGTAATAAGAGTGTATTCATAGTATTCATATTTTTTAATACTTTCATCTACTTTAAAATCTTCTTTAATTATCAAAATGTCTTCCATTTTAATAATACCTAATTAAAGCATCTGTAACGGGTGATGCTATAAATCGTATTCTACTAAAGTGATACTCTTTATTAAGATATACACAAAGATTATTCGTTATATGGTCACTTATAATAAATGTTCAAATATATAAGTTCTTAAAGTTTAAAACTACTGTAGATTCTTTATTTTCTTCTATAGATAATAGATCTAGAATTAAAAATGAACTTTCCAACCCTTCTTCAAAAAGGTTTCTATCTTGAGAATTAAAAAATTTAATATCAGTGATGCTATCCTGATATCCCAGGGGATATTCATATACAAAATAACTTTTTCCATTAATTCTTTTACAACCTACATTTTCAATAGTGATCTTTATTTTCATTGAATCATCATTTTTATATGTTATTGATTTTTTTTCATCAACTGGTTCAATATTTCCACCATTTTCATATATATAAGAGCTTTTACCATTAACTGGTTTAATATCGATATCCCATTCAGGTTCTTTAGGAAATTCAGCTCTTTTATATATTCCGTTCTTCTTTAATTGAAAACAATATAAATTGTTTAGTTCTCCTCTGGATAAAAAACCATCAACATTTTCTAAATTTTCGTGTCAAGGGAAAGGGGCCGAAAGGATGAACACTTTGAAGTCGATGAATATAGAATTACTGCAAGCATCAAGCTCTTTTGTGTGTGGTAAGGTCTTCCCTTCAAAATCTCAGAGTTTCTGTACCAAAGGGCATCCCTCGAATGCTCTAGATCATTTTGTTTCAGCCCGCCCACTTTCGCGACAACTTTTACCAGTCGTATCGAAGGGTAAAGAAGGCTGTGACGTCCCACAATGTTAGAAAGGCAAGTTTGCCCCTTCGAGAAGCGTGTGTAAAAATTTGAGAACTCCATGTTTGTTTGTTTTTTCACAGTAAATCCAAACGTTTTGGTGTCATCACATTTTCATGTTTCATGTACGGAACGAAATGTCCGTTAACGATCATGTACGGAACGAAAATAGCGCTGAAATAATAGATTTACAAGCTTATTCGCCCGCAACGGTATGGGACCGGCATGGTGACCCGTTTTCGATATCAACTGCATTTCAGTGCGTCGTTTTTACACACGAGAGTGTATTTGTTGGTGTGTTGTAATACAAAATAGATTATCAGGACACCAACGGCGGTTGCGTAATATCATGTACGGAACGCTAGATCTAGATCTAGATCTAGTTTACTGTCGTCGTTACGATGTTTGTGCATTGTTGTTGGTGTTGTGAGTCTGTATTTTGTTGTAGCCGATAAGATTATTCATGTCAACATTGTTTTTGGCAGCAAGGAGCGGAGAACGGGATATTTTTCACGCAAGAAAGTACTGCGTCATATTCATGTACGGAACACTTTATGTGAGCTGTACAGACCGCTGCTCCGTTTTACACACAGAGAGTATAAATAAAAAAAGAAAAAGAAAGCCATAGTTGGGTAAATATTGCATTACACTTAAAATCAAGGATCTTATACGCTTATAGGAGAAGAAGAGGAATGTGAAGAGTTGCTCTTTGTTCCGTACATGAAATTACACCAAACATGTCACCAAATGTTATAGAAATCGCAGGAATTTTCATGATTTAATATATGTACACGGCAAATAATGATAATATTGAGCTTAAATGTCAACTGAAGTGGAATATTTTGCAATAGTTGGCCATTTATAAGCCTTTCATGGTGTCATGTTTCATGTACGGAACACTTTGGAAGGTGACCTTTTTACCCTTCTAGAGCAAAAACTATGCCTCGAACTGCTTTGAAAGTACAAAAAATCATAAAAACACTATGTTATTCACAAGACAAACACAAAACAGAAAATTTGGGGTAACATTTAATTTTTACTCATTTTGTCCCAGATCTGGGGGCACCTTTTGGCAACTGACCAGTTAGTCTCTTGTTTGAGGATGAATTAATTAAATCTCTGACGTTAGTATTCTCTGAAACTTTGTTAAAGAAGTCTAGAAAGGTACATATAACAGCTTACCAAGTCTGAGCTTCTCTTCAGTTTTTTGTGCCAAGTTATTACAAACTTCATGATATGATCTGCTCCAAATTTATCTCTGTATACCAAATCGCCTATCAGACTTCCAGCAGAAGATGATTGGTAATGTCATTTGCATGTTTCACACATAAATCTAGCATTTTAGAACACAACTTCAGTTTTGTGGTTACATTTGCCTTGCCACAACATCGACAGATTCCCTTAATGGCCCGAATTAGACAGGATAAGCCAAGCTGTACCATGGCGCGCTTAAGGAAATGACAAATATTAAATTAGAAGAACGGTTTACATTGGTGGCAAGTTGTCAGAAACCCATGGCAAGGACACAACTGAGTTAGATCACATCGCCTTATGACTTTACACACCCCTGTCAAGATGGTTTGAACGGAAATGATCTTTATCTGTGTGTATACGAAAGTCTGCTCTCCGTTAAACACTGTAATAAGTCTTGTAGTGTGTTCTGCTACTTCTTTATGGAGCAGACCTAGGACGTAATTGCTAATTATCAACAATGAGTGCTACTGAAACTCAGTCAATACTTTCTTTAGAAGATGATGATAATACAGGCTCAGAAGACTACCATCTATATACTCGCACAGCAAACGTGACATGAGATACCAAGAAAGAACATGGACTCAGATAGCATCAAAACTGGGACTGACAATAAATATTATTTCTCTGCAGTTTAATGAAGAGCAATAAATCTTGTCCCCCAAGAGGGAAAGCAGTTCCAAATTATCATATGGTCATTCTTGCATTGGACAGTATAGGCCTATAACAGGTATACCGTCATAAAAGAAAATATATGACAAAAGGTAGGGTACAGTTTGGCTCATCCCATGTAACTAGGGCCTAAAAGAGTCATGTGCCCCGCTAACATATGTTCCTTAATTAAAAACGGCAATAAGCTAATTGTCAAACTTCTATTTGATGAGTAAAGATTCACAGGCAAAAGCGAAGATACCGCGCGGCCAGTAAAATCAGTGCCTGGCGTCTGACTGATAATTGAAGAGAGAATGCAAGATCTACCATGAAATCTGTTACGAATCTGGACTGGGTGATAGTGCCCTCCAGTGTTAGGGTTCTGGACTAAAGGCCCCTCTAGCTGTTATGAAGAGGGTCTTCTCAATGATGGTATTATGACTGCATTTAAATCGAGAGGTATTTAATATTCAATCTTTCGTACCATGCCACACACTAAAAACAATCCGAATAAGTTTCATAAACAGACCTGCAGGGCCACAAATTTAATTACATTAATTACCCTAACAATTTTGTCTAGATCTATTACATAGTAAATACAACATCAGCAGCATCAAATCTAAATTCAATAATATGTCACTCGAAGTCTTCTCTAGATTCCTATAATATTATGATAATTCTGACTCACTAACAATTTAAGTACTAATTATATATCTCTCAGATCTGGTCTGCCTACTATATATCAATCAATATACTAATATGGGCTCTGGCGACGATGTCATCTCAGCTATTTGTGCCTACCGCTTATAATGGATCGAGCTCGTCAATATAAACTGACGTAGTTAAGTCTAGAGATCTACTCCAGGATGGGCTGGCAATTCCCAGCCTCATCCAGACAAATCAACCCCAATTCACAGATGTGTATGCCATACATTCATACTAATTGCAAGTCAATATAAATCTTTGTCTTGCATTCTTGGGTAGCGCTCCTAGTATATGCGGCAATCCTGTCCTAGTGGATAACTTATGTTCAGCTCCTCGTTCATTGTTGAGTCATCAATGGACAAACACTTACGCTTGGTCCCTGGTGTTAGAAAACCAGGGAGCGATGGACAATAGCAGTGGGCATATCTCATTCAAGCATATGGCTTCCTCTCAAATGTCTATATTGGACTAGACATGAAATCGAACAGAATTATGATTCTTCAGGCAGAATCGTGCCGACGCCTGCACAGATTGGAGTTTTCTGTATGGAGTAATGGACATAGGTATGGCTACACTTTTATACTGTGCAGCCACCTGCAAACTACCGTCCCAATCCCTAGATTTGATTGGTGCATCCATGCGAGCTCATCTCGCAGTATTAATATATTCTACGTGGGAATTGGTCACGGCCTTGTACTAAAAACAGACAAGGTCAATTTAAAATGTCAAAACAATTACTGAAATCTTTAAACCCTTGTGCTTTCTACATTTTATGTACGAATTTCTGAACGCGACTAAGCGTCTTAAACTATCTATCCTTATTCACCCCTTCTCTTCCCTTCTAAGTGTTCATCAAAATCACGGGGTCGAGAATTGCACTGTCACTCCTAACTTATCCATTTATTCTATCTCGCCCCACTTTCTTTCCATCTCTAAGAAAAAGTGTTTCAAAAACAAACTGTTCACGAGAACAGTTCAAGGACAAATTACGCTGGTTATAATCAACGAGACCGTAAAAAATCAACTCCTTGCAAGTCGTGACCCAGCACGGCAATTATAGTACACTTAAACCATGACAAAATCTAGATACACCCCAAAAAAATAATTCCGGGTCAAAATCTTAAATCCGTCGTCTGAAAGCCGAGATATGAATTTTTAAATTAATTTTTCACACTGAAAAAGAGCACGAACTAAAAAATGGACACACTGTCTTTAACAGATCACAGCTTTGGATCCAATCCCCACCACTCTTTTAGTCCAATGTCTTGATACACTTCTTGATTCTACAACATCTATCATCAATCAGTCTTTACAGTCAGGGCAAGTTCCCACATGTTTCAAGAAGGCTTTGGTAATACCTTTATTGAAGAAAAAGAGTCTGGACCCAAATGAACTAAAAAATTATCGCCCTGTGTCCAACCTACCTTTCCTGTCCAAATTCCTCGAAAAACTTGTTCTAGCTAAACTTAAAGAACATCTTAACTTGAATGATTTGATTGAGCCTTTCCAATCGGCCTATCGGGAAAATCATAGTACTGAAACTGCCCTGTTGAGAATAGTTAATGACATCTTACTATCAAGTGATGATGGTAAAGTCACCATTCTCACCTTACTGGATCTTTCCTCTGCTTTCGATACTATCGACCATGTTGTCCTTCTCCAACGGTTATCCTTTAATTTTGGAATCAGTGGCAATGCATTATTATGGCTCACATCGTATTTGAGAGAAAGATCACAGTATGTCATCGTACAAGGTAACCTGTCCACCCAGTTCCCATTGAGATCTGGTGTTCCTCAAGGTTCAGTCCTTGGCCCTATTTTTTACACGTTGTATACATTTCCATTGAGCCAAAAAATAAGATCTTACAATATTGATTACCATATGTACGCTGATGACACACAGCTGTACAAATCTTCCTATCCTGGTGACTTGCCAATTTTGGTAGCAAAAATTGAAAATTGTTGTAGAGCTGTGAAGTTGTGGATGGAAAATAACAAACTGAAATTGAACAATGATAAAACCGAGGTTATTCTTTGCTCCACTAGCAGTAAACTGAATTTGGTAGATGTAGACATCACAGGCATACAGTTTGACGACACTTTCGTTGAATTTTCAAGCCCAGCAAAAAACCTGGGCGTACTTCTTGATAGTACATTGAGTATGGAGCGTCATCTAAACAGCTTGGTTAGATCGATATTTTTTGAGATTAGGAAAATTTCACGAATGAAGCCTTTTTTAACCACAGATGCCATTAAGACCCTTGTAACATCCTTGGTTTTGTCACGTCTTGACTATTGTAATTCACTGCTGGCGGGTCTTCAGGAAGAAAAGATTTCAAAACTTCAGAGAGCACAGAACTGTGCAGCTGGTCTTGTTCTTGGAAAATCAAGATATCACAGTAGCACAGAGTTACTCAAAACACTTCATTGGTTGCCTGTTAAAGCACGTATCGAGTACAAAATTGCATTAATGTGCTTCAATTTCTTTGAATCTTCCACCCCAAATTATTTAAGTGCAGTTTTGTTTTCCTATAGGCCCGCCAGAGCCCTGAGATCATCACAGGACTCTAGGCTTTTGAAAGTCCCAAGATGTAACCTAAAGAGGTTTGGAGAAAGGTCGTTTAGTTACATTGGTCCTACTATTTGGAACTCCTTGCCTATCTCTTTGAGATTCGCTGGCAGTGCTGCCATTTTCAAGACGGGGTTAAAAACATATTTATTTGAGAAATATCTATAGTGTATGTGTGTGTCTTGGTGTGTGTGTGTGTGTGTGTGTGTGTGTGTGTATCTGCCAGCTGTGCATATATTTTATCATGTTATTGTAAAGCGCCTTGAGGCATGGCTAAAGGCGCTATATAAATCTACTTTATTATTATTATTATTATTATTAGCTAGGAAAGTATTGATCACAGAGAAACGGGGTTTTCAGTAATATGAATAGCATGTAGTGAAGATAGGAATGCAAAATATAAATGAAACATATTTTGTGCGAACTGTGGAATTTATAGCGTTGAAATCGACTGCAAAAATGCAAACGAAATTCTACCTCCACTGCCAAGTGCGACCGCTACTGACGGTGGTATCCCCCGTATTTTAGTGCCTATATTTAAACGGCCATTACGCGCTTGGACTGAATGGACATCTTTCGCTAATAACATCGTGCACAATTGGTCCGTGGTGGATTCGGGAACGCTCAGGTGACGGCGCTGTCTCAGGAGCCCACTCAGTCACGATTTACGAGTTCAAGTGCAATTAGAGGGTCGAGAAAACTAAAAGTCCAGTTTTGAGTCCAAATAGGACGCCGTGTTTAAAACTTACTTTGTATCCTTTCTTAACCGTCATAATGGATTTTAAAGTTTGATTATTTGGTTCAATTTTTATCTCGTCACCAATCAAGATTTGAAGTGTAGTGTTTAAAGATTTAATTTCATAAGCACCAACAGGTATAAACTCTTTATGTCACATGACGCCATCATAATAATTAAATACTTTGTTTTCCTCACTGACATTAGGGAAAGAATAGTAAGTTTCTAAATTAACTAAGGCGATTTCATAATGTTTATCTTTTTCTAATTCTAAAGGAGGGTTAAATACAGTCCTAAATGCGGTTTTATTATTTCTAATAATAATTTGCTGTGAAAATTTTGATCTTGTGTTTTGGGCGATTTCTCTTAAAATATTTAAGGTAAAAATATATTTGCTATTTTAATGTAATAAAAATCACCTATTTTTAACGTATGTAAAATGTATCAAATTTATATCTATATTTCCCATTAAATTTATTACTAGAATTGTCAGTTACAAGAAATCCATAAGGTTCTTCCCAACATTTTTTACAGAGTTTTTTAAACTCTTCGAATGGCATATAACGACTTACACGATCGTTATAAGTGTTAGTTATATTTTTCAAGTCTTGCTTGAATAAACAGAGAAAATTTCCGTTTTCTCTTATTGTTTGTCTCAGTAATTTAAAATAATTTTGAGCTAGGTAGGAACAGTCAACATTGTTATGCCTTCCTCAACAATAATAATCTTCGCATTTGTTTTGTTTCTCCAGTAAAAGATCATCAAATACTATTAAATTTTTATCTCCTGAGTTTAATTCGCTTGGATCTGGAACCTCATCAGTATTTTCATAAAACTGGCACTTGACTACGTCATGTCTTTGGCAAACATTAATTAATCTGTTTTCCAAGTTCTTCTAAAAATTGACAAGGTGTAGTATTCTTTTTTATACAGTAGTCCTTTTGGGTGAACAGTTTAAACATTTAATAACATCTTTAGGTATATTCTGTTCAAAACCCGTTTTTACAATCTTGTACTCAGGTTGAAGTAATGATTTCCCAAAGATATGTAATTGGTTATAATCAAGCCAGCTTTTTTTCAGAATCAAATTTAACAGTAAATTGGTCTTGCCTGATCCGCTTTTTGCTACTATAATTCCTCTTATACTTTTAGGTAGCATAGGACTGCTTTTTCTATTTGTTAAATTATCATCCCAAGGAAGATTCGTAACATCCATTTTAAAAAGAAAATAATTTACATGTTCGATAACTGTATCAAGAACCGAAATATCTTTTTAACTTGGTTATCTCCTCTCCCAAAACCCGTCGCGATCAAACTTTTCGGTCACGATCAGAAAATCTCATCACTATGGCTTGGGTAATTGCATTTTTCAGAACGTTGAGTGTAACTGAGAGAGAGCATAAACTATGTGTGAGAGAGCTAGACTGCAATGAACAGAGTTGGAGCTCTGCTGATCAACAAACTGCGGTGAGAGAGGGCTCGCGTCGTCTTGCTGCGCCTCATTTGCATACACTAATGGGGTCAACCAAATATAATAGTGTCAAAGTTTTCTGAAGCCTGCGCAAAATGTTTTCGAAAATGTGTGTCCTATATATTTTGGTGTGACCTAGATATTTTGGTGTGTTACAATTATATCTGTTTGACCTAGATAGCTAATTTAGCTGGAAATTCCGTTCTATTGAATGAAGGGTGGGTTGTTATGTTTTAAAAACAAAACTGTGGCTTTTATCTTTAATAAATAACAATTTTTATCTTACCTTTGTAAAGAATAAATCCATTGAATAACACGGTCTTTGACCTTTGGTTATACCAACACATGACCATTTCGTCCTGCCATAGGACTCGTCAGACCGTTTGGCATAAAACGCTTATGGCCAGTAATAATCCTTTAGTATTTTTTTATTATTTTTTATTTTTTTATATATTATAAAGGATAGATAAAGTATAAATAATATAAATATAAAATATTATTATATAGATAATAAAATAAATATGGAAAATAGAAAAATGAGCAATATTGCATTTGTGCTGTTATCAGTTGTTTCAGTCGTTTTATTTCAGCATCCAGTTGATTATACTGATCTTCAGTTTCTTTCAACTGGGCAATTTCATTTTTTATTTTATTTTTTTTTGTTTGTTTAGTCTGTCCTCTATTATATCAAATTTATTCTTTTTTCTTGCTAATTCTAATCTTAACGTTTTAGTAGACATGTTAGCCGAAGATTTAACAGACATTAAAAATGAATCAACAATGCTCATGTTATCTACTTCCATAGGTTTAGGATTATTAGAAGCCATTTAAAATTTTTTTGAGAGAGCTTCCTCTTGGACTGGCTTATATATCATATGTGTTTTGGACGACGATTAAATCAATATCACGTTTGGATTGGTCAGAATTTGTCGCACTGCGACACACCTGGAATGATTCATCCATACACACATTCACTCTTCAGCTATTCAAAACACGGCTGCAATGCCGCTTGAATAGAAACTTCAACAATAGTGAAATGAAGACTCCCGTAATAAAAAATTCTTCCTTTGAAATCCCAAGAGCGCAGCCATGCATGAATCAATTGAATGTCCTTATTTTGCAAGGATTCTAAAACTTAACAGAATAGAGGTCTACAGTATTTTATTCATGATTCCACACTGCAAGTTTACACACTGCAGTTTCCAAGCAGGAATCTATAGCTGTAGAACCGGCAGTTAACAAAGATCAATAATTTATTGAAAGGCAGTGTAACAATAAGGGTTGCCTGGCAAGTGAAGCTCAAATCAGTGATCATTCTCGTCATTTCTATAGAAAAGGAAACAAAGAGACTCCACAGTGTTATATCGGTGAGAAATTTATTGATTTTCTTCATTATTACTGTGACTCAAAAAGTGGTAAGGGAGGGAGAAGGGGTAAAGAGGTGAGGTAAAGAGAGAGAGAGATAGATAGAGCGAGAGACAGATAATGATGCAGTTGGTTTTTCCAGCAGGTTTATACTACTACTAGTTTTCCTCAATCAGTTAGGTGTACAATGTGTTCACAATCTTTGCCATTTATGGGTAACTTACTTCAGAAGGGAATACTTGAAACTTTATCAGTTTCTTCTAGGTTACAGACTTAAAATCCGTGCCTACCCCA
This sequence comes from Onchidella celtica, assembly GCA_963931925.1. Classification (NCBI taxonomy): domain Eukaryota; kingdom Metazoa; phylum Mollusca; class Gastropoda; order Systellommatophora; family Onchidiidae; genus Onchidella; species Onchidella celtica. The sequence continues at coordinate 11,689,277 of OZ007584.1, read as the reverse complement.
GTCTAGTTGTTTGGATTCTTCTCGTGGCCTTGTCACAGCCAGGTGTCTACGCTGGTACGTATAGAAAACTGTTGAAGGAACCAATGTTCCTGGAATTTGAAAATGAGATTGACAAAAAGGCTATGATCCCAGACGTTATAGATTTGAGTAGAGAACAGTCTGCTAGTCTCTTTCAGGTTGTCAAGGACAGCAGTACTAAAGACAGTTACTTCATCACAGCAATAAAGTAAATTTAAAGAAAATACCGGTACGTAAAGAAATTGATTTCAACATTAAAAATCTGCATATATACACTTTTACATTTTATTGATCCCTTTTAGCACTTATCAAGCCCTTGGATAGCCACAATGGCATCTCCCTTCCCCACTAGGGTCGATATGGACCACTCTCTTTTCATGAAAGCTCATTACACATCCATTCAGTTGAAACAGTTTCAGCTTTTTCGTCCTGAAAGCACAGCCTGTATTTAATTTACTCTGTACTTATTTTTATTTGTATACTTTTTTGTGTGATTGTCTTTGCACATGTGTTAAAAGAAAAAAATCGTAAAGCTGTGAAAACAATTCTTTTATATTATTTTCATACTTTCTGATTTGTCATATATATATGTCAAAGTACTTTTTAAAAAAGAATTAATGCATTACAATGTAGTATATAAACGTCTGGTACCAACCTTTACATTGAAATGGAAACGGGGGAAGGTAACCAAAAAAGGCTGACTCTGCTAAACAGCAAATGATCATATTTCGTTTTTACAACACGGTGTATCGATAGAGTTAATAAAGAGTATAAAAAATAACACTGCTTAGACAGAAAACAGAAATGCCAATAAATTGTTTAAATACAAAAATCCCATTTTCAGTCAACAACATACATACATGATGTATTATGCCTTAGAACTGCAAATGCCTTTAATTAATGATGGAATCAGGATGTTTGATCTCAGTAAAGAAATTCATGTATAAATTAAAAACGATCAAGGCGACATACCTTTAATTGTCCACAAAAGAAGGTAAAATGCCATTGAACATGTATGATTGTGTTGTCTAAACAAATTGCCAAGTGTCCAACAAGAAGAGTATAATGTGATGATAATTGTATGCATAGTATGAGAATCTGAGCCTTGACAACTGCATTTTGTGAAAATGACAACAGGCCTCTTTAAAAGCTCATCCGCCCAGAACTAGTCATTACATATTGTAATTAAGGACTCCCCTGTAAAGGCTGTTTGAAAGCCGAACCTGAAATTCTACGAAATATCATTCTAAGCGTAGAGGGATGTCAAGGTGGACGGGCCGGCATATTTGAAAAGGATTAAAGTTTTCCATATTTTAAAACTTTTTGTTGATTTTGAGCAACAACTGAAGTGAACAGAGGAACGTGCTCGGACATTTCGAGCCAGTAAAAAAAAGACGCATTTCCTTCAAGTAGAATTAAAAAGTATGACAGGAAATTTCGTTGTGACATCTAAAAATCACATCTGTATTCATGTATTCCCCAAGTCAGCAGGCCAGCTAGTGCTAATAAGAATTGTAAACAGATTGATCTTGGGCAATTGCTATACCGTGTATTGCATCTATAAAATAATATATAAAATACATGTATGTATACCTATAATAAAGTACAATGCACAATAACAGCAGTGTGGAAAAATAAATCCTGCTTTCCATCAACACAGTACATTGTATTAATGATTTCCTGTTGTTTACCTCCTAGTCCTAGTGCAAGAACTTAAGAGGGACAAAATCTGGGGACATTTTACAAATATTTCATTCTTGCACAAGTAGAACAGGAATTTTCATATTGGTGGAAAGCGCACTTTTCTTCATATTACAGGGTGACATGATAATAATACTCAACAGAAAAAATGGCCTTTGCATCACGGAGATTACAGGAATTATAATTGTAAAATTCTGAATAATTTCCCCATCTAAACGAAGTGATTGGCATCCCACAGATCCTCAGTAAAGATTTTTAATCTTGATGAATGTTCTTTTTTGTTTTCTTTCTTTTGGTAGCTGCTGAAATTGAAACTGGTCAAAAATTGAATAACAGTTAGTCAGGAGTATAAGTACCATAAATAGCTGAACTCTTTTACTATAGGGTCTGGGCCCAAGGAAGCTCCTTGGTCCCAAGAGATATTTTTAAGTTTGGGCGTGTTGGTCTAGAGGCAATGTGGTCGTCTCTGTAGCATCTGCGGGCTACCCCTTGCCCTCCCCCGGTTTTGTTGTTGTGCTGGTGGCTGAGCATGTGTCCACTACTTTTTCCATTTTATTGTTGATAACCGCCAGAGTGTACTGTACTCCGTGACCTGACCTTCTTTTCTAGTGAGTAGTTTTTTCCTCGCTCGCTTGTTGTCAGGTGTTTTGACTCGTTCAGTAAATATTAGTATGTTCCCGAATATTCGATAACGTTGTGGAAACGAATGTTTACGCCAGATTTGGCCTTGAGTGATGTAACCTGATGACGTATTGATGCGTGATTGGTTAGTTTGTGCGAGGGCAAAGGTAACGTTTATTTCGGGAACTTTCTGTAGGAATGTTTATATATATAGACCTGTGTGAGTGGTTGGGCGGGTGAGTAAGTGAGTTTCCTTTTGTGTGGCGTAGATATTTAGTTTCGCTGGTGTCTTCCTAGTAATTTATTGTTCACTATACAGTTATTAAACTTTAGTATTATTTAATCTATCGTCGGATCTTGTGTTTATTTATTTTACAGCTGTAATAGTTTCGTTTTCTAAAGGGTTGTAGTTAGATCAACTAACTCCCCCCTACTATAACGTGCTAGAACAACCTCAGCTGTTACATATTGGGGGCTCGTCCGGGATCCGACCATATTCGAGCGGATCAGATCAAAATTATTAGATTTATTTACATAGTTTATTGTAGAATATCATCGACAAGCTATCTACAACATGTCGGAGGTTATTGGAAGGCTTAGCCAGGAAGCGGACGCTATGGAGCTCACTGGGCAGGAGAGACGGGACTACCTCCGTGAAGGCCTAGAAAGAGAAAGACAGCTGGAGGCTCAACGACAGGAGAAGGAGGCTGAACGACAGGCTCGGGAGAAGGAGATGAACCACGAGCTGGAGATGGAGAGGATCCGCCATCAGGGTGGAGGCGAGTCGACGCAGGGGACCAGCGACCACGCCAGTTCTAAGAGACCCAAGCTACCTGCATTTCAGGACAAGAAGGACGATCTGGATAGCTGGTTGCTGCGGTTTGAGAGGTTTGCTGAGACAGCTGAATGGCCCAGATCCACCTGGACGACATCACTGTCTGCCCTGCTGACCGGGAGAGCTTTGGAGTGCTTCTGCAGACTACCGATCGACGAAGCCAAGGACTACGACAAGGTCAAGGAAGCGTTGCAGAAGAGGTACAACCTGTCAGAGGACGGATACAGACTCATGTTCAGACAAGGTAAGCCTGAAGATGGAGAAGATGTTGGAATGTTTTTGACCAGGATCAAGACCTATTTAGAGAGGTGGATAAAGCTGTCGAAGACGGAGGAGACCTACGAAGGAGTGAGAGATCTGTTCGTCAGAGAGCAATTCATGGATGCCTGCCCACCAGACCTTGCAACCCATGTGAGGGAGAGGAAACCAAAGACGCTACAGGACATCGCAGATTCAGCGGAGGCGTACCTGGTAGCGAGGAACCGGACGCTCAGCGGGAGCGCCAGACTGCAGAGCCGGCCAGTGCGATGGAGGCCCAACGGAGACAGAAGCCCACAGGTCTGCCATAGGTGCCAGAGGCCGGGACACAAGGCGACGGAGTGTCGTGCAAAGTTAAACGACAAAGGTGAGTTGAAATGTTACCTTTGTGGAAAGCCAGGCCACGTTCGGAGGATGTGTCCAGCCCAGAAGGATATGGGACGAGGCAAGCCGAACAAGGCGGCGGCGGCCGTAGTGATAGCGGCGGACGAGTCGTCGAGACAGGATGCGACGACGGCTGACACCAGCATCAACGTTCAAGCGGTAATGAAGGACGGGAAGCTACAGTTAGCGGTGCCTGTTATTTGCGGAGGATGCAGTGACGGAAGGACCGTGGAGAAACTGAAGTTACCAGTGATGAAGGGCTTGATTGGAAATCGAGCGGTAGATGTCCTAAGAGATACCGGCTGTGAAGGTGTAGTGGTGCGGCGAGCACTGGTGGACGACGGACAGCTCACCGGTGGGAAGAAACTTATCGCGAGGATCGATAACTCCTTGCTAGCGGCGGAGGAAGCCGTTATCGACGTGAAGACGCCTTACCTGACGGGCAAAGTGACGGCGCTGTGTCTCCCGGAGACCATCTGCGACCTAGTAGTCGGGAACGTGGACGGAGCGAAGGATCCGTACGACCCTGATACTGAGGTGATGGTAGGAGCGGTGACCACGAGGGCCCAGGAGAAGAGGAAGGACCGGTCTACGTCGCTGAAGGTGCCGAGGGCAGAACGGCACGCGGGAGTGGATAGAGAGGAACTTATCCGACTCCAAGAAGAAGACGAAGTCATTAGGAAGTTAGAGCAGAAGAAGATCCCAACTAATAGAGGCAATAAATCTGTTCATTTTGAGAAACATGGAGGAGTACTGTACCGGATCTACAAGGACCTGAGACAGGCGACGGTTATAAGGCAAGTGGTACTACCCGAGAAACTGAGAGAGTATGTATTGAGTGTTGCCCACGACTCGATCGTCGGAGGACACCTCGGCGTGAAGAAAACCAAAGACAGAGTGATGAGCAATTTTTACTGGCCTGGTATCGAAGGTGACGTCGCGAGATACTGCCGCTCATGCGACATATGCCAGAGGACAGTGAACAAAGGAGCGACACCAAAGGTGCACCTGCAGAGTATGCCAGTAGTGGACGTACCATTTAGGCGAGTGGCCGTGGACTTAGTAGGACCTATCGACCCCCCAAGTGAAGGTGGACATCGGTATATCCTGGTGTACACAGACTACGCTACTCGTTACCCCGAAGCCACACCCTTGAAGAAGATCGACGCGGAAACGGTAGCAGAAGCCTTAGTGAACATCTACAGCCGTTTGGGTGTGCCCGAAGAGATCTTGTCGGACCAAGGGACCCAGTTTATGTCAGATGTCATGAAGGAAACGAATAGACTACTGGGAATTCGACAGTCGACCACTACAGTCTACCACCCTATGTGCAACGGGTTGGTGGAGCGATTTAACGGCACACTGAAGAAGACCTTAAGGCGACTGTGCGCAGAGCAACCCAAGCAGTGGCACAGATACATCAACCCGCTGCTCTTCGCATATCGTGAAGTTCCCCAAGAGTCGACCAAGTTTGCCCCATTCGAGTTGCTGTATGGGAGAACTGTGAGAGGACCAATGCACATCTTACGACAACTATGGACCAAGGACGTAGAGGAGCCGGAAACGAAGACCAGTTACCAGTACATCATGGAACTACGTGAGAGGCTGGAGGACACATGGAAGTTAGCGACGGAAGAACTCTCCAAGGCTCAAGGTAGACAGAAGACCTACTACGACCGGAAGGCGCGAGGGAGGAAGTTCCGCCCCGGAGATGAAGTGTTGGTGCTACTGCCGACGAACACTAACAAGCTCCTAGTCCAATGGAAGGGACCATATAAGGTAGTCTCAGTTGTCGGTGTTAACGACTATAGAGTCAAGATGGGTGCAAAAGAAAAGACCTTGCACGCCAACCTCCTCAAGAGATACATTCCAAGGACGTCAAAAGTAGCAGCAGTGGCAATGGAACCCAGACCTATTGTGACCGAGATGTGTGGGATGGACAACAGTAGGAGAGATACCACGCCTGAACATGTCAACGCCATAAAGGACGGCGGCGGTGATAGTGCTGAGACTGTACTGGCAGAGGACGACCTGATAGACAAGAGTCAACCCGTGGAGTCAGCTGGCATGACAATCATCGAGGACTGCGACCTGGAAGGCGACAACGGTGGAACGACGGAGGACCTTGCCGACCTAGGAAGCTGGGACCAGAATGAAGGCTACAGAGATGTCCAGTATGGAACGCAACTGACATCGGAACAACGTCAAGAACTCTGCAATGTGGTGAAGAATTACCAGCACGTCTTCACTAATCTTCCTGAATGCTGCCAGTTGGGTGAACATCGCATCGACCTGACGACAGAGGTACCAGTTCGTCAACGACCATACCCGGTGCCCTACGCAATGCGCGACTCATTGAAGGAGGAGCTTAGCACCATGGAACGGCTGGGCATCATTCGAAGGAGCTCATCAGCTTATGCTTCACCTATTGTTGTCGTCAAGAAGAAGGACGGATCCAACCGAGTCTGCATCGACTACAGGAGGTTAAACAAGATCACAGTATTCGACCCTCATCCGACAGCAGCGCCATCGGAAGTGTTTCAGAGTCTATCGAGAGGAAAATTATTCTCTCGGATTGACCTGAGCAAGGGATACTGGCAAGTGAAAGTTCGAGAGCAAGACATTCCCAAGACGGCGTTCGTCACCATGGGCGAACACTATGAATTCATTCGGATGCCTTTTGGGATGATGAACTCAGGAGCCACGCTGAACAGGATCGTAAAGCCATTGATCCGTGGAATGAACAATGTGACAGTATATGTGGACGACCTGCTGATTCATACAGAGACATTCGACGAGCATGTGAAGACTCTCAAGGACTTACTGCAGAGGATGGACCAAGCTGGATTAACTGCAAGACCATCGAAGTGTCTGATTGGAACGTCTGAAGTAGACTTTGTTGGACACTTAGTGGGAGAAGGTATGATTGGCCTGTTAGAAGAGAATGTATGTAAGGTACGAGACGCACCCAGACCCACCACTAAGAAGGAAGTGAAAGCATTCTTAGGATTAGTGGGATATTACCATGAATTTATTCCTAACTTTTCAGCGATTGCATCACCATTGTCTGATTTACTTAGAAAGGGTCAGCCCAATATAGTTCAGTGGGATGAAACGCAGGAGAAAGCGTACACCTCTTTGAAGAATGTCATTATCTCCAAACCCGTGTTATGTCTGCCAGATTTTTCCAAAGAGTTTGTCTTAGCAACTGATGCATCAGATCGCGGATTAGGCGCTAGTCTTATGCAGGAACACGAGGGAAAGTTGTACCCTGTGGCATATGCTAGTCGTAAGCTATTGCCTCGTGAGACAAAATATTCGGTCTCAGAGCGCGAATGTTTAGCTATTGTTTGGGCTGTAAAAAAGTTTACTTTGTATTTGTATGGAAAGGAGTTTGTGCTCCAAACTGACCATCGGTCATTAGAGTTTTTGAACTCTGCCAAGTTTGACAGTCCAAAGTTATTACGATGGAGTTTATTTTTACAGTCTTATCGATTCAGGATTCACTACGTAAAAGGCAGAGAAAATGTCTGTGCCTTTTTCCTGAGCAGGGTATTTTAAAGTAGTACACTATCAGTGAAATGCATTGTAACCCATACTTTTGCCTACTAGATGAATTTCTAGGACGGCAGTATTGTACTGTAATTGGGGACATAGTTCATCTGTGATTGAATACTGAATTGATGGCTGATACAGAGTCATGATGTGTTAGTCACATTTTGGTTTTATGCTATGTCATATTAGTTACCAATGGAACTTGGTGTAATTTTTGGAAAATGTAACCCAAATGGGGACTGCGAGCAAGCAGTGTTTGTGTTATATTGCATTGTTGTAACTTGTTTTGACCTAATATGATGAAGAAAGACCCTAATCAGTGGTCGGTATGTATTGGTATTTTTGCCATTGTACGTATGAGTTATACATTTTGGAGATAACCATGTTATGTACAACAAGTTATATGCTATGATTCGTGCACGAAGCATTGTGTAAACGATGGGCCATCGTTTCACCTTATATGATTTGTAATAATATCATTGACCATTGTTTCACCACAGTGGTGGCGTTGTGTTATTTTGACTAGTAGGCCTACTGTTTACTATTGGGAAGCAATGACGGTATTGTATTTGTTATGGTATTAGTGATGCAAAGTACACTGCATTGTATCGTATTTGTGATGACATTCGGGAAGACACTGAAATTGTTATTAATTGTAATAGAATTAGCAACTACCTTTGTGAGATTGGGAGTGCTATAAGATTATTTCACGATAGTGCAGACGCTGTATAATGTTTTTGGAGTTGAAAGATATTCAACTTAAATTGGGGAGTTGTGTAGCATCTGCGGGCTACCCCTTGCCCTCCCCCGGTTTTGTTGTTGTGCTGGTGGCTGAGCATGTGTCCACTACTTTTTCCATTTTATTGTTGATAACCGCCAGAGTGTACTGTACTCCGTGACCTGACCTTCTTTTCTAGTGAGTAGTTTTTTCCTCGCTCGCTTGTTGTCAGGTGTTTTGACTCGTTCAGTAAATATTAGTATGTTCCCGAATATTCGATAACGTTGTGGAAACGAATGTTTACGCCAGATTTGGCCTTGAGTGATGTAACCTGATGACGTATTGATGCGTGATTGGTTAGTTTGTGCGAGGGCAAAGGTAACGTTCATTTCGGGAACTTTCTGTAGGAATGTTTATATATATATACCTGTGTGAGTGGTTGGGCGGGTGAGTAAGTGAGTTTCCTTTTGTGTGGCGTAGATATTTAGTTTCGCTGGTGTCTTCCTAGTAATTTATTGTTCACTATACAGTTATTAAACTTTAGTATTATTTAATCTATCGTCGGATCTCGTGTTTATTTATTTTACAGCTGTAATAGTTTCGTTTTCTAAAGGGTTGTAGTTAGATCAACTAACTCCCCCCTACTATAACGTGCTAGAACAACCTCAGCTGTTACAGTCTCCCATAATGAAGGTAGTGGGTTCGATTCCCGGTTGGGATTTTGGGGAAAAAATTATGTCTCTGATGTTGTTGTAGTTAGGATAGAACACCTAGTCTTCTTGGATAAAGATGAAAAATAAGAAGGCCCTTGTGCAAGTTGCCCATGACAAAGATACTCTGGCAGTTGGAAATCGAGGAGAGCAGACCCAATTAAAAAAAGAAATCCCTTCTACAAAAACACATGAAAAACTAACAAGAAAAATAAAAGCAAGGAAAATGAGGTGTAAATGAACGCTAAGAGCAGTGAACCTTCAAAATTAAGAACGAAAAAATGAGATACTTTTAATGAAACAAAACAACAAATGTTCCGCTGTAATGTCTGACGTCTCAGAGTGGCCGTTATTGGGCAATGAAACCCTACAGATACAATGTACAAATTTAGAAAGTCAGAACATGTGTACAGTATGAATACATGTAGAAACATTGTAGTTGTAGAGTCTTTCTTGCTGTCCCATAACCGGTCATTTTTGATTAGATATAGATTCACCATATTCTTCCCAACAATGCGCTCTCGTTACTGATCTTCTCGTCTTTCAACTGTCAAGATATCCTTGACATGTGCAACATGCACACGAGCCATCCGAGTTTTTCGTCCTTATCCGAGAAAACTAAGTACTGTACATATGTACTCGATCCTGCCTAATTTAGGATCAGGGACAGGAATTCACCCCACCCCCCTACCCAAAAAAAAAAAATCCAACATGACTGTGCCATCCGGGGATCAAACCCGATACCTTCTGCTTGAGAGATAAGCATCTTGTCTGTAGACCAAGGTTTCCCCATGTGCATGTGTGTGTGTTTGGGGGGGGGGGGTGGTGACATGGTGGAACAAGATGCAAACGTGTCGGAATTGGTTTTTCACCAGTGTATACAGTACTGCGAACGCAGGAATAGGAAAGAGTTTTCACGCAAATTATTTGGTTGTCTCTCTTTCTTTAAAAGTGTTGCAATCGCAATAAACAGAATAATACCCTATATGATAATCTATGTTTTTAACAAGTGTGGCATAGGAAGGAAGCTAAATAGGGCTGAAAATTTGTCCAAGGTGCAAAATTACTTTAAAGCACATGTTGGAACAGGATGGCTGATTGGTAGCACTAGCACTGCAAAGCTTTCTAACTTTAACTTAAGAGACCAAATCTCTAGACTTCAGTAGCCCATGGAAAATATATAGGGCCGCAGCAGGGCTTGGAGCAAAATTAAAATGTGGGGGGGGGGGGGATGTAGATTGCATAGAAACAAACAGTATCTTTAGATTATAACAATATTAACAATTTAACAAATTCCTCCGGCAAACATTTTGTCCAAGTTCACACTTGGACCATAATAATTTCTTCGAATTTTGACGCATCTTGTGGTTTACCACCATGGTTGATGACCCGGAAGTTGATACAGGTATTGTAAAAATTATAGAATAGAAAGAATCGAATGAAATCATCGACCAGGTTGTGGTGTGGTTACAGTTGCACAGATCTATACGAACAAACACGCATTGAGGTCCGATAGCTCTACTAATACGGAAGAATTGGTGGTTTACCTCTGTAGGTGGTAGGTAATTGCACCAGTTTTATTTAGATTTAGACTCTAGATCTAGACTCTAGATCTAGATATAATATAGACTCTCTGTTGTGTGTTCACTCTAGTCTAAACTCTAAGTAACGTAAAACAAAGTGACTGTCTGCCAGTGCCACGCTTATTCGGAGACGTCTGCCAAAAGATCAGAATCTTATTCGCAAAGATGGGTGTTTGGTATGTGATTTTTATTTAGGAAGAGCTCCTTAAAATGGTGTTCGGTTTCAGAGCTATCAATGAAACTTTCAGAAAAACATTTTTGATGGCGAGAGCTGTCTATGGCCATGGGAATTGGGATACAAAATCGCCCAAGTACCATAATAAACTAAACAGGCGAGAACCAAAGCCCTCTGAATTTTAGTGACTGATAAAAGTCTAGAAAGATCGGATTAACTTCACATAGGCCTAAATAGACTGAAAAGCTGAAACGAACAATTCCTTCTCTTGACGAGTGAAAGGCCAACGGCAGCCACCCATGCGTCCATCTCAATCACATGACGAAAACAAACGATGCGCATCACTCCTCATTCAGAAAATGGACCAGTAGATGTATGTATAAACAAACAGCATGTCCAAGGGGAAACTTGGAAAGCTAGGAGAGTTTGTCCTCCACTGCCGCTCATTCCTTTTTTTTATTCCAAAAACCTACCAGAAATAAACTCGTCTGCCGAGTTGGGGGGGGGGGGGGGGGGTCGTCAAGGCTCCGCAAGATCTGATTTTTTTATTAGGGTCAATTTTTACTGCGTTGTCCCCCACTGATCATCCTTGCTTTTCTCTAGACTCTAGAGTTAAAATTGTGTCTAGGATTTTTTAAAATTTAAATTTTTACAATTTTTTTTTAGATGAATTATTAAATTATTTGCCAATTTTGTGAAGTCACAGAGAAAGTCAGACAGACTAGAGCAAATAAAAATGAATTAAACTTCCATTGAAACAAAAAAAGTAATAAAACAAAACATGTCAAATAGATCCAGGTTAACATGGAAAGAGATGAGCTGTTCAGCTGACACTGACTAAAAGAAGTCATTTACATTTCTGAAATTTGATTTATATTTTTATTTCTGTCCCGTTCAGTGAAAAGGAATTTAAATAAAATGAACAGGAATAAAGTAATCTGGAGCACATGAGTAATGCCGCAGTCTCACCAAGAAAACTCGTGTGCGAACGTGTCAAATTAAGTCGTGTACGTACGTGTCCACATGCACACGAGCAAAATTCGCACAAGTGCTGACACGGTCGTGCACGAGCCCACGCGTGCCCACATGACTCGCACACGAATAACCTTCGCCCCCTCCCGCCAGGACTGATTTGAGGCCCAAATTGCACAATTCGCACACGAGTTGTGCTATACTCGCACGAATTGTGGAGGAGGAGGACAAGTATAAAAGTGGGAGCCAAGCGAAATAACACAAGCAGGCCCTATATATAGGGTAGTCTCACTGTACTTGTGCGCGAGTCGACACAAACGTGTGGGCTTGTGGCAACACGCACGAGTAGGCTGCCACGTACGCGTGAGCTCGTGTGCGAGTTTTTCACATTCCTGAGTGGATGCGCGCGCATCAGTTTGGTGAGTGCTGACACGAACCCAGGCGAACGCCTCCGCTCGCATGTCAAGAAATCCCACACGACTTGCTGAAAAAATAAGGCTGGAGCTATTTTTCTGCAGCTAGGCACGAGTTTTACACGAGTTGGTGTGTGAGGGCCAAAAACACGTGTCAAAACACGCCTCAGCACGCACGAGCTTCATAATTATCAAAATCGCATGCGAGTTTTCTTGGCGAGACTGCGGCATAACATTGACCAATTTCCCCATGACATCAATTTTACAAAATCCTACTAAAATAAAAAATTCCTAAAAATGAGCAATCCTAGGCTAAAAAAAGAAAATGCCTGTGCATGGGATTGAACCCGAGACAGACCAGACCCATAGTCTCCAACTGATAACCGCATTCTATGCTAGGCATTGCATAGCAATGACACTGAAAATTTTTTTTCATTTAAGTTAACTGTTTTTAGCTATGTGCACCGGAAAGTACAGTCTTTTTTAAACATAATATATTATGCTTTTTAAATTATTAAACTCTATCCAAAAATAAAACAGTTATAGGTTTTTAAGACCACCAGAATATGGAACACATTTATAGAGGAAAATATTCTCAAAAAGTGGACCTTCTAAAAATCTAAAAACGAGTCTTTTTTGAAAACTTGACAATATCTCAGTTTCAAATTAGACCATCTAGCTGAAACTTTGCATTCATTCACAAAAACTATAATTTCATTACTTTTTAGTCTTAGTTTCAAAATGATGGTGTGAATTATCTAGATCTCGATGGTAAAACAGGCCCATAAGACAACATTCCATAGCCCGTATCTGTGCTATGAAACCGTGTAGTCCGCAAGTCCAATATTCATGGAAAAGGTAGAAAAAAATGGGGTTAATGTCAAGTTCCACTAATGATCTGATGTTATGTCGTATTTTGTTAGTATTTCATATATAAATCACTTTTCCCCACTGTTCCATCATTAAACGCAAGCTGATTACCAAAGGATAGTCAATATAATATAGAAATAAAGGAACTTATAATAATGACTTGCATCGTACGTTTATATCACCACCCAAAACAGAGGAATAGAGCAATAAATAAAATGTGTGTGACCAGTCCTGCTGAGTTATTCTAAGTGACCAATCGCAATGCGCTGCATGGTTGCCAGACCTCCAGTATATATATCGGATTTCCGGTTTTGCTATGTCTCCTAAAAAGGATTTCCAGTTACGCCATGTGAATAATAAAAAAAAAAAAAAAACCCTGGTTATTCGAAACAAAACAGCAAGTGTGTGTTCGAGATATCGGCCTACTTTGTGCCTAATTTTAGCATTATGTGATTCACCGTGTACGAGGGGTATCGTCGTGTTCTGGCTGATTCGCAGTTTTAGATCAAGCACTTCACATGCATCAGGAGCTCTTCATCGCGCTGACAATAACGCGAACTTAAAAGTGACTGAGGGGTCACATATTGTTTCCGGTCAAGCCCTGCTTGTTCCGCATATTGTTTGAGTGGACGTAGTCTATCATGACTGTTGTGTTGTGCTGACTTCGTCTCGTGTGTCAGGCCTACACCAGAATTAATGCTTTAGATGCCTGCAATGGTAGATCTACGAACTTTGATTATCGATTGTCGATGGATGCTTTCGTTTGGAATAGGCCTGTTCCCGATGCCGCGGCGAGTGGAAAACCGACAAGCTATTTTTAGAAGGGGGTACACTGTCGTAGCACTTGGCTACACATGTGTGCTCGACCGCTTGGTTAGCGTCAGTAAGATTCTAAGACGCGTTGATACAATGCCTTTAAAGCGATGCTCTTGGGGCTGTTGTAACAGCGACAGCCGTTACAATGATCGACCCCATACGCAAGGTGTTAAATTTATACGTTTTCCCCAACCAAAGACACAGAAGGAAAGATGTTTAGAATGGATACGGCTGTGTAATCGGCCGCATGCACAGCTCAACATTGACAAGATAACAGCTTATCACTATGTGTGCTCCAAGGTGAGAGATGTGTTGAAGTGTAGGGGAGGGTTGTGTGACAATAATATTAATGTTGCAAAAATGACGTGAAACTTGACTTTTTACTTTTATGGACCAGCTTACTTCTAGAACTCTAGAAGTGTTTCAGTTTAAGTAAACTATTGTTGATTCGTGACCCACTTCAGTTAGAATCTAGATTAGGTCTGGATAATATTAATAATAGTGACTGTTATTGATATTATTTTTGTTTTCCCTGCCATTAGATTTTGAACTGGTAAAGTTAACCCTAGATCTGATGTCTGCGTTATGCTATATATATTCACAGCACTTCAACGAAGGCTGCAAAGATCCAGTTTCGGCAAGTGAGACAGACAGACCACTGAAAAGGAGGAAACCACCAAAAGAAAGAGATGTTCCATCAAAACGAACATGCAGCTCATCATGTGCAGATGACGAAGGTGAGTGCCAGATAGGGATAGAAAAGTATACAGGAAAGAAGAGATTATTATTGAGAGAAAAGACCATTGGGTTAGAAGTCTTCAAGGATAAACGGAGAACAGCTGGAAGTGATAAGAAAACAAAATCAACAACAACATGATATAATAAATAATGTGGTGAGCAGTAACAAAATGGAATAGCATATATCACGCCATTTAACACTTTATAATAGGTTAATGATTTCATGCAATAATTAATTATTTTAACATAAATTACTGTAATAAATTCAAAAGAAATATCTATCAAGATAGCCAAACCCTAAAACATCCTGATTTAAATTTTAAAAAATCACATCTACATCATAATGTACACTGTTGTTACAGAGACAAGTGAAACAATCACATTATCGACAACACTGCCTGGAGGTAGACCTACTGATGGCTCGAAAATTTTGAACTTCTCCTCCGATGGAACTTTTCCAAATTTTGATATTCTGCTGAAGGATAAGGAGGAGGCACCCACACCAACTATACCAAAACCAACATCAAAAGGAGTTTTATGTGACAGCTGCCACAATACTGTACAAATTTCACCTTTAAGTTTTAAAAAAAATACAAAGGGAAAGGTTTATTGGACATATTGTAAAAATGATTCTAATTGTTTTTATTATACAGGTATTCCAACTGTTGCAACATTACATTTTATTTTTTCTTGGATTTCACCTTTCATAAGCAGTTTGAAACTATGGGATGGAAGTAAAAAGTTTTGTAAAAAATCAAAAGCAAGAACAAGAATATCATTGTCTTATTTTGAAGAATTTTTATTGACACTTCTTAGAATTAGAAGGGGGACTGATGTCACATTTTTAGCTTACCAGTTTGGAATTTCAAAGAGTCATGTTTCACGAATTTATATTGCATGGGTTCTTTTCCTCGATGAATGTTTTTCAGAACTTGTTATCTGGCCTTGTCAGGAATTAAATGCTAAAAACATGCCAAATTCATTTAAGGCCTTTCCAAAAATCAGAGCAATCATAGACTGCACTGGATACTTTATTCAAAAACCATTCATGCCTCATGCTCAGAGGGCAACATTTTCATCATATAAACACGCAAATACATTTAAACAGTTGATAGCAATCATGCCAAGCGGTGCCATTACATTTGTTTCTAAGTTATATGGAGGAAATATTGCTGATCTTGCCATGGTAAAAAGTTCTGGAATTTTAGAAAAGGTAGAAGCAGGTGATGATATCATGGCCGACAGGAGGTTTAACATTAGGCATTTACTTTTGGAAAGGAAAGCGACTTTAAACATTCCAGCCTTCACTCATGGGAAATGCTTAAGTTTGAAAGCATTACAAAGGTCAAGAAAAATTGCTAGTGTTCGCATACATGTGGAACGCGCCATAAGACGGATGAAAACATTAAAAATTTTAAGTGGAATAATATCACTGAAGCTGAGGTTTTACCTTGATTCAGTTACCAGAATTGTTGCTTTTTTGTGTAATTTACAAGGTAGATTAGCTAAATGAATGATAAAAAAAAAATGATATTATTATTCAGAGGAAAGACAAATTCTTGTGAATCAGTATGTGTTCTTATTTAGTAAAAATTGATTTTAGCTGCAAATCTTTGGGAAAAAATGTTGATGGTAAAATAATTCAAGTTTAGCAGACATCTCTTTCCAAAACATCATGTCAAATGGAACTTTAAGTGAATAGATACCTTTATCTGTATAAATAACTAGTATTGCTTGTTTGATACCAGTAACCTCCCATCTGTCCCTGAATTTGGTAATTGTATGCATTTTTCTCAACAATAGTGTATGAATTTTTCTCTGTGTCTTTAATAATGCCAGACATTAGACCAGCAATTTTTGGATGAAAGTTTCTGTATTTCCATAAGCATTTTACTTCAATAAGAAACTCACCACACTCACTGCAGTCAATGATTCCATCTGGGGAGCATGCTAAGTATGGTGTTTCCTTAGAAAAGCAAAGTCCTTTTTCCTCCAGTTTTCATTTTTTGTGTTTTATCTGATGGTTGCGAAAGAACAGATTTCGTGCTCTGTTTTCATTTGTTTTACCATATTGAATGGGTGCTGGTAGATGTGTAGAGTCTAGTGTATTTTCTTTTAAGAAAGTTGATGCTGTGTTATCTTGATTTGTTGAGTGACACACTGTTTTGAAACGAGATGCTGTCAGTATTTGATTCCTCATTGCATACCAGTTAGGGTTGCTGGCTTGTCCTAGCGTTGCCTGCTCAATATACTTATGTTCAGACTGGGTATATGAAAGTTGTTGTAAAAAAATGTAAGGACATTTACAATCAGCATTTTCACACTGATGTTATTTTCTAAAATCTAACATTTTCTGTGATGGTGTCAGTATATTTAAATTAGTTACACCAATACTCTTTTGCCTTTCATAGCGAACATCAAGGGGGCATGCATCAGGTAATAAGTCTTTAATAGTGGAGAAGAAGACACTTGAATCTGGCTTCTTGGATAGTAATGAACTGCTATCCTGGTTCGAACTGCTTGGTGAAGTGCTCCTGAAATAAGAGGGTTGGAAAAATAAGCTGATTATTGGTTTAAAACAATAATAAAAGCAAAAACTTGAGTGTATTTTATCAAATTTTATTGCATATCAATTAACATACTCTTTTCTTTGTACTTCATATATATTTCATCCTGCTCTTGCTTTTCTCTCTTTCCTTATATTATATATTATTTAGAGATACATCCTGATGGCGTATATAATTATGATATATATATATAAAGCCTACAATTATTACATTTATGTTGGTATATTTCTGAGCAAATTCTGTCAAAATTCTTGTGAAAATCATTACATGTACAATAAATTGAATAAACCACTATAAGTTAACCTTGTCATCTGTCTAAACATTATTCCCTTACAGTCCTTACAATTTTGGAAGGGTGGGTGTGGGGGAAGTTCTGTTGTTTTTTTTTTTTGCTTACTGTTCTGTCCTTTCCCTTCTTGGAAAGTAAACTAACCTTTCACTAACAGACGTATTTAAATCTCTTATTGCTACTGGCTCAGTAGGTTCTGTCACATTTTTTGGACGGTTCCAAACACATGGCATGGATGTGCAAGATGGAGAGGTAGTAGAGACAGACTCTTCACCCCTGAAAGACATGTACCCAAACAGAGCAGCTGTCACATGTCGACAGATTCCGTCAATCTTGTGTGATTAAAAAAAACAAACAGAAAAAGTCAGCATCATGTTATAATTGTAACTTTCATAATCTTATTTTCATGTGCATTACAGCTGAATGCATGACACTAACACTCAGAAGTCACATCTGCGCTTACTTTAAAAGTGAAGTTTTTTGAAAGATCTATCTAATTAATTGCATTTCTAATTCTGTTGAAACATAACTTATTAAACAATATTTGTACTTGATGTTTTTCCTACAATTCAGCTTGCTGTTCAGAGCAGTGTTTTATTTTGTTGTTTTTTCTTGCTTCCCACTTTTAAAAAAAAAAAGATTTTTTTTTTATTTTTTATAAGGGGCAGGAAATGGGTGGAAGGGTGGGGGATGAAGTTGTTGTTTGAAGATGTGGATATTATTTTAATTCTATAAAGCCGATTTCAAACCAGCCATTATACATGTTACACTTTGTAGATCTAATTATGTGCTTCATGCATTAAAAGAGTTTTAAGTGACTAAATAATACATAAATATAATACATGTACATACCCTCCACGGCAACAACAATAAGCAGACAGTATTCTCTCCTCAGTGTCGCATGTGGACAAAATGATCCAACAGATATAATATGGCAAACCAGTCTGTGGATCCTTTGCGTTGGTTCGTGGCTTCACTTTAGCCAACATTGCAACATATGGCGATGACAGACATGCACAGCTCAGGTCTAAGACATAGCCGTCTTTGTGGAGATGAAAACCTTCCATATCCTTTTGATTCCTCACTACAGAGACGTCATGTCCTTTGCTGATGTAGTGCAGAATATCAAAGGGATTTAACGTCGGGACCTTTGATAAGACATTGCTAGATTCGAGCAAGGTTGGCAGTGTCAGAGACTTAACACCCACTCTCAGTTTCTCTGCCACAATTTCGCTTCGACTTTCCAATAAGCCGTCAGGATCTAACTTTATTCCAATGGAATCTGCTTGTTGGCAAAGAAGAACAAGATCCTGTTTTCTTTGTTTTGACATACTTACACCACTGTCATTTAAAAAAACGCTTTAAGAATGTAGTGTTCACTTGGGAAAAATCACGCTGCGACGCTGCTTCTGCCATCTTGGCTACCGGCAAGCGGCGGCAGCGTGTTCCCCCTTCTAAAAATAGCCGCAGGGGTTTTCCAGGCAAGCGAGATAGCCGGGATTCAACTATTCCCGGTTGCTTGGTTCCGTGTGTACTGTGAACATGTTGTGCGGACTGATTTGACGTGTTATTAGTTACGCAAAACCTAGAATCTAGACCAAGGTCAAGCATGCCCCCTAGATCTGTACCGATACAAGTTGTACGGCTACTAATAATCATTGTACATTTACTAGATCTAGTTCAAACTGAAGACGGTTGCTTTAGTTTATAGCGGCCTGAAGGGGCCCACCTCAGATTGTTCTACGTTTTTTAGTTTTCCGGCATCAATATCATCGGCCCCCATGGCGCCGTGTTGCACATGCTGGCCGCTTGATTATTCTGGGTGATCGACTGGCCGATAGGCTTACCATGGCAGTTTTGACAGGGGGTACGTAGATGTTTGCAGGCGGTATAATGTGAAAAGTAAAAAACAAAAAAATGACAAATTTTAGGACGTAAAAGAAGTCTTCAAGACTTGCCCTTTTGAAGATGAAATTGCTGCTCCTTGTGTTCGTGAAATATATAACGATGAAGAAGTTCGGTAGACTTTAAACTGCTTTTTCGCAGAATAAAATGATTGTCTTCTGCCTATTAATTATCATTAAAGAGATCTATTTTCTGATCGGTTGCCAAGTTTCATTCATATTGGTTATGAAACATATATATGCATTGTTATGTGGGTGGCCTAGGGCGTGAAAAGAAGCCTGTCAGTGTTAATGAGTGTCACAGGATTTGTAATCCATTTTCTCAAACTTTCAAGAACACTGCAAGGGCCGAAGAATGGTAAAAAAATGTACTTTTGATACATGATTCCTTTCAAAACTTGAAGTTTTGGTTGGTCTTAATTCCATTAATACATTTCTTGAACATGAAGCACTATACAAATTAAATACAGTCTCTTCATAAAGAAGAGCAATGACCAATGAAACTGAGATTTTGATTTCATTATGTTTCATGTTCAGGTTCTTAATCAACTGTTATTAATTTGTGAAGTGAAGCTCCATACTGACGACCAGTTGGGTCTTATCCAATCCAAAAGCTGGGATATTTGTTTTAGGTGAAATAATACTGATTTTCATTTCTTTCAGTTGCTTATCCTGTATGTGGCTTGTATTGTATTCTGAAGAAAAGACTGTTTGGACTGGGGGAATTCAGATGTCAAGCTTGAAATTTAAAACATAGTTTCTTAATCTTTTGTGATTAGACTTGTTGCAAGATTTTAATCAGGCACAGAATTAGTGATAATTAGGATAGACATTCAGCATTTTACATCAGGAGGAGCAAGGAAATGACAGATGTGTTTTCTTGTGTGATCAGTAAGAATTCACAAACATCAATAGGGATGAAAAATCAGGAAAATAGAAGATCTGAATAAATTTATTATTTTTTTTTAGTGTGTTCGTGAGAAAATATCGATGAAACATCCTGGATTTCCAGCGACATCAATTGCAGACCACATGTGATAATACCAATTTTCTTTTCTTTCAGTTTCTGAGTCCACACTTATATTATTTTCTACTCTGGAGAAAACATAATGGACAGTGGATGTGAAGCCTGAAATTCAATGCATGGATTCTGAAACTTTTGGGAATAGACTGGTTGCATGTACATTGCACCACAGGAGGACAGAGATTATATACTGATGTTAGGATAGAATAGGAAAGTGACCCTGTTCTTTGAAAGGGGATCATGGTAAGATGGCACAAAGATCAATAATGGAAAATTTGACACAGGATGTTGAGATTATGCAACGAGGACAAGAAACATTTGATTTGCTGAGTAATATAAAGGAAGAACCATGTGATCACGACAACGGGATTTGCCAAAGTGTGAATGGTGTCATTTCAGATCAAGATAATAAAACTGAATTTTTAGATCATAAAGATATAACAATTGAATCTGTGGACCTTTCTCATGGTGATATGCAAATAACTTTGTCATCGAAAGGATCAGTTTCTAATTGTTTGACTGTACGGAAATGTGAGAAAAATGAAGAGTGTGGGACAAACGTTACACTTGAAAATGGGACTGACAGAAAGGATAGGATATCAGAAGTTGCAGGTGTGAAGAAAGAACAGTGTAATAATTTGTTTGTCAGTGATAGTAGTTATGAAGACGTCCATGACTTAAATGGTGATGAAACCATTGAATTATTAACTAGAACAAGTGAATGCTTAGCTGTCAAACTGAGGGCTGTGTGTGAAGAGCTTAAAGAGGAAAAGGAGTCAGAAATAGACTGGGCCCTGATGAAAAGTCCCAACACCCTGAAATGTCATACATACCGCAGGGCTAACACTAGTAACAGTCCTACAGAACGGATAATAAAAGTGGAACCTGAGTCAGGAAGTGAAAAAAGCGGTAAGTACAGTTATTTTATTGTATTAAATTCAACTAAGAAAAGAAGCTATCAGTCCTTCCAAAACAAGGAGCAGAAGATAAGCAGATGCCTTTTGAGTGTTGCATTTGTGGATCATATTTCATACATAGTTTACACGTCTGAAGGGGTAAAAGTAGCTGATTGTAAAAGAAGGTAGAATACAGTAATAGTGAGAATGAAATACATGTAGAAACATGTATAGGAATGTATGTGAAACATGTGGATTAGTTAAAATGTTAGACTGTTTTCCCTTATGAATGATCAGAGAATGAGCTCTCAGTAGTCTCTTATTTGTCTTCCCAGAGAGCTTTTCCTGTTACATGTGTCATCGGGCTTTCCTTGAACACAATTGCTTGTTGAAACATATGAGTAAATATCACTCTGAATACTCCAGGCAACAACATAATTTACAAACGACTGAACAGAAAAGTTTCCATATGAAGAAAAACAACACATCTATTCCAAGAGGTAGTGGAGTGAATAATTCCATCTCAACCCAAAGTGACATGGAAGTTCAGAGATTGGAAACTGACAATGTGAACTGTGTTATCTCTGGCCCAGAAGAAAATCATTCGACCGGAGAATACACTGGAAAGCAGGTTCTTCAGGATTGCAATGTGTCCAGCATACCTGATATCAAACAATTTGAGGGTAATCCAGTGCCTTCCAAAACTTTTGTTACAGCTAACAAATATTCAGATTCAAAAAGTGGAAAGAAGCCTTTTGAGTGTGATGTTTGTGGAAAAGGTTTTGCTAAAGGAATTTATTTACAAAGCCACAAAAGGATGCACACAGGAGAGAAGCCTTTCAAGTGTGATGTTTGTGCTGCTGGTTTTGCTTCTAAAAGTAGGTTACAATGCCACAAAAGGATACATACAGGAGAGAAGCCTTACAATTGTGATGTTTGTGCTACTGGTTTTACTTCTAAAAGTAGTTTACAATCCCACAAAAGAATACATACAGGAGAGAAGCCTTTTAAGTGTGATGTGTGTGGAAAGAGTTTTGCTCATGGAGGTTCTTTAAAAACCCACAAAAGGAAACACACAGGAGAGAAGCCTTTTAAGTGTGATGTTTGTGGAAAAGGTTTTGCTTCTCCGAGTAGTTTTCTAAATCACAAAAGGATGCACACAGGAGAGAAACCTTTTAAGTGTGATGTTTGTGGAAAAGGTTTTGCTGGTGGAGCTTATTTACAATGCCACAAAAGAATACACACAGGAGAGAAGCCTTTTACGTGTGATGTTTGTGGAAAGGGTTTTGCTCAAGGATCTAATTTAAAAACCCACAAAAGGACTCACACAAGGACTCACACAGGAGAGAAGCCTTTTAAGTGTGATGTTTGTGGAAAGTGTTTTGCTCAAGGATGTCTTTTAAAAACCCACAAAAGGACTCACACAGGAGAGAAATCTTTTATTTGTGATGTTTGTGGAAAAGGTTTTGCTTGTGGAGGTAATTTACAACGCCACAAAAGAATGCACACAGGAGAGAAACCTTTTAAGTGTGATGTGTGTGGAAAAGGTTTTGCTCATGGAGCTGTTTTAAAAACCCACAAAATGATGCACACAAGAAAGAAGCCTTTCAAGCGTGATGTTTGTGGAAAAGGTTTTGCTCAAGTAAGTGATCTACCCGTCCACAGAAGAATACACACAGGAGAGAAGCTTTTTAAGTGTGATATTAGTGGAAAAGGTTTTTCTCATGAATGTAATTTAAAATCCCACAAAAGGACTCACACAAGGACTCTCACAGAAGACAAGCCTTTTAAGTGTGATGTTTGTGGAAGGGGTTTTGCTCAAGGATGTAAGTTAAAAACCCACAAAAGGACTCACACAGGAGAGAAACCTTTAATGTGTGAAGTTTGTGGTAAAGATTTTGCTTCTTCAAGTTGTTTACAGCGCCACAAAAGATTACACACAGGAGAGAAGCCTTTTACGTGTGATGTTTGTGGAAAGGGTTTTGCTCGTGGAAGTGATTTAAAACCCCACAAAAGGACTCACACAGGAGAGAAACCTTTTATGTGTGATGTTTGTGGTAAAGATTTTGCTTTTTCAAGTAGTTTACAGCGCCACAAAAGATTACACACAGGAGAGAAGCCTTTTACGTGTGATGATTGTGGAAAGGGTTTTGCTCAATGATGTGTTTTAAAAACCCACAAAAGGTTGCACACAGGAGAGAAACCTCTTAAGTGTGATGTTTCTGGAAAAGGTTTTGCTTGTGGAGGTCATTTACAATGCCACAAAAGAATACACACAGGAGAGAAACCTTTTAAGAGTGATGTGTGTGGAAAGGGTTTTGCTCATGGAGGTGATTTAAAACGCCACAAAAGGATACACACAGGAGAGAAATCTTTTAAGTGTGATGTTTGTGGAAAAGGTTTTGCTCAAATAAGTCCTCTACAAGTCCACAAAAGAATACACACAGGAGAGAAACCTTTCAAGTGTGATGTTTGTGGAAAAGGTTTTGCTTCTTCGGGTGGTTGTCTAAAGCACAAAAAGGATGCACACAGAAGAGAAAACTTTTAAGTGTGATGTTTGTGGAAAGCATTTTGCTCATGAAGCTGTTTTAAAAATCCACAAAAGGATGCACACAGGAGAGAAGCCTTTCAAGCGTGATGTTTGTGGAAAAGATTTTTCTTTTTCAAATGGTTTACAGCGCCCCAAAGAATACACACAGGAAAGAAGCCTTTTAAATGTGATGTGTGTGGAAAAGATTTTGCTTGTGGAAATGATTCAAAAGGCCAGAAAAGGGTGAACACAGGAGAAAAACCTTTTAAGTGTGATGTTTGTGGAAAACATTTTGCTCTTAGAGTTGGTTTAAAAACCCACAAAAGGATGCACACAGGAGAGAAGCCTTTCAAGTGTGATGTTTGTGGTAAATATTTTGCTTCTAAAAGTACGTTACAATACCACAAAAGCATACACACAGGAGAGAAACCTTACAATTGTGATGTTTGTGCTGCTGATTTTATTTTTAAAAGTAGTTTGGAAATACCACCAAAGAATACATACGGGAGAGAAGCATTTGAAGTGTGATGTTTGTGGAAAGGGTTTTGCCCATGGAGGTTCTTTAAAACCCACAAAAGAGAGAGAAGCCTTTAAGTGTGATGTTTGTGGAAAAGGTTTTGCTCATAGAAGTAAGTCATTTAAAACTGCACAAAAGGATCCACACAGGAGAAAAGCCTTTCAAGTGTGATGTTTGTGCTGTTGGGTTTGCTTCTTCAGGTCAGTTACAACGCCACAAGCGAATACACGCAGGAGAGAAGACTTTTAAATGTGATGTGTGTGGAAAAGGTCTTGCTCTTGGAGGTGATTTAAAAGGTCCACAAAAGGATACACACAGGAGAGAAAACTTTTAAGTTTGATGTTTGTAACGCAGGCTTTATTCGTACATGATGCCAGTTAACTGTTCACAAAAGAAAACACACAGGAGAGAAGCCTTACAAGTGTGATGTTTGAGGTGAAGGCTACATTCATACGGGCCGCCTAAAAGTCCACAAAACAATACAAACATCAGAGAAGCCTTCCCATTGTGATTCTTGTTGTGTAGGTTTTTCTGCTTTTCCTTCTTTACAGGATGAGAAAAAAAAATATGTGTACACACAGGAGAGAAACCCTACAAGTTACAAGTGTGATATAATATATGTGGAAAAGGTTTTGCTTTTATAGATAATTTAAAAGTCCACAAGAGAACACACACAATAGAGGAGTCCTACAAGTGTGACATTTACGTGTAGCTTTTGCATCTTCACGCTTTTTACATGCCCACAAAAGAATGCATACCAGTGAGAAACCTTGCAAGTATGATGTTTGTAGTATAGGTTTAGCTCGTCTATCCTGCAAAAGAACACACATAAGGGAGAAAAGTTACGAGTGAGATGTTTGTAGTGGCTTAGCTCTGGCACACCTGTTGCAACGCCCCAAAAGAATGCACATTACAATTGTGATGCTTATGGTGCAGGCTTTGTTTAATCGGGTGTTTTACAAGTCCACCCCCCCCCCTCCCCGGCCCCACGGAAAAAAAAAGAAGACATGTTGGGAAAAGCCCTATGTTTGTAATATACATGTAGTTGTGTGGTATAGTCGTGACTGATAAAAGTGCTTCACGGCGCCACAAAAACATTCACGCATGAAGAACCCTAGCTAATGTTAGTGATACATGTACCAGTTTGTGATTAATGTTTGATTTTGCCGATGATCTTACTCAGCCCTGTTTGTGGTATCTGCTGTATTAATTTATCTTCATTATTAAATTTACTCAGTGTGGACCAGCGTTTTTTGACATGGGCGATATCGCTTATGGGTGTGTGTGTGTGTATGGGTGAGGGGCGTGATTGCGAATACCAGGTTGGTGTAAACAAAAAAACAAAAGGGCGACAAGGGAATAAAACCATGATAAATGGTGGTGGGGGGGGGGGTGTAAATGAATGGAGGACGATTTAGAGCTGCCACTGGCTTGTTCAAAAGCATACCGCATAATTCGAAGTTGTTCGGAAATGGATTCCTCCTATTTTGGTATAATTTTAGGCCAACATTACAAGGCTACCGCTGCTGTAGGAGTGTTGTGACCCACAGTGTTAATGTAAAGAAGTGTCCATTTTTGAAGCTGCTTTATTTATAAAAAGTGTGTTAAACACTTAATAATTTGTTGTTGTTGTTGTTTTTGTAGGTACACGTATGTGAGTATCTTTATATAATGGTATAGATGAAGAAAAAATAACGATTTGAAAAGAAACTTTTGTTGTGTTCATGTTTATGTTTTGTGTCACGAGCAGGTGAGCTGGGATCAGTAGTTACGGGGGAAGGGGGTAGAGTAAAGTTAACCCACGGCCCACGGGTAATGAAACGCGTGCATGTTGTGAGTGGGGGGGGGGGGGGTCTGCATGAGGCGAGAGCGCTGTACTACTATCACTGCAAGTTAGAAGGTCCCAGGGGACGGACGTGAGTGAGAACAGTCGGGAGATTGTGACAGTGTTTCCAGTGATGACTGGTAGGTGGAACGATGATTGATAATTATGATTGATGTATTATATTCGTCTACGACCATGATGTAAATAAGTATATATGTGAGGAATGTGGAAGTCCTTGATGCTGTATATAGCAATGTGCGCCATGAGGGATAGATGGAAGTTAGCTTCATGGATTTGTAGCGAGAGTGAGTAGGGTGTAATACGGTGGAGGTGTTACCGTAAGATGTTTGGTGAGTGAAATGTGAACTATTGTGTGTACGCTTCATGAGTTGTAATGAGGGGTGAAGTGATTAGAAATGGTATGGTATTATACCAATGTAATGTTATTTTTGTAGGTGCCGGGGTCGGGCCGAAGCGCCGCCTACGGTGAGCACAGGGGATAGGCCAGCATAGGGCCGAAGGCCACACATAGGCCAGGAGTGAAGCTGTCGGTGTAGGACAGTCGCAGCACATGAGTCGTGGCAGTCTGGCCACAGACAGGGATGTATATATATGATTGTAATGTGCTATTAAGATGTACTACTGTGACATGGATGTATTATTGTGCGATTGAGATACTCATGTGAATTGAAGTATTAACGTGCTAGGGCCACGTGAGGTGCTATAGGAGGCTAAGGTGTTATTGCCATAGGGAGGCGCTATTGAGAGACTGTGGTGTGAAAGAATACTAGTGTGTCATTAAGACCCTGAGTGGAGGGCTGAGGCCGAAGCGTCTTTAGGAGTAATTACCGGGTTGTGGACCCGAGGAAGTGTGCTTGCGGGAGAAGGCCGTGGACGGCAGTTTAATTAGGTAATATAATGTATGTCATTGCAATTCTATCTTTATCTGATGTTTAATAAATGTGTGAGTCTGATGGGTTGTTTTGTTAAGTGTTATGCTTGTTCGTTCGTGGTTGTTGTCTTGTTATAATTATTACATCTCCCAGTCTGGGATTTGTGACATTTTGTTCGGTGTTAAACTGCTTTTTAAAAAGAAAGGACTAACACCAGCCTGTGTATAATGAAAATTTGGTGTGGGAATATAAAATATTGAGGCTGAGGCAGTTTATATCACCTCTGGAGGTTTATGATATAAATTCTGACAATGAGACAGCCTGTATAATCACTTTCTTTTTAAAACTAAGGTCTACTGAAAGTACAGTGCCTATGTGCATGTCCATATGTTAAAAAAAATGTGTGGTTAGAAAATACAGTTTATAATATCTGAAAAATTAAATCTAAAATCACAGTTTGTTTTTCCAGCAGATTTATACTACTAGTTTTCCTCAGTCAGTTAGGTGTACAATGTGTTCACCATCTATGCCATTACGGGTAGCTTACTACAGAAGGGAATACTTGAAACTTTATCAGTATCTTCTAGGTTACAGACTTAAAATCTGTGCCTATCCCAGTCAAGTTGTTTGGATTCTTTTGGTGGCTGTTACGAGTCCCCTTTTAGTGTTACGAGGACGGTCTGGGTGTTATGAGTTATTGGTTTTATGACTGCATTTTAAAATCGAGAGGTTTTTATGAATTACTCTTCCGTACCATGCCACACACTAATAACAATCTGAATAAGCTTTATCAACAGACCTGCAGGGCCACAAATTTAATTACTTTATATTCCCTAACAATTTTGTCTAAATCTCTTACATATTAAAAGGACAACATCAGCAGCATCAAATGAAAATTCAATAATATGTCACTAGAAGTCTCCTCTAGATTCCGAAAAGATTATATCATTCTGACTCACTCACAGTTTAAGTACATGTATTACTTATCTATCTCTCAGATATAGTCTGCCTACTATCTATCAAGCACTATACTCATGTCTCTGACGATAATGTCATCTCAGCTATTTATGCCTACCGCTTATAATGGATCAAGCTCGTCAATACAAACTGACGTAGTTAAGTTAGATCTACTCTAGGATGGGCTGGCAATCCCCAGCCTCATCCCGACAAATCAATTCCAATTCACAAATCACAAATGTGTATGCCAAACATTCATACTAGATCTATTTGCAAGTTAATATACATCTTGTCTTGCATTCTTGGGTAGCACTTCTAGCATAAGAGGCAATCCAGTCCTACAGGAAAAATTACTTTCAGCTCCTCGTTCATCGTTGAATCAAACAACAGACAGACACTTACACTTGGTCCCTGATAAGGAATCAGGGAATTAGTAGTGAACAGCAGTGGGTAAATCATTCTCGAGCATATGGTTTCAGCTCCATGCCTATAATGGACATAGACATATAAATAACAGTCTTCTGATTCTTCTGGCAGAATCACGCCGACCGCCTGCACAGATGGAAATTTCTGTATGGAGTAATGAAACACAGGAATGGCTACGCTTATATACTATGCGGCCAGCTGCAAATTACCGTCCAAATGCCTAGATTTGATTGGTGCATCCATTCCGAGCTCAGCTCGTAGTATTAATAGATCTACATGGAAGTCGGTCACGGCCTTGTACTAGAAACAGACAAAGTCAAATTAAAATGTCAAAACCCTTACTAAAATCTCTAAACCCTCGTGCTTCCTATGTTTTATATACGAATTTCTGAACGCGACTAAGCGTCTTAAACTATCTAACCTTATTCACCCCTTCTCTTCCCCTGTTAGAGTTCATCAAAATCACGGGGTCGAGAATTGCATTGTCACTCCTACTTATCCATTTATTCTATCTTGCCCCACTTTCTTTCCATCTCTAAGAAAAAGCGTTACAAAAACAAACTGTTCACGAGAACAGTTCAAGGACATTTACACTGGCCATAATCAACGAGACCATGAAATAAACAAGTCGTGCCCCAGCACGACACTTATAGTCTTAACCTTGACAGTGGCCTTGTGACAGCTAGGTGGCTACGCTGATGCGTATATAAATTTGAGAACTGTTGAAAGAGCCAATGTTCCTGGAACTTTTGACAACTACATGGATTCATTTGAATGACAGTTGAAGTAACTTGAAGGACATGAAAACATTGATATTAATGGTAACCACTCGTCACATGATTTGGTGGGCAAGGTTAGGAGCAACTAAATTTTAGAGCAAGTTATTTACATGTATGTTGTAGTACTAGACTTGTTTTTTTGACCAATCAGTAAACAGATGAGCCGTGCTTCTCTTTTTCCCCCTCTCTCTCTCTCGATTTATGGCACGTTTGATTTGTAAAAAAAATTGTTGACGGTAGGGTAAAAATGGGTAGACTGCGTGACAACACAAGTCTCGTCACTTGACGAGCCGAATCCACTGTGCGCGCACCTTTACAATGCAATGTGAGTCGAAGGTCGTACGTGCGCCTGGTGGTACATACATACTTGAGTCAAGAACAGCCAGCATCATACACTTAACCCGATCGCTTTTAGACCTGCCAACTAGCTGGAAGCAAGGCAAAAAGGGGACATGGCCTAGTCGGCCTGGGGCAACCTGCCCCAGCCCCCAGTCTTCTGGCCTGTTTCACAATATCTGAAAGCACCCTTAGAACAGACATAACGGCTTAATCTGATCACTACTACTAGTACTAGTACCTCAAAGGCCTTTGTGGGCCATGCTCTCGGTCTAAGAGGCGGGGCCACTCCCTGGATTGTGAAACACGTCAGCAGGTGAGTGCATGGGCGCATCCTTACACTCCAACCACCAGTATCAATGTAAAGTCGAGCTCTGAGCCACCAGGAACCTCATGCACCAAGACTAGCCTACGCCCCTCCCAAACAACTAAAATCTGAAGATCCCATTCCGAGACAGTCTCGGAAAAAATAAGACAGTTGGCAGATCTGCTGCACGAGTGGGGCGTTGGCGGTAGGCAAGTTTCATATAGCTAGATGATCTAGTACTCGTACATGATGTAGGCTGCATAATAATAGTCTATGTCGAGTTCATTCATCATTTTGAGAATTTTGCATTTGCCGTGATACACCCTAGACCTAACCTCAAACTTAGGCATACTTGGCAGTATAGGGAGATCATTTTCCGCCATTTGGATCGAGAGAGAGAGGGAGGAAGAGAAACATGGCTCAGTTGTTTACTGATTGGTAAAAAAAAACAAGTCGTGAAAAAACGTCTGCCTATCTCGCAGCCAAACATACAAACAAAACTATCAGGTTATGAGAGGACAATACTTTTATTAAAAGGAAATAAAAACAATCAAATAATAAACAACAATACAATTCACAAGAGACAACACAATAAACCAGGACAATAAACCACAATAAACAGCACAATACACGCAAGACAATAAACACATGACAATAAACAAGACAACAAACCACAATAAACCCAACCGATAGGCGCGCTGAAGAAGAACCCCCAAAAAAAGGAATTAAAAGCACGCCTCATCAGTTAATCGTTACCGGTACATCATAATGAAATAAGAGAATGCATCAAGAGAAAACATTTAAATTAAAAGTTATTAATAATGATACATGTATTCACATTGTAAACTAAATATGGGGAAGGTCTAATATGTCTATCAAACAGCAACGTACCACTACCAATGAAGTTAACCGTGAAATATGGAGACAAATTTATAGAATTATAATAGCTGAAGTCCCCGGCCCTGCCCGGGATAAATCGGTTTGAATATTGGTTTCAGTTCTGGAATATTATGGACCTGATTCGTCTGGCCTGTTCCTATCTGTTTATTTTATTTTTGTTTGTTTGTTTTTAAATAAGTCTTACTGCTCTGCCTTTGTGAGTTGACACCCTGCGCATCCCGTACAACAGCATGATTTGCGCACGGGTTAGTGTGTTTGATAGTGAACACATCGCAGGAAGTGATAACGAAACCTTAAAATGGCGAACCATGACTCGAAATAGATGTAAATGATGGCGAAACAATAAAATTCCAATAAAAAAAAAACTACACCGATTTGAGACTTCTATTAAAAACTGTGCACCCTTACATCCATTCTGATGCACCACATAAAATTTGAAGTCTGAGTGTTGAGTGGTTCAGAAGCCTTTTGCAGCGAAAAATCTCAAGTCCACAAAGATGACCTACCAGGCATTGCCCGGAATAAACAATCATGTGCTCCCCCCTCCTCTCTCTCTCTCTCTCTCTCTCTCTCTCTCTCTCGCTCTCTCTCTCTGTCTCTCTCTCTGTCTCTCTCTCTCTCTCTCTCTCTTTCTCTTTCATATAATAAAAAAAGTAATAAACCACAGTCTTTCTTCAGAACGCATGCGCACCAGAACACTACGCACCAAACTGAACGCTTGATACGGTTACTTTTTATGACGTGCACGGTACTATAATATTATGAAACAAACATGCAAAAATACAGATGTTACATAGCAATAAACATTGTTATTTTTTAAAAATACATGCTTGAAGTAAACAATTTTTAATTATTTATAGCCATCATCTTCCTTATCTCAATTGCCACCTTCCTGCCAAATTTAAGGCCTGAAGGGTATATAGTTTGGTCAGTTAGTCATGCCAAAGGTTGCGAAGTTACTGAAATATTTTATGACTACCTGAGTGCCCGTTCGATGAACAGGTTTGTGTAGGTTTTTTTGTTTTTTTGGTAAAACTTAAGGCGCCTGTGAACTGAGAAAGGCAATAATGCTGAATAGATAGCATGTAAGAAGAGATGCAACAACAAAGGACACCACTTCAGACCGAAAGGAATAAGAACAGAAGCCGAGATGCGTAGGGTCATCCCCAAAACTCAGCGATAGGACAGTGCACGGTGTGCAGTTGTGCGCACCGAAAAGTTTCAGGAAGTGATGATGTTGAGCCTGAGTGTGATGCGGTTCCTGAACCTTAGGTGACCAAAGTTTCGAGTTACCAAAATATATATAATTTTTTTTTCTTCTATATTTCATCACTAATGTGTTTATTACAGTGCTAATTATTATTTTTTACACAAACATGCACTTGGTAAAGTTCCAGAACTGGGGTCAAAAGAACCAATAAATAAATTCGTGAAGTAAACTGAAAGAGCCAAAATTAATAAAATGATCATAAAAATGGCAACCTGGCAAACCTATTTGGAAATGTTGAAAATGGTGTTTCAAAAAGATGATTGGAACTGGTAACAAAACAAATAATAATAATAATAAATTACATTTATATAGCGCATTTCCAATAAATGCTCAATGCCCTTTACAAGTAATAAAAACTCATTCCTCTCTCTCCCACACTCCCTCTCCCCACCCCCTCTCTCTCTCTTCCCATCACATTCTCACTCCTTCTATCACATGCTCTCTCCCCTCAGGTAAGTCAAGAAAAATAAGCCTGCTGGAACAAAAAATGCTTTAGTCGCCTTTTGAAACTTACTAATGATTTTGTTTGTCTCAGTTCCATAGGTAACTTGTTCCACATTAAGGGGCCAATATATGTGAATGATCGTTCACCATAACATCTGTATGATTTCACAGGTGTCACTAGCATGGTGGAATCAGTGGAGGATCTTAAACTTCTCCCTGGTGTATACAGTTTTATCAAATCTTGTAAATAAGAAGGAGCCGAGTCATTCAGACATTTGAAACACAGGATGCAGATGACTTCATAAATTCAGTTTGTACATTTCCACACATTATATAGATCTTCAAAATGAATGTGTAAAAACCTAGTAGATTTTTTAACTAATGAGCACAGAAAGTTTGAACTTTCTACGTTTAGCCGTTTTTCTATGCATAGGGAAGGACCGCTCCAAGTTGTCCAAATATATATATACTAGATGAGCTACCGGGCATTGCCCGGAATAAACAATGATGTGCCCCCCCCCCTCTCTCTCTCTCATATAATAAAAGTAATAAACTAAGGTCTTGCTTCAGAACTCATGCGCACCAGAACACTACGCACCAAACTGAACGTTTGATACGGTTACTTTTTATGACATGCACGGTACTATTATATTACGAAACAAACATGCAAAAATACAGATGTTACATAGCAATAAACATTGTTATTTTTTTAAAATACATGCTTGAAGTAAACAACTTTTAATTATAGCCATCATCTTCCTTATCTCAATTGCCACCTTCCTGCCAAATTTAAGGCCTGAAGAGTATATAGTTTGGTCAGTTAGTCATGCCAAATGTTGCAAGTTACTGAAATACCCTACTATGGGAGCACACCAGGGGAGACAATTCGAGTATAAGGTGCTAGCCTGCAAAGTAACATGTTTACTTCCCTTGGATTAACTACAGACTGACATAGAGCTACCCCACACGTTATAATTCTTATATTATATAACAACGGCCATTATTCTAGATCAGGAAGAAAACTTAATTTGATTCCCGATAAGATCAGATAACAGTAAGCCTTACATGTGATACGCATACCCGGTGTAGCAGGCCAGATTATATCCCCGCCAGACTATACCGGGGGTTAAACTGGCCTAGCCCAGAATATCCCCCGGGGTGTATTCTGGGCTATGCCAGTTTAACCTTTTCCGTACGTCGCTATTTTCCCTGCGGTCCGTACGTCGTGGTAAATTTTGTTACCACACTGTCCGGTATAGAGAGAAATGCAGGTTATAAAATGCCTATCCGTACGTCCTGGGAACAATTGTTACCACACTGAGACAAGTGTAGAATAACACGCTTTCAGTCGATCTGTTCCTCGTGATCACAAATAGTGTGAAATACTATCCAATGTAGCTTCCATGGGGACTCTGGGGACCACTTTTTGTCAAGATAAACGTTATGTGGGATGTTTATTCTCCAAATTTATAATACGTGTATCACATTGGAGCAACCACGGTGATAGCGCTAGAATAAGACGCTCGCCTGTAGTTTTCTTCCGGCTTCTACCTGAATGGAAACAAGGTGTGTAATTGTAGTTACTAGAATGTATAAAATCCTTACAAAAAGATGATTATACTCCTGTGAATTTCGAACGATGTTCCGTAATGACCCCCCCCCCCCTCCTGCAACAATCAGGTAAGTTTTATACCTAAGGCAGCTTTCTGCCAGTACAGGAAAAGCCTCGGTGATGCTTATTTTTTCAATAATATACCAGTGCCACGCACTATCTTACTGCACCCGGCCCTCACCCTGCCCCCTCCCCTTTTTTTTTGTTTTTTTTTTGGTAACAAATTGCTAAGTATTGTATTATTTAGTTGGAAATTATGTTGTGGGATGAGACTTATCGTTGTCATTTGCTCATGGGCACAGCATAGTAAGAAAGCCACATTATTTTTTTCACCTCCAGTTACTACCCGTCGTACTGCAACAACGAACCCTGGTCTTGATTTGACCCGCTTGACCAGAAGTCATGTGATCACGCCTGCTAGCGTCTGCTTTGACCTACTCACGCGCGCTTTGCAAACCCCGCACCTCTCTCTCCATCTTAACTGGTCTGCTCGTTATACATGTCATAAAGTTCATAATGAATACGGTATCAATAAAATGTAACGAAAAGGCACACAAGACAAATCTACATCATAGACACAATGCTGAATTAAAGGCACCTAGAAATAATCATCACCCAACAATAACCTTACAAACCCACAAAGAACAAGTTAAAGTAAATAACTTGGTTAAAATTCTTGCCCTTTACTCTCTCTCTCCTCTCTTTCTCTCTCTCTCTCTCTCTCTCTCTCTCTCTCTCTCTCTCTCTCTCTCTCTCTCTCTCTCTCTCTCTCTCTCTCTCTCTCTCTCTCTCTCTCTCTCTCTCTCTCTCTGTCCCTAAGAAGGACACGTTGAGCCTGAATGGCACTAACTGCAGATCAAGAATAACGATCTAGATCTGTCTATCTCTGATCCAATTAGCGGGACTTAGACCCTTGGCAATAGCACCCTCTAGTTACTATTTGTTAGCACTTCACATAAAATCAGTCTGTCATAAATTACAGTTAAATGTTTCCATTTAATTACATGAATTAATCATGCGCGCCAGCTTTGATAGCATTTTAGAACCTTACACTTTTCCTCTGTAGGATACTGGTAGATCACTAAGATAGAACTTACTAAGATAAACTTTACCACAGATTGTTAGCTGCCAGCCTGGTTGCCTAACCAAGCTGAACAAAGTTCATCAAACTTCCGAGTACATGTATAAACCAATTATTATTATTTCACATCATCTAAATATTATATTATACCAGAACTAAAACTTACGTGAATTAGCCAAAGGAATCCACACTTGATCTACATTAAAGCTTGCACTTCATCAATCCCTTGAAATATTTACAAGTTCTTTTTAGTCGGGACAGAATAACACGTCCTGCTGTCTTGAAGACTTGGGACTTGGGTGGAACTGACTGACCCACGCTATCACCTAAGCGTCACCCAAAAACGCGCAACCCATTTACTCCCTAACAGTTCACTAAGTGCAAATTCTAACAAAAAAATATAACAAGTAAAAACAGTTTTAGAAATTACCCTCCTGCTCCCGTATACAGGTTCTAATTATACTATCTTAATAAAATATTATTTAATAGGATAAATACTAAACAGAACATACAATGTAGTGATACACATAACAAGATTCCACCTATGGTACCAGAGATGGTCACTTAAATTGATCAATCCTGGACAATAGAAACAACGCTAAGACCATGATTTAAAAATTGGCGCAGTGAGTACATCAGTTGGCAATGTTACTCAACACTACATGACTCATGTCAAGTGCACGATCAAACAATAAGGGGAGATTATCTATAGTTTCTGTGTGGTTACTTCCCCTTGACCACATCTGGTGGTCCAGCTAGTCAAAATAAACGGGTTTATCTCCCTTTCACTGCAGCGCTATAACTCAGCCCTGTAATGGTTCACCCCATTAATATGGAAATTTCACTATGGATACTATGATGCATTGACAGGATCAGGCATGTGATCTAATCTGAGACCAGATGTTCATCTTCTGTTCAACCTTATAAAGAGCAACAAGTTTATTACAACTTACTTTGTTAATATTTTTTTGTCAGTTTATTAATAAGTTATCATAAATGGTTAATACATGTATTGACAATAGTGCCAGAGTTAGAGAGCTTCTTCTCACTTGTATTTACGACAAATTCGAACGTTCAGTCTTGTCCATAATTATTAATCCAATATTGTTACACTTTATAATATTATTCGTTAATATTTCTGAAAAGATTGCTTTTATGTACTTTCACACAAGATTGCTCCTAGAGTTTTCGTGTGTTGATTTTCTTTGATTTATAGTTTGGTAAATAGTGTACGTGATCCAGAGGGGCTACGAGTTGTCAAGCTTTTTATTTTCTTTTAAAGTTTTTGTGACATGATAATATTCAAATGTACCTGACAAAGTATGTGCATGTTTAAGACTCTTTATGTCTGGTTGTGAATTCTCACAAATCTTTTAATTTCAATAAATTTGAGTGTTTTTTTAAAAATCTTTGTAGGCAAAGTCATTGAATTCTTATGATTTTTTGATAATGGCCGTAATTTCTCCATTTTGTCTCCTTTTATAAATTTTGCAATTATATTAGCTCCAAAGCCACCTTTTTGCCAATAAAAACCAAACTGTTTGAATTCTTCACATAAAACTTGAGCTTGTTATTGTTATCTGCTTTGTCAGTTTGAGTGTCTCGAGATGCATATAACTTGAAGTTACAGTACCTGTAATAAATTTAGTGCCGAAATGTTCAGAATAAAAAGTTCTATTGAATGAAATAGCTTCCATTCTGAAAAATCAGTTCGGAGGATCGTACCGTTACGCATCATAATATTCATCTGTACATGTATTTTGTGCTCCAATTAAGAGCACAGTATGCTAATTCATACTGATAGTTTATCAAAATCGCTGGAATTTCAATTAAACTGAAAAAATGTAAAACTGTGGAAAGGATTTTGTGTACCATTACACGTGGGATAAAATATTAAAATTTATATTCTGCTCACAACGTGAAACAAACACATTAAGCAAGTGACATTCTTCAAGTGTATTTTGATATTGAACAGATTGACATGTAATTTTGAGTTGGTAAGTGCACAAGCCAAAATTCTAATGTACGCAATACTGACCGACACAATATAAATGTATGATAAATGCATCGTAGCACTGAATATTGTAATTTTTAAATTTAGCTTTCACTGGCCAAGTACCATTGTATGTTTGTCACATACTATAAAAAAACATAATTTAAACAAATGCATAAATGTCATTTTATTTTATTTTACCAATGCAATGGAATTAGCAAGTGCAAACTATGTAAAATTATGCGCAGCGCCTTGTATTGGTTAATGCTGTATCATAAAAGTTGATAAAGTACAGATGATTTAACTGTCACAATAAACAAACATCAAACTGTCACAAATCCCAGACTGGGAGATGTAATAATTATAACAGGGCAACAATCACGAACGAACACGTATAACACTTAACAGAAGAACCCATCAGACTCACACATTTATTAAACATAAAGATAAAGATAACAGTGCAATGACATACAGTAGGTTACTCTATTCAACTGCCGTCCACCGGCCTTCTTCCCTCAAGCACTCTTCCTCGGGTCCACAACCCGGTAGTTACTTTTAAAGACACTTCGACTTCAGCCTCTCCACTCAATGTCTTAATAACACATTTAGTATTTCTTTCGCACCGCAGTCTCTCAATAGCACCTCCCTATGGCAATAACACCTTAGCCTTCCAATAGCACCCCAACATGGCCATAGCACGTTAATAGTTCAATTCACATTAATATCTCAATAGCACAGTAGTGTATCAATATCACAGTAGTACATCTTAAGAGCACATTAACAATTCTATACACATCCCTGTCTGTGGCCAGACTGCCACGACTCATGCGCCCCTCCTGTCCTGCTCGACAGCTTCTCTCCACTGGCCTATGGGTAGCCTTCGGCCCTATTCTGGCCTATCCCCTGTGCTCACCGCGGGTGACGTCTCTGCCCGACCCCGGCACCTACAAGAAGAACATTACATTGGTATAATACCATACCATTTCTAACCACTTCACCCCTCATTACAAACCATGAAGCGTACACACAATAGTCCACCTTTCACTCACCACACATCTTACGGTAACACACCTCCCCCGTATTACACCGTACTCACTCTCGATACGAATCCATGAACCTAACTTACATCTATCGCTCATGGCGCACATTTCTATACACAGTAATCAATGACTTCCACATTCCTCACATATACTTATTTACATCATGGTCATAGGCGAATATAATACATCAATCATCATAATTATCAATCATCGTTCAACCTACCAGTCATCACTGGAAAACACACAACAATCTCCCGACTGCCTCTGATCTCACGTCTGTCCCCTGGGACCTCTTAACTTGCAGTGATCTGACTATTCAGATTTTGCCTCTACTACGCCTCAACTTCACTCACAACATGCACGCTTTAACGTTAACTAACAGAAGTCAATACAGGTGAGCAGCCTCACTATCCCGTGAGTCAGTCCTACACTTCCATGCCCCCGTAATCCTTGAATCCCGCTCACTCCACTCGTGACACAAACAATGCAAATTTAAAGTAATTTTCAAAAAAATTCTTGAAGTAACAAAATCATTCTGTCAATGAAATCATCATCCCTAGTTGGTGACCTGAATAATTTTGCAAGTCCAGGAGAGAGAACACAACTAAATTCATTTTTATGTACTAGTGCATGCCATTTGTCCTTGGATTTGATCGCAATTATTATGGCACCTATCAAGGATTGTATAATTCCATCAGCACATTTTAAGTATGACACAGTTTAAGAAGAAATATTAGAATTCAGAAAAGGGCCATTTAACTTCTATAATGGGGTGAACCATTACAGGGCTGAGTTATAGCTCGCTGTGGTGAAAGGGAGATAAACCCGTTTATTTTGACTAGCTGGACCACTAGATGTGGTCAAGGGGAAGTAACCACACAGAAACCATAGATAATCTCCCCTTATTGTTTGATCGCGCACTTGACATGAGTCATGTAGTGTTGAGTAACATTGGCAACTGATGTTCTCACTGCGCCAAATTTTAAACCATGAGCTTAGCGTTGTCTGTATTGTCCGGGATTGGTCAATTTAAGTGACTGGTTCCATAGGTGGAATCTTGTTATGTATTGTATCACTACATTGTAAGTTTTGTTTAGTATTTATCTTCTTAAGTAATTTTACTAAGATAGTGTATTTAGAACATACAGGAGCAAGAGGGTAGTTCTTTAAAAATGTTTTTATTGGTTACAGTGGTTGTTGGAATTTGCTATGTATCACTATATCGTAAGTTTTGTTTAGTATTTATCTTGTTAGATAATATTTTATCAAGATAGTGTATTTACAACATACACTAGCAAGAGGGTAGTTCTTTAAAAATGTTTTTATTTGTTTTAATGTTTTATTAGAAATTGCCCATAGTGGACTCTTAGGGAGTAAATGGGTTGCCAGTTTTTGGGTGACGCATAGATGATAGCGTGGGTCAGTCAGTTCCACCCAAGTCTTCAAGTCAGCAGGACGTGTCATTGTGTCCAGACTAGGATAAAAGTGAGAAGTTGTAAATTTATATTTCAAGATTTGTGAAGTGCCAGCTCTGATGATGTGGATCAAGTGTGAATTCATTTGGTTAATTCACGCGCCTATCGGTTGGGTTTATTGTACTGTTTATTGTCTTGCGTTTATTGTGGTTTATTGTACTGTTTATTGTCTTGTGTTTATTGTATTGTGTTTATCATTTGATTTGTTTTTTTTTTTTCTCTTTAATAAACTTAGTGTCCTCTCATAACCTGATAGTTTTGTTTGTATGTTTGACTGTGTGAGATAGCTACAGAGAAACCGCTTGTGTTCCCCGTCCTGTTACATCTACAACTGACATTATTCCATCTTTTTCAACTAAGCCATCTGGTGAGTGTCAAGATCAAATGTGGTCAAAGGGAATTAACTTAATTAATACAACCTAGAGTGGGATATCAAGATTAAATACGTTAGCCTCAGAGTAAAAGTAATTATTGTGAAAAACCATGATATCTATTAGAGTGGCCTTAAAGAATTGTCGTCTGCTATGTCAATTTGTAACTTTTGACAAATTGGCATATAGGAAGTTAACACCAGGTACAGAAATCTTCGTATATTGATAATAATAAGAAAAGTAAAAGTAAACATGTATATTGGTAGCTAGTAAAGAGTTAAATAAAAGCCGTTAAGGTTTAGAGGAAAGATTAGCGCCCCAGTTTCAATTTGAAGAGGGGATTATATTTTTGCTTACGTCATTGAGCGTTAAAGGGCTAACCAATGAGGGTTAGCGTAGAGATCGCGATGCACTGCAAACCGTGCGGGCAGTACTTCTTATTTCATTCTAAGCAGATTATCCACTGCAAGAGGATCAGTGAAATTCCACTTGAGAGAATTATTCTTATAACGTACAGTATGTCTGGATGAAGATCTAGTCATCGATCCATATGCCTGATTTGAGATCCACAACGCTTTTGTCCACTGTTCCACTCTGGCGCTAGGTCAGGGCAAATCGTGAGTAATCGAATCTCTTGATGATATTGCCAATGAATAAGGAGGCGAAGAGCACGACATTTATCCGTTAGGAGAGTTTTGATGAATCTACCAGGAGTGATTGCCGGAGAATGCAAGATGCAAAGTTAATCTGTCATCCAGAGCTACAACTAGTATTAATGTATGAAATATATAACTGTGATTGAATTGTCTGGGTGAGGCTGGGAGTTGCCAGCCCATCCTAGAGTTATATTTAACTGTGCCGACGTCACTTCGACGGGCGAGACCTAGACCTATAAATTTGGATCTAAATATCTGAGATGACCTTATGTCTCCAGAGACTATATTAGTATATTGATTGCCATATAGTAAGCAGACCAGATCTTAGATATATAATTATTATTTAGATAATTAGCGAGAACAGAAGTTAATGATATTATAGGAAACCTAGAGCTAGACTTGTAATGAAGTATTATTGATTATGAAATTGATGCTGCTGATATTTATCCTTACTACATAATTAGATCTAGTCGAAATTGTTAGTGAACTTAACGTAAATAAGATGTGGCCCTGCAGGCCTTACTGTTGAATTTAATTCAGTTTGTTTCTTAGTAATTGGCATGGTCTGGAAGTTGAGGGTCAAATTTAATATTACTATTAGAAATATGCAGTCGAACAAACACACTAACACAACATTATAATACCATCTATAATAACAAGTGAATGGAATTATAACAGTGAGACCTCAATAATGGATGTACTTGCAGACAAGATTTGGTTGTGGTGAGTCCAGTCAGCTCTGCGAACTTTGTAAAGGCTACATATATTCAAGTTTTCGACCATGGGCAATGGCTGGCAGTTGACTCAGACTGTTTAGGTGAGAGGAGGGAACGAACAACCTGCAGAGAAAGGAACAAAAAAAAAAAAATTACAGTTACACATATTAATGGTCATAAATAAACACCAACTGCTCAAAGTAACAACTTTAAGTAAGGTTTCTTAATTTCAGAAATGGTTTGACACTTTTCTCTTCTGTAGCAGGCCTGCCCAACGTTGTATTCATTAATTAAAGTAATCAATTTAAGATGTTCAGCTACCCAACCCACTGACACAAACTTTTCAGACCTTGAGCTGCCAGTACCGGTGTAGCAGGCCAGATTATACCCCCGCCAGACTATACCCGGGGTTAAACTGGCCTATTCTGGGCTAGGCCAGTTTATACCCCGGGGTTTACTTTGGGCTAGGCCAGACTATACCCCCCCCCCCCCCCCCAGTCCAGATCATACCCCCTACTTTTTTTTTAAACAAGTCAAGACCGCAGTTTATTTCAACTTTAGTTTGAATTGTCCATTATTACTGTCATCAGATATCATATTGAAGCATACATTTTTGACTCTTGTAAATTATGATACATTTAAAAGGAAATAAACATGCTTAAAAAGCATTGATAAATGATATACAAAAGGATTGAAAATCCATTGAAACTGATATGATTAAACTTTAACACTAATTTTACTTGTGTCCGCTGGTATTATTATTGTTTTGGTTTTTTTATAATTAGTTGTCCATGAGTTAAACATGTATTGTAATTTTTTTGTTTGGCACTACTAACATATACTCAGTGGCAAGGTATGAACTAATTATAAGACTCATAAGTGTTAAGTTATCTGAATCTTATTTTAATTTTTGAAAATCAGAAATGTGCTTGATATGTCGGAACAATTAGATCTACATACAAAGTTACACTGATGCAGAGAGAAAGGCCAGGAAAGAATACATAGAAAAAACAACAACAACAACATTTTAACAACTGAACTGGCAGATAGTGCAATTCCATCATCCAGCAGACAATAAATACTTCACACAAAACTACATACTAAAATTGTTTCACATAATGAATTTAACCTGTCCAGATCCACTTGAAACGTTACAGAAAGCTAACCAGTAATATACAATAATAACAATAAGAACACCAAATCATCTTATTTACTCTTGAAAATAAAGAGAATATAATCAATATCAGAATCACCATCATCTTGGAATAATACAAAGATAATAGGGAATATAAAAATGACCTACACATCATTCTAGAATCTATAAGCAGCAATAATATATATATGTGTGTATGTACCAAGTACATGTAAAAAAAAATGTGTTAAATCTTTTCAACTATTCCAGTAGAACTGGACTGAAAGCTTTAGCGAAGTAGCTTTGATAGTCATGTAAAATGACAGATTAAATCCACTGAGACAACAGTGCATTGCAGAAAGTAATTACAGTATGTTATGGCAAAAATTCGATGGATCATGTTGCATGAACATGTCTTGTTAGTAAATTCTTTGATAGCGTATTTATAGAAATGTATACATTTTATGTAGCTCATGGTTTAAGGCACTGGA
Organism: Onchidella celtica; assembly: GCA_963931925.1. Classification (NCBI taxonomy): domain Eukaryota; kingdom Metazoa; phylum Mollusca; class Gastropoda; order Systellommatophora; family Onchidiidae; genus Onchidella; species Onchidella celtica. The sequence continues at coordinate 11,646,479 of OZ007584.1, read as the reverse complement.
TTAGTTTCACTCACGTTCGTTGGCATGTTGTAGTTGTTTTTGTAGTTGGTTGCCATTGAGTAAAATTTGCACGGTACTGTTTGTTTGGCATTGACATACACTTAGTCCCAATCTATGAAATAATTAACGGACTCATAAAAATGAAGTCATTTTAAATTTTTTTTGTGTACTAACACACACTTGTTAAATCCCCTGGCAAGGGACGTGTTAAGCTTAGGAAGGTAAAGACGGACAAGGTCTTTTTTTTATTATTATTATTATTTCACTCGCGAGTGACATACGCTTATTCACTATAATACATAGGTTCAATCTTTCAAAAGCCTTGCAAACTAATCCAGTGTCTTAAACCGTAATGTACATGAAATGTATATCTTTCTACAAATAACCTATCAAAGAATGATACTCACTAACAAGAAATACTGTTAATGTAACATGATCCATTGAATTTTGCCTCAACATGCTATAGATCTAATTACCTTTTACAATGCACTACTTTTGTCTCAGTGGACTTACAACTGTCAAGGTTATTTCACTACAGCCTTCTGTCCAGTGTTACTTGAATATTTGAAAAGATTTAACACATTTTTATATATATAGTTGATACACATACATTGCTGCTTATAAATTCTAGAATGATTTGTAGGCATACGCTGCCATTTTTACACTCTCTCTCATATCTTTGCAATTTCCAAGATGATGATGATGATTCTGATATTGATATTTCTCTATATTTTCAAGAGTAAATAACATGATTTCGTGTTCTTATTGTTATCATTATTACTAGTTAGCATTCTGTAACGTTTCAAGTGGATCTGGACAGGTGGAGTTCATTAGTCGCAAACATTTAGTGCCTATTTAGTTTTATGTCTGCTGGATGATGGAATTGCACTATCTGTCAGTTGGATTATCATTATGTTTTTTTTTTTTTTTTCTGTGTGTTCTTTTCTGGCCTTTTCTCTCTACATCATTGTAACAAAAAATACAATGCATGTTTTACTCGTGGCCAACCAACTATCAAAATAATAATAATAATAATAATAATAATAATAATATCATCAACACACACGAGTGAAATTAATGCTGGAGTCTAATCATGTCAGTTTGAATGGATACTCAACTCTTTTGTATATCAATGCATTTTAATGCATGTTTGTTCCTTCTAAAATGTATCATGATTTACAGGAATCGAGAATGTATGTATGTACACCAAAGTAAACTAAGGCTGAAATAAACTGTTATTCTTATTTTCTCTAAATTGCATTATGACTTGTTGGTGCCAAGAATGTGTTCATGTTTGTATTAATATGATATCTGATGACAGTGATGAAGAACAGGCTGAAATAAACTGTGGTCTTGACTTGTTTTTAAAAAAAAAGTAGGGGGTATAATCTGGACTGGGGGGGGGGGGGGTATAGTCTGGCCTAGCCCAAAGTAACCCCGGGGTATAAACTGGCCTAGCCCAGAATATACCCCGGGGTATATTCTGGGCTAGGCCAGTTTAACCCCGGGTATATCCTGGGCAGGGGGTATATTTTGGCCTGTTACACCGGTAACTAAAACAACAATGTTTTCATTCCAAAATTGTAAATTCCGAGGTACTCTTTTACCATACATGAGACATCATTATAATAATTAAATGTATTACAGTACTACTACTAGGGGACCCGTGCAAGATATATCTTGCAAATTTTCCATGTACCAAGCGCAACTGTACATTCCATTCGGATATCTCTCTTTCTCTCCCTCTCTCTCTCTGTCTCTCTCTGTCTCTCTCTCTCCCTCTCTCTCTCTCTCTCTCTCTCTCTCTCTCTCTCTTTGCTTTGAGTATTGTATGTATACACAGTATGTGCAATTCTCTACTGCGCACGTGCACAATATTCTGCCAGTGCCAATCCCCCCATCCTTCCCAAAAAAATATGTTGCAAAGCCTGGCATTAGAAACAAGAAGACATTAAACATTATGATAATAACAATTTTTCTCGGCAACATTAATACAATCATGTAAAATTCAAACTTGGACCATAATAATTTTCCTGAAATTTGACGCCACTGAAACTAAAGTTTACCACCATGACCCACCACCCGGAAGTCGTTCGGTTATTGTGTGTTTCTGAATGCAAAGCCCTAAAGCAAGTCGATAATCACAGCGGAGTAGAATCTAGGCCTCCTAGTTACGTTATAGGTACTATTTTTGTTCTCTTTTCTCTGTCCAATTATTTTGTGCCATACATGTATTTGGTCTTTGCTTCAAGCCTTGTTGCGATCCCCCAGCTTTTCTGTGGTTTGTAAGTCTGTACGATGTGGGATCCGAGCAGTGGAAAAGCAGAAAAATCAGTGTCATGAATCACATGATGTAATATATATTATATATATATTTTATATCTAGATCATCTAGATCTAGATAAAAGTCACTAGTCTAGATTTAGCCCAGAATAGGAATGAGTTCCCTAGGTCCCGACCATGGTCAGTTTCTAACTCTGTAATAATATCCCCAACCCTAGACCTAGTAGATCTAGTAGACCTCATCTTCAATTGCTACTCTAAATCCCTTCAACAAGAAACCAAAGTCAAAGATTCAGGGTTAGGTCTACTAGATCTAGAATCTAGATATAAATTAATATAATAGATTTAGACAACCAATGGCACAGCTTAAAATGCACTGGGCAGGGCGACATCAAAAATTTACCCCAATGTCAAAATCATATGACATTTTGAAATTGAATCAATGTATTATTGGGAGGTCCTCCTCCCGTCCGTGCCAGTTAAAAAAACACACTAAAGAGGGGACTTTTGAGGGGCTTATCAGAAGATTGGGTTTAATATTTGTATGGGACAAAGAAAGAAGAAAGAAAGTTCTAACGAAAGCGCAGGGTAGGGGAGGCCTTCATCATATAGGCTATTAATTAGGCTATTAGGCTGTTGCTATATTCTGGTCCCGGACTGATGACTTTTCATAGCCAAAAATGCCTATACTCCAGTTCCGGACTTATGTGTACATCGATTGCCATGGCTACCCCAGCCCCTTTTCGCCTGATTAGTCCATCTGACTACCGCTCCTTGATACAAACTGACTAGACCCTCACGATCCCCAGGTCCAACAAAACATGTCAATCTAGATAGATCTATCAACATCCATGCCGCCATTCGAATGTTTGTTTTCTTACCTAGCCTAACTTGGCAATGAAAGACAGCTTTTCATTCGTCCGGGACCGGAGTATAGCCATTTGGCTATTCGTCGGGGGGACTGGAGTATAGTCACTCTGTAATTATTATGTTTGTTAACTTATTGGTAAGTGGCGCAGATGGGGGGAAAACCTTCCGTATTATTCATGAGAAACTGACTTGAGGCTGAGGCAACTGCTCAGAAATGCTTCTAATTCAGTTAAAATGTTTTTCAGTCCCACATATTTAAGTAGGCCTAATTATAATGAAGGTTTAAGTTTTAAAATTATTTTCTTTTTTTCACCATTAACATTCCTGTTGCTTTTGGTGTGATTATTATGGAGAAGTCTAGATGGTAAAACTCTGGAACCAGACTAAACCAAAAGCATGATCCCATGGTAATCCTTCTGCCTTCTGGTTAAAATTCCTTATTACTTTTCATCTTTCTACACATGCCATTAAAAAAAAATAATGCAAGTCCCTCTTATTAGTCTTAACGGAAAAATTTATTTTCTTCCGCTTAGTCCACCATGACCAAGCAGGGTGCTGTCTCAAAAGCTCAGGATCAGTGCCTTTGATGTGAAATAAGACAATACCTATTCGTTAGTTTTATGCCCAAAATGTTGGCCTACTTTACACTTAACCTGCAATGACACTCGGGCACATTTCCATGAGTCCGAAATAGGTCACCGCTAGCGGGTGTATTTTTGGACTGTCTGTGAGAGAGAGTCGTTCTCTTGTATGCACTCGTATCGTGTTGTTTCATAACCAATATGAATGAAACTTGGCAACTGATCAGAAAATAGATCCATCTAATGATATGGCTATGCAGAAGACAATCTTTATACTTCACGAAAAAAGCTGTTTAAAGTCTACCGAGCTTGTTTCATCTTAATGTATTTCGGGGGCTGGGGGGGGGGGGGGGCAGTATATAAATGTACGATGCAAGTCATTATTATAAGCTTGTTTATGTCTATGTTGACTATCCTTAGGTAATCAGCTTGCGTTTAAAAGATGAAACAAATGGGGGAAAGTGATTTAGATATATGAAATATTAACAAAATACGACATGATATCACGTTATTAGTGAGATTTGACATTGACCCCATTTCTCTCTACTCTTCCCATGAATATTGCACCTGCCGAACTATATGGTTTAATAGCACAGATTAATACGGGCTACGGAATATTGTGTCGTTGGGCTGTTTTAGTTTACCATTTAGATCTAGATAATTCACACCATCATTTTTAAAATAAGGCTAAAAAACAATGAAATTATAGTTTTTGTGAATGAATGCAAGTTTCAGCTAGATAGTCTAATTTGAAACTGAGATATTGTCAAGTTTTCAAAAAAGACTAGTGTTTAGAATACAATGTCCGCTTTTTGAGAATATTTTCCTCTATAAATGTGCCACATACATTTTTTATTTTTGTATGGATTTTCATAATTTAAAAAGCATAATTCTTAGAATGGACTGAACTTTCCGGTGCACATAGCTAAAAACACCTAATGTGAATAAAAAATTTTTTCAATAGCAAGACTGCTTAACCTACCTGTGGAATATACTAATATTCTCTAGAATGCTGCCCTGTTTTGAGAGACTAGGAAAAGCAAGATGGAAAGGAGTGTTCCACTCAAAAAATAACTCATAACTCATGCAGCTACACAACAACAAGATGACTAGGTCTAGGCGATGTAGCACTATTTTCATCATTGTTGAATTCACTAGAAAGTCTATTTATCCAATAATCATTGCTCTCAGTCTCACCTTCAAAATATTAAGTCTAAATCATTTTGATTGTTGGGTTGTTAACGTTAGGCAAGTGGAGAGTTTAGAAAGATAATAAGAAACAGAGAAAGATGGTGAAATGTGATTAATCAGAGGTGAGGCCAAGTATCTCTATAGCCATAGGTGAATTAGTTGTTGTCAATTTATTTTCCCCTCTTTTAAAGAAAATAACTGCTGCTATTAAATTTTTAGTGTGTGACTCCCTACAACCAACTCCTGATTTGCTAAGACTGATCACATCTAATACAGAAGCTAAGGCCTGTTAAATGAAATAAAACTGATTTGCTTTTCTTTCAGTTGCTGAATATCTGCAGCTTATAACATCACAAGGAGGACTCTGGACATGAAATTTAATGCACAGATTCTGAAACTTTTGGGATTTGACTGGCTGCATGGTGCACTGCAAGAAGTTTTAACTAGAGTCAAAATTAATTACAGTTTAGTTGGGATGGCCATTCAGCATTTTACAACTGAGGAAGGAAGAAGAGAGTAACAGATGTCTTTTCTCGTGTGATCAACAGGTATTCACAAAGTTTAAGGATGGAAAATGTGACACAGAAAAGTGGGGTTATCTCACAGGAACGAACAACTTTGGATACTCTGAGTACTGCAATAAAAGAAGAACTATGCGAGCATTGTAGTATGAGTTCTCAACCTGTGAATGGTGTTGTTCCAGATCAAGAAATAAAAATTGAATTTGAGGATCTTTTTAATCATGGTATGGAAGTAACTAAGTCAGAGTTAACTAATGATTCAACTTCTAAGTGCCAGAGTTTATTGAAAACTGATGACAATGAACAAAGTGAGATGACACTTGAAAATGGGATTAACAGTGTGGATATGATGTCAGATGTTACAACAGATGTGAAAAAAGAAGAATCTGATAATGTGGTTATAACTGTTAGTAGTAGTAATAATGAAGACAGTAATCACTATAGTGATGAAAATGTTGAATTGTCAACAAGAACAAGTGACAATTTCACTGAAAAACTAAGGGCTGTATGTAAAGAGCTTAAAGAGGAGGAGACAGAAATGAGTGTGTCCCAGATGAGAAGCTCCAACACTTTGCATACTGATGATACAAGTCCCAGGACCAACAGTCATTCACTGTGGACAAAAGTGGAACCTGAAACAAAAATTGAAAACTGCGGTGAGTACAATTAAATTGCTAACATTAACACACAAGCTCATGGTCCTGCCAAAACAATGACCAGAATATAAAGCAGACATTTTTTACTGTTTGTGGCATTATGGCATTATATCCGAACAGATACTTAGACTGTCATAGATGAGAAAAGCCATAATTTTTGTGTGACATAAATGAGGCAAAGGCTTTATAAACAATACTGCACACAAGGAACGTAGAAACCCAAATACTGAAAGGAAAAAAAAGGCCTATAAACCACACCCACCAATGTGGTTTCAAGCTTTGTATCTTTCTCAGGACTCTTGGCAAGAAGTATACAATGTAACCTTCAAGAGTACTTATACTTACTATTGCATAGACAGTAACGTTGATATAGAGATTATAGAAGGGAATTTGTAAGACACCAAAAAGATTAGTCTGTGTTGTTATACCACATGCTGCAAGAGCTGTGGAAATAGCCTTGATGTGATAAACTGTATCATGTTAATACAGCTTAATATTCACGGCCTGTGATTTCTATCCTTCAGTTTCATCGATTGTCTCTAAAATTACAAGTACCAGCGGCAGGTCAACTAAAGTATAGTGTTATTCTGTTAAATTTTTACTTTTTCATCAGGCCTGAGATCCTTTAATTTCTTTGGGGCTTCAGCCTAGTGCTTGAGAATGAATTGTTGAATAGTTGTTAATCAGATCTGGTACAGTTTGTAACTGACTGTAATTTAAGGAGGACAGGATATAGCAGTTAAATAAAATGAGTGTTTTGCTACCATTGTGACATCAGTGATGACTGGTTTCTTATTTTTGTTCCAGTGATATTTTCCAGCGACCAGTGTAGTGAGGCCTTGCCTGAACTGACCTTTGCCAGAAACAACATATTGAATTATTCCACCCCAGCCGTAAAAAACATGGAAGTTCAGAAAATGGAAACTGAGAATTTGAACAGTGTTATATCCCAATCTAGTGAAAAACATTTCTCTGAACAAAACCCGGAGCACCAGTTTGTTCAGGATTCCATTAAATCTAGTCAGCAGGGTATCGTGCAACTTCAAAGCATCCCAGTACGCTCCAAAAAATTTCCTTTGGATAATAAGTTTGAAAATTTTGAGTATAAAAGTAGACTGAAACATGATGATGCACAACAAAATAAAACGGCATACACACAAAAGAAGCTTTGTAACAAGTGTGATGTTTGCTGTGTGGGCTTTGCTCGGAAATATGAGTTGAAAGTCCACCAAAAAATACACACATTTGAGAAACTCTACAAGTGTGATGTTTGTGGTGTAGGCTTTGCTAGAAAAAATAATTTGAAAGTCCACCAAAGAATACACACAGGCGAGAAACCCTACAAGTGTGATGTTTGTGGTGTATGCTTTGCTATAAAAAAATCTTTGAAAGTCCACCAAAGAATACACACAGGAGAAAAGCCCTACAAGTGTGACGTTTGTTGTGTAGGGTTTGCTGATAAAACTAATTTGAAAGTCCACCAAAGAATACACACAGGAGAGAAGCCCTATCACTGTGATGTTTGTGGTGTAAGCTTTGCTCAAAAAAGTTCTTTGGCAGTCCATAAAAGAATACATACTGGAGAGAAGCCCTACAAGTGTAATTTTTGTGGTGTAAGCTTTGCTAAAAAAAGTTATTTGGAAGTCCACCTGAGAATACACACAGGAGAGAAGCCCTACCATTGTGATGTTTGTGGTGTAAGCTTTGCTCGAAAAAGTCATTTGGAAGTCCACAAAAGAATACATACACGAGAGAAGCCCTACAAGTGTGATGTTTGTGGTGCAAGCTTTGCTAAAAAAAGTCATTTGAATTTCCACCAACGAATACACACAGGAGAAAAACCCTACAAGTGTGATGTTTGTGGTGTACGCTGTGCTCAAAAAAAGTTTTTGAAAGTTCACCAAAGAATACACACATGAGAGAAGTCCTACCGTTGTAATATTTGTGGTGTGGGCTTTGCTCAAAAAGGATATATTTGAAAGTCCACCAAAGAATACACAGAGGAGAGAAGCCCTACAAGTACAAGTACAAGTGCGATATTTGTGGTGTAGGCTTTGCTCAAAAAAGATCTTTGAAAGTCCACCAAAGAATACCCACCGGAGAGAAGCCCTACAACTGTGATGTTTGTGGTGTAAGCTTTGCTCAGAAAAGTTATTTGAAAGTCCACAAAAGAATACACACAGGAGAGAAACCTTACAGATGTAACAATTGTGATGTAGGCTTTGCTCGGATAAGTTCTTTGAAAGACCACCAAGGAAAACACACAGGAGAGAAGCCCTACAAGTGTGATGTTTGTGGTGTAGGATTTGCTTGGAAACGTTATTTAAAAAGCCACAAAATAGTACACAGTTGAGAAACCTCCCAAACAAGTGTGATGTGTGCGGTGTATGCTATGCTCAGGAAAGAGATTTAAAATGCCACCAAAGAATACACACAGAAGAGAAGACCTAGAAATATGATGTTTGTGCTGTACTTATTTCTAGTTCTTATTGATTAAAACTGCACACACACAAAAAAAAAAAAACATCGTAGAGAAACCCTGCAAGTGTAATGTCTGTGGTGTAGGATTGGCATGGAAATATGATTCATAAGTCCACTAAAGACGACTGTAACATTGGAAGCGATTTGCAGTACATTATGGATGATATACAAATACCACACTGCCTTGTGTGTTGCTATGATAGCAAAGGCTATGGGAGTAAACCCAGACAGAAAATCAGGAGTGGAGACCCGAAGGTGGTTGTCAGGGAGAACTGCATCAAACTGGCTTCCAGCATCTCCTGCAGCCGGACTAGTTCCAAATGTATTGACCTGGTCTCTCCCTTGGGTTTAACTAGAATGGCAGAGAGAGGGGTGGTGCCTCTGGGCAAAGCACCATCTCTTAAAAATAGCCCAGGCAAGGCAGCAAAACGAGGAGGCGTTTGCTCGGGCTTGGCAAGCGTCTGTCTCTCCTCTATAAGCCCACCCATTTCCGATTTGGAGAGGACACTCCAGCCATCCGTTACGGATGGGCACAACACGGGAGGTGGCAGTTACCGGTGATAAGCTCAATCCATTTGGCGTACGGATGAGCGCCAGGGGTCCCCTCTGTCGGTGGGAGCGGCTTTTCAGCTGCATTGATCAACTACCGCCCGCCGTAACCTGGGCAGCCCCCAGGCAGTTGGGTGTTGTTCCGCCACGTCAGCCTGCTTCATAAGGTGGTTGGAGCTAGACCAAAAGTCAAAAAGCTGACGTAAAGTGTGCACCTGGCAAAAACAGAAAAATACTAAAACTTGGTACCTGGAACGTCAGAACAATGCGCCCAGGCTTGCAACAGCAAGATCTCACTGATATTGACTCCATCAGGAAATCCCAAATTATTGATCGAGAACTTCAGCTACTAAACATCGACATCGCTGCCCTTCAAGAAACTCGACTTCCCGACTCCGGGTCAGTCAAAGAAGAAAACTACACCTTCTTCTGGCAGGGCCTTAGCAGCGAACAGCCGAGAATCCACGGCGTGGGCTTCGCCGTAAAAAACTCCCTTATCAATTCGATCGCAACTCCAATTGGAGTGTCAGAACGCATCATGACACTCAGACTGAACACCCGGTCTGGTTTTACCAACATTATCTGTGTCTATGCCCCAACACTTACCTCCTCTGACGAAACCAAAGACATTTTCTACGAGGCATTGCAGAGGACTCTCCACAACATCCCTCTCACCGAAGGCCTGCTAATTCTGGGTGACTTTAACGCTCGAGTGGGAGCAGATCACCCCGCATGGCCAAAGTGCATTGGACACTTCGGCATTGGCAACATCAACGAAAACGGGCAGCGCCTTCTGGAGCTATGCTCCGTAAACTCATTATGTGTTACAAACACGTACTTTGACCTAAAGAGATGCCAAAGAACATCATGGCGCCATCCCAGGTCTGGCCATTGGCATCAATTAGATCTTATTCTCTCAAGGAGGAAGAGTTTGGGCTGTATAAAAATAACTCGTTCCCTCCACAGTGCTGACTGTGACACCGACCATGCACTGGTAGTCAGCAAAATCAAAATTTCGGCCAAGAAAATATACAGATCAAAAGCCCCTTCAATCCCTAAGATCAATGTAACAGCAATCAGAGATGAATCAAATAGAAAGTCATTTGAAAAGTTATTTGCTGAAAGCATGGATAATGTCACCCAATGTGACTCGGTAGATGAAACATGGAACACTCTCAGTTCAAAAATTCATGACTGTGCCATCAAGTCTTTTGGACAGCATAAAGTTTCAAACAACGACTGGGTAGCCCAGAACAGCGAAATTCTCCTACCTCTCATTGAGCAAAAGAAATCTGCTTTCAATGAGTATAACAAAAATTGCAATCAGAGTACAAAAACTTGTTTGAAAAATGCAAAAGCTAAACTTCAGCTGGAGGTAAGACGTTGCGCCAACAAATACTGGACAGACTTGTGTAACAGCATACAAGAGGCAAATGAAAAGGGAGATATGAAAACCGCCTTTAGTCAGATGAAAGTAGCTCTTGGGCCAATCATCACCAAAAGCGCCCCACTTAAGTCTGTAAATGGTGAACCCATCACAGATAAAAATGAACAACTGAATAGGTGGGTAGAGCATTACTCTCTGTTGTATTCAACTGAGAAAAATATTCCACCAGATTTTGAGGAACACCTCCAAAAACTGCCAATAATGGCCGAACTTGACGCTGAACCTTCCTTAGTCGAGCTTTCCAATGCAATCGACCACCTGTCTGCTGGAAAAGCCACAGGAAGTGACAACATTCCTGCAGAGGTATTAAAAGACCTAAAAGGCCCACTATTACCACACCTGTATAATCTGTTACTGCAGTGTTGGAAAGAAGGCGTGATACCACATGATATGAGAGACGCCAAAATTGTCACACTTTACAAGAACAAAGGAGACAAAGGCGACTGCAACAACTATCGAGGCATATCCCTCCTCAGCATTACTGGAAAGGCTTTTGCTCGCGTCATCCTCTGCCGCCTTCAACAACTGGCGGAAAAAGTCTTACCAGAAACACAATGTGGCTTTCGAAGCAAACGATCAACTATTGACATGATATTTGCACTTCGGCAAATCCAAGAAAAATGTAAAGAACAAAACAGGCCGCTTATAACATGCTTTGTGGACCTAACAAAGGCTTTCGACACCGTAAGCCGATCTGGCCTGTATGCAGTCCTTAAATCCATAGGCTGTCCACCAACATTGCTAAAACTTATTGCATCCTTCCACACTGACATGAGGGCATGTGTCAACTTTGAGGGCTGCACATCCAATTCATTTGCTGTAAACAGCGGTGTGAAGCAGGGATGTGTTCTTGCTCCTACCTTATTTGGTATATATTTTGCAGCCCTACTCAAGAATGCCTTTGGTCAATGTTCAGGTGGAGTACTTATTAACACCAGAGTGGACGGCTCCATTTTTAATGTTGCCAGACTAAAAGCAAAATCTCGTACAGAGCATATTATGTTACAAGAGCTCCTCTTCGCAGATGATGCTGCAATCGTGGCCCACGATGAAACCACGCTCCAGGCTCTCATCAATAGCCTTGCCAAAGCCTGTGACAAATTCATGCTAAAGATCAGTGTCTCAAAAACTGTAGTTTTGACACAAGGCTTGAGAAACCCCAACCCAATCATGCTGAATGGCTCTCCTCTGGAGCAAGTGGGAAAATTCTGCTACCTAGGCTCAACCATCAGTGGTAGCACAGACATAACAACTGAAATAAATGCCAGAATAGGAAAGGCGGCCACAGCTTTTGGCAAACTCTCAAAAAGGGTGTGGAACAATAGCAAGCTGACCATCAAAACAAAGGTACTCGTGTACCAAACTTGCGTCCTAAGCACCCTGCTGTATGGCTCAGAGACATGGACCACCTACTCCAAACATGAAAGATCCCTCAACTCCTTCCACCTGCGCTGCCTACGCAAAATTCTCAAGATCAAGTGGCAAGACAGGATCTCAAATATCGAAGTTCTGAGCCGAGCCAACATTCCATCAACTCAGGCTCTCCTAGGCAAAAAAAGACTGCGGTGGCTTGGACATCTCCACCGTATGGAAAATGATCGCATCCCCAGACAAATTCTCTACGGGGAACTTGCTACTGGCAACCGACCCAGAGGTAGGCCACATCTGCGATTCAAAGACACTTGCAAGGTCACGATGAAAGCATTCAACATCGACCCCAATGAATGGGAGAACCTTGCAAATGATCGAAGCAGATGGAGACAAAAATTGCGCAGTGGCACGCTCGCAATAGACTCCAAGGCAAAAGAAACATACCTGACAAAACGACAGAGGCGGAATGAAAACACTCGCCAAAGTGAACCCAAAAGACTGACCTGCAATCACTGCCATCGCACTCTCGGGTCAAACATTGGTAGAATAAGCCACGAGAGAAGCTGTCAGTCAAAGTGAAAGTGAATATTCTAGCTGCTAAGACCGTCTGTAAAGACGCTAAAGGCCATATATATGGATGATAATAGATTACTCAAACTACTTCCCTTTAAAACAAAACGGTTACAAGTGTTATAATAATGTATAGCATTTATATAGCGCATATCCATTTAAAATGCTCTATACGCTTTACAGAAACAACATGTCAACCACAGAGCAGAATGGAGCTGCCGGCGAAGCGCTCAACACACTGCACTGCTTCTTTCTCTCTCCCTGTCTCGCTCACTCTCTCTCTCTCTATCTCAGAGCAAATTGTAACGCAGCCTGTTAGGCGCAGTCCACAACTCACAACAGTTCATAACTCACAGCAGTTCACAACTCACATCAGTTCACACAACACACAACTCAAATAATATTTGAATATTTATTAATAACAATATATATTTAATAATGAATAATAAATTCTGGCGGGGGTGGTATGGATAACTTTTAATCTATTAATTTCAATTTTCAATTTTGCCCGGGCAGCGGCCTTTCGGCCTGCTCTTTACGATTTCCAACTGCCAAGGTATCTTTAACGTGCGCAACGTGCACACGGGCCCTCCGAATTTGTTCGTCCTTATCCGAGAAGACTAGGTACTCGATCCTACCCCCCAATAGGACCAGGGACTTGAAAATATGAGAAAAATCCAATTTCCAACATGCCTGCACTGCCCGGGTTTAGAACCCGGGACCCTTGGCATGAGAGGCGAGCACCTTGCCTCTAGACCACCTTGTCCCGGCGTTATATAAAAAAAGTGATCCATTGGAAAGTGAGTACTAAGTTTATTAGTATATGAAAAATAAAAAATGATATGCACAACACTTCTTATGCTTAGTTGGAAGGTAGAAGAGGAACATATATCTCTAGGCACACAAGGAACAACTAGACAATTGCACACACCGTCCAGTGACATTCATGGGTGCCAGATCTCCGGTATATTTATGCTAGATTTCCGGTTTCGCTACGTCTCAATTTTTTTCCCCCCAATTTCCCGATCGCCGATGTAAAGAATTGAAAACCAAAACAAACAAAACAAAAAACTGGTAAATCAAGACAACAAAGCGCAATCATGCGTTCGAGATATCTTGATCTGCACCTATTTTTAGCACCCACGATGTCGGAAGGCGCATCGTCATCATAGGGCTACCGCCATGCCGTGGCTGAGTCGCCGTTTTAGATCAATCACATCACAGTCACATGCATCAGCTGCTCTTCATCACGATGACAATAACGCGAACATGAAAGTGGGCGAAAGGTCACACGGTTACAATATTGTTTCCGGTCATGACCCGCTTCTTCCGCGTATTGTTTGAGTGGACATAGTCTATCATGCGTTGCGCTGACTTCATCTCATGTGTCAGGCCTACGTCAGAATGAAGGCTTTAGACGCCTGGAATGGTATGTTGGATGAACTACGAGTGGCTAATGTGGTTACTGCGTGGGTTCAATAGTAACTCCCTTAAGGATACACAGGATTAACAAACACAGGGTTCTGCTGGCAATCTTATATCCTTATTCAAAAAGCCTAACAAAGGTATCACTACCAAACAAAAAAGGCATAGGAGAACCCTACCAAGCAAAAAAAAGCCCAACCAGCCATAAGCTGGAACAAGAGAAAAAGACAAAAATATGATTAGGATATAATGACAACATTAATCAGGCAATCAATGGTGGACATACATAGTAATAGTATTAAGTATTAAATCAAACAACAACAACATAATATAGAATTTAAGCAATAACCAACTGCATATGTATGCATGGAATAAAATAGCGCTAAGGTTAATGAATAACAACTACAAGTGGCTATATCATACACACAAGGAGTTTCCTAGTACGCTGGCAACATAAACTAATGTACTAATCAAAGTATGAAGGACATAACAAATGAAGGGGCAAGAACACAATAGTTTCGCTCCACTGAGCCGGTGTACAGCACATCCAGAGAGGCCATTCCATTTAATAACGCAGTGGCCAACATGGCCCACTGACCGTCCATAACACAGACGCTGCATCCCAATGCAGGCCATCCTCATAGGCCCACTCCCATTATTAGTACTAACCCGCCCCAGGGCTATTGTATTGGTTACTTCCCTTCCCAATCGATACTGAAGGGTCATGCCCTTTGACCTTAGCCGCGGAGCTATGCCGCCAGGCTAACATGCGTATGACACACCACTAGATACATAAAGCAGTGTGTACATTCGAAACTATGTCCTTCACACGACCTACGAACCCAATGAAACACAGCACGTCTGTAATATCTATAATCTATAATAGGTAGATCTATAGGCGGGACTCATTGCAACATGTGCAAACTCACTGAAACATTGTTCATCCACCGCCGCACATAGAACAATCCTGGGGCTCACCCATGTGAGGCCCAACTAATATTATACATCTCCAATACATGTAATTAATTACACATCTTAAACACTAAACACACAATCACAATCACACTGCTCTCTATAGCATAGTGGTACTGGCAAGGTACACAAATACCCGTAATACAATCAAGTGTATAGTGCCGCTCGCTATAACATAAGCCATCCACATCAACATGTCAGGAAATCCTCACTGCCTACCACAACAAGGCAATGCTACACATACACTATATATATGCACACAAGCAAATCGTGATAGCTTGGTTAGCGAGCCATCATTATCATCTAGCACCGCAAACGTTAACTTTGACAATAAAGTCACAATATCAAGACACTGCACTGCACCGCGCATCTTACACGTCTAACGACAATGGCAATTACCGTTGAGCCGGACTCATAATAGTCTCTGTAGATCAGCATTCTCTACGCGGCATCCCCGAAAGGGGGGGGGGGTGCGCAAATTAAAGTCACTTCTAATATAATAGTCTCCAACTTACCCAAAGTCTCTCTGCTACTGGCGCAACTGGACTTGGCCATGTTTTGGGCGAGGCGCGCCACGGCAGGCCGCCGCCGATCTATTGTACTGCAAGGTCCACTTGTGCTTCCTATTGTTGCGGCGTCTTTGATGGAGTCTACTGACCACTCGAACTGGCATCATCTTTATGAGCCAGCGCGGACGTCCGAGAGGGCTATTACGTAGTCCAGTGTTGGACAAGTGAAAGGCTCGGACATTGAGTCCAGCCGAACAACATAACCGGTTAGGGTCCTAACACAATCGAATTTACAGTATGGTTAAAAGGGTGCACACAAAAGTCAATTAGGTATCCCAGTAAACTGCAGAAATTACTCTAACGTCCCCTCCAGCAATAATTGAATAAATTTGACCCAGGTTGGATTTATCGGGGATAACATGCGTCTAACTCGTGGTTTACTTTAAATCCGAGACCCTCTTATTAATTATTTCAATAGGATATGTGTATCAAAGTACAACAAAATTAGTACCATTATAAAGTAGAAACTTGCTGCTAAAATTCTAACTGACTACTTATACCAGAAACCCGGTAATAGTTTTAATATAAATTTTCAAAGCTTCAGGACTAACAACATTGGACAAATTTGTGCGGGATACTTTCGTCCATTAATACGACGTATCTCCATTGATAACAAACGTTATCATGAGTACCTATTTTGTACCGATAGGGTATTGCCTACTCTCAACAATGAATTCGGGTTCCCGTCTTTCTGTCGGTGGATAACAACGAAGGAGCGAGTTGTAAGAACTTAAAGCCATGATATAAGAGTTGGAAGCCCGGTGGTCAACATTGACCAACTGACCAATCAAAATGCGCGCTTTTCACCGTGATGTGAATAACGGGTCCCGCGCTAGTATTACAAGGGAAACAATCCAATTAATGGTACTCGGCCAAGTGTCCCTAAACTACTATGAGTGGCCGTCCCTTACTCACGCACTAGCGTTACCATGAAAGCACATATTAAAAATAGAAAATCGTTCATCCTCTCACAGGTAGATCTACGAACTTTGATTATCGATTGACAATGGGTACTTTCATTTAGAATACCCAGTTGCTTGGCTCCGTGTGTACTGTGAATGTGTTGTGCGGACTGATTTCACGTGTTACTACTGTTAGTGTTACGCAAAAACCTAGAATCTAGACCAATGTGGAGCCCTCCACCTAGATCTGTAACGATAGACGTTGTATGGCTACTATTACTACTAATAATCATTGTACTAGATCAAACCCGATGACGGATGCTTCCGTTTACAAAGGCTTGAAGGGCCCCGCCTCAGATTGTTCTACTTTTTTGTTTTCCGGAATCAGTATCATCGGCTTAGCCAGCTTTCACTTTATTCAGTCAAAAAAAAAAAAAGGTACTTATATCAAGCCTGAGTAAGGCCTATGGATCTGACGCTTCTTTTCTAACCGCAGTGGTCGTAAGCAGTGCGAGTAAACAATGGCATACTGCTCTTGTTTTCATGTGTACAGAAACGAAAACGTCAAACCTCCAGCAAGTACATGTACATGTAGCTCTGTTTCACTACCTGATGGAGTTTTGACGCTTCCGTTGCCGTCTCTATTTCTGTAAAAAGGAAATCCCAGCCTGAAGGCATTGAACTGAAAGTGAGACAACAGGATCTATTTTATTTCCCCAAGAGACGCAAAAATATATAATATATTGATACACGCACAAAAACCAATTTGTTACATGTATTGTCCGTTGGGTGTTTGTGATAGCTTTTTTACACTTATTAGAGCAAATTTTCCTACATTCAAATGGGAAATAATATTCATTTTATAGAACAAAAACTGCTGCAGTCACACACATTTTACACCAACAAGGAAAGTTATACTTATAGGTGTAATTTAAATACATGTACTGCATTACCCTGATACCTTATTGTGACATGTAAATTGTTTTGTTCTCTGATACATGTATTTGAAAATTTCCTTTATAATGATGGCATTGGTTTACGCGATTTAGATCTATGTTATTTTTAGTTGGTATGTCTGTTTTTTTATCACTCAGGTTTGGCTGATTTGGTCAAAGTGATTTTCAGGTTTCAGACAGTTCCGCTGTTGGCACCCATGCTGACATTGCTCTTATATATAATATACGGTAGACAACGGATAAAACGAAATCAGCGGGACCACGGGTTTGTATTAGGTTTACCTAGACATAGTTTCGGTTTAGTGATAGGGGGCTTGAAAAATGCTTATTTCACGAGAGGCAGCCCAAATCACTATCATAGAGGCCAAATAATGAAACTTTGTAAGTTCACAGGCTAAACGGACTTTACACGTCGTCTCTTGCTCGATGTTTTTGACTGAGAATGAGGACGGGCAATTGCTCATGCCTATGCACAGTACAGAACCGCCGTCCCGCCGATCTCGTTTCCCTTACCGCACACGATGCCACGAAATGCGTTGTCCGCGATAACTAGTGTTGTCTCTCTGATGTCACACATTTAAGTTTTAACATGAAAGGTCAGTCGTGACGTGCCAAACGTAACGTCTGCTGCTGTGTGACTTCGGGCCCGCGAGTTTATGGGCCTCCTTCCTCTCCCCCTATCCCCTATCCCTGTAGTGCTTCTGCTTCCATGTAGGCCTTACTGCGGGCAGAACGTTCAATCAAGCTCTGTTCTTATTTTTTGTGGGGAGTGGGGAGGTGTAGTGGGCCGGGGTGATACAGTGACTAGACTCGATATAATGACAAATCACAATGGACTGTCCACTGAATCCAGCAATTTTCTTTTCAATTTAACCATGGGGTATTTCAATTTAGGGCTAGTTTGTTAACAATGATAAAGAGGGGGAAAATCGGGGATTCTTATTTTCTTTCGGTTTTGCGCTAGTTTCGGTTTAGCCATTTTCGGTTTAACCGTTCTCCGCTGTACTAATCCTTATACTTATAGAAAATTCCCGAACTGACTTGATCACCGAGCCAACTCGAGGCTGATCTGGTAAGTTGACCCACAAAACATCCAATCAAACAACTCGTCATCGAGTGACATTGTCTCAAGGCCACTTTTGCGTCAGTAACTGTCTGTGGAACATTGTGGAATGTACTCCTTTTGTCAATATATGTCAGGCCTTGGACAGCTCACAGCTAGGCATCAAAGGGAAAGCACTACGGACGAGGGGGAGGAGGGCGAGGAAGGTATAGACATGACAAGCGTGCTCGGCTATCTTGGCCGTGAATAAGGAGCAGCTCAGAATTGAGAGAGGGGGTGGCCTTCAGACGCTACAGAGACATGCGGGAGAGAAACCTTACCAGTGTAATGTTTTTGGTGTAGGCTTTGCTCGGAACAATTATTTTAATTTAAAAGTCCACCAAAGATGGCACACGGAGAGACTTTAAAGTGTGATCTTTGTGTTGTAGGAATTTCTAGTGCACACCATTTAAAAGTCCACCAAAGAATACACACGGGAAAGGAGCCTTACAAGTGTGATGTTTTGGTGTAGGCATTTCTAGTGCACACTATTTAAATTAATGGTCCACAACAGAATACACTCGGCAGAGGAACCTTATAAATATGTGATGTTTGTGGTGTAGGCATTTCTATTGCACATGAATTAAAAGTTGACTGGTGATATTGATTTGTTTGATGACACTTTGTCGAACTTGTCTGTATACATGTACCGTATCTGAACATTAATTTTAAGAGAAGCCTGATATTGATAAGTATGGCGGCTGTGCTGTAGTCATTTGCTCTTAGATTGGAAAATAATGCACAGAAGACAGTGCAGAAAATGCTCTAATGGAATAATAATTAATTATGCAAATCACTAGACAATAAACATTCAATGCAACCGGCAACAGTATATTGCAAGACAGTTGATGATGTTGATTTGGTTGATGATGTTGACTTGACTGATGGTGTTAACTTGACCGATGATGTTGGCATGGCTAATGATGTTGGCTTGTCTGGTGATGTTGACCTGACTTGATGATGTTCATTATTTTGTTTGATGACCTTTTGTCATACCAGCCCATTGCTGAAATAATGTGTGAAATGCTTTAGGGAAATACATTGTGTAACCCACATTTCGCCCTTGGCATTTTCGAGATAGAGCCAAAAATAGGTGGAACAGGGACTTCCAAAAGACATTTCAATTGGCCCGGGCAAAAGGATTTTCGTGAATTCCGCCTAACATATATATATATTTAGTTTAAATTTTTTTTTTTCTGATCCAATCCATAAAACTTCTGCAGTAATTTTCACAAGGCAAGCGGATTTTTTTTTAAATGCAGCCAAAAAGAAAGGAGGCCCCCTACCTTTGTAAATAGGACTTTTACGGTCATTTCAGGTGTTACCACACCGAATTACGTGCACATGAACATGAAAGTCACATTCCAGTGAAATTGTACGTAAACTGTAAACGCGTTTTCTCAAAAGTGGCCTTAGATATCGTGCCATAACTTGGTCCATTTTCAACACTGCTCATGAAATAATACAGTGCACTCTCCCGATTACGACATCTCCGAATAACGACATTCTCCCGATAACGACATTGACCCCCGGTCCCGATTTTTTTACTATATGTTATTAGTAATAAAACTCTCTAAATAGCGACATACTTTTTAGACCACTCTCCGGATAACGACATTGAGTTAGCAATAATCGGCTGTCACTTTGCTAGATACAAAAATAAAAATAGCTAAAATATTGTTTCCGGTCAGTTTCATTTCATCCTCTGAGCCAATAAAAACACTTCTTTTCCGACCAATGAAATGTCCTACCAGAGGCACCTCATAGCCAATGAGATCGCTTTGTTATCGGCCAATGAGATCGCTTTGTTATCGGCCAATGAAAACACACCTGTGTCTATTGTCGTCGGAACAAAAAGGGTGACGCGCATTAAATGAGTCAGTCATCACATCGCTGACCGCTGAATCGATTGTATTCACCCGAGAACAATAACGCACCCCAAGATGTCGACAGCTGCTGTTAAAAAAAGAAAGATACTGACAATAGATGCCAAGCTGCAAATTCTTCGTGTATTTTACATGTTTGGAAAGTCCGATCACTGATCACCCACTATGGTTGGTACGTTACATTCTAAGGGTCTAACCACACCCCTTTTTCCGCCATCTTGAAAATCTCCGAATAACGACATGTTCCCGATAACGACATGCACCTCTGGTCCCGAGCCATGTCGTTATCGGGAGAGTGCACTGTATATTATATGCATTCTTCTCAGGTCAGTTTGCATTTTCACAATATAATAATAATAATAATGTATGGCATTTAAACAGCGCCAGTGCCATTAGAAATGCTCTATGCGCTTTACTTTACAGAAGCTCTCTCACTCGCTCTTTATTTCTCTCACCCTCTCTCTCTCTCTCTCTCACTCTCTCTACCTCTCTTCATCTCTCTCTATCTCAGAGAAAATTGTAACTGCAGCCTGTTAGGTGCAGTTCACAGCTCACAACAGTTCACAATTCACAACTTGTATTCTAAAGTATTGTAATAATGTTTGAATCTGATCTATTAATGTACATGTATTTATTAATGATGAATTATAAATTTTTTGTTGGTGATATGGGGGGGGGGGGGGGGGAGGGGGGGTGCTAGTACTGGTAACTAAAACAACAATGTTATAATACCATCTTGCAAAATGCATAAAGAGAACTGTAATATTTGTCGGAAGTATGCAGAACCCAGCAAAAACCACTTTAGCTCCCCGCAGTTGCGCACATACAGGTCAGGTACATGTATATCACTCAACCAGGCAGATGGTAGACTGAACAAACAATGTTAACATAACACCAAAAACATACTATAGACGAGAAGGCGGGGTGAGGTTCTCAGACACAGAAAGACAAAATGTATGAACAGTTTTTGGTAATGAGGACAATATCGATGACAACAACAGTTACAGCAACACACAGGACAAATTCCTGTCCTCACGCAATGTACAAGAAAATTACGACGAGCGTCTTTACAATTGGAAACATATAAGAATTCTGAGACTGGCGTTTCTAAAGCCGTAAATGACATTAGGAATTTATTGATATTTCTAATTACAACCATCTGTTTAGAATCAGTTTTGTAATCAACAAACGAAGCCAACAATTTAGTACTGCAAATCCACACTCTAGTTCTAAATGAAAGGTATGTTGTTTGTGAGATTTCCCTACATTGTATCACTAATCATTGCCGGTATGAAGAGTTTGTCAAGTATACTACAACCTCCAACCTACTGTTACCGAAAGGGGGAGCGGAAATCCTTCCACCATACCAAATTGCTGCACTTGGATTCCTAAAGAAAGATCTGAGCTCTTCTGTCTTCGCTGGTGACTGCAATTAGATCTTGTGTCTATTGGAAGTGGCTGCGAATGGCTGCCAATGCCGGGAAGCGGAAACCAATATTACTTTAAGTTACACCCTGACAACTTCCAAGTAAAATAGATCGACAAACTGGCATCATAAGGTAGGAACAGGATTGTAGCATTCGCAGGCCAACCGAAAATACGAGACGTCATGCTTCAGATTGATTTTTCCAACTCATCTATTCTCATTTTTTTACCCAACATGATGCCAAATTCATTATGAGATCCTCATTCCAGAATGTTTCTTATATAATCCGTGTGCTTCACAAAGGATTAGTCATCACGTAATACTCTCACATACGACTAAGATAACAAAGCTTTAACATTGCTGATTACATGCTGATGTGGAAATCGGAAGTCATCAGAATTCTAAATTCATAGAGAATAAAAGGACTCTCATAAATCACAAGTGACAATAATCCCGAGTGCTCAAAATGACGTCCACAATAATTATTGCCCTGACTGCAAACACGTGCGAAATTAATGCGTTTTCAGGATGGGATGGAATTTTTGGGAGCGCAGGTTTGGCGGTGGGCCGGGGAGAAATTTTGATCAACTCTTCATAGAGAAGAGCCAAGAAAATAATTCAGGTTTGTTCTATTTCTCATCCATATTATTTTTTAATACAACGGTGTATTGTATTGAATTTTGAATGTCATGTAATCTGCAATTTGAGAAATCTTCGGTCCCTATTCACTTTACTATCCCATTAATTATTATTAAATATTCTGTGCCAAGTACATAAAAAAATAAATACATAAATAAAGAGAAAATATTTTGGGCAGAACGTATGAATAAGAAGTCTGTACAAATGCCGGATTGGTTGAAACACGGAAAACAAAGCAGAAGAAACAAGGGGGAAAACTCATGCACGATCTATACTTAAAAATAACTGAAGTTATCAAAGGTGAAAAGGAAGCAGGGAATTAAAACAAGCCAAAACGAAATTGGAGATTCTTATCTTCGCAATGCCACGTGCTTCAACTCTTCAAAGGAATCCATTTATCTTTCTTAGGCCTTTGTTCCAGCTCCTTGTCAACGACATGTCTGAGGTGGGCGCAAATCTGCGGCCTCATGGGTAGCAACAGTATCGATATTTCAGAATTTTACATCATAGGATGTTACTAGAGATATCCCAGACTATGATATCTCTGGATGTCATAGGCCAATCCACCCACACAAACTGGTTATTTTCCAAGACTTTAAATGCAACGTTAGTGTAATTGTAAGTTTGAACTATTTTATAACCAGAGAAATGAATTAGGTTTGTTGGGTTTATAATACATTTTAGTTAAGTTTACAATTGCCGAAAAAAAAAAAACCCGCCAAAAAACATTCATTCAGTTAAAACAACAACAAACGATTAGCAAATTTACTAGGCACAGGTGACAGGTTTGCCTCGACCTATCGACTATAACCTAACAACCTTGAAAGCAACGACTGACTGATGGTCTGAAGGAAGGCTGAGCTGGATTAAGGACACGACCAACCTGATAGAATTTGTCATATCGACAGTCCTCACGCATAGTCACAAAATTTTGTGTGCGTTTGTCATTTTCAAAATATTTAGGTCCGATGGTCAGATGAGGATGGATTGGCTAATTACTAACATTGGACAAAATAGAGAGAAATGAATGCAAAAACATACGCATTTACTGTTGTAATAGTTGGCCAAATCGGACTTTTACCAGTTTGCATCCAGACCACGGCAGAGACAGCCCGATACCATCCACTATCCACGGGGAATTACCATGCATGAGACATCATAATAACAGTATAAACACTCATTTAATAACAATGACTCTAC
This sequence comes from Onchidella celtica, assembly GCA_963931925.1. Lineage (NCBI taxonomy): Eukaryota > Metazoa > Mollusca > Gastropoda > Systellommatophora > Onchidiidae > Onchidella > Onchidella celtica. The sequence goes on along the minus strand of OZ007584.1, from coordinate 11,622,882 downwards.
CCATTAATAATGTTAATATTCATTAATGATATTGCATTCTGTTAAGTCTCAATTATTAGTTTCATAGGCCAGCGATGGAACCAGCCCATGGGTAAAAAAAAAAAAAAGAAAACTTCTAACAACTTAGCATGAGATTATTGAGATAAATATTTTTTCCAACGGCTATCACCACACACACACAAATCAGATTTATTATTAAATCGTTTCTATCCCTCTCATTGACATGCCAAAAACAAAATAAAACTAAAAATAAATGTGCATGTAAATATAATCTTAAGGATAGGTATATATTTGGGCCGAATACGGCCTAAATAGCGCAAAACCCCCGTTCTGGGTTATTTGGGCCGATAATGCGAGTTTGCAGTTTGCACTGTTCTGGCGTGTTTTTTTTTTTTTTGAAACACAGAATTTGTGTCCGTGCAGTATTTCCTAAAGGTAGCGTCAATTACCGGTAGCGTCAATGGCTCATTTTGCTGAAATTATTTCCCCTTAATCCGATAGGGGGCGCGCAGTAACTGGAGGTAAACAAACAGCAGCCGATCCCGGAAGTGACCGCTTGATTTGCCCTATACTGATGCTCCATGAAGTGACGGCTGCGCATAATAAACTGTAGTTTTCTCTCCAAAATGCCAGATTATTGCATTGTTCCCTTTTGCAAAAATCACGGTGGTCATCGGCACTGCCGCAATCAAATTGGGTCGTTCTTATTCCTCTGTAGTTCAGCACCAAAATAAAATAACTTAAAATGCCACATACCAATAATATCATTGAAAATAATACCTCTTTCAAACGTTATTTTTCAATTCCATGACATTGCTGTTATAACTTTAATATTATGAGCCCAAAGTAGTCACTATCGGACATTTTAACGGCCAAAATCGCTAATCTGCGGGAGCTGAGTAACACCCATATATCGTTTCAAGATGGATCTGATCACACAGACTCAAAATTACAATTTACTGATATTTGGATTACATTGAATAACTAACCTTTATTTTGGTATATTTTTGCCTGGGCTACGGAAAGTCATTTGTTGTGTGTGTATGTCGATTTTATGTTTGTATGGAGTTTTAAAATTTGCGAAATTACGCATTTTTTTCTCCTAAATTAAGCTTCAATATGGCTGTTGATTTTGAAAATAACCGTTTCGTTTATCCTTCTGTGGATAGGCCTTCGAATAACCAACACAATGATGTGTTTCTTACTTCTGCGTCAATCTGTCGATTTTCTATAATGACAGTGAAAACTGATAAATTTTGACATTTTTGTCTCCCTTGTCAAAAAGTGAAATTTAATATAGAGGCATTTTTGATTCAAATAAAAGACCACCTATTAATAATTTAAACCCTTGAAAAAATTTAGGCTTGTTGTCTGTATTAAACAGAATGTGTTTACAGTTTGGTATGTTTGCAGTGATAACGCACCGGTGGTGTTTTCATGAAAATTCAGATGATCATAACTTTGCCAAATATTGAGATACAGAGTCAAATTTGGTATCAAAATTCTTAAGAAAGTGAGGTCTTTCAATTAGAAAACTTAATTTAAGTGTCTATACAGCGACTTTCCAAAATCAGTTTTGAGTACCTACTTTTAATCTCAATCCCTGCCTGGTTTCAGATTTCCCACCTAATTTGTTTGTATTATATTATTATTTCTGTCAGTAAATATGTTTCGTTAATATCAATATCACTTTAAGTAATTGGTTAACGTTTAAGTCGTATCAATCATACAAATCACAACATAAAACAAGTTTTCATATAGTAAACACTAAGAAAACTGTTCACTGGAGTATAATTTATTTCACTGCCAATCAGGATTAGAATATAGAAAGGCGACAGGTTATCGGGGAATTGCAAGCATAAAAAAGAATTTTTTTTGAAAAAGTGTTTCAATTTCAGGTACATAGGGCTACAACTCCGATTTTACAATCAATAAATCACTTTGCATGGGAATATGATCCATAAGCTCATTTAATGAGATAATGGCTGATGCCTAAAATCACATGATAAAGACATTTTTTTAAATAAAGCTATGCACGGTATATACAGCCATTTGCATCATAAGGCAAGAAAACACCATAGCTGCACCTAATGTTGATCAAATCATGCTCAAGAATCCAAATAGATTTAAATAAATCCTTCTTGCAACGTTCGCCACATTGATAACATCGAGTCGGATAATGCGAAAGTGCTTGAAAGCATACCTCCACTTGTGGAGCGCCACCTATGGTATTACGGCCCTTTGTGTTTGAGCAAAATGAGCCATTACCACCGCATTGCGGTGGCCATTGACGGTTCATCGATCGCCAATGACTACCCCAGCCCCTTTTCGCCTGATGAGTCAATCTGACTACCACCCATTGATACAAACTGACTAGACCCTCATGCCCCCAGGTCCATCTGACCATTCCAATGCACACTTAAATCGACAATGGACACCATATTACGCGGTGACAATTGGCACTCCCTTGCCTAAAATACCTTCGGCCCAAATAGCACAGCACCAGGTGGTATAGGCCGTATTCGGCCTAAATATACACTTCCTAATATTAATGGTTAGATGCAAAAGCATTACAAGGTTTTTACCATCTCCACTTTAACAAATGCGTCCAGAATCAATTTGTAGAGAATAGGTGGACCCCGGGGTCTACCTATCCGTATAAGAATTAAGATATTATAGGTGGACCCCTGACAGCTTTCATTGGTCCGGGGTCCAATTATCCTAAACCGTCTATATTTTGCTAGGTGGACCCCGGGCTGGGTTCATTGTAGTGAAATGTTAAATACTAGGCCTTTCCTAAAAGTGGTGTGTTCCGTAAGAGTGATGAACGTTGCAAAAAGAAAAATTCTGTTGTAATTCAGCAACAAATTCCAGTCACGAGTTCTTATCTGGTGGCACCACAGAAACTTGGCATTCAAGTCCACTCACTCACCATCTATCTATCTTATCTATCTATCTATCTATCTATCTATCTATCTATCTATCTATCTATCTATCTATCTATCTATCTATCTATCTATCTATCTATCTATCTATCTATCTATCTATCTATCTATCTATCTATCTATCTATCTATCTATCTATCTATCTATCTATCTATCTATCTATCTATCTATCTATCTATCTATCTATCTATCTATCTATCTATCTATCAGCGGGTAGGATCTCAGCCAATGCAGGCCTACTTGTGTGTACATAGATCGCCAATGGCTGCCCCAGCCCCTTTTTGTCTGATTAGTCAATCTGACTACCGCCCATTGATGCAAACTAACTAGACCCTCACGTCCCCCAGGTCCAACAAAACATATAAGATCTAGATAGATATCTAGATCTATCGACATCCATGGCCGCCCCATTCGAATGTTTGTTTTCTTGCCCTAGCCTAACTTGGCTATGAAAGACAACTTTTCATTGGTCCGGGGTCCACTTATCCTAAAATGCCTATATTTCACTAGGTACACCCCGGGGTCCACCTATCCACTTCGTCCAGGATTTGAAGCATTCAATCTTAACCATCTCTCTGCAAACCAGGCTTGAGACTGAGCTTGACGCATAGTTTCAGCTTCTGTAATCTGTTTAAATGGGAGGAAGCATACAGCAACAGATCGATGATAAAAATGTGTTGAGATACATGTGTGCAAAAATTAATTCTTTTCCAAACTGTTCGATTCGGGTTGTGTTAGATGGAAAAATGTAATGGAATGAAAACTGTATACGTACACGTGTTGTTGTTTTTTTTAAATTCTAACATTCACTCACTCAATGAAAACAAATTTGATTGAGGAAATCCATCATTTCAGTAGGCCATGCAAAATACCTCTTATCCCTACCTGAGAAGTGCTGAATAAGTCCGTCTGTTTTGTCCGATTGTTTCACAGGCATAATTAATATAATATGTATTAAACTACTTTCCTAACAAAGCATTCTTGATAGATAGAATGGAATGGATACTGAAATTTCAGGAATCTAACGAAAAAGTCTCTGAAATACTACCCATGCAATAAAATAAAGAATGATAACTATTCCACAAATTCATCTCAGGATACAGTGTCAGTACTTTCAGTGTCAGTGACTATTTTGACAAAATGAAGTTTTAATCACACTAACCTTCCTTCTACTTATAGTCTGAGTCAAAATTGGGCAAAACTATTTTCTGTCTTCTCTTTAGTTTACTTTGTATTGTTTGGGTTTTATTTCTCACGCGGAGTTTTGCAACATACAACCTTTTCTTTTTGCCCAATTTTGATTTTTTTAAAATAGCCCTGCTGCGACCCCACAGTTTTTCTGTGGTTTTTATGATACTTCTAGTCTGAGGCAGGTTCATCAAACCCTCTCAGAGGAGGAAGATCTCCTCCATGCTCATGCATGCATAATTGTTGTCCTTCACCACAACACTGTCACTGGCAGGTGGGGACATTTGGAATATTTGCACCCTACTTGCTGCCCCCGCTGCCATGACAATGTTCCTGAATAAATGTCAAAATTGGGCAAAAAGAAAAAAGTTGTATGTAGCGAAGCCTCGCGTGAGAAATAATAACCAGATGATACAAAGCAAACTAAAGAGAAGACTTGTATTCGAGCTTCCATACATTCACAGACAGACATGCTTTTGTGCTGCTAACCTAGGAAGAACTTGCAGTTAAGTACACATCCTATTTCGCTGTGATTCTATACATTTCCTGTCAAAATCTTTTAATTTTTTAGTGTTCGATTGTTTTCTCTGTTCCATTTTTCTGTATTTTTTTTTTCTCTAAGGCGAGAGCCCAAAATTTGAACATTTTCTGTCTTCCCTTTAGATTGCTTTGTATCGTTTGGGTATTATCTCTCTCCCGGGACTTCACCACATACAACTTTTTATTTTTGCCCAATTTTGACCTTTCTTATAGCCCTGCTGCGACCTCACAGTTTTTGTGTGGTTTTTGCAATATTTCGTCAGTTCCCGAATAAAGCAGGATTTGATGGGTCACTTCTGCCCTCCGCTGGGCGGGGGTCACTCTTACATTATCCTTTAATTTTAGGCTAGGTAAGCTTTTATTTGGGCCGAACACGGTCTATAACCCGATGCTGTGCTATTTGTCCGGAAGGGCAAGGGAGTGTCAAATGCCACCGCGGAATATGGTGTCCATTGTCTATTCAAGTGTGCATTGGAATGGTCATATGGACTTGGGAGCGTGAGGGTCTAGTCAGTTTGTACCAATGAGCAGTAGTCAGATTGACTAATCAGGCGAAAAGGGGCTGGGATAGTCATTGGCGATCGACGTACCGTCGGTGGCCACTGCAAAATGCGGTACGGTAGTAATTGACGCTTTCAACTACAGGAAAAATGCGGTGCTAATAGATGCTACCTTTAGGCAATATTGTATAGGCACACATTCCGTGTTTTCAAAAAAACAACAACAACAACACGCAAAAACAGTGCAAACTGCAAATTCTCACTTTTGGTCCAAATAACCCGGAACCAGGGCTTTCTGCTATTTAGGCCGTATTCCTTAAACAACAGTTCCATTCGGATCTCTCTCTCTCTCTCTCTCTCTCTCTCTGTCTCTCTCTCTCTCTCTGTCTCTCTCTCTCTCTCTCTCTCTCTCTGTCTCTCTGTCTCTCTCTCTCTCTCTTTGTGTACATTGTATGTGTATGATGTACAATTCTCTACTGGTAACTGTGCACGTGCATAATATTCTGCCAGTGCCAGTCGCTTCCTCTCTCCCCCAAAAATATGTTGCAAAGCCCGGCATTAGAAGCAAGCAGTCATTAAACACTATGATAATAACAACTTTTCTCGGCAACGTTAATACAATCATGTAAATTCAAACTTGGACCATAATAATTTTCCTGAAATTTGACGCCACTGAAAGTTTACCACAACGACCCATCACCCGGAAGTCGTTCGGTTATTGTGTGTTTCTGAATGCAAAGCCCTAAGCAAGTCGATAATCACAGCGGAGTAGGCCTACTAGATCTAGATCTAGTTACGTTATACTTATAGATCTAGGTACTATTTTTTTTCTCTTTTCTCCATTGAATTCTTTTGTGCCATACATGTATTTTGTCTTTGCTTCAAGCTTTGTTGCGATCCCCCAGCTTTTCTGTGGTTTGTAATTCGGAAGGTCTTCCGCCCGTCCGCGCCAGTCAAGAAAACACAACTACCCCAGCCCCTTTTCGCCTGATTAGTCAAATCTGACTACCGCCCATTGATACAAACTGACTAGACCCTCACGCCCCCAGGTCCATCTGAGTATTCCAATGCAGGTTGTTTAAGCTTATAATCATACATGTACTATGTTTGTTAACTTTTTGGTAAGTGGTGCGGACGGGGGGAAGACCTCCCTGTAATTCTGTACTAGATCTAGATCTAGACTCTAGCTCTAGATCTATGTGGGATCTGAGCAGTGGAAAAGCAGAAAAATCTGTGTCGTGAATGACATGATGTAGATATCTAGATCTAGATAAACGTCACTAGACTAGATTTAGTCCAGAATAAGAATGAGTTCCCTAGGACCCCTAGGTCCCGACCACCTGGACAGTTTCTAACTCTGTAGACTGTAATAATATCCCCAACCCCAGACCTGGTAGATCTAGATAAGACCTGATCTTCGATTGCTACTGTATTATATGTATAAATATGCAAATCCTTTCAACAAAAAACCAAAGATTTGGGGTTAGGTCTAATAGCTCTAAAATCTAGATATGAATTAATATAATAGATTTAGACAACCAATGGCACAGCTTATATGCACTGACCCGTTAGGCCTACACCAAAAATTTGCCCCCAGTGTCAAAATCACATGGCATCTCTTGAAATTGAATCAATGTATTGGGAGGTCCTCCGCCTGTCTGCGCCAGTCAAGAAAACACACTAAAGAGGGGACTTTTGAGGGGGCTTATCAAAAGGTTGGGTTTAATATTTGTATGGGACAAAGAAAGAAGAAAGAAAACGCGGGTTAGAGAAGGTCTTCATCATATAAATGTTTGTTAACTTTTTGGTAAGTGGCGCGGACGGGGGGAAGAACTTTCGTATTATTTTTATGACTCTATGAGAACTGACTTGAGGCTGTTTCAACTGCATTTGTTAGTCAGGCATTCACACATTATAATCTGTAGGCCTACGTCATTCGTATTTTATACATGCTCAATGCAGAAATGCTTTTAATTCAGTTAAGGGGGGGACGGATGCTGAGAGTGATTCTAAACAACACAGAGTAGGCAATTTTAACTTCCATATTTGAATTCAGCATGCCCAAATTAGGGGAGAAAAGTATAAAAAAAAATACTTGGACTTATTGGTTACCATGGTAACGCCGCCATCTTGAATTTCGCCTCCGTGTAAACGGCTATTTTTATAAACTAAAGGCTCCGTCATTTTTCCACAAATGATCTTGAAATTTTGTATGCTTATATTTCAACACATAATAAAGATATTTTAGTATTTTTATTTGGATATCTTTGGTAGATGTTTTTCTAAGAAATTCTGAAAATTGTTTATATTCGAATATTTTGTTTCCGAGGGGTCTTATCTAAATAATTTTTCTCTTGCATAATAACATATATCTGAGGAGACAATGGTGACAATTTCAGACAGAAAATGAATATTTTATACATGTTTTTTTGTATTTGATTGCCCTCGAAAACGCCATTTTAAAAGTAGGTCGGTCAGGTGACTTCTATTTATAGCTGTGTACAGAGGCAAACTTGCGTCCTAAGCACCCTGCTGTATGGCTCAGAGACATGGACCACCTACTCCAAACATGAAAGATCCCTCAACTCCTTCCACCTGCGCTGCCTACGCAAAATTCTCAAGATCAAGTGGCAAGACAGGATCTCAAATATCGAAGTTCTGAGCCGAGCCAACATTCCATCAACTCAGGCTCTCCTAGGCAAAAAAAGACTGCGGTGGCTTGGACATCTCCACCGTATGGAAAATGATCGCATCCCCAGACAAATTCTCTACGGGGAACTTGCTACTGGCAACCGACCCAGAGGTAGGCCACATCTGCGATTCAAAGACACTTGCAAGGTCACGATGAAAGCATTCAACATCGACCCCAATGAATGGGAGAACCTTGCAAATGATCGAAGCAGATGGAGACAAAAATTGCGCAGTGGCACGCTCGCAATAGACTTCAAGGCAAAAGAAACATACCTGACAAAACGACAGAGGCGGAATGAAAACACTCGCCAAAGTGAACCCAAAAGACTGACCTGCAATCACTGCCATCGCACTCTCGGGTCAAACATTGGTAGAATAAGCCACGAGAGAAGCTGTCAGTCAAAGTGAAAGTGAATATTCTAGCTGCTAAGACCGTCTGTAAAGACGCTAAAGGCCATATAATACAGAGGCAATTCTTGCAAATCTTCGATATTTTAGACTCTTTTCAAAAAGATGGTGTGATATCCTTGAAAATGAATGTTATTTTTCGCTATTGCGATGTTTATTTAAGGCAGCAGGGTGACTTGAACTATGCGCTGTCGTTCGTGACGCATTTTGTCCAATGCACATAACAACTTTCCAAGTCCGTAACTCCAGCCGCCATGCACCAATATCTATGCATGCGACCTTGACAGAAAGCGAAAAGCTTGCGGAAACCAGATCGAGGCCAGTTGTGAATGGAAAACCCATAGTAAATCCCCCAAGCGCGGGAAAATTTGGCAGGTCGAGTTTTTGTCCAATCGTCACGACATAATTTGTATGCATTTTTCTTGAGATTTCACCATAAAAATGATAGATTTCTCATAAACTATAAAAGATACTCAAACGTGGATACTGAGTTTCTTAGTATACAATATAAAGATGCTATAGTGCAATTTTCATGGAAATCCAACAAAATATAAAAAGGAGTTAGGAAATTAACGTAAAAAAGTAAGTTTTGAGAAAAACGCGTTTGAAAATTTGCAAAGGTTTTTTGGCTGAAAAAAGTGTCTGAATGTTTACCAAATTTCCCAATACATTCCTGGCCTTTGTGGATCATTCATACAAGTGGGAGTTCCAATATAAGGGTCCCTATACCACAAATCAGCCAGAAATGGCGTTTCATTGTGTCTTGAACTGGCAATTATAGTGTATTTTCTTCGACTGGAAGCGAATATTTTACTCGACCTTCTCCCATGAAAGTCTTGTTTTTTATGGAAAAACGCTTAGCTAGGTCAAATGAGTATCAAAAACATAAATAGAAATGGTTGAACCTTCCGAAAATCGACAAAAGCAAGAATCGACATTTTGAGCCCAAAACTCGATTTCAGGACCCGTCTCTCTCTCTCCCCCCCCCCCCCCCCCCCCCCTAAGTTAAAAAAGTTTTTCAGTCCCACATTTTAAGTAGGCCTAATTATAGTGAAGGTTTAAGTTTTAAAATTATTTTCTTTTTTTCACCATTAACGGAATGTTGTTTTTGGTGTGATTATTATGGAGAAGTCTATGGTCTAAACCAAAAGCAGTTATTAATTAATATAAATTTTTCCTGTATCCAAAAGATTTCCGTGATCCCACGGTAATCCTTGCTCTATAATTCCTTTTTAGTTTTCACCTTTCTACACCCAAAAGAAAATCATGTAAGTCCCTCTTAAGGGAAGGATTTACATTGTATTATCTTCCTCTTAGTCCACCAAGTGAGGGTGCTGTCTCAATAACTCAGGATCAGTGCCTTTGACTTTGATGTGAAATAAAACAATCCCAGCTCATTAGTTTTATGCCCAAAATGCTGGCTTACTTTACACTTAACCTGCAATGACACCCGGGCGCATTTCCATGAGTCCGAAATTGGTCACCGCTAGCGGGTGTATTTTTGGACTGTCTGTGAAAGAGAGTCGTTCTCTTGTACATGTATGCACTCGTACCGTGTTGTTTCATAACCAATAGGAATGAAACTTGGCAACTGATCAGAAAATAGATCCATCCAAGACCCACTATACCAAGACGGTGCAATCGATCGTTAAATACAAAGGCGAAGAGTTCCGCCGCGCGCGTTGTCTGCTAGACTGACCCAGCGCGTATGGTGTGCCCAGTCATGGCTCGGTTAGCAAAGATTTAATGGTGGCATGAAGTAAACAGTTATATTTTCTTTATGTCCCATTAGATGAGATGAGGTTTATAGACTACCAAGAACTGTACGATAGAGCATCTATTCAAAGAATTAATTTAATGATCAAAGCAAATAAATGAGTATAAACTGAAAATTTTGAATGGAGTTCCTACATACATAAAACCAAAGGGGAACTGTACCGGTACATCTTCTAATCTTATGAAAAAGTGTAGGGATAACCAGGATAGCAGAACAAGAGGAATGAAGTAGGAAAAGAGACCAGATGGGCCATTATTTAAATGATTAAAGCAAATAAATGGGTATAAAACACAAACCTTGAAGTTGAATGAAGTTCTCACATACATCAGACCAGAGAGGAAATTTACATCTTCTAATTGGTGAAAAAGTGTAGAGATAACCAGGGTAGCAGAAAAAGGGCAATGAAGTAGGAAAAGTGACCAGATGGGTGATTAAAAAAATCAACAAAAACTCAACAAAATCCAACCGCAGTATTCTGATGATAATGAACGTTGAAAAAGTGTTACTCATGTTGCAGCTTCTTCAGTTTTCCAACTTTCTTTCCTGAAATTTTCTGTTTTGGGGCACTATTTCTGATTGAATTTCTATTGCTTGAAGATTAATAAGGAAAAAGGAAACAAACAAACAAACAAACAACAACAACAACAAAACACTTCCTTTAAAAGAAATTCGGGATGATCAAGTGGAAAAGTTCTTTCACATAATTACTGATTTTACGTATGGGATTCCTTAGCTTTGAGAAAGTTTATCAGTATTTGATCCATGACGTTTTACGGCTTCCTCAAACAAACAAAAGTACATGTAGACCGAAAGTTGAATTAGCAATTAGACTTTTAAGCCCCTCCCTCTTCACAAACACAAACACACAACTGATGATCTCCATAGCACACATGTATTAGTCCAACACAACAATATTGGGACTGTATGAGGAGTGCAAAGGTGTATGTCTGAAGTCCAATTTGCTATAATAGACAAACTTCAAGTCGGCAACAGCCTTGCAAAGTGTTAATTTTGATTCTTCACAAAGGAGCACTGGTCTCCTCGATTAACACATACCGGTACGACGAACCGCATGCCTGTGTTTACGATTGTACGCGCCGGACTATTTTTAGAAACTCCTGGCCAGCGGACGGAAGTGCTTGAATTGCACCGTCTTGGTATAGTGGGTCATGGGATCCATCTAATGATATGGCTGTGCAGAAGACAATCTTTTTACTTTGCAAAAAAAGCTGTTTAATGTTTACCGAGCTTGTTGCATCTTACTGTATTTCGCAAATGACAAGGAGCACGATTTCATCTTCGAAAGGGCAAGTCTTGAATATAAAATTTCTTCTTTTACATTCTGAAATTTGAAATTTTTGTGCTTTTTACTTTTCACGTACCACCTGCAAACATCAATGTACCCCCTGTCAAAACTGACACGGCAAGCCATGCATTCTGGGTAACCCCGTGACCCAGAATAGTCAAGCGATCAGCATGTGATCACACAGTGCACTATGATTGGACTGGTCGCTTAGAATAACTCACCCAAACTGGTCACACACATTTGATTTATTGCTCTATTCGTCTGTTAAATATGTCGGAGGGTGGCAGGATATAAACGTATGATGCAAGTCATTATTATCAGTTCGTTCATGTCTGTGTTGACTATCCTTAGGTAATCAGCTTGCGTTAAACGATGAAACAAATGGGGGAAAGTGATTTAGATATGAAATATTAACAAAATACGACATAACATCACGTTGTTAGTGAGAGTTGACATTGACCCCATTTCTCTCTACTCTTCTTATGACTTGCCGAACTACACGGTTTAGTAGCACAGATACGGGCTACGGGATGTTGTTACGTCAGCCTGTTTTACCATTTAGATCTAGATAATTCACACCATCATTTTGAGAATAAGACTAAAAAATAATGAAATTACATGTATAGTTTTTGTGAATGAATGCGAAGTTTTGAACAGCTAGATCAGGGGTGCTCAACTTTTATTAACATAGCATCTACTTTTACATTTCCCAGCCTTTGGAGATCTACCAGTCTGGCGAAGTCCTGAAACAAAAAATAAAAGAAACAAAACCTTTGCTGGTGGGCCTATCGGCATTATTCACTTTAACCTACAACTTAGAGTTTTAGATACAAAATGCAGTGAACCAAAAAGATATTTTATTTTAATAACGCACTTTACATACATATACCTCGCGGGTATGTCCTACATTCATCAAGCGATCGACTGCCAAGCACTTGAAGATCAACCGGTGGATCGCAATCGACTGTTGAGCACCCCTGAGCTAGATAGTCTAATTTGAAACAGAGATTTTGTCAAGTTTTCAAAAAAAACTAGTGTTTAGAATGTCTGCGTTTTGAGAATATTTTCCTCTATAAATGTGTTCCAAATTCTGGTGGTCTAAAAACCCCATAACTTTTTTATTTTTGTATGGATTTTCATAATTTAAAAAGCATAATAAATAATTAATATAATGCTTAGAATGGACCGAACTTTCCGGTGCACATAGCTGAAAAGATTTGATGTGAATAAAAAATTTTCCAATAGCAATGCTGCTTTTAAACCTGCCTGTGGAATATACTAATATTCTCTAGAATGCTGCCCTGTTTTGAGAGACTAGGAAAAGCAAGATGGAAAGGAGTGTTCCACTCAAAAAATAACTCATAACTCATGCAGCTACACAACAACAAGATGACTAGGTCTAGGCGATGTAGCACTATTTTCATCATTGTTGAATTCACCAGAAAGTCTATTTATCCAATAATCATTGCTCGCAGTCTCACTTTCAAATTATTCACCGAAGTCTAAATCATTTCGATTGACATATATGGTTCAGGTGCATAGTAAACCCTGCGCTTTCCAATTGACTAAAAAAACCTGCTTTAATCACTCAATAACTGTGAAAAGGTGATGGAAGTCGGATGCAGAGGTTCATAATGATTATCGGTACTAGCAGTTTGTAACAGAAGTTACTTGGGTTGTGCAGTTAACTTTGTAGCCCAATTTAGAGATGCACTGCAACATTCCCCAATCGGCGAAATAGGCGTCAGTAATATGCACTACCGGAAATTCACCGATCGGCAGGTTGAGTGTCAATGAGAGATGATACATTGTCACTGAACTTTCCAAATGAGGCTACTAGACAAAAATGTTGGTGCTTCACGCAATAAAAATAAGCCTACTAGCCACCCTTTTGTTTTCTCACCTTTCCTTGGGTTGTTAATGTTAGGCAAGTGGAGGGTTGAGAGAGATAATAAGAAACAGAGAAAGATGGTGGAATCAGATTAATCAGAGGTGAGGCCAAGTAGGCTATCTCTATAGCCATCTATAGGTGAATTAGTTGTTGTCAATTTATTTTCCCCTCTTTTAAAGAAAATAACTGCTGCTATAATTATTAGTATAATGTAAAGAGGCTGGCCCATGATAGAGAGGGATGGAAAGTGTTTGTTGGTCGCCTATACCCTGATCCAGGGTGAGAAAGGCAATGATGATGATGATGATGATAATTATTAGTGCGTGACTCCCTACAACCAACTCCTGATTTGCTAAGACTGATCACATCTAATACAGAAGCTAAGGCCTGTTAAATGAAATAAAACTGATTTGCTTTTCTTTCAGTTGCTGAATATCTGCAGCTTATGACATCACATGGAGGACTCTGGACATAAAGCCTGAAATTTAAGGCACGGATTCTGAAACTTTTGAGATTTGACTGGCTGCATGGTGCACTGCAAGAAGTTTTAACTAGAGTCAAAATTAATTACAGTTTAGTTGGGATGGCCATTCAGCATTTTACAACTGAGGAAGGAAGAATAGAGTAATAGATGTCTTTTCTGGTGTGATCAACAGGTATTCACAAAGTTTAAGGATGGAAAATGTGGCACATAAGAGTGGGGTTAACTCACATGAACGAGCGGCTTTGGGTATCCTGAGTACTGCAGTAAAAGAAGAACTATGCGAGCATTATACTAGTAGTTCTCAACCTGTGATTGGTGTTGATTCAGATCAAGACATAAAAATTGAATGTGAGGATCTTTTTAATCATAGTATGGAAGTAACTAAGTCAGAGTTAACTAATGATTCAACTTCTAAGTGCCAGAGTTTATTGAAAACTGATGACAATGAACAAAGTGAGATGACACTTGAAAATGGGATTAACAGTGTGGATATGATGTCAGATGTTACAAGAGATGTGAAAAAAGAAGAATCTGATAATGTGGTTATAACTGTTAGTAGTAGTAATAGTGAAGACAGTAATCACTATAGTGATGAAAATGTTGAATTGTCAACAAGAACAAGTGACAATTTCACTGAAAAACTAAGGGCTGTATGTAAAGAGCTTAAAGAGGAGGAGACAGAAATGAGTGTGTCCCAGATGAGAAACTCCAACACTTTGCATACTGGTGATACAAGTCCCAGGACCAACAGTCATTCACTGTGGACAAAAGTGGAACCTGAAACAAAAATTGAAAACTGCGGTGAGTACAATTAAATTGCTAATGTTGATACACTAGCTCATGGTCCTGCAAAAACAATGACCAGAGTGTAAAGGAGAAATCTTGTACTGCTTGGTGGCATTATGGATATTATCTGGACAGATACTTAGACTGTCATATAGATGAGAAACGCCATCACTGTGTGACATAAATCTGGCAAAGACTATACAATACTGCACACAAGCAACATAGATATCCAAAAACTGGATGGAAAAGGCCTATAAAACACACCCACCAATGTGGTTTCAAGGTTTGTTCTTTCTCAGGACTCTTGGCAAGAAGTATACAATGCAACCTTCAAGAGCATAACTATTGCATAGACAGTAACATTGATATAGAGATCATAGAAGGGAATTTGTAAGACACCAAAAAAAGTGGTCTGTGTTAATGTTATACCACATGCTGCAAGAGCTGTGGAAATAACCTTGATATGATAAACTATTTCATGTTATAAAGCTTCAAATTCACAGCCTGTCATTTCTATCCTTCAGTTTCATCAATTGTCTCCAAAATTACAAGTACCAGCGGCAGGTCAACTAAAGTATAGTGTTATTCTGTGACATTTTTTCTTTTTCATCAGGTTTGAGATCATTTGATGTCTCGATGCCTCAGCCTAGTGCTGTTGCCCCAGCTTTTCCATCAGGGTATTTTTGTCATCATTTTATAGCAAATAGATTATGGGTTCCTTGCCAATTCTTCAGCACATTGAGAATGAATTGTTAAATAGCTGTAAATCAGATCTGGTAAAGTTTGTAACTGACTGTAAAGGAAGGCACGATATGCAGTTATTAAAATGAGTGTTTTGCTACCATAGTGACGACAGTGATGAGTAATTTCTTACTTTTGTTCCAGAGATCTTTTCCAGCGACATGTATAGTGAGGCCTTCCCAGAACCGACCTTTGCCAGAAGTGACGTATTCAATTATTCCATCCCGGCCGTAAGAAACATGGAAGTTCAGTCAATGGAACCTGAGAATTTGAACAGTGTTGTATCCCAATCTAGTGAAAAACATTTCTCTGAACAAAACCTGGGGCACCAGTTTGTTCAGGATTGTAATATGTCTAGACAGCAGGGTATCATGCAACTTCAAAGCATCCTAGTATGCCCCCAAAATTTTCTTTTGGATAATAAATATGAAAATTTTTGTTCTAAAAGTACGCCGAAACAGGATGATTCCCAACAAAATAAAATGATAAACACAGAAAAGAAGCTTTGTAACAGGTGCGATGTTTGTGGTGTAGGCTTTGCTTGGAAAAGTGATTTAAAACGCCACCAAAGAAGACACACGGGAGAGAAACCCTACAAGTGTGAAGTTTGTGATGTAGGCTTTTCTCAGAAAAATTCTTTAAAACGCCACCAAAGACTACACACAAGAGAGAAGTCCTACAAGTGTGATTTTTGTAGTGTAAGCTTTGTTTGGAAAAGTTCTTTAAAACTCCACCAATTAATACACACAGTAGAGAAGCCCTTCAAGTGTGATCTTTGTGGTGTAGGCTTTTCTCAGGAATCTTCTTTGAAAGCCCACCACAGGAGAAACACGGGAGAGAAGCCCTACAAGTGTAATGTCTGTGGTGTATTCTTTCCTTGGAAATGCTGTTTAAAACCGCATCAAAGAACTCACATGTGAGAGTAGCCCTACAAGTGTGATATTTGTGGTGTAGGCTTAGCTCGGCAACTTAATTTAAAAAACCCCAAAATAATACACCCAGGACAGAAACCTTACAAGTGTGGTGTTTGTGGTGTATTCTTTGCTCATAAAAGAACTTTAAAATACCACAAAATAGTACACACAGGTGTACTTATAATATATGTGTGATCTTTGTTATGTGCGCTGTAGTTATCAAGGTGCTTTAAAACAAAACCAAAGAATACACACAGGGGAGAAGCCCTACAATGATGATGTTGACTTGGCTGATGATGTTGACATAGTTGATGATGTTGACTTGGCTGATGATGTTGTCTTGACTGATGATGTTGACATAGTTGATGATGTTGACTTGGCTAATGATGTAGACTTGGCTAATGATGTTGTCTTGGCTGATGATGTTGTCATGACTGATGATGTTGACATAGTTGATGATGTTGTCTTGCCTGATGATGTTGACTTGGCTGATGATGTTGTCTTGACTGATGATGTTGACATAGTTGATGATGTTGACTTGGCTAATGATGTAGACTTCGCTGATGATGTTGTCTTGGCTGATGATGTTGTCTTGACTGATGATGTTGACATAGTTGATGATGTTGTCTTGCCTGATGATGTTGACTTGGCTGATGATGTTGTCTTGACTGATGATCTTGACATAGTTGATGATGTTGACTTGGCTAATGATGTAGACTTGGCTAATGATGTTGTCTTGGCTGATGATGTTGTCTTGACTGATGATGTTGACATAGTTGATGATGTTGTCTTGGCTGATGATGTTGTCTTGACTGATGATGTTGACATAGTTGATGATGTTGACATAGTTGATGATGTTGACTTGGCTAATGATGTAGACTTGGCTGATGATGTTGTCTTGGCTGATGATGTTGTCTTGACTGATGATGTTGACATAGTTGATGATGTTGTCTTGGCTGATGATGTTGACTTGGCTGATGATGTTGTCTTGACTGATGATGTTGACATAGTTGATGATGTTGACTTGGCTAATGATGTAGACTTGGCTGATGATGTTGTCTTGGCTGATGATGTTGACATAGTTGATGATGTTGACTTGGCTGATGATGTTGTCTTGGCTGATGATATTGTCTTGACTGATGATGTTGACTTGGCTAATGATGTAGACTTGGCTGATGATGTGTTCTTGGCTGATGATGTTGACATAGTTGATGATGTTGACTTGGCTGACGATATTGACTTGGTTGATGAAATTGTCTTGGCTGATGATGTTGACTTGACTGATGATGTTGATTTTGTTTGATGCCTTGTTGTCAAACCTGTCTGTTTCAGTTACTCCATCAATTTGTGAGATGCTCTAGGGAAATGGTGCACATGTCGCCCTTGGCACTTTCGAGATAGAGCCAAAAATAGATGGAAAAGGGACTTCCAAAAGATTCCTCAGATATTTCGTTAAATGCCTGAGCAAAAGGATTTTAGTGAATTCCGCCTATATATATATTTTTTTTTTTTTTTTCTGATCCAATCTAATGGTCATATCACAAAAAATTCCACAATAATTTGCACAAGTCAAGAGGAACATTTTGTGTTTTTTTTTTTTATTATTATGCAGTTAAAAAAGAAGTTAACTCTCCTAGTCCTACTATTGTAAATACCACTTTTATGGTCATTTCACGTTACAACACTGAATTACGAGCGTCAGTTTTGGAAATATTGCCAATTTAGACCATTTCCCCGGAGAGGCTAAAAAATATCTTCATTTTTGTAGTACCACAGTGTTACACTGTACCTTTCTGTCCATCATTTTGTGACTAATTTAGCCTAGGTGGAAATGGGATATCGCGTTTTATCTTTTAATTAATGATTGTCAGTAGGCTACCGCAACATGCAAATTCACTGTTTACCATGAACGTCATTGCACCTACATCTGTTCAGAGGAACAATTTCAGTTCTGTATGTCCTTCGAGGTGCAGTCTTCCTTTGCCCAAATTACTTAGCCAATATACTGTCAGGCTGACTGTCAGTCTTCTCTGAAGAGTCTCAATCTCAAGGCAGTGGTTATACAATGTGTCATAGGTGCCTTTTTTCCGCTATATAGCGGAAAACCGCTATTTGCATTTTTTCCAACTTTCGCCGCTTATGTGTTATTGACTATCAATTTTATTATTATGTAACTGTCTATTTCAGTGGGTAAAGGAAAATTAATAAAATAGCACTTTTAATAAAATAGCACTTTAGGTACCGCCAAATTGTGTTATTTATGCTTGATTTTTAAAAAAAATTCTAAATCCCCCCGGCGAGTCGAAAAAAAGTTCCTCCTTTTTCATAATTCCTGGGTGGCACCTATGATGTATTACATGTATTATTTGTAATTTTTCGTTGAGTGACTGTCTTTTGTAAGTTCATGTAATGAACAAAAGAATAACAAAGATGTGAAAACAAGTTTTTATTACTTTCATGTTTTCTAATTTGTCTGACATGAGAGTGCTTTTTACAAGAAAGGCAGTAATACTGTGGCATCAACCTATAACTATACATACTAGATGACCTACCGGGCAATCATGTGCTCCCCCCCCCCCCCCCCCGCCCTCTCTCTCTCTATCTCTCTTTTTCTCTCTCTCACTCATATAATACATGTAAAAGTAATAATATAATAAACTACAGTCTGGCTTCAGAACTCATGCGCACCAGAATACTACGCACCAAATTGAACGCTTGATACGATTGCTTTTTAAGACATGCACGGTACTATATATTACGAAACAAACATGCAAAAATACAGATGTTACATAGCAATAAACATTGTTATTTTTTAAAAATACATGCTTGAAGTAAACAACTTTTAATTATAGCCATCATCTTCCTTATCTCAATTGCCACCTTCCTGTCAAATTTAAGGCCTGAAGAGTGTATAGTTTGGTTAGTGACTCATGCCAAAGGTTGCAAGTTACTGAACTATATAATAGATTATTATCTATATAATAGATATATATATGTTCAGGTTGAAAAGGTTGGGGATAACAGAAAAGAGGCTGACACTGAGAGAGGCAATCATTTCCCTCTTAAAAAACAGTTTGGACAGAAAATAAAACAGTATTGTGAATGGCAGTCAGCAATGCATATATACACTCATGCACATAAGAAACTATACAAATTTCAAATATTCTGTGCTTGCTTATAATCATGCAAAATAAGTTCAGTAATACATCAATTTAAAGAACAGAATCTAGGCTAAATTTTAACTACTTTTTGAATTAAAAACAAAAAACGATATTTTCACAAAAACGAGTAATTACAACAGAGTGAAAAATCTGACTTGGCAAAATTTCAAACATTAATTTCATGTAACTTTACACTTACTTGTGCGCATGAAGTGCCATTAGTGCTCAAAGTATGTGTATGTTTAAATTGATATGTGAAAGCTTTTCCAATTCCGAGTCAGATGATACAAACAATCAGATATTTCTAAAGCGGGAATTGTGAGGAAACGGTTAAAGTGTAAACTCTCTTGGATGTTATTTGGCAACAAAAGAAACAGATGTTGCGATGCTTGATGCATCATAATCAATCATTAAATTGCTTCGGGTTTTCCCTGATGTGTTCAGTTCATTAATTGTGCTTTTTAGTTCCAAAGTTCCATCTGCTTCCTGTTTTGTGTCCATTGTCTGCTGTTTTGTCCCAATCACTTAATGTTCATTTGTGAGGAGCCACTGTACAACTGTTTATCCAATATGCCAAAACTAAGCATTGAAGAGAGGGGAAGATTGATAGGTCATTTGGATGCTGGTTGTTCAGTGGCGCAAGTTGCTGAAATCTTTCACGTAATTCGCAAGGCAGTTTATGATTTGCTCCATAAGTACAATGCATTCCACTCTATGAAAGATCAACCTAGGACTGGTCGTCCGCATATTACAACACATGACGAAGACCGAGAAATTGTTTTTCGACATGAGAACAATCCTTTTCGGACTGTTGTATCAACATCGTTAGAGTTGGGAACCTGCAGCAGAGAGACTGTCAGGCGTAGGTTGAATCAAGCTGGTTTGCGAGCTCGGAGGCCTGCAGTGCGTCCGCTGCTGACACCGCTGCACAGACTCAATCGTATGAACTGGGCACGTCAACACGTGCGATGGAACATTGAACAGTGGTCAGAGGTACTGTTTACTGATGAATCGAAATTTGAAATTGATGCTTGTGATAGGCGGTTACTTTGTTACAGAAGAAATGGCCAACGACACGACGAAGACAAAATAGAACAAGTTCAAAACCGTGGGTATGGCTCTGTGACTGTGTGGGGCGGCATACTTGGTGGCACGAAAACCCAGCTTGTAAGAGTCAATGGCAGACTCAACGCCGAACAATACATAGAACTTCTTAGGAACCATGCATTGCCCTTCATCAATGACAATAATGTGGCCTCCATGATGCAAGATAACGCACCTGTTCATAAGGCCCGTGCCACACAACAATTTTTAGAAGAACAGGGAGTATTGATGATTGACTGGCCATCAGTAAGTCCAGATATGAATCCCATCGAACATGTCTGGAGTTACATGAAGAGACAGCTCAAAAAGCACAGTTTGGCAGCAAATCCTGACGATTTATTCGATATTCTGGTTCAGATCTGGACTGAGCTGGATGAAAACTTCATCCGTTTGCTAACACAATCTATGCGGAAAAGAGTACGCTGTCTTCACGATGTAGACGGTGGCCATACAAAATATTAAACATTTTGCCAAGTCAGATTTTTCACTTTGTTGCAATTTCCGGTTTTTGTGAAAAAATTGGTTTTTATTTTTGATCCAAAATATGCTCAAAGTGTAGCCAAGACTCTGTTCTTTAATTTGATGTATTGTTGAATTGGTTTTAAATGATTGCAAGCAAGTACAAAATATTTGAAATTTGTATAGTTTCTTATGTGCATGAGTGTATATGTATAACAAAGCCTTCATGTGTGCCAGTAATCGTTTTGAAATATTATTAAGTCCATAAGAAATCTGTGGGGTCATCACTCATAGGAAGACCTGAAGCAAAGTCGAAATTATGTACATGTATGCATAGATTATTTACAAAGGGCAACATACCTCTAATTATTCCCACAAGGAGGCAAAGTGAAATTATAAATGTGTGATCCTTAAGAAAAACTGCACAGTGTGCAGCAGGGAAAGTGAAAACAGTGTTGTTGTTTTTTCTGACCATGATATCTGTCCCTAGTCAAAATTGAGCAAAAAGAAAAAGTTGTATGTTGCGAGACCCTGCGTGAAAAATTAAACCCAAACAATTCAAAGCAAACTAAAGAGGAGGCAGAACATTTTAGTTTGCTTTGTATTGTTTGGGTTTTATTTCTCACGCAGGGTTTCGCAACATACAACCTTTACTTTTTGCCCAATTTTGACTTTGCTTATAGCCCTGCTGCGACCCCACAGTTTTTCTGTGGTTTTTATGATATTTATGGTATTTCTTCCTAGTGGTACTTGTAGTGGGATCTGGGGTACTGTTGGTTGGATTTTGTAAAAAATTTAATTTACATTTTGTATTTTTTATACTTTTTTAATCCCATTTGGGGAATTTGCCATCGTCACTAGTGACACTAGTGTCATTGCAGCAGAGTCACAATTGGAGCAGACACGTCTTCGCCACAATGCAGTTTTTTTTGGAGGGGGGGGGGGGGTGCGAGGTAGATGGGGACACATTTTATTTAAGTTTGCCCGGGCAGCCGCCTGTTCGTCCTGCTCTTCTCGATTTCCAACTGCCAAGGTGCTCCAAATGTCATACTGCAATTTTGACCTAGATTTAGGCAGTGCTCCAAATTAATGTCATGTTTTAAAAAGTTTGGTGCTCCAAACGTCATGCTACCGTTCCAATTTCGTCACCCAGACCTGAAACCAACGCCGATAAACACCAAACAACAGATTTATCCTTAGCAATGCCATTATATTATGGCAACTACATGTACAAAATACAGATTTGTCTCATGAAAATATTTACTACAGTGCTATGAACTGTGACGCAAATGTCCGAAAACGGAAGTGTAAAAATCTTTCATACCTTCCATTACTTCCACACAAACATGTAAAAAAGGTATACATATGTAACAGGATGGGTAACACGAGCGGTCTCTCTATAGCTATCTCACACAGTCAAACATACAAACAAAACTATCAGGTTTTGAGAGGACACCAATTTTATTAAAAGGAAAAGAAAATAACAAATCAAATAATAAGCACAATACAATAAACAAGACAATAAACCAGACAATACAATAAACCCAACCGATAGGCGCGGTGAATTAACCAAATGAATTCACACTTAATTTACATCATCAGAGCTGGCACTTCACAAATCTTGAAATATTTACAATTTCTCACTTTTATCTTAGTCTGGACAGAATGACACGTCCTGCTGTCTTGAAGACTTGGGTGGAACTGACTGACCCACGCTATCATCTATAAGCGTCACCCAAAAACGCGCAACCCATTTACTCCCTAAGAGTCCACTAAGTGCAAATTCTAATAAAACATTGAAACAAATAAAAACATTTTTAAAGAACTACCCTCTTGCTCATGTATGTTGTAAATACACTATCTTAATAAAATATTACTTAATAAGATAAATACTAAACAAACTTATAATGTAGTGATACATAACAAGATTCTACTTCTGGCACCAGGGATGGTCACTTAAATTGACCAATCCTGGACAATACAGACAACGCTAAGATCATGGTTTAAAAATTGGCGCAGTGAGTACATCAGTTGGGAATGTTACTCAACACTACATGTACATGACTCATGTCAAATGCGCGATCAAACAATAAGGGGAGGTTGTCTATGGTTTCTGTGTGGTTACTTCCCCTTGACCACATTATTCCATTGTGAAAACAGGCCTTTAGTTGAACACCCGCTTGTGTCATCTGATACGCTGCACTCCAGTGATTTAATGCCCCGCTGGCTGAGATAATTGCTCTCAGGTGTGGCCAGCGGGCCACCCTGTTTATTTCTATGATTTCTGTTTTAAATATTGTCTTTTGAGGAAACTTTCTCGGTTGGTAAACATCCTTTAGATATTTTTTTTGGTATCAAGCTGTTTGTGGACATTTGAGCTGTGCAACGCTATTGGTTTCATCAACTAATTCTGGTAAGTATTTCTTAAGTTTAGTTTTGAATGGAAGCGGGGTCAACAGGAAGAATATTTTCCATTTTTCACTTTAAACTTAAATTTCACAGCTTAAGCCAATTGTTACAGTAGTAAAAATTATATGACAGTAAACGTATTCTATATTATACACTGCTGTCCAAATACAATGTAAATTCTTCGGAGGTTTCTGGGTTAACATTTGGTCACTTGTTTATTACCGACCAGACCCTCATCCCTAGCATTTCATCTGTGCTGTTACATGTGTCACAAATCCCAGAGTGGGAGATGTAATAGTTTATGACAGGACAACAATCACGAACAAACAAGTTTAACACTTAACAGAACAATCCATCAGACTCACACATTTATTAAACATAATTATACAGATAATAGCGCAATTACATACATTATATTATTGGGATTAACTGCCGTACAACGGCCTTATTCTCACACACACTCTCCCTCGGATCCACAACCCGGTAGTTACTCCTAAAGGCACTTCGGCCTCAGCCTCTCCCCTCAGGGTCTTAATAGCACATTAATAATTCCCTGGCACCGCAGTCTCTCAATATCACCTTCCTATTGTCATACACCTTAGCACTCCCCTAGCACCTCAGCAGGGCAATAACACATTATCATTTCAATAGCCCCTCAACATGGCAATAGTACATTATTAGTTCCTAGCCCATCAACATGGCAATAGTACATTATCACATTCACGCTCATATCTACGTCCCTGTCCGTGGCCTGACTGCCACGACTTTATGTGCCTCTACTGTCCTGCACTGACAGCCTCACTTCTGGCCTATGTGTGGCCTCCGGCCCTATGCTGGCCTATCACCGTAGGCGGCGCTCTTTGGCCCGACCTCGGCACCTACAAGAATAACATTACATTGGTATAATACCCTACCATTTCTATTCACTCCACCTCTCCTTACAACCCATGAAGCGTACACACACTAGTTCACCTTTCACTCACCACACATCTTACGGTAACACACCTCCATCGGAGTACACACTACTCACTCGCGCTACAAATCCATGAACTCACTTTCATCTATCGCTCATGGCGCACATTGCTATATCCAATATCAAGGACTTCCACATTCCTCACATATACTTATTTACATCATGGTAATAGACGAATATAATATAATACATCAATCATAATTATCAATCAACGTTCTACCTACCAGTCAGCACTGGAAAAACTCTCTCACTGGTCTCTCGACTGCTCCCCTTATGTCCGCCCGCTGGGCTCTTACTAGCGTCCGTTCAGTAGGACCTTCTAACTTGCAGTGATAGTAATACAGCGCTTTCGCCTCATTCAGACCCCCACCACTCATAACATGCACGCTTTCCTTACTTGTCTTCGTGCGTTAATTTTACTCTCTTCCTTTCACGTCTTTCCCTACCTGTCTGCCGTGAGCCCTTCTTACTCTACACCCGCTCTGTAGCAATCCCCTTAATTGCACTCACTCCACTCGTGACAACATGTATAATGTCATAAAATAATATTCAGAAAAACGTGATTTTTTTTATTCCCCGCTGTCATGATCACATTAGGATCATAAATGCCGTGCTAGGTCACCACGTCAGTGAGTTAATTTTTACGATCTTGTTGATTATAATCAGCGTAATTTGTCCTTGAGCTGTTCTCGTGAACAGTTTGTTTTGAAACACTTTTTTTCTGATAGATGGAGAGAAAGAGGGGCGAGACAGAATAAATGTATAGCTAGGAATGACAGAGCAGTTCTCGACTCCGTGATTTTGATTAACATAGATAAGGGGCGAATAAAGGTAGTTTATTTAGACGCTTAGTTGGCTTTCGGAAATTCGTGCATAAGAGTAGAAAGCACGGGGTTTGAAGATTTTAGTAGTTAATGTTTTGCATTTTAAATTTTGTCTAGGTAAAATTGACCTTGATTTTGGCGTAAGGCCGTGACAAGCATAAATTAATACTGCATGCTGAGCTCCAGCGACTGCACCAATCAAATGTATGAATCTGGACGGAAGGTCGAGACATAGCTTAAGTATTTAAACCCGTGCAGAGCTTAGATAGTGGCCACATGTAGGCAATCCATTTACGAAGTGGACGGCGATAGTCCTCAGCCAGATGAGAGACATAGAGACGCAGTTGAGCAGTCCATATTGTGAGGAGCGTGATGTTTTAAAGCTCCAGAGCCTAAGCTACTTGGTTTGATATGAACCCACAGCGTTTACATCCAGCGCTCTCACTCCCAGTGAGGGCCTCATGGTGAGAGTCCATACTAATTTGTAATGATGAAAGTGAACCGTTCTACTTACTTTTGAAGACAGTTTCAGAGCTACCGCCAGACAACGCATGGTTGTACAAGCATTCTCCATGGCGTGTCTAGAGGAAATGTCCATATCATAACATGTCTCATTGAATTAATAGAATTTAAACTGTTATATCCGTCGCCACGTGCGCGGATTCTATTTGGCATCTAACTCATATGACCTGCAAGTAGTTAGAGTGAATAAGTTAGTCTTTATAGAAAGCTGTAGTTTCATTAGTTAGATTCAGTTGCCTTTGAATTGATATTTATATTTATAATTGTATTTGTTACATTAATTACATGTAATTAAACTGCCCTACAGTTCTGCTAAAAATCAAAGCAATCGATTTATTTAGTTTTTAGAGTGCAAGTATTTTTTTTTTTGTGTGTTCGTCGATTGTGGGAGCGGACCTCGAAAGAGTGTCAGTCGAATTATCCCCATCTAACCCACATCGCGACAGTCCTTTTGCCATTTACCATCCACAGGGTAGAAATTAATCCAAGGAGATGGACCAGCATTGCCCTGAGGAAATGGACCAGCGTCGCCCTAAGGAAATGGACCAGCGTCACCCTGAGGAAATGGACCAGCGTCGCCCTGAGGAAATGGACCAGCGTCGCCCTGAGGAAATGGACCAGCGTCGCCCTGAGGAAATGGACCAGCGTCGCCCTGAGGAGATGGACCAGCGTCACCCTGAGGAAATGGACCAGCGTCGCCCTGAGGAAATGGACCAGCGTCGGCCTGAGGAGATGGACCAGCGTCGCCCTGAGGAAATGGACCAGCGTCGCCCTGAGGAAATGGACCAGCGTCGCCCTGAGGAAATGGACCAGCGTCGCCCTGAGGAGATGGATCAGCGTCGCCCTGAGGAAATGGCCCAGCGTCGCCCTGAGGAAATGGACCAGCGTCGCCCTGAGGAAATGGACCAGATTCTCGAGAAGGCTCACGAAACCGTTTGACTGTGCTAACATTGTACACGTTTTTTAATGTTTTTCCAGTTCTTATATTTTGCAGTTGCAGTCGACCCATTGGCAAAAGGTTCACTATTTTGTATGGTCCAACAAATCTTGGAGACATTTTCCCACCCATACGATGCACTCTTGCTGCATTTATTATCAGCACTTTGTCCCCCACCTTGAAATCATGTTTGAAAGCGCCTGCTGTCATAGTCTTGTTTTTGCTTTTCCTGCGCCCTGGAAATGCTTTCACTGAGTTTATTTTTTATTTCTTTGTTAATATCTATCATGCTTTCCATCACTTCTTCATTCAGCTCTTCCCGATTCCCCTCGCCAGTGATGTCACATGGTAACTTGGCCTGTTGGCCGTACATAGCGAAGAACGGTGAAAAGCTTGTTGACTTGTGCACTGAGGTTCGGTAGGCGAAAAGGGCTGCCGGCAACATGACTGTCATCCCAGTCGTTGTTGTCGGTGATTTTCATCAACGTGTCTTTTAGCGTCCTATTGTCTCTCTCCCGTTGACCATTTGTCTGAGGGTGGTATGCCGACGATATGCGGTGGATGATTTGGAA
Organism: Onchidella celtica; assembly: GCA_963931925.1. Lineage (NCBI taxonomy): Eukaryota > Metazoa > Mollusca > Gastropoda > Systellommatophora > Onchidiidae > Onchidella > Onchidella celtica. The sequence goes on along the minus strand of OZ007584.1, from coordinate 11,595,750 downwards.
ACGCTCCGTAAGAATGTCCACTACAGAGTTTATGAACTATCGGCCTTGATCAGTGATAAGGGAGTCGAGCGCCCCGAGGGTGCAAATGGTTTCATACATGAATCTGGCAACATTCTCGGCACTCTTGGATGGAATAGCTTTGGCTGCAGGGAACTTCGTGAAATGATCCGTGAGAGCAACAATGTACTGGTTCCCTCTGGCAGTAAGTTGAAGAGGCCCAAAGATGTCCCTTCCCACGAGGCTCCACTTCTTCATGGGCACTGGGATGGAGTGAAGAGGCTCTGCTGGCTTCTTATTGAAAGCGTTAGCTTTTTGACACACATCGCATGACCTGCAGTAGGCTTCGATCTCCCATTTCATCCCTACCCAGAAGTAACGCTCCGACACCTGCAGAAAAAAAAAAACAATGTCAAAGTCAAAGTCACATTTGTATTTCAAGATGGAATACTGAGTTAGCAGGAACAACAAGTAGAACTGCTGATGCTTGACCAAGAGCAAGTATGATTAGATTAAACACTCCTGCATCATAGTCGCCCCCAATTCTTCCCCTCACGCATAGGCCTACTATGCTTTTTAAATTGAGGATGTGTATGTGTACTTGGAACACTTTATTGTGTACGTGCGCATGTATGAGTATGTTTGATATATATATATAAAATCAAATAAAAATCAAATCAAATCAAAATCTTTATTGCCAAAGGTAAGAGAATAACCATATACAAGCTTTTTTCATCCGACTCTCGACCATGGCAGAGATAATGGAATAGACTACAGCTGGGTACTTGAGAATTACAACACAATATTGGTTAATGACTTTATGAAGTAAAAATTATGAGACATGAACATAACTATGGGGGGGGGGGATGCTGGAGGGTGGAAGGACGGGGAAGGGGGGAGGGACAGTAGGACAGAGAGAGAGAGAGAGGGAGGCAGACAGACAGAGACACACAGGGAGAGAGAGAGAGAGAGAGAGAGAGAGAGAGAGAGAAAACTAAGAATTAATCAGGACAGTTATATTTATGTCAAGAAAACTTGCACAGATTCGAGGATGTTGTGTATGTGTGAGGAAGAGAAATAAGAGAGAGAGAGAGAGAAAGAGAGAGAGAAAACTAAGAATTAATCAGGACAGTTATATTTATGTCAAGAAAACTTGCACGGATTCGAGGATGTTGTGTATGTGTGAGGAAGAGAAATAAGAGAGAGAGAGAGAGAGAGGGAGGCTGACAGACAGACAGGCAGAGAGAGAGAGACAGACATACAGACAGGCAGAGAGAGAGAGAGAGAGAGAGAGACAGAGAGCAAATTCTTTTTAAAATTAAACAAGATCAGATACTGTTTAAACATGAATAGCAACCAAATCAAGAAACCTAAAAATTGTATAATACTAATTCTTCTTTTCAAATAAAAAAGATAGAATAAAAAACATTATAAACAAATAATGACAGAAATTGGGTGCCTCACCTTTGCATATGTCTTGTTCGTACCAAGATGGCCTCCGCTTAGGGGGCTGTTATGCAACTCTTGTAGTATGTTAGCAACCTGGCTTCTTCTTGCCACCCGGACACCTTTGTGGTTCAGGTCATCATCTTTAAATGAATATACGCTGCAGTTTTCCTCAGCTTCCTCTTCTTAAGTTTTGTTGCATCACGGCTTTCCCCTTTCACGGTTGGAGGGTAGGTGCTATTCTTGAGGTAATTTAATACATCGCCACACAAGGTGTCGTCCATGATGAATTGTCAATGAAGCAAGAACACTGTTGCCACAACTAATTGCAGTGTGCTATTATAGTCAGTCTATCAACTGCCACTTTGCGTCAAGAATACTGAGCACATTTCTTAGAAATAGCAACTTTCACTTCCTGTTTCGGAGAATCATTTCAGAAAGTAGGGTTTGAATGTTGCTTTCAAACAACTTTGGAACAATGTCTCGACGTCACTGGTCGACGTCAGAGAGAGAGGAGGTTGGGGGGGGGGGGGGATTTTCAGGGGGGGGGGGACCATCTGGAATGCGAGTGGGGGGCGAAAATAAATAGTGGGGGGCCAATCGAAAACGAGGCTGGATCGCTGAAAGGGGCCCTTTTCAGAGCAGTTTCTAGTCTGCTCTGACAAGGTCCCCCAGGGGAACTTTTCTGCTCTGACAAGGTCCCCCGGGGGAACTTTTCTGCTCTGACAAGGTCCCCCGGGGGACCATCTCAAAGTGGGGACGAAACCGGATCCTACACCGGGTTTTCTCATGCACACTCACAAATCACAATACAAGGATTAATTTGTTTCCTGGGCATGGTTTGAAAAAAATGCTCTCAGGTAACATATTTGTGTGGAATGTCCCTACACGTAGGCCTAATGCTACGGAAAGCTATGTCAGACTGACGTAGGGTTTGCTGGTTGGGAGAGTGTTACGACATCGGGCTGATATCGGTTTGATGTGTCGAACCCGCCCCTACAGTAATCCTACTACAAGTGATGCTACGGCACTTTCCATTCCACTGGCGTAGGGTTTTCTGGTTGGGAGAATGGTTACGACATCGGGCTGATATTGGTTTGATGTATTGAACCCACCCCTATGGTAGTCCTACAGAAATCTACATCGGATTGACGTAGGAATGTCGGCTGAGAATCCTGGTTGAATGAAAACAGGAAAGACAAACCTTTGGATTTTGGCAGGAAGACCATCACTGGCAACGTTCTGGCTGGAAAAACCATGAAAAAGGTGAAGAGTTCAGGATAAAAGAAACAAATACAGGGGATAATAACATATATACTAGAGGTACATAAAATGCCATAGTTCACAAAGTACAACCAAAAGGACATTCAGCAAACGCCAGTGGAGGTAAAACTCTATCATAGTACATATCAATCACTGAATAAAACCAAATAAGAAGTATAATCTAATAATTCACAAATTCGTATGTTGTGGCTAGACCAGCAACTGCGCCTCGCGCCCAATATGTTGCATCTGGTCAAGATGAAGTGTATAGGGCATATGAAATCTTATAAACAATTTTAACTGGAACACTTTAAAGTTGAAAATGAATCGAAGGTACTTTGGTACCTTTAATTTAAAGGGATATAAACCCAAAGAGTAAGTAGACAGCTGATCTAAATTTCGTTTTGGTTTAACCCATGATTTCGGCTTATTTTGGTCTCAAAGTGTTCCACTGTTAACAGTTAAAAACATTTTTCCATTACAAACATTATTTTTCAAATTGCACACGTTTTAATTCAGTGCAATGATGGGTTTGTATATGTAGTGTCCTATCCGTCTATATATCTGTGTGTCTATATCTTAAATTTATTTACTTGTATCTGTCTGTCTATTGGTAACATGATTAATTGCATGGGAATTGCAAAAAAAAAATGCATTGTGGCATCGGTGACGTGGTGATAAGCTCTTGGCCTACTGATGGGAAGATCGTGAGTTCAAAACCTGGTTGCACAAGGCTCGACGTTGAGCCCTTGGGAACGGCTCATACACATTTCTCCTCACGCACTTAGATGTTAATTCAGCACCTGGCTTCGGGCAATGAGAGATCTTTTCAGTATGTAAGTGCGATACGCTTTTCAAAACGCGGCTGCACTGTATGCTCCTCTTGGAGTTAATATGGTGCTGGAATGAATTAGCCCACCAGGGATTCTTTGTAAAGCGCATTGAGCATGGTTTCGTGGATAATGCGCTATATAAGAGTTCCGTTAATTTTATTTTTGTTTCGTTTTAACACAAAATAAATACAAAATAGAGGTTGTGTACTTACAATCAAAAACTCTTGAGAAAGTGATTCAATAATAATATGTCGACAAGTTTCTGGAATAATCCTCCCCAAATGCTTGTGGAGATATCCGTGTTGAAAATTTTAAACCTTCATAACTGCATCCTGTAGCTGAAAACCTTAAAGTGGGTGTTAAACGTTCGTGAGACCTAATCGACTGTCTTAGCACCGTGTCTTCTTTTTCAGCCAAAGGGCTCAATACTCCTAGAAGCTCTAAGTAAATATAATGTTTTCATTTTCAGTCATGCCCAGGACATTATAAAAGTCTGTTGGATATACTCTCAATGCCTCAACTCTTCTAACAAATTTGTGTGATTATAGTTAGATCTTTTTAGTAACCAATTTTTGGCCTGCAGTGAGCCCTTCTTCCTTCCTCTTTTCAACACCAAATGGACAGAAAGAGCACACAAAACGATTAAGTCGTCTCTGCTGGAAGCCATTTCTGAAGCAATTTGTGCAAATTAAACTGACATGTAGTTGTGTAGTGTGTGCGTGCGAAACATGAACCGGGGCTTGAGGCGTGACGGCACAGGGGAACTTGATTCAACCCACTTGATCAAATTTATTTGTAGGTGTATGGCCAGCTTTATGAATCATTAATGAAAGACCCGTGAAACTGACATGGTCACGATCGAACGTTTAAGTGCGAGTGAATACAGGTGTTATCGGTACAAAACAATAGCAATGAAACGACGACGAATGTAGCAAAAAAAAACAAACAACATCAGTGAATAATAATGCACTTATCAATTATTTGGTGCCACTTTTATTATTGACTACCGCAGTGTGCCCAGAGTGTAACAAATCCCAGACTGGGAGATGTACTTATTATGACAGGACAACAATCACGAACGAACAAGTATAACACTTAACAGAACAACCAAACAGACTCACACATTTATTATACATAAAAAATAAAGAGATACGTGCATTACATTATTCAATTCAAATACCATACAATGGTCAGCACTCCCGACATTCATTCCTCTACGGGTCCACAACCCGATAATACTTTCTAAAATATGCTCTGGCCTCAGCCTCAATTCTATTTATATATTACTTGCTGGCCTCTCTTATTGGCGCCTGCTCAACCTAATCTCCGTATCTCAATCTCCCCTCGAGGTCTTAGCAGCACATTAATATTTCAATAGCACATTATATTCTCAACGGCACATTAACATCGTAATAGCACATTAACATTTGAATAGCAATAAGGGCAATAACAACGTCCCTGTCTGTGGCCAGACTGCCACGACTCATGTGCTCCCGCTGTCCTGCACGGCAGCTTCACTCAGGCGGCCTGTGGGTAGCCTTCTGCCCCGGCACAAGTCCGCTCACCGCGGGTGGCTTCTCTGCCCGACCCCGGCACCTATAAGAATAACATTACATTTCTATAACACCATACAATTACTATCCACTTCACCACTCATTACGAACCATCAAGCGTACTCACAATAGTCCACATTTCACTCACCACACATCTTACGGTAACACACCTCCACCGTGTCACACCGTACTCAGACTCGCTACGAATCCATGATCCTAACTTACATCTATCGCTCATTGCGCACATCTCTATACACAGTAATCAATGACTTTCACAGTCCTCACATATAACTTATTTACATCATGGTCATAGGAGAATCTAGTACATCAATCATCATAATTATCAATCACAGTTCAACCTACCAGTCATCACTGGAAAACACACAATCTCCCGACTGCCTCTGATCTCACGTCTGTCCCCTGGGACCTCTTAACTTGCAGTGATCTGACTATTCAGATTTTGCCTCTACTACGCCTCAACTTCACTCACAACACGCACGCTTCAACGTTAACTAACAGAAGTCAACATAGGTGAGCAGCCTCACTATCCCGTGAGTCAATCCTACACTTCCATGCCCCCGTGATCCTTGAATCTCGCTCACTCCACTCGTGACACAGAGCACATCTGACTTGCAATTGTTGTCTTAATTTTCCACTATCAGATTCGCTGTCGGAGTATGCAAAATTCACCTTTCCATAATTTATGAACACAGCAGGTTATACCTGCCATTCCGTGGAACATTTAATTGTGCAGAATACAAAATATTAGACCCCGTTTCACATGGCTCGGGTGCTGAATCTCCCCGCACTACTGCGCCGGTGCACTTGCATCCACATACCCTTTCACATTAGGTGGGTAGAAATCGCATCAGCGCTTAGATCTCTCTATTTTTACTTTTTTTTTTGTATTTTACACTGTGTAGTACATGTAGTGAAATCTTTATGGTCAGCGATCGGTTTTGTCCGCTTAGTGTGAAGGCATCCATTGAAAAGGAATGGTATTTCCTGTACGTACGTCCCCGAAGTATTTTGCGCTTAGGGGTACGTATTTTAAAGTCTTTTGTGGCCCTAGTCTTGAGAGCTCCTCCCGAGATACTCCTAGCAAAAGCCTTAATTAATTATTCTTTCAGAGTTTTGATTGTTTCCTCCTGCTTATTGGTTGAAACGGTAAGAGGCGAGGTTAGGGATTTGACAAAATATAGGGTTGAGGATTAGGACAGTGTTAGGGATAGGTACGTATACGTACGCGGTCTTAGCGCACAATCTTGGGGGTACGTACGTATGAGTAACGACAGCCTTGAAAATCATATCCCATTCTACTTGTGGGCGGACGCGGGTCCGCAGAAGGCCGTAGGAGCACCCGCACTACATTTCGCCCCCGCTGTCAACGCCCGCCTTCCTCGCCGTGTGAAAGGTCCCATTGAAAACACCAGCCTATAGTTTGCGCAGACCCGCAGGCAAGTGCAGGCTCGGGCAGCATCCGCACCGTGTGAAAGGGGTCTAAACTTGTCTATCAAAACCATTAACTCACGTTCTTGAATAATCCATGACTTTATCAGCGTTAAAAGGGTGTTCTTTGAGAGCCAGCATGTTTTCACTAACTTGCAGTTCCACTGGTAACATGTCTTACTATTACATTCACACCTGACTGTGTTGGAATTTCATCTTCTTCTGTTATTACAGGTACTTTTATCATAGTTGCGATACACCAAACTTTTTAGGCAACTACCGCTACCACTGGTTGAACTGCTTAGCTGCAGTCACAATAGGGCTGTCATTTGTGTGTACATGTAACTTGTTTATTTGGGTTTTACGTCACCATGTCAGAAGTACATCAGGAAAAATTCGGACAAAATTCAATGTTGAAATCTGCAGTGTGTAGAATCTTATTGAACAACTAGTGTACGTTTTCTGCCAGCACCGCGAGATATCGTTTGAACTGCTACTACAATTAACACACCCGGTATATACTGAAGAAGCCATGGCTGTCGTTTCACGAGTCACACATCAGAATCTCACAAACTTTTGGCTGCTCGTAGTTTTGCACTGTGTGCTGGCAGTCTGGGTCAGCGAATCAGACCTTTCCCATTAGCACCTGAGGAATGCCAACAACAAGACATTGACCTTTTGCTTATCGCAGATGTCAGGGGAATTCTGCCGGTTGCTCTTCAAGGATTTCGAATACAACTAGTGGATCTGTTTCTCTCGGGCCCAGAGGAGCCAGTGAACAGATTACAAGTGGCTATAGCTGTCAGTACATACTCGGCTACGCATGTGCAAATCTCCTTTGAAGACTACCGTGACTGGCGAGAATTTCAGAGTCTCATGTCGAATACAACAATTCCTGACAATAGTTCCGACGTAAATAATAATAACAACAACAGTCTTGAGTTTTTGCTACAGTCATTTGACTCTATGCCCAAGTACAGAGAAAAAGCGATACATCTTGTGATACTTGTGCTGGCGGGTGATGTTTCGACTGATCTAGTGAGGGGCATCGGAACTAGACAGAGTAGACAATTCCATCAGCACTGGGATATCCGTATCTTTGTGGCCATGATGGGCTTTGGGACAGCTGTAGAGAGGAGAAAGGTTGCAGCAATTAGGCATAAGGTTATGGTTAAGTCATACGAAGATCTTCCTGGGAATCCATATTTTCCCATGGCTATTTGCAAGCGGTGCCGTAGTGAACATTTACACGAGCGTCTGTTGTTAAGTGTTGGGATTGAAACTCAGCCCAGCCAGAACTGTTACGAACTGTATCAGCTGGAGACAAAAGTGACTTGGCCAAAAGCTTCACAATGCTGTCTGAACAGAAACGTTCAGCTGGCTGCTTGGGAAACCAGGACTGATTATGTTGCTATAGACTATATCTTAGAACGTCGGAAACGAGATTTTCCCGCTGGTCCAGACACGTACGTATACATTGGTTTAATTCGAGATACAGATAGACAAGGTGGAGGTTTTCACTGGGTGAACAAACGACCTGTGATCGAAGCACTGGAAGATCTTCGCCTTAACTTTGAAGAGGTGAGAAATGGGGACTGCGGTTTTGTCACCAAGAGCTATGAATACTCGTTCGTGGATCTGAGCTACTCCGTGCTAGGTTGTGGAATTTCTTTGACTGATCTAGTTCTGTGTGAACTGTCTTTTGATTTTCCCTTGGATGAAAGAGGTGGATTTTTCAGACCATCATTAACCAATAATAACAGTTTCGTCTCAGCTCTTTCCCGTGGTGATTTTGTCCAGATTGGTGGGGAAATTGTGTCTGTGTCAGCCGCCGTACGAGACACCTCACATTTGGAAATGCTGCAACAAGCAGGATGGAACATGCCCTTGTTCACGTGTAATGGAGGGAATCAGAGCCAGCAACTTGCCTACATCAATGTGTGTGATTACGCTGAGGACTGTGAACATGGCCAAGATGAGCAGATATGTCAATACAGAGTGTGCGAGCCTCAGCGGGAATTTACATGCCTCACTGGTCAATGCATACCCCTGGAGGCACGCTGTGATCTATACAAAGACTGTCCAGATGGCAGTGACGAAGACGACTGTCGGGAATGCGTGGGACTCCGCTGTTGTGACGGAACTTGTATTCCTTTTATACTGGTTTGGGGATGGCAATGTTAACTGTAACCCGTGCAGCCGTGGGTATGAATTCGGTAATAAGTATATACATGATGAACTGCATTACATGTATCATAATTCACAACCCAGAAAAGAATGTGCTTTCATTTGCAACAGAACACAGTGTGTTTCACCGTCACAGCTGAATGATAGTATAATTGACTGTAGAGGTCCAGAGGGACCTTTGGATGAAACCATAGGGAAACTTCAGTCTTATAAGTGTGGTGATTTTTGGTCTCCCGATTGCGTGTACATCAAAGATAGACATGGCCATATTTTAAGCTGTCGTTTTATGATTATCTTACGGGTTTGCCGCGATTTTGAGTGTCCCGAAGGCTATGTCAAATGTCCTGACTCATACTGTATTCCTCTTCATTATCTTCAAGACGGCAATCCCGATTGTCAGTTGGGCGAGGACGAGATGTACATTGAGGATCATAACTGTTTTGGCAACTTTGCCTGTTGGAATAGTCCAGTATGTGTCCATCCTGACCTAGTTTGTGACGGCCATTCTGACTGTCCTTCGGGTGACGACGAGCTGTCATGTAACGTTACCTGCATGCCAGGTTTCTTATGTTCTGGAGGATCTGTCATTGTGTCTGAAGTTGACACTTCCCAGCCTCTGCGTAGTTTAGCCTTCATTGATCCCCAAACACGATATCTAGACCTTTCCGGAGTTGACCTTTCGTCAAAATTTTCTCATCAAGAACGCGGTAATTTCCTGCACTTGGTACACGTGCGCCTCTCACACTGCAGTTTGATGCACGCGTGGTCACTTTGCTCAAAATGCTGCTGGCCTGGCCACGGTTCACTGGATGGACCTGAGCTACAATCTTATCCCAAAAATCACAAAAAACAGCATGTTTATTCACATGACAAATCTACAACATCTAGATCTGTCTCACAATAAACGCTTGTCAATAATTCATGAAGGCGGTCTGCTGCCTGTCTCCAAATCTTCGCCCCTTCGAAGTCTGGATCTCTCTCATACCAGCATCACCTACTTAAGTGCATCCTTTTTTCGTGGCATCAGAAATCTATGGTTTCTGAACATGAGCCAAATGCCCATAAAGACTTTAAATATGATTTCTTTCCCAGAAGACTTTGTTTTTCTCAAACTGGATTTGCGACAGACACAGATTGAAACATTCCAGCTTGGTGCCCTTGAGAACCTTAAAATTGGAGGCAGGCTGTATTCGGACAATTTCCAGGTGTGCTGTCCACAGGTGAGAGGGTCACATATTCCAGAACATACCTGTCATGCCACAGAAGACGCCATCTCTTCCTGCAGCCACCTGGTGGGGAGTAAACTCCTGCGAGGTCTGGTGTGGTTAATGGCAGGTGTATCCCTCTTCGGCAATGTCATGCTGCTTGTCTATGGGTGCTTAGCTGATGAAATGTACAAAACAGACGCTGTCAAAATAATGAAGTCCAATCTGGGTATATCGGACATGTTTATGGAAGTGTACATGTTCATTATTGTGGGCGCTGATATTTACTATAGAGATACATATGTACTGAACGAATACTGGTGGAGGCACAGTGAGTTATGCCAAACTGCGGGAGTTCTGGCTATTGTCTCTAGTGAAACATCCCTCTTGTTCATTTTTCTGATGTCCGTTCATACATACAGATGTGCAAGGCTTTCATCAGACAAACAGACGGATTCTAAAGTGGCAGTAGTTATGATATGTTGCACAGCGGTCTGGATCATTTGTTTCCTGCTCGCTGTCCTGTCCATCCTACCGATCTTTAAACACTGGACAATCTATTCTTCCAATGGAATGTGCTTAGAGTTACCACTCACTACACAGAGATCATCTGGAAATCCTTACTCTGTGGCTATTTTTATTGTCTTCAATTTGATCATTTCCGTAGGCATAGCTGGCTGTCAGTTTCTATTCTACAGAGCCAACTTTACTATGAGAAAGGAGATGTCAGCCAAGGGTTGCGATAGACAAGAAAATATCTGTGTGGCTGGGCAACTGTCTTGGATGGCAATAACAAACATTCCGAGTTGGGTGTCCATAGGAATACTAGGATGTCTGTCACTGAGTGGACGAGAGATTGGCTCTGATGCTATGGGCTGGTGCACGGTCATCATTGTACCAATCCATTCTGTGCTCAACCCCATGATACAACTCCTACCTATCTTCAGGAAGAAATCGGAGGCATTTAAATATGGGACATCTTCGTCACCGGATTCTTTCACCGTCTCCACGACAGGGTAAAGTGTCATCTCTAGCTCTTCACCGTTTGATTTTGGAGCCATTTGTTTGATAGGAAACGACTGTTAGGGGCACGGTGGTCTTTAGGCAAGGTGTCCGCATCTCATGCTGAAGGTATCCCGGTTCGACTCCCGACCAGCGCAGGCATGTTGGAATTTTGGAAATTTTCACATACTTTCTTGTCCCTGATCCCATGGTAGGTAGAATGGGGCACCTAGTCTTCTCGGATAATGAGGAAAAACTCGGAATGCCTGTGTATACCCTGCACACGTTAAGGATACCTTGGCAGTTGGAAGTCGAAAAAGAGCAGGCCTAACAAGGCCGGCTGCCCGGGCAAAATTGAAAAAAAAAAGTATTCCCTCTCCCCCCTCCCCCCTCCCCAAAAGAAAAGGCCTATCGGCCCTGCACTGTGGCGACGATGTGTTTGCTCCAGTTGTAACCGAGCTGCAAAGACACTAAGGCAAGTTCCCCAAATGTGATCAAAGAAGAATGCAAATTAATTACAAAAATTATACAAATATCACAATTTCACATGCCAGCCTGTGTCAGACAGGCTTGAAATGTGTTATCGTTCGAGTTGTGTCACACAAACCGAGACTTGTGCTTTCAACTGGACTTGGATCAAGAGCGTGAACCTGGAAAACATGATAGTTTGGTCGCCCAATCGGGACAACAGAAAGTTTTATATCTAAGGGAGAATAATAACTGTGTATCACGTACCTGCTACGATTTTGTGTCACAGATATTTTGGATCGATATGGTCCGATATCTTGACTGTGTAGATTTATTGTAATTGAAATAGGAATTTCACCCACAATACTGATTCTTCGATCCATCTTCCCCTGAAAAACTGCTTGCATGTCTTTGTTGCTGGCATTTCGTGTGTTAATTTTTGGTCTTTTCGTCTCTTTGACTCTGTGAATGTTTCTGCCCACAATCTTTGTCTTGGCTAAAACGAGCAGGTGATCGGTGTTGCAGTCTGCACTGTGGTATGATCTTGTTTGTTTGATGTTGTTCAGATGGTTCTTTTTGACGATAATAAAATCAATTTGATGCCAATGTCCAGATCTGGGATGACGCCATGAGACTTTGTGGCAGTCCTTTCCGTTGTAAAAAGTATTTGTGATGCATAGATTGTTGTCTGAGCAGAGTTCCAAAAGTCTCTGGCCGTTGTCGTCGATCTTGCCTAATCCAAAATGGCCGAGACAAGTTTGCCATGCTTGTTGATCTGTGCCAACTCTGGCATTGAAGTCACCAAGGATAAAAATCTGATCGTTTGTTGGTATCTTCGCAAGTACGTTTTGAAGGTCTTCATAAAACTTGTCTTTGTTTTCTGTTTCAGCTGCTAATGTTGGAGCATAGGCACTAATTAGATGGGCTGTGCCTGACTTAGTCTTCAGCTGCATGGTGATGATGCGTTCGGATATACCTTGAGGTGTATTAATTTTGGCGAGGAGCTTGTTGTTGACTGCGAAGCCCACACCATAAAGTCGAGGCTCTTCTTGTCCTAGACCTTGCCAGAAAAAAGTGAAGTTTGCCTCTCTCACTGAGCCACTATCAGCCAGTCGTGTTTCCTGCAATGTCAACGTTTAGCCTCTTGAGTTCTTTGTTTATGATGGCAGTCTTTCTTAACTCTTTGGTGTTGTCAAGATCAGTGTTGTCAAGTCCGGTGCACATTGTCCTCACATTCCAGGTGCCCAACTTCATTGGGATTGATTTAAATTTGCGTTTCTTATTGCCTGGTGCTTGGCTTTACGTCAGCTTTTTGGCTTTTGTCCTATCTCCATACACCCATAAGAGCAGGCAGACGTGGCGGATCGACACCTTACTGACTGGGGGCTGCCCAGTTTAGGCGGGCGGTAGCCGATCAGTGCAGCTGAATAGCTGCTCCCACCGCCGAGAGAGACCCGTGGCGCCTTCTCTGTTCGCCAAATAGAGTCAACGTATCATGAATCAATCAACCACTAACCAAACAATAAACTAACCAAGGAACCCATTAACCAACAAACCTATCAATCAACTGAGGAATCAGTCAACCAAAAAAAACAATCAGCCAACTAACCAAACTACCAATCAACCATTTAGCCCACCATTCAATCAACCAACCAACCGATCAGTCAACCTTATTTTGCCAATGTCAATCCAGCGTAGGAACTATGCTATCCCTTTTTAAAAAACGACATCAATCTTACGTGTCGGGTTTCTTTAAGGTTGCTGTCTAGGGAACCAACCAACCAACCAACCAACCCAGCATGCCTTATTTTACCTACGTCAATCCGGCGTAGGAACGATGTTATCCCTATTTAAAAACGGCATCAACCTTACGTGTTGGGTTTCTTTAAACAAACAGCCAACCAACCAACCAACCAACCGACCGATCGACCGACCAACCAACCGACCGACCGACCGACCGACCGACCGACTGACCGACCGACCAACTAATTAACCAACCAACCAACCAACCTGGCGAGGTCGTACAACTTCTCACAGAGAGTGTTCAGTGCCTGGACAGAATAGTTTCAATGAGGCTATCGTTAACTTTAGTGACCACAGTGCAATTACAAAATCCGAATAGAGAAAATATTGAGTGCCGCTGCCCAGGCTATGACAGCGAAAGCAAGAGCTACAATGCCCAGGTCCATCGTGACCACTTCTTTGGTAAGCATGTTGCAGGCGACATGACCTACCTGCAAGAAAATGATGAAGAGGCTTACAAGAGGCAGCTTGGGTCATTGTCCATCTGTAGCTCACCATATTTAATACCACGTTGGCCTAAGAACAACCTTAGAACAACCCAAATAGCAAACAAAAAAGGCAGTGATTTATCCTGCTTGATGCCACGGACGACAAATTTCTCCGAAATTCTAAATAACATGTGCATTTTTACCTCCAATAGCAGCTGGACACTGCTTTTGGCTGACTATGTCACACTTTGGGTGTGATAACTATGCATTCTAAATCATGTAATGTTTTCAATAGGGGCACACTTCATTACCCCGGCCTTAGCTGTAGCTTGTTCCAGCTCTACTTTTTTCCACAACTGAGACATAATTTGCGGCTTTAGTATTACATTGTACTAGTCGAGTTACCCGGCCCTGCCCGGGAGAAAAAAATCTGTAGAGCCTTTTCACTTCCGCGTTACGGTTGTTTGCGGGGAGCCGCAATTACCTTTCAATGACCTTCTTGATGACTCGTCTGAAACTGGCTAGACAGAGATTGGTAGAAGGAGGGTGGAGAGGGAAAGGTAGATGTTAAATCCACGGTGTGCACAAGACTAATCAGTGGTGAATATTAGTCTTCTGTGTTATGTTCTTTGTCCATACGGGACACGGGGCGGAACAACCCACAAGCCCGTACCAGAGTGGAGCCATCACTATCAAATTGTTTCTCGTCACCACCCTTTAATCCTAGCCAAAAAAAAACCCACAAAAAAACGGCAAGATGGGTGTAACAGCTTGATAAGTGCCACAACGCATTTTAAACAAGTGTCAAAGTGTCGAATTATTATATCTTTTGTATACTAAAAAATGTCTAGTCGTTCAGGAAATTGATATAGAACACACAAGAGCTAAGTTCGCGTTATCGTTAGAGAATAATATTGGAAGTAGGAGGGAGATAACCCAGTATTTTTAATAAAACTTTGCACACCATGAGTTATCTACCTAGTCATTCATTTGACACTGTCCTACTTTTCGTTATAGCCACGGCACGCAGTAGCCGACTTTGAATATGGAATTAGTTGGATGGTGACGTCACGACCTTGAGCTTGAGTTTCAGTGACACCAGCCAAAGATCAGCCAACTTGTCGGATTTCATTGAAGGTCAATGTCGTGACGTCACCATCCAACTAATTTAATCTCATTGAAAATCATTGACGTGACGTCACATCCAACTAATTGAAACTCTTTGAAAGTTGCAGGCATGTTGGAATTCTGGGATTTTAAAAATATTTTCCTATCCCTGATCCTATGATATGTAGGATCGAGCATCTAGTCTTCTCGGATAAGGACGAAAAAATTCGGAGGGCCCATGTGCACGTTGGGCACCTTAAAAATACCCTGGCAGTTGGAAATGGTGAAAAGCAGGTCGTACAAGAACGCTGCCCGGCCAAAATTCTAAAAAAACTAATCCCTATCACAACAAGAAAAAAAAAGTGAGATGTAAATGCCAAGGGCAGCGAACCTCCTAAAATAAAGATCGAGACACACTGGCTAACTCCTGGGCTTATTCTAGTTAAATAACATGGTATTTATATAATTATTTTCAGACAAGCTATAGGGGCACGTTGATCAAGAGGCACGGTGTTCACCTCTCATGCCGAAGGTATCGGGTTCGATTCCCGATCGGCGCAGGCATATTGGCAATTTGGGATTTTTCTTCATGTTTTCCCATCTCTGATTCTATGGTGGGTAGGGTGGAGCACCTAGTCTTCTCGGATAAGGACGACAAACTCGGATGGCCCTTGTGCATGCTGCATGCGTTAAAGATACCTTGTCAGTTTGAAGACGAGAAGAGGAGGCCTGGCAAGGCAAAATAAAAAAAATAAAAAAACTAATCCCTACCTCCCCCACCCCAAAAATGGCATCCAACAAGTATACAATTAAAAAAACACAACAAAAACGAGAACATGGACTCCTCCTCCCCCCCCCCCTCCCCCCTCCCCCCCCCCCCCCAAAAAAAAAGGGGGTACAAGTACCAAAGGCAGAGATACTCCGAAAACACACACCAGACAAGTTGTAAAAAAGTACAAACTTAATTACTGCACTGATGCAAAATATTAATTGACGGTGTTGTTCTAGAAAGTCATCAGGACCCGTCAGTTTAGATATGTGACCCGGTTTCTCGCTCTGATAATTAAGTAAATACCATTCCTTATTCCTTACGGATGTTGTTAATGGACTTTGGTCCACTTACAAAGCAAAATAGAGAAAATACTGAGTTGTATCAGAGAGTATAGGTGTATAGAGAGATCTCCCTTTCGCCAAATCGCAAAACTAGGTCTCTGCGGTAAACAAGACATTGAAGAATTGAAAGAGATTGTCTTCACCAAAGATAGTGTATACATCTGTTTACTGTGGTTTGTTCATATTTTTGGGCTGACTGAAACTATTTAGAGCCGTTTGTAAGCTCTTACGCCCCATGGAAATGCACAAACAGGTATTGTTTACCACGGCGGCTTACTTTCCGCTCCATGCTAACAGTGGTTTCGCGGCGCCTCCCGTGTCTCGCAGTGCAAATCGACCAATAGTGAAACATCTCTATACATGTATACATACTCACTGCTTGTACTCACTGTTTATGTATAGTTTATAGGCTGTTGTTAGAGGAACGTATATTTTTTTTTTTCAGTAAGCTATAGCTGAACAGTGAACACAACCCAGTATTTTCTTTATATATATGGCTTTGTAATTAGTCTACGCTTCCGTAACAAAATCCTAAAGATAAAATATCAAGGTGTCTCCCCCCCCCCCCACCCCCACCTCCCAACCCTTGGAAAGACAGCCATCATTTACCCTATAGGAGAATGCGCATATCCACCATCTTGTCAGTCCGGACCCACTTAAGGCGTCGCGAACCAATCGGTGGCGAGTTTTAAAAAAGTTCACTACTGTAAACAATGACACGTGTGTATACGCACATGGGAGACGTTCGGTCAATTCTTTCACTTCCTTTCTCTTGTTTACACGGACAGTAGGGAATCTGACCAGCTTGGATACATCCTTTCCACCCCTGTCACAACAGTCAACTGCAATGCAACATTCAGGCATTTTAACCGCTTTGACACATCTCGAAGTTACACTCATCAGCTGATCCACCGGCCATCTGGTTTGGCGGAAGTACAAAACAAAAACTCTGTGACGTCATGCGCATTCTACCTACAGAGGGTGAAGAAAAATAAGGAACTGATCACATAAACACTTTAGGGACATATCATACTAAGCCCGCTCAGACACAGTCAGCTGCTGGTAGGCAAGAAGTGCACGCCATAATTTCCTATATTTTCTCAGTAAATCCGGGAAGACCCTATCATCCTAGGCCCGGTCAGACACAGACACCTTCAGCTATTATTTCTTTAGTGTACATTTTGCTGGCAGCACCTGACTGTGTCTGACTAGGTTTAGTATGACACCTCCCTAAATCAGCCTAGTTTGGTCTCCGTCGAAAGTGATATTTTTGTTGAGTATCATCAGAGAGTTTGCACGCAGGTATCTATAGAGAGAACTCATTGCTGGTCCAATTTGCATTGCTAGACAATAAAAAAGCCCCACGAAACCACTGTTACTCGTTAGTATGAAGCGGGCAGCACCCGTTTGCACATTTCCGCTGGGCATAAGAGCTTACACAAACGGCTCTAAATAGTTTCGATAAAGCCAAAAATATGAAAAAAACAACAACCCCACAGTAAATAGTCATATACGCTGTCTTTGGTGAAGACATTCCCTTCCAATTCTTGTTACAGCAGTGTGAGTTCTCTATACATTTAATTTACCTGCTGTATTATTATGATCCCTTAGTATTATCTTCTATGAGTGTACAAACCGTGTTCAGAAGCAAAACATTTAAATAGTTTATAAATAATAATTATGATTTCACGTTACAAAATGCGACTCAATTAGTCACTTGAAGAGATAGGACACATTTGTTGGCAAGCTGAGGCATTTTGCACTCAAGTGTTGCAGAAAAAGAAACGCATACACACACACACATAGTGTGCGTATCGGCATACAGTCAAAATATAGCAAAAAGAAAAAGGTGTGTTCTGCAAAGTCTTCCGTAAGAAATACTTCAGAAACGATACAATAACATGCAAAGGAAAGGAAATGTTTTATTATATACAAGATGACCTACCGGGCATTGCCCGGAATAAACAATCATGTGCTATGTGCCCACCCCCCCCCTCTCTGTTCTCTCTCTCTCTCTCTCTCTCTCTCTCTCTCTCTCTCTCTCTCTCTCTCTCTCTCTCTCTCTCTCTCTCTCTCTCTCTCTCTCTCTCTCTCTCTCTCTCTCTCTCTCTCTCTCTCTCTCTTTCTCATATAATAAAAGTAATAAACTACACTCTTGCTTCAGAACTCATGCGCACCAGAACACTACGCACCAAACTGAACGCTTGATACGGTTACTTTTTATGACATGCACGGTACTATATATCTATATATCTATATCTATATAATAAAGCTACAACAAAACCCCTAATAGTCATATGGACTCGGAAACTACACAACGCACCGACCTGAAATTTGGCACAAAGAATTATGGGATAGCGAACATTGTTCCTATCGCCATACACAAACAAAACCGTTTGTTATTTCTGAGTTAATCGGTAAATGCGGTTATAATTAAAGACTAAATTCACGAGAGCGTTTGATCCGAAATTTACGAACAATAAGGTATTGATGTATGTTTCTAATAATAGCCCACTTCCGCCTACACATGACTTTTTCACTTCCTGCGATGTGTTCACTGACAAACAAACTAACCCGTGCTCAAATCATTGCCATTTGACGGATGCTGACGGGATGCGCAGGATGTCAACGCGCAAAGGGAGAGCAGTAAAACGTATCTAAAAACAAACAAACAAACAAAAATAAAATAAAGCTAAAGGAACAGGCAAAATGAAGCAGGTCCGTAATAATCACCCAGAACTGAAACTAATAAATCGATTTGTCCGGGCAGGGCCGGGCAACTCAGCTAGTTACGAAAAAAACATGCAAAAATACAGATGTTACATAGCAATAAACATTGTTATTTTTCAAAAAAACATACTTGAAGTAAACAACTTTTAATTATAGCCATCATCTTCCTTATCTCAATTGCCACATTCCTACCAAATTTAAGGCCTGAAGAGTGTATAGTTTGGTCAGTGACTCATGCCAATGGTTGCAAGTTACTGAAATGTATAATAGATACTTTATACACTATCGTCTCTACATTATTTCTTACGAGAGGCTTTGCTACATATCTCTTTTCTTTTTTTGCCATATTTTGACTTTGCTTCAACTATTCCTGCCACCCCACAGATGTTCTCTTACTACATACACTGTATATTGGCATAAAATGCAGGACGTATGTAATTTTTTTTGTTTGTTGCCAAAATGAATAATGTACAAACCTTTTTTTCTTTAAAAGTGTAACCTATGATCTATCAAACTTTCCTCCTTTCATCCGTCCTTAAATCCATCGATCTATCAATTCCTCCATCCATCTTTCCTCCCTTCCCTTGTTCGTCGGTCCATCCATCTATCCATCCATCCACCGTCCGATATAGCAATCCATCTACGCTTCCATCGACTCTTCCATCCATCCATCCATTGTTCCATTCATCTATCTATTTATCCATCCATCCACCCACCTATCCATCATCCATCCATCCATCTACTCATCCATCCACCCAGCCATCCATCCAACCATCTGCCTAGCCATCCATCCATCCATCAATCTCTCTCTCCATCATCCATCCATCTATCCATCCATCCACCTATCGTTAGATTTATCAATCCATCAATCCCTCTATCCATTCACCCATCCATCCATCCGTCCATCTATCTATCATCAGCTCTAGCATCTATCAACCCGTCCATCCAACCCCTGACCCCATTCACTCGCCCACCTGTAAGTCATCACAACGACACAAAAAACAGAAACACTGTAAAACTTCAGTCATTCCACTCGAGCGACTCAAAATTTCACTGTAAGACTCTCCAATCCCTAGTGACAAAACGGCATCAGTATCCCCTTTTGTTTGCTGCTCGCGGACTTGTCTTCCGCCATCCTTTCAAGTCCCAAAGACCCGCGCTAGACCAGACGTCTGTAGAACCTAGCCCGCGAACAGGCACGCGACAACAAAAGGAAGCGGCAACGCTCTCATGCGAGAAATCACGAAACGATGGTAAAAGGAGACTTCCCTCCTCCGCTCACTGGAGAGTTCCATTGATTTTTATTCCCCCTTCTTCTATTGCGGTCTTTTGTTTTGTACCGACATTGCAATTCTTTACTACTGGACTAGCGTGGTGAAACGTTTTTGAATTGACAGTGAAAAATCTGGATACTAACTGTGTATTTTGGAATCTTTCATAGGAAGGTAAGACAAAATGTATCCCTACACTTGTTTGTTTAACAATTTATTTCTTTGTGAAGTACGTAACCGGATACCGAATTCTCTATTTGAAGGGTGTCGTGACAAAACGATCTATGTCAATTTTTGTTCAATTTTAAATTAAGCTGTTTGCACATTTTCAATTTTTGAAAATTTTCAAGTTAATTGATAGATAATTGTTCCTGATAATTAATTCATTAATGTTTATTTATTTATTGGACATCAATTTGTCTTCCTAATTATTTATATCGCATTTATTAACCTGCGGAAAGCTATAGTGCGAACAGTAGAAATTTCGGATTTGACCATAATTTTTTTATAATTGTTCACCGGAAGCTTAAAAAAAAAAGGGAACTTATATTTTGTTCCTTTTTGTTGTCTTTTTTTGTCATTTTTGTTTTGGATTTCAAGTGGATGAAATGAATGTAGAAATGAATATCCTTTGCTTTTCTTTTGTTTCGATGTTTTTAATTTTTTTTTTCATATTTCATCACGTCCGTATATATGTTGAGAACTCTTTTTATATGGTAAATACTCTGAAAAGTAGACATTTGATAATATTCATTCTTCTTCTTCATTCACTTAAAAAAAAACACACAAAAAAAAAAAAAAACTAGAGAAGGACAAACGGGTGCAAGTGGGGGAGTAAAAATGTGGTTGGGGTAAATAAAATGCTACAGCTACTACCGAATTTTTGTTTGTTTGTTTCATTAAAGTAGCGAATGGCACCATAAACCAAGAGTCGAGTTGAGGGTATCCGCCACAACCATTTATGAAAAACAGTATTGTTATTAATTCTGCATTACACTTGCAGTGAACATTTTACTTTATAATCATGTGTTATTCTTATGCTATTCCCCGCCCCGCCCCCTCCGCCCCCCCCCCCCCCCCACACACAAACTTTCTAAACTGTGTTTAGTTAAGAAATGCACAGAGCAACACAATTCTCGCCTTTCATGCCGAAGGTCCCGGGTTCGATCACCGCTCTATTCAGGCATGTTGAAATTTTTTTTGGGAGGGGGGAGGGGGGTGGGGAGTCCTGTCCCTGGTCCTATATTAGGTAGGATCAAGCGCCTGGTCTTCTCGGATAAGGGTAGCCACACAAAGGCCACCGAATTCTGCCACCGAGCCACTAGGCGCTTTAGGTGAGAAGAATTGCACTATATAAACGGACCGAATCTAGGTGGGCTCTGTGTGCAGTTGTTGAAATTATATAGTGCTCTCTATCTGCTTTGGGTAGCTACCCGAAGGACTGAAAAACTCAGGGGGCCCTTGTGTGTACCTTGCCCACTTTAAAGATACCTTTGTAGATGAAAGTCGAGAAGAGCAGGCCGGACAACGCCGCTGCCGGGGACAAAATTCTAAAAAACAAACTATTCCCTACCACAAATACACACAGAAACAAGAATTAGAAAAAATTAAACACAAAAAAAGTGAAGTGTAAATGCCAAAGGAAGCGAATCTACTAACACAAAGACCAAAAACAGTAATTTCGAGGGACCACGTGGTAAAGTATCATATTTCTGATTTTACAATTTTTTGTTCAAAAGCAGCAACATAAAATAATTGAATGACTTTCTTTAACAGACTAACTTAGTAGTAACATATCTAAAAAGAAAACGTCATTTATTTAACCCTTAACTTTTAGAATGGTTGTTTTTAGAGCGCGTGGTATTTTACATGATAAGTCATTGCTGAACACTGAACACTACCAGAGAGTAATATATATTTATAGAGAGGGTTTACTATTGGTCGATTTGCACTGCGAGACACGGGAGGCTATGCGAAACCACTGTTAGCATGGAGCGGCAAGTAGGTCGCTGCGGTAAACAAGTTTCAAGTTTCAAGTTTAGTTTATTATAGGCCTGGTGGCCAATTCAAAAACACACAAGAATCATGTGAACAATCTTACAAAACATTAAACAAACAAGCGAACAGACAAAATGCATGGTCGTTCACTCTCTCCGCTCCCTGCAGCATTTATACACTTACTTATTATAGTATACAGTCAAATACAGCTTGTAATTGCCAGCAACAGTCATCATTTTCAATCCCCCCCCTCCCCTACATAACCGATCTTTCCTCACCTTTATCTGTTGTAAATTTACTACAATTGAAAATATCACTATAATTTATTCTTTCACTCGAAGGTGAATTTAGTTTTCAGACTTCGCCAGGAGAAGTCACAAAGCGACATTATTGTATTCGTTTAGAACTTTATGGCAAAATAGTGCAAACGAATATAGTTCTCTATCGTGCATCGACGACAGAAAATGTATAAGCTTAAACATGCTTGGTCTAACAAGTAGCCAAGACGGTAAAAACTGTTTCCTTATATCTTTGAATTTTTTGCAAGTTAGTAACACGTGAAATTCGTCCTCCAATTCATTACAGGTCTCACATAATCTCATAACATACTCCAGTTTAGGCCTCTGCCACCTTCCCCTCTCCACCATAAAGTTGTGAGAGCCCAATCTTATCTTTGCTATGGCTATCCTTAAATGCTTCTGCTTTACTTCATGTAAGTAATTTTCTGAGTAAAATTCAACAGCTAAATGTCTATATAGCCGATTCTCACTTAAATGTTCTATGTCACTTCGACATGTTTGTTGAAAATTGTCACGTAGACCTCTAGACGTTGTTCAAATTCAGATAAAAACAACGAAGTTTGATCAACCTTTTGACTTTCCCAGATGTATCCAAATCCAGACTTCTCCAGTATTTTCTTTAAGAGTGAAGCCCAGTTAATTGTACTTGTGTTGCTTTCTGTGGCTGAAAATAATTTGCTATAAACTTTTTTAACGGTACTTTTGTCGTCTAAGCCTAATATTTTAACCCAGAATTTCATTAGTCTAACCTGACGGTCAATTTTTAGAGGATAAACTCCCAATTCAAAATATATAAAAGCATTTGGGGTTGTTTTTCTTACACCTAGAATAGACTTCAGAAATGTGAGATGGTAAACAATACCCGTTTATGCATTTCCACGGGGCGCATGAGCTTACAAACGGTTGTAAATAGTTTCAATCAGCCCAAAAATGTGAACAAATCACAGTAAACAGATAGGCACACTATCTTTGGTGAAGGCAGTCTCTTTCCATTCTTCAATTTCTTGTTTACCGCAACGACCTAGTCTCGCGATTTGGCGGAAGTGAGATATTTCTATAAATACATGCTCTCTGACACAGCTCAGTATATTCTCCTTTTAGTTAGTTTTCCAATTAGACTACGTGACGCTAGCAACATCGTATTATAAAGGAAGTAAGGTCTCCAATGTAATTATCAAAGGTCTTTTAATCGACAAGCCTTAAATTCTACAAAATATCATATTAAGCATAGAAAGACGTGAAGGTGCACGCGGGCATATTTTAAAAAGACTCGAAGTTCGGAATATTTTTAATACTTTCGTTAATTTTGAGCCACAACTAAATTAAACAGAAGAAAGTGTTCTGACATTTTGAGCCGGACAAACAAATAAACAAAAAATCACATTTTCTTCGAATTAAAAACTATGACCGGAAATTTCGTCCTGCCCCTTAATTTACAAAAGTATTGGTGATCGAAAATCAAATTTAAAAAACACATCCGTGTATTTCCCGATTCGGTGGGACAACTAGTTCTTCAAGGAATTGTTCGCTGAGTTTTCGCTGCTGGTTTTCCCGTGGAAGGTAACCACACGTCCTGAAAGACTGTCAAAAAAAAAACAACAACAAAAAAAACTATAAAAGCCGATGGCTGACATTTTGCAAGGATAAAATGAATAAAAGAGTTATTGAAATATTGACGCTTTAGTATCGGTAATTATTAATGGTCACGTCATGTTCTGAGCATCAGTGTTGTAACCTATGCACACATTGCGAAACTTTAACTGTTTGCAGTCTGGTTAGTTACTGAATCCAAGTACAGGTATCTTTAAGTCATGATCTATCTATCTACCTAACTATCTATCTATCTCTCTATCTCTCTATCTATCTATCTATCTATCTATCTATCTATTTATCTATCAGTCAATAAATCAATCATTTAATCAATAAGTCAACCAATCAATCAATCAATCTATCTATCTATCCAACTATCTATCTATCTATCTATCTATCTATCTATCTATCTATCTATCTATCAGTCAATAAATCAATCATTTAATCAATAAGTCAACCAATCAATCAATCAATCTATCTATCTATCTATCTATTTATCTATCTATCTATCTATCTATCTATCTATCTATCTATCTATCTATCTATCTATCTATCTATCTATCTATCTATCTATCTATCTATCTACATATCTATCTATCTATCTATCTATATATCTATCTATCTATCTATCTATCTATCTATCTATCTATCTATCTATCTATCTATCTATCTATCTATCTATCTATCTATCTATCTATCTATCTGTCTATCTATCTAACTATCTATCTATCTATATATCATTTAGATTCCGTACAGTAGTGTGGCCCTAGCTGGTAATTCCAGGCTTCCCTTTTGTACTTAGCGCAGTGGGAGGCTGGAAACATGAGAATACGTGCAGCCCCTGTAATGAAGAGTAATTATAACATTAGATTTTAATTCTGCATGTTATAATCACCACCCTCAAATGGGATCTGTTTATAGAGCGCATTTGCAGCAAAATGTAACGACAGTGCATTATAGTTACAAAGTAATCTCTCTCTTTCTCTCTCTCTCTCTCTCTCGCTCTTTCTCCCACTTCCTCTTCCCCCTTTTTCTCTCTCTCTCTGTCTCTCTCTCTCTCCCATTTCCTCTTCCCCCTCTTTCTCTCTGTCTCTCTGTCTCTCTGTCTCTCTCACTCTTTCTCCCACTTCCTCTTTCCCCTCTTTCTCTCTCCCTCTCTGTCTCTCTCTCTCTGTCTCTCTCTCTTTCTCCCACTTCCTTTGTCCCCTCTCCATTTCTCTCTCTCTCTCTCTCGCTCTTTCTCCCACTTACTCTTTCCCCCTCGTTCTCTCTTTCTCTCCCTCTCTCTCCCCTCTCCCTCTCTTCCCTCTCTCCCTCTCACTCTCCCTCTCTCTCCCCTTCTGTCTTTCGCCCTCTCTCCTGCCTGTGGTTTGTCGACACTTCTGGCAGAATCTCCTTCCATGCTATCATTTTGTTAAATTCTGTCTAACGTCTTGCTTGTCGACGTGCTCTTTTTCTCTCTCTCTCTCTCTCTTTCTCTCCTCTCTTTCTCTCTCTCTCTCTCTCTCTCTCTCTCTCTCTCTCTCTTATGAACTTTCAAATTTTCTCTTCATACTATACAAAACACCTAAGACTTGAGGCAGTCACTACCAGCAAGACATCTGATATTTCCGATGCAGTGGCTGTATGCATAAACTGTGCGTAAGTGGTTACACGGTTGTGTAGGTCTTACGCGCCGGAGCAACGCCCTACCCAGTATGTGACCCTTTTTTTCGTAGACCTGCACCCATGTGTAAAGGGTTCGTAACTTTACACTTTCTCCTAGGACGACTATATCTGCTACGCAATGCGTAACATACTAGGGAAATACTCGTCTGGAAGAAAAAAAGAAAGGGGCTAACTAATATTTTATTCCAACTCACGACTTCACTGGTCAAGGAAAAAAAATTGGATTTCTAGTTCTACGCACCCTCGATCGCTTCGTTTTGTGTTGATCGGCTTTTTTCCTCTTGGCATTGATTTGCGCCTTGTCAATTTTTATTACAGGGATAAGCGACTTTTGATGTGTAGGTAGAGGTAGCCTTAACTTTAGTTAATGCATATCGGCTAAATTTGAGTTTACACCAAGGTGAAGGTACGCACTACTAAGAGTGAACCATGGTGCAAAAAGGGCGGAATTGCACCAAGTTCATGCATACGGCCACAGAACTGATTTTTCTCAAATCAAGAAGTCTGTTATTAGGCGGGTATAATGTTTTAACATAGAAAGCTATAGTTGAACAGTGAACACTGGCAGTATTTTCTCTGTTTGGCTTTGTAATAGGAATACGGTCCCCCAACTACATCCAATGAAGGAACAACTCTCAAAACCCAAATCTGACCACATCTGGCAATGAATCATTGTGTTAGCTTCATAGTTGATAACTGCTGGTGTAAGGAAACCGTGGTACTTTACACAATAAGCTATAGCTGGCCTGAACCGTGAACACTACTCAGTATTTTCTCTATTCGGAGTTGTAATTGGACATACGGTCCGTTAACAACGGCAGAAAAAAATTGAAAAAGATATGTAAAACTCTGCATAGTTTCATTGCCGGCTTCGCGAGGACATTACTACACATAGAATTTTACAACTATATAAAACCACAGACAGACTGTGGGGTCGCAGCAAGACTTACAGGCAACGGCAAAATTTGGCAAAAGAGAACAAGTTTAATGTAGCAAAGCCTCGCCTGAGAAATAACACCCAAAAGATACCGGTGCAATGAAACGGGGACTGAAAGAGAAGACAGAAAATGGCCGATATTTCGGCAAAGAGCCTTTTCAAGGGAAAAAAAAAACGAAACGTAAAAACAACAACAGAGGAAAAAAAAAAGGAAAATTAAACAGATACAACAATCGAAGAATAAAAGATTTGAATAGGAAATGTCTAGAATCTAAACAGAATACTTCTACTCAGTATTTTCTATATTTGTAATTCTACAACGAACCCTTAACAACGACACACGTTTTATTAACTCTTCCAGGCCCATGTATCTGTGCAAACTTTGGCAACATTAAATTTTCTGACAGAAAAAGGGATAATGATTTATTGTCTCCGGTGGGGCAACTAATCTTGTTTAATTCTATAAAACGACATATTTTACACGTAGAAAAGAATGAAGATTAATAAAACGGCCAATCGCAGAAGTGTCAAATAAAATAATAATTCTACTCAGGTGATATACACTGCTTTGTCTGAGCATTTGCAAGCAGTCTCACTGACTCAATGTGAGTCGCGTGAGCTTCAAGGAGGTAATGTGACCCATATTAAATAATAATAAAAATAAAAATAATAATAGTAATAATAACAATAATGATAACATTTCAGCTGCTCTGATGTGTTCGCAATCTCAACATCCCCGTTACATTTAATAAAATAATTTGTGTGTACTTCTGGCAGTTTTGAACACCCATTTGACATCTAATACATATACTCTATATATAACATAGATATTTATGATCGTTTTTGCCTTCCGCAATTCGCCTCAACAAGTCATTTTGAACTAGACGTGTGCCAGATTTTCATTAACGTTCTTTATCATGTCACTTCATGTATGGATGTTATTAAGTTATTGAGTTGTGATATGTTTATATAATGATACGTAAGATTTGTGTAGCGTGCATGTGCTGATAAACGCTTTGTGAAAGAAAAATTTCCTCATGGGATAATAAAGTGATTCTTATCTTATTTTATCTTATCTGCTATGCTTCACTCGCAGTCCGAGCATCTTCGTTATCTCCGACAGAACATGTATCTATATAAAGCGCTTTAGACGATCTTTTTTTTGTCATCTGCAATTCGAAGCAGTAGTGTTTCCTGGTGTGATACGCTGTTGTTAGTTTTAACGGATTGTTCTGACAGTGTATGTGTGAGTAATATTCTTATTGCTGGTAATGTTGTGTGAGTAATGTGCGCTTTTGCGGTAAGCGTTAAAGACCTGTGTGCCTTTGACAGTGTATTCAATGTAATACTGTTACTGATGCTGTGACAACAAATTTCCCGACAACAGGATAATGAAGTTATATCTTATCTTCTCTACTCTGCTCACACCTTGAACACTCCTGTTACATCTAATATGACATTTTATCGGCTCTGCTCCGCTAACAGCCTTTAAGCCCTTTGAGGATTATTTATTGATGACCTGTCGTAATGTTCTCCGCTTTATTCTTGTCCATAATAGATTGATTTGGATAAATGGATTGCAATTTAATTCTCTGGCCGTATGTTTAACATAGAGTATTGATCGCCTAGCATTAAATGCCCCACATAAAGGGGGTATCATACTATGCTCGGCGAGTCACACCTGGTTGCTGTCAGCAAAATGTACGTGCCCAAGAAATAGTGGCAGAAGCTGACTGTGTCTTGGTTTAGTATGATAGGATCTTCCCGGATTTACTAAGAAAATATAGGAAATTATGTTGTCTGCCAGCAGCTGACCGTGTCTGACCGGGGTTAGTATGATAGGGTTTTCCAGGATTTACTAGGAAAATAAAGGAAATTATGGTGTGCACTTCTTGTCTGCCAGCAGCTGACTGTGTCTGATAAGGGTTAGTATAATAGGGTCTTCCCGGATTTACTAAGAAAATATAGGAAATTATGTTGTCTGCCAGCAGCTGACTGTGTCTGATAAGGGTTAGAATGATAGGGTCTTCCCGGATTTACTAAGAAAATATAGGAAATTATGTTGTCTGCCAGCAGCTGACTGTGTCTGCTAAGGGTTAGAATGATAGGGTCTTCCCGGATTTTCTAAGAAAATATAGGAAATTATGTTGTCTGCCAGCAGCTGACTGTGTCTGATAAGGGTTAGAATGATAGGGTCTTCCCGGATTTACTAAGAAAATATAGGAAATTATGTTGTCTGCCAGCAGCTGACTATGTCTGATAAGGGTTAGAATGATAGGGTCTTCCCGGATTTTCTAAGAAAATATAGGAAATTATGTTGTCTGCCAGCAGCTGACTGTGTCTGATAAGGGTTAGAATGATAGGGTCTTCCCGGATTTACTAAGAAAATATAGGAAATTATGTTGTCTGCCAGCAGCTGACTGTGTCTGACCGGGGTTAGTATGATAGGATCTTCCAGGATTTACTAAGAAAATAATAGGAAATTATAGAGAGCACAATTTGTCTGCCAGCAGCTGATTGTGCATGCCGGCCCGGGCTTCGTATGATGCACCCCTAACGCTGTGTACGTCAGCCGAGTGGAGCTTTGCGAATCTCGGGATGGAAAGACTTTAATCCCAGGCGCACACCAGCCAGTTTGGATTGTCCATTAGTTGAATGGGTCATTACGTCATTGAGTTTTAATGAGGACGCTCCCATTAGCCAAATACTTTTTTGTTGTTGTTGTTGTTGTTGTAGTTGTTTTTCATTGAAACTCAAATGTCATGGCATCATCATCCACTGGCCCGGCAGATCAAAATCAGCTGGCCCTCGCCTGGACTTACTGCACTCATAAATAGAGAAAAAGAGACCTAACTCCAGTTTTGTTGGAAACTGGGATACACTGTATGACCATAAACAGGGGCCAGGCCTTCCATTTTTTCAGTGCAGTAAAGGTCCAATTTGATATAAGAAAAAGAAAAAAAAAAGTGGGGTTGGGGGGGGGGGGGGAGCATCTGCAGCCTTTAAGGCAGTAAGGGAAGTAGGCCTATCATACTCAACCCAGTCAGATTCTGCCATTGTTTTTTTGGTGTACACTTTGCTAGGCTTAGTATGATACCCTGTTAATACAGCCAGTATAGCATCTTAATCATGCAAAGGAGTAGTATAATCAGTAAGGCGTCTAACTCCTACAAGGGAGCGGTGTAGCCAGTATAGTATGTTATGTCACAAATCCCAGACTGGGAAATGTAATAGTTTATGACAGGACGACAATCACGAACAAACAAGTTTAACACTTAACAAAACAACCCATCAGACTCACACATTTATTAAACATAATTATACATATAATAGCGCAATTACATATATTATATTATTGAAATGACTGCCGTACAACGGCCTTATTCTCACACACACGCTCCCTCGGATCCACAATCCGGTAGTTACTCCTAAAGGCACTTCGGCCTCAGCCTCTCCCCTCAGGGTCTTAATAGTACATTAATGATTCACTGGCACCGCAGTCTCTCAATATCACCTTCCTATTGTCATACACCTTAGCACTCCCCTAGCACCTCAGCAGGGCAATAACACATTATTATTTCCATAGCCATCAACATGGCAACAACATAATATCAGTTCACTAGCCTATCAACATGGCAACAATATAGTATCTCATTCACTCTCATATCTACGTCCCTGTCCGTGGCCTGACTGCCACGACTTTATGTGCCTCTACTGTCCTACACTGACAGCCTCACTTCTGGCCTATGTGTGGCCTCCGGCCCTATGCTGGCCTATCCCCTGTGCTCATCGAGGTGGCTCTGCGGCCCGTCCCCGACACCTACAAGAATAACATTACATTGGTATAATACCCTACCACTTCTATTCACTCCACCTCTCCTTACAATCCATGAAGCGTACACACACTAGTTCACCTTTCACTCACCACACATCTTACGGTAACACACCTCCATCGGAGTACACACTACTCACTCGCGCTACAAATCCATGAACTCACTTTCATCTATCGCTCATGGCGCACATTGCTATATCCAATATCAAGGACTTCCACATTCCTCACATATACTTATTCACATCATGGTAATAGACGAATATAATATAATACATCAATCATAATAATCAATCAACATTCTACATACCAGTCATAACTGGAAAGACTCTCACTAGTCTTCTCGACTGCTTCCTTTTCTCTCTGCCCGATGGGCTATTATTCACAGATCCGCTCCCTAGGACCTTCTAACTTGCAGTGATAGTTATACAGCGCTTTCGCCTCCTTCAGACCCCCCCACTACTCACAACAGCACGCTTAACTTGCTGTCTACTGTGAGTCATTCTTACTCTACACCCGCTCTGTAGCAATCCCCTTAATTGCAATCACTCCACTCGTGACATGTTATAAACTGCGCAAAGGATTAGAATGGCCAGTATAGCAACTAAACCTTGTAAAGGAGTAGTATAGCCAATGCCGGGTCTGAACCGGGTAAAGGAGTAATATAGCCAATGTAGCAATATTGTAAAAGGAACAGAATAGCGAATGAGGCATCCAAACCGTGGAAATGAGTAGTATGGCCAGTATAGCAAACTAAACCGTGTAAAGGAATACTTATACTATAGCCAATAAACATCGAAACCATATATAAACAATATACCAATGGTGTAAAAGGAGCTATATAGCTAATTTGTCGCTTAACCAGTGCATTTGAGCAGTGTGGCCCACATACCATCTGAACTGTAAACAGCAGTACAACCGGTATATCAACTAAACCGTGTAATGGAGCAGTATAGTCAGCATAGCATTTCAACTGCGTAAGGCATGGAATAACCATCTTGTTAAGTAAACTGTGTAAAGTGCAGTGTGTATTCATTATAATAAGCACTTAGGAGAGCCGTATAACACCACAGTACGTAAACCGTATGAAGAACAGTATAATAATTTAAAGAATTAAAGCCGCATTCAGACCAAACTGCCGACAACGGGCGTGCGAACACAGACCGAGAGCCCGCTTTGAAATGGCTAAACATGAATAATTTTAAAAAAGAAATCTTTCTACACCGATAAAACGCCTGGCCTTCGCGCCCGTACCTAATTTTGGATCGCTGAATTCAAATCTGTGCTCAAAAATAACATTTGATGAAAAAAAAAAAATGTATTTGAAATTTTTGCTTCAAGCACCCCGCCTGTGATATTTTTAGACGCCATGAGCCTGTTGGCTACACGGCTGAGTGTCGTTGAAATTTTACTGCAGCGGTAAAAGTGAAAAGTCGGACGGGCGAGAGAAAATGACTCGTCCGTTGCCGGTAGGTTGGTCCACAGACTAATATTTGTATTTGTATTTTGTATTTGTATAACTCTTTAATCCCATTTGGGAAATTTGGATCAGGGACATGAAAATATGAGAAAAATCCCAAACTTCCAACATGCCTGTACCGGCCGGGTTTAGAACCCGGGACCCTTGGCATGAGAGGCGAGCACCTTGCCTCTAGACCACCTTGTCTAAAATACCCAGACTGGATGATCCCATTGTGTGACGTCACAAAACAGCGAAAGTTCATGAACCATCCGCCATGTCAGGTTTAAGGTAGCGACCGACGCTTCAGCATAGCTACAATTTTGAATGACACCATTTTGACTCGCCAACTGAACGCGGAAGTTTGGTTCCGCACCAAGAAATTAACACATGTACAACCAATCTTGACAAATAAAAAGAAATTTCTACTGCAGATGGAACTAGAATGGGAATTTCCCGAGCGGCGACCATGTTGGTTATACAGTCGCCGCTCGCGAAATTCCGTAAAAAACGACACAGCCTGAAGCTCGTGTTTCCAGCCTGGTTAATTTATTAGTCTGTGGGTTGGTCTGAATAGGATCTTAATGATTTAGAGAAATTTTATACCGTTGTCGCTCGGCAGTGATTGCACGCCCGTTGTCGGCAGTTTGGTGTGAACGAACAGTAAGGCGTGGTAAACCTAAACTTAAGGACAATGACGGGGCGTTCAGATCGTTTATCTTTCACCAGCCCACGCACAGTTCTGAATGTCATGGCCTTTGTTTTTTAAAAACAAGACAGAACAGTAATGAGAACCGGGTGTTGGGGGAGGCGGTCGGGGTGGACAATCTTGTTAATGGAAACAATACCTCTTGGTGTGTTAAATCATACCCTCTCAGTTAACGGTAGAAGTGGAGTACTTTCTCCCCCTCGGGGACACCAAAATCACGAAATATCAGCTTTGCAAAAGTTCGTGTTTAATTCACTGGAAAGGTAAGAAATTCTACCTCTTCCACGAGTCTGCGCAAGAAAACAAGGGTGATGATTGAGAGATCAGTCCCCATTACTCTCAGTTTGCCCAGAGCCATATTATGTGATGTCCTTATGGGAACTGTTGTCCGTAGGCCCTTGACAGACGAGCTGTAAAAAACGCAGCAGTAATTAATGCGCAGTAAGTGTTGCTTACTTTGTGTGCCGCCCACACGGGCGATATTAAACGCTACACAGCTCATTTCAACATGGACAGTCGGAGAGTCAGGGTGGCTTTTGTTATAGTGATGAGAAGAATCTTAAAAGAAAGAAAGGGAGAAAGAAGATTTGGTTTCACCCCATAGTTTCTCACAATCCAACACTTGCATCATTAAAATCTTGTCTGACTGCTATGCATAAATCGATCCAAGTATCATTTTAAAATATTTTTTTTTTATATTCTTCACTTATGCTGTCCCAAATGATGTTTCTTTTTGTTTATTTCCAAAATCAAATTCTGTTTCGTGATAAGGCGACATGATCACGCTGGAAATATTGTCGTGGGGAGTGAGGCGAGAGGGAAAAAACACAGTTGTTGTAGAAAGGCGCCGGCAGAAAATGCAGCTCGTGTGTCCGCGTCCATTGAATTCTGTGCTTCACCAATGCGCTGATGTGTCGAGGCGTAGCAGAATGTGAGCGACACACATCTGCTACGCCAGGACTGAAATTACTGCGTGTCCCTCGTGTGACCGCACTCATTTGGCACAGTGTATCTTCAGACCGCGCAGTAATAACAGCTCGTCTGTCAATGGCCTTCAAGTGAACAAGTTCGTCTTTTGTGAAAAACAATTCCTTATGTTAACACTTGTTCTTGCGCGAAGGAAGTGTATATCCGCGCAACATGTTGTATGGATATGGACAGTGCATATCCGTACAACATGTTTACCAAAAAGCGCGACTGGTGAAGGTTTGCTGAAACAAAACTTGGTATGGTGTTCACGAATTTAAATTGACAACACATGGAATAGTCAGATGGACCTAGGGGCGTGAGAGTCTAGTCAGTTTGTATCAATGGGCCGTAGACTGATTGACTAATCAGGCGAAAAGGGGTTGCGGTAGCCATTGGTGATCGACGTACACTCAAGTATATTATTAGCGCAGATCACGCAATCTCCGAGCAGAAGTCAGATTGTTTTGCTACTAAGCCGATTCATATTTTTAAAAACTATGCAAATTAACAGGGTCAGTAATATAGTATGCCGGTGTGTGTTCTACGACACCGAATTGTGTGCGTTGTACCGATATGCACTGGCCATATCCGTCATGTTGTACACAGCTTCCTTGCGCGAACAGCTGCCCTTATGTAAACACTTTTTTCTATGTGACTAATTATCCGTAGGTGAACAGTTGTCTTTATGAGGACAATGGCCCTTATGTGAATAATTGTCCTTACACTAATACTTGACCTTATGTGAATAGTTGTCCTTAATCCAGAGAGTATGTATTTATAGAGAGATCCCACTTCCGCCGTTTCGCGAAACTACCTCGCTGAGGTAAACAAAAAAATGAAGACCTGAAAGAGACCGCCTTCACCAAAGATAGTGTGCATATCTGTTTACTGTGGTTTGTTCATATTTTTGGGACTGATTGAAACTATTTAGAACCGTTTTATAAACTCCTACGCCCAGTGAAAATGCACAAACGGGTATTGTTTACCGCAGCGACCTACTTTCCGCTCCATGCTAACAATGGTTTCGCAGGGCCTCCCGTGTCTCGCAGTGCAAATCGACCAATAGTGAAACCTCTCTATACATACATACTCTCTGGTGACTCAAAAGAGTTGGTAAAATATGTCACGATGTGAAGCGATACGACGTGAAGCGAATTCTTAAAGAGTCACACAACATTTAACGGTGGTGGTTGGTGGAGGCGTCTGGTATTGTCTTTATTAATTTGTCCTATCGTTCTATGGTTATTCTGTCCTGTCCTCTTGTTTGTTTCCTATCACAATGTGGCGCCTATCCTGTCCACGAACTTTCTTCAAACTCAAACTGAAACTAACTTCTGATCTCTCTCTCTTTTTCTTTCTCTGTTTTTGTTTTTTTTTGTTCTCTCTCTCTCTGTCTTTCACTCTGTCTCTCTTTCTCTCAAACTTCTGATCTCTCTCTCTCTCTCTCTCTTTCTCCCTCTCTGTCTTTCTCTCTCTCTCTCTCTCAAACTTCTGATCTCTCTCTCTCTCTCTCTCTCTCTCTCTCTTTCTCCCTCTCTGTCTTCCTCTCTCTCTCTCTCAAACTTCTGATCTCTCTCTCTCTCTCTCTCTCTCTCTCTCTCTCTCTCTCTCTCTCTCTCTCTCTCTGTCTTCCTCTCTCTCTCTCTCAATCTTCTGATCTCTCTCTCGCTCTCTGTCTTGCTTTCTCTCTCCCTCTCCCTGGGTCTATCTCTCCACCTCTCCCCCCTCTCTCTCTCTCTGTGTGTCTTTCTCTCTCTACCTCTCTCAAACTTCTGAGCTCTCTCTCTGTCTGCCTTTCTCTCTTTCTGTCTTTCTTTCTCTGTCTCTGTCTGTCTGTCTGTCTGTCTCTTTCTCTCTCTATCTGTATGTAATTTTTTTTTCATTTCGCTACATAGTCAGAACAGAGACTTCTACGACAACGTGAAGTGTCCGATATTTGATACCCTCTTTTATGACTTACGGCTTTCATGTTTTGTCAGGGGACCCTTCTAGTGTTACTGAAGTCCCAATGGATTCTATTGGCCTCTTCTATCACTGTCTGTGGTATGAGATTGGATCTGCTTGTTATAATAATATTATTGACCACGGGCCCTGTCAAGAAACCACGCAAGTGCAAAAGGGAAAGTTTTACAGGAGGGAAGTGAAGAAGGTTTTATTTATCAAGAAACCAGAATTGTACAGGTTGAACAAACATGACGTCATACACCTGCTTTGTTTAGTTCCGCCCGCCACTGCATTGGTAAATGCTATGGAAAATGCCCACCATATGTTCTAGTTTGGTTGTCGATATCGAAATTCGTTCAAAAGGAAAATCTTTTTTTTCTGTGCTAGAGATTCGTACACGGGAGGGGATGGTAGCAGAGGAACTGAGTGGCCGTACGTTCACACCAAACTGGCGACAACGGACGTGCAGTCACAGCCGAGCGACAAAGGTACAAAGTTTCTCTAAATCATTATTATGATGGGATTCAGACCAACCTACCCACAACAGACGAGTCATTTTTCGAGTCGCCCGTCCGACTTTTCACTTTTACCGCTGCAGTAAAATTTCAACGACACTCAGCCGTGGGATGGTTTTTCTTTAATTTCGCGTACTCCAAGCCGCCAGGCCAATGGCGTCTAAAAAAAAAGCACAGGCAGGATTCTTGAAGAAAAATTTAAAATACAATTTGTTTCATCAAATGTTATTTTTGAGCACAGATTTGAATTCAGCGACCCAAAATTAGGTACGGGCGCGAAGGCTTGGCGTTTTATCACTTTATAAAGAATTTTTTTGGGTAACTATTCATGTTTAGTCATTTCAAAACGGGCGCTCGGCCGTGTTCACACGCCCTTTGTTGCCAGTTTTGTGTGAACGAAACCTGAGAGAAGGAGACGTTTGTGCATCAAGGTCATAAACAGAAAAGGTATTTCCTACAATATCCTGGCCTTATTGGTGGCGACAAGACTCCCATCTGGAGTGGGCATGTGGGTTGCTCGCCTTGGGACTCCGTAAGGGAGCCAAGGAGGATAAGCTTAACTCTAACACAAGGAAATCAAAGCATAAGGAAATACCAGATAACCAACTAATCATCTACTGCTAGCTTACATCAGGTTACACTATAGGCCATTAATATATCATATAGTATTGTAAGGCTTTGCACAATACTAGGTGAGGACTAGCAATGAAGCGTCTAGAATAGGAACGAGCATGGGACAAAACCAAAATAAAAACAAAAAAAGTCAGTTCCAGCTCCATAGTTAGGAAAAATGCAGTTACTTTGCACTGATCAAATGTGTTCGGCACTCAAGAATGACAAATGTTCGGATATGTGATGTTTGGTAGGCCCAGTCGGTTGTTAGCCGGCCATCTGTCCTTTGGCAGTTTGTACAGATTAACGCCTTCTATGCTTTGAAATGTTTGATTCAATCGTTGTTTTTTTTTCACAACGGGATCTTGTGAGTCTTCACTACAGGACGCCATGTTCCTTGGTCTTAGAGTACGTGTTAAATGGCTGCCGGGTCAAATTTCAATCCTAAAAGCGTTCAGCCTATATCCCAGTGGCGTATCTTGGGCTGGGCCACCGGGGCGGTTGCCTAAGGGGCCAACATTTTAATGCTATCACTGTTTCAACTGCAAACTGTGACAGACGTTTCTCAAAACTTAAACAAAATATATCAGATCTACAGTGAGCCACGAAAGACTATTCTCCGGATTCACGGAAAGACTGGAACAGCTTTGGTATATAGTGCTATTTCAGTTTCATTACCCAGGATGGAAGGATTGCATCGCTTATATGGGTTCATTTAGTCCAAGAAACCCACTCTTAATCATGATTTATGGTGTATGTAAGGAGCAAAAGACGCAAAGCTGTGTTAGTGGTCGTGCCCACAACATCCTTTCCTCTCCCCCTTTTTTACGGAAAATGAAGTATGAAAAAGTAAAAGACGCTTTGCCTCTGTAGATTTGTCCACAACATCCGTTCTGCTCCGCTCCTCACCGCTAGAGAGGCAAATGGATTTTTTCATACGTCATTTCCCGTAAATATAGCAGAGTGGACGCAGGGGACATGACCGCTAAATAGCATAATGTCTTTTTGACCCTTTTTTTCCCTAAAAAGCAACTCCCTTTCGAATGCTATAAACTCATTTCATAATCCAGACGTGTTTAGCTTTCTAAAAAATCCATGGGGCAGTTTGCCCCCGTGAGTGGATCTTTTTAGCCCCTCTAGCCCCATTCCAGCCATACAGTAGATATCTATGAGGAAAGGATCATAATACAGCATCCTTCCTGACACATAACACAGAGATCCCATATCCAGGGATGGCCCCAACATTAAGGCTCACAACACACAAGTCTGCACTGTCTCGGTTTTAGCTTAGTCGCACATTAGTAGGTTTTGATCACAGACTTAGAGAACATCCAGGAGCGAAAAAAGCTCAGTTTTTGTGACTACAGGAAGTGTGCTCACAGCCATTTTGGATTCAATGCCACTTTACTTGACTTTATCAGCGGTTTGTACATTTCCACGGGGAGTAAGAGCTTACAGACCGCTCTAAATAGTTTCAACCTACCCAAAAATATAAACAAACCACAGTAAACAGATACACACACTGTCTTTGGCCAAGACGGTCTCTTTCAATTCTTGTGCAGTCTTGACCTAATTTCGCAATTTGGCAAAAGTAAGGTCACTCTCTAAATACATACTCTCTGATGTTACAGTAAACATCATTGCGCGCGTTCTTAGTTACGAACAATTCATATCATCAAAAATGGCGCAGGGTAGTCAAAATTGATGACGTATTCCTACGTTGTCTCATTTCTGGTAATACCTCTATTCTGTGGCTTTGATGGGCCTGCTAAGTGGGTCATGACGTCAGACATAGAGTTACAATGAAACTTCGTGTATCCGCCAACTATAGTTCGTTCCAAAATTCATGTCCACAGAAAAACTTTATTTTCTCAAAAAAGACTTTACATTCAAATTTGAGATTTTGCATGCAGTGTTAGAATTTTAATCACGTTATGAATCCGAAAAATGAAATTTGCAGCTTTTATAGTTTTCTCAAAGCGGTGAATTCCTTTGATCTTTTCGGCTTTTTTTCTTTCAGATAACAGCAGATTGAAGAATATTTACTGTAATGACATTTTGACTGCATTATCGCGCTGGTTTGTCAGTGGCGTAGCAAACAGGTGTAACAGGGAGGCCATGAGCCGCCTAGGATCATAGCCTAATAGTAATACAACTGTGTGTTGATGGGATTGATTCAACAGGTGGAGCGAGGTTGATTTGGCATGTCAATATAAAGTTGTGCCGTATGTTTAGATAGTATGTTTGATTAATTGTCTAGCTCTGAATCCAACGATTCCAGAGGATTGATAATAATATTTGGTTGGATGAAATTAAGTCCGTCGTTTTGCCAATATTCTTCTTCCAAACGTATTGTATGGTCTTCGCATTTGGTGAACAATTCTCTGTCAATTTCTTTAATAGCTGCGCAGGCAATTTTTTCGACGTCTGACATCT
This sequence comes from Onchidella celtica, assembly GCA_963931925.1. Lineage (NCBI taxonomy): Eukaryota > Metazoa > Mollusca > Gastropoda > Systellommatophora > Onchidiidae > Onchidella > Onchidella celtica. The sequence continues at coordinate 11,556,930 of OZ007584.1, read as the reverse complement.
TGAACGTTGTATTTTCCATAGCGACCTTCCCTTTGACTTTAGCCCACACGAGTTCAATGGGGTTGAGATGTGAATGGTAAGGAGGCAATCGCAGGCTTGTGTGTTCCAAATTGATGGAGATAATCTTGTCGACCTCGAATATTATGGGCTTCTTATTTTTTCGCACGAGAAAGCAACTCTGGTTTAAGATGAGCTGAAAGGAATATTTTCCTTCATCAGCCATGCCTTGACGTCGTCTTTCTTGCTACTAGATGTTGGAGTTTTATCATCGTCTAACTTGATGTTGTGGTATGATCCGTTGCCCATAACCAAACATGAAGGTCTGTCCAGTGAAGGAAGAAGAGAATGTTCCAACCAGTTTTTAAAAATTGTTCCATTCATTTCTGCATGATAGTCTCGATTATCCGTTGAAATTGAATTATAAACGAGCTCTGAGTTTTGGATGAGCCCCTGATTTCTGCTTCCAGCATGCGCTATTATAATTCTATCACCTTTACTGGTAGGAATATTTCTCCTGTGCTTTCCGTCTTTGGATTGCCATTCCTTGTCATATGTATGGTGAGCATTGACCCATGTTTCGTCCAGGCAGACAATATCAAAGCCATGCGTGCGCTTTTCCTTTATTTGACGCAGGTACTTACTCCTCGTTTCCACCAGGTGCGCTCTTTCACAAAGTAAGTTTCTGCCGGATGAAGATTTCTTGAATGCAAAGCCCATGCTTCTAACAATCCTCCACAAATGTGTTTTTGAAATTTGAAATCCATTTTTTTTCTGAAGATGAGATCTAAGCTTTCTCAAAGTGACAAATTCTTTCCTCTGAAACATGCTTTCAATTTCTCGCTTTATCACGTCCTTATCAAAATCATCTATCTTCTCCTTTCTTCCTCTTTTCGACGGGGTGGACGCAATGTCTGATTCCTGCAACCATCTTTTGAGAGACTTTAGACCAATTCCCAAAGCATGTCGAGTCCTTTTAAATGGGTCATTGATGTTAATATAAAGACAGCCACGTCTTGTTTCTCGTGTGAAATATCGGAACAATTTCAAAGCAATACTTCTAACTGTAGTAAATTTGTACTTCAACGCCATGATAGTGAAATATAGTGTGATTGATAATGAAAAATACAAGTTTCAACGGATTGAATAAAAACGCCACTGAAAGATTCAGCTGTTGTATATCAATGGTGCGTCAGCGTGACCTCATAAGTTATTGAACGGAAGGCACGTTTTTCTTGGTGCACACATTCTGAACGTAGGGGATTTCATTGTAATTACAAGTGTTTTGGTTCCCGACTTTCATGATTTCCGGTCATTTGGAGTGAGTCAGCACAAATTGAGAAAATTTAGTAGTGTATACTATCTAATATTCTACTCAGTGTGTTGCTGTAGTATTTTATATAGCGTTAAGAGACAAATTTTAAAACTGCTGGTCTTTTAGGGGTGCGAAAAATATTGTTTAACGTCATGGATATCCTAAACATGCATACAAATTTTTACTTTAGTCAAACAGACAGTTTAAAAGATATAAGACAATTGCCATGGTCATGAATTTCGGAACGAACTATAGTTGGGATCTCCTTGAAACTCGTGACATCACCATCCAAACAGTTGACTGATCAAAATACATTAGTGCTTGCCCAGTGTTAATGCCTGTTTACACTGGTCAGTTTTTGGATATAGAAAAAAGGAATGAGTGGCGGTGGAGGACGAACTCTCCTGGGTTTCCCATTTTTGCTTTCGGATTTCCCTCTTGAAATGCTGTTTGTTTACACTGGTCAGTTATCTGAATAAGAAGTGATGCGAATTGTTTGTTCTGGTCAAGTGACTGAGATGGACGCTCGCGTGACCTCCCCCTGGCATTTCGTTCATCGAGCAAAGGAATTTTTCGGTTCAGCTTTTCAAAGATTGAATGTGAAATTAATCTGATCTTTCAAGCCTTTATTATTTGCTAAAATTCCAAGGGCTTTAGTTCTCGACTACTTGTTATGATAAGCGTAAAATCGTATAAAAATATTCCATAGACATCTCTCGCCTTCAAACATTCTTTTTTTTTTGGTGAATTTCATCGACAGTTTGACAGAGCGACATTTTACACCTAGGAGGTTGTCACATGACGCATAAACTTTTCAAAATAGGAATGGAAATAGGAATGGTCCTAATCCAGGTTTTCAAGGGGAAATCGGAAAGGAATTAGAAAAAGGTCAGGTTCCATTGCGATTTCAGAAGACTGTAACGCGACACGCTTACTGCTGAACTTTCTTTCCTTTTTTCTAACCAGTGTAAACCACAGACTAATAAAATACCCAGACTGGATGATCCCATTGTGTGACGTCACAAAACAGCGAAAGTTCATGAACAATCCGCCACATTAGGTTTACGGTAACGACCGACGCTTCAGCATTGCTACAATTTTGAATGACACCATTTTGACGCGCCTACTGAACGCGGAAGTTTGGTTCCGCACCAAGAAATTAATATATGTACAACCAATCTTGACAAATGTAGAGAAATTTCTACTGCAGACAGAACTAGAATCGGAATTTCCCGAGCGGCGGCCATGTTGATTATACGGCCGCCGCTCGGGAAATTCCGTAAAAAATGACACAGCCCGAAGTTCGTGTTTCCAGTCTGGTTAATTTATTAGTTTGTGGTGTAAACAGGCCTTAATGGCATGTGCTCCTTAAAAAAAAAAAATTATCAATATTTCTTCATAATTATACTTCATACTTTACCTCATAGATCTGTCCCCACTGGGTTGCTAGGACACGATAAATAGACAGAATGTTTTTGTTCATTCATTTTGGGAAGCGCATATCCGTACAACATGTACAGATATGGACAGTGCATTTCCGTACAACGCACACGATTCGATGGCGTAGAACACACACCGGAATACTATACTACTGACCTTGTTAATTTGCATAGTTTTTAAAAATATGAATCGGCTTATTAGCAAAACAATCCGACTTCTGCTCGGAGATTGCGTGATCTGCGCTAATAATACACTTGAGTGTACGTGTATCACCAATGGCTACACCAACCCCTTTTCGCCTGGTTAGTCAATCTGACTACCGCCCATTGATACAAACTGACTAGACCCTCATTAGACTCATACTGGACCATATAACATGTTGTACGGATATACACTTCCATCATTTTGTAATAATCGCGGTGGCCATATTGGATTTTTATCATACATGTCAATTTTTCCTACAGCTTCTGTAGTTTTTTATCAATTGTTCTGAAACTTGGCATATAATAACTAAGGACATACATAAATCTGTGTATAGAAGGGTTTTGAAATTCATTTATCCTGTCTCTCATAATTCACAGAACCAACTTGCTGATTCATGTTTTTTTTAATATTAATTTTGCTTCATTCAAAATAATAATAAAACAAAACTGGATAGTGATGTTGCAGTTTTGCTTTATACAAATCTGTGATGCACATTGACAAAACATCTGTGCAAATTGAAGCTTATTTGGACAGGACAAAACAAAAAAAGTTATTGGGATTCTCTGCTGAAAATATCACTTGTGAGAAAATCACCAACAAGGTCACAACATTCCTATTACAACAGTACTGAAAGACTGAAAGTGATATATCTATACCAAATTGAACCTTAAAACTTCAAAGTGTTGTGCCTTTTTCACACTGTGCCAGATACAAAAATGGATCAGTAAGCCAAAATCGAAGTTTATCAAAAGCTGAGAATTTAGATAATTATTTTTTACTGGCACATGCCCTTAAGTGTGAGACGTAAACAATGAAGACGAACGAAACATCCAGCATTAGCGAGACCAAAACAAGTCCGTAGCAATCGTTCGAACCAGCCAAATCTGTCCTGAGACAACTGGCAGAAAGACCGATCTCGCCCTCCAAGTCAAAACAAAAGTAGATCCGACTTGACTCAGCGCACTCCCAGTCTCATGTAAGTCTTGGCAGGCATTAGGTATTTATAGAGAGATCTCAATTCCGCCAAACCACCAAACTAGGTCGCTGCGGTAAACAAGAAATTGAAAAATTGAAAGAGACCTTCTTCACCAAAGATAGTGTGCATATCTGTTTACTGTGATTTTTTTCATTTTTTTGATCTGATTGAGACTGTTTAAAACCCTTTGTAAGCTCTCACGCCCCGTGGAAATGCACAATCGGGTATTATTTAGAGCATCGACCTACTTTCCTCTCCATGCTAACAATGGTTTCGCAGCGCCTCCCGCGCCCCGCAGTGCAAATGGACCAATAGTGAAACCTCTTTGTACATACAGACTCTTTGGTCTAGGCAAGCTCATGGGGTCGGAGTCGGCACATTCGGTAGGCCCATGACCCAATTCCGGAATTGCTCGACCTGAATTCCTGTTCGTCCCAACTCCACTTTTTTTTTTTGCACAACTGAGAAATTCAACGTTAAGCGTTATAAATGGCTTTAGCATTATGATTAGTTAGGATAAATCGGAACTGTGAAACAGCTTCATACGTGTCACGAGGCATTTCAAACAAGTGTCAAAGTGTGCATTTGTTATACCTCTTCTACATACCGGTACTAAAAGAGCTCCATTTTTACAGACAAATGGAGATAAAACAAACAAGAACCAAGGTCGCCATTTGGGGCCGGAAAATACTTAATTATCAATATAAACATTTTGCAGGCTCTTCTTTTTCTTTTTTCGGAGGTAAATTATTATAAAACTTTCAGTAACCTCTTACAATACCGATTCAATATTGCTATAATTTCTATAGGCCTGTCAACTTTCGAATTTAATTATTTCGGTTCTTAAAAAGGTAAATGTTAACTATTAAAGCAAAATTTAATCAAATATTAAACAAACAAAAAATTCTTACTGCGTTTGGCAAATTCGCAAGCGACATACAAAAGATTATTCTTGACCACATGCTGTTGATATTCAGGGGGTTAAAATACTGCCATGCTATGTCGACCTAACCCACAATTGCTCCCCTGGTTCTGAATGTACTCATCTAGTAACCTTTGATGTTTGTTTTAGATGCTCACAATTGATATTTGAAACGAATTTTTTTTTTAATGGGGGAGGGGGCGACAGGGGGCGGCAGGGGGCGGGGGCGGAGGAGCAGCCATGTTGGCCATTTAGAATGAGCCCGGGATTTCGGAAGGGGTGGAGTGGGGGCTACGATTTTGAGAGGGCCTTCTATTTTGAATAGTGGGGTTCGATATTGAACGGGTAGGATTTTAAGACTAAGAGGGCCTATGGTTTTTAAAAGGCCTACGATTTTGAGAGGGCCTATGATTTTGAGAGGGCCTATGATTTTGAGGGGATCTACGATTTTGAGAGGGCCTATGATTTTGAGAGGATCTACGATTTTGTGAGGGCCTGTGCTTTTGAGAGGGCCTATGATATTGAGAAGGCCTATGATTTTGAGAGGGCCTATGATTTTGAGAAGGCCTATGATTTTGAGAGGGCCTATGAATTTGACGGAATCTACCTGATTAAGTACAACTGTATGCTAACCCCACTTTCATCTACGTATAATTTTTAGAATAAAGTTGGGTATACTTAAGTAAATTTATAAGCCTACGTAAGCCTTAAGGAAACTACAGTGGTTGGCTTTTGAAATAATTACTTTTTCCCGTGGCTCGCGCGATGTAAACACATTAACTCATTCTCAGCTTGGCATCTCTTTATATTCAACGCGAACTGATTTAAACGAGCATTGCACAATCCATAGCCCTCGAAACTCATCCATCTTCCATCTTGCTCTAAGTGCGAGCGTTATCGAGGGGCGAAAAAAATTTGGTTTAATCCAAAAGCCCACGGGATTTTAAAAGCCGCTTCAACATTTTTTTTTGTTTTGTTTGAGTGTTCCTAGGGGGTGATGGGTGGCCGGTTTGGGGAGGGGGGGGGGAGGGTGAAACTTTTAAACGTGCTTTGTAATATCAATTCCGAATGCCGTACGATGAACTATCATAATTCGACTTTTTTCCCTTTTTTTTTTTAATTTTCAAAAATTGAGATATTTGGCTTGCGTCTGGCCGTCGATAGCCTGCAGGTTGTGTTATAAATTGGGTGATTAATTCTGCAAGCTATGGTGGAATCAGGTTGTTTTATTTTTGTTGTTGTTGTTAAGGCTGTTGTTGTTGTAGTTGTTGTTGTTGTGGCTGTTGTTGTAGTTGTTGTTGTTGTTGTTATTGTAGTTGTTGTTGTGTTGTTCTTTTTGTTATGTTGTTGTTGTGGCTGTTGTTGTAGTTTTTGTTGTTGTGGCTGTTGTTGTAGTTTTTGTTGTTGTTGTTGTTGTTGTTGTGGCTGTTGTTGTAGTTTTTGTGGCTGTTGTTGTTGTAGTTTTTGTTGTTGTTGTGGCTGTTGTTGTAGGTTTTTTTTGTTGTTGTTGTTGTTGTAGTTTTTGTTGTTGTTGTGGCTGTTGTTGTAGTTTTTGTTGTTGTTGTAGTTTTTGTTGTTGTGGCTGTTGTTGTAGTTTTTGTGGCTGTTGTTGTAGTTTTTGTTGTTGTGGCTGTTGTTGTCGTTTTAATTTCATTTTGGGGGGTGGGGGGTGTTGTTTTGAAAATTTCATTAATATTAACTCTTATAATTCAGGGTTGCTTTTTGTTTTGGCCGCTTCTGAAAAATTTGTTAACAGTGACTTACGATAATTCACCTCGAGGACCTGGATTTCTTCCTTTCTCATTCATGTGTGTGCATGTGGGATCAGATTTGTCTGACATTTTCTTGATAGACGGACGGCAAGGCCTTGAGAAGCCGATTATTGACCACGTTTTGACATATTCACTTCACTGCCCGCTGTCATCATTAATCATGCTCTATAAGCCTATCTATATTCATGTATTTTATAATAATAATAATAATGAAAATATTTTTGCAGTTTTGTGTTTTGTATATTATTTCTTTGATCCCATTTGGGAGAATTGCCTAAGTGTCATTGCAGTCCAATTACAACTGCAGTAAATACGTCATTACCGTGGTGAAGAACCGAGCTGTTTTTTTTCTTTTTTCTAGAATGGGGAGGGGTGGTGGTGGTGGTGGTAGGGACTGGTGTAGATTTTTACACAGCGCCGTTTTCATATATTATATAAGTAGTGTTTCCTGATGTAGTATGCTGTTGTTAGTATTCCTGATGGATTGTTCTGTCAGTGCGTGTGTATGTGTGTGTGTGTGAGTAATGTTCTTATTTCTGGTAATGCTGTGTGAGCAATGTGTGCGTGTGTGCGGTATGCGTTAAAGACCTGTAGGTCTTAAATATTGTATGTACTGTTGTACTGTTACTGATGCTGTGACAACAAATTTCCTGGAAAACGGATGATAAAGATATATTATCTTATCTTGTCTTATTTCATCTTATCTTCTTGGTGCTCAAGCCTCCTTACTGGGAGAAAACAACATTTTGTAATAATCAACTCTCATATAATTATAATTATATTATTATTATATTAGTCATATGTATATACATATACATGTATACAAACACAACAAAAAAAAGCACACCAAAGGACGCACGCAGGCAGAGATACAACACACATTTTATTTACAAGACATATACCCGGAAATTCCATCAACAGTCAAAGTACTTTTTAAATAAATGGCTATTTAAACTGTTGTTAAACCTGGAAGCGCATTCCAGACACTGGGACCCAAAAACTGAAAGCGAACTACCATCGAATGACTCCAGAGTATAATTTTGCTTTGTGAAATTATTGTTGTTTCTAAATCTTAATACTCTTAAAGCTTGGTTCTCATGTATACGGAAATGGAAACGGCAACGGAAACGTCAAAGAGCCTTCAAGTAGTGAAATAGAACAAATATTTCCGCACGCCGTTTCCGTACACATGGAAACACTTTTTCATTTTATTATATGATGGATTTTTTGCCGTTTCCGCTTCCGTACACATGAGAACCCAGCTTAAGCCGTGTTTTCGTATGCATAGAAACAGAAACGGCAACGAAAAGGTCATCAATTCATCAAGTAGAAGAAATAAATAGTGTTCCGATGTGTACGGAAACGGCTTTTTCGTGCACATGAAAACTATCTTTGTATTTCACTACTTGAAGGGTTTTTCACGTTTTCGTTTCTGCTTCCGTATACATGAAAACCCAACCTTATATTCATAACAGTGATTCTGTAACTAAGACAGATTAATGAATTATTTGAACTAAATGTGTTGCCAAGTGAGCAGAGTGATAGAGAGAAAAAGTAACGAACAGAGAGAGAGAGAGAGACAGGAGAAAGACAAAAAGAGATCGAGAGAGAGAGATAGGGAGAGAGAGATAGAGAGAGAGAGAGAAGATAAAGACAGACAGACAGAGATACAGGGGTGGGAGAGAGAAGAGAGCGAGACACACACACACACACACACACACAAACAGAGAGAGAGAGAGTGAGAGAGAGAGAGAGAGAGAGAGAGAGAGAGAGAGAGCGAGACAGACAGAGAGAAGACGAGATTTCCGAGATTTCTCAACAATTAGATCAAAGATTCCCTTTGGAATGTGGTTTATGCTGAGGCTTTTGAGGGAGAAAAAAAAGCTAGAATTTGGAGTGTTAGAAAGTGCTCAGGGAGAAAGAGAAAAAAAAAAGAACAAAGAGGAAAGAGGACAGAGGTCCTCTTTCTCACATTTCCGTTTCTCTCTGTACGTAATTAGTTAGCCGCCATTTTTCTCTTGTTCATCTCATATTTTCCTAATTCTGTTTTGTTTTTGTTTTTTTTTCGATCTCCACATTTTCTGTGATGTTATTCCTTGCCAACTACCAATACCCGCTGGATCTGTCCATCCATATAATAATCGCTCTATCCAGAGCTGTATTCTAACTTCGGAGCTCTGGCTTTAGGGTTAAGCGCTGTAACCATTGAACCATCTTGTCGAAGTAAAATATCAATCCCATGTCGAGCCACGTACTAATATTTCAGATTCTTTTGGTTAAGACTGCAAAGTCAACGGAAAAATCTCCAGTAGAATTTGAACTCGGGGTTTTCGGCAACAACGTCAATCACTCTAGCCGCTTTGCCACAGCTCCGGTCTCAGTTAAAATAAAACAGTCCATTGCCTCTCAAGCACCGTATTATAGTTCTAGATTCTTCGGCTTAGAAGGCAAAGACAACAGGAAAAATATCTAGTAGGATTTGAACCTGGAAACTTACACAGCATAGCCAACCGCTCTAACCAACGAGCAACTTCAAGTTGAAACAGGAAACTATGCAAAAGTTGGCCGTGATCCATCAAGACAAGCCGGAAATATTTAAAAAATAGCAAAATTGTATATTTTCGAACATACTATAATATTTCAGACTCGTTCGTGCACCTGGCAAAAAACAATGGAAAAATAATTACGTAGTAGGATTTGAACCTGGGACTTTTCTCAGGAAAGCTAACCGCTCTAATCGCTTAGCCACAATAATGGCCCGGATTGAAATAAAACAGTTCATCACCTCTCAAGCTCCATATTATAGTAATATTTCAGATTCTTTGGCATCAGACGGCAAAAAACAATGAGAGAAATGTCTAGTGGGATTTGAACCCGGAACCTTTCTCAGAAAAGCCAACCGCTCTCACCACTGAGCCACTGCGGTGGCCTCGATGAAAGTAAAGTACAAAAATCAATTGCCTTTGCTTGGGGCCTCGTATTAAGTTTTTATGAATCTTCGGCTCAGACGGCGCAATACGGCTTAAGAGATTTGTCTTGGTTAGCTCTATAGCAAGTATTTAGTATGGTTTCAAATCCTCCTATTTATAACCAGGACCTTGTCCCCGCCTATTGGTATCTCTTAACTGAGTTTGGAAATGGCATACACGGGCAAAGAAAAAAAAGTACTCTCTGAAATTATCTTTTAATGGATCGTGCTTTATGTTAGAGTATTCCCCGCGGTCTAGTACTCAAGGACACAAAGAAGCTTTTAAGGCAAGCACTACTTTAGATATCGATATTGCCAGGGATGTCTCAGTGTAGTTTAGCGGGAAAACCCACAGGGACACACTTGGAAATACTTTCGCTATAAGTGGAAATTCCAAAAAGGCCTGAAAGGATTATGTTCAGGAGAGTGTCTCTACGGTAAGATAGATAAGATGAGATACGAATCATTTTGTTATCGCTAAAGGGATCACGTTTGCCGCTCGCGAGTTTACGGGGACATAGTACATGGTATGCACATCTTACGCATGATTATATCAACATTATACCCGTCATAACTCAATAACAGGATTATTACATGAAGTTAACATGGTACGGAATCTTTCGCAGTACGTAGAAATCCAAAAAACCTGTGAAAGGATGATGCTTAGTAAAATATCTTTAAGATAAGATAAGGTAAGATAAGACAAGATCACATCTGACGCATCATTACATATCTCGGTTTATTATACCTCCACAGCAAGCTTATTACATGAAGTAAACAAGACATGGAACATTTCGCAGTTCGTGGAAATTCAAAAGCCTACGAGCAGGTTATGTTAAGAAATAACTCTTTTAGCTACGATAAGATAAGAATCACTTTGTGAGGGAAATTCACTTTTACACAGTTGTTAGGAGCACCTACATAATACACACATAATATAACGTATCATTATACAAACATATCAGTAACTCAATAACAGGCTTATTCCATAAAATAATACGGCATGGAACTTTAGTAAAATATGGCACACATCTAGCTATAATGTCTTGTTGAGACGAATTGCCGATGGCAAAACGAATTTCTGTATCATTAGTGCATTTTCGTGACCAATAGCGTAATCAATATCCTTTTTTTTTTTTTTTTCGGAAACTGTCGTTTAAATGTGTTTGACGTTTTGCATTGTCTCACATTTTACACCAGGCCTTATGGAAATGATTTCTCTCTACTTTTAGGCTTAGCCTGATTTTGAGTTCGCGACTTTGACCGCCCTTTGTAAACCATGACAATTACACCAAAAATTATGTTTCCTTAAAAGATTCTAGGCCGCTGCCCGGGCAAAATTGAAACTAAAAATGAATAGATTAAAATTATGCCATATCACCTACCCCCTCCATATCTCCAACAACAACAACAAAAAAATGTATATAATTCATTATCAATTATTAAAACATGGAGAACCCCTAAAGGCAGACTACACGGAGGAATGCACCTCCTGCAACAGTGTTGATTCCACGCGTATCGACCTTGTCGTTCCAATGGATCAAATCAACACTGTCGAGAGGGGGAAAGTGCACCATGGGCTAGGCACTTTCTCCATACCCACAGCCCAGGCATGCAGCACAAAAACTATTTAGCTGCCGACCGTCTGCCAAGACGAAAAGAGCCAATTAAAAGATTCTACAGTGTTATAATGCGACCCATTTCAAAATGATCGAAATCAACATCGATTTTCTCGAAAAGCGTTTTTGGGGGGTTTGTTTGAATTTGGCATAGGCTTCTAAAACAAAAAGAAAAAATACTTCACACTGAACCTATGGTATTGATTCTTTACTTGTTAGAGTGCAGTCTCATTTTGAGTTTGCTTCTTTCTGTGTTGTAAAAATAATATGAGTGAACTGAATTATGAAAAAGCGATTCCTATAGGTAGAATGCGTATATCCACCATCTTGTCTGTCCGGACCCACTTAAGGCGTCGCGAACCAATCGGCGGCGAGTTTTAAAAAAGTTTACTATTGTAAACAATGACACGTGTGTATACGCACATGGGAGACGTTCGGTCAATTCTTTCACTTCCTTTCTCTTGTTTACACGGATGGCAGGGAATCTGACCAGCTTGGATACATCCTTTCCACCCCTGTCACAATAGTCAACTGCAATGCAACCAGCAGGTATTTTACCCGCTTAAACACATCTCGAAGTTACACTCATCAGCTGATTCACCGGTCATCTTGTTTGGCGGAAGTACAAAACAAAAACACTCTGTGACGTCATGCGCATTCTACCTATTGTACAAAAAAAAAATGCAAATCACTAAACTGCATGTTAACCTTGAAGGAGGAAACGATATGTCGTCGGCCGACTGTTGGAACCTCAACCTCGTTAAAACTAGAACTCCGATTTTAGGTTTAAATTGGATGTTACAGCCGAAAGACATTATGTATTTGCATGGAACAATACTCCTGGCACTAACGTACAAATAATTCGCCGCCGATATCACGTACTAGCGTAACCAACATGAGGCTAATTTTACAGTGGAGCGTTTTAAAGCTTTGAGCGATTCTGAAGCCGCTATTGTGAGACAACTATCGGTAATATCGTGGATGTTTTTGAATATTATATGTGTTTTGAAGTATAGTTTATGTTTGTAATGCAATTTTGACCAAATTATACCCGCTATTTGAGGAAAAAACTTTTTGACTGAGATGTCGGTTACGCTAGTAAGTGAGATCGATGACAAATTATGTTGAAATTAATTATTTTAGAAAGCCAATTTATTGGCCAAGGGGAGCAAAATCCAGAGGGTCACCGCAAGAAAGGAAAAGGGTATCGTGTTTTCTTGCCTTACTGAATAATAACAGATAACACAGAAACTAGATCTATAGAGTTGGAGACTAAATAAGGTGATACAATATGTTTTTGTTGTTTTTCATCCTCAATTAATATCGGCACTTTTAGAGTGTTGCAGTTTGTCACGAGTGGAGTGAGCGATAGTTAATAATTACGGGGGGAAAGGAGGAGAGTAAAATTAACGCACGGAGACAGGGAAGAAAAGTCGTGCATGTCATGAGTGGGGGGTCTGAAGGAGGCGAAAGCGCGGTAGTACTATCACTGCAAGTTAGAAGGTCCTAGGGATCGGACCTGTGAATAAAAGCCCGTCGGGCGGACGTAAAGGGAAGCGGTCGAGAAGACTAGTGAGAGTCTTTCCAGTTATGACTGGTATGTAGAACGTTGATTGATTATTATGATTGATGTATTATATTATATTCGTCTATTACCATGATGTGAATAAGTATATGTGAGGAATGTGGAAGTCCTTGATATTGGATATAGCAATGTGCGCCATGAGCGATAGATGAAAGTGAGTTCATGGATTTGTAGCGCGAGTGAGTAGTGTGTACTCCGATGGAAGTGTGTTACCGTAAGATGTGTGGTGAGTGAAAGGTGAACTAGTGTGTGTCTGCGTCATGGATTGTAAGGAGAGGTGGAGTGAATAGAAATGGTAGGGTATTATACCAATGTAATATTATTCTTGTAGGTGTCGGGGACGGGCCGCAGAGCCACCTCGATGAGCACAGGGGATAGGCCAGCATAGGGCCGGAGGCCACACATAGGCCAGAAGTGAGGCTGTCAGTGTAGGACAGTGGAGGCACATAAAGTCGTGGCAGTCAGGCCACGGACAGGGACGTAGATATGAGAGTGAATGAGATACTATGTTGTTGCCATGTTGATAGGCTAGTGAACTGATACTATGTTGTTGCCATGTTGATAGGCTAGTGAACTGATACTATGTTGTTGCCATGTTGATGGCTATGGAAATACTAATGTGTTATTGCCCTGCTGAGGTGCTAGGGGAGTGCTAAGGTGTATGACAATAGGAAGGTGGTATTGAGAGACTGCGGTGCCAGTGAATCATTAATGTACTATTAAGACCCTGAGGGGAGAGGCTGAGGCCGAAGTGCCTTTAGGAGTAACTACCGGATTGTGGATCCGAGGGAGCGTGTGTGTGAGAATAAGGCCGTTGTACGGCAGTCATTTCAATAATATAATATATGTAATTGCGCTAGTATATGTACAATTATGTTTAATAAATGTGTGAGTCTGATGGGCTGTTTTGTTAAGTGTTAAACTTGTTGTTCGTGATTGTCGTCCTGTCATAAACTATTACATCTCCCAGTCTGGGATTTGTGACACTGGGGGCTCGTCCGTTGTGACACTGGGGGCTCGTCCTGTTTGCCTGTGGTCATTTTGACATTGTGTATTCGTTGTGTCTAGTTGTTTTTCTGTTGTGCTAGGAATTTGTGCTGTTGTCTTTGTTCGTGGGATGAATGGAAATGTCATGATGATATGATTTATATATGTTTATAAATATGTATTGATGCATGTATTGCTATAAATATGTACTAATGTGTACTTAAACTTTCAGAGAGACAGTGTGTGTGCGTGCAGCCTGAGGAGACGAGCAGCCAGAGCTCCGATTGAAGGGAGAAGTTTTACTCAAAATTTCAAAAGTTAAGTGAAGCTGAAGTTTTGTGCCCTGGATTATGGGCTGTTCCTTTAATCTGTCTTTTTCCCTGTTTTTGCTGTTTTTGTTGTCGTTATAGGTTATACGGGCGGTGGCGCGGGTTTGCTGTGTTGAACTTAGTTTATCCTTTTAAAAAGGTGTGGTAAACTTTGGAACTTCGTTCATCACAGTGAACAGTTCTGTAGGGACCTGTATTTGTGTTTAGATTGTGCCGTTCCATCTTCCTCGTTGTTTTAGGAAGACGTTTCTCTTGTCCCTCTTCTACCTTTCTGTAGATACGTTCTTTTTTTTCAGACTCTGTTCTTGTTCGTACCGTGTTGTGTAATCGGCGTAGTAGATTGCATTTTTTTTTCCAGTATAGTTTTTTTGTAGAAGCTTTGTCCTAGTCTGGTTCGTTGTCCTTGACGTACTTGTGGTCTTTCTACTGAATTTCCTTATTCTTGTCTTTTCTACTCCTTTTTATTATTAATAGTGCAGTGCATTTTGTGAATATAGAATTAGTTGTGCTGTAAAGGTAAATTTCTGAATTGTATTTGATACAAGTAGGTCTGGTTATATCTGGTGTGATCTCAGGTCTCTGGTCGTATCGTTAGTGATCATACCGACAGGTTGATCGTCTTATAATAGATACCATAACCATAAATCTGTGAAATGGCGGAACTCCAACAACTAATGAAGTTGGGTAAGGAACTTGGCCTGGAGGGAGAGGAGCTACGCGGCTGGATTAAAGAACAGCAGGCGGATTTGCGCGATGAGCGTGCTAAGGATAGAGAGCGAGAAAAAGAGGCTCAAGAGCGACAGAGAGAAGAGGAAAGGGAGTTTAAGCAACAGGAAAGAGAGGCTAAGGATAAGGAACAGGAAAGGGAGTTTAAGCAACAGGAAAGAGAGGCTAAGGCTCAGGAAGAGGAAAGAGAGTTTAAGTTGAAGGAGTTAGAGGCTCAGCAACAGGAAAGGGAGTTTAAGTTAAAGGAGTTGCATCAGCAACAGGAGAAACAGGCTCAGGAGAGGGAATTAAAATTAAAGGAGATAGAGGCGCAAGTAAAGATCGCCGAGATGGAAATCAAAAAGAATGCGCCAACAGAAACAGTTGAGCGGCAGGTACACAATAAAGCTGGCGTTAGGATTAAGCTCCCTACGTTCGACGACCGGAAGGACGACATAGACGCCTTCCTTTACAGGTTCGAGCTGAACGCACAATTGCAATGGGGGGAAAATAAGGAATTATGGGCCACGTACCTGGCGTCGCTATTGCAGGGGCGAGCGTTAACCTACTTTAAAGAGCTACAGCGCGAAGACGTGCAAGATTACGATAAGCTGAAGGCTTTGCTGCTTCGCCGATTTGCGCGTACCGAGGAATATTTCCGGGAGCAGTTTAGGCGAGCACGCGCAGATACCAGGGAGGACTTTGCTGCCTTCGTCGCGAGACTAACGTAGTATTTCGCGAACTGGGTAGACTTGGCGCATGTGGGCACGGATTTCGCTAAACTGAAGACCTAATGATCCGTGACCAGCTGTACGCGTCGTGCCACAAGGATCTGGTGGCTTTCCTGAAAGAGAACGAACCCGCGACGGTGCAGGAGGCGTCTAAGTTGGCGGAGGCATACCGTACGGCGCATCCGTCCAAACCAGTCGCCAGGGCGTACGTCCAAGATGCTGGCTACGTCGCCGTTGTCGAGGGGTCGCCGGCAGGACTTAGGGACAGGTCGCGTCAGCGTGGTGCCTATAGCGGGCAAGCCCAGGGGCAGCGTAGGGGCTATCACCAATCACCGGCATATGGATCCGGTAAGTTTGACCGAGCAGGAGGGCTAGGTCGCGGTAATGGCCGGGGCCGACTTGTGACCTTTGCCGATGACCGACGGC
Source organism: Onchidella celtica (assembly GCA_963931925.1). NCBI lineage: Eukaryota > Metazoa > Mollusca > Gastropoda > Systellommatophora > Onchidiidae > Onchidella > Onchidella celtica. The sequence goes on along the minus strand of OZ007584.1, from coordinate 11,540,954 downwards.
ATAGGGACTCTAGTTCCGGTCGCGAGGGGTCACGGGGACCCAGGCCTAGAGCAGCACAGGGAGCGGAGTGTTGGACTTGCGGACGCGTGGGTCACTTTTCGCGCGAGTGTAGGGCCGCGAAGTGTTGGAACTGCGGAAGAGCAGATCACATCAGCGTGAACTGCCCTGCAGGTAGGATAGCGGCGAACGTGGACAGTAGCTCCAGTCCATGTTCCCCAAATAAATTTCATCATGCGGCTGCGTGTGTTACATCGGACAACGGAGGCGGACAGTATTCTAAGTGTCCCAGTTGCGAGAAGTTATTATCTTCCGGTGTTTTACCTTGTGGGAGAAAGATCCCCGTTATAAATTCATGTCATACAGGAGGTGGTCTTAGGGTTTAACCGGGGTTTGTTGGGGACGAACCGGTCTCGGTTTTACGAGATACAGGATCTACCGTTGTGGGAGTGCATAGGGACTGCATTCGGGATTCACAGCTTACAGGTGAGACTGTCCCGTGCATCCAATTTTCGGGGGCCATTGAGAAATTACCCATGGCAAAAATAATGATAGATACACCTTTCCTTAGCGGGGAAGTCGAAGCAGTCGTTGGTTGTTTTCCAGGCGCCCAGCTCATCATTGGGAATGTATCACGGGTAGTTTCCCCTTCCGATGAGAACGTGCAGGCATGGTCGCAATCAAAAGGTATTGACTTTTGCGCCGCGGTCGAAACACGCCGACGGTTAGCCGATAAAGACAAGATTAGACCTTTGGCTACGCCAGCGGTCAACCTAGACATCACGCCGGAGCGCTTGGCGAGATTACAAAGGGAGGACCCATCATTAAACCCATGTTTTGGGGAAGCGCGAACCGAGAAAACGAGGAGATATAAGAACGGGTCATCTTCTTTTTTTGTTCAGGGGGGCATTCTGTTCCGTATGTACGTCACAGTGGCTTCTGTTCAAAAGCAGGTCGTCGTGCCACGGTCGTTAGTTGCTACAGTATTGCGTCTGGCCCATGATGTTCCACTAGCGGGTCATATGGGAAGTGCTAGAACCAAGCAGAGAGTTCTGAAAGATTTTTATTGGCCGTCAGCATACAGAGATGTACGTTTATATTGTAAGACGTGCAGTGCGTGCCAAAAGACGACGCATAAGGGTCGTACACCCCAGGCTCCTCTTCAAAAGATCCCCACGGTTTCGGAACCGTTTAAAAAGGTTTCAGTACCTTGTTGATTTAAGAGAAAGACTATCTTCAGCGCGCACTATAGCGGAAGAAGCTTCTGGTATCGCTTCGAAAAGAGCAAAAGACTATAAAGATAGAGGTTCCAAACTGAGAATTTTTGAGCCAGGAGACAAGGTTCTGTTGTTGTTACCTACGGACCATAATAAGTTATTGATGACATGGAAAGGTCCTTATGTTATTGAGCGAGTTGTTTCAAAGGTAGATTACGCTATCCACATTGATGGAGCGAGTAAGGTTTTCCATGTTAATATGCTACAGAGATTTTATGAGAGACCACAGTATCTGTGTGCACAGACAAGACCAGAGGAGACTGTCTTCTCTACCGCTTGTACGGGGGTCGTAGACCAGTTGGACTGTGACGTAAGCGACACCGAGGCGCAGGAAGAGTTACAAATTCAATTGCCGGAGTTAACTGCGACACAAGGTTACAGGGACGTAAAAATTAACCCTGACCTTACGAGTTCAAGGAGTAGGGAACTTGAGACCCTGTTAGCGTCATTTCCGGATGTTGTTACGGATTTGCCGGGTCGCACTACGGTGATCCAGCACCAAATAAAGTTGACTTCGGATAAGCCAGTATTTCTTAGACCGTATCCGTTGCCTTTTTCTTCGAGAGATAGAGTCATAAAGGAAGTTGAGTCAATGTTGAAGTTAGATGTGATAGAACCATCAACATCGCCGTATTCATCACCCATCGTCCTCGTGAAAAAACTTGATGGATCGGTGCGGTTCTGTATTGATTTTCGAAAACTGAACACTATTACGGTAGGCGATAGGGAGCCTATTCCGCTCCAGGAGGAATTAATAGCTTCATTGGCCGGGTCCACGTGGTTTTCCAAGATAGATTTGACGAAAGGGTATTGGGAAATCCCGCTTACTGAGGAGTCTAAACAATACACGGCGTTTCAAACGCCCATTGGATTATTCCAATTTAAGGTCATGCCATTTGGGTTGGTAAACGCGCCAGCGACGTTTGCACGATTAATGAGATTAGTGTTGAAGGACATACCTAATGTCGTGTCATTCTTTGACGATATAGCATGCCATACGTCGACATGGTCTGATCATATTCAGACACTAACAGTAATTTTTCAACGATTACGTCATTTTGGGTTAACTGCTAAACCCGCAAAGATGGAGTTGGCATGTCCAGAGATAGTATTCTTAGGACATATTGTGGGTAGAGGTGTTCAGAGACCTGAAGAAACAAAAATTGACAAGTTAGTAGGGTTGCAAATCCCTAAAACAAAGAAACAAGTCAGAAGCTTAGTGGGAATTTTAAATTATTACAGAAAGTTCATTCCAAATTTTTCCTCCTTGTCATCTTCTCTTACTGACCTTACTAAGAAGGGACAACCCGATAAGGTCCAGTGGACGTCTGAATGTCAGACATCATTTGATAATTTGGTGACAGCATTATCATCGTCACCCATTCTGATATTACCCGATTTTCGATCTAATTTTATCCTCAGAACGGATGCGTCGGACTCTGGTGTCGGCGCTTGTCTTCTACAGGAGAAGAACGAATGTCTCCATCCTGTATGTTATGTCAGTAGGAAGTTATTGCAGAGAGAAAGAAAGTATTCTGTGATAGAGCGTGAGTGTCTTGCCATTGTCTGGTCCGTCCAGAAACTAGGACGTTATCTCATGGGACGAGAATTTTGTATCCAGACAGACCACAAGCCACTGACATTTTTGTCGAAGAATCGTTCGTCCAGCCCACGCTTGTCTAGATGGGCATTGGCTTTGCAGCCGTACACCTTCGTTATTCAACCAATTCCAGGAACCAGCAATCATATCGCCGACTACCTTAGTCGAGCCTAGGCGAAGAGTTCAGGAGCTTATACATCGGAGGACAGGAACATTGACAGGATCTGTGTGAATAAGTCGACTTTAAAATATTGACATTATAAATATGATATGAAGAATGGTTGATAGGTTGATTGGTTTTCGATTCTGTATTATTAAGTTAGTTAGCTATTGATGATGTGATACATATATGCATAATGCATGGCATATTGATCCCCATATTTTCCCCTGATCCCGGTATTTTATGTGCTGGGGGCATTGGTAGGTCATTTTTAATGTAGGTATTGCTCAGGCTCACTCGTTGACAGTCATCTTGATGCGATTTGAAATTAATTGCATTAATTTTTTTGGGGTGGGGGATGATGTCACGAGTGGAGTGAGCGATAGTTAATAATTACGGGGGGAAAGGAGGAGAGTAAAATTAACGCACGGAGACAGGGAAGAAAAGTCGTGCATGTCATGAGTGGGGGGTCTGAAGGAGGCGAAAGCGCGGTAGTACTATCACTGCAAGTTAGAAGGTCCTAGGGATCGGACCTGTGAATAAAAGCCCGTCGGGCGGACGTAAAGGGAAGCGGTCGAGAAGACTAGTGAGAGTCTTTCCAGTTATGACTGGTATGTAGAACGTTGATTGATTATTATGATTGATGTATTATATTATATTCGTCTATTACCATGATGTGAATAAGTATATGTGAGGAATGTGGAAGTCCTTGATATTGGATATAGCAATGTGCGCCATGAGCGATAGATGAAAGTGAGTTCATGGATTTGTAGCGCGAGTGAGTAGTGTGTACTCCGATGGAAGTGTGTTACCGTAAGATGTGTGGTGAGTGAAAGGTGAACTAGTGTGTGTCTGCGTCATGGATTGTAAGGAGAGGTGGAGTGAATAGAAATGGTAGGGTATTATACCAATGTAATATTATTCTTGTAGGTGTCGGGGACGGGCCGCAGAGCCACCTCGATGAGCACAGGGGATAGGCCAGCATAGGGCCGGAGGCCACACATAGGCCAGAAGTGAGGCTGTCAGTGTAGGACAGTGGAGGCACATAAAGTCGTGGCAGTCAGGCCACGGACAGGGACGTAGATATGAGAGTGAATGAGATACTATGTTGTTGCCATGTTGATAGGCTAGTGAACTGATACTATGTTGTTGCCATGTTGATAGGCTAGTGAACTGATACTATGTTGTTGCCATGTTGATGGCTATGGAAATACTAATGTGTTATTGCCCTGCTGAGGTGCTAGGGGAGTGCTAAGGTGTATGACAATAGGAAGGTGGTATTGAGAGACTGCGGTGCCAGTGAATCATTAATGTACTATTAAGACCCTGAGGGGAGAGGCTGAGGCCGAAGTGCCTTTAGGAGTAACTACCGGATTGTGGATCCGAGGGAGCGTGTGTGTGAGAATAAGGCCGTTGTACGGCAGTCATTTCAATAATATAATATATGTAATTGCGCTAGTATATGTTCAATTATGTTTAATAAATGTGTGAGTCTGATGGGCTGTTTTGTTAAGTGTTAAACTTGTTGTTCGTGATTGTCGTCCTGTCATAAACTATTACATCTCCCAGTCTGGGATTTGTGACACAGTTATAATAGTAGAGTAATTATAACTAGCGCAAATAATTTTCTGTTTTTAGAAATCTGTAGTTATAGGCCATAATTATCTACTCTCTTTATTCGTCGTATTTCATAAGCTAGTTTTTCATTTCGTTTGTCAAGAACAGATTTGATTCATAAATGTTTCCACTGAGTAAATTTTTGTGAGAGAGCAGTGAGTGATTTTTACAAACGTAATTATTGTGGGAGCCAGCATAACTTGGTCTCGTAAACAATTTGTTTTGAACAGTTTTTTTCCTAATAGATAGACAGAAGGTGTGGGGAAGGATAGACGGACAGCGTAGGTGTGCATGACTGAGCACTTTTTATATCTCGTGTTTTGAACTAGGTTTAGTAGAGAGGGAAGGGGTGAGTAGGAATTAAATGTTATTGAGACGTCTGTTGACGTACAGAAAATCCGTGATCCAGAGTAAAAGCTCGGGGTTTTGAACATGTTAAGAATTTATTGCTATAAAATTACATTTTATTGTCTTGAGTGATTCGACCTTTGATGTCGACCCAAGGTCGTTGCGTAGGGCTGTTACTTAAAATAACTCGGTTCGGCAGCTGAGCTAGAGGTGGTTGCACCAATCAAATGTATGAATCTGGACGGAAGGTCGAGACATAGCTTTAGTATTTAAACCCGTGCAGAGCTTAGATAGATGCCACATGTAGACAATCCATTTACGAAGTGGACGGCGATAGTCCTCAGCCAGATGAGAGACATAAGAGACGCAGTTGAGCAGTCCATAGTGTGAGGAGCGCCATGAGTTAAAGCTCCAGAGCCTAAGCTACTTGGTTTGATATAAACCCACGGCGTTTACATCCAGCGCTCTCACTCCCAGTGAGGGCCGCATGGTGAGAGTCCATACTAATTTGTAATGATGAAAGTGAACCGTTCTACTTACTTTTGAAGACAGTTTCAGAGCTACCGCCAGACAACGCATGGTTGTACAAGCATTCTCCATGGCGTGTCTAGAGGAAATGTCCATATCATAACATGTCTCATTGAATTAATAGAATTTAAACTGTTATATCCGTCGCCACGTGCGCGGATTCTATTTGGCATACAACTCATATGACCTGCAAGTAGTTAGAGTGAATAAGTTAGTCTTTATAGAAAGCTGTAGTTTCATTAGTTAGATTCAGTTGCCTTTGAATTGATATTTATATTTATAATTATATTTGATACATTAATTCCTGTAATTAAACTGCCCTACAGTTCTGCTAAAAATCAAAGCAATTGATTTATTTAGTTTTTAGAGTGCAAGTATTTTTTTTGTGTGTTCGTCGATTGTGGGAGCGGACCTCGAAAGAGTGTCAGTCGAATTATCCCCATCTAACCCACATCGCGACATCGTTATTCATCTGTTCATCCATCTATCCATCCATCCATCCATTCACACGTCCACCCACCCATCCATCCATCCATCCATCCACCCGTCCATCCATCCATCTTTTTATCCAGCCATCCCACCCATTCACCCACCCACCCATCCATTCATCCAGCCATTCATCTATCCATCCACCCATCCATCCATCTTCCCAGTCACCCATCCATGCACTCATCCATCCATCCAAATAGATCGGTAGACAGACAGACAGACAGATAGAAGATAGAATAGATAGATAGACAGACACACAGACAGAAGATGGATAGAATAGAGATAGATAGATAAACATACAGACAGACAGAAAATGGATAGAATAGATAGATAGATAGACAGACAAACAGACAGATAGATAGATAGATAGTCTGATAGACAGACAGACAAACAGATAGATAGATAGATAGATAGATAGATAGATAGATAGATAGATAGATAGATAGATAGATAGATAGATAGATAGATAGATAGATAGATAGATAGATAGATAGATAGATAGATTAGATAGATAGATCGATAGATCGATAGATCGATAGATCGATAGATCGATAGATCGATAGATCGATAGATCGATAGATCGATAGATCGATAGATCGATAGATTGATAGATTGATAGATTGATAGATTGATAGATAGATAGATAGATAGATAGATAGATAGATAGACAGACAGACAGACAGACAGACAGACAGACAGACAGACAGACAGACAGACAGACAGACAGACAGACAGACAGATAGACAGATAGATAGATAGATAGATAGATAGATAGATAGATAGATAGATAGATAGATAGATAGATAGATAGATAGATAGATAGATGGATAGATAGGTAGACAAAGAAACCTGTAGTTTATATAACACGTGATAAATAGTTTAAAACCCAACCATTTCAGTACCAGTACTAGGTTATTATCAAGGGGCCTATTGATTTTAAAGTCTGTCACCCACACACCCGACTTGCCGTTCCTGTTTCCTGTTGACCTAATGGTGACCCAGATTTAGCTCTCCGCTAAAACACACACCGGTGTCCGCTTGTACTTGGACTTGCTAGACTTGAAGATGGTGTTAGAGAACAGTACTGTAGTCCCATTAGAAATCCAAATGGGGAAATACTGACTTGTTTTCACTGTTCAGCTATAGTTTCCTATGTAGAATTCCACTGTCCCTTAGCAGCAGCCGCCGAACTTCGAACATATTTCAGGGACTACTCAGACAGTACAGTTTTAGGGGATCGGGACACGTTGGTCTAGAGCGGTGATTCTCACCGTGGGCGATATCGGCCCTCCCAGTTGGCGAATTCGAAAGCAGCGTTGTTCTCCAGTGGATCCCTGGCCACTGTAACATCATCGGAAACGATAAGGGAGACACGCTGGCAAAAAATGGTGCAAACCTCCCTCAAGTCAGAGAAAACATAACATTCTCAGGAGCCAAAAGTCACATTAAGACAGCCTTGAAATCCAATTGGAAACAGAGTCACCCCAGCCATGTAACAGATGATGCGATGCACTTGCTCAGCAGAAAGGAGCAAATTGTAATCTTTAGGCTAAGTACTGGACTTAGCAGACTCCGGCATCATCTTTACAAAAGATTCAGTGTTGGAGAAACTGAGACATGCCCATGTAGAAATCCCCCAGAGAATGCAGAATATGTCCTCCAACAATGCCCCCTATGCAGACACAGAGGGAAAACAGCTGGCCCCGAGGTGCGGCACTACACACCAAGCTATATGGGACAACAGAGGAACTCAGGAGAACAGCGTCCTTCATAAAGGCTACTGGCCTCCTGATATAAACAGTCTGACACGAAGAGCGCAGAAGAAGAAGAAGCATTTCCAATGGATGCGAAACCGAAGGAAATATTAAATGGAGATCAATTTGGAGGCATATACAGGGCAGTCACGACTTCAACAGCACTCCTAGATGGGTTCTATGAACAAAAAGGTACTTTGTTTAAAGCATAATTCGTCGCTGCATAATTCTAAACGGCTAACTCTGAAAATGCAGTGTGCTGTTTTTTTT